>JAUDJH010000027.1:3954000-5272000 GCA_036320925.1 Automeris io
CAGTAAAATTCGATATTTAATCATATTCATAAAAGAAATTCTAAATAAATCAAGTGGACTGTAAATACTTCGTTAGTTTAATTAATGGTGTCGCAAGCGCCTATTTATATTATATATGTTGATCTAAATCATAAAATTGGTAGTTTTTTCGCACTTATAAATATAACATAACAAAATAATATACAGTGCAACCTTGATATAACAAAACTGAAGGTGATTAGAAAATAATAGGTTATAAAAAGTATTTTTTACAATGAGGTTCGTTATACAAAAGTTAGGGTGGTCGACGATTCGTTATAACAAGGTTTTTTTATCGTTATTTTACTTTTTCGTGCCATCAGCCAACGCAAACTTTAAAATTAACACTGTCAAACAGCAGTGTTTATACTGAACGTTAAACAATAATGATTGTCTTAACAAAATTTAACAAGTTTGAACCTGTCGAGACATGAATTATTGTGAATTTCAATGTAGATAATTGATAGAATTTGTTATGTTGAGGTCATAAGTTGACAAAATTCGCTAAATACAGGTAAATAATACTTTATATTTATATTTTACAATGATTGGAAATTCGTTATAAAAAGGTTTTTGACAAATGTATTAGTAACGTAAAGGCATATTTTGCATTTACTCTTACGGACAATTTTAAGGATTTCGAAAAATTCTTTAAATCGAGAAATCGTTATATTGAGAGTTGTTATATTAAGGTTACACTGTATAAAGTCCATAATAAGAATTAACCGAATTTATCTAGATATTTGAAAATATAATGAGACTATTTCAATGCTGTTTTAGCCTATATTATAAACATTTCATGTAAATCAAAATTGGCTCACACAGTATTTAATTATCTTAGAAGATAATGAATAACAAGAAAACACTGCAAAAAATTCGTTCCTTTTAAAACGGAATCAGTCAGCCAGTTAATTACACATAAATGCGAAACTACGTAACCGTAATCCCAGTAACAAATAAGTTAAAAAAAATATCAATATGTACATATTTGTGTATAAGATTGTGACCAAGGTCGGTCGGTACACAGTACCTAAAGTATTGTTGGTGATGATTCCAATAATTTCACTATAAATGCCTTTTGTATTTCATCGGCTCTGAAAAGAAAATAAATTAGTTTTAGTACTATGCGTAATACACACACGCACTTACGCACACATACACACACACGAATAAACACGAATGCACGCATGCATTTGTGCGCGCACGCACACATACAGTTTGGTGCACTACACTGTACTTTGATCAAGTGAATATAAAAAGGGTTACATCAAAAGCGGTAGATCATCAATTTCTTAGCTTTTAAACTTTTGCCTGGAGATCGTAAAAGAAGATTGAATGGATAACTCACTTTGAACTGGTGACCGTGCGCATCAGATTGATGATGTACCCCGGGCACACGTCCTCGTGCATGACACGCGCGTGGAACAACAGGCCCTGGCAGAGGCAGTACAGCAGCTCCAACAGTGGCCAGTTCGCCGGGATCATCTTACGCTGGTACATCCACGACACTAAGATCTATATAAACAAAATAAAATCAGCTTGAACTAGATTTTATTCGAAAAAACGTAAATATCGTTATCTAAAGACTGAAAATTAATGATTAGTAATCAAAGATTATCTTCTGGCAGTCGCGACTGGCAGAATACGAATCGCACCTGTATATTTTTGTTATACTGGCTCGAGAATGAGACTACAGTGCCCCAGATGGTAAGTACAGTGTTGTCCAAAAACGAAAGCGACTATTAAAGACCGAAAATCTATTGAGTCGCCGTTGCCATGCGGGACCGTATATACCACGACAGAAAGTACACCTATCCCCCGATTTACACGGTAGATACGTTCCTGAGAAAAATGTGTAAATCGAAAATTAAAATTTTTCAAGTCAAAACCGTGTAAATCGAAAAGCTTGCAGAAAATGCATAATTTTGCTATTTAACAGTTGTGATTTTTTCAATATTTTTAGGTGTACACAGATATGAAAATAAAATGCATTGACAGGTTAAAATATGTAATATATTACGGAAACTGTGTTTTCTTATTTAATTACAATACATTAAACAGAAGAACAAAAAATAAAACCAAAGATGTTTTATTATCCTTCATCATGTGCAGCAAGTCAGCACATAAGCTCGGGATTCCCCGTGAGATGTGTACACAGCGCACGTGTTCAAACACAGTAGCATTTAGTAGAGTGCGATAAAAACAAAAAAAAAACTTATTTGGAAAACCGTGTAAAAGCGAATACGTGTAAAACAAGTACTGTGTAAATCGGGGGATAGGTGTATTTGAATTACTGGACAAACACAAGCCGATACCAAAACACGAAAGGCCAAAGCGAGGCACTATAAGGGTCTTTACACTCGTGTACTGTGGTCATGACCCAATTCGAGTCATTAATTTTGTGGTTGTAGGGAGATTTCCTTACCAGCACAAAAACATCCTGACTGAGCATAGTCACCACCTACGTCAGATGGAAAGCACAGTGCAGCTGAAAATACGCTTACAACTATCGATAGTCGCAGCGATCATGCCGACCTGCATAAATATCTAATCACGCTTACTTAAGTGGCCCAATATCATACTTAGGACGGTGTGAGCACGCTCGATGGAGGAGATTCCTCAGCACAGATTCAGCTAACTAAGAGTTAGAGAACTTCTCAGTCCTTTTTTTTTTGGTAGCCCGGGCTAAATCCTGCAGAGGGCCGTCAGTGTTACTGCGAGAGCACCTACTGACTAAAAACCCCCCTGAAGCGTCCTTTTAATCACTCCATCCGGGCCTGAGAATCCGAATTCATCCAGAAGCTCTGGGAACGAACAGCCTGTTTAGGCTTCATCTCTGGGAAGGGTGAGTGCAAAGAGCCCACCCCTCCAAACCTATCTCATACCCTCCCTCTCAGCCGGGCAGCAGACTCCCTCAAGTCTACTGCCCGGATACTTCTCAGTCTTAGCCGAGATACAAGTTACCGTACAGCTACGCGCGTGGTGCTTTCATGGTACAACTTTATTTATCCCTAATTTTTTTCTTTACTTTTTTTTAGTTTTGAATATACATTTTCTTTGAATCGTATATTTTGTTAACACTAATATTATTTCGGTTTTTTATTTAACGACGTTATATGAGCGGCAATTAGTACATTACCTGTAGAGATGACGTAAGCGGGGCTAGGGATATAGGCGTTGACGGCGATGCTCTAAACGCAGCTCCCGCGAGGAAACCCGCGGGCAGAGCGTACAGAGCACTGTCCTTTCCATTAGCACGGCAGAGGAGACACACTATTAGCTGGAAAATAAATATTTCCATCATACTATGTCGATATATATCAATAGTCTGTAAGTCCAATCGTTCATATACCAAGAGACTCTCTATCGTGGTGTAATGTAGGATGACATAGCAATGGCAATTGTCGACCGTTTTTCGTCCCTTGGCGATCGATGCTGCTCTTAGACTACACATACTTTCCAACATGGGCAATGTAGTCACTTTGTCGAACGAGTGTAAAAAAGGCTGAGAGACAGACAGAGAGGGAGGGAGGGAGAGGGAGGGGGATGGAGAGGGAGAGGGAGGGGGAGGGGGGATGGAGAGGGAGAGATAGGGAGGAGAGGGAGAGATAGGGAGGGGAGGGAGAGATAGGGAGGGAAGGGAGAGAGAGGGAGAGAGAGGGAGAGAGAGAGAAAACGAGACAGAAAGAGAGAGAGGCGCTACTTTGACTTCGCTTTAGTGTCCGGCCAAAGACGGAACAAATTCGGTAAAACTTTTAAATGGCCAAAATTTTTTACTACAACCATAGATGGGCAAATTATAATCAGATTAATGAAAAACGATTACGATTACATTTTGCGTT
The DNA here is from genome assembly GCA_036320925.1 of Automeris io. Classification (NCBI taxonomy): domain Eukaryota; kingdom Metazoa; phylum Arthropoda; class Insecta; order Lepidoptera; family Saturniidae; genus Automeris; species Automeris io. The sequence continues at coordinate 3,957,861 of JAUDJH010000027.1, forward strand.
TTTCATCATTAATATGACAGCATTTTGCTCGTCTTTGTTTTAAACACAACGGAATCCTCAATTGGATACACATTTATGACTCCTTAATGTTTTGAAGGGATTTAATTATGATTACAGAGCAACAGAATTAAAATGACGACTACATTCTGTAGTCTTGAATCATTAATCAGAACACATTTTGCCCATCTCTGACTACAACCTAAGGATTTCAGCAAGCATCAAAACTAATACTAATCGACCTAATTGTGATTTTTATATTACCTTTTATTATTTATAGTGACTTATAGTATTCTGACTCTGCTCAGTGACTCTGCATCGTGCATGATGGAATACCGTGCAATACAAAAACCAAGTACGAAATCGAGAGACAACCGCCTGCCGACATGATATCTCTATTAGATGTTATACGAGTTTCCTCGTGATGTTTTCATTCAACGGTGAACATGCGGCGGCAAAATATTAGGTCCTTACATATGAAATTGGCGTTTTTCGTACTGGCCACTTTAATCACAAATTTCTCCTCTTTGGTAAGGAATCCCAAATTCAAATTTGTACAGCTATAGACTCATGTATTTGTGCTTCGATGATCGTCATTCATTTGTTTTTTTCTTCTGTTTTTTTCTTTTTGCGTCACTCATTTTACAAAATGGAAAACTTAAAATATCGCATTATTTACGAGTACGAGTTCCGCCGTGGCACTAGTGCTGCGGAAACAACTCGAAAGGTGAATGATGTGTATGGCAGTCGTGTTGCAAAAGAAAACACAGTTCGTTTTTGGTTCCAACGTTTTCGTTCTGGAAATTTCGACCTGCAGAACAAGCCCCGTGGACGGCCTGAGACTCAAGTTGATAATGTAGAGTTGAAGGCTATTGTGGAAGCGGATCCATCGCAAACCACGTCCGAGTTAGCTGCAGGCGGCGATGTTAGTGATAAAACTGTTTTAATTCACTTGAAGCAAATTGGGAAGATTAAAAAGCTTGAAAGGTGGGTACCTCACGAATTGACTGAAGCAAACCGGCAAACGCGCGTCGACTGCTGCGTTACATTACTAAACCGGCACAATAATGAAGGTATTTTAAACCGAATCATTACCTGTGATGAAAAATGGGTTCTTTACGATAATCGGAAGCGCTCAGCGCAATGGTTGGATCCTGGCCAGCCAGCCAAATCCTGCCCCAAGCGAAAATTAACCCCAAAAAAGTTACTTGTAAGCGTTTGGTGGACTAGTGCCGGTATTGTTCATTACAGTTTTCTCAAATCTGGCCAGACTATTACGGCTGATGTCTATTGTCAGCAATTGCAAACCATGATGGAAAAGCTAGCGGCTAAACAACCTAGGCTGGTCAATCGCTCCACGCCACTGCTGCTTCACGACAACGCTAGACCACACACTGCGCAACAGACGGCTACTAAATTAGAAGAGCTTCAATTGGAAAGTCTAAGACATCCTCCGTACTCCCCGGACCTTGCTCCAACAGATTACCATTTTTTTCGAAATTTGGATAACTTCTTGCAAGGGAAAAAATTCAACTCCGATGGGGCAGTCCAAATCGCCTTCAAAGATTTTATTGATTCCCGTCCGACTGGTTTTTTTAGTAAAGGGATCAATGAACTACCTATGAGATGGCAAAAGTGCATAGAAAATAATGGTTCATACTTTGATTAATTAAATATATTATATTAAAAAATATTCGACTTTTTGTTCCTCCCATACAAAACGCCAATTTCATATGTAAGGACCTAATACGTAAGTAATCAGAAAAAATTCAGAGATATGTGCCAGGATTCGATCCAACGAACATTTGTGTTGCCGTGCATGGAAACCGGCCATTATCTACTAGATCACCACAACAATAAATAGAGAAAAGTGGCGTTTCATTCTCTTGGCAGCGCTAATAAGGAATCAACGTAATGATAAAGATATTTCAAATTTAGAAAAAAAAGGCACATATGCGGAGAACTGAGTCCACTAGTAAAAAATACGCCACTTACCCTATAAATTCCTATATAGCCTCCGAAAAACAGCCCCAGCTTCAGGTGTGTTAGCTTCAGAGATTTTACTGCTTTGACTGGAGTCAATATTCTTGGGATTATCGTTCTAAGCATTGTCATCGCGCAACCAACGCCGAACAATTGTGCCGTACCCTGGAATTGGTAGAGAAATTATTATTTTGATATCTGCAATCATATATGGGCAAAGTGTAATCAGATTAATAAAAATGATTAACGACTACATTTTACGTTTTTTACCATTAATATGACTGCATTTTGCTCATCTATGTTTTAAACACTACAGAATCCCAGACTGTATACACATTTATGATTTCTTAATGTTTTAAATGGATTTAATCATGATTACAGAGCAAGAAAATAAAAATTACGAGTACATTTTGTAATCATTAATGATTAATCAGATTACATTTTGCCCATCTCTGTCTGCAATAACAATTTTTCCGTAATCAATATTTTGTTTGTATATTTGGCCATATCTTCTAAACGGATAGAAGAAAGATATTTTTAAAACGTTACTCCCAGTCTCCAATGTCTAATCTATTTTCATACCAAAACAGGTTCAGTCGTTTTGGTATAAAAACGGGACATTAAAACATGCACACTTTCGAATTTATAAATATTAAAAGGATTAGGTAGACAGTTTTAAGAGAAAGGTAAACTTTTAACATATATTTAATACTTTAGTTTAATGCCCTTTTTTATTGGAAATATAAATATACTTGTACTATAACAGAACTTTCTTCGTTAAAATTTCCAGGCCCACCAGTGACTTTGAGTTTGAAATGACTGTTTTATAGTCCAGTCATATTACCAAAAAATCCTAAGATAAAAAAATCGGCTGAATCTTTAAACAGGCCTTTGCTTTAACGTTGTAAAAGTTTACTCAAAAGTTCCATAAGATATTGTTCCTGCGTCTTGTTCTTCAAGTTCACAAAATTTAGTTTTCCGTGGATATTTAGCTTCCTTCTCGATTAAGTTATATTTTAACAAAAGCTGTGGAGCACTTTTCTTATACCGGCTCGACGAAATTATTACAGCGCACGTGATGGAAAGAACAGTGAAGTCCATTAATGACAGCAACTGTTAAGAGACGAAAATTAATTGAAAATCGCTTTCATCATGCTGGCCTACATATACCCCGACTAAAGGTATATGAATAACTGCACGTATAGAAACTGAACCTGAAACGACAGGCCAAAGCGACTTTGACGGTTTTCGCATTTGCTGGGACACGACCCAGTTCTAATAATTTCCCTAACACCTTTATTATGGTAACTCGAGGGAAATCCTTAACGGACCTCCAGAGGGGGGTGAAGGCCGCCCCCGGTGTGTCGGAGTTGCACCGACTAAAATCCCCAGGGTGTTCCTTCCCCAGCCTGCCGTGTGCCAAAGGCAAGGCTGAGCCATCTTCCTCGGCACTTTGCGAAATTTCCCTACCAACTGAAAAATCTATAAATTGTTATGAAAACGTATTTTACAGGATTTATCGCTTGTGCGAGTGCCAATAACTATTGAGTATTTTTACAACGTCAAAACAAAGGCTTGTTCAAATTTTCAACCTCATTTCCATAAATAAATTAGCTTAGTTTTTTTTTTTAAAGATGACTGGCCTATTTGTCTAAACTCGCGCTTAAAGTCAGTTACCTTTAGAACATAGTTCACGCACGGACCTTTGTGAGGGCACGCAGGACTGCGATCCTTATATCCTGATATTGGAGCGCCTTCCTCTTTGGAAACACGCGGTGGGGTGAAAAACCTGTGGTAAAATCAACACAAGTATATGTAGGAGCGATATTATCTGTAGGAATTGTTGTTGAAAGAAATAATAAAAGAGTACGCATGTAGTGTTAGTATTGTTATGACGGAACTAGGCTGAAACTTGAGCCCTAGATTTCTAGGCTTCTAGATATTACACGGCTATGATTTTAAAAGGCTTAGATTGTCTTAAGGTGCCCTTTCCAATTAACTAACTGCCAAACTAATCGGCAATATTCATCGAACATCAAAGATGCAGTCCCACCCACACCACGGACTCTGATGATGATGTCCTAGCCGGTTTCGGCTACGGCGACTGTTTCAACACCGGTTAAGAAATTCGAGATCCAGTTTTCGGAAACAGTTAATTGCGCAGGAGATATTTAAGTGCATAACTGGACGCGCAGCCAGAAAAGCACTCTCGTCCGTGCTCCCTCAGGCCCGATGGAAAGGAGAACCAGTACGATCGGGAGGGAGCGGGATGCAGGTTTGGTCGAGTTGTCCTTCTCTGAACACCTGGTTGAATTGCGGTGTTCAAGAGATACCTTAGTCGCCTTTTACGACACCTCAGCAAGAAGAGGGGGGTGCTATTCTATTCTGCCGGCAGCCACCACGGCTTAAAACCACGGCGGACTCTGATAAAAGTAAAGCGAGTGACCTAAATATTAATTAGACAGCTGTTTATCTATGATAAGATTCATATGCAATTCTACAACATCCTATTAGGGGTATAGAACTTTCTCAAAAATGCCGAAAGCCTGCTGCACTGATACAAATACCGCCCAAACTCGTTCGCAGGATAGTTTCGATTAGAAAGCGATGTCTCCAAGTAATCGAATTCAACTTTGTTGAATATACTGCAACTGTATATTGTTTCTACCTGCGAATGAATATTTCGACTAGCTTTAGTGCCTGAACTATGAGAACTCTCTGCAATTGGAGTTTTGACGACTGGACTTTTTGAAAAGCGAACTTCGGATACATTTAAATGGTTTCTGAAACCTTCTGATTGGACATCGGGATTATTCGGCGGTTGCGCTTCTAGACATTTCTACATCTGCGTGCTAATATTGTACACCCTTTTCGATTAATAAATCGATTGTTAGTCAACACCGACGTCTTATTACCCCACGCTAATAACAGTACGTACGTTAATGAACTTGGGCCCACAACCGATGAGGTTGTAAAGGTACTCCTCAGCTTAACAATTTTTCCCCGGCGAAAAAAAGTGAACATGTTCATTGTATGCAAATACGTTGTTAGTTAAAATTTAATTAGACCTAAATACACATGACTAAACCTTGAAAATCATCAAAAAAATTGTACAAACCAGAATAAAGCTGTTTGTGAATCGTTGTCTCGGTTTTTCCTCATTAGATAGAAGAAGACGGCACTACCGATCATGAATATGAGGGTCTCCTTACTTGGCGAGCGTCGAAGCCAACCTTTCATCTCTAACGTTCTTACCCAATATTCGAAAACCTGCAAAATATGTCTTTATACAGGGTGCAATAAATATCGTGTCTGACCTAAAAGGAAGAAATTGGCATCACGATGACATTACCTAAATACATCATAAAATTATATTATAAAATAGAAATAAATATTAAATAATAAGATATTAATTGCGATTTAAGCTTGACTCATTTACAAAAATCAGTGTAATGAGTAATCAAACGATTTCACGCATAAATGGTGATATTAGATAAACAAGTGACTGCGGCGCATCTGATGAAAAGTATAGTCCGGTATAAGACTGGGTGCGACAACCGACAGACGAAAAAGCAATGACAGCCGTCGTCGCTACACCGGTTATAGGAGCCATTGTGTACTTTGTGGTTATTTAGTCTATTTGGCAAAATAAATGTATTTTGGTTAATAGAACTTGTTTAAAAATTATCAATTCTACCTTAGTTGTTTTTTATTATTTCACCTGCTACTGCAAATAGATACCCTGCCGTTGCGAGGACACAAACTGGTTTTGTTTTACATATTTAGTCGTTATCTTTTTTGTCGATGTAACTATTCTTGTTATCTAAATAAATAAAGTCTGGCAGCGTAAATATTTATTTATTTCGTATTATTCAACAGGACATGTTATATTATTTATTATACGTTCTATATTATGCGCCAATTATACCTTAAATATATTCAAATATATATTAAAAAAAAACAAATGATGATAACTCGTAATCCTAAAAAATTAAAAAGATTTTGTGTATTTGGTTATTGTGTGTTGTGTACCAATGTGAATGCGTACGTGGGTCAATATGAGTGTCTGTTGCCAAAAACCGATATAACTTATGGTGCGTTCGCAGAAAATATTTCGTGTGTCACAAATCATCTGCTTATCGTTTAATTTCTCGCGTTTTGCGTGAAATATGGTCCAGACGAACCAATAAACTTTAGCATAATCTAATACTTTGTTGGCAACAGAAGTTTTTACTCAGCGCATATTCTTTAAATAGCTTTACTCAAAAGAAAATAAAAAAATCAAAATTCAACAACATTATTTACAGTAAATAATCACGTATTTACTTACCAGATTAACAAAAAGGTTTAGCACTAACACCCTTCTGTGTGGTGGTTCGAAATAAATTGCTAAACCACTTAAAGTGCACGGTAACAACACCGCTGAGTAATATGAGAACTTGCTAAAGAACAGCGTCCTGTGAATATGGAATGCATTCTCAGCTTGTAGTTTATTATAATTTTTAGGGTTCAAAAGGAAAACGGAACCCTTTATATACTTCAATTTCTATTTGTCTGTCAAGAGACTTATTCTCCGGATCGCGAGGACATATCAAGCAGAAATTAATATCAAATGTTCAGGATTGCAGGCAGCCATTTGCAGATCTTAAAAACTTTTTTAAGACAACATATTAAAAGATACAGTCGTTTATTTCACAGAATATGCGTTTCTTTTTTAACGTTTGAAAGGAAAAAACCTATAGAGAACTACTATTTGACCTAGTTTCTTAAATTTGGCAAAAAGTACAAGTGTAGTTTATTTGTATGGAGCCTGACTACCTCCTGGTCAGTTTTTTAATCTATATCATAACGCCTAATCACTACTGATGTAGCCAGTGATAAAAGAATGCCACAATCCACTATTATTGGAAATACTTTCATGATATTTTATACTACATTTTTTTTAAATATTGCATACTAAATGATAGTCATACCGGAAAATGCAGTTGAGTGTGACGAATGAGGTACCCACTGTGAGACCAAATATGCCTGACTTCACATACATCTTGAACTGTTCAAGCATCTCCTGTTTACCTAATTTTTTGCCTTTCATCATCAATTGAAGCTGAAATTAAAATATAACGTACAATAACGTTAAAAGGCCATGAGGACAATATTTTTTATTCATCTAAAAGATTTCATAAAAGTGGATTTTGTTGATTGCATACTATAAAACCAAAGGAGAGTAGTGCTATAAGAATAGTGATCTCCATTTTTTATGGCAGTATTATTTTAATCTTACCGTCATATTTAAGACATTTCATAGTTATTGCCTTTATTTTCTTTTTCTTCAGTATCACCAATGTTGGAGACTCAATTTTTTTTTTTTACACTGGCTCTACATAGTGACTACAGAGTTCCTGATGGTAAGTACAGTGTAGTCCAAAAATGAAAGCGACTATCAAAGGCCGAAAATCCATTGATAGTCTCCATCATCATGTCGGCCCACGTATACCACGACTGAAGGTCTCTAGGTATATAAGCTACTGGATATACACAAGCTGATCCCGAAACGCGACAAGCCGAAACTGGTCCCTATGACGGGTTTTACACCCATGTACTGTGGTCGCGATCCAGACGGGCACCAACGCCCTACCACCTCGTTGCTGCTCGTTTAGCACCACCCAGGAGTCACGTGTAGGGAAACTAGGGTAAAGCCTACGGACGCGAGCAGCTTTGACTCCCAAAAAAAAAAATTAAAATGATACTGCCATAAGAGATGGTAGGCCCGCTGATGTGACTGAGCACATTGGACACAACATACCAGTTTAAAGTGAATTCAGCCCCTAAAATAGCATAGGGCTTTAATGTGATAAGTATTATTATTATTAATAAACAACCACTGACCATCAAACATTCATAAAAGTTTTATTTCTATCACACAATCATATTTGACAGAAGTTTTATGAGACATAAAAGTGGTGGTGCTATACAAAAACACTACTATATACCTTTCATTCAATCAAAATCTACTAAGCAATTTTGTTTCATTTAGTTTAAGGTACAACAACAGTTCTTACAAGATAGTGATGCTGGAAATTTACAGAAACTTTGGGACCCATATGAATGTCTAATCAGTTGGTACTGATAATATCAGGGCCAAATGGGCTTGTTTCTGAAACTCTACATCTAGGTGTGCTTAGTTTGGGTCATACTGAACCATCCTATGATATGGGATCCTTTTTTTCAGTTTTGATTTAATTTTATTATTCTTCTGGTCAAAGTAACAGCTTAGGATCATGTAGGTGGATATTAAAAAGATTGTTATTAATCAAAGAGCAGATATTTTTTTATAATTAGTTTTGTTTTTCTCAGGAATTCACAGTAACTGCACCATGCCTGATGATAAGCACTGTGCTGTCCAAAAATGACAAATTTCAACAGTAAAAAAAGATCTATCAATAGTCACAGCAATTGTGGCAGCCTGTTCAAATATGTCTTCATTTTTTGTTTAAAGGACCCCACATCATAGGATGGTGGTAACATGCTTACCCAAAGACCATACCACATCTCAACAACTCACCAAAAATAAGGTTATAACCATGATAGCGCTGTAGAATAGAATATGGATTACAATAATAATGATTATTTTGCATTCAAGAAATTTATAAATTGTCAATCTCGCTCATTTTTTTTAATATTATGACATTATTATCCAATATGCAGATAAGAGTCTCATTATGATTTTAAACAAAATATAATGATAAAATAATATTGATAACATTATCATACTAATTGATAAGTTGTTAGGAATATCAATCTAGCAACAATGTATGTATATTTTTTAGATAGTGTGATGTATCCATTAATATATCACTTTTTTACATAATCACATACTTAGTGTATGGTTTCTCTGAATTATTAAGAGTGTGTCAGTATAAACCAGTGGTGTACATCCCACAGAAGCATAAAAAAAAACATAATTAATACATATATTGACTTATAATCTAGTAATCACTAGATTTAGTGTTTCAGCATCCAAATTGGAGTAAATTTTATGTCAATATATTTATTAAAGTCCCAGTATAAGAATGTAACACTTTTTATGCTTTTATAGAGTTCACACTACTGGTATAAAAATTAAAACACTTAAATTTAACAAAAATCAATTATGTAGTACATAATTTAAAAAGAAAGAAGTACAACCTATACACAATATGTACAGACTGTTTAAGAATTCCTGTTCACTACAAACATTAATGCCCTTGCATTGCTGCCCAACCCAGAAACTCACTGGCTGAGCACCTTCTGTGCTCGCCCCCTAAGACCCGTTGAACTGTAAATGCCTTTCATGGCACTCAGTAGATAGTCCATTCAAAAATAAATACTCATTAAATACATTACATTGTAACTTATTTAATGAGCATTTATTTTTAGATATTATACTTAACTATAAATGATATAATATCCTGATAAAGTTTACTGAAATGAAAGTTAAATTGAAGATTAATCATTAGCACTACATAAAAACAGATTAAAAAACCAATTTACATATAGAAACTAGAATTTTTACTTCAAAATCAATCAATCACACCTATTTAGCTCAAATTACCTATATAGATTTTGTTACTAAAGATATTTATTTAAATAATACTAAAAAAATATATTTATTTATTATCAGGCAGACAGTTAAAACAACTGATAAATGCCTGTACCCCTGAAATTTAATAAATTTCCTTTAAATATTTATTTTTGTGATGGATATGTTTATTGTGGTAACAAAATATTTAATCATTCAATATCTATGGGGTTTATATTACTTGACTTAATGAACTAGATCTAAATCGGTCCATCCATTTAGGTGCAACAATGCCATAAGAGATATAATTACACATGTTAAATTTATATTGTCTCTTTTAGAATCGGAGTTTAAAAACTATAAGGGAAACTGTACTTACTATATAAATCATGGCATAAAATTTATAGCTTCCTCTAACACAACTCCACAACATCGTTGAATTCGCATTTAAACAATCATACGTCCACGGATGAATGAGTTCGCTGCATTGTGAGTTAATGCAAGTTTTGTCAAACATAAATTTACTGGCTTCAACCATTTTAATTTGAAATTTATAGTTTATTTAATCACGAACAAAAGTTAACAGGAACACTATACAGAGTTGTTTAAAAAAATCGAGGGAAACCTATCAAACACGTGAAACACTTAGAACGGCTATATACAATATTCCGTATTAAATTATATCGATAACTTAATCACAAAACCGACTAAATGCACAAATTTTCAATTTTAATACTTCGAAGACGATATAATCCTACTCTGTTATATTGCGGTATGAAAATCTGGTGTTGTTAACCCCTGCCAAAAATTTCCTGTAAAATATTTAAAATCGGGTAACAGAAACATCTGAAAATATTTTCAAGACACCAAAATTAATTTTCTTAATTCTCTTAATTGTAAATAATAAAAATCAGTACTTATTGTACTCTTATTTGTTTCAAGAAAAACAAAATAAAATTTCAATTGGCCTAATATCATTCTAATCAATTATAAACCAAAATTAAAGAGATTACTATAGTAAATTTTAGAGTCCGACCGAAACTGGTTTTCTGGCCGAAACCGAAACCGAATATTCGGCCGTGGCTTCAGTTTCGGCCGAAACCGAAACTCACGTGGTCAAGTATAAAAGTAAAAAAATGAAACAAAAACTTACATGCAATCAGTTCCATCAAAACATAACCTCTAAAGAATGTTTACGTCGGGTGATAATGCACTGACTAAGTTGCGTTGCTATAGAGCAATGCGAATTAGATCCGTCAACTGTCGTCTAAACGACGCAGTTACACTCCGACGCAGCCTTGAGTTTCTTTCGGCGTTTCGTCTCAAGGTAATCGCTTCCGAAACGCTAGTAGATCACCGTTAGGTTTCGTATTTTTGGCTGGCGGTCCAAGTCGAGGTTCGTACCCACAGGGGTGCCCTTGCATTGCCACCCAACCCATAAATTGCTGGCTGAGCACCCTCAGTGTTCGCCCACCCGCCCGGTTAAGTTGTGAAGACCTTTCCCGGTCAACAAACACGCGTAAATTAGAAAAAAAAAGCATTGCGAATGGCGCACGAATCCCGAACAGGGCCGCCAGCGTCCGCCAAAGCGTTGCCGCGAGAAACGAAGCTAGGCAAGCATGTACGACAACTACCGAAATCAGTTTCGGTTTCGGCAAAAGTTTTGGCCAAACCTAATTATTTTATAGTTATTACCATCAAATGCACTAAATTGAGCTCAAGTTGTAAATAGCAAAGTTCTCTGTAAATAAGCTTAATTGTTTTATTTAATTAATTCAGTGATCCAATCGAAAAAACCGATTGACCAACAATTTAAGAACTATCTTTTTTTTTTATACCTACTCGACACAATGACTGCACCATACCTGATGGTAAGCATGGTGCAGTCCAAAAAACGCCAACGACTATCGAAAGGTAACAAAAAACCCATCGGTAGTCGCAGCGATCATGCCAGCCTGCACAAATATCTCTTCACGCTACGTTTAAAAGATCCCATATCATAGGATGGAGGGAACACGCTCGCCGGAAGACCATTCCACAGCCCAACGACACGGCAAAAGAAGGAGTTAGAGAACTTCTTTGTCCTAGCCGGGATGTGAGATACCGTATAGCTGTGACACCGCAAACCCGCACGCGTGGATCTATTCAGGAAGGGAGAGGGTGGAACAAGGTTAAACAACTCCTCAGAACACTCGCCATGATACAGACGGTAGAAAACGCTCAGTGAGGCCACATCTCTGCGCAACTGAAGCGGTTCAAGATGTTTAGTCACTTCAGGATCATTCACAACGCGAACAGCCCTCCGCTGCAACCTATCCAGGGCATCAAGTAAGTACTGGGCAGAACCGTCCCAAAGATGCGAACAATATTCCATGCAAGGCCTGACCTGAGCCTTATATAAAAGGAACAGTTGATTTGGCGTGAAAAACCGTCGCACCTTATTCAGGACACCAAGCCTACGTGATGTTGTAGATATGACAGATCCTAAATGATCCCTAGGATTGAGATCACAGCGGATATTCATACCTAAGATACTTAGGCTGTCGCAAATTGCAAGTGACACATTCTGGAGAGAAGGAAGGGGGGAGAAAGGGGTTTTTTTGCTAGAAAAAGCACACACCTGCGTTTTCAAGGCATTGAACTCAACCAAATTCTTGTCGCCCCAAGAAGAAATGAGGCTCAAGGACCGATTGAGTCCAACAACCAAATCATGCCGATTCCTGACGGTGTCCTCCCGACAACAAGTGGGCTTGCTACAATAGCCCCCATCAACCGTGCTATCATCTGCATAACAATGTATACTGCCCAAAGACAGCATATCATTAATATGCAGAAGAAACAGGGAAATCTGTTGTGTTTGCTGTGCTTGGCGATGCGCCCCAGTGATTTTAGTCGGCGAGAGTCCGACATACCGGGAGGTGGCCCTCACCGCCCCCTGACGGTCCATAATGGATTTCCTCTGGGTTACCAAAAAAAAATCTCCCTATTTACTTCTCAAATCTTTACGTTGGCATCACAATCAGAGAATAATGTGACTTGACAGATTTACCTTTTGGTATTTGTCATTTTTGTTTTTTTTATTCTATGGAGCAATGCTTAAAAACCATAAAGCCACATCTACGTGCGTGACCGCGACAAATGTTTACCAAATAATATTACTATTATTAAAAGTGTAAATATTGACACGGGTATAGCTATTATCAATAACTTCTCTTCTTCTCATACGATATTTATATACGAATAAATACGTTCATCTTGTTCCACTCTCTCCCTTCCATTAAAGAACCACACGTGCGAGTCTATAGAGTCACGGCTATATGGTAAGTCACATCCCGGTTAGGACTAAGATGTTCTCTATCTCTTACTTTTGGTGAGTCGTTGAGCTGTGGAATGATCTTCCTACGTGCGTGTTTCCACCCTACTAAGGTAATATATAGTATATACCACACTATATATGGTATAGACTGGCATCACCAAAGACCATCGATAGGTTCTTTACTGTTAATAAATGTACAATCGTTGTCGTTCTTTGCTGTCGCTTACCATCAGGCGTGGTATGGTGACTATGCCAAGTCAAGACAAAAAAGGACATCATTTAGAAATTACTTGAGTGTGTTTAATTTGATCATTCTTCCAACAGCCCAAATAAGCGTGTCAATGACTGTGTCTTTTGCACTTGTAAAACTCGCTCCATAATATATTAAAATGAATCCTAATAATCAATTCCACTTTTAGTTGGCTCACTTTGATACTCTCTTTAGACTTGTTCCTCGCTTGGGAGCTGGCCGACGACTGACTATTCAAGCTCGCGGTAGCGATATATAAGGGCAAAGAAATAGGGTGGCCATCTCAATAGTTCTCTTTGACGTCAAGACAACGATTAGTGTTGCCATTTTAACAACGAGCGTAACACACTCATAGATAAAATAGTCGCTGGCATGCGGCTGTGGTAGGAAAAAGGCCCGTAAGTTTTTTTTTGATTTTACATTACGTAGTTGGCCAGGAAAGTCTCTCTCAGTTACTGGTGTAAGGAAAAGGCCATTGAAAATATGTATTAGGTCTGGAAAAAAGTTCGTGGCGTTTTTTCCGATGAATGGCGTTGGTCGCATATAACTAAAGAAACATGAATTACAGCAACACCTATGAGTGCACCTTTAAAGGTGACCTTTTGAACGTTAGTTAAATGTAAGAAACATTGCAATCTTCGAAAGTATTTCGCACTCGAACATGGAGCTGAATAATGAAAAAAACCGGTGTATTCTACAATATCGTTATGACAACGGGAACAACGCTGCGCAGGCTTACGAAAAAAATTGTGCTGTATACAGTGAAGGTACTTTATCAAATTCTGCTGTGTGGAAATGGTTCGCTCGCTTTCATTCCGGTAACTTTAATGTGAAAGATGAGTCACACTGCGGTCGTACAATCACTGAAAAAGCTGATGAACCACTTGAAAAAGTCTAACAAGATAAATATATCAGCAGTGTCAATATTGCTATGGAGCTAGGCATTGACCATAAAAATGTTTTGAATCATTTACACAAAACTGATTTTAAAAAAAAGCTTGACGAATGGAGCTCATGAGTTGAGCTAGGAGATGAAAAATGGATTACGTACGACAACTGGAAACATAAAATATTGTGAATAAAGGATGGTGAACCTTCACAATAATTTGCTAAACTAGCATCGACGCCAAAAGAAGTGATATTGTGTGTGTGGTGGAACTGGATGGTTATCGTCCACCACGAGCTACTTGCGATTGGTGAGACGATTGATTATCAACTCTACTGTGGTTGACTAGAAAGATTAGGCTTGGCGATTGAGAGGAAAAGGCCCAAATTGATAAATAAGAAGGGTATTGTCTATAATCGTGACAACGCCCGACCACACACTTCTTTGATAGCCCGTTAAAAATTTAGAGAGTTCGGTTGGGAAGTTTTGTTGCATCTACCTTACAGTCCGGATATAGCACCCTCTGACTATCATCTATTCCGATCTCTGCAGAGCTCTCTTCATGGATTTAACTTGGTTTTAAAAGAAGCCTATGAAAACTACTTGATCCAGTTTTTTAACCAGAAACCACAGAACGTCTTCTCCAATAGGATCATGGATCTACCTTAAAACGGCCGAAACATTGTCGATAATAATGGAACATATTTGGTTCAAATAAATTCATTCACGCGCTTAAGGAGACCAGTCGAATTTTGCTGAAAAAACGTCACGAACTTTTTCCCAGACCTATTTATATAGATGATTAGACAAACCACTGGATCTGAATACACAACAAGCTGAAGTGTTTAACTCTTGTCGAAAAGAGATATCATTATACAAAATAACAAAAATAAGAAATAAAATTATATTTAATAAATTTAATAACGGCGATAGCCTGCGCCTCTGATGACGTTGTGCATGACTCTAAAGCGGTAAATGGATACAGCCACTAATGTCTAAGCTTACTCTGAAAGGAATGTAGCGTGACAATATATTATTATTTTATTTATTTACCATTGAAATTTAGTAAATAATGTTCTTAGTGTGAACGTACTGTATAGGACAATTTCAAAGTGAAACCTGAACAATAATCAATTTAAATATTTCGAACATAATGGTAAATCGTAACCTTTTGAACTATTTATTTAAATATGGTAATACTCCAGTACAAAATCATTAGGATTGACCTAGAGGAAAACTTGTGCCGTAATTATTTATGCAGAGTTAATAGTATAACATAGTTTTGAAAATATTATCTATCTGGTATTTTGATCGGTAGCAGCAAAGTAATAGACAAAATTATTTATTTTTGTGTTATCAGTCTTGTTCAATCTTTCTATATTCAAAAATGATAATGATTATGCGTCGTTGAATACATAATATACACAAAAATCTACACACGATATTTTTTATTAATAGTGTTCAAACGAAGGCTTCGGCTTCGGCCCAAAAAATTACATTAGGTCCAACTTTTAAATGGACCGAAATTTTAAAAGCTAAGCCCTAAGGTTTCTAGCAAGCGTCAAACAAAGACTGACTGATTTAGATAAAGCCGAATCGGTGGCCGAAGCTTTAGTTGGACAATATTTATTAATTATAAAAACACCTCCAGATCAAACTATCAAGGCTGAATATGATCTGCACAGTACATAGATCTAAAGCCCATCATAATAACTGTCTAGTTTAAGGATCAGTTCTTGTATATGGAGCGATGGCATCTACATGTGTTGTGATGTGATGAATGTACATCTAGGGTTTTCCCATTCTGATATTAAAGCCGGCAAGACAGCGGTGACTGTCATTAGATTCTTCACCTTTGATAATAATCTCTATTCTCGGACTGTAATTATTGATAGCACCAGGACCGCTGTAGTCATTTGGCGAAATACTTTAAAACAAAATTCGATATGAAGAAACAAGTCTCTAACGTTATAATCTCCCTATACAAAGTATGATTTGTTAAACGACACCGCTAGTAGAATAGTACAAAACCATAGAATTGACATAACGAGTCATCGTGATACTTTGAAAGATTATCTCAATTCCATACATTTTGCAAATTCTACTAGCGTTATCGTTTATCAAGTGTTACTTTACCTAGGATCTCAAATTACTTTTAATCCCTCAACCATGATTTCGTCATGAATTGCGCTGATTCAGAATACTTTTTGACATACTTGAAAAATGAGGCGATCCTGTGGTTGGCTGTATGTTATTTTTTTATCTTTGTTTACCCGTAACGTTAATATTTATGGATCGACTTGAATAATTATTTTTTGTTCGATAGAGTGTAACATACAGTTAATCATGTTTTAATAAGTTGAAGTTCTGGTAAAAGTATTCGGGAGATATATCTCCATAATGATGAATGGGTAACAACAAACTACAGATTTCCCTCTATAGGTCCGTCATGTGTAGAGCTGGTGTAGAGCTATCTTGACAATTCGTTTTTGTTCAATGAGTTTAAGTTGGCTGATTTTTTAATAAAAACAATATTACTTCATACTTAATATTTATAGTTGTACTCTTTATAAAAACATACAGATGTGCAGGGTGTAGGTTCCTACGGGCACAAAAATAGGTAAAAGTTCGTCCTAGAAGGCCAGAGTTTATTAATATGCTTTATGTAGATGTCGGTACACCTCAAGTCTATAAGTTTAACAAAGTATAACTATTTAATTAATATGATTAAACTTACGGTGCTAAATGCGTAAATCGGTGTAAAAAATATCCAACTCCCTTTCATGCACGATGCTATCATCAATTGATTAGCTTCAATACAGCTGTCTGTCCACGGATGAATAACATATTTACATGGCAAAATTAATATATTAGTAGTATTCACAAGTTCTTTACTTATTTCAACCATTTTAACGCTTATTTATGCAACGGAGTCCACCGAACCACTTGAAATGTTCCTGTGAACTGCTAAAGTTAATTGTATTTCGGCAAAGTAACAATAGGTATAACAGAAGTCTAGTGCTGTATAACATATAATAATTAGTATTATATTATAGTACGTTGTCATGTTGCATGTAGAGGGACCGGTAAACTGTAACACCTAACAAAGATAGAAGAAAAATAGAAGATAGAGAGGAGATGCCTCAAAGCCCAGAACCCGAAGCTGTGGTCAGGTCAGATCTCCGAACAGCTGGCATTTCCCGTTACCGCCGTACTCTATCAGGCGGTAAAACTAAACCGATAGAGGCACCTACTCACTCAAAGGAATTGGAGTCACAATCATCAGCAGTGAGAAAACAATTAGGAAGAGAAGACGGATATTATAGCAGCAATTATTACGCAATTTTATTTATAACCAGCCTCTGCTTGAGACTCTGTCTATTGAAACAGTGATGAAAATCCACGTTTACCCCCAATGGTCACGAGCACCTCGGTATGCAATAACGCAAAAAATCACAAACTCACAAAAGACCGCAGTTTTTTACAACCAAAAGAACAAAAGAAAATAAGCTAAAAACCCGTTGCTTCATTAGTGTGTGATACGCAGCAGAATAATATAGTGAAAGATACGAAGATGTGTGTTTGTTTTGTTGTGCGTTTGTTTTTACGCTACTTTTGATTTTTGGGTGTATTAAATATCCTCGAATATTATATTATTTTTCTGTTTATTCAATGGGAATTAAGGAATCATTTGTAAAAAGTGTAAGTGTTACAGTTTATCCTCAATAGGTCTATCGGTTCATTAGCAAAGGTAGAACTTAACGATGATACTATGATGATCCTAGTTATTGAAGTGAACACACCACCACACACCATTTTTTTTATATTCCTATTCTGTACTATAATAACTATAGTGAAAATACTAACATCTAAATTTATAGAGCTTAACACATTTATTTATTTATTTAATAACAACTTCACAGCACATTATAAATTAATTATAAACAAAATAGGAAAAAAAAGGTGTGTGTGCGATTCACACACTATAGAAGTGAAACTTCAGTAAATCGACAAAAGAATGAGATGAATATATATAACAAGGGTAGGATTATTACAAAGCTTATTTGCTTAATATAAAAGTATTTTGATTAATTTTAAAAAACATTTTATATTCTATTTAGCATATCTTACATAATTTATTGTTTATTAACACTTATATTTGAACATCTATCTTGATTGTTCAATAATTGTTTTTTACGCGCACGAATTTTTTCCTGGTTTTTTTATTCTTGTAATTTTAATTTCATTTTTTTTGTGTCAATATTGACGACACATTTCGCATTAGTTTACGCATCTTTAAAAAAATATTACATAGCACAACAAGATATAAAAATACTCACAAACACTGTTAAATAATAACACACCATGCTGACTTCATACTAAAAAGCTGTAATACCCACATACATACCAACATTTGCTCTCTTACTCACTAATTTTTGTATTTGTGTCGTTTTTCCGTTGCATCCGGTATGAAATCACAATGATTCTATAGAAGTTTCACTTCAATAAAATCAAAATCTAAAGTGCCAGTAACGAAGTTACGCTTACATATAAAATTTTGCTAACATATTTAGGTTTTTTTTTCGGCATATACTATATTGATGGCCTGGGAAAGACCTTCACAACAAAACCGGGCTTGGTGGGCGAACGCAGAGGGCGCTCAGCCAGCGAAATTTATGGGTTGGGCGGCTACGCAAGGGCACCCCTGTGGGTACGAACCTCGACTTAGGCGGCTGGACAGTTGAAAAACGAACCTAACGGTGATCTACCAGCGTTTCGGAAGCGACTACCTTGAGAAGAAACGCCGAAAGAAACTCAAGGCTACGTCGGAGTGAAACTGCGTTATTTAAACAACAGTTGACGGTATATTTAGGTTACTCTTCGTATCCGAATAGACGAGTGAGTGTTGTGTGAGTGTATTTGTATGTAAGTGCATTTGTGTGCATGTGTTTGTTTATTTCGGTGTTGTATGAGATTTATCTGACTGCAGTTTAGAAATAATAGTCTCGAGGACCTGATTACGACTCAAGTGAAACATATCGATATCTTTAAAATATTTATTATACTGACATGTAGCTTACTATTTGTTATCAAGTTTTTATTCACATCACTACATATTATTTTGTATAAATTACGACAATAATTATGTCTCATTGTAACAATATACAATAGCTTTTCGTTTAAATTATAAAGTAACTAAACCAAAATTTAGTTACAACAGTTAACAAATAATTGTTCGAAATATTTATAATTCCCACGATTCATAATGCAAACAATTGTGCGAATCTAGCAAATTTTACGCTCGAACATTCGAAAAGTCATACACAGCTTGGAACTGTGCATATTTCTTATGCCACAGTACGTGTGCATATTTATTCGTTCGCTTGCATATAGGTCAAGAATAGAAAGGCCTTGTCTCCAGCTGGATGTATTACAAGCCTACACTCACACCTTTCTAAATTAACGGTTATTATAAATTATCCCCCATATATTTGAGAATTGAGCGTATTGTATATATTGGTTTGTTGATAACAAAATTTTCCACAAATGGACATTAACCTCTTAAGTGGCTATGACGGATATATACGTCATAAACATATGCATTACAAAACGCCTAAGACGAATATTCGCATAAAATTAAATTGTCTATACCACTATGGATAAAAAGAATATGTTCAGTTGCATATAATATTGCGTATAACTGTATGTTTAGAAGTCCGCGTATCATTCGTTGCGTTTGAATGGGAAGAATGGGGGCAGGTAGTGGTCATTTCGTTTAACGAAATGTGCCACTTAAGGGGTTAATAATAGTGATCACACTATGTAAACAGATTTGCGTGGCCAAAATAAATTCTAAGGCGCATATGGTTGAGCTAGCACGTCGAATCCCATTATAATGTTTTTTTTTTTTTTTTTTTTGGTTTCTCGGGGGAAAATCCTGCATAGGACCATCAGGGCCGCTGTGAGGGCAGCAACCCCGGTGTGTCAGACTCCTACTGACTAAAAACCCCCGGGGTGTCCCTCTAATCGCTCCACCCGAGCCTGGGAAACCAAATTCATCCAGACGCCCGGAGAGCGAAATGCCTTGTCGAGGCTGCCTCTCTGGGAGGGGTGGGGGTAAAGAGCCCACCCTTCCAATACCTATCTCACAGGCGGCGCGCCGGACACTGCACACCGCCACCCTCTCATCCGGACAGCAGACTCCCTCAAGTCTACTGCCCGGCTATTGTCACCGGGGGATGTCGCGCTCGCTCTGAGCGAACGCATCCCTCCGGCGACGGTGCCTTGGCCGCCGAATAGCCAGAGAAGATATCCCATTATAATGTACGTCATGGGAAGACAACGAAACTGTATTTATGAAATTAAAATTGGTTTAATCTATGAATATTCGCATTAATTTTAGAATAAAGTTTTTTTTTTTTATTTAGAACTACATATGGATATTTCATGGATTAAATAAATCAAAATGTATAACTTCATGCTAAATGTATTCCTGTAGGGTTAGGCATGGTAAAATAGAGATTGTATGCATTTGTTCGTCGTGTCCAACCTGTCCCAGTATCGCTTTCGAATGTTTGCAAGAATATGTGGATTTCCTCAATAATTTATTTAAATTAACTGCCTTTAATCGCCCACCTTAAATAAAAAAACTCTTATATTTAATTATTTTGGCTGAACTTATAATTATGTTTTATATTGTCCTCAAATCTATCAACCTTTTTAAAGTTTATTTCATTTTTGAACCTTTTAGTTATTTTAATTGGTAACACTACCTGCCGAAATCATGAAAGCGAAACAGCGGAAAATCACACCTCAAATAAGGTTTCTTTTTTTATTCTTATTTATAAATACAAATTAATTATCAAATATTTTCTACTAAATACCATATACATATATTTCAAAATATATTTTTTATTATAAATATTTTTTTATAATCTGTAGATGCCACCACATAAAGATAAAGTTCTAGAATCTGACACCGCTGTCGATTGTCGCTGCAGTCGGTAAATGGACGTTTGATGTGGTT
This sequence comes from Automeris io, assembly GCA_036320925.1. NCBI lineage: Eukaryota > Metazoa > Arthropoda > Insecta > Lepidoptera > Saturniidae > Automeris > Automeris io. The sequence goes on from JAUDJH010000027.1 coordinate 3,978,878, forward strand.
GTATGTCAAGATTGTGCTATTGTGTTTACAGTGATTTATTTCCCGTTACTATAATCCTAATTGAAGTAAAAGGTTTTAAGGAGTAGATGAAGGTAACTCTTATTAAATTATAATGTCTTCTGGTCATTTTTTTATCATTCAACCAACATAATGATTTGGCGCTTGGAGACCTAACTGCTTTGACTCAATTCATCTTTCTATGTCAGCTGTATACAAAGATGCTACGCATTTACAATTTAATACCGAAATTAATGAATTAAATCATTATTTTTTCGTCATAATATGTATCATTTGGTTCTTAAAACTCCAGCTTTAATATGTATTGACATTATTCTCTAGGTTTACCTCCTTTTTATCGGAGGTTATGATCAAGTATTCTCCCTACGTTTTGGAAGAAGATAATTTATCGTACAGAGTTAATTTATCACACCTAATGACCTCTCGTGGTGTTCTAAAGGTACATTTTATCTTAACATTTACATTTCACGAGAGAACTTCTCGTCCATATGTATGAAAACAATCGTATCTCTGTTTACATAGATAAAGTTTTAAATACGTATTGTTTTAGTTTAATTAATGTCGACGTTTCTATTGAATGCCAATAATGTAGTTTTGTAGTGTATTTTGAGAACTATCTTTGTATCTTTAAGAAAATTACAGTATATATACATACCTCTTATACTTTTGAATGTCCTTATGGCTTAGAAGTACATTGATATCTGTATTAACAATAGTATAAAGTTGAATTTCTGCCATAGCTTGCCTGATATTGAGTAAAATAACTTCCCTTTAAGTACTTCTAATTAATCTATTCCACAGTATCTATTTAGGTTAATAATGTTGACTATTTTTTGTTATTAACTAATTTAATGTATCAACCTAGTAATTTTTTTTAAAAACAAATTTTATTACTAAGATATTTAAGCAGGAAGCTGTAATGTAATTATTTTATTGTTTCATTTTATTAACATATAGGGCAGTGTACTTATACATAAAATTTAACAAGATCTTATAAAAAGCAATTACATAGATATATTATTGCACACACTTGTGAACTGTCAAGAAAAAGGTTTTTTCTTTATTTTTTTAGAAAAATATGAAGTAATTGCTTAGATAAGGCCTAGTTATACAAGATGTACTTTATAATAATCTTAAATCATAATTTATTCTCTTTATTATTCTGCCTAGAAATTAAACTCTTCATCTTCAATATATTCCTGTGTTAGTCTGTGCAAATTTACATTCTTCTTGATGAAATTAACTTATTCTTTATTTAGTTTTCCATGGAGACAAGTACAATACAAAAACAATTTAATCTGAACTACTTGCATGTCTAGAAAACCTCCAGTATCTACTGTATATATAGACATTTAAGTGCACTGTCTTTATAAGAAAATGTATTCATTGACATTTAAATGATTTAATACCACCTACCATTTTTAAATATGCTCTACTCTGGAATTTATTCATGAGAGTTCATTTACAAAAGTTAATTCAAAGTGCACAAATACCCAAACCTAGAGCCTGTATGACCCATAGGTCTCAAATATAATTATTGTAACTTGGAGTTGAACCTTCATAATTCAGAAACTGTTACCTCTATCAGTATGCTAACTGAATCTTTTAATATCTATATAAACCCTGTTAAAGCTAGCATACATATAAATCCATAACAATCAATTTGTTGATGTATTTATTAACTCTACCTGTACCCGCACCTGTGTTCAATTGACATTTTACATGGGAAAGATAAATGTAACCTTGGGTTATATGAATATTTAAGCCTCCACCTATCTTACCTGCTTCACCTTTGAGTGGACGTAAGCCCATCCTAATTATTCATCTATTTAAAAAATCAAAAGTGAAATTGCATTTGTAGTTTTAAGATTCATTTTAATATCCAAACTTACAAACATTACTTCTTTATAATGTTAGCACTTTATGTGTAAACGTTTTTCTCCCCTCCTGTCTGTAAACTGGGTCTTTCACATCGTGCAGTCTTTTCACCCCCTTAAATAAATTTAAAAACTTACCATTGTTGAAAACAATCATTTTAAAATACCAATTCAAAATTTTCATGAATTAGTCCCTCTTCTATTTAACAGGTATAAACAGAAATTGATTTTGCTCAGACAAAAATGACCCCATATTTACAGGTGGAGTATTACTATAAACATTATTGTTTTATTAAAAGTAGATAAGTTTAAGCCATTCTCTGGTCCATGTAAAAGATATTTTACAGTTGTACAAGAGTGATGTTTTTGTGGTGATTTTAATAATTATATCATATTTGCTGTGACTCAAATATACAGCAATCTATTTATTTACCTTTTCATCAACAATAACCTGACCCTATTATTCTGAAAATAAACAAAAATATTGAAAATGATTATGGATACAATAGTTTTCCAAAAAATGAGAGAAGTCCCAACACTCAAGCATTTACGTGTATGAGATGATCATATATTTAATCATTTTTTTTAGTTAATACATACTAATGATTAATAAGGTTACTATAATAAGTGGTAAAAAATTCATGCAATTGTATATGAATAATAATAATATATTGTCACGCTATATCCCTTACGGGGTGAGCTGAGGTACATTAGTGGCTGTATGCTCTTTATGCTTACATGTCCTGCCCAACGTGACCAGTAGCTCAGCTGATCGCTGTTCCTATATTTGGTTTACTTGGTTACCTTCTCATGTATAGGTCATTTCAGGTAGCAACTACAAGCTGCTTTAAAGTCGCTTCTCACACTTCTTTATAATCCCTGCCCAGTTTAGTTGTGATGACTTTCCAGGTCAATCAACACGCGACTAACTCGAAAAAAAAACTTTATGATAGTCGTAAGCAAGGCGCTGCGTCGCTATTACTTCCTGTGAAGACTGTCATTTAACTTCTTCAGTACACTCTGTTGGAGGCCTGTTAGGGATGGTATAAATAATGCCTAAATCCCAACGACAACATGAAATATATAAATAATATTGATCCAGCCCTAAACCAAGGTATCGCTTGTACTATGGGTAATACAATTCTATACAAACTCACATACACATTCATAATTCGAGAGAAAAAAATTATTCATTACAGAAAAGGTTCCCTGTATCGGGACTTGAACCAGTACTTTCAGCGTCGCAGACAGAGTTACTACAAACTGCGCTATCAGGCTATCCTAGAAAATTCAGTATCAGCATATTTTTTCACATCTCAGTCCAAGAGTAATTGTTTTTGTAATAACGCCATGTGAGAAGACGGACCTCCGTCACAGAAATCTAGACATGTTGTCCATAAGGTGGGATGTGTAAAATTTCAATTATTCAGAAGAGCCAAAAGAAAATGTTAATACAAATCACATTAAATTGACTATTTATTTTTATATTTCGGGGACAAGATTGATCTTTTAGGCGTTTGATAACTGTAATACCTTTTAATGTGTTTTATAATATATATGTTTAGAAAGCTTATGGTATGTATGGTATTTGACCTTACTATGTTATTTTTGCACATAAATAATTTTGTTGTGGGATAAAATGATGCATTTTACAGCCATAAAGCTTAATGTAATTTTAAAGAAAATAACAAATAGCGATGCATAAATATATGTAAAATTATGTCTAACAGATTATTTAAGTTTTGGATTAATTGTACCAAATATTTTAGAAGAACAATGTCACATATTATTAACATATGCCAACCCAAAATATTCAATATTCCAAGCGTAAACACTGAAGTTGCAACAAAGCTCTATGCCTCGACATATATTTGTAAATTCGCGAGGTCAGAAATTGTGCAAGTCCATATTTTTGAATTTATAAGGGAAAATATTCCTAGATGGTTAGAAAAAAACTCGTCAAGCTATGAATATCTATGAATTGAAAAGATTGTGGTCGTGATCACATCCAACCCTATAGACCTGAAGTCGAGAAATAACGAATGGAAATAAACTCCTGAATGTTACTCGCTTCACAACTGTAAAATCTCTTACTTGAATGGAATAGAAATTGACCTAAATACATCAATACAATAAAACGACTTCAAGATTAGCGAACATGCTTTCTGTTACAGCTTACAATATTCATTTTTTGTGGCCATAGTAGCGTAGTGGATAAGGTACCAGTATCCATCCTCGAAAACGTGAATGATTGTAGGTTTGAATATTGGCACATATCTCAGGGTCTGTCCAGATTAACACGTGCCCGCCGGCGGCTGAATTCGCTGTCTTCGGCATCTGACGGCTCTGTAAAATCAAATTTGTCTCATCGGGCGGCGCCGTTTGCACGTAATCGCATATCTCTCACTAGCTGCACCAGCAGACCTTGTTCTGCCCTATTTCTCTAAAACAAAGTCATATTGTTTTTTTTAATGTTAATAGCCTCCCCGTCAGATTTTTTTGAAAATTGTTTGAAAGAACCTGGCCTTAATGCTATATGTATAAAAATTGACAAATATTGACATTAATATTTATCCGTCACTCAATTGTTTTGCCTTCCCGGAACCCGTCCACTGACATTTAAACTTTATGGTATGGTGTTAAAGTTCAAATTGACTTTTAAATATTATTACGAATTTTTTGTATGAGAATATAGAAAAGTGTTGTTTTTAGACTTTTTCAGACAATTTTTTTAATTTTTCTCTCCGTAATAACCTTCCCCAGACTTCAACAAACACAACAAAAAAGAAATCAGTCAAATCGGTTTAGTCGTTCTCGAGTTTCGCGCTTATCAAGACATAGCTGATCCGGCAAACGTAGTTTTGCTATATAAGTTATTGTAATATCTTCTAAGATGTTCATTGAAATTACGTGATGTCAAAGACAATTTTGTTCATAATTAAATACTCTTAATCAACAAAGCATTTATTTGGATAAAGATTAATATTATTACGTTGATACAACTCTTAACAAATAATGCATTAATTTCGACCAAATTTGTTTACCATAAAAACGGTTCTAGTGACTTAATCTTAAAAGATAAACATATACTGTCGCGGACATTTTTTTAGATCATCTCAAGAGGAATAATTCTTTCTTACATATATTTTTGGTATCTTGAACCGTTTTTGCAGCGCATGCAATGGAAGCCCTCAAGGATGAAAAATTTTGCCCGTTTTTTTCACATTTTCCATTATTTCTTCGCTTCTAATAATTGCATCGTGATGTTATATAGCCTATAGCCTTCCTCGATAAATAGTCTATTCAACTCAAAAAGAATTTTTCAATTCGAACCAGTAGTTCCAGAGATTAGCGCGTTCAAACAAACAAACAAACAAACAAACAAACAAACTCTTCAGCTTTATAATATTAGTATAGATTAAGTGCTTCTGCCGACTATGCCTGCGTTCATTTACAAACTTTTTTCTTTTTATTAGCAAAAAATACAAATTAAATTGATTTCTTTCGTTGTACCATAAATGGTACATGCCGACCCATGGTACAGTCCTCAATGTATCATTAATGGTACATGCCGGCGGGAACGTGTTAAGTACGGATTTAGATGCTCACCGATGAAGGAAAACATCATGAGGAAACTCGTATAACATCTATTAGAAATGTCAAATGTGAGTGTCCCGGGAACAGCGATCAGCTGCGCCACTGGTCACGTTGAGCACGACATATAATTGCAAAATGGACACAACCAGTAATATATTTTTGCTCATCCTAAAAGAGATATAGTGTGACGGTGTATTATTATTACTATTTTCTATGAATGTCTAACAGGTAGGTAAATCTCAAATAGGATCTATTAACTGGTATATAAATACGGCCATTTTAGTGCGTGTTAGGTTGTTACTTTAACTATGTTGAAGCCCTTGGCTTAACATCTCGCGGTATCCAAGGTCGTTATTCGCTATTCATATCAACTATTGATCGTATCGGAGTAATAAACAACATAGAAATTATCTCAGTAGGAAGCATATAATAACTTATTGATATATGATATCGTTAGGTTACTTGACAACAAAATAAATCGAGTAGTTAATTATACATTTTGATAATAAAAAAGAAATTCGGTTGTATTGATTGCGTTTATTATCATGATCAACTTACATCCGTCCACTGATGGACTCAGGCCTCTCCTAAGATTCGCCACTGAGCCCGATCTTCAGCTTTCATCCAACAATAACCTGACACTTTGCGCCAATTGTCGCTCCACTTAGCCAGAGGGCGTCTTTTATTTTTTTAAAATAGATACAATATTTACTAACAATTACACAAATTTCCTAGTCCCAAATTAAGCTTGCGCTTGTACTATGGGTACTAGACAAAGATATACATACTTAAATACATATTATACAACCATGACTCGTGGCAAACCCAGCTGATCATCACAGAAAAGTTTTCCACTACCGGGACTCGAACCCAGGACTTTAGCGTCGTATGTAGGGTCACTACAAACTGCGCTATATCAAGCCGTCAAACAACGTCAACGTCGTCAGACATTACGTTTACCAAGGCGTGGTATCTACTCTAGAACACGTCTGTCCCTGCGGTTGTCAGTACTTCGGTAAATATGATCAGCGCACTGCCACTTCTGCTTGCTAATCCTCTGTCCTACGTCGGTGACTTTAGCTCTCTGACGAATCACCGCATTTCTGATTTGATCCTTCATAGAAACACATTTTTTTTTACACTGGCTCGACATGGTGTCTACAGAGTACCTGATGGTAAGTGCAATGTAGTCCAAAAACGAAAGCGACTATCAAAGGATGAAAATCGATTGATAGTCAACATCGTCATGTCGGCCCACATATACCACGACTGAAGGTCTCTAGATATATGAGCTACTGGATATACACAAGCTGACCCCGAAACGCGACAAGCCGAAACAGGTCACTATGACGGGCTTTACACCCGTGCACTGTGGTCGCGATCCAGACGGGCACCGACGCCCTACCACCTCGCTGCTGCTCGTTTAGCACAACCCAGGAGTCACGTGTAGGGAAACTAGGGTAAAGCCTACGGACGCGAGCAGCTTCGACTCCCAAAACACATGCACGCTGAGCGCCTTAGAATTTGTGGAGTAGCCGTACCGTGAGTATCCACATCTCAGCACCGTACGTCGTTACTGGTAGGACGCACTGGTTATAGACTTTCGTCTTCAGGCTTTCTCATATAGGTAATGAAATGACTCGACGTAGTATGTTAAAAGCTGGACAACCCAGCTGTATTCTTCTGTTAGCCTCTCCTTCAAAATTGCTTTTACCCATTTGGATCATCTGCCTATGGTATACGTATACTTGAACAACTTCAAGAGGAGTGTCGTCAACTGCTATCGGTTTTGAATTGATGTTGATTACGTTATGAGAGAAATCTCGACCTTCAAGGTAGGGATAGAACTAATTAGGCATAACACGTAGCGTGCATCCTATAAAAGCCAGTGACGTGTTTCCCATGAAATCAGAAAAAGCATCCATGTTATACTTGGGCATTTATTTTTATTTTTGTTGACTTGACGTCAAGTAATTACCAAAATGAAAATCCAAGTATAACAAGGCAAAGCGTTTTTTTTATGCTCCTATTGGATGCACGCGACTTGGGCAATAGGGTATATTATAGAAGAACAAATGGAAATTGTTTGCAAGCCGCATTGGTCTTACTATAGGCATAATCATAACTCTTTGTTAATATTCCAGAGTGGAATAAAATATCTATAGCCAACAAATGTCTAGCAACGCTTTACATAGAGGCGTGTTTGTGACAAGGCTTTCACAAACCAATTGATACGTAAAACAGACAGATTTGTTATTAAATTGTATTAGTAACTTACGGACTATATAAAATTACCAAGTACATTCAAAGTTACTAGATAATTTATTGATATTATAATTTACTAAAATTACTCGTGGCTTACGCTCTTGCAGAATTAATGAATAAAACCTATGAATTGATGCAGTTCCAAAAGTAGCCATAGCTAATTAGTCTTATAATTGTCATCAAAAGCCAACTTAAGACCAGAGCTGGACAAATGCTTCTGCAAATAAGAGCCAGTGACAAATTAGTCTCGTACAATTTTATGTTTCGTTCAATTATTCTGACGATTACATATCCCTATTTACACTGTTGATTTAAAATCCAATACATTGTTATTTCATAAACTGTATAATAAACCTATGTTATTTTTACACGTTTTCAACTGAAAGTTGATTCCGGGGCGAGATATGCCTTACATATTTTTGGAAAAGAAGGTTTAATATTATCAATTATAATGTTATGCCCGTAAATATCAATGTTATCATGTTTATTGTGATTCATCACAACATATCGCCATGTTATCAGAACAATAACATCAAGACACCAGTAAGCAATTGTATGTACTACGGAATAGTTGCGAAAATTATCGCACAAACATTAAATTATTAGCTCATTTCAATAGATTATATCGATTTATAATTTGTGAAACCAAACGTGCTATAAGCTTTGTGTACACTAGTGCCATTATTTTTGATAAATTTTCCATTGGAACATTTACTTTTCCTTTAAGGCTAGCATATAAATATTCCCAGAAAGTGTTGGTGATAATTTCGTTGTAAATATCGAATAGCGAAACAATTGAAATTAAGGCGGATCATTTGAAAGTACAGAGGATAGATGTGAAGCATAGTGGGCTCAACTGTGCCTATACCGTAGTGTTCCTTACCACCTGTAGATGATGCATTATGTCCTGCAACGTATTACAGGTGACAGAATGTCTCGCAATAAAGACAAGCATGAGGGTGCGAGCGGGCGCACCTACCACATTATGTCGGAAGCGGAACGCGCGTCCGGGCGACGTGGCGGATGGACCACTCTTGAGGTATCTATATTTATTTTCATAGACATGGGACGTATTATAACTGGTCGTACCTCTATTAGCTTTATCTCTTTTGCACGCATAGTATTGTCATAGTGATATACCGGCTTCGCTCCGTGTGATTTTCAATTGTCACTGTGAACTTCTCTTACCAAATTTAGTTTTTCAAGTGTCTTACCTTAACACGTTCCCTGCCGGACCGTTTCTTGAAGACTTTCCGTTCAGGCCGCGTGGGGCGTATGCGCCCCACGCTTTACACTTGTATTATTTTGTTTTTGGCGAATGCCTTACAATAAATAAAATGTCGCAAAAATCATAATTATCAAGGAAAGGTTGTATATGCCCCACGATTAAATGAAGGCATCAGCAGCAGTACTAAGAGGCCCGTAATCGACTGCATATTGATTTTTTTTTAATTCTTCATTTTATAATGATAATACCAAATGGCTTGAACGGAAAGTTCAGCGTGGGGCGCATACGCCCCACGCGGCAAGGAACGTGTTCAATAATGGAAAACTTAATCCAGAAAATAGTTTTATATTGCCAGATTCCAACGACAAGATTGGAGATAGGCTCCAACTATATCATTGTAACTGCCAATTCAAGTGGTTAATTTGAATTAAACTTTAAAAATTCAAGTTTTTAAAGTGTTTCACTATTTTTAGAAAGAATGCGTAAATTCATAAGGCTTCGTATCTTACGCGTTTTGACTCCCACTTTTTTCCCACGCACAGTGAAGACAGATATTGCCTTTCATCTACTACTAAGAATAGTACGTGCTACCTGACATTTAAATTGGTATTTTTCCTTTTATTAGGCATGTAGACCTATCTTTAAATTCTGATGGAATGTAAATATGAGCTATATGCTACATGTGGATATAAAAAGTCCCCTAAACCCCTATGCCGCTTAGAAATGTTAATATAAAGTATATATATGATACAGATATAATATATAGCTGATGGAATTTACGTCCTTTAGGGCACACAGAGTGTCATTAATAAATAGTTCAAATATTACTAGTGATAACATTTGATCATGCCACAGTGTTTTGACAAATTATTCATCTAATGAAAACTAAATGTTGTCCGAATATGGCGTTTTCTAATTAGTAACATTAGTAAAGTAGTAGTAGAGTATGTAAGTGAATGATCTGGGCACAATTGAGTGTGCTATGAAAATATAAATCCTCTAAAGGAGTTTTTTATATATTGGCTCGACAAACTGACTATATCGCACCTGATGGAGAGCAGTGCGGGTCATGAACGACAGCGACTACTAAAAAAGGAGAAACCATTAACAGTGGCCGTCGTCATGCCGGCCCTCATATACAATTATAGAAGATATCTAGAAAACAACTTATCTCGAATCGCAACCGGCCGAAGCGAGACGCTGTTTGCACTTTGGTCACGGCACAGTTTGGGAACCGCTCTACCAACTCAAAAATAGTGAATAATACAGTTAACATTCGTAAAGTTACAATTGTTCCTCTGTTACTTTCAGGTAACAGGAGGTGTGCGCGCTCTCGCGCCGCAACTGTTCCAACTGACGCATCTGACAGTGCTGTATTTGAATGACAACTCACTACAGCGCATCCCGCCCGACATAAATTTGCTAGCCAATCTACACACGCTAGACATATCAAACAACAAGTTAAGATCGCTGCCAACGGAGCTTGGAGACCTTATACAACTCAGGTTAGTTCTAAAACAGACCTTTTTTTTTACACTGGCTCGACATAGTGACTACAGAGTGCCTTATGGTAAGTACAGTGTAGTCCAAAAACGAAAGCGACTAGCAAAGGATGAAAATCCATTGATAGTCTACATCGTCATGTCGGCCCACATATACCACGACTGAAGGTCTCTAGGTATATGAGCTACTGGATATACACAAGCTGATCCCGAAACGCGACAAGCCAAAACTGGTCACTATGACGGGCTTTACACCCATGTACTGTGGTCGCGATCCAGACGGGCACCGACGCCCTACCACCTCTCTGCTGCTCGTTTAGCACCACCCAGGAGTCACGTGTAGGGAAACTAAGGTAAAGCCTACGGACGTGAGCAGCTTCGACTCCCAACGCCTGACCTGTGTTGCACAGAATAAAATTTGTTCAATTCACTTGCCCTTAAAGTTATACGAAGGGCGGAACATTCACTCGTGTATTAATTTGCAGGAAAGTAGCTTTAAACGCCTAATTAACCCCAAAAAACTTAATTTATAATACTCTTGGATTTCTTTACGCGGGGGATATACCTAATATCCGTACTAAAAAAGTTCGTTTCATCCATCATAATGCAAAAAGCAAAATAGTGGAATAAGCTCTCTGCGTTTATTTTTTCACAATCTTACGATCCTTTAAATTATTTTAAAGTTAATAGGCATTTGTTGAGCAATCGCTCTTCCTCGGCCTCAACTTCACTTACCACCAAGTGTAATTGAAGTCAAGTTTTAGCCTATAAACAAAAATATAAAAAAGTACAGGACTATATTCTATCTAAATAACGTGAAATATGTAATGTTTAACATTCAATATAGGATCTTTGAAATGCCTGAATTCTGAATGAAATCAACATTTAAAGTTCTGGCTTTTCAAGTTGGACTACTTTCACTTTAGCCGATAAAGTATTTTTGGTTATTTTTTTAATATTCTAATTTCTTCAGATTTTACCTTATTTCGGAACGTTATTTATGATCTCTATTGTTATCATAATTGACGTATTAGGCCAATTTGAGAAGGCAATTCGCTTTAAATGTTCGATTTATTCCGACTTCAATATATTTTAAATCTTGCAAAAATATTACGTTATATTAAAAATGACATATTTCACGTTATTTAGGGAAAACATAATCTTGTAGCAGTATTATACATTGAATTAAGGACAATGAATATATTAAACAAATACAACCAAGTATTAGACAATAAATTCTAATGAAGCACAAACAATTATCGTAATTTTAAAAGTAGTTTTGTATCTATGTACTTCTGTTTAAAATATACCTAAGTCAAATCAACCATTTGTTACGGTGAAGGAATATTGAGAAACAAAACATGACCCAGGCCGCCCACATAGCCCGGTACTTTAAGTTACACCAACATGAGTTGCAACACAGTTATTGCTATACAAATGGTAGCTTATTGTATGTGAATATCAATATAATATTGTCAATTTACCTGAAATTATCTGCAAAATTGGAAGTCATTATTGAAAAATACTATTTTCTGCAGCAGCTAATGCGTGTATTCATAGATGGAAAAATTTAATCAGATTAATGAAAAAATATTACGATTACATTTTACATCATTAATATGATTACATTTTGCTCATCTATGTTTTAAACACCAATAAATTCCCAATTGCATACTCATTTATGACTCATTAATGTTTAGAAGGGTTTTAATCATGATTGCAGATTAACGAAATTCAAATTACGCTTTCATTTTGCAATCATTAATCTATATATTGTCCATCTTTATCTTTATTTATAATTGCGAAAGGTTAGTTTCAAAACAAAATTTGCAAGTTATAAACAAAATAATACCTTTCAGTATCAAACTTTGCTTAATTTAGATTACATAAAACATTCATACATATACTAATGTGAGTGAATAAGTAATAAAAAAAAAATTAGGTTTGAAGTACATATAAAACTATGTTTAAGTGGTGATCAAAAGTCTCTAATATTGTAGCTTATTATAATAATGAATACTGTGGAATTTAAGAATTATAAGTCATAATAACCGCACCCTTTAAAAGAACGTTGGTCTTATATGTTAAGATCCGAAGTTTTTTTGTAGCGCTACTCAAGCGCGATTCCGGAATAGAGGTTTTCCTTGCCCCACGTAACTTGATCTTCGTTTGAAATATGGTCCAGCGATTTTTACAGTACTGACATTTAGTCCGTCTTCTGTCGCGATCCCTAAATCCTTATAACATTTGTTTTTTATAAATTCCATTTTATTTTTTATTATCATAGCAAACGCATCAAAGAATGTAAATTTTAAAATAATCTGAAACAGTTATGAATTATAATTTACTTTGAATATATAATTGTCAATATGTTAAACTTGACTTTACAGTATGTATTGAAAACCCTGTCTGACCCGAATATTGCCAATTGGGGACACAATAAAATTATTATAACAAAAATATTTGTGAAAATTAAATTATTTTACCAACGATTTATGCTCGAATTATGTACAAAAATCAATTTAAAGACTAATTTAACATTCTAGTAGATTAGCGGTGCTGAAGATCAACTGAGGTCCTGATCTTTTTGACGTCAAGACCGACTACTATAGTCCTTTGTCTTCCTTTTTTTACTTTGTCACGGAGCTAACTACTTTCCTGTGATCCCATGTAAGTTTTCCCCATTTAAGTTTTTTTTAATTCTAATTTTTTTTTTCTCTGTACCTAAAAAGGATAACGCAACTAGATACCGTGCAACGCTTTCACATGTCAGACAGGGTTTTTATATGGCGGAATCACATACATGCGCCAAAAATTAAACCAAACCATGTTATTAAATAGAACAATAGAATTTCAACGAACACGTGACTGACGACGTGACTCCTGGGTGGTGCTAAACGAGCAGCAGCGAGGTGGTAGGGCGTCGGTGCCCGTCTGGATCGCGACCACAGTACATAGGTGTAAAGGCCGTCATAGGGACCAGTTTCGGCTTGTCGCGATTCGGGATCAGCTTGTGTATATCCAGTAGCTCATATACCTAGAGAGCTTCAGTCGTGGTATATGTGGGCCGGCATGGCGATGGAGACTATCAATGGATTTTCATCCTTTGATAGTCGCTTTCGTTTTTGGACTACACTGTACTTACCATCAGGTACTCAGTAGTCACATGTCGAGCCAGTGTAAAAAAAAAAAATTGCATTGCGAGGCACCTATTCCGGTAATATTCATCAATCAGGTGGGCAGTTAGCCTGTTTGCCGACAAAAGTTGAAAGAAATATACATAGCATACTAGCCATTTTAAGGCGGTATTTTGAAGGAAACAATAACAGCGCTTTACTGCGACCGGCACCCACATTGGTGGTGCTGCTGCTTTATCGACATACTAACATTTTGCGCCATTAACGTAGTTGTTTACGCGGTTTAATATTTAAATTACTTCTTATTTTATATTTATAATATTTTAGTTTGTTATTTTATGTATCTATTTTTTTTACACTAGCAACACTCGCTCCACTTTTTTCCCCCTACGTACCTCATCCGTTTCCGTACTGGGTTCGAACGCTTCACCTAAACTGTAACGCGCTCGCTTTAAAAAACGCTACAACTCTGTTCTATACAATTGTGAAAACTCGAACGCTCTGCTTAACCCTACAACGCGTGAAATTTTGGTGTGTGACGCCTGAACCAGCGCCGTGGACCGGGGTCGATACACAAGTAAGTTCGTTCCCGGATTTCCTTCTTCTTCCTCGTCAACTCACACGCACCAGTAGATGTTAAATATTCATCTTTGTTATTCTTTAATAATGTAATTCTAAATTTATTCGTAACCGGTTTTACACGTAATAATTATTCTATCTTTATAAATTTGGCATTCCTGTGGCATTCGATAGCATGCTTCGATAGTTGTGGCACGTGGAGAAGAGGAAAAAATGAAAGGATGATCAAAAAGATATACAATAGTAATGTGAGTAGAAGTAAGATGTGAGGCCGATTGAGACTTACCTATACAGACTAAATAAAGAGAATTCTGATGTAGGATTAATCTATATAATATTATAAAGCTGAAGAGTTTGTTTGTTTGTTTGAACGCGCTAATCTCAGGAACTACTGGTTCGAATTGAAAAATTCTTTTTGAGTTGAATAGACCATTTATCGAGGAAGGCTTTAGGCTATATAACATCACGATGCAATTATTAGGAACGAAGAAATAATGTAAAATGTGAATAAAACGGGGAAAATTATTCATCCTTGAGGGCTTCCATTGCGTGCGCTGCAAAAACGGTTCAAGATACCAAAAATATATGTAAGAAAGAATTATTCCTCTTGAAATGATCTAAAAAAATGTCCCCGACAGTATATGTCTATCTTTTAAGATTAAGTCACTAGAACCGTTTTTATGGTAAACAAATTTGGTCGAAATTAATGCATTATTTGTTAAGAGTTGTATCAACGTAATAATATTAATCTTTATCCAAATAAATGTGTTGTTGATTAAGAGAATTTAATTGTGAACAAAATTGTCTTTGACATCACTTAATTTCAATGAACATCTTAGAAGATATTACAAAACCTTATATAGCAAAACAACGTTTGCCGGATCAGCAAGTGAATGCTAAGAAAACGAAAGAGATTTACAAAACTAGAGAGAAGTGGCGTTCCAACCTCTCTGCCTACTTCAATAGGGATTCGGCGTGACGATGGGTATAGGTAGATATTTGGCAATAGGAACACGGATCTTAGTAGTCATAGCATTTATTAATTTATTTGGGAAAAATATAATCTAATTAATGATTAACGATTACAAAACTGTAGTCGGAATTTTAATTTTTTTGTCCTGCAATCATGATTAAATCCCTTTAAAACATTAAGGAGTCATTATTGTGTATACAAATGAGGATTTTGTAGTGTTTAGAACATAGATGAGCAAAATACAGTCTTATTAATAATAAAAAAGGCAAAATGTAATCGAAATGGTTTTTCGTTCATCTGATTACATTTTGCCCATCTATGTATGTAACGACATGTGTATGATAAAGTATATTCTTCAATGGGTCTTATTCGCGAATTAACTTTCTATTAATTATAGCTCGATATTTTGATCTGGTTACACAGGTCATGGTCAAACTGACGTGCCGCGGAGTTTTCATCGGGGGCGGGAAGTCACTTCCTCTATCTACCCTCTTATGTTTTTAATAGTTTGAAAAGTATTTATGTTTGCAAAAGTTTGCAATGTGTTATTGTGATAATAAATCATTCACTGACGTAAAAACATAAAAACAATGTAGTTCACAACATAATTAACATAACGTCTTGAATTGATTATCTTTTTAAAATAAAGCAGACCCGGTATACTGGTTTCTGACTAGTCTGAAATATAAAATTCAACGGAATCACACTCGTTAAGGTCGCTCTTTGTACATTATATTTATACTATTTTTGTATTTTTCTTACACTGGCTCGACAAAATCACTATCATTGATTATTTATTTATTTGTTTATGTATGGGCTATCAACAGTTCCATTGCATTTTACATTCACAATGAGATCGCATGCACAAGCTAAACGTCTGCAATGGATTTTTTTTTTTACACTGGCTCGACATAGTGACTACAGAGCACCTGATGGTAAGTACAGTGTAGTCCAAAAACGAAAGCGACTATCAAAGGATGAAAATCTATTGATAGTCTACATCGTCATGTCGGCCCTCGTATACCACGACTGAAGGTCTCTAGGTATATGAGCTACTGGATATACACAAGCTAATCCCGAAACGCGACAAGCCGAAACTGGTCACTGTGACGGGCTTTACACCCATGCACTGTGGTCGCGATCCAGACGGGCACCGGCGCCCTACCACCTCGCTGCTGCTCGTTTAGCACCACCCGGGAGTCACGTGTAGGGAAACTAGGGTAAAGCCTACGGACGCGTGCAGCTTCGACTCCCAAAACTACTAATATACTAATAAAAGAAAGTCACAGCATGTCTCAAAAGCATTAACTAACAATATCAAAACAAAAAATTAAATTCAAAACACAAAAAAAAAACGACAATAATACCTACAATTTAAATTTAAAATTAACACAATAATGCACTTGATAGTAAGTACAGTGAAGTTCAAAAACGAAAGTGATTATCAAAGGACGAAGATCTGTTGAGTCTCCGTTGTCTTGTCGATCTACATATGCCACGACTGAAGGTATCTAAGTATATAAGTAACTGGATATACACGAGCTGATCCAGAAACGCGACAGGCCGAAGCGAGTCACTATGACGGTCTTTACACTTGTGTACTGTGGTCACGACCCAGTTTGGGCAATCGCCCTACCACCACAAAAGATCAAACCTAGTTTTAAGATTTGTGCATTTGTTCACGGCTAGTCTGAAGTATAAAATTCAACGGAATCACATTCGTTAAGATCTCTCTTTGCACGTTATATGTATGGTTTTTGTTTTGCAACTTTTTTCATCGTTACGGGTATTTTAATTTGCGTTGCGCTCGTTTGTAATATCTTCAATGTTATGTCCTAAATCATTTAAATTAATTTGTTTCGTCTAATTTATACGTTTAATTAAATCATTGTAATGTTCCAAATTATTGTTTATAAATGTTAGACTGTAAGACACTGTAGTGTAGAAATTCATAAACCTGTTTCATTTATCGTCCACATCAAGATTGAATTATTTTATTACGTCTCAGGAATATTTAATTGTACTAAAAAAAAGCAGAATAATTACATGAACCAAGTGATATAACAAAAACTTGGCAAGTCGTGGACACCATACGTAAGCCATTATACTAGTATATTAATTATTTATTTAATAATCGATGTTGTATCGTTGTTGTATTAATCGATTCAGATTTTCCTTTAAAGTTTTGGAAAAAAATTAATTTATCTGGGGTGGCCCATTGGATAAGAGACTGATATTGATACGTGACATCACGAATGGTTATTGTATCATATCTCGGTGTGTGTACCTTGAGATGTGCCTCAGGGGTTTTCTAGATTAAGTTTGGATTTAGGTATCACATGCTCACCGGTGAAGGAAAATATCGCGAGGAAATCCGCATGGCATTTAATAGAAATATCATGTCTAGGTTCTGTGAGATCGCCGCTCAGCTGCGCTACTGATCACATTGGCATGGCTTCTATATCACCCACATGCTGTATCTCTGCTCACCTGAAAAGGGATAAAGCATGACGATATTAAAAAATAATGTATGTGTTAAGGGCCCACTTCCACTGAGCCGTATTTGACGAGGCATGAAAACAAAAATATGAAACTTTCATGTAAACGATTATGTTCTTCACGATGTTTTTTTTCACTGCCGTGTATATCAAAAGGCCAAGTGATGGTCATTTCTAAGTAGTGGCGGGCATAAACTAGACCCTAACACAAAACTCTAAAACGCTATGGATCTGAATATTATAGAGAAATTTTTGAGTTTATTAGGGCGGCTTGCACTAACGAATTAATCTAGTTGACGCTTGTATAAAACGCTTATTAATTGAATTGGTTTGATTCCCATCTTAATGATGATTTCAGTTTAAGAGTTGTTATAACTAGATTTTGATTTAGTGTAAGACAATAAGTACAGATCAGCGCTTAATAGCATTTTATATAACTCTAAACGAGATTTAATTTGTTAGTGCAAGCCGCCTTTAGAGTTAGAGAGTTAGTTAAGTCTAGAGTTAAAGTTGCGACATTATTATAAAGATTGGTTAAATCTAGTGCACAATTGAATTGAACTGAACTGTGTAGAAATGAAACCGCCATTGAGTTAATGTCTTCGGCTCTTTTCATGCAATCTTGCCGGTCTTCTTTGAAAAGTCGTCGCTTCTCTTTACTACGAATATCCCATGCTACAGTTTGTTAATTAACTATCTTTATTCAAGAAACCGTCTGCTCGGGCGATTATAAGTTATTTGGCATAACGTGGCCAGCTTACTGCCGCAGCTTGCTCTCTAAATTAAACCGAAGAGTTATTTTCATAACTTTGTTTTTTGTCAGATACGCTCAATCCGGATTTCATTCTTCAGATTGATTGAAGAGATTTGCAACAAAAATAACTCCATCGTGCGCTGTATAACTTTAAACTGATAGATTAAACCCATCTTTGAGGATGCACTAATTGAAAACTTTAGTTTTCAGGCGTTATGGGGTACACAATGAATAGTGTAAACGCATTATGTAAGTGCGACGACATGTCTAGCAAATATTTATTATTTACTTTACGTATTCGGACGAAATTTTTAACATCAGTGTAGTAAGGAAAAATGTCATGTTTGTCGACAATGTCATTACTCTGGAACATTTCTTGTCCCCTATTATAATTTGACGTCCCATGTCTATCGACTATGTTAACATAGTTTGTTCCCCAGTGAAAACGGAATTTTTGTCATGGAAATAATTCCATCCCCTTTCTTTATTATGGAAGGCTTTATGCCATATCGTTTAAATATCTGAGCGTTTTACATAATTGTAATTAAACTAGGGTCTTTTTCCCCTTGGATAATTACGTACGCAAATTAAGTTTTTATCTAATTATCAAGCCATATTCACTGTTGATTTATGTTTATTAGTATAAGTGAACTCACTAACAAAGAGTGTAAATGAAATTTGTATTTATATCATTTGCTTATGTAAATTAAAAACGTCCATGTTTATTTTGTAGACAAGTAAAGGTAATTCTTTCAATTGAGTAAATAAGTGGATACCTGTTTTTTTTGTTCGCTCTGTGTCATTTATACGCAGAACATCGACCTGTGTGACTGGTACACTCTTCTCTTTCGGAATATCTAATATTCGAATATTTTTGATGTATGTAAGTTTTTTAAACATATTATTACGTTATTGTACAAGACTTTCTTTCAATTATTTCAACAACCGTTGGACAAAACCTTAATGTTTATCCAATTGTATTTCAAGTTTAAGGCACATAGATGGTAACTAACGCAAAACTTCTTAAAGGTAACTTAGGTACATCAAGACTAACAACTTTTGTTCTATGACTTTTGCCAAAACTTAACACATCATAAGATATATATTTTTTTAGTTTTAGTGGGGATTTCTATCAATCGTTAGCTCTATGTTTAAAGTTCAGTCAGCTGATGCTACGAAATCGTCTGCCCCAGTTGCATCGCGCCGCTTTTCAGAGTATTAAGAAGATCGGAACTGCAAATTTAATTTATTTATTTTTTTGTATGGGGAAAAAAGATTGAATTATAAAAAAATCGTAAAACAAAAGTTGTCAGTCTTTATATACCAAAGTCACCCTTGAGAGGTTTTGTGTTAGTTACCTGTAACCCTGTATATCTTGCGCGTCGCCTAATTGAGTGGTTTTGGGTTGTGGGCTTTCACACCAACACCCCTTAAACTACGCACTATGTCTCTTTTAGCCGTAGATATTAAGAATAACAAAGGTTTGTTGCAGTAATTCCGTTGTGACCGTTTTTTGGCAAACATATTTAACACTAAACCTACCACGACGGGTCAAATGACCCATTTTAATTTTTTTGTGAGAATTTCTTGTAAATAACAATATCACATCGCCATTTGCCTTTACTACTTTTATTTAAAAATACATTAAATATATTTTTCAATATTTACTCCTCTCTTGTTACTTTTTTTACCGAGAAATATATATAATCTGCCCTAACTATCGCAACGGGTCACTTGACCCGCTGTGGTAGGAATAGGTATATATGAAGTATCGGTAGGTTTAGTGTTAAAGCTTGTAATAGAAGAATGAATAGATTATTTTACGCTCGCGTTTCGTTATCGTAATTGTCCAGGTGATATGATTAAGGTCAGTCGTGAGCCTGTAAATTGTAACAAAAGTATTAATTTTGATTCTGGTGATAAAAGAGAATTCTGTTGGAAGGTAAGTTTCGTAGTACGCAGAATCGGGAAGAGTGCTTGTGTGGATCAATGAATGTTATGGAAGCGAAAAAGGTTTGCGAAAATAAAGGGAAGTAATGATTCCTAGTCTATGTTTATTCCAATAGGATATGGGTATGATGATAAATAGAATTATAATTCGGTTTGCGTTTAATTGGCGGTAGTAGACCGCTGTGCTACTTAAACTAATATAAAGAAGTAAATAGTTTCAATTATTGATATACTTGTAGTTTGTTATGTCTTCATCAGGACTCATTTAATATGTTTTTGATCGCTCGATATACAAAACAGTTCGTTGGCACAGTTGACAAAACGTGGAAATGGGTCTTGATTTTGGGCCACATCCATAAATATTCTGTTTTTTGAAATATTTGATGGAATTCTTTATTTCATCTTTCTGTGTATCAACGTTGAAAACATGCGTTTTATATATCATATTACCACGGAATTATGTCCCTGAGTAGAGTTCACTCGTTTTATAGTAATTTATCTACGATTCCTCGATTACGCGCGTTCTCAATTTTTTTGTTCATCCGAGGACATTGGAACGGCGGCGATTGACCGAATATAAACGCAAATTAATTACAATTAGATAGCCAGAGCGACCTCGTTCGTTCATCTATGCATGCTGGACGTTCGAGTCGTACCGTTTGCATATGCAGCGACCTTTCATGGAAATCGTGCCGGTGTCAATACTAATTTTATTCATTTGCGTTGATAACGCAATGTAAACATTCACCGCGGTTTTATGGCGCGATAAGTGCGTCGCAATTAAACGATGTGGTCAAAATATGTGACGCCCGGGATTGTTTTGGTTGCATTCATTGTGTTGAAACGATTAGTGCTGTTTTGATTCCTTGTTTTTCACGTTAAAACTGATTAACTTAGAGATAACGTTAATTTGGCGTTTTTGTAAAGACGTAAGTGAGACGCTTACAATATGGTTATTGCGGTTATAAAATTTCAGATAAGGATTTTTCTCGGATATCTAGATAATTTGAACATTAAACCCATCACTTGCGCTTTGCTTGCGCAGAATTATTTTCACTAAGGTTTTATATAACAGAATATGTTATATGTATATATAGCTAAGAACAACATTAGCAAGGAACAGAAATTTTACACTGCTGAATTACTTTTGCCCTTTTACTTAAATGTCATGAATTAAACATACGTATCGTTCTTGTATTAGATGTTGCAGTCATTTGGCGATCTCTGACGCACCCTGTATTGTCGGCTTTTTACCATTTTCGACATTTGTTTGTATAAAAAAGGCAAATTGTAGCATATTCATGAGTAAACATCAAGATTACAAGTAAGGTGCGAACTGATTCTAATTTGAGCCCAGCATTGAAGCCATAATAGGTTCGCAACAGATACGGCTCGTTTTGCATTATTAGTCGCGCTTTTATATTTATTTATATCGATTCGCATACTTCTCATAACTGGTCCGAGTTCAAAGACCTTGTTATAAACAGCGGATCCATTATTATTTAAATACCATATTAATATTCACTATAATATTTTGAGAGCATTACTCTCGGAACTTCATTGTTTAGTAAAATTTTAATTTTAAATTGAATGTTATTATATTTGAGGGATATAAAAGTAAATATACTTTTAAATATATTTTTTGCAATATCAATAGCGAAAAATTCTTTAATTCTTAGATTTGTTATTCTGTTGTGGAATAGTCCGCGGTGAGTGTGCTTCGTCCGTCCTATAAACGAAACGTGAAGTGATATTTGTGCAGGTTGGCATGATTACTGTGGTAATCGATTTCATCATTCACACAAATTTCAATAATTTGCATTTGCAATATTCGCATGTGTAGTCTATAATTCTTTTTTTTTTTTGCTAAAACTAGCCTGTGCCACGGTCTAGTGAATAAGGACCGTATGTACATGCGCGGCACCGTTAATGGGTGTAGGTTCGTATCCCAGCACATAGCTGATGCAGGGTCCCATTTTCGCCATGTTTATGTTTTTCTATATTCTTTTGTTTCTGTATGTTGTGTTACCGCATTAAAAATTTTAGTTTTTTTTAGTTGGTGGCGAAATAAATACATTTTATTTTCATTTTAGGTTATTCCAGATTAACACGTTGAACGCCGGCCCCTTTTCTCAATACTTCCCGTTCAGGCCGTTTTAATCTCTTTATTCCACAATAAATTCTATTTCGAAATATGTCTTTTTTTTCATATTTTTTAGTGTTATAAATCTGCGTTTTATCACATTTTTTAGCTGGGGGTCACCAGTGCACCACCCCGGCCCAAACGGAAAGTTCACTGGGGGTCACCGGTGACCCCCACGGCGTTCAACGTGTTAAGTACGTATTTAGGCACCATATGCTCATCAGTGAAGGATAACATTGCGAGGAAATCCGCAGGGCATCCAATAGAAATGTCATATGTAAGTGCCGTGACGACGGCAATCAGCTGCGCTACTGGTCACGTTGGGTACGGCATATCTGATGTCTTAGGGGTTGTGGCTGTTCAGGGTGGGGGCTCTGAGCGACCGGTCAGCAACCCCCGAGAAGACGGCGGTGCGTTGTGACGCGCTCTGCTGAAGTATACTAGGTGATATCGGGGGAGGTGGCGTCTCCCCCCCGTGATTGTGCCTGTCAGGCGCGGCGTAGTGGGGCTGCGGCGATTTGATTACAGGACCCGCAGTCCCCACTAATTCGCAGAAGTAGTCACCTTGGGGTTTTTAGCTGGTAAAAGTCCGGCACACCGCGGCTGCCTACCCCTTCGCGGCCGGGACGGTCCTATGAGGATTTTCCCCAAGTAAAAAAAAAAAAAAAGGGTACGGCATATAAGCGCAAAGTTGATACAGCCGCTAATTTATTTCTGCTCAATCTGAAAGGGTAATAGCTTGACGATATTTTCTTTGTTACAGAGAACTACATTTGCATAACAACTACCTACGTGCCTTGCCTTACGAGCTCGGCAGACTGTTCCACTTGCAACTGCTCGGGCTTCAGGGTAACCCCCTCAACAAGGAGATGCTCTCCATATACAACGACTCAAACGGCACCGCCAAACTGCTCTCATACATGCTGGACAACTTGCAAGGTGAGTGCCTTACCCTTAGTACAGTGGAAAGCCACCTAATCATTTTAAACCTTTAACGTCCACGGGACGGATTTTCAAGCTTCGAGTTTGAGCTGATACCATGCCGTGAAACGAAACGGGAAAAATATGAGAACCATTGTATTCTATGTTTTCCAGGTTGCTCTTTCGAATGGTCATAGTTAAAAGCCGCTAAAAAGTGTAAAACTATGGTAAAATTAGAAAAAAAGAAAAACGAGATTTTTTGAAAAAACAATTTTTTGTTCATCGTGTTTCGTTCCCTATAATTTTTTTTACAATTCTAAAACTGCTTTAGAAGGCGTCCATGGTACCTAAACTATCAGTAGAAATTGCTAGACTAGCTAAAAAATATTTTGGCGGAGCACAATGTTGGCTGGAACAAAAGTTAACAAAAATTACTACATCTACGCGAATAAAGTCGCGAGTCCAGCTAATGTTAAATAAATGCAATTAATTCATGTTAAGACATATTCATATTTCGCGTTTTGTACTATAAATACTAACTATATAAATAAATACTAATACTATAAATACTTTAACGGATCTTATAACTAAAAAGGGGAGTGTTATTAGAGTAACAAGCTGAGGGGTTAATTTTCCAAAAAAGTAGTAACATGTTTTATTTCCAACCAAAAATCCAAATCCCGACTTTCATAGGGTTTGCATCAAAATTGAAGCATTTTTAACGTATTTTACCTTTTCGATTAGAAATAAAACGTGATTATACGTTTCCAAAAACGTACAATCACGTTTTATTTCATGCCAAAAGCATAAATACCGGTTTTTATACGGCCTATTTTAAAATTGACGGATTTTCTAACTTTCAAACCCTATTACATTTTTTTTTTTTGGTGTCTCTGGAGAAAATCCTACATAGGACCATTAGGGACGCTGTGAGGGCAGCGACTCCGGTGTGTCAGACTCCTGCTGACTAAAAACCCCCGGGGTGTTCCTCTAATCGCTCCACCCGAGCCTGGGGAACCAAATTCATCCAGACGCCCGGGGAGCGAAATGCCTTGTTGAGACTGCCTAACTGGCCTCCCAGAGAGAGAGAGAGAGAGAGAGGCAGGAGGCAGAGAGCGGTAGGAGTAACAATTTCATAATTCTTCTTTAATCATAATTAATAAAATCTTTATTACTTTAGAGTATAAGATTTAGAAGATATGTCATTCAAGACAAGTGTTTTATATACATATATAAGTTATATTTCCTTTTTTTTTTCACATAAACTCGTATGAGTGTCCTACCGTATAAAATAGTTTGCATCGATAAATGGGTGGGATATCAGAATCATTAAAGACCAACGGACGTTAATTACACTCAAGCAGGGCTAGTAAGGTCACGACCGATAAGAAAAGCGTTATCAGTGTGGAAAGTCTATTTCTGCTGTTGTCGACGCGACAGCCCATTTTGTTGATAAGTTACTTCATGCCCTTTAGTTCTAGCAATGTGAACTATTAAAATCATTGAATTTATTCGAGTATTCAAGGGGTATTCTGAACAGTTGATTTAATAATTTTATTGCTTATTTATATATTATATGTGTGGCTGTAGTGGATTACGGACCGATATAAATGCGCGGCGACGCGAAGGTCGTAGGTTTGAATTCCGGCACGCACATCTAGCTCTTTCCAGATTAAGCACAGACATAGCACTACAGGCCTCACCACCAAGTCTCACCAGAGATAAGTTTTACATAATTGGTAGGACTTATCTCCCTATTGTGTAAACTGAATAATTCTTGTGAAATATAGATTATTATTATTATTTCAAGCTCCCCAGTAAAGGAAAACATCGCGAAGGTACTCACATTGTATTTTCTGGAAATGTAATGTGTAAATGCCCTGAGAACGGCGATCAACTGCGCTACTGGTCACGTTAGGCACGACATAAAAGCGCAAAGTAAATACAACCACTAAGGTATCTCTGCTCACCTTGAGAGGGATATAGCGTGACGATATATTATTTATATATTGTGTCAATATTTGGATTTCTTTCAATGAATTCTTATAATTTGGAAGCCATTGAGAGACGAGAGTAGATGTTTGGCGGGCGGACGCGGTCCACTGTCAGCCTCATCTTCACCTTCCACCGGATTTTTTTATATACTGGCTCGATAAAGTGACTACATTTCCCCTGATTGAAAGTACAGTGTAATCTAAGAACGGTAGTGATTGCCAGGGGGTGGAATTCCGTTGACGGTCGCCACCACTATGTCTGCCCACATACATGACAACGGAAGGTCTCTAGAAAAATTAACAACTGGATATAATACAAACTGATCGTGAAATTATACCTATATTCGCGCCTCGTTCGCTGCTTAAGTATTCCTTAGACAACACATATTTTGTCATAATATTTACAGGAAAATTACGTATATTGGATGTTTATAATATAATTAAAAATGTTAATACGTTGGTGGAGGCAAGCTTAATTAAAATAAATTCAGAAATATGTCACTTGGTCAAATCCCGTTCACTTAAATGCGTATCCGAAAGACGCGTTTCGAGCACAGTTCGTGTACGTCCAATTTTTCCATATACATCGAGATCCTTCCTCCGCTTTACATTTATGCCGGCATGACGGTGGTGACTGTTAATAAAATATCAAAAGACCACTTAGCATATGTTGTCTTGCAGTTTTTAAGTTTACACTATACTAGTTCAAGTGTAGTAGTTACATTACTGAGCTGCTGTAGTATAAAAGTCACTTTGACATTTTTTTTTTAATTGGAATATTTAACATTTCTTTAAATTTGAATTCATTTGATCTATACTATGAAATATTAATCTATATTTAAAAAACTATATGTTTGTTTATTATTGTCGGCATTTCTAAGTAATCAGAATAACAATTTATGTTATTAGCGCCATCTATTGATTCTCTAATATAAGTTATGTTGACGTAAATGCCAAAAAGTATTCATAGATGTCGCTCTAAGCTATAATTTATAAAACCAATTTCTTTCTCATCGCTAATAATTTTTTTATTTGATTTTTTTTTATCCTGCCTGACCAACACGTATTTTAAATCATTTAGTGTGACCGTTTCTTTTCATTTTTGATTTGTATCACTTGTAAACTAGAACTTAGTGCCGCGGTCCTTTCTTTATTTACTAAATGATACATAAATACTCATTATTTATTCCAGATCGTTATGAAAAACACTTTTTCGCTTTTTACCCTAAAAAAATTTATGTCCCGCGTACATTGACCCTCCTGACGCTTGACAATTTCGCGCGCGGCTTGCGAACACTCTTGGTTACAATAACATCTGTTATATTTTAAAGCAATCTATTTTGATTTTTTTTTCTTTAATATTCAAGTCTATGTAGTTTGTTGTTGAATCGCTACGTAAAGTGTAAATAGGTGTTATTTTGTCTAGAAAACTAACTCAGTTTCACCAATGATCCTTAAATTTAAAAGCACTTTTAAATACTAAGGGATCATTAGTTACAAACAAAATTATAATTTATTAGTGTTAAAAAGGGTATTAAAATTTAAGGAATGTTTTTGAAATTGAACGTTAGTCAATCTAATTTACTTGTACAAGTATAATATAATAATAAATCTAGTGGAATACTCGTAGCTAAACGTTGTCAGAGTTAAAAGTACTACTTTAGAGGACAATGAAATATAGTATTGACATAAAGGAAGAAAGGTGGAATGTTTTTATAGAAATATTGTAGTTTATGAACGTACGACCTTGTCTTCAAGAGGATAATAAAGTAATAAAGGTATCATTAAAAATAAAGGTTAAAAAATTAAATTTCTTGATATTAATTCAAATCAAGTAGTGTTTATCCTTTTGTGTCTCCGAATATCGACTGTACCTTAAGCTATAATTTAAAACTAAACCCGCTTAGTATTTTATTTCCAAAATCACAACCAACAAGGTCAAAAATATTAATGTTAAGAAATAAAAAATATAAAGTTACGTGACAAAATTGTTACCTTATTTATTGAATGTTATTTCAATCTGCAAACAATAATAATGAATGTAAAACTATATAAAATATTTTTCTCAGTAAGTAAACAATTTTAAAAATGTTCAAATCGTCGTGCGTTTAGTGTTAATATTATCATCAAAAGTAATGTAAGTAGTTCCAACCATTCGTACGAAGCTAGTGCTAATACTAGAAATTCTTCGTTTATGAACCGCCAAAAAATCGAGTTCGTTGCCTATCGTCTGTTTTTCCAGCCTCCTATAATGTGGAAGTATGCAAACAAACTGACTCGATTTTTATTGGGCCACGCCACGGTTTTCTTTACCATCTCTTGCCATTAGGTGCGACTGAGGTCAAGCCTATGCCTGTTTGTGATAAAAACACATCTTAAAAATTAACGATATCACTTCGTTGTTATTATTTGAAAGTGGGTATTTAATAAAACAATGAGTTGGAAAGTGTGCGAAGTTTGTGCAGAATTATTGTTCCGTCGAGGTTGTACGACCTTGTTTATGAAAGTCTATTGCTTGATGTAACTGATACGGGTGGCGCCAGATGAGCGATAAGTTTTGCTAGACCGATGGCGCTCTAACAAAAGTAAAATTACAGAAGTAAATATATTGCGATTCCATCTACAATTATGTTAAATGTTTATTTACCTGTTACATTTATAATAATTGCTAACTGATAAATATTATATCGGAGGCATAATATTCGGCCAAATAACTTCTAAAGGCTCCTTGCGCCAAGAAAAGAAATCTACGAAAGTTTAAATTAGATGTAATTTGTTGGTGGAAGCCTTCCTAAAAATATTGAATGCGTGTACTATGAAAGTTTCAGAAAGCTATTTCGTATTTTTGTTCAGTGCTGAATGTATTTTATTGGGTACTTTGATTCGCAAATCGAATAAGACTGATTTACATAACAAAAACAACCGCTTCTATGTAGACTTGCTCTAGTTAGTATTGTTCGACCGAATCTCCGGATTTGCCCACCTTCGGTAACACTAGAAACCGGCCGTTTTCGGCTAAATCGGGCGGAATGTTTTAATCTTAGTCGAGGATTTCTAGCAAGCGTCGAAATTGAACCTTTTATTACTTTACGTAATTACTTTCGATAGGTTGCAAAGAATTTTAATTATGTCTAGAAGTGGTTTTTATTCCGTCTACATAAAACTGCTATTTAAAAGTTTTTAAAGTAATTATGTTAGTCATTTAAAGTCAATCTTGATCTAAATTTCTTAGGATTTTGTAACTTTCGGCTTCGGTTAAATATTGTTAACTTATTAATCGGCTTTGGGCAAAAACCGATCTTCAGTCGTGATTCGGCTACATAGGTAATGTGCATTAAACACTATTTGAATTTACACAAATCTTTGCCCCTCAAACCACGTTTTTCTATAATGTAGATATCATTATGCATATTTTCCATCAAAACTTTTTATTGCTTGTATAAAATCGGTCCCCAGATCAAATTTAAATTATAAAATAAGATAAAAATTAACAAGTTTGATAAGGTTTGCCAATACCTTCTCAAATTGTATATTTTTTTATTTTATTATCAATTCAATGTTCTGATTTGCATGTTAATAATATGCGAAAAAAGGAGTTACCATTAAAAAATATAAAAGTTTCAACTACTTTAGATACTTGTGTATGCACTGGATACAATTGAGATGTGTGCCACTTAAGAACATTATCACAATAAACATTTTCATTACTTATTTTTGTTCAATGTTAAAAAAAAAGTATTCGGTTCAGTACTATGTCCGCAATAATCTTCAGAGGTCTCCAATTATATAGTTGTCGAATTTACCATCATTTATTTCAAAAAGCTTGTATTTTTTAAATATTTATTTCCCTTCATAGACCATACAGCAATACCTGGGCTTCATTTAAATGCTATTCACACTATTTCGACATGAAAACAATTTATTTTTTGTATGCGAATCTGTTGCGAACGCAACTTTGACAGGCGTTCGGGATGTCGATTCGTCAGTCTGTTATATGGGGCCCTATGGATGAGAGATTTAATGCGTTAACCGCGTCGCGTGTTTGTAATATTAAACATTTCGATTTTTTTGCTTACTTCATACGTTAGTAGATCCGGTTTCGATTTCTACATTTACGACTCTTGTCATAATAGTTTTTCCCCAGAAATAAATAATTTTTATACATTAATCTTTAGTATACCACTAAAGTAATGTATGAGTACAATTTAAGGGAAATGTATGAGCTTATGGTAAGAATGAAGTAAATAACAGTTTATAGTGGAGACAATTCGAAAACTACGAATACGAAAGAATTAAAGCTCATAATGATGATGATGATGATGCCTAGCTGGATTTGGCCACGGCGACTGTTTCAACGTCGATTAAGAAAATCAAGGTCCAGTTTTCGGAAACAGTCAATTGCGCAGGAGATATTTAAGTGCATAACTGGACGCGCTGCAGAAAAGCACTCTCTCGTCCGAGCTCCCTCAGGCCCGATGGAATGGAGAACCAGTACTATCGGGCGAGAGCGGGATGCAGGTTTGGTCGAGTTTTCCTTCTCTGAACACCTGGTTGAATTGGTTGGTTGAGCTCATAATAGTTATGCAGCATCGAACACAGACTGGATGAAATTTAGGCTAAGATTATAAACCCTGTTTTGATTTTCCTTATACTTTTCTCAAACGTTACAAATTATTTTTTTACGCTGGCTCAATAAATTGACTACAATGCACTTGATGATAACCACTGTATAGTCTAAAAACGAAAGCGAATATCAAAAGATGAAACTCCATTGTCAGTCTCTGTCGTCATGTCGGCCCACATATACCACGACTGAAGGTCTCTAGGTACATGAGCTACTGGGCGTACACAAGCTGTTTCCGATACGCGACAGGCCAAAGCGAGTCACTACGACGGTATTTACACTAATGTACTGTGGTCACAACCCAGTTCGGGTAAGCGCCCTACCAACACAAAAACCAGCACAATTAACTACAATACAACATTAATTAATTATTGCCATCGAAAATAAAAAGTAAAGTTTTTTTTTCTCTTCTTCGTTCTTTTTGCAAATACTCAAGTTATATTTAAGTTCCTATTATATATTAAGTGTTTTTTTTTTTGTGAAAGTAAATTTATATTTTAAGCAAACAAAGTTGAATTATCTACTATGAATCTCAACCTTAAACGTCAAACTTGTTAAGACATGTTAAATTTGTAAGTTTCATTTATTTATTTAAAAGTGCATGTGTAGACAGATGCTAATTAACTAATTTTGGTGTGTTAGTAAATGTAATGGTTTTTAATGCTCGATTTTATGCAATAT
Organism: Automeris io; assembly: GCA_036320925.1. Lineage (NCBI taxonomy): Eukaryota > Metazoa > Arthropoda > Insecta > Lepidoptera > Saturniidae > Automeris > Automeris io. The sequence continues at coordinate 4,009,619 of JAUDJH010000027.1, forward strand.
TCATGCAAATTATATCGTTCATTGAATTACGACATGGCGTGCACGCTTCTGATTGTAGTGAAATTTGCATTTTGCGGACTAATTTAGCTTTCATAGAAAGACCGCTCTTCCGGATTTATCGAGATTTCGATTCATGGTTCGGTAATGTGCGCGTTTTCTTTTTTTTTAGTGTCGGACCAAAGTTTCGATAGCGGCTTCTGTTTTTGCCACCTCTTGGCTAGTTGTGCGGTATTTTTTATAAGCTTAACGCGTTATCTATATACATATTCATTAAAGACCTTGCATTTATAAGTTTGAATAATCATATTTATATTATCCACTTGTAGTCAATATTGGAAATAATTATTGAAGATTTTAAAACCTTCAGCATAAACTTTGGCTGAAAGTTGAAACAATGTCCGATTAATCGGCTTCGAATTCGGCCAGATATCAATAATAATCAGATCGACCAGTCTTAGTTTGAAGCTTGCTAGAAGACTTAAATGTTTAGCTAAAAAATCGGTCCATTTTAGAGTTGTACCTAATGTGTTTTTTTGGCTATGTGGCCAAAGCACAAACCTACGGTCGGACACTCCTTATTTTACTATTTAAATAGGTGTATATAGTTAAAATGTGTAATAACGACTTCGAAGGGACTACTCATATTTTTCTTATTATCTTATTAGTTCTGTGTCAATATAACCGGTATGTTGTTTTAAACGATGTCGCCTTAGACTGTTTTGACTGTATTTAAAATCTAAAAAAGGTGGACTGTTAACGAATATCCTTCATAAAGAATAATTTCGCTACCTCGTTGAACAACACCATTTTGTGATTGTTATATAGCTAGTAAAATTGCTACAATTTTAAGATTAAGCAATGATCTTTCATCGGTAACGGGAAATAATACCGGTATCGGTAGATAGTAGATAGTTATATACTTCAGTTGCGTAGAGATGTTGCATTACGGAGCGTTTTCTACCGTCTGTATCATGGCGAGTGTTCTGAAGAGTTGTTTAACCTTGTTCCACCCTCTCCCTTCCTGAATAGAACCACGTGCGCGGGTTTGCGGTGTTACAGCTATACGGTATCTCACATCCCGGCTAAAACTTAGAAGTTCTCTAACTCCTTTTCCCGTGTCGTTGGGCTGTGGAATGGTATTCCGGCGAGCGTGTTTCCACCATCCTATGATATGGGATCCTTTAAGCATAGCGTGAAGAGATATTTGTGCAGGCTGGCATGATCGCTGCGACTACCGATGGGTTTTTTCTTACGTTTCGATAGTCGTTGGCGTTTTTTTGGACTGCACCATGCTTAAGATATGGTACAGTCACTGTGTAGTGTCAGTTTAAAAAAAAAATGATGAAAAACCGCTCTAGCGTGCATATGTATTAAATCTGATAAATAAACGTATCGAATGTTGAACAACCGACCACCGATAACCGCGCGGTTCGAATGACAATGGCCCAACGCCGGCGCGTCGCGTCTGTGCGAGCGACGAGACCCCGCAGCGCGCCGGTGAAAGTGTTCCGCGAAAGTGAAGCCGGAACCGAAGGCGTGTGACGTCACACCAGAGGAGGCTTGCGCAACGCCGGACCGGTGCTGTTGCGAAATGTTATCTCGCATTGTTGAGGATAGCCACCCACCGATGCCGCGATGACGGGTCGCGCTTTGCCGCATGTTACGTGACATCCTTGCATGTAAAACTTCTGCGCACTGTGCTGCAATGCAAGTGTGAGTTTTTCGACTTATCGTCTCGAATAAGTTTTCCTTTTTAAACCTCAAAATATATGGAGTTATTATTTCTCAGCCTACTACAGGCGGCTAAACTTAGTCTTCATACAATAAGACATTTCAAAACGTGAACTAATTCGAGAAGTGAATCTCCAAAAAACTCACACCTGGGCTCCTATTCCTTACACGAAATTAGTTTTTTTTTTTAATTTAATTAAATCTAACTTTTTATTAAATAGTGTTAAATAAGTGTGTGTCTTGCGAGGTGGTAGGGCGTCGGTGTCCGTCTGAATCGCGACCACAGTACATGGGTGTAAAGCCCGTCATAGTGACCAGTTTCGGCTTGTCGCGTTTCGGGATCAGCTTGTGTATATCCAGTAACTCATATACCCAGAGACCTTCAGTCGTGGTATATGTGGGCCGACATGACGATGTAGACTATCAACGGATTTTCATCCTTTGATAGTCGCTTTCGTTTTTTGGACTACACTGTACTTACCATCAGGTACTATGTAGTCACTATGTCGAGCCAGTGTAAAAAAAAAAATGAGCTGATAATCCATTTGATAAATAGTAATTGAAGTTATGTTACGCTGAGTTGAATTGATTAATAGATATACATCTTGGAAAAATAGATATTAAATCAGCTTATCCTACAATTCCCAAATAAATCTTTGATTCCATTGTTGATAATACAAATGATACAGATTAACACAACTAAAACAGAATTCGATTAGGCAAAAAGTTTGAAATAAATTTCGAAAATAATTATTCCTATAGTAAAGCTTGTTTGCTAAATACATCTTTAAATCATTGAATTTAAAGTTCGTTTTTTCTTTTTATTTTGACTCGGCTTAGTGACCATACCACGTCTGGTAAGCATGGTTTTTTTTACACTGTCTCGACATACTGAATACAGAGTACCTGATGGTAAGTATAGTGAAGTCCAAAAACGAAAGCGACCATCAAAGAATGAAAACAACGGGGCAGTTTTTTGTAGGGTCCAAAAAACAACTACAACTGTCGACAGTTAAAAAAAATCAATTGTTAGTCGCATTATCATGCCGACCTACCCAAATATCTCTTCGCGCTTCGATTATAAGACCCCAATATTGAAGAAATGAATAAATATACAACAACTATATATTTATAATACATGCATCATTATTAAAAAATTATTGATAAAATAATCAATTTAAATTTATTTTTTATAAAAAGACTCTCTCTTAATACAGCGCGCAGTGCTCGCCGAGCAAGTTTACTTGTGCTTCCTAAACCACGGACTTAATTATGAAAAACGGAATATCACTTTTGAGGGAGCACAACTGTACAACGCGTTACCCTCCTGCATTAGAAACGCGAGCTCGCTCGGCATATACAGAACTAAATTACTACAATATATTAAAGATAAATACTAACAGATATGGTTCTGTATTTGCCAAGTGAGCTCTTAGTATTTTACTGTTCTTGATAGTTTTTAAACAAAATGCTCATATAAGTGATTTGTATCTTAATGAGAATAAACTCTTTGAACTGATATATCGTAGGACGGTGGATACACGCTCACCTGAAGACCATTTCACAGCTCAAAGTCTGGGCAAAAGTAATAGTTTTACATTAATATAGAATTGGATATACAAAGACTTTATTTATTAGTGACTGAAAATAATTTATATCTTTATAACTCATTCATCTTTCAATAAATCGATTTTACTGATGTCTAAGAGTGACTATAGTCTTCTGTGAGTGGTTGTTTCACCAGCAACATTTATTCTACATAACTGTGTCTTATTAGAGTATTTTAAACGATCAAGATGTTTAATTCTGAAAATAATATAAGACAGGTCCCGTGACATACATCCTGCTTAAAATTCACGCAATGAACAAAACGAGAGTCCATCAGTGACCCGGCTCGTTAGTCTTGCGAGTTTATGAAACTGTGAGCTGAGCCATAACGATTTTTGGCGAAACTTTATTGCCCTTTGACGATCAGAGGCAATCGCGAGCGCGTACATTAGCAAAGGAATCACGTATTTAAGCGCGCCGAGAATACAAAAATACGTTTTAATTAAAAAGTTTCAACTGCTCGAGTGTCGACTAATTCGGGACCATTGAATTATTACGCATGTCCCCAAAGAAATTGAGGATAAAATAATATTTTTCTCTCGTTCTTTCGTTCAGAGGACTGATCATCTTAGCGGTGATTATTTCTTTCAATTGAGTAATTTTGGCTTTATTCTTTGTGCCCGATAATGAGATCTCTGCGACTTTCTGTGGTAACTTAGTTTATACTTTGTGAATAGAGTAGAAAATGTAATGAGAATTCGGGTATGTGAATGAAAGTTAGCGTGTGATATATGAAAATGTATTTCAAATGTAAAGTAAATCGGGCTCCCTTTTCACTAGTTTGAATATAGATATTTCATTCATTCTGATATTCAATGATTTTTTAGAAATATTTTTCGCTTTTATGAAATAATTTAATTATTCAGTAAACATTTCGAATTTTTTTTATTGTCAGGTTCCAAGAAAAAATATTAAATAAAGAATGGATGTATTACTGAAGATAATCTGAGAGTTGTCTGCACTAAGATAATAGTATTTTATCCACTAGTTTTGTTTTTAGCTCGACACGGCACAGTGACCACTCCAACCCTGATGGTAAGTATAGTGTAGTCCAAAAACGACTACGACTAACAAACAACATCAAACTTGCAGCGATCATATCCGGATATTTAAAGGATCCAATGCTAAAAGACAGTGAGAACACGCTCGCCGGAAGACCATTCCACAACTCCACTACTCGGCAAAAATAAGAGAGAGTTTCAAATAGGGCACACTCTATTTATAAAATTTACTGTATGATGATGTCCTAGCCGGTTTCGGCCACGGCGACTGTTTCAACACCGGTTAAGAAATTCGAGGTCCAGTTTTCGGAAACAGTCAATTGCGCAGGAGATATTTAAGTGCATAACTGGACGCGAAGCCAGAAAAGCACTCTCTCATCCGAGCTCCCTCAGGCCCGATGGAAAGGAGAACCAGTACGAACGGGAGGGAGCGGGTTGTAGGTTTGGTCGAGTTTTCCTTCTCTAAACACCTGGTTGAATTGCGGTGTTCAAGAGATACCTTAGTCGCCTTTTACGACACCTCAGCAAGAAGAGGGGGGTGCTATTCTATTCTGCCGGCAGCCACCACGGCTTAACATTTACAGTATATGCAAATGATGAATGGATGTTATGCAATTCTAGATTAATCTCGAATCTCATTAGGTTTTGTTGTACACGAAACAGGTTTTTCAGGATATTCATTTAAGCGTCAGATGTTTCTTAGCATTGCGCTGGTATTATATTGGTATTGGTTTGGATTTTATAGGGTTAGACAAGTGTAACCATAACGGATTACATAATACTTCTATTATTTTTATAGATTTATATATACAATACTAATAACACTAATAATTTGAGCATATTATATTCATCCTGCTTGTTTTAATGATTGTTGAAAACTATGATTATGTCCCTTACATCAGCAATACACGCACGCTCAGTAAATAATTGTAAACAGAAAGAAACCGGTAATATACTTAAGCGTTTTTACTTTTGTAGGTTCTTGGAAAGAACAACAAAGCGATTTTAAGTTAAAAAAATAAACATTAATTCTTTCATGGAGTGTTCCTCAGAAATGTTTATCTTGTAATTTACATTACAATTTGTTCCAGATAGCAACATTTGCATATTTTTTGCCATAGTTTATTTGAATCGAGTTACTTTTCGAGATTTATCGTGATTTTAATTTGATTCTGTTAAAGTCTTGAATAAGTCATGAAACTTTGAGTCTTTGTCTCAAGTTTAACGGTTTCGACCTAATTAATAGCATGAACAGAAATATATTTCTCAGCAATTCGGAATGAAGTCCATTTAAAAGGCAAATTACTTAGAACGCCTTACGAAGCTAGCAGCTTTGTCGGGGGATAGTTGAAAGACAATCGAGACATTATAAAATCAGCCGTGCACGCGATGTGGAGCTCCCTAGACGAAGGGCGGACGTTGGGCGCAGTGCAAGGGCACTGTGATGCCCTTGTTCTGGCGGGGCGAAGTCTGGAGGTCGCGGATGTACCCTTATTTCGTCCCTTCCACGAAACTTTTACACTGTGATAACTTTGTTATCGGTAGACGTTCTGGCTGATTGGGCTTGGCGTACCGTCGCCGCTACACTCCCAAGGGTGATGATATAAGAACGCGCTGTCCTTGACGGTGCGAGGTGAAAAGCCGAAAGTCGATCACTGTATGCCTGACTGACAGTTGATATAACTGAATATTTTATTTTCTTTTTATTATGTAACAATACATATGAAATGTAACAGTTAAATCTTCTAGTTTATAGTGTAATGCTTATTTTTACTCTGTAGGTATGTATGTATAAAGTATCTGCAACCACGAGCCAAAAGCGTAGCTAATAATTTGTTCTTATATAAAACAACATGAAATTTTATCGATTTTTAGCGAGTTAACGCTTTGTGAACTCCCATTTTTAAATACATTATGCAATTTCTATGTCCAACTCTTCATTAAGAAGTGCTACAGAAACAGAGATAAAATCTGTTGTATTACTACGACAGCAAAATGGTATAAAGATATCATATTATATTACAAAAACGGGCGGGCTAAAAGCAAAGCAACAATTTTTTTCTGGTTTCTTAAAGATATCCTCATTTTCCTTTTATCGTGTTTTTTTATCTCTTTTTCATATCTTGATTCAAGTACGACCAGGAACGGACTAATTTAATTAAAACCGTTGATCATGACGCGTTAACTGGCTACATACAGATCGTGTAAATTTCTAGTGTATAAATTTTTGGCATCACTTTTGGCTCGTGAGTACTGTGTCTTATTTTCTAATTCTATGTTTCATTAGAGCTTAAGACTGCGCATTTATGCAACAATATATCAATTTATGTACAGAGGTCGAAAGAACACAGCAATACCGGTAATAATTCCTCTACGTTGGCCAGTCAAGCAAAAGCTGATAGTTTACGACGTCGTAACGTCAGCTCGTGCCGCGAAACCGCATAACTTTGTATTAACTCGTAACTTCTTTGTTGATATCGTACATTATTTTATGTATTCATACCGCCTACCGGAGTGGGATATAAAGTAACGAGCGTGAAGGCGTCTTAATTGATTAACTTTACAGCCCTATTAGCAGCGTTTTGAAGTGTTCAATTTTATACGCGATTGTTTGTGTTTATTTTCGATGAAAGTAGTGTCTGACTCAAGCTTCGGCTTCAATCACATTTTGACAAGGTCTGAGGATATTTTAATAATCTCTACATTTTGTTAACAATATAAAACTAAAATTTAAACGCTTTACAGATATTATTTAACTTTTAGCCAGTCATGGACTGATTTTTATAGGGTTTTAAAATCTCTGACGTCGGTTTTCATCGATTTGAGAACTCATTGTCAACTTAGTCGAATTTTAATTAAAAGTAAATTAAGAATAATTGAACGCACTAAATGCTCACCGGTGAAGGAAAACATTGAGGAAATCCGCATAGAATCTAATGGAAGTATCATGTGTGCCTTAAGATCAGCGGTCGATTGCGCTGCTGGTCAAGTTATGCACGACATATAGGCGCAAAGTAGATACAGCCAATAATGTATCTCTGCCCACCCCAAAAGGTGATTAGCTAAAAAATTCCGCATATGTGAATGTTTTATCGTGTGTGGTTTTTCGGCCGACGGTAGCCGAAGCTTTCGGTTAGACACTAGATAAAAGCTAAGACCATTTCGAGTTGCCATTAAATGTTCGCGGTGAAAGCGTAGGTGGTTTCTATTTCGTAATACGTACGCGTTTCGGACGGTTTCCAATCCAGAACTCGTGGTCTGATTTAACTCTTTATGATATTATGACCGATGTTTATAGGCATGAAGCAGCACGTCATGCTGTTGATACTGTTGTACTGCTTCCTTCGACATACCGCCTTAACGTTAAACGCAAGGTTCTGATTATAGTGCAGTCCGAGTCTTAAGAAAACAGTAACGTAAAAATTAACGTTTTAGTGAAAGTGCTACGTCTGTACGGCGCCAATTAAAAACGCATAAGCGAACTCCACTCAAGCATATCTTATAAGTGACGTCATCATTACTTTAAAATATTTGTTCATATATAAAATAAGTTTTACCAAAGTAACTTATTAGTTATTAGCATAGATGGGCAAAATTTAATCAGATTAATAAAAGTGATTACGATTACATTTTACGTTTTTTACCATTAATATGACTGCATTTAGCTCATCTATGTTTTAAACACTACAGAATCCCAGATTGCATACACATTTATGATTTCTTAATGTTTTAAATGGATTTAATCTTGAATATAGAGCAAGAAAATTAAAGTTACGACTAAATTTTGTAATCGTTAATGATTAATCAGATTACATTTTACCCATCTCTGGTTATTAGTAACAATATTTTATAAATACGAATTAAGTTTGTTTAATTATACTTTTACGTCTTTACCGCGCAATCGATCATCATGAGATTTTGCACACAGGGATTTTGTCAGGGATCTAGAAAAAAGGATAGGGAGTGCTTTACTCCCTAATACTCTCTAATGATTAGTGAATCATCCCGAACCAAATACTCTCTCGTAGACGTGAACTCTACGAGAATAACGTTGCGGTAACAACAAGTATTGCGATAAATGTAAGAAATATAACTAACGAGATTTAAGAAATAAAATCGAATGTACAATCTAATAACGCAGTGAATAAGTTCGTGTCGAAATAAGAAAAAAATGTGTCAAACGATTCAATTCGATGTTAGCTCGTTTTAAAGACGTTTTGTTGAAACTGGTCTTGCATGCGTTTATTACGTGTTTAGTTTTTTGCAAGCAATGTCCTATTGCAAAAAAAAACACTTGCGGAGATATTCAAATTACAAATAGAAAATGTTTGATAATTGGATATTTATAAGTATTTACTCCGCTGTGGAAAAGTTTAATTTAAAAAATATGTGTAGTTTTTGATTAAAATTGTTTATGTGTCTAGTATATTTTAATTTATTTATTTGGTTGCAACATCCAAGTATATAACATTAATTGCAAATACTACATTAAAAAGACAGATGACTCTCTAGTTTTTGACTGTGGCTTCGCTTATCTTCCAATATTTTTTTGGTCTCACCTATGTTGCAAGCTAAATATTAATTCATTGGAAGACAGACATTACATTTTGGACTATTTAGGTCACAAACTCTAAAGCTGCGTGTAAGCCTAGACTGATCCAGGTTTCTCCAGTCAGATCTTTTCCCGGCTTTCTGTCTTTAATTCATGATACCGAGTCTGTATGTCTTCGGGTTCTGCTGAACTTTGTCGAACCACCGTATCTTGGATCTATTGTGTAAAATATCAAAGTTAAAAAAATTTGCAAATGTAAGCACCTATGGTCCCTAATTCTTTGACAAAGTCATTTCTAGAAGTCATATCTAAGTGAATGAAAACCGTAATATTGCTTTTTTAGTCTCATCGCAACTTTTTGAAACGCATGAAATTGTAAGTAGTAATTATATAGTACGTAATATAGTATAGTACGTACGTAGTATAGTAGTAGTAATATTAATTATGTAGTAGTGCTAATTATATTTTATTTATGATTATGGCTAGTGTTTATAAAAAAGGATCATAACAAAAACACAAAACTATTTGACAGGACATACTGTGACGAGTTAATTATAGTTTAAAAGTGGCATAAATTATATAGTGATGTTTTTGAATCGATTTAGAAGTAATAATATGCGATTAATTTATATTATTAGCTTAGAAACATAAATTAGCTGTTAAAAATGCCCAAGTCCGGCCGGATCACACGAGAACGCAAGCGCCGGCGCTGTTATTGTTGTGCAATTATGAGAACGTTCACCGGAAGCCGCCGTTCAGTCGTATAATAACCAGTGAAAACGTGCCATACAAACACTTCATATTCAAGTGCAAATTTACTTTACAACAAGGTGTATTCGGTGAAGTTTGGCGGCCACGCCGTGTTTTGTACATCGCTATTGCTTACGCTAAAAACTTTTCTTCTATACAACATATCAGCCCAATTATACCCTAAACTACGTCTTTACATTCTAGGGGAGTCGCCGATGAGTAAGCATCACCATTTGGCATAGCGTTCTAGCTTCATTGGACAAAGTATATTCCAAAATGCCGTGCCATGCTCCAATATTTTGCCTGTTAATGTTCAAACTTCTCATCAGCGACTTTCTTTAAAAAAAGTAGCATTGGGAGACTCTTTTTATGTTTTTTTTTATGATTATGCAAAGCATGATATAGCTTTTTCGACATCGAAAAAACGCAGTGGGATGAGTTTGCTCGTCATCGTGATGGTTAGAGGAAGCATTTGAATGGGGGTTGCGAATTGCACGATAAGACTTGTTTCAACGCACTCGCCGAGATGGTACCTCAGAGGCATTCTGGCGTGAGAGGGGCCGTGACGCCTTTCGACTCAGGCTTTGTCTTTGGCTTGTGGACGGGATTGTCATTTCCGAATCAGCTTGTGCTACTGGTCACGTTGGCCACGTTATATAAACGCAAAATGGATACAGCCATTAATGTATCTCTGCTCACCCTGAAAAGGCGGCATCGCGATATATTATTATTGTATAATTATTATTACTGTTACATAGTTCACACGTTTCACGAGATCTTGGGACATTTTGAACATCCTTGTTTAACCTGATCTTGATTATACGATTACTAAAGGATTAGTTTATATAATAGTCAACAGATGAAATTAAATCTAATGTTAGGTATTACGTTCAACCTCAAAGTTATTTAAATGTTGCGAAAAACATATTTCTTGAGATAAAAATCGAAAGCGTTGGAAATTTAACGTGTGGAGTCATTTAATGGCGATAATTAGTTTGCAAATAAGAGATTCGGCGACTTTCAAATGCACATAGGGGATAATGTTTTTTCTATTTCTGCGGTCGCAAGTGTTTTATTTGGTTGTTTTATTAGTATATAATGTTTTTGTAGCGTTTGAGCTGTAAATATGTTGTTTTGGACCAAATAGGTGATGTCGGCTCGGTAGGAAGCTGAATCGTTATTATGATCTTCGATTTCTTTTATTTGAATTCTTAGGCTATGATTTATGGATGCTACTTTGACTTTGCTTAACTTTATTCAAACATTACAAATTATATTATTTAATTAATATCATAGTATAAGATATATTACCGATTTTCTCAAGTTTGACTTCGTTCTGTAAATACTTAGGCTATATGTTAGTCAAGTTCCTGTTACATATCTAGTTATTTGTCAAAGATGAACTTATCTCCTGAATAAAGTCTAAGTAAATTCTAAGTAGCGTCTATAAACCTCAGCCTTAAACACACGCTTCTTTCTGTAGTTAGCTGAATATTTTGCTTTCTTAATCAATATGAAAACGCTTGACCAATGATGGACCTTGTCTGCCCTACAAATGCCTATTCATTCTTCTTTTAGAGGCACCTAAATGGTGATAACATAGAAAAATAGTCACGGAAAGCGTTTTCCTTGTATATTTTAAAAATATAAAAAATTCTTATAAAGACCAATATTTAAATCTATTTTCCTTAATACGTACAAGGTACTGAGAAGAAGACGTTTAAAATTATACCTATCAACTATATCAAACTCATCTTATGTAATGTAATATTATAATATGTAAGTAACCCATTGGATTATTGATAGAATTGTATTGTTCGACTGTATGACCAAATAATCTTTGGTTGGGTGGTCTGTTTATTGTGTTATTTTACATACAATAATCTTTCCCAAATTGGTTTACATTGTGTAACGGTCCAATTGAATTAAATCATTATATGAATCAGTCGACGTATCTAATGATTTATTAGCAATACATAACGTTGCATATAAATATCTTACTGTTGTTTATAACTGATCTAGTAGATATGAAGTATGCCTTCTAATCTGTATCTTTGTTAAGTGTGCTAATACACTGGATAAACTAAACGTTTTATCGCACGTTTCTCGTGATACGTATGAAAGCTTCTCTTAAAACCTTGGACAAATTATAACAGGCACGTGCCTGCTAGCTTCATCTCTTTCGCACGAGTAGTCTCGTAATAGTGCTACCTTGGTCTGTGTTCTTGAGATTTTCATTTGTAATTGTTAAATCACCAATGATTTCATGCTTTTTCCCATATCTACTTCAGGAGAATACCTGCCACGCATCAAGAACTTGTTTATTGTTTACACCTCGGATAGTTAATGAGTTTTATTGTATCAGTTTTGGAGTTTATGATTTTCTACTCGTAAATATAATCAAATTACATTGTCCATGCCTCCAGCAAGATTAATTTATTGCGAATGAATATTTGTAATAATTGTAAAATGAATAGGTTTGCTTATACGAAAAATGTGATTTTTATTTATGTGACAGGTTTTTAGTATATGATTCTGCATATAGCTTCTTTTTGTTTTTCATATAGAACTCGGGTAGTAAATATGTGCTATAAATATTAAAATTATGTATGGTATGTCCATGTTCAGAAAAATGTTGAAAATGTAACAAAAGAGAGGAATATATACTTACCTTATATTTAGATTTATTTTTTAATTTAATATATAAGTAATAGATAGAGACAACAGAATAAATGTTACTATTAAGCTATAAACTTAGTTATACCTTCGATGCTTTGGGATGTGGCTTACTGCGATAAATCGACAATCTAAAAAGTTCATTATCGATTATTTTGTACTCGTATAATCAAACACAAAATATTTGTTCCAATGGAGCGAAGATATGTAATGGAGGCAGTAGAGGCATATATTTTTTAACAATTTAAGGGTAAATAATTTAACAGTTCTACGTTATTCTCGTCTATGTGAATATGTTTTTTCTAACAGTCGTCATAGAATAAACAAAAAATCAAACATAATAAAGAATGGTGTTTATTTCTTATTACTAAGTATTATTCAAAGTAGCCATTTGTAGGTGATACGCTTGTCGACAAAACAAGAATTGAGTTCTGCGTTCCCATTCCGTATAGTGTTTCATTTGAATGTGTCGACTCGATAAGTAAATATCACGATCAATGACATTTGATGCGGATTGGTAGGTACATATTTCTGAGATAAAGTCGATGTTAGAAAGTTCAATCAACTATATATTAAACGTTTGTGAAATCTACAAGCAAATTTTATTTTTTCATTAATACTTTGCTTGTCGATGTGAGATTTGTCAGGAATATTCAAAAATTAATTTTTCTATGGTGTAAAGTGTGGACGCGGAAATAAACGGAGAATTAAGATAAACAATGAAGAAATGGTGAAGGCTGATGGAAACTGATGATGATGCCGATGATGGAGCGCGCTAACCTAAAAAACACCGATTGTCTCGTCGTTTGTAGAATTCCAGTAAGCGAATTCTACTCTTTGGTGGTTCGCAACGAAAAAGAGAAGTTTTATACGAGTATATTCTGTTGTTTACAATGATGAATATATTTTGTAAGCAAAGTCTAAGTAAAGTCAAAGTAGCATCTATAAATATATACCTTAGGACCTTCGCCCAGAATTTTAATATGCCTTAATACCAATCTCAACTATTAAATATAATTTATTTTTTTACAATACTTATTATAATGCATACAGCCTCTAATGTATCTCTGCTCACCCCGAAAGGTATATAGCGTGACTATATATTATTATTTATTAGGTATATATGTCGTTTTAATATTTATGTCTCGTATACTTTTTATTACTTCAAGCGACCGACATTTAAATATTTGTTACTAGACGAGTTTTTTTATTTTCATTCTTTGTTTCGGTATTTCGGAACACATCAATAGCTTAATTCAGTTTAGCTTTATTGGTTATATCCTTATGGATGTAAAACCAGTTTTTAATCAAAACTAGCATTATTGCTACTTTATCAAGAGTTCCGGTGAGCAAACTTCGGAAATAAAAAGAGTAATTTTGAGTATCTATAGTATGAACAAAAAATACTGCTATTTTATATTTGCATGTCAAAGTAATTACAGCGCACCTGATGAAAAGTGTAGTGTAGGCTAAAAATAGCAGCGACTACCAAGAGACCAGAATCAACTGGGAGTCGCGGTCGCGATGCTGGCTGGCCCTTATACAGACAGGTCTCTAGGTTTATGATCAATTGGATGTAGACAAGCTAAACTCTATGCGCGATAGATCGAAGCGAGTCACTATCACGGTGTATGCCCCGTTATAAAAAGTATGAAAACAGTCGTAATAGAATTTTTCAACTTTGTTCCTTGCTACCGTCAACATTTACAATTTAAATATATATTATTGTTAATAATTATTTATAATATTGTAAATTTTCACGGACGATAATGTGTGTGTAGATAACATATGGTAGAAGTGAAATTATATAATGTAATTCTATGCCTGCGAGAGAATAGATGTAGATATAGATCTATAGTTGCTTCTTTCGACATTTCTTCGTAGGGTAGTCCCTTGCGAAATGCTAGTAAATTACTAATACTTTTTCTTTTGTGGCTGCCCAAGTTTAGGTACGTACCTACAGGGGGGTACTCTCGCGTTATCAACAATCCATAAAACTCACTTGGTGAAGTTATAAGGGCCCTCTCGGGTCAACAGCATTCTGTTCCGTCTAAAAAATAAAACCCTATCAATTAATGTGTCTCTTTTTAGACATCGTTTCTTCGTTTCATCAAGTTTTAAATCAACGATTCTAAAATACCTTAACTTCAAAGAGATTTATTTCATACTAGCTGATCCGGCAAACGTTGTTTTGCTATATAAGGTTTTGTAATATCTTTTAAGATGTTCATTGAAATTAATTGATGACAAAGACAATTTTGTTCACAATTAAATACTCTTAATCAACAACACATTTATTTGGATAAAGATTAATATTATTACGTTGATACAACTTTTAACAAATAATGCATTTATTTCAACCAAATTTGTTTACCATAATAACGGTTCTAGTGACTTAATCTTAAAAGATAGACATATACTGTCACTGTATACGGATGTAGACATTTTTTTAGATCATTTCAAGAGGAATAATTCTTTCTTACATATATTTTTGGTATCTTGAACCGTTTTTGCAGCGCACGCAATGGAAGCCCTCAAGGATGAATAATTTTCCCCGTTTTTTTCACATTTTCCATTATTTCTTCGCTCCTAATAATTGCATCGTGATGTTATATAGCCTAAAACCTTCCTCGATAAATGGTCTATTCAACTCAAAAAGAATTTTTCAATTCGAACCAGTAGTTCCTGAGATTAGCGCGTTCAAACAAACAAATAAACTCTTCAGCTTTATAATATTAGTATAGATTAGGCTGTTGTGGCTTGGTGGATTAGGGACCGGTAATACGCGTCAACGCCAATGGTTTGAGGTTCCAATCTCAACCCGTACATCTGAGATGTTCTAGATCAAGTACGAATTTAAGCACCGCATGCTCACCGGTGAAGGATAACTTCGTGAGGAAACCCGCATGGCATCGAATAGAAATGTCACGTGTAAGTGCACTGAGAACGGCGATCAGTTACGTTAATAGTCACGTTGGGCACAGCATACAACCGCAAAGTGGATACAGCCACTAATGTATCTCTGCTCACACCGAAAGTGATACACTGTGACGATATATTATTATTAGATTTATTTTAATAATTAACGACCAGCGTTACCATAATTCGGCCCGACCAGTTTGGGCTCGTGTTGATAACTTTCCCTTTGGAACTTACAGTTCTTGTAACAGCAATAGTAAGATACGATAACGAGGCGTTTCATACAACCAGCTCTATGAGAGCGAGAGTGGACGCTGGATTGATTCTGTCTTGACACGCGATTTTGACGAGGGTCAACGAATCTCTGCTTTCTCTATAGATTTTTCCTGTTTAATAGTCTCTAATTGGTAGGCTATACTAACGATATTTTGTGTTTCATATTTTCACTCGCGATTGTATACATCTGGGGCTCAAGTTTATATTTTTTGAGAAAATTGTATGAGGATTTTTATCAACAATGCCACTGCAGTTACTTAGTTTTAACGTTTAAAAATGTAAACTATTTTCAAAAGTAAGGTTAAAAAAACTTACACTTGCAGCACTGAGGGCTAAGACTAAATAACATTCGATAACGCTAGTAGAACATTCTAGAATGTAAAAATTTACATAACGTATCGACGTGACATGTTCAAAAGCTCATAACGATCCTATATATTTTGCACTGTCTATCAATGCTTGTCATACCGACGTTTTAACTTCTGACAATTCCTCCTATAATTTTATGAAATTTCGTGATTTAGAAACAATAAAATATTGTTGTTTTGTCAATCTTTGGGAGCAAATTGTTTTGCAGCAAAATTTGAAAAAGAACATATGACATTGTGGTATTTTAATGACACTAACGAATTATGTGTACATTTAAATTGTTTCTTTCGTTTCGAGACTCGGGCGGTGTTTTTAAATTGCACTAAATTTTACGTTCTTTCTTATAACAATGATATACAAGGTGATTTTAAAGAGAGAAACGCAATGTCCTTAATTTATTATGTATTTTCTATTAAGAGTGAGAATTGTGGATACGTAGTTGACTCTCGGATTAGCAGCTAGCTATTACAGGTTGTCCGGTTAACGTTCTCACACATTATAGTGATAGTAGCTGATGACACGATGAAAAGATTTTTTCAGGTACATCCATAACTTTTGCTTATAAAGTGTTAATGCCGGGTAATAAAAAAAGCATATATTTGGCACACAACATAACATACATACACATACACAACACACATAAACAACATAAAATCCTTCTGTGTTAGAAGGACGATGTCTTTAAATTTTCTTGGACATAGTTATAGTCAATAGACTGACAAGAATGCAAGCACTTACAATTTTGCGTATATACTCGTATAACGATTCATTGGAATTTTTGTACGCGTTGTAAGAAGAGAAACCTCTATATTCTGCGTTAGAAAATTCATCCCATATGTATAAAAACGTAAATTACTAAATGTATTCATGTTTCAAGTTTTTGTAAATCCATTAACAAAATGAAAGGTTTCTGGAGATAAAATTGCCACCCGTATTTTTTGTGTGCCGCACGTCGGAAGTCGGATCGAGACTGGTTTCTCGATACATATAACGTAACTAACTATAAAAGATAGCCTTTACGAATAAATCTAGGTAGTTTTATTATATCCATTAGTAAGATGGTAACTGGTGTTAATCTATTGACGGGTTTATTGTACTACTCTATCTATTGTCGTACTATTAAAGACTTTAATGGCGCCTATAATTTATAATTTTAAAACCTATGCTTTTATTTTAATGTATAAATCAAAGCCATTTATCTACCATTGCTTATAGTCTTATTTCTATGTCGTTTGATTAAAATCCCTGAGCACTTTATTAGGTTTCCTGCTGGGCTACAATTAAATTTGTAACTAATGTGATCTGTTCAGGGTTTGAGAGATTGGGTGCACTATACTATCAATAGTTAGAAGATTTTATAGTCAATGATCGGACGATTGTTAACCACGAATATTTGTTGTCACGTATTCGTATGTCCCAACACGTAATTCCAAGGTATTAAGTAAAACGCACACGCAATTTACTTTTAACCTGTGGTTAAAAAATTTAGTAACTTGCACGATTGACGTTTTTCGAATTCCCGGAATATAATGCCCAATTTGGAACCCTTCGAAATACAAAGTTCGCTATACACCAATACATGATAGCAAATGTTTCTAATAGGATCGCTATACGAACTTACTCAATATCAAAAGAAGACGCATGTTGGATAAGATAAATATCAAATAGTTGTTTATATTTTAAAAGCTTAATGTAGGTAGTCAGAATATGTGATGCATTCAAATTGTATCCAAACATGACCGCAATATTAGATCGGATTAAATGTTATCTTGGAGGTGAAGGTTGTGAATAGGAACAATGTAATTATTAACAAATATCAATTGAGGCGTCTAGTTTCAAGACCCGCTAAAACGATTTTTCGTACTAAATTATTTAATAGTTCTAATAGTAATTTGAAATGTTTTTATGAAAGCAAATATTATATATACATTTTTCTTTTTTCTTTTTTTACTCTAGAATAATAATTTAAATACCTTATAAGAATGTGATTGTTAAGTCAAAGATTAATTATAAGTAATTTATAAATAATTGGGAATTGAATAAAATATGTTATAGCGGGTATTGAAACTAGACGCCTCAATTACGTGACCTGCATAATTCACACGATAACCACCAGTAAATGATTTCTGTGTATTTTAAATCAAGTGTAATTAATTCTAACCATAGCCGCCATGACACACACGATATACATTTATCTATCAGTCACAGAAATTATATGCTTAACCCTAATATGACACAAAAATAACGTTTTTATACGCCACTTCGGCGTCAACCCCCCTCTTGTGAGGTCACCCTTTGACGAGGAAAGCGTTATGTTTGTGTTCTAATTCCAACCCTCGGCCAGTAAAGCGGGGTTGACGCATTTGCGTATTGCCAAGTTTTTTAACGACTGTCGTGTCGTGCGCGCTAGAAATGGCGGGTGACGCAACTAAATTTTATGCCTATTTTATGGTCTCTGTTAGTTTCCTTTTATATCAAAAGGCATGCAAGAATAGCCTATTTGTTTTCAGTATTATTTCATTAATTTATTAATAAAACAACCTAAAGAAAATCCTCGTGTTGAAATATTAATTTAAGACTGTCAAAATGCTGTTCTTATTATTACATTATTGTCTTCCAAGTGATACTTGGACGTAAGGAAATATTTTTATATGAAAAAAGTTTCCTCTTTTGTTGGTAAAGAATTTATTTTTCAACGTTGTTCTTATAAAGAAATGCTTGACTTTATTTTCGTTGGATTGTTCGAAGCATTTGTCTGATCTCTAGTAAATTACGTTATAGGTTTTTGATAATTTATATTTATTTGTTAAACTCTGCTTTAAAAATGATACTGTAGATGATAAAAAATACACACATATTTTATCATATCTTTTGCAAAACGATCACGAAGTCAAGGACAATGATGACGCGCTTAAATAAATTCAACGAATGATTTTGGAAAATTGAGAAGTGAAAATAAAAGTAGAAAATATATGTAAAATTCTTTTAAACTTATATCATCTTTTGCGATAGATTGAAAACAATTAGAGCTTAATGATTTTGTAAAAATACTGTTCTAAGTAGATTAAATACCTGATACTGGCAAGCAATTACTTTATACTGTAGCCGTGGGTAAAGTAATACCGTTAAGTGGTGATCTATACCTGTTTTATGTCAGCCTATTTATTGACCTTGACTTATTGACCATTCTAATCTATTGATTTTTATTTGTGAACCTATTACAATATATTATTTTTAGGTAAATCGTTTCAGTAATGCAAAAACACATTTCACTTAACGAGTTTAGTTGAAAAGACGCCATAATTTATTCACGTTTTGTATAATATTGTGTTTATATCTATTTCTTACAGATTATTTAATTTAATTTTTTAGAACTAGAATGCAAATTGTGTTCATCACAAATTGCAGAAAGTGTTATTATAAAAATTATTGTTTTTTACTTTTCATTGGTAGTATTTTATAATGTTACAAACTAAGCTTGGGCTTGTACTATAGGTACTAGATAAAGATATACATACTTATCTATAAATAGTCATCAATTTCTCATGAAATACTAATATCTGCTCATCTGGAAATTTTTACTTTCAACAAGGTTGATATTCATTTTTGTTTGTAGACATGTTTCCATGTTTCTCATATCATTAGGGATTCATATTTTGGCCTTTTTTTCCTCATTCCATTCAAGCGTCTTCTTGTTATTATTTTCTTTGAAATTTTGTTTCAACGCGCTCATTTTGGATAATTTACGTTGGTTTATACCTACCTACATATGACATTTCTATTAGAAGCCATGTGAGAAACTCACGATGTTCACACTTCACGATGTTCACACTTCACTGGTGAGCATGTGATTTGTAGCGTTGATTATAAAAGATTTTGCTTGACTACATACAAGACGTGTAAAGATTTACCAAATTTGTTGCTAAAGTTTTTTTTAGCACAGTTAATAATATAATTTGATTTATTACAGCTTTCACAACATCGTTAAACCGTTTTTACATGTACATAATCACTTAATCATTTCTCGTTTAAGCATCGGCTCCGCCAGTCCGCTTTCATCGGACGAAAGTGGATGCGTTGCAATATGAATATACTAAATGTTGATGTTAATGAACGTGCAGACATACACAGCCGTGTATGTTAAACGAAAAAATATAACTGCGCGATATATTAACAATGTTGACATTTATCGAGAGAGAGACTTCTGACTCACCGGATTTACTTTCACTCGTTGCCGCGGGCGCTTACAAAGGTCGGTTCACACGCCACGGCTAGACTCAGGAAGATCGTTACGATTAAAAGAAAAAATAATTCGCCACTCAGTAAAAGATGAAAACAAAGAATAAGCTAATGTGTAGTTATAAAATAAAAATATATAAACATACAAAAATGCTTCAACTTTATGCCACAGAATGAGAACTATGATAATACATGGTGTAACTTTACATTTTACACTAAAATTGTAAATAAAAAAAATTATAAGCAGCAACTTGTAGTGAATATTAAAATAAAGTCTTAATAATATTCTTGGTGCATTTTATTGAATCGGCTTAAAATACTCGTCGGTGAATGAAATCATTGTGAGGAAACTCGCATATGATCTAAAAAAATGTAATATATAGTACCCAGAGAAAAGCCATGGGCTATACTACAAGATATACTGGGCATGACGTCTTAAATGCAAAGTGGTTTCGACCATTTCTGTGGTAATACATATTATTGTTAGATTTTTTTTTTTCAACGTGTCCTACTTTGGTGGCCTGGGAAAGACCTTCACAACAAAACCGGGCTTGGTGGGCGAACGCAGAGGGCGCTCAGCCAACGAAATTCATGGGTTGAGCGGCTACGCAAGGGCACCTCTGTGGGTACGGACCTCGACTTGGGCAGCCGGCCAGTTGAAAAACGAACCTAACGGTGATCTACTAGAGTTTCGGAAGCGACTACCTTGAGAAGAAACGCCGAAAGAAACTCAAGGCGGCGTCGGAGTGAAAATGCGTTATTTAAACAACAGTTGACGGACCTATCCTTAATCGTCGTCGTCGGCGCCGCCGGCGACGCCGGTGTCTCGGAATGTGACGAGTGCTTGTGTGTGTCTCGTTGTTGATAGGATCGGCGGTCGCAAACGCCGCGGTAATTGGATCGACGGGATCCAATAGGACATGACGCGGGCGGCGAAGTTTGCGCGCGATGCCGCATTTCGGTGTGTATATTGTTAGAATTTCGAATGTAATGCAAAATAAATATATTATATATTGAATAAATTGAAAACGGTCAAAGAGTAATAAAGATACTATAATTATCATAACTAATTTTATTATCAATAAATGTGAAAAAATAATGTGATATCACTGTTGAGTTAACAGTGATAAATGAAAATCACACGAATTAAGACCGAGATAGCATTATGATAACATAACTTACACGAAAGAGATAAACCTAATCAGGCAAGCCCCTTGTAGATTGTATACCTAATTATAAATGTTAGGTATCGAGTTAAACGTGTTTGTTTCTCAACATGCAAATATTAGTTTTGTTAATAAAACTGACATATCTAAAATCATTAACATTTTATTTCGTCACTAAATGAAACGTTGACTGACTAGTAAAACATTCGAAATTGTTACGTCGCGTCTGTTATAGTAGAACTTCTCTTGTTAAATACTGGCTGGTGGTGGTATTTATACAATAATTATTAATTGAATTAAAATCTTATTTTCACAGCAATTATGTTATTGTATTCCATAAAATAATATTCAATTTCGTAGAATGAGACCACTTTTCGCTACTTCCAATTGTACAATCTTTGTGACTTGGGGTCTTTAAATTAAGAGTAAATGGGATCTGTTGAGCGAATCTGTTCCATTATCGAACTCGTCTTTGCCTTCCACGATCTGCGAATGATATTTACTGTTTATAAAGCATAAATCATTTGTTTTAAAAAAAAATAGAGTAATGCTTATGCTAAATAATTCCAGGTCGTAAGATTGTTGGATAAATAAAATAAATTCACTTATTTTTTTGTAAAAATGTCGTTCCTGTTACGGAACGTTGCGAACAGTCTTGTCGGAAATCGTGCTATATTATGCAAACAAGGATTATAGTACATCGACGAAAACCTTCTGACGCTATGAAATTTTATAACTCGGCAGTGGAAATATGGCTTTTTTTTATTTATACTTGATGTATAATCCTCAATATTTCGTTGAAATATTTTTTGTAAATTTCATATCTGAGTGTTCACCATGATACCTCCACAAACATTTATTTGACACTCGAGAGTAGTTTTGTTTACAATTTATGGCCCCATAAAACATTTTATGTATTTTCACGTGAAAATGGCATTAAAATTTATTAATCTCACTTATGGCATAATTTTATATTTCCGCAATTATTTAAGCTGTTTAGTGTCATAATATAAGAGGCCTTTAATTGCTAGTATTCATTGTGGATTATAATTCAAATACTAAATTTTAAAGAAGATGTTTGTCCATTATCTTTTTTTTTTTTTTATTTTCAGGTAAGTTTTTTATGGATCTTCTGCTACCAATAAAGCTCTATAGGTAAGCATTTACACTTCCTTACATATTGTTTGCTTAAGATATTTTATTTCTAGGAATGTTGAATGGAACATAACGTAACAGTATAGTATATTTCCCTCATAACTATATGTTTTCTAATTTTATTGTTATTAAAAAATGTAATGAAAGTAATTAGTGTCTCGGCCCGTTTAAGTATTGAGTAGCGATTAGGGTTGTAAAGTTTTCCGATGCAGCGACGTCGGCCGCAGCGAAGCGAGGCACTCCCACTCGACTGAGTCGCGAGTTGCGGCACCCGCTGGCTCACTTCGCGCTCATTCATTTCAGTCTGTAGCCGACTGCCGTGGCGATCGTACGCCCATAGTTATCCGTCGCGCCTCCGATGTTAGTGTACGATTACGACATCGCGCCCCGCATCGAACTTTTACCGTGACAGTGAATCTAATTATCTTAAATATGGGTTAAACGGCGCCTTTAACGTGATGAGTCCGGGCGAGCGCGTCGCCCTCGGGCGCCGCGATCCCGCTCGCCCTCACTATGCTAATACAGCTCCGGGTTTCCCGCCGCCTTATTATCCGCCCTATGGAGTACCGCACCCAAATGCTTGGCTAGGTGCCCCGCTCATATCCATGGCGGGACGCGCACCACCGCAACCCCGGAACAACCCTGTATCTAAGCTGGCTATGCACGCGCAAGGGGCGCCTCTCATTATACAGCACAGACAAGATCGTCGAAAGTATACCACAGCACCAGAACAGCGACCGCGTCGACCGCAAGTCAATGCTGAAAATATTCCTCGAGATAGGTGCGATCCACCTGAAGGTAATAGACTGCGAAACCAGCAACAGCAAGCGCGATCCGTTCGAGGTGGACGCAACAACAACACGGACGCGGTCAGTGTCGCAAGCGATGAAAGTTCCGGCTCGACAAATTCTGAAACTATGTTGCCCAGGATAATAAAACCGCGTAAACGACGCAAGAAAGACAGGAAACCCAACAATATGGCACCGCATGATTTATCGGCTGCTGGTTTGGATCTCGTAGACATTGATCATTGTTCAGTTTCAGGCATCGGAGCGCCGCACGGTATTTACGATGAGTCTTACTGTCGAGAGATGTCTTTGCCGTATCGTTTAGATGTAAAAAGGGCATTAGAGTATCCAGAACCAGTTCCAGAGACTTATCGTGTGACAGCTCTTGGAGAAGCTTTAGAAGCTAGCCGTTATGACTTAGCTGAGGCTGTGTCACCTGTAGAGTCCGCGGTCAGTTCGTGTCAGTGTCG
The DNA here is from genome assembly GCA_036320925.1 of Automeris io. Classification (NCBI taxonomy): domain Eukaryota; kingdom Metazoa; phylum Arthropoda; class Insecta; order Lepidoptera; family Saturniidae; genus Automeris; species Automeris io. Next base: position 4,033,319 of record JAUDJH010000027.1, read on the forward strand.
ACTTTGTGATCCCGTGGGACAAATATGGGATGCAGATTCAATTGCGGATTTGCTTGACGAAAATTCTAGTGTCGATTTCGCTCCCACTAAATTAGAGGATTCTATGAAAGTTGTCGGACCACTGGGCAGACGAGGGGCTGATACCACTTTGAGACGCAGCTGGAGTGACCCGACCTCTCGTATCCCAGAACGGAGGGAGACAAATAACAACGAGACGTATTCTGCACCTAACTTGTATTCATTATTCCCACCAACCAAAAGGGCCAGCTCGCCGGAGCCGCGGGCTCCTCTGGCCTTGGAAATCTCTTCGGAGATCGTCACGTCAATGAATGGCCATCGCGACTTGGAAATTAAGTTGTTTTCGACCTCGCCCCCGGCTACGAACTCCGACCGACGCTCCTTTTTCGCCGAGAAAAGTGAAAGTGCTTTGAACAAACATACTATGGCGGGTCGTGATGAAGTGAACAGTGCAGTTATGAGTAACAAAGCGGGATCTAGTGTCAAAACGGATGATAGAAAGAGTGAGGAATGGTCCGATTTGGGGTGTTCGTCAACTTTCGCTACCCGTAAACCTACACGCAATTTATGTGATTTAGCCTTAATTACTGCCTGAACTACTCGTTCCGCGGTAGCTCTTTTTTGCCCTCGAGGTGTTCATTAGACTCTCCGCTTGCCATTTGAGCTGGCCTCAAATTGCCACAGCGAGGCATGCATGGAGCGTCTCAACGCGCCCGCAAAAATTTGAGATCTCCGAATCGGTTTCCTTTAGATTCTATAATTATTTATTGTTAACAGTATGGCGTAGGAAACTGATGGGGAACTTTATCTGGAATTATGTGAAGTTTTTATGGTTCGTCGTTTATCATTTCGTAAATCATCGCCTTTGCGTTGTTTAGATTTAGTTAATTTAAAACGGTTTTATCGTAATAATCTATTTAGAAAGCGGCTTTGTAAATCATATGCTGTAGGTCATTCGGTTGAACGTACGCGAAGTACGGACGCTCAAGTCCTGTTGTAAATATCTGCAGTGCTTACGAAAAAAAGACAGAGTCATGGTTGCTTATTTCAATCAACTTCAGTGAAGACAAATAGATGCAGCGTTGTGCAGAGGCGTAATAACTGCCGGTGCGCAATTAGCGTTTCACACTACTGACACGGTTCTCTCAGTGGGCCGGCGTGCTCAGTATTGCGGTTTCCCGTGGTTTTCACCGCGCTCGCCGTTCCGGGTGGCGCCTCGCGCGCGCGCACCGGTTCATAGCGCTAATGACTTTTTTCATTCCATTTTTCTCGGCTCTCTCCAGCTATTATGTTTTACGAGGCTATTTAGCACGCTTCTTGTTTTTGTATTACTTATCAATACCCATTGTAAATACTATAACAGGTCTAATTCACGAATTAGTTTTTAATTATGGCTCGATGTAAGACGACGACTACGTAAGTTAACATTCGCGCATAAGACCCGTTAAAGTATTTATAATAAATACAAAACGAGAAAGTTTGAACTGTATTCTTATCAATACAGTGTACCTAAATTACATTTACAGCGTCCTATATTTTACAAATGAACACGTTTAAACGTTTTCTATGGAAAGCACGTATTTATCGTGGCCGCTTTCAGCACAATTAGCTTTCGCGACACGTTTCGTAGTTCCTATCGCTTTTCTTATCATTCGTGTATCATCGATCATCATGTAATGACTATTATGTTATCGATTGTTTAATTCACTCATGACTAATTGTACAATTCTTACAATAACCTATCAGAATTTGAAATATATGAATGATGCGTGTTATAAGTATTATAGTTAATCATTATTCCGTGGTAAAGACCTAATTGAAATTAATATATATTTTTAAATTGAATAAAGACTTTGATTTGAAATGATTTTGTATCGTAATTAACTAAAAATTAAATATTTTACATACGTTCTTATAATGTGCATATATTTGATTAGGAATTATCTAAGGTACATTATAACAAAATTTGTTTTATAAAAAGCGTCTCGTTGCAATATATAGGATGAAAGCTATAAAAATCTCTCTTTAAAACGCTCAAATACATATGTGTACACAAAATAAGGTCACTTCAGTTGTTAAAATGGAAAAAATGTCTTACATCTTAAAGTTTATTACAACATACAAAAACATAAATTGGCGTGTCGTAAAAAGTCGTAAAATATTTTAACATTTCGAAATTATTGAAACACATAAAAAGGCACTCGGGCAAATATAGGGTAACTGATATATTTTATGTTCGATTCAATCTCAGTTTTAGTACAAAGGTTACTTACTACTTTAAAATTAATAAATCAGCACTAGCAATGATGAACGACGAACTGTTATTGTTCTTGACATTATGTCTACACTGGATATTTGTTTTGAATGTTACGTTTGAGTCTAGGGTCCAAACGCTCACATCACCCCAGATAAAGTTCTATAATGTAGATAATGTGAATATAACTAAGTTATTCGTGGACCGTACATCCGTACGCGGTCTCCATCGTTGGGTTTTACACTCCACTGTTTGTTTCTATGGGTTATAAGTTTTTTTTTGTTTACGTTGTGTTTGCTTATATCGCTCGGCGCGTGGGACGGCGTGATAAATTGGTCTCACCTTCTTTTTTTTTCGCGTCAGGCTCGGCGTAGACGAGAAGTTATTGCAGCGCCTTATCTGAAACTCTGTTTTTTTTAAATGTTTTCTCGTGAGCTGGGGCATCGGGAGTTGTTAAACTCTGTTTGTGTTGATTTTTGTTGTAGTAGTGAAATTAGAGTTGTGCGTGGAATGTTATTGGAAAAATTGGTAAAATCCGCAATGACGTAAGAAAATCTTGACTTTACAAACATATATCGTTTATCTTATCGAACCGGCTTCCTCTTTTAATGTTCACTGCACTCCTCTTAGTGTAATGACTTGAAGATAGGCCTCCTTCATGTTATGTATACTTTTATCAAAAAAGGAAGGAGGCAATAGCTTCTTTATTACGTCGATATCGTTAAAGTTACGTATTGATAAGCTATCAAATTAAATTCGTCGTAAAACACCAACGTTCACGATAGAGCGCCAGAGTTTTGAGATTAATCTAAACATATTCTGTAACATTTACAAAGAAATGGTTTGTTCTATCATGCAAGCCATTTTTTCATTGACCAACACTGATAAAAGTAAATTTTAACATTATATTAATACGACTAGATAATGTCTTAAATTATAAAACAAAAACTATATCTACTGAATATAGTAGACATTCGTTAGGTTCCAATTATTCGTTGTAGAAGCGGCGAGTTTTACTGCTGATGGAAAGAAAGAAATATAAAGCGTTTATTTGGCTCACAACATAACATATAGCACAGAAAAATAGGTTAAACAAGGTAGAAAACAACAAAAGAAAATATCTGTGCTGTGATGATGCGCCAAAGGAAAATTGCTCAGCAAATACTGGGTAACCAGTTGAGCCACCCAGCACTGATTTGATTTTAAACTAAATTTGTAAATGAAATAGGCAACTTAAGGCGTAAGTACAGTAATATTGCTACGTCTTACGTGTCTTGATTAACCCTGTGAGATTAATTTATTCCCATTGATCTATCGTGAATGTCGGGCTTACGAATTAAATTTTAAAGTAGGGTGCTCTAAAAGCGATCGTTAAACAAGTAACGTTCCTAACGCTGAGCCTGCGTTTGTGTCGGGATACATTTTGGGATACGGCGCCGTACGTGGCTGTAAAACTCAACGATACCTCACTATGATATAAAGAAAATATAGGCTATGTTAAAAATACAGTGTGAATGCATTTTATACATAAAGAAATAATTTTAAATACTTGTTTGTGTATGTCGTGAGACATGAGTTACACGCCCGCACATTATTTTTTTACAATAAATACCGTGTCCTGATGTAATGTGGTTGTTTTATTTTACATTTGATTTGTTATCGTGAATAATAAATAGGTGCGTTGATATATTTACATGCTTTAAAATTGTATATAACAACATTTGTTTCGTATTTACCCACATAATTACAGGGTTATTTGTAATATTTTTCTGTTATATCATTTATTATAACAGATTTTGTATATGTAAAAAGTATAAAAAATGCTGGGCCCAATGAACATTATATCAAAACGAGTTGTTAAAGATTTAAACAGTGCCAAATTATATTTTAAAAGATACATTCTTAATAATAAAATAGACTAGCGTTTGATATAGTACTAAGGTTGGGATTTATAGACGCTATTTTGCCTTTACTTAATCTGTACTTAGAAAATAAACTTGAATACAGCCTAAGAATTCGCAGAAATTCCAAGTTGACGATATCGGTAACTTACCATACACTTTTACATTATTAATCAAACAATATAATTTCTAATGTTTAACCAAAGTGTAAGCCAAAGTAGAGTATAAATCTCAAGACTAAGATTTTTGCGTGAAATATAGTTCTTTTATAATGTAATAATTGTCGTTTGTCACTTTTTTTAAATCTCTCTTACTTTAAGCTGAAACTGGTTTTGTAATCATTATTTTTCTACTTGGCTTTCTGAATTGAATTAAATTAATGATAATATATCCTTACGCTCTATTCCTTTCGGAGTGATCAGAGTTGCATTAGTGCCTGTATCTAGTTTGCGCTTATATGGCGTGCCCGGCGTGACCAGTAGCGCAGCTGATCGCCGTTCTCAGGGCACTTACACATGACATCATAATTAAAATAATTAATAAATGCTATCCCAAAATTTTAAACATTAAGTATAAAATGTTTAAATTTTTGTAGTCTCGTAAGAAATATGACGAATTTCAGATAACCAGAGGACTTAAACAAAAAACAACATTCGATGTGCTGATACCGCAAGAAGAAAAGTTATTAATATATAGAATTGACATAAGCTTTTAAAATATCACATTGATACTATATAGCAGAGATAAGCAAATTGAAATCTAATTATGACTATAAGTTTGTTGCTCTGTAATGATAATTAATTCCCTTCAAAACATTAAGGATTCATAAATGTGTATGCAATTGAGGATTTCGTAGTGTTTAAACCAAAGATGAGCAAAATTATTTATATTAATGATGAAAAACGCAAAATGTAATCATAATCGTTTTTCATTAATCTGATTACATTTTGCCCATCTATGCTATACAGAAGGGATTTAATATATTTGTAACTTCTCAATTAGCTTATTGCTGATTGAATTATAGTCAGTTTAAAGGATTTAAATTGTTTTCATTTCTTTAAATTCGACAGGCATATTATATTTAATTTAACGGGAAAAGGTCACTCAGCTGTGAAATCTTTTACAGAAAATCTGTTGTACTTAATGTCCAAGTTAATCTCATAAATTTTTAGTGTATGACCGAAGTTTCAGGTGCGATTTCGGCATTGGCAATCTTTTGACAAGTATTCAGGTAATTTTAGTAAACTCCAGAGTTTATAAAAACGATGATACATACATAAGTACCAACATAAAACGCAAATAACCTTAAGGGTTTTAAAAATCATTATCTAATATTTCGTTTTATAGAATATTGAACTGATTTTTTCAGGATTTTAAAAACTTACTCCGATATCGGCCTATAATCGAATATTTTTTAAAAGTACTTCGTACTACTAGTTCGTTTTACTGTTTTTGCCGGTTCAAAAGTACTTAAAAATAGGCCTATTTATATTAATTGATATTTCATTTGAAGTGATTTAATAATCACAAGAGGATCAATTAATCTTAGCTTGACGCTTGCCATAAACCTTAGGCTTCAGCTAAAATATCTAGCTATTTGAAAGTTTTACCGTGTGTATGTTTTTTTTTTTGGCAGAAGCCGAGGCCTTCTGTCGGACACTACTAAATTTCCAAAGCAAATTGACTATTAGTGCGCACTTCAAAATTCATGAAGTTGTTTTGTAAACAAGCCCAAGGCGCTTGCGTAATTTCTTAACAAGACTTTCTATTGTACTCGAACAGCTGTTGATTCGTTACGCATATACTATTGTACCCTTGTTTGCGACAGACTTTTAGCTGAGCTCTCTTGGCGTAAATTACGGGCGACTAAAAGTATAATTTTTAATATTTTGCATTTAATTAAAATTATCATAATATTTGTTGATAATTGATTGGTGATGATATTCAATGCCGATATCGACTACGGCGGACTTATAAGATCATATCGGACGGATATAAGAACGGTGATCACCAGCGCTGCTGCGCTGGACACAACAAATAAACGTAAAGTGGATATAGCCACTAATGTGTCGCTGAAAGAGATACACAGCGTGATGATATGTTATTATTATTGATAAATAAATCACTCCCTATTGGACATTCACAGCACGCCAGTGACTATAGATGTTTGACGAATTCTAGTATTGTAGGTCTATTTAGCGATTGTTTGAATTGAATTGAACCAGCGAGGCATTTTAATGATAACATAATGAGTTAAAGAATATTCGATTGTCCATAAATAATGAATTGGTATGAACTATATACACGTGTGTGTATATAATTTCATCACGAATATTAATGTATATTTTGATATGAATGGCGAAAATTAATAACTCTTTCTTTCATCATTAAACAGTTATTAACATTTAGAAATGATCATGGAATTATGAAACACTTGGAAGGTTTATTTAGTACAAAAACGCGGCTAAAATGAAGCAACATATTTCATGTCTTCGTAGGTCTAGGTCTTGCTTATGTTGTTCTATCGTTATTGTTCTTATACTGTGTAGCATTTCTTGATACAAGTACGGCACAGAAATGACATAAAAAAGTAATCAGAAGATCACGACAGACGTGTTGCTACTAGCTACAGATTTTTGGCGCGTGTATAATCATCGACCTGTATCTTTCCACTGCTGAATTTAAACTTATCCTAAGACTTGCCACTGAATCCGATCTTCAGCTCTCTCATCCAACAATCACCTGCCTCTTTGCACAAATCGTCGCTCCACGTAGTTCCAGAGCCCCGTTTTCTACTCACGAGCAAGTCTACTGCAATGGTTATCGATTCTTCAGAAATTAAGTCCAGCCCACTGCTAATACTCTATGCTATGTCGACGGATCATCTCATTATCAGCGCATCTATGTGGTTTCTTTATATTTTCTAATTCTTTAGAAGGAATAAGTAAACAAAGGAAAAATCGTAAAATCGGTGGGTTTAACAATGATAAATGAAAATTCTACGTACCAAGACCGTGATACCACTATGGTAAATCTATAATACGTGTGTGAAAGAGATGACTAACAGCAGGCACGACCTCTGTTATAATTTATCCTATGCCTAACTAAAAGGAATAAATCTTACCGAACGATGTTTCTAATATAATTAATGATGATTGATCAAACGATGGCAAAGGTCAACCGCCTACATTATGTAGGGATCAATCAGTATGATGAACTGAATGTAGTGAGATTGCAGGTTTGAATCATGATTAAATTCGTGCTCTCTGTTGGGCTGCCTGCAGACTATACAACGTTACTGGTAACTAACGCAAAACCTCTTAAACGTAACTTAGGTACATCAAGACTAACAACTTTTGTTCTATGACTTTTCCCAAAACATAACACATCCTAAAATATATATTTTTTTTAATTTTAGTAGAGATTTCTATCAATCGTTAGCTGTATGTTTAAAGTTCAGTTAGCTGATGCTACGAAATCGTCTGCCCCAGTTGCATCGCGCCGCCTTTCAGAGTATTAAAAAGATCAGAACTGCAAATTTGATTGATTTATTTTTTTGTATGGGGAAAAAAAGATTGAATTATAAAAAGTCGTAAAACAAAAGTTGTTATTCTTGATATACCAAAGTTACCTTTAAGAGGTTTTGCTTTAGTTACCTGTATCCCTATATACTGTATAAAGTATAATTAGAGATGGGCAAAATGTAATCTGATATATATTAACGATTACAAAATGTAGTCGTAATTTTAATTTTCTTGCTCTGTAGTCGTGATTAAATCTATTTAAAACATTAAGAAATCATAAATGTGTATGCAATCTGTGATTCTGTGGTGTTTAAAACATAGATGAGCAAAATACAGTCATATTAATGGTAAAAAACGTAAAATGTTTTCGTAATCATTTTTATTAATCAGATTACAGTTTGTCCATCTATGAGTATAATATAGTATTTATATCACTTATTTGTTTTATACTCGCTGAACAAATGATTACACTGCGCCTGTTGGTGAGTACAGTGAAGTCCAAAAACGGCAGGACCGCTTAGGGTTAAATTCATTGACAGACGGCACCGTCCTTATTGACCCAGTTATACCACGAGAGCAGGGTCTAAATTCTATATGAAAAACTATACGTACGCAAGCTGATTTAGAAACGTGGCAGGCCGAATAGTGTCACTATGACGGTCTCAACACTTGGGTAAAGATCCATTTCGGACAATTACCGTACCTCCGTATTTAAAATAATTATTCTATATAAATATTTTTTAAAGAAACGTCGATAATTGTATGGGGACAAAGCCTTCGGTCGATGTCTCCTCGCTAACAGTCAGTGACTTGGGTTATGTTTGTTGAACACAAAAGCGTGTGCAGAACACTCTTTATGTCGGGTTTGTGCCCCTAACAAGGACACTAGTCTGGTCAATGTCACGACATTTGTTTATATTGCAATTTTTTATGGTTATATTTTATGTAAATGTACTTTTTTCTTTTTAACCCGGGGGAAATCCTCAACGGACCTCAGGGGGCGATGAGGGTTGCCTCCCGGTGTGTTGGACTTGCACCAACTGAAACCGCCGAGGTGTTTCTTCTCCCGCCTGCCGAGTGCCAAGGGCAAGGCTGAGCCATCTTCCTCGGCACCCGGCATGTAAATGTACTTGAGCAGCAAGGTGGTAGGGCGTCGGTGCCCGTCTGGATCGCGACCACAGTACTTGTGTGTAAAGCCCGTCATAGTGACCAGTTTCGGCTTGTCGCGTTTCGGGATTAGCTTGTGTATATCCAGTAGCTTATATACCTAGAGACCTTCAGTCGTGGTATATGTGGGCCGACATGACGATGTAGACTATCAATGGATTTTCATCCTTTGATAGTCGCTTTCGTATTTGGACTACACTGTACTTACCATCAGGTATTCTGTAGTCACTATGTCGAGCCAGTGTAAAAAAAAAAACTTGAGCGTTTCCCTAATGTCTGAATATGTTTTTTTTTAACTAGATTTTTCAGTTTAGATTTATTGTTTTGAACTGTCAAATTATATGGTATTTGTTTCTCAAACTATGCGGCGGATGAGCTGGCTATAAAATTAATACAATTTGAAATGTAAAACATAGATTTTGTAAATGAATTCTCATTACTGCTTCTGATGTATTTTATCAGCATGGGGTTAAGAAACACATAGAATGATAATTTAAAAGTACAAAACACGCGGATAAAATTGAGGCAATATATTTTTCCAGTTTTCGTAAGCTCATTGTTTTATCGTATTTTACTTTAACTTTGTATCGTTTATTGATATATATACGGCACAGAGTAGGTATAATTTAATTAAATCATTATTTATTTATTTTAAAGGGAAACATACAGCAATAAAAAAATGATAATAATATACACAAAAAATGTTACATAAGCCAGCAAAGTTTCCACAAAAATTAGTACAAAAATAAAAATCAAGCTAATAAATAACAATAAAAAAAAATCAATCAAATATACATACATATATATGTTACATATAAATAGTACATTTATATTAAAAAAAAAGTACATAATAGAACAAAATTGAATTTAGGCTAATATTTTCTTTCTCACCATTCGTTTAAAGGGCCCAAAGGCACAGGACAGTATATCTATATCGCAAAAACGCAATTATTATATGTCATTGGCCAAAAGTTCAATGAATTTCAGGTTGTTTTATCTTACATCATATTTATTATGGCTTCATTTTTAACGCGTGTATTTTTATATTTCGTAATTCTATGCACAAAAGTTGCAATTTTCACAGAACACATGAAAGCATTCAACTAATTTGTCTTAAATTTTACGTACCAGATATACCGTTTACCTCGCGTTTTGTTTAGAAGCTTCTAACTGGTTTTACGACAGCGCCATTTCTCATGACATCTGCATAGAATTTTAGAAGAATTGCCAAGTGGGCCTTTTGTTCTTAAACGTAGACGATTAATCAAGTTTCACCAAAATCTATTCAAGTGAATATTTTTGACAAGTATTTAAATGTAGCGTCGCACCTCTGTTTTCAGGTTGAAAAAGTAATTAATTTTTAAAAAGTCATATGTAAATAATATATCAGTAATTTTATTTCCACGCCATACAGTATGCTTCATGTTTGTGATAAATGCTTAAATATTGAATGTAGAATTCAATATATATCTAAAAATTTGCTTTTATGTTAATCCTTAATTTTTTTTTTAAATTTTGACTCTGCTCAGTGACTGTACCATACCTTATATAAAGTATGGTGCAATTCAAAAACCGAGTACGATTATTGAGACAACCGCCTGTCGATAGTCGCTGCGTTTATGCCGCCCTACACAAATATGTCTGGACGCTTCGCTTAAAAAAAAAAACAATATCGCAGGAAGAAGTGAACACGCTCGCCGGAAAACCGTTCCACAATCCAATGACCCAACAAAGGTAAGGGTAAGAGAACTTCTTATTTCTTGCTCAAATAGAAGTCACCATAATTATACTTGTATTAAATACATAGAATATATAAGAGATGGGGAAAACAGGAAGTCATTGATGAGTTCGCTGTAGAGAATGAAAATCCTGGGGATCGACTGCACTATGACAATGCTACGCGTGCGAAAAAGATAGAGCGAATAATGTCAGATACGCCCTCTGTTATAATTTGTCACATGCCTAATATTAATGCTGTCTTTAAAAATCTTTTAATTTGTATACTCAAGTAAATAATTTACGCATTATACATAGCCAATCAAAAATGAGGAACGCGTCTCAGTCATTGTAGAATTATAGTTGAATATTGGTATAAGTATTATATGCGTTAACAGTTATTGCTAGGTGTTACTATTGTTAGGCCAAAGTTATTCGTGTTTTATTATTGCGCCATACAACACGCCATCGCGTTCGCATTATGTGAAATGGCTACGGGTATAATAAAAGAAAGTCCATTGTTGTTTCTGTCGATACGATTGAGACCATTAATTATCTCACCGGGATCGGTGTTCCGTGATACGGCTTTTCGGTGATTGATTGCGGGGATGTGGAGTATTTTTGATTTGTGTGTCGTGGATTAATTGCTTGTTATTATTAAGAGTTGAATTTCTTTTGCAGTAAAACAATAACTCAATAGTAATATTTATTTTTATATAACTAGGGACATATACGGCAACGTGAAAACAAAAAAATACATAAAGAAGATACACAAGCGAGCAAAGTTATCACAAAAATAATTTGAAAAGAATAAAAATCACACAAATAAATAACTAACAATAATAAATTATCACAAAAATAAATACAATAATTTTACTAGAACACTAGAAAGAATATTTTCTAGTAAACGTCTGCTTTAAATGATCTGTTCTTAGTCAAAGTTGAGATCTCTCAATAAGTCTTACGAGATGGTGACAACGTGCTGTGTTCGGCGCGCTGCAAGTGAAAAAGGTTTGGAGGAGTGGACTCTTTACGTCCATACCTGCCGGATATGATGCCTAAACAGGCTGTTCGCTCCCTGGGTGTCTGGAAGAGTCTGGATTCCCTAGCCCGGATGGTGTAATTGGAAAGACACCCCGGGGATTTTTAGTCAATAGGAGTCTGATACCGTGGCAGATTACATAGTTCGCTCTCACGAACGAGTATTCGCGGCGCGATAAGAACACCCAGGTGTTTTTGATCAATAGATTTCTGACACCACCTTGGTCGTTACTCTCATGGTACCGGGAAATCCTGTGAACGATTTTTCCCGGGTTAAAATAACTTCTGCAAGGTTTTTTAAATTCAGACCCTTAAAAACTGAAGTGAGTTTATATTCATAGAAACCTAAAGTACTTTATCTTTTCATAACAAAAAATGACCTTTTCATGGATTGTTCTTTGTAAAGGTCGATTTCCATCCATTCATTGTATTGAAAGGCTATCCTCATTCAGAACGTTCGTAATGAGAAATGTAGGATGTATAATCAAATGGTGACTTATGCTTGGTTCCGCAATTTGTATTATTCTCATACACAATACGTGAATTAATTTCGTTTTATTTACTGATTCAGTGAATTGACTAAACCGCAACGGATAGCAGGTGTAGTTATTTAAAAAACGACTGCAACAATTTAGGGATGAACTTCTTTAATAGTCTTCGTCGTTAAGATTTCTATCACATAACACGTTGAAACTCAGTCCTTAGAATAATGCCATAAATTAATAAAACATAAAACACATTGAAATAATCTACATATATATCTATATATATACTAGACATATACGAGCTGATTACGAGACCAAACAGGCTGGATAAAGTCACTATAACGGCTAATGAATCGACTCCACAGTACATACGATCTGTCATTTATCCAACCTTCGTAATAATTTTTAAACATTGACTTAGCTTCAATCTAAAGTTCTAAGTGGGTATAAGACAAAGATAACATTGATCCATAACTCGCAACAAACTAATCTGTACATCACAGAAAAGTTTACTGATACCGAGACTCCAATCTACTTCCTTTGACATCGCAGGCAGGGCTACTGCAAACTACAGTATCAGATATAGATGATATTTTGTTTTGTTAATCTTAATACTGTGTAATATAGATTTGTTGTTGTCAAAAAACAAAAATAAGCGCTTACGAGCTTTCTATTGTCGATGTGTTATTATCTCAGTTGAAAAAGAGACAGTACGTACAGAGTAAATAATATATTTAACATAAATAAACCCATGGTATGCACACAATGGAAGGAGAACTGTAAGCACGTGTCGCGGCGACCTTGCCGTCTCCGGCCTATTGAAATCGCGCTCATGTATGTCGCCCACGGAGCAGGGTAAACACACCGTGTAGACAATGCATTGCGTACCGACCATGAAAAATGTATACCTTACGTTTTTTAGGGTTCTGTACCTCAAAAGAAAAACAACCCTTATAAGATCACTTCGTAGTTCGTCTGCCTGTTGGGACCCTCTTTCATAGGAACACGTGAAGGTATCAAATTGAAATTGATAGCAAATACCAAGGTTTGTAGTGTAGCTATGAAAAAACCTACATCCACTCAGCTAAGTCGACGCAATAAAAAAAATCAGGCTTTATGTATCAAAACCTACGGGTTATTTCCCTTTGACGTAAAATCATGAAATTTTGTAAGAATCAATATCTTGTGGCATAGATATTAGAAATATTTCGAAAACCATAGTTGTGTACAAAAAATTCTAACAAGTTTTTACGAAATCCTCAGTGTGTAAATTTAACTGGCATTTAGCCGTATTTTTTATGAGCCTAATACTGGAAACAATGCACGGGAACAAAAGAAGCTAGTTCTTTTAAAGGTGGGAGAGTAAGCAGTGTTACTCCTTAGTAACACTGAGCTACCTGCTGATGCCACCTTTAGCATGATTATAATTTGACATTCTGTAGATAGAATAAGCTTCATTTTTGAAAATGTAAACTAGCTTTCAAGCTAGGATTAATACATTAGGTTTTTGTTGTTGTTAATATAAAGTTTTACGGCTCTGGATATAAGTTCTTTTGAGCCCGTCGTTAGTAATTTTTAATATTCAGTAGTCTCTGATTAACGTCAAAACTAACTCACAAGCCCAAGCGACACGCACTCCATCCCGCAGCAGTTTGCCATCCAGGCGACATGTTGTTGTCCAGACTAGTGATGAAAATGCCCGGGAATTTTTCCAAAGTGCCCAAAAACTTCCTTGGGAATATTCCCGGGAATTTACGAAATGTTCTCGGAAGTTTTGGGCACTTTGGGAAAATTCCCGGTCATTTTCATCACTAGTCCAGGAAAAGACCAAAACAACGACAAATCAGCAACTCGCCAAAGAACGAAACCGCTTGCGTTCAAAACTTGAATGTCAGTTTATTGGGATATTTATGATAATTACATACGTCTTAGGCAGTCTGTATTTAGCTACCGTGCAAATGTCTGAAAAAGTCCTAATATCGTGTGATATTTCCAATTTTTTTACTATATTGGCTTAAGCCCTATTGCAGTCTCATTCAATTTAAAATGTACAATAAAAGCTGCCGATAATGGAGTGCATTCGTCCGGTAAATACAGAGTCACTCGTTGGTTGAAAACCTTCAACTTTGTATGATGGTGGATAAACAGACGCAAAAAATTAATTCAATTTCATAGGTGGTGCTTCAGAAAAGTCGTGATGCAAATCCTTACTACACCTTGTTGTTTTATGGGAAAATAGATAGAAATTCTGTTCATCTGTGTTAGTTACACATACTCCACAGATAATAATAGCTTATAGAACACTGAGAGGCTGGCAACTCTTCGTATGTGTTTCAAACCTGGATTAGCTGGATAATAAGAAATTCAGGATATAACACCATATTTCTTTTACCGCCTATTTTCATCTCCTCCCTTGCATAAAAGATGATTGACAATTTATGTGTTTCCTACGCTTAATAGCCTTTTAAGAGATGTCTCGGATTTGTAATTTATGGATGTACCACATTGAATGGTAATGAGATCCTATGCCGTGACAACTGTATGTTCTTTTGATAGACACGACGAATGTTTTTTTAGGTATTGACATTAATTTATTCATAGCATAAGGTGAACGCTTGAATTTTGAACGTCTTTTCGGTGATGTTTGGGTGAACACCTGTGTAACTTTTGTTTTGGATTACAAAGGCTGCGTCGTAAATGTTTTTTTTATGTTTCCACGTACAATATGGTACGATATTATTCTGGTAGAATGACAAGAGAATTGAAAAGAATATACGAAACGTGTCATTATTTTAAAATCATTATATCGATTCCGAATATATATATGTATGTATATATATATTATTATGTCACCAAAAATTGTCGCTTTAACCAAATAACCTTTCATCCCTCGATATTATCTTGAGTAATTTTAAATTTATGAACTAGTTTTTTAGTGACTTAATTGAATGTATAATTTCCTAAATCAATTATATAAATTTTTACAGCTTCCTCTGAAACAGATGCAGTGATTTTTTCACTTCTACACTTACGTTTGAATGCTTTTTCTATTAATTTTAGTTAATTATCGTGTTTATGAATATATTAATAGTCTGTGTAGATACTGATTTAAACATTTGTAATATACCTTGAATATATATTATATCTTGGATCTCGGGTTACACTAATACTAATTATATTACTATTTTTTCCGTAATGGCAGCTTAATTCACGCTGAAATAAAACGCACTAATGATCGTTTATTACCAACTAGATTTACATAGCTTTCTAGGGTTATACAGTTTAAATACATAAGTTTTTGAGCGCCTTTTGTGGCTTGATGATTTAAAATATCAAGAACTTAACCAATTAGCTAAAAGCATGCTTGATAAATATTAATTTCTTCACAAATATTCATTGAGTTAATTATGATTATAACCCACACTCTCTAATTTAAGAACACAGTTCAAAGTCAAGAGTGGGGTGCGATAAATGTATAAAAATACTGTTCGCCCTTTTTACGAGATACCAAGGATTTACTCATAAGGCTTCCAGTAATGTCATTGTTCATTCGATGTGACTAAGTGGAGGGTAATGATTCCAGACGGTTATGTAGACGGAACGCTCTGAACTTTAATATAGCTTTCGCTCGAAGAATACATACTACGCGAAGCATAGCTTTACATCACCTTACTTCAGTGGGATTACTATAATGTGGATTTGATTAGATCTGGGGATTAGTGTTCGTTTAGCTTGAAACATGCTACAGCTTTCACGTCAAGACTATTTTTAAACGTCTATGCAAATAATATTACAGCAATTTATTCAATACCGATCTATGAAGACTTTTAAATAAATGAATATCTCTGCAGTAAAAACTTTTGCGGGATTAATGAACAGCGATAAAGTGTTTTGGAAACTTTTCATATTTGATGTGTATAAGAATACTGTACTGAGTCTGGTATACCGGTGAATTGTTTTTAAAATACAACCAAAAACCTTTTTTATTTATATTTCTTAAAACTGACTAAGGCGGTTTGTAAAAATGAAATGATGTCTCCTACTTCTAATCCTATAGGTTTGATTGTATTTGTTAAGTAGCTTTTGAAAAAGGCAAAGAAAGTTTTTTTTTTTCGACTGTATATTCGTTGATTGCCGGGATAGACCCTCACAACTAAGCCGGGCGAGAGGGTGAACACTGAAGTGCTCAGCCGGCAAATTTATAAGCTGAGTGGCAACGCAAGGGCACCCCTGTGGGTGTGAACCTCTACATGGGACGGCAGCCAAAATACAAAACCTAACGTTGTTCTACTAGCGTTTCGGATGCGACTACCTTAAGAAGAAACGCCGAAAGATATTCAAGGCTACGTCGGAGTGGAGAGAAGGAAAGTGTATTCGTTTATTTTGATCTGCTTTTTTTTTCTTTCAGAAAAGTTAATTATTATATTAATTGATATTTGATTTAAAAAAAATAACAAACTGTATGACTAAATTTACATAGCATATTGCTTTAATGTTAATGATACGCACAAATTTCCTTTGTTCTTTCGTTGACCCTCGCCATCGTAACAAAAAAATAAAATTAGTTATCGTTGTAGGTGTTTGACGCTCCAGATAAAAGGGATAAAGAAACGAGTGATCTCCATTTGTTCACACTGAGAGAGACATTTTTATTTTTGTTTAGAAGTCGATCCGGTCAAATGAATATTCTAATTTAAAACGACTTATGCTCTTCGCAAAGGAGTCGAGTCAGGTCGTCGCACGAAAGACGATTCGGCATATGAACGGGAGCGGTCGCAAGAATGAATATGCAGTGTTGCCATTTTAGCGGTTACCCTGAAATTTTGCAAAATGCTATATTTTTGTAAACAATATCAGGGATTCCAAATCCATTGATACGGAATTAATAAAAACATGTACGACTTAAAACATATAATATTGTTTATTGTTATGATAAATATGTTTTGGAAATTACAAATATTGTCTTACTCCATATATCTGTGATTTTTTTTAAATTAATTCTTTATGTGTTGGATTTTATCATTTACGATTTAGGCGTTAAAAATTGACATTGGCACTTATACATTATTTCAAGGGATTTTTAAGAGAGATAATAAAATATTTTTAGGGTGATATATTATCCGGTGTTGACAATATTGGAAATATAATATGACTGTATTATACTTTCGCTATTCAGACGGTTTAATCGCGTGTCTCGACGCGATTAATTTTGAACGTTTAATGATTCATAACGTAGCGGATGTTAAAACATTTGGCTTCCACTCGCGTAAAAGATTTTTGTAGGCACACTACGCTGACATGAAAAAAATTATCCGTTAAACTTTTAACGGCTTCGAATCCTGGCTTTTGAGTCGACGAATTTGTGAAACTTTATATGATGTATATTAAATACATTTTTTTTTCGATTTACGGTATTTCCACACGGAAATCTTAGTAATGCATATTATATGAACTTAAACATTTTATTGAAGGTTTTTATATGTTTTTAATTAAAATAAACAGCGATAAACTTTAACCCATGTTTTTTTTTACATTATTCTAAAATCTATTGCATTTGCGATCAGGAAGCAAAAAAGGATTACTTTTAAATGCCGCGTAATCGTTTCGATCGAGATTTTTCTATCGGTGTTGCTTATCGTCCACTGATATTATCGTAGTATTAATAGAATTAGTTCTCTACTTCTGGTACGCAATGGATGCTGATATCATCTATGATATTATCAATAGTTTCTTCCTTGTAGTCTAATGGTATATGTACAGGAAATCATTCGTGCTGAAACAATTTCGGCAATGTCACGCACGTGCCTACTTTAATTTACTTACCAGAGTCCTTGACTTGGAAATGGAATTGTACAGAAGTCAGGATTTAAGACGTTGCTTTAGTTAGTCTATTAGATTAAATAACATTAATAAAAAATCAGTCACAAACATAAACGACCTTATTAATTTTCTAATGTTTTAACTTAACAAGAACAATCAACACAACAAGCAACAACACAAAACAACAACAACAACAGCAAGGTTAAAAACAGTGATAAAACTCAGCTATTATAAAATATTTTAGAAAGAAAGGGAGGATAGAACGTTTATTTGATAATTAACATACAACACAGAAGGATAGAAAGATCAATATAAAAAACAACAATGTGTTGTGATGATGCGCCAAAGAGAAGTCGGCTCAGCAAATGCTAGGTGACCAGCTGAGGCACCCAGCGCTGATTTCCAGCTGACACCATTTTTTTATGTCAACGCGCAGAGTAAAGCGAGATAGGGAATAGTAAACTCTGGAGTTAAATGCATATGTGTATAAAAAATAGCCTAGCTTTAGAACTATATCTATAGAACTAGAATAGATATAGTAATAGGAATTGTATATAAGAAATAAGCTAAATGCTGTGAAGAACGGGACTTTTGCCTGTGTTGATGAACATGGCTTCAATTAAAACTTGTATTATAATAAAGTCGGAAGTGATTTATTTGTGCGGTCTGATAGCGCTGTTTGTAGAGACCCAATCTGCAACTGCAAATAATTGATCTCTTTCTAAGGTGCTTTACACTGTACCCTGTTTACTTGAATTAAAAGCTGTAATGGTACTAAATAGCAAAATGCGTCTACTATCTGTACGATTGTCGCATGATGTGCAAATGCGTTGTGGTCGGATTATTATTGCACCTCGGCGTCGTTTATTAGCGATTCCGAACAGTCATCTAATGAAGCATTCAGGGCTCGCGAGCAGCGACGCTAGATCTCGCGCCGGTGCGTGTTCGGTAGTGTTACTACGAAGCTAGGATTCGGCCTCGGACGAATATATTTTTATTACAGACTTGCGCTTTTTTTGATGGTGGGGTGGCAGGTTTGTGGTGGGTTGATTGCCCGAACTGGGTCATGACCACAGTACACAAGTGTAAAGACCGTCATAGTGACTCGCTTTGGCCTGTTGCGTTTCGGGATCAGCTAGTATATATCCAGTAACTCATATACCTAAGAGACCTTCAGTCCTGGTATGTGTGTGCTGATATGACGACGAAGACTATCAAGGTATTTTCATCCTTTGATGGGGGTTTTAGTTTTTGGAATACGCTGTACTTACCATCAATTGCAAAGTAATCACTTTATTAACCAGTGTAAAAAAAATCTCACCTGATGGTAAGTCATGATAATGTCTATGATGGAGCGCGCTTACTCAACAAATGCCACTTCACACGTTGATACTTTGGCCTATTTTAGCTGCAGCCGAAGTTTATTAAGCGCTGAAATTAACGAAATGTACATTAATGTAATTCGAATGAGTACATTAATTCGAAATCTTCTAGAAGCTCCCATCCCGATACGTACTTTTAGTTTTTTTTTTTCAGTTTAGCACGGATTTTAAGCACTACATGCTCACCGGTGAAGGGAAATATCTTATGAAAACCCTCGTGTCATCTAATGGAAATGTCATGTGTAAGTGCCCTGAGAATGGTGATCAGCTGCGATACTGGTCCTGTTGGGTAGAACATGTAAGCGCGTTGTGGATACTGTGTGATGATATATTATTCTTGATTTAATTTTATACAGAAAACATAAGCCTCTAATTTAAATGTTTAATGGAAAATAATTAAATTATTTATTTTTAATCAAAATAAATTACAGTTCTCAGGATCTTTAAATATTCGATTTCGACCTTGACTACGACTTCGAGGTTGTGGTGATTGCCGAATAATCGGTTTCGGTTTAGGTTTGAATCAGATTTTCGGTTGAACACTAGTGTTCGGTTTTAATAACAAATCATTTTTACTCTATTGTACATACGGATTATAGTTGATTACTTGCTATTTCACCTGTCCATTGTGCTCGACTTATTTTAAAACGCTCCGGCATGATTGTAATTTATTATGTTTACGCTCACCATCCTTCAGTTTGTTGTGTTTTCAGATCGCGCGTTCCGACGTGTGCTCGGGTATCATTGGACAATACTTTGTCAGTGCCCGCAAAGGAAAACATGTTTACATATTTGCGTATAACGTACTAACTGAAAAGCTATTTTCATGTTTATGATTCGACGAAATTTCAAAAATTGAAATGGGTACTTGAATTCTGTTTTGTGTGTTGTGTGGAATTGACATTGTATGGAAACAGCGTTGATATTGATATTCTTTAACTTATAAAATTAAATCCTTGAGCTGACTGGTGTGAATAGCGATTATTGATAGTTTCGTAATGTGCAGTTTGCAGATGTGAAGATTTCAAAGAAATCATTGCTAACAGTGTAAAATCACCTCCAAAAACTTATTTATTTGAAGCTAGAAATATGTTTTTTTTTTTTAATAAACTGGCTAACGCTGGATCGTAAACTAACCTTATGGATTGCTATGGTGGAAGCGATGATGCTTCATGCGCCTCCAAAACAGATATTGATTCACTTGTAGCTTGATGGTTCCCATGTCATATGATACTGGAAAACAGACGCAGGAAGTGAATTTCCCTTCGTGGCAGTGTTCAAGAGCATATAGTTTTATATATAATGCAAAAGGTTGTGTAATTGTTCTAATAGATGTCGCCACAAGTCGATAGCATCGCGCTGTCAAGATTGCAGCTAAAACAGTTCAATTGATTTTAATACAAGCACCTTTGGACAAAGGTGATTGTTATATTGACTACCCGCATCCGCAAAAAGGGAATAATAAAAAGAGTTAAAAGTAATGTATCAATAAGGTTAGAAGTTAAACAAACAGTTTACAAAGAAAAAGAAAACAAATCGCTTTACATTAGCAGATTTGATATCAATCATATATCTAAATATATATAACTCAAAGGTGACTGTCTGACTGACTGGCATAGTGATCTATCAACGCACAGCCAAAACCACTGGACGGATCGGGCTGAAATGCTAAATAAATGTTTTGAACAAAATTGTGCTTTCTAATATTGCAGTAGTCGTGTCAATTAACCGATAAATGCTTACGCTATAAAGTTTCCTTTGTCGTATGTCGCTCGATTTGACGTGTGCGCGGCTGAATGGTGTGATTTTATAATTTCCAGTCGGCCGTTTTCTATGGACTCGAGCCGATAAAGCTGTCGCGAGAGAAAGCCGATATAGTGTTGCGTTTTCCGGTGTTCATGCGTCTGGGCATTATGTGCTAAGAGTTTCGCGATTATTGGCTCAACTGTTTTTGATTTATTGACCTATTCGATTTTTTTACTTTGGGCAAATCCTCATTTACCCCATCAGTGGAAATGATGGGCCTCACCCGTCAAGATTTTCTGTAATAAATTCGAATTTGACGGGCGTCGCCCGCAGTATGTTTTATTATATGAATTTCTTTAAACTTGTAAAAATAAAAATATTATTGACCATAATATAATTGCGCTAAATTTAATTGTCTGCATGCGTACTATTCTTCGAGATTTAATGATAAGGCAAGGGGTTAAACCATTTCAGGGTGGTGGATGGTGACCTGTCACTGCCGGCACTCGCTCGCGCGATGGTCGGTAGTGACAGGGCATGGCAGGCGGTCCTCTCCTTCACGGAGACGACAATGAAGGTGAAGGAGGCGGCGGAGCGGGATCGGGAGCAATATCCACCCCCGACAACCCAATCCGCCGCCCAGCTCGGACTGGACGCCGGAGGAGGGCCTACGCCAACGGCCTTCCTTCGTGACCCGGACATACGCCGGGCGGCGCGCTTTGAGGGAGTGCGTCGCCCAGATCCTGGCGTGAGCGGTGTGCGATGTGTTCCCGCACACCGCTCTGATGACAATATCAAGGAGATGAGGGGGGGGTGGCTCTCTACACCACTCTCCCCGATATGTGTTAGGTGCACGCGGGGGGCGGCGACTATTTAACCGTCCCCCCGCCTAGTAGGTGAGGCCTGCACAAGGCCGGACGTCGCCGGATGCCGAGGAAGATGGCTCGGCTTTGCCCTTAGCATCCGGCAGACGAGAGAAGGAACACCCCGGTGGTTTTAGTCGGGGCAGGTCCGACACACCGGGGGAGCGGCCCTCACCGCTCCCCTGAAGGTCCGTAGGGATTTCCACCGGGTTACCAAAAAAAAAAAAAACAAAAAAAAAAAAGGGGTTAAACCATTTTATCGACGATAGGGGGTGAAGGCCGAGGTGTACCGGCTAAAACCTCCGAGGCAACTTCTTAGCATTAACGGGTACTGTGGTTCTTGTAATAAACTTTCTCACTGTCTCCATGGAACTAGCTGTGGCAATTCGGTGTTACCCTGGTAAAATTAAAAAACGTATTACATATATGATCTCACCAATAATCCAACGAAAACGTTTGTTTGATAGGTCATATAATTTTCGAGATAAGCTGTACCACATAGTGGCATCCGTGTTCCCACAGCAATCGAATACGAAAAAGTAACTTATATGTCATTCCAGGTTACAATTTATCTCAGTTATAAACGTCTAGATAGTTTCAGTGTTTCTGGCGTGATTGAGAGTAAAAAAGCCCATCCAAACTTTCGTATTTATAACAGTAGTAAAAATATCAACTACTTCGTTACCTGGTGAGAAAACTTCTCTGTCATTCAACAACAGTGACTTGAAAACTGCGATCAAATGTTATTTGTCACATTATACATGACGTGTACAGGCAGAGCGTATTATTAAACCCGTTAATGTATTTCTACTGATCACCATATTAACGTCAATTAATTGTTAATGCATTCAGTTTGCGGTCACTTTTTCTTAAACCGAACTCTAATTATTTTCAAGCGCAGTGAGTAGAATAAAAAATTCTATTGAGTTTTGCTCAGTAAAATTGTCTGAACAGTCCCTGCCATTTCGTCATTATCAGCAAACTGATTTTGCAACACCGCTGGAGATAGACCTCTTTCATGTTATGCCACCATCCTTTATCCGTTGTCAAGGTAATCTATTTACGACCCGCAAACTTGATCACATCATCAAACCGTGTTGAAGGTCTCTTTTTTAACAGTCTCAGCCATTTACTGAATATGATTATGTTGTATTGTAAACACATTACTTTGCGGAATGTGATATAACTGTCATATACACATAGGCTAAGTACAGGTCTAATATTAGATATTTTTGATATATTAATTATTTAATAGTGTTGAATATCGCTCGCTTTAAGTTTAAAACTTGGTAATATACGAGGTTTGTACTCAGCCGCACCGGTAGTACTCGTCGATATGAGAGCGGTATGAAAGTTGCCAGGCTGCTCTCACGGCGCGATTGAATCCGTCTCCGCCTTTTGTCTTAAACCGATCGCGTCCATAGACTAAAAATTATGCTTGTCATTGTGCATTAATATAGTGACTTTAATATAGAGATAATGAACTAGTCTTCAAAGTCTGTTCCATTAGAAACTTAACACAACGGAACATTGATATTTATTTTATTTTACTATTTAAAGGCTGTCGACAGTGATATGACCATTACCGGATAAATGTAACTGGAAACGAATTCAGGGGCAATTAAATTGCTGGTCCCCCAGTGGTTTTAGTCGGTGCAAGTCAGGCACACCGGGGGGTGGCCCTTACTACTACTCCCCTGACGGTCCGAAGGGATGGGCCCAACATGCATTAAATATAGATCGTAGATATGTATTTATTTAATTAACAAAATCATTCCAATCGAATTTCGACAGTATTCGAAATATTTCAATTTTAGAGTTTTTTATTCGTATACTCCATTTCGATCCATTTAAATCATAGGATTTTTTTTACAATTAAGAT
Organism: Automeris io; assembly: GCA_036320925.1. Lineage (NCBI taxonomy): Eukaryota > Metazoa > Arthropoda > Insecta > Lepidoptera > Saturniidae > Automeris > Automeris io. Next base: position 4,057,118 of record JAUDJH010000027.1, read on the forward strand.
TTAAGTCTCGAATTTGGATATAGTAACAATAGAACCTAAAATGAGAAGCTATTAAATTTTGCCCCTGGATAGTGTGACTTTAATTGTTGCATTTTGGATCCTCTATAACATACTACGAAAAAGACGGCGCATTTACAATAAGCCGGTATTTATATACATATATACACTTACACATGTAAGGAAAAAAGATATTTTGTGAAATAACAACTGACGAAATTTTATTTTTTGTGGGACAAAATCTTTCATGAATAAAGTAAACATGGTGTCATTAAACTACCAATATTCACGTGTTCAATGTTCAAATCTATTTAAACGACTGTTGTTAATATTGTTTACACCGAAATATCAACACTGTTTATCAACATTAGCAAAGTTTCGCGTACAAAACATTTACGCGTACCCACGCCGGTTGTTTCATTACATGCGTTGTTATTAATAACAATGTGAAATAACTTATAACTAGTGTCCAATCGAAGTCTTAGGTTTCGGCTAAAAAACTGCTTTCGGTAAAACTTTTATAGAAACAATTCTTTAGCTATAGTATAAGGTTTCTAGATAAAATTGTAGATTTAAGAATTAAGAAAGACTGGTAAGTATCCGATTACAGGTTGATATCAGGCAGTCGACAGTCTAGCGGAAACCGAAGGTATTTAAATTTTAAACAATTTTGTTCAATATTCAGTAAAAGTGAATAAAATAATAATTTTTAAAACTGTTAAATGCAAGGTGTATGTAAATCACACATACTTAACGTATAACGATTAAAATTACCGCATATTTTATCAAAAGTTGTCTAAAACCGAAGCCGCGGCCGAAGCTTCGGTCGGACACTACTAATAATTAAAACGAACCGCGTCTACACGTGTTATACACATAATTCGGTTTATTCAGCAAGGTGACCATGACATTCTTAACTTTTAGTATCGTGAATAGTCCAAACAATAATGCTATTAAAATGTTTTTGTACTATAACTTCCTTTAATTATTAGTTGTAAAGTTGTGATACATGTATCGTTTTATTGATAAAATAGCGCCAACATGGCGCACTAAATTGATATTAATTTTATTTTATATGAGCTAATATTTAAAAAAAAATCCAAATATTTATCAACGCTTAGACCACAGCCCTAATATCATTTTCATTAATTTATCATCGTTTTGATTAATCATTGAAGTAGGAAGAAACGCGGCTCTTTAACTTTCATTAAAGTGTTTTTTTTTTTTTGTATAAACTTTGGATACTATTCATTATAATAGTTCAAAATACAATTCTGGGGCATATAGCTATTATTCCATACCTACAACATGATATTAAGAAATACATTCTAGTACGAAACACGCCGATCAAGGTAAAGCAACATATTAACCTCCAAGGATTGGAATTCGCTGCTTGCGTCTGTTTTTTCAACATCTTATGATATGGGAGTCTTCGAACATCGAATGAATCAGTATTTTCTGGGTGAGCTCGGTCCATCATCAGCCTCATTATCACTTTCCAACAGGTGAGATTGAAGTCAGGCGAAAGTCCATCTGTAATTTAAAAAAAATCTATGTTTTCATATGCTGATTCATGCTTGTCTTGCTATATTATGTACTTCTTTAATTCTGTAGCATTTATAAGTGACATAATTTGACAGTCAGTGACAGACAGACAGACAGTGACAAACGACATAATTTTATTAAAATCAGGAGATCACGATACATCGACTCACTACGAATTGATGATTTTTTTTCCTATTTACGAATATATTTTTAGCGCGTTTGTAGAGTTAATTTAATTTATATTTCCTAATTGTATGACCTACAATTACTTACGTTCGCATTGCCGTGAAAATAATGTTCTCATAGTATTAATAAAGTTAGTCCTTGGTATACGAGTCATTGTTGCGTCGTTAACACGCGCCTTATCAAATCCACCTCGAGACAAACTATCAAATATAGTCGGAAGGTTGTAGCAGATAAGATTCCCAACTTTATGAAACCGTTGTCGAGATAGCGACGCTATCACCGTGAGACAAGAGGCGAGAAGACGCCTGCTGACTGCCGACCAGTCTCTGGGAGGTCATCTTTATCTGCTTCCTTATTTGTTTCGGGGTCGTCGCCGCTTTCCAACGAGCGTTAAGAACTTCATGCGCTTTATGATACGAGTCGTATATAATCAAAGGTGGCAATCTCACTTTTTTCGCTTTTGATGTAATGATGTAAAAAAAATTGTTTGAATAGATTTGAATTGGTATCAAAGACGGCAACCATAAATAAGTTGAAATCACAATCGCCATTAATCTACAATTACCCAATAAAAGTAATATATTTAGTCGTGTAAGAAGATGGCGAAATATATTTTTTTTGTGTACTTACGTAAGTAGTTTTAATTGCTTTATTAATTAACGAATGACCATATTTTTAGAAATTGTGTGAAACCGTAATTATAGAGCTAATCCTGCCCAACAAGCATTTCTTGAAAACGCAAACTAGACTATAGACAAACAGCAATATTTTCATAACTTGAATTCACATGTCTGATATTTATCTACATTAGAATCAGAGTTTGCCTTTTTCATTAATTAAAATCGAAGATGGTCGTATTTTTTTTTTTCAGAATAATTATTTAATTAACAACGACAAGTAAATAATTATGAATTATACATTATAACATAATCTTTCACTACTTACAAACAGTTTTAAATAGCACGGGCATAGTATATAGCTCAAAGTAAATAAAATCGATTTTTCCTTATTACTCAAAATACATTCAGCTTTTAAATATGTAAGTTGTATATTAAAGGCGATGTGCTAAAGAGCAGTAATAGCATACTGTCACATTTGGCATCAAGTAAAACGGCTAGTTGTTGTTGATTTGTATATTAATATATTTTCGGTAGCACGTATGTTCTATACATATATACTATAAACCAATATAATATTATATATACCCTTAAAACTCTTTACAATTTATTTGATCACCACACTTCTTCCCAACAATGCTCTATTATCAAGTATTCTATTGGCTGAACTAAATCGAAGGAACATCTGTTTTTTTTTAATTTAATTTTAATTATTATCAAACAAACAATGGATTAAATTGACACAGTTTTTTTCCCTTTTATCAATTTAAGAAAAAATCTTAAATGAATTTACATATATCAAGCAATTGAATATTTTCCGAATTTTTTAACATATTCGAAGCCAGTTTAGTTTAAAATAACTTATCTATCTCTGGATATATTTTATGTTTAATTTTTTTTTATACTTCTTAATAATAAGATACAAGATAATAATTTTGAAAGCTTTAAGCAGAAAAAAGCGAAACTCCTTGGCCTAAACACGACCTCCGATCCAAAAGATATCTTCAGGTAAAGTTTTTAAAGGTAAACATTAATCGCCTTGATTTATTTGTATCTCCGAAATGTTTCGAACCAATAAAATACATAATACAAGGTAAACGTGAATGTATTTAAATTGTATCCAACTGGTTTAGCTCTAGAATGCCAATTACCCTGAGGCTAGAAATTTGGACGATCTAAATTCTTTGTTTGATTACTTTTACAATAATTACTTGCAGTTTTTGTTTTATGCCATATAAAAAACCGTCACTGATGTAGTTGTTAGCAAGTTTGTGTAATAATATCGCCGTGATCGTTGATTTGATTACATTCCTTTAACGAAATTAGTAATTAATGCTGCATTAAGACGAGACCATTTGATGAGAAATTCCACTAAGCCAAGCCATTATTAAGTCTATATGAATACAGACAACTAATCTTCAATTCGTTGAAAATGACAATCCATTAAAATTAGAACGATTTCTAACTTTTGAAACCGAATAGTGCTCAGTGGAATAGCTCTTTAGATGGCCTTGTGTAAACATGTCTAATAATACAATTTAAATAGGACAAATTTTACGGTATATACTGAAAAAATTGTACGTATGGCAGAGATATGGGTGAACTAACGATTAATTTTATGAACATCTAGCTGTGGTGACTCGGTGTTTCACGGGGATGAATAAATTAGCACCTTGAACATTGATTCTTCAAAAAATGTCGAAATTCAGTTTTAATTTCTAACCAAAAATATAAATACTAATTTTCCTTGTGTTTCCTTTAGAATTGGTGGATTTTCAAACAAACTTTCAACTTCTCTTTCGAGTGGAATATCAAATATCCACCCATAGTGGTTACTTGCGTCACACAAAGAACCAAATTTCATATTTATAACTCCTGAAATTTAAGTTCTACGTTGATATGATGTGATAAGATATAATATAATGTAATATGATATAGTGTGATATAATATAATATAGTATAGTATGATTTAGTATAATGTAATATGATACAGTATAATTAAACAGGCCACTCTGACATATATTGTGGATGCCTTAATAGGAACTGTACATTTTTTATTGTAACTTTATGTATGTATTGTGTGAATTAGTTATTGTACCGGGCCACTGGCAACCCCGTAAAAGTAAATAAATAAATAAATATGTCGGTCAGGAGAAGTTTTTTTTTATAAGTATAGATGAATGATGACGCGAAATTTCATTAAAACCACATGTATCAAATAAAAATAGAAAACTGAAATGCCAATTGGCAAACTTCAACAAAGCTGTTAGCGAGCATATCGTGTACAATAAGCACGCAATAAACAAGGACAAAACTGTTGAAAATGATTTAGGTAGACCGATATACAGGGACATGTCTTCATAAATTACACCTTTTTTTCATTGCGATAAAATTGCTGTCGCGCAAACCGCATGACGTTTTATTTCGCAAAATAAGTGTTAAAATATATCAAGCTTTCCAAATAGCAATTCAGTAGTCCATCGTTTAGTTTTTTTATCTTTAAATACATTCAAGGTCGTTATAAATATGCCCGCAAAAGTGACTTGTCTAAAATAGATACAATTCGACTCTTTACATTCAATAGGACGCACGTGATAACAATAAATAGGATATAAATCTATATACATATATAAAACACTTGTTCTGACTAATATGTCATCGTTGAGTCTAAACTACTAAAGTTGGTAACATGAAATTTAGATATCGGGTGCTTTGAATGACGAAGGCATACACTATGGGTGGAATATTTGATATTGCACCCTTAAAGGGGTGAAATAGACTTTGAAGGTTTGTTTGAAAATCCGTCAATTTTTAAGGGAGCGCTAGTGCGCTTACCATTGCCATCCTACTGTCGACAATTTTAAGTTAAAGACGTTGCGTATAATCTATAATCATGATAATCGATATATCTCCTTTTTTAAACAACAGTAGGAAATAATTGGCCTAAGAAAATGTAGTAAAAAATCAAACTTCTACAATTTTTATCTTTATAACTTTTTATACAGCTTATAGCAATATATGACAGAGATCGCGACAAATAATTAAAAATAGAAATGGCTGCTAAATCATAACGCCATTTGGTCGCCATTATGAATTTAGATTTATAGTATAATAAGATCTGTTTTTAGTTAGACCATTGGACTATAAAGAATTAAAACTTGCAATATAATATTATAAATTCACATACTTTTTGAACTTTTCATAAATTCTGAACTTTATTCGATCTTGTCTATTTGTTGAATTATTTTTAACTCTGTGGGAATGCTGTCTATTTGATATATTATAGGCTTGATCATAGGACCGTTTCCCTTAGAGATTATTGAATTAAAATTAAGATTTAGAATTTACCATACCACATTAAAATAAATTATTAAAAAACTTCAATAATACAATAATATTATATAAATAATATACATTATTTAACACTTAATGAATCGGCAGATACATAAATGTTTTGTTTAATTTACCTTATCCATCTGTGACAACCCTTGTAAATTTGGCTGGCGTTTACAGCTTTCCACTAAGCGAATCTTCTGGTCAGATTTACCTATTATTCTTGTGCAGACGGTGCGGACATGACTTTACACGACATGTGACTTTGAATCGCCTCTAGTAGTTTACTTAAGGTGACACATTATTATTCTCACGAATTTCATATTCACCCTAAAATATTTGTTATTCCTAAAACACATTAAATTCACTTTCGGTGTGGCGGATGTATTATGTTTTTGAAGGCCACTAGAGTTATTCAAGTATTATTCGTTCAAATAGATTGGACCCATATTATGAATAGTCGCAAGGTGGTAGATGTACTAAACATCGGAGGTTAGCCGATATTATTAGAGATAAAATAATTAAAGGTTCTTTTGTTAGGTTATTTAGTCTGATGTGACGGGCGGAAGTAGATATTAACGCGTATTTTAAAAAACGCTTCTTAAATTTTAAAACACTTTCAAACACTGATCATTTATTATTTATATGTAATTGATAATTAACTCTAAGGTCTCGTAAGATATCATAGTCTAAAAACCAAACTGCATAATCAGTGTGTCTTGTCCGCATTAACCTACGGAGTTGAGACATAGACGCTCACCAAGGAAACTGTGCGTTGTGTAAATGTTGTACAATAAGCCATGCTCGGCATTATGCTACGGGGTAGAGTGCTTAATATCGATATAAGACTGAAGACTACAGTCCAAGACGTCGTGAAACGAATTACGTCACTAAAATGTCAACACATCTGGTCTAGCTAAGCGTACTGATTATCGTTGGGATAAGGCCCTCACTGTGTGGTGGCCGAGAAGGTACCAGAGACCAGTTGGTAGACCCCTTTCAAGGGGTCTTAAAGGTATGTCTAAAAGGTATGTCTTGTGTATTGCTAATGTAAATTAAGTCGGTTGTAAATAGACTACAGTTTAGTATACTGAGATTTCTAAAAAAATGATAAACTACTGACTTTTACCATGTAGGGTGACTTGCAACCAGCGAATCTAGTTTAGATTTGTATAAAGCGCTATTTAATTAAAGCGATATAATCCAACCTCAATATTAATTTAAATTTTTATATTTTATAGTTTATTTTAAATTGTTATAACTGAATAATGTTTCTATGCAAGGCAAGTAAAGTTTAACGCTTATAAGCGTATTATACAAGTTTAAATTAGATTAAATCTGTAAGTGCGATCCATCCTTACTTATTAAAACTTTACTTTAAGTTAAAACTCGTCTTATTATAAGACCAATATCATTTCTAAAATACTTGCGACAGATACGTACTTTGCTGCGTACCGCGAAGGAGTGGAACTCGCTACACGCTCGCTACACGCTATACGCTACTCGCTCGACGCAGGAGCGTCGGTGTTTCCAGCATCTTATGACATGGGAATCTTCAAACGTCGAATTAATCGGTATTTGCTGGGTGAGCGCGCTCCATCGTCGGCCTCATCATCACTTTCCAGCAGGTGAGAATGAGGTCAAGCGCAAGCCAGTATGTAATAAAAAAAGGTAGATATATTAAACAGTATGCGTAAATGTTGTCTTTTTTTGGTGATAGGTGATTGCTCGAACTGGATTATAACCACAGTACACAAGTGTAAAAATAGTGACTCGCTTTGGCCTGTCGCGTTTCGGGATCAGCTTGTGTATAATCCAGTAACTCATACACGTAGAGACCTTCAGTCGTGATATATGTGGGCCGACATGACGACGGAGACTATCAACGCACTTTCATACTTAGATAGTCGCTTTCGTTGTTGGACTACACTGTACTTACCACCAGGTGCACTGTAGTCACTTTGTCGAGACAGTGCAAAATAAAAGCAAAAATTATACGCAATTTATCTTTTTGACGTGTATATATCGTTCGGTGTATAAATTAATAAAATTAATAATTATTTGAGCTTATAGCGAAATTGAGGACAGTATAATCTGATGTTGGTGTTTGTTTCTTGTACATTGACACAGTCCCACGAAATGATTGAATACAATCGGCCGATTCGTGTAATCAATCCGTCCAATAATAATATGCATTAGGAACAGTATTATATACATGTAACACGGTAGCCGTCTGTCTCTACGGGCCGTTAAATTGCTCCATCAATAAATTATGTAGACGACTTTCTATGGTTATAACAGGCGTGAATAAGATGTTTTAATTGAATAGCCTTGGGCGAGGCGTGCTCGACCTACAAAAATGAAACCAGGCGTACTGATAAACTTCAAGATTTATTTTTACCTGTCTTTTGTCCCGCCGATTCCTTATGGGATTAGGCAGAAAGAGTGAGTAGATCGCCATTTTTCTTAACACTTTTTTTTTGCAAATATCCTTCGATTCCTTCACATTAATTAATCTCTTCACTATTGCCAATTTCACTCACCCTTGCCCTCCATCAACTCTATTTGGTCTGACGAGGTTGGTCTCTGCTGACCGACTCTTGCTTCCTCTCGCACTGATATTGTGATTTTTTTTGTCATTCTTTTATCCTCTTCACATGTCCGACCCAGTGATGCATGCCTTTATGCAAGACGTCAATCACGTTTTTGTTCAAACTAAATTCGATTAACTATGAATATTCAAACAGCCCTATTTGTAATAAATAAAATAATATTTTGTCAGGCTGTATTCCTTTCGAGGTAAGCAGAGATACATTACCGGCTTACCTAAAATTACGTAAAAGAGATTTTATCTAGTTACCAATCAATTGTGGGCCACATGCGTTACTGTGTCTATACTTTTAAGGATCAATTCTCATTTATTCATCAATTTTCCTATATGATGTGTTATGGAATTATAGTTATTTTCATTATTATTAGTTGCTATCTTCCTCGTCTATAAAATTACGCTCTGCACCTATGCGATGAGTGGCAGGGTTAAAAAATAAACAAGACAATTAATTACGCGGTACCAAAGAATTCCATGAATTAAAGGTTATTATTTTTTGTACGGATACTCTAAGTCTCCTAAGCTGTTGATTATCGTAATATACCAATTGTATTACAAAAAACCTGTCATCGCTCAAACGTGAGGATTTATCAACAGTTGTCGCTACAAGCTCTCCATTAAATATCGCGGCAAAAAGTCTGAAAAGCTACGTAATTAATATTATAGGTATGTTAATTAAAAACTGCAACCCACGCGCCAGAGTGAGCTTTACTTACGGAATGTCCACTATACTATGTGCGCTAGAGACACTCATAATGATTTATTTTTGATACTAGCGTGACAAAGTTACTACATTGCAACTGATGGAAAGTAGAGTGTATTCCAGGAACGGCAATGAGCGCCAAGGGAAGAAAGACCATTCACAAACGCCATCGCTATGTCGGCCCTCATACCACGACGGAAGTTCACTAGGTTTTTTATTTTTACACTGGCTCGATATAGTGACTACAGAGTACCTGATGGTAAGTACAGTGTGGTCCAAAAACGAAAGCGACTATCAAAGGATGAAAATCCATTGATAGTCTACATCGTCATGTCGGCACACATATACCACGACTGAAGGTCTCTAGATATATGAGCTACTGGATATACACAAGCTGATCCCGAAACGCGACAAGCCGAAGCGAGTCACTAGGACGGTCTGTACACATGTGTATTGTGGTGAAGACCCAGTTCGTGTAGTTCATTCGCTCAGATTGTGTAGCTATAGTTTTGCCAGTTGTAAATTTCTATAAATATTGTTGTAGGTTATAATATATTACCTTTGACTTGTTAGCTAGATGTAGTTGGAATTACTGCGTAATTTTATTTTATTTTCGTTAATAAGTACACATACATAGTCTACTGATATATATATATATATATATATATATATATATATATATATATATATATATATATTAGGGCGTTTCAAAAAAAAAATATTTTTCTCGGAACCACGTTCAAAAGTTTCGTTTTAATGCCAAAATAGGTCTCTGAAAATATGAGCCCTTAATATTAATATTAGGTCCTTACATATGAAATTGGCGTTTTGTATGGGAGGAACAAAAAGTCGAATATTTTTTAATATAATATATTTAATTAATCAAAGTATGAACCATTATTTTCTATGCACTTTTGCCATCTCATAGGTAGTTCATTGATCCCTTTACTAAAAAAACCAGTCGGACGGGAATCAATAAAATCTTTGAAGGCGATTTGGACTGCCGGATCGGAGTTGAATTTTTTCCCTTGCAAGAAGTTATCCAAATTTCGAAAAAAATGGTAATCTGTTGGAGCAAGGTCCGGGGAGTACGGAGGATGTCTTAGACTTTCCAATTGAAGCTCTTCTAATTTAGTAGCCGTCTGTTGCGCAGTGTGTGGTCTAGCGTTGTCGTGAAGCAGCAGTGGCGTGGAGCGATTGACCAGCCTAGGTTGTTTAGCCGCTAGCTTTTCCATCATGGTTTGGAATTGCTGACAATAGACATCAGCCGTAATAGTCTGGCCAGATTTGAGAAAACTGTAATGAACAATACCGGCACTAGTCCACCAAACGCTTACAAGTAACTTTTTTGGGGTTAATTATCGCTTGGGGCAGGATTTGGCTGGCTGGCCAGGATCCAACCATTGCGCTGAGCGCTTCCGATTATCGTAAAGAACCCATTTTTCATCACAGGTAATGATTCGGTTTAAAATACCTTCATTATTGTGCCGGTTTAGTAATGTAACGCAGCAGTCGACGCGCGTTTGCCGGTTTGCTTCAGTCAATTCGTGAGGTACCCACCTTTCAAGCTTTTTAATCTTCCCAATTTGCTTCAAGTGAATTAAAACAGTTTTATCACTAACATCGCAGCCTGCAGCTAACTCGGACGTGGTTTGCGATGGATCCGCTTCCACAATAGCCTTCAACTCTTCATTATCAACTTGAGTCTCAGGCCGTCCACGGGGCTTGTTCTGCAGGTCGAAATTTCCAGAACGAAAACGTTGGAACCAAAAACGAACTGTGTTTTCTTTTGCAACACGACCGCCATACACATCATTCGCCCTTCGAGTTGTTTCCGCAGCACTAGTGCCACGGCGGAACTCGTACTCGTAAATAATGCGATATTTTAAGTTTTCCATTTTGTAAAATGAGTGACGCAAACAGAAAAAAACAAATGAATGACGATCATCGAAGCACAAATACATGAGTCTATAGCTGTACAAATTTGAACTTCCTTACCAAAGAGGAGAAATTTGTGATTAAAGTGGCCAGTACGAAAAACGCCAATTACATATGTAAGGACCTAATATTTAGGTTGTCCGCATCGCACTTTTTGATTTCCCATACAAATAACAGAGGACAAAAGTTTTTTTTTCATTTGACTTTTATAACTGATGAACGATATATCGTATTGCAATACCCATTCATTATTTTTATAGAGAATTTAACGCTAATAATGAATATATATATATATATATTTATATATATTCTTATTTATACAGTTCTTATTTTAGCTTTTTCTATTAACTTATTGTACATTTATAAATTTGCCTCGACCGTATTAAAAATTGTAGCTTAGAATTGACGTCAAAAGAATATTGATTGATTGTCGTTGAACAAATAAATGTATGAAAATATGAAATACTTTGATTTAACATTTACAGTAACACAAAATTTATTAAACATGAACAAGATACATTACCGCACACTAATGCGAATTTATTTAAAAAGAATAAACTATGTGCTCAAAGAAAAGAATAATGTAAATACAAAACAACACACGTACATGAACTATATATAACAAAAAGACAAACAGCAAATCTGACTTGCAAAAAAAAAACCCAAATAAGAAGAAAATAAAATAAAACATACAAACAATTTCAGAATCCTCGCGAATTTCTTTTTATACATTTCCAAATGTTATTGTTTAATAGATCTAATTTTCATGTATTTGAGTATATTCATTAATTTAAAAAGTGTTATAGACCTACAGAAGATCGCTTCAAAGAGATTACATCGAGAAAGCAATGTGTAATACTGATATCAAGTTTCAGTCTTTTATACGTGGAATTTATCTTAGTACTGCGAATAAATTACTGTTCGAAAACAAACTGTTTACAATAAAGCCCGATGTCCTTAAATCGTGAGACAAACAACCCTGTTCCGTGGCTATTACACGTTTGTTATAAACCAAAGTACTGGGTTCGCTGCGAGAATGTCCGCCGAAGCGTATGGAAGGTCGTATCGTTTACCCCGTAACATTATATCGTATGTGTTATGTAATAGTTTAGTATAACGGCTCTCTGTCCAATGAAATCGGACCTTTAAACCTTCTCATTTCAGTTGATTTTTCAATAAATGCAACTTTCCAGTTCCGATGGGTGACTTCACCCGTATATCGGATAGTGCGTAATGAAAGCTTTTCGTAATACCAAACGACTGTATGTTGTATCTACACAATCTAATCTATGTTACAGTCACTGAGTCGACTTGTGTTTTTTTTGTTGACACTGATAATAATACGATATGGCGGCGCTTTTGTGCGCTCAGTTTTACGCTAACATACTCACAGTTTATCAGGAAGGACCTGCACTGAGGGTGCGGTTATCTTTGATAGAGCATGGTACGATTACATACGAAATTCCATATTTATTTTTCATCAATACTGGTTTACCGTGTTAACCAAAAACAATTCTTTTACGCCCAGTACAGGAATTCCTCGTAAACTTAAAGACTCTTTCAAACATTAATTATAGTTTTTTAATGTTTTCAATGTTTTTTTTTAATATGAACTCGGAATTCTGACAACATGCCTCAATGTGAGCATGGTACAATCCAAAAAATAACGACTAGTACTGTAAACAGCAAAGAAAAACCTACTGATAGTCAGTGATTATGTTGGTCTGCGCAAATATCTCTTCACGCTTCGTTTCAAGGACCAAATATCACAAGTGGTAACGCGCCAGGTAGAAGAGTATAAAAAAAGTAAGAGTTAGAGAACTTCTTAGTCTTGTCCGGAATATGAGTTACTGTAAAACCGAAATTATGATTCATTAGTATTTAAAAGTGTTTCAAAATTAAAAGAGCGTTACTGAAAATAAGCATCAGTCTTTATTTTATTATGAAACAACCTTACATGTATGATAAGGTTAATGTAATTTGCAAATAAAATACGATTTATATCTGACTGGAAGACTGTTTTTGAAAATATAACCTCAATTGCTGTTTTTTTTTCTTTATATAAACTGCTACATTGGGTTTTAGAAACGAATTCACGGGCATAAACTAGACTATCACAGAATAAACAGATAAGGCTTATATTTGTCTTTATGCCTAAATTGTGTTTATATTTTTAACAGATTTCGCCTTCGTCCAGCTGAAATCACAAATCGACCATGTTGTTTGTATGAATTATATTACTGTTTCAAGGTTAAAACGTGATCGTATATATGAACGGCATCATGAATAATGGAATGTATGTTCTTTTCGATTCAATAAAACTGTCCAGACGGGCGAGTGGAACTGCGAACTAATGCTTTTGTTTGTGAGAAACATTACGGTACCAAGGTTAGGATATGCTCGTAAACGTCACAGGTGTTGTATTGCAGTAGAAGTTCGTCCAATGGGTATATACACCCTAAGTCAAAGATTTATAGACGCTACTCTGACTTTAAGCAAAGTTTATTCAACCATTATTATTAACCATTTTCGTCCCACTAGGGCAGAGACCTCCCCCTCCCTTTTACCACTATATTTGTGGAATCCATGGAAACGGGTTTGGGCATTTAACCCAGAACGCTTGTCGAATGCAGTTGGCGAAGGAAGCACTCAAAAATTATACATTTTATTATTTAATTAATGTCTAAATACCGATTTCGTCAACATGACTCTGCGAATACTCTGGATGTACTCAAGTTGCTATTATATATTCAGTTTTTTTGTCAAATACGAATTAATTTATTGTTCAAAATGCAAAAGCAAAGTCAAAGTAGTGTCTACAAATATCAGTTTAAGAATTAGGCAGCGCTACGAATTTTTACTGTACGATATTTTCCGTCATGAATTTTTATTCGCATTGCCTGTCAGGCTAGTACAATCCTTCGCGAGGATTTTTTCGCCAGTGCATTTTCATACGATTCCTAGGTTATTTTTTATGATTTACGGGCGGCAGCTTGACCTCAATCGCACCTGGTGGAAAGTAAAGTTGAGTCGCACGATGGACGGCGTCCGCCCAACAAATGCTTATTCACTCTTTATCATGAAGACTCCCAAGTCATGCGAACTTGGAAATATTGTGTTGGTGGTGGTCGTACGTGGTCATATTACAAAAACACAATGATAAATAAATATATAACCAATCAAATAAAAAATAAACCAATCCGATCTTATAAAAGGAAACATATATTTAATGTAAAGATTAAATTTTCGGTTAATAATTAGACCGTTTAAGGCCCCATTAAGTTTTAAAAAACATTAATAATGAATAATGTAATAATAATAATCTCATACCATTTCCTCTTATTAAGTGTAATTAATGTATAAAATAATATGTTTGCAATACATAACTGTAAAAAGAATTGAATCGTTTGTCTCCGTTCACTGTCTGCCTCGCAGTTTAGATATTTCAAGTGCAATGGAAACATTAAATACTATACGTAATCCATATGAGCTTATATATGTAAAAAACCTTAATTATACCAAAATATAGATATAAATAATATCCGCTATAATTAATGTTATTAGATTTTTTTCAAGGCGATGTCGAAATTTAGACGATTGCCGTGAATTAAATCGTTGTCCTTCTCTCGTATAGTATTTAATTATGTAATTTAATGTTGCACGTAATATTTATTACACGAAACAAAAACGAATGTACACAGTTTTTGTTGATGTGATATTTACAGCTTGTTCAACAGAGCTAGATCAGTGATGACTTCGTCGCAGTGTTTTCCCTAAAATTAGGGTGAAATAGATTTCAACGATAGTATTTCTTTTAGGAGCCCAAAAACATAATTTCTCTTTTGTTTAGGTCGCTATGATCACGGGATGACTCTAGATGACTTTAAATACCAAAGTAGTCTATCAGTTTTTGTTTTTATCGAATGAACCACCTAATGAGGTGTGATGAGAATTTTAATCACTTTAGTGTGAAAAAAGGGCGTGTTCATAGTAATTAAAAATAAAACCCTCTATTACCGTATAGGTGATATGTTGATGACACAGCAGCCCATGCAACTGGCAGTATTGCTGCTTCATCGGAATACCACTATCTCGATCAATGTAAATCTATATAAACCAGCAATTTTGTTTGTTGCCGAACAACCTGGATGCTGTTGCTACTTTATTTGACATACCGCCTTATCAGTGATAATTACAACGATTTTAGAAATCATAAACAACGTTGTAGCTGGCTCTGTAGCCAACTTTGAGAGACATTAATATTTAGCTGTGGACTTAGTGGAGTGGAATGTGTTTCCAGCGTCAATATTTCCACTTTCTTATGATTTGGGAGCATTTAAGATAAAAATGAATAGGTATTTGTTAGGTCAGTGTGTTCCATAATTGACGTCATCTTTACCTTCCATCAGGTGAGATTAATGTTAAGCGTTTAATTGAAGATAATAAAAAAATATAATAGTATAAGTTGATTTTAGTTTAATAGATTTTTTTATTAAATAGGATTTAAAAAGTGGACATTTTGAAGGGGGTTGGCAAGACTGAGCTTAATGTCTCAGCCCGTAGTGTATGAACGAAATCATGAAGCCGGTAGCGATTCGGTGGTACCTATCGGCCTCGTGCTAAAACTAGATTTATTGCTCGTTACTAGCGGCGCAGAAACAAAATGTTTGTTATGAACGTTCGACGGATAAATGATAGCCGCAGTCGCTTCCACGCGCCGATATTTATGGCAACAACATTGTATAACTATTCTCTTTGTGATCTCGCGTGGAGCCGAGCTCGATTAATTGCTAAAAGCAAATGTAGCGTACGGACTAGGGCTGCTATGACTTTAATTTTCGGAAGAAAATACTTTACGGCTGACTTTATATCTCCGGGGAAAGGAGCTCTAGAGTACCTTGATCATAGTAAAAAATTCCTAAGGCTAGTTTGGGTATTTTCGGCTTGGCAGCGCGGTCTGCGCGGCAGCCAAGAGGCCCATCAAAGGGCCCCTTGACCACCCGAGAAAAGCTCCCGCCACCGTCGATAACATACCGTTGCCGTTGGTGCGCGTGGAGCCAGGAGAGAAGGAGGCCTCTCTAGCGGCGACACCTCCCTCGCTGATTGGGAAATTCGCCTCAAAGGGAGCGTCAGGTAACGAGCCTGAGGGGGCCGTTACCTGACATGAGAGCTCCAGTGGTGGCGTGCGTGCTCTCATGCACCACAAGGCGGTGGTAGAGGGGTTTACCCCTCCCGACTGTGGAGGAGCCCACAGAGCTGATCGCGCTTCAGTCCCTTTGGAAGTTCTCGTTGCACCCGGGGACTGTTGCACACGCGACTGCAGGAGCACCCCAGGGGAGTTGAGTATTTTAAGGTTCGGGATAAGCACTGCACTCGCGGGACTGTCACACTTAGTTTCATATATAGAGAGGTGTATGTGTGTGTTAAATTACTAATGAAAGATACTTCTTGAAAATGTTCTTAACAATCCGATAATAATGTTTACAAGATTGCGAAGCTCAGAATTTTCCTTTTCTGGCTTGCAGTTCTCCTACTGACATATTCTGTTTAGAGGAATGTTAATGCTGTCATCTTAATATCAATAAAGATGTAACGTATATCAGCAAGGAGCTGTTTTGCAATTTAACTATATTTTAAAAAAGCTGGTAAACACAATCCTGAACAATAAAGGTATTCCATTCTACACAGTGCTACACGTCATTTGAATGTTAACGCAGTACAAAAGCAGCGATGTAAATTAATAAATATAGCATGTAGACGCCGGCCGATACGCGTTTGGGTAA
Organism: Automeris io; assembly: GCA_036320925.1. Classification (NCBI taxonomy): domain Eukaryota; kingdom Metazoa; phylum Arthropoda; class Insecta; order Lepidoptera; family Saturniidae; genus Automeris; species Automeris io. The sequence goes on from JAUDJH010000027.1 coordinate 4,073,828, forward strand.
ACGCCCTAAAGGTCGTTAGTGTGTTATGGGACACGCGGGGTAAGGGATGCGCGCGCGCAAGGGATGCTCTAGCAAATTCAGTCGACTACCGAGACGCAAGGCCAGAGTACGTGCGTGTACGTCGCAGTTCGGTGCGCCTTAAAGTGCAAATAAACAGTAAAACGCCAAAATCCGTGTCTTTCTACAACCACACCCACAACCACCGGTCATAAAAATATTTTAGCAAACGTTATCTTTATACCTGCTTGTATGTACTGAGAGGGAAGTCATCAAGACAATTACATTTTTAAAACGTTAAAAAATGGACATTTAATAAAAATACTAAACACATTCTACTAAAGTAACTTTTATATACTTAAGTTTGTTTCTCGCCTACGAGTATACATATAGTGTTTTTTTTTAATATTCAAATTAAGTGCATAATCTTGTTTCAAAAGATAATTACGTAATTATTTTTGAAAGGTCCATAATAATTAGTTTGTCTACGAAGTTGTTTTATGTAAATGAGTTAACTGACAGATTTTAATTACAAATTATACTTACGTGCAACGTGAACGCATGGACACCTCAACCTAAACTGACTTTAACCAAATAATTATTATAACAGTTATAAAAATCTAAATTACTTTGATTTGATGGGAATACTTGATAATCAGCTTAACAAGCAAAATATAACACGGACTCTATTCTACTCTTTCTGCATATCGTTTGTGGTATACGGCGTGATGATAAAGAATGTTATAACCAGAGATTGGCAAAATGTAATCTGATGAATGATTAACAATTACAAAATGTAGTTGTCATTTTAATTTTGTTGCTCTGTAATCATGATTAAATTCCATTTAAAACGGTAAGAAATCATAAACGTGTATGCAATCTGGGATTTTGTAGTGTTTAAAACATAAATGAGCAAAAAGGCAGTCATATTAATGGTAAAAAACGTAAAATGTAATCATTAATCTGATTACATTTTGCCCATCTATGGTTATAACTAAATATTAAAGCCTTAATAAAATACAGTAACATTTTTATTGATTTTATTTTCCTTATAACTGTTTAATTTTATTACCGAGTCTACACTAGCAATTGTTAATTACAATTGTGCTTTATTATAATTTGTACTATTACATCTACAGGGTGTTCCCACATTAGTGTTTATCTTGCCGCTGAAAAATAGAATAATTGTTATTTTAAAAAGGCTACTATGTTTCATTCTGCAAACCCATAGCTTTTTTCTGGTTTAAATTACCTAATGTCCTTGTCAAATTTACATCGTCACCGAACTAGTTAATTTACGTTTTTAAGTTTAAATGTCATTATGTCAAGGTCAAGGTGAATATTGAGAGCATATACATTATAAGTAGAAAAACATTGGAATTCCCAAAATAACTAATTGTACATTCTGTGTAATTCGTCTAAAACTTTCAAAGCAATATTTTACTTTAGTATATCATCGTAATTTTTTTCGTTACTATTATGACAATGCAGTAATTCTGTGTTAAGTTCTTATTACTGTGATAGCTTAATGAAATATTTATTTTATTTAAGTAATGATTAAAATATCCTTGAATTATAATCTCGTCTACCGATCATTATTGATTTCTGACAGAGGTATAGGTCAGTTCCCTCGTCAAAACCTGCGGTGCGTCATGTTGGAATACAAATAAAATATGATTAACTGACAGTTGTTTGATTTCTACATACACTGCCTACGCAATCATCGGGAAAACATCATGTCGATTTGATCGAATACGATTCTATTGCGTGATTGAACGGTTTTTGTCGGCGTCAGGTAGTCCCGAGCGCTTGGAGATATCCCCGTTCCTTGCTTGTTTCGTTTGTCCCAACTCTCATGTGTAAAAGTGTATGCCACCCTCAGTCTCGACAATAATGGCAGAGAATTAACTCTCTTGTAATGGAAGTAGTTAATTTCCCGACATATCGATAATAAGGGACGTCCATAAGTCACAATATTTAATAGACGTTTCTATTAATATTTTTGTCATATCTTTTATTAGAACGTAATGTATGGCTTAATCTTAGATTACATAATTCTATAAGGAAGTACGTAACTTTAAGAAGTTTCATTATTTTGTTAAATTTCTTTTGTCCTTATGAATACCTAATATTTGACTAGTTTGTCACAGACAAAGTTATTGTTAACTTGAAATGTTCACTTGAGAAGATCCCGTACAGTCATAAATAATAAAATGTATGTTAAATTATTTTGTGATAATAGTTTTTTTCTGTAAACTAGGCATATCATTTTACCTGCATATTTTATGCCGTCATTTGTAGAAAGTCCAGTTAGGATAATCATTGGTAACAACGTTTACAAGAAGCATCCCAGTTGAACATTTAAAGCAAAAACCAAATCACACCTTAATTGCAGCGTCTATCGATTAGACGCACTCACAAACGGGTTTGCGACTGGGCGCTATCTGTCACTGAAACGTCTTTAATGCGGAACTAATTTTCAATAGTGCCCTACGTGGAAATAATAGGTATGACGAGGGATATTTCGAATTATGCTCTACGTCCCGGTATGTGAAGGACGATAGAAATACCGAGCTACTGCGTCGTGTGACCCCCGGCGACATTAGAGGTTATCATCGTCTATTAAGAGTTGTGTAGATATTCGATTGGCAAATGCGGTATGAAGTATTTCAATTTTGTATTACTGTGTTTTCAAAAATGTTAGTAATAAATACGATGATTCCATAATTAATATTAAAGGTACTCGAGGCAATTCATTTTCTGATCTACCTTTAGGATCCAAGACAACTTTCGAAGAAAATAATTTTGTTATAGCAATTACGTCAATAAATAAATAAAATTGTAGTGAATAATTCAACGTCTGTACTAAAAAAATGTTGAGCTGACTTATTTCTTTTTTGATACTGTCATAATTACGTGAATTAAGTAAGAAAAGCAAAGTAGTCTTAATATATATAATATGATAACGAAGTCCAGTTCCAAATTTTATTTTCTTACTAGTTGTTGTTATACATATAATAGTTATTTATAATCTGTAGGCGAAAGATGTATATTTATCTGTCAGTATTGTTAAGAGTTTTCGCACTTAAATCATGCGTGATTGAATGAAAGTACAATATCTGGAGTGCGATCTCTCACGAGCGGTCGGCCCATTGTTCTCGCTGGGGAAACCTTCGACAAAAACAATACTCGCTGTCGCTGATCGAATGGATATGTTGCAACGATAACTGTCACATCATGCGTCGGCGGGTTCTTTTCTCTTATGTCACGTGACTTTGATGTTGACTAAAATAGACTGTTGGCCGACTAACAAAAAAAGACTTTAGCGGTATGTCGAAGAAAGCTGTAGTAGCAACAATGCTACTCGATAAGCAAAATGACTTCTTTAAGTTTCCAATAATTTAATCTTAATTTTTTCTTCTTTCTTATTTAATTTTTCATTTCTTGTTTTCTTTTCTTTAATTACTTTAGGTAGCGATGATTGGAATGACTTGTTGTGGTTATTTACTAAGGTAGCGTGAACTGAGGAAGCAGCTCGTGTCCCGTCCACACCGACCAGAATTCATACATTCGCAATGAATTGACGCTGCTGTTGCCACTTCTTCATTGACATACCGCCGTAAAGCCACGCTTAAAACTGGACTAACCGTTTATTTAATTTACAATCAACATAAGTTATAACGATATCGAAGGGACTACTCATATTTAGTCGTAAAATCCGATAGTCGTAACATTCTGTGATGTTTCGAGATACGATCGATCATATAGCATTTAGCCGGAACCGATGTTCTGGGTCGATATAACCGGTATGTTCTTCTAACCTGTGTCGCCATAAACGGTATAGACTATATGTAAAATGTCACAATATATCCCATTTTTCTGCATTGTTGCATATTACGTTGTTGTTTATTTGTTGTTTTTCATGATTATTCGACTTATAAATACACTACGCGGCGTATGATTTTGATAACAACATAGTTCGAAAAGATACGATAATTTGATACTAACCTTCTACGAACATATATTAAATCGTCGTACTCAAAATTAAATTTATACAAATTTTAAAGCGTCTAATATTATAAGAAGGAATACCTTGGCTGGAAGTTCATTCTACATCTTGATGATTTTACAGAAGTCAGAATTTGAAAACATCTTCCTGCGTATGTTTATTGTTTGTATTTCTATAATAAACAGTACTCCTTTGAGCTAATATTATTAAATAAAGTGAAACATTTCAGCGCTTGACGTCGATGCCTTTTTTATAGGACTTTATACAGGCATCTAAATCTTCCACGCGACGCGCAATTGCATGTACTAGACGGTATTCGATAGGTTAAGGTTACATTGGCGTTCAATATTTTACGACTATTTGACTCTTCTACATTCAGCTGGCTAAAATATCTGATCTTCCGATCACAGATTTTAGCTGTGGTTTAACGATTTCTGCGATCGCGCTGTAGAGGGTTTAACTGAAATTGTATTTTGGTTTATTACCAAAATTACTAAAATGTAGTAGATACAAAATTCTATGCTAATTTCTCACTTCCGTCTTCAGGTATTTAAGTGTAATGAAACATGTCTTTCTATTCAAAACTGAGGCGATTATCATTCATTATATAATTACATAATTATATCGACATTATACAGTTACGAAACAAGTTAATTGATTTTATGGGTCCAATATTACTTTGACCTTTACCGTCTGCATATGTCACGTAATAAAGTGGTTCTGTGATACTACCAATCGATACATACATTTTTCTTGATCGTCGAATTCAAGTAGGACTTCTATTAGCATCCTGCTGCAATGTAACATAATTTTCAGTGTACTGCACCGGCCCTCTTTTATTGTCTCGTCCTAAAAAAGATAGCAAAGGCTTTAATTAAAATTCCACAATCGCTTTTGAATAATTTACACACTTTTTAACATACCTATGAGATTTCGGATAATTGCTAACTATCGTTACATTGCCATATACAAACACAACGTAGATATTGTTTTCGTTTATAGTGAATTTTGGAAAAAAAACTTGTATAATTCTCTCTCTTGACTTTAAATTATAGAGTTTCTTTTGTAAGCAACGCTATTTTTAAGCAAGTACGTCAAAGGCGGATATTTGGTAAAAAAAAAAAACGTTTTCAGCAAGACTAAGAGCGGTTCTAGATTTCTATATTCTTTCGGCTGGTTAGCCCGGACTGACCTTTACAGTTTCATCTAACGAATACTGCTTAAGCATTTAGTTAGCGGATTTATGAATTATAATGGGAATGAAATCACACTTTTATGTGTCCAATATGATTCGGCTTAAGCTGCCATCAGGGAATCTGAATGATCGAGCAACGTTTTAAAGCGACTGGATTTAGATGAAACATTAAAAAAATTCAAGGCTATATCGGAGTGAGATTATTAGTAGGTATGTACCGACATTAGTGAGCATCAGATCCCTAAAATCGTTCAACATATGCGCTAATGAATTTACAGTTTCATGTTGCAATATCCCATACACCTCGATACGCAATGCGTGACCACCGGACGCTCATAATGAAACCCTTCAGGTTAAGGACTGACGTAATGGCCCTGGACATTCCTAATACAATAAAGTGGTTATTACATACGTATTTACCGTGACACGTCGTATCCAAGTCGCCCTATAATATATGAGGGTAAATAATTTTGTCATATTTTAATAATCAAGTAATGGGTGTTGTGAGTTGTCTAAATGTTGGTAATAAGAACCTTGACATAAATTTCTTTAATTACTGTCTATAATTGCATGTAATAGCTATAAATATTATAGCTTAGATTATAATTATAGAGACATAAAAACATATGGGTACTTAGTGATTAATAAATTACTTAATTAAAGAAACCTCTGGTAATGAAGAAACTAAGGGCGCTCACTTATATATTTATCATTTATTTTTATTTGATGTATCGTGTTTGTTATAAATAAAACAGTTATTCATATATTTTCCTTTGTTTTTAGTCGAGAACTAATTAATACGCGCCTCAATTATATCCATGATGATAGAAGACAAACAATTGTCTCAAAAATAACAAATCCCAGTAAGCCACACCACAGTACTTACAAGGTATAACTAATTCTGTAGCATAATTAGTAACATTTGTACTATTTTCTCCCATTTAACGTATATTAACATAAAAACGAGCCAAACTATAATTAAAAATGAATACTTCATAAAGTTTTTTGGTCTTTTATTCCATTTTCTACATTTAACTTAGCATGGATATATAGATTTTTGATATATAATAATATACAACTAATTATAAATAGGTGAAATAGTGATTGTCCAATTTTGGTTTAGTCCAAAAATGACCTTGCGAAAGATATTTTTTAATCTTATTTACTTTTGTTGTGTCATTAAGACCCTGTAGAGTAATCTTCCTGCTAGCGTATTCCTGCCCTCCAATGCCTTTGGGAATACAAAATATTTTCAAATGGGAAAGGATAAAATATGCGTGTCAGCTTATTTACTTTGACTATATACGAATTTCTTATTTCTTGATAGTTATTACCAGTTCTTCAAACTTGCCGTTGGATTCTATGTTTTATCGTACTTATTAATGAAAAGTGCGTTATTTATTTCAAGAGTTAGATAATGCTTTTGTATCATATTTAGTGATGCCTTGCGGAGGCGTCAAGCGGGAAGCGACAACGGAACATCAGCTTAGCTATCTCCTTCCGAGCGCTTGTGTGGCTTGCCCGGCAGCAGCAATTGTGATTCGATTCCCAGCGTTTACCATAATAACCTAGTCCCTTTTTCAATTGCCTGTACGTGTTGCAAACGCGTGCCGCCGATTGTACTGCGGCCGTAGCATCGATGCCTACAATTTGACAAACAACCATGTCTGCATCATATATGCCGTCGGCTCTAACTATTGTATTATGGATATTTATGATTACGTCAAAATCTTAAATACTTCAGTCAGTATATAACCCAAGGAGTCTTAACCTACACTTGGTGGTAGGGTGGAAAGGAGTCTTACCACTACAAAATTTAACATCTTTCTAGGTTTCGCGAAGGTTCGTGCCTGCACGCTTACGAAAATAATACAGATCAAACTTCTTCCTTAATTAACCACGTTTTTCTGTAGTTCACTGTATCCATTTAAAATAATTTCTAGTGTGAATATCACTACTATATTCCGCATAATTACCCTATTTTCTAAATATCTACATGTTTTCGTATTGTTCTGTATTCATTTAAAAGTATTTATAGTGTGGAAATTACTAGGATTATCCATAATTGCAAGTTCCTGGACTGATCTTTTGCTACATTCCATGCAACATAAGAGACAATTTAATAATAGCTGTACGCGGCCTTCCGAGCCGTTCACCTTAGTTTGTTATATTGATTGCTAACGATGATTGTTATATGTTACGCAACCCCCACGGGCGAGCTGTCTAAACTGACACAATATCTGACGACTGACATTACCTCCATGTATCCGATCCGTGAACGCTACAAACCGTTTATTTGCCAACAATCAACTGTACTACCGGGGAATGAATGTACTGCTGATCTCGGACTCACACGAGGCTACTATCGGGACCCTGTAATAACACTTGATACACAACTCCTCAGGCGTAAGCTCCATGCAATGACATCAATCTATGATCGCTCCATATAGCCATTCCCTGGGCGTATAATCAGGGCCGATTACAAAGTAGAAAACTCGTTGCCCTAAGGCGTAGTTCATAGAAATCCTGATTGATTGTTAATTAGTATTGTTACATGTACTTATTTAAGATAGAAATTATATGTTTCAAGACGTGCGTTATACAAGTTCTTTTGAATGGAACAGTTAAGTTTTCTCCCGGTAGTTGCTTCAATCCTTATTTGGGAGTTTAGCTTTGGAGAAAACATCACGAGCTTTTGCAATCACGTATCGTAACTTTAGTTCTCCGTTGTTGAACCATTGCTAAAGAAAAATTTAAACGGTTATTGTCACAAAATTATTAAGGACGTACTCCAGTAAAATAATTTAGCTATCTTACTCGCAGAGGTACCGAGTAATTGGGAACGGATGATAGTAACTTAGAAGATGTGATTCTAAAGACCCAAAGCTCTAAGCCCTAAGCGGTGGTCCGAACAGATCCCGGAATAGCTGAAACTTCCAGTTATCCTCGATCACCACCAGGCGGCTAAACTAAATCGGTGGAAATAGCTAGTTTTCCGAACATAACTGAAACACGGTCTTCATCTATGTTTTTTTAATCATGAATAATAACGACTACACCATGCCTGATGATAAACACTGTTTAATCGAAGAACAAATAATACTACCAACAGCAAAAAAAACTCATGGGTAGTCGCAGCGATCATGCCGACCTACACAAATATCTCTTCACGCTTCGTATATGTGATACCAATCACGTAGAGCGAAGATGAGATTATTTTAATTAGTGATGCCACGAATAGTGAATTGGCCGAATACCGAATATTCGGCAACGCTGTCGGCTGAAGCGCCGAATATTCGGCCTCCGAATATTCCTGGAAGTAGCGTGTTTAGTAATAATAATAATCTTTATTTCAACACAAAACTTATGCATATACACAGGGTGATAAGTCTCACCAATTAAGTAAATCTTGTCTCTGGTGAGACTCGCACTGCCGTTCGGGCTATTCAAGGATGTTTTGTGTTTTTATATGGATATTCACGGTATAAGTTTATTAGTATGTGTGTGAGCGAGAGAGATAGTGTGTGTGTGAGAGGTTGTTTTCTGAGGCTGGTAGCATTTACAATGAAAATCATAATCGTTTGCTATAAAAAAATGCTGAAAGGCTTATTTTTATCCATCACAACTTACCACTGATCAATTTTAATTACTAAAGTGTTGTAATAAGGAAATAAATACATAACTTTGAGTAATATAACGTGTCTTTTTTACATGATTTGGTATTCGGTATTCGGCCGAATAATACGTACTATTCGGCCGAATACCGAATAGCATAAAAAGTGGCCGAATAGGCCGAATACCGAATAGTTGCCGAATATTCGTGGCATCTCTAATTTTAATCCCACAAAAAATAGAAGTGTCTATTACACGCTCCATTTTCAATAGCCATAAACCGTCCTAAATCATTGAAATAGTAACACGGAAATTCCGAGTTGCCAGCAAGTAATAATTGAATGTGACAATTGACATTGCGTGCAATGTATACATAGCCTGATTCGCTTGCAATTCGTGACGCGCGATAATCGATCCGCGAGCGTCGCTACTCACTGCCTGTCTTGCCCGCCGACCCGGCAGACCTCGATCGAAATCAGCACGCGGACGATTCATCGAACATTACAACCTGACCAAGTTGGAACGGCCAGCAGCAGCACACTTCACGTTCAAACGTCGACCAATTATAATCGTTCTTCTAGTGGAGCACCGCATCGCTCCAATTATGGACTTTTACGTCCCGATCTGAGCGGTCATATCGGCGTTTATCGAAAATGCGACGAGGTCAGTTATTCGAGAAACCACTTGTATTGATTCACGTATTAAAATGCATATCGTGTTTTTATCAATTTTCGAAGACGCCTACGTTAACATTTAAGATTTGGTAATGTTTTATTGATTTTTAGGTGCATCTCGGTAATACACAAAATAGGTGATCCTTGAAGTAACAATGTTTGAAAAATTGTTTAAATATTACTTCACAGCCGTTCACATTTTTAATGACGAAACGAACTTAAATCTATCGGAAATACACTCATGCCGAAGCTTACACTTTAATACTGTGTGCACAACATATAATATAAACACTTCAAAAGGTCGCTTGTAAAATCCTGCTTATATCAGCGTGACCATTGTTAGTGCAAGAAGGGATTGCGGTCGACTCAGTTTCAAAGTTTATTGTAAGGTTTCAACTTAATCTTCTTGTATGTTATTCAACTCTTAAATTACTATGAATGCTGTAAGATGTCATGACCCCTAGAACTGCGGCATACGTCATGTGTCTGCACCGATATAAAGGTTTCATTACGATATTATTAGAGCTAATTTTAGGAATACTGAGTTTGACGTTAAAATTTATATCTCCTGTTCCTAACTTGCATAGTGAAATATGTTTTTAAACAAATATTCGTTAGCTACAATTTGCATATTTAGTATACCTAATCTTCCAGTAACGTCACAGAGGTTATTAGGGTTTATCATTAAATGTGTCCTGTGGACATCGATTTTCTAGCTCTTTTTTAACTTTTGGCTTTCAGCCGTGATTTATACAGGTTGGAATGATAATGTTAATTGTCTGTAAGTAGATTCTCGTCTTATGGAAGTCGCTAATATTCTCAGGCTAGTATTTATAACATTAGCTGAATATTATTCCTTTCCGAATCATTAATCAATGACGAATAAAGCAATATGAGTGTTTAAAACTGGATCAAACTTAAATGACTAATACGATTGCATTGGAACGTGTTCCGTGACCAGCACAGGGCGCTGCGGTTTCAACTCGGCCGGTAACATAAGTAGCTCAGGACAGAATTAATTATCTGGCGGTGCCGAGTGGATGTCTACAACGGTTTCTTGTGTAAAACGAGACGAGACCCACGATGGGAAAAAGGTTAAGAGCTCATAGAATATGCATACATTGCGACAAAGTGAAAATGCCGTGTGTGATTGTAGGCTCTAACATTTCAACAAGGCTGCGTGATATATGTATGTACGAGTGCATATGTATAAGTATCTAGATTATTTTCAGTAGAACCTGGTTGTTTCTGGCAAAGGGCGTTTTCTATTAACATTCACTATACGCAACAAAACTATTATGAGTCCTCGTATGACTTATATGAAAATTAAAACAATTAATATTTACTTTAGTACTTTTTCTTTACTATTTTTGTGTGCTTGATAATTAAAGACATTCTCTACTGTCACAGTATAATACAAATCTATCTGGTTGCTTGGCATACATAACCAGTTAAAATAGATTAGATAACTTTGTTGCACTTCGTGTTACTCTCTGTCTATATTTGATAGATTATTTAATGGACGTGCTCTGTGGTGATACATCACGGTGTAGTTCAAGTCTGGTGTTTGGTATCTTGGCTAGTAATTGGATACACTTATCGCCGCTGCTGCGGGCGGGTCTGTTCCCGTCTGACTGTTGGATTTATCGCCGCTGCAAATCATTGCGTTCATCTCACTGGTCTTTGATTCCCATACAAGGCTAAGAGTTTTTTTTTAAACAAAATTTACTCTTTATTCTTACTTGCAACTACTTCTCTTACCTGTATTCTTATTAAAAATCACATATTGGGCATACTATATTTCAATATAAGCAATTATGTTTTAAAACTCTTGAAAAATCGCATATTATTTGACGTAGATTAAACGAGGGTCGAGAGCGAAAGCCGCTCCTCGGCAATTTACATTATGAATGTTGAAGCAAATTGCTTCGTACGAAATAGCTGAATGTCTTCGACGTAAGGGCCACGTGTAACATCCACATAATATGGCATTGCATGCTGTGATATTCTATAATTGTGGGAGTATTCGTGTGATCTGTTTTGTGTAAATTGTCTCTATATTTTTATTTTCAATGTCACCCACGTTGGATACCAATAAATATAAAATAAAATAATAATTATTGCATTTAGTACTACAAATCAATAACCGTTCCTTTTATGCTATTATTTAAGAAACTAAACAAACTTTTACAGAATATTGTTTTTTAGGCATGATTACGAAACAGGGTTATAAATTATCAATGAGTAAAAACAGCTTCTACCAGGACGCTCTCGAAATATCGATCACAACAATTAATTAGGGTCTCAAAACAATTTATCGTGGCCTACAACTATTAACTTTGTTTTGACACAGCAAAAAGTATTTTCATTGTTTAAACTTCCTTACTTTCACAATGATACATCCCTCCTAATGGAAACCGTTATTACGTACTGTTACAATGAAAGGAAAGTAATAAAAAGTTTTAACTAGGGATGCGGTATAATAAATTGTCATACCCCTCCAAAGTTATTGTCGGCTTTTTGTCGAGGTCGTAGTCATCGAGGGCAGGATGGATACCCTTTCCAGCCATTTGTCGAACAAACATGTCGGGTTTCGGTTGGAAGGCAATATTTGCCATCGTGTTATCTCTCATCGAATTCGTCAATGTCGTCCCGATAAACGATCGTACTGAATCGTTAATGCATTACCCTTTTGTATAGCTTAGCCGCTAAAACTTGATAAATGAGACAGGTCTAACGTGAGACAATAAATCAGCTTCTTTAGAAGGCAAAACTGTCTTAGGTATTTGCACTCTTGAATGTCCTCTCTAAATCTACGCTTCCACTAAAGGTTTATTTAGACATCAGCATTCGGTTCGTTATAGATTGTGAGCATTGGATGCAGAATGCATTGAACAATGCTTAGACCGTTCAACTCAACGTGATGTTGCAACATAGTTTGCTGTTTAGGGGTTAATGTGAAAGCGATCATTTGTAAAACATCTTGCGACCTCTGATGGACAATGTTACGCTTCGATCGAAATCATGAGAAGTGTGCTTTAGACTATTTTGCTTATTTCGAACGTTATTAATCATAAATCCTTAAGCTGTTTTATAAATTGAACGTTAATGATTGTTTATTTTATTCTCTCACGATTATTTCTCCTTTGTGTCAGCGCAAAGGATCGTTCCATGAACGCGTTGCATGCTTAGCGTTTATTTTATTGGGTCAACCATTTAAATCATTTGCAGCGATTGCATAACGACGTGTGTGTATCGTGTTTCGGTCACGTGTTCGGTTGAAACCGTTAAATGGAGCTGGCAACAAGTGCAAGGCTCCTCTTGGAATTTATGCAAGCGCTTTGTTTTTAATGGAACATTTATACGAATGCTCGAATCAGTCATAATTCTACTTAAGTAAGGTAATGTTCTCTAATTTATGTTTCTGTGTCAAGATCTTTTTATGGTATCGGTTTTAAAAAAAACGATATAAAACTTTGCGCACTTATAAGGTACTGTGTTGTGAAGTTTCACTGTACACAGGTTTTTTTACACTATCCTTTCTCGGGAAAGAATTTGAAACATCTCCGTTGCGGTGCACGCCAAAAGCAAGCATGTCACTAGGTGAGTGCAGAATGTGTCGCTTGATATTTATCGTAGATAGACCAGTATTTTTTGTCTGTAATATTTATCTAGCGCATATTTCGCTCGACGCTGTTGCTCTTGTTTCGGTTTATATTTAACAAAGGAATTGCAATGATAAACGCTATAATTGTATTAATCATTACTAGAGATAGGCTCTAATTTTTCATAGGAATCTGAATCCTCTTCACATTGTAGTCTATTTCTTTTAATTTTTGTCATTTTAACTATTGCGTTTATAATTTTATATAGCTCAAGATAGTTAAAGTATAATTTGTTTTTGCGGTACGTCAACATGATTTTAAAACATAGCCAATAAGTTAGTTGTTTTGACAAAAAAAATGAGTTTTATCACAATTCCCGGTATATGAGACTGCGTAAATCGCCTAATCCTTGTTACGAGGCGGCTCAGTGATAATCCTAAGTCAATGTGTTCCTAGTGCGTCATAGGCTTCTGGTCACGTGGCCCCGTCAGCGGTTCGGGAACGTGAGCCGTCCGAACGGGGCAGCCCGAACACGCTTCGCTCCGCGTGATTTGCGGTTTCATTTAAATATTATTATATACCTACCTACTGTATTTCATGTATAAAATCGGTCAGAAACGTGAACGCCACAAACATTCGTAGCTATGGTAATTTTCTGATATTATTGTAATAAATGTATCAAAGTTGTCATTGAATATTTGCTCGGGGCTGTCTGCTTCGCCTGTCGCTTTGTTAACCATATTACATAGCTTTATTTATAGTTACATTTTTAGATTGAGTTTATTCATCGTTCGTCTTAAGAGGTATATTTTTATTTCTATTATTGCTGTCTAGATCATTAACACGGTATACAATTCTCAATTGACGGCTAGATTTTTACTTCGTACATTACACCTATCACTCCCTAATATCCGTGTAATTTTTATATATTTCTTACTGATGGTAGGTATTCATGGGGTCGTTACACTGAAATTGTCAACGCGAATTTGTGTAGTTAGCGAAATTGGCGTGGGTGTATAACAATTTTATTGCCATTATTTTTGCCAGACACGTAGATAATAAAAAATATAATCGAGCTTGGATATTAAAATGTTCTATGTTTGTGTTGGGTATTTGCAAATGTTTATTTACTTTGAAAAGTATCGCCATCCTTTGTTACCTTAATACTAACAATAATAATATAAATATACATTGAAATTTCGCTGCGAACCGCGAAGGAGTGTAATTCGCTTCTTGCGTCGGTGTTTGCGGCATCTTATGAAATGAGAATCTTCAAACGTCGAGTGAATCGGTATTTGCTGGGTGAGCGCGCTCCATCGTCGGCCTCATCATCACTTTCCAGCAGGGGAGATTTAGGTCAAGCGCAAGCATGTAAGTAATAAAAAAAATTTGAAAAGAAAAAAAGCACTGATTCTTTAAAGGCAGTTATAATATTTACGTGAGAACTAGACGATGGAGAAAAATACAAAAAACAAATTAACACAAAAATTTTAAACAAAACGATTCAAACCGATTCTTAAATTAAAACAAAACTGTTTCAGATACTCATAAATTATTTTTCCAAACAAATTAAGGTTCCATTAGTGTTAAAATTGTCTTTAAAATTAAAATACCGTTCATGAAACTGGATGTATACAAGTTAATTCAAAAAAATATGATTTCAACGGATGAGTGAGAAACCTGTGTGAAATATTCCCAGGTGGTGTAACATTTTTGTATGAGGTATGGAGGTAGGAGATATATTCATTTTCAACTGGATACGATTGGAAAATAAATTTTAGGTGCACACACATGTATCCTGTAAAAAAAAAATAGAGTTTGCATTGAGACGCTCAGAATAACATCCTCAACATTATGGCGATCGAAAAGTATTGCGTAATTTTTTTTCACTATTCCCTCATGATTAACGAGGCTTATTCTAACCAATCAATGGTCTATAAACTATTTTAATTAACAATCATCAGCAATACTCGTAACATCTTCAATTATTCACAATAAAAATAAATCACGATTTTGTTTATTATTTTTTAATATGGCGTCGGAGCAATTAAGGGTACAGCAAATAATCTCACTTATAAAATGTGTTCAGAGTCGCGTCATGCATGCCTCGAGCCTTTGTGGGTGGGTTGTGAAATTGAAAATATAATTAACAGAGACCGCGAACTGCTTTATTATAAAATTGAACTGTCTTGAATGCCCACGGTGTACATTATATCGCCGGCGTAAACTTGTTTGACAACCTTGTACGGTTTTCATTCACTAAAATGAATTAGTTTTACTATTTACTTAAAATAATTTGATTATAATGTATTAATACTTTGTACAATATTTTAGTTTTAATGTTTCATATTATTCCTAAAAGCACTGTTTATAAGTCGTGTGCATCCCATAGAAGCCTAAAAACCATTATCGTCTTATACTTGGACATTTAATAAATATATTTACTTAAAATTAAGTCGAATTTTATTTTTGAGAATGTAGGTGTGTTTGTTACTATTAGATTCTAAGTCAATATATTTATTAAATGTGTACCTGTAACAAGTTAATGCTTTTTATGCTTCTATAGGATGCACGCTTCTGCTGCTCGTATACTTGTTTGTGCAGTAGTTGTCTCCTGTCTTATAACAATGCGCGTTAAGCCTTATAGAACCACGACAATATAGTATTTCTCTAAAACATTTATATCTCGTACTTTGAAGTTGTGGATACAGATTTTCCTCAGAGCTAGAAAATTTGGTTCTTTAAAAGGGTAGTGAACACCGTCCTTCTCGTTCAGCAACGCAATAACAATGCTCCTTATGATGCCATAGGCGACGATCACCACTAATCATGGCGGTTGATCGTTTGTCTGTTTGCTCTCAAAAGTTTAAAAAATCCTTAATTTTTTTTTGATGCACCATATAAAGCCTAGTGCAAATACAAATACAAATTGTACAAATTGGTGCTAAGTGTACTGACATATTAATATTCAGAGATATTGTGATTTCTTATCTAAATGATTTATTTTTAAACTGAAAACTGGTGATGTTTTCGAGATACAAAATCCTATTTCTTTTTTTTGCCGGGACCTATGTTCTGAGTCAATCTAACCGGTATGTTCTAAACGATGTCGCCATAAACGGTTTTGACTGTAATTACAAACAGCCTCGCTCTTGCTCTCAATCACATCTGATAGAGAGCGATGACGGAGCGCGGTCACCCAACAAAAATCGAATTTCTCGTTGTTTGAAGCAAGAAAACAGACGCTAGCAGCGAATTGTACTCCTTGGCAGTACATAACATAAAGGAGGAGGGAAATTGCTGTGTACAAATAGTTGGGATGTTAACAACTTACTAGTGACTGTGACTTGATGACGGCTATTAATAAGCCGTGCAGTATACAAATTCGCAATTTGTCCTATCTAGTGTTTTATGCTGTGTTTAATATACTCGTACTCGATTTATTCTTGCAACAGTTGAGCGTGTGACTAATTTATACACGCCTTCTGAATGTTAAATGTAATTACAAAATCTGTTTAAGTATTTATAGGTAAGATGCGGTAAATGATGAAAATTAATTCAGACATGCCGATACTTTGCCTCGCGATTTGATTTCGCGATGCCTCGACAAATTAGGGCAAAATAGCGGTGAATATATCTGCGTATTTGAAATGTCAGTATAATAAAATTGCTGCAATAAAACCAGTATATTCGATTAGTGTATCCATATTATTTAATTTCAGTTTATTTTCGCTACTCGTTTTATTAATAACCGTTATAATGATGGTCAGTCTCAATAATTCAGGCTAAAATTTTAATGTCAACCTTTTAGTCACGCGATTTGATCGTTTGCCGGCTTAATGTGATGAAAGAATTTATTGGCTCTAGACTTGATTGGCGTCTTTTAAAACTAATTCTAAAGCGATCCTGTCTAATTTGCACCGCTTTATTTATGCACGCTTAATGGTAATGTTGACTAGTTTTAATAGGCGATAGGGTATTACGAAGTACTTCAAAAATTGCGAGAATGCGGTCCACAAGATGTTATAACTCGAAATATTATTCGATTGTTTCGATGCAAACCTAACGATATAGTCTGACTTGCCCTGACAAATTATCGTAGATTATTTTCAATCGGCCATCACCGAGTTATTCTATGAAGTCAAACCATGGATTGATAGAATGACAAACAAGAGGGATCATTTAATAAACCGAGCTATAATCAATCACGTTTTCACGAATATCGATTGCTGATACTTCAATACATCGGTGTCATCGACAATTTTACCTCTATAGAAGACTCTATACACACAGACACTGTAGACTGTGTCTCAGTAGACACTGTGCTTGATTTTTTTTTATTTGTTTTTTTAAATAATCGACTTAAACTTGTCATCGTTCATCACTAGTTTCAATAACCTATCGACTACTGTACAGTTATAGATCGGGATAACCTTCTGCGGTTTTGTAATCAGCACATATACACGTGCATGTGGTTTATTTATTTACACTTACATATCTGCAAAGGTTAAAAAATATACGTAAGAATACCTATTATTTTATATGGAAAATAGTAAAATTGTAGATGAATTGTTATAAAAAAATCTCAACTACCCAAATGCCTCGGCCGGTAAAGTTGTAAAAGGCCTTTCTGGCTCGACAGCATGTTGTCCTACGGAAAAAAAAATAAACAAAGCATTTTCTTTCACAGCGAGATATATACGTGATTAGGGCCTTTACGAAAATCTGTGCTACAGACTTTCTCTATGAAATTGAGCTGATGGACGACCCATTT
Source organism: Automeris io (assembly GCA_036320925.1). Classification (NCBI taxonomy): domain Eukaryota; kingdom Metazoa; phylum Arthropoda; class Insecta; order Lepidoptera; family Saturniidae; genus Automeris; species Automeris io. Next base: position 4,091,694 of record JAUDJH010000027.1, read on the forward strand.
CGCCCTATATTTATTTATTTACACTTCCTTCTTGTATTTTTGTATTGTTGCGAAGTAAACTTATTTCATTTCATAAGCCCTCATCTCATCATGTCAAAAATAACTTTCATTATTGTTCTGATTTCGTCTATAAACTTGTTTATGTCATTGGATCGTTTGTGTCTGAAACTATCATCATAATCTAGCTTAAGTTTTGTCCTCATATTTTAAACCAAATATGTCTTATTTCAAATACTAAATCAAACCAAAGAGGAAAATCCATTTTCGAAAAATGTTTTATGTTTTGACGCAAAAAATTGAACCAATGCTTGTTTGATTACTTATATATTTTTTTTATTTTTTTTGCTTTCATTTTTTGTTAAGGACAATATTAAGTGTTACTCGGAGGGTTCTAAGTCCGAAGATTATGTTGGGTGAATGTGGTGATGAGGAATTCGTATAAAATACAGTGGAGTAAATGATTTTATTAGTTGCCATGGGTGGCCTATTCAGATCAATGGCACCATATGTCATACGTTAGTTATTTTTATATAAGGGCAATGGAGCTCATATACGTACACACGTAAAAATCCCCTAAATAAATTAAAAAAAAAATATTGACTGGAATGTAATATGCTGCCAGTGTCCGTATTTTCGCGTTCTTTTGTTTTGAGACCGTTTAAAAGAAAAATAAATAGGGATATTGGTTGCATCCAAAACCCGTTTCCATCATAAGCCTGATTTTCACCTTCCACCAGGTGTGGTTGAGAACAAGAATTAGTATGTAGATAAAAATAATAAGTATTTGTTTATAATTCAATCTGAGTGTACAGTAATGTTCTCTTAAAGAAAATCGGATAAGACAGCGCGTAACCTCGCCTAGCGTTATAACTCAACCAGCCAACCTTTTCGTAATGATTAAATTTATCGTAAACTCTTAACGATAATAATTAATAACAGACTGACCTCATTGGCAGATGGAACTTTAGGCATCGAAGTTTATTGTTTATCAATCGCAAGGTCGTTCGTCGATGGATGGAAAGAAATTGTGTTATTATAAAATGTTTACTCGTTACCTTGAATTGTTTGCTCCGGCTGTTCGATTGTTTGGAAACAAACAGTTAATTTGTCATTACTTGATTGCTATGTTTTTCATTAAGTATTAACAACAGTTTAGTAGTGAAATTGAAGGACAAATAAACGTGCTAGAGGTTTTTAGCACTGCATAACTTTCTAAGTGTACAGTATAATAATGAATTTGTAAAGATTTTACGGAATCAAGATTAAAACATTACAGTGTACGTGTGTAGCTAATACATATTGTTAAAGTATCATAATATAATCACTATTAGAACGGTAAAATGCATATATAATAATTAGATTACCTTTATGTAGTCTGCATTTTACCGTTAATCTTTCTAGGCTGATAATTCTTTAATTTTTTTCATAACATTTATTTTCTAAAGTTTCATACTTTTTATTTGTAGTAAAATTTACTAAATTACAAGCAAATATTAAAAAGAGAGAAATTTTCTACCGTATTGAATATAAAGATTAAAATATTTGAGGCATTAATGATTTTTTTTTCTAATCTCAAGTAACTATGATTAATCTATTAATATATGAACCATATCCTCGATATATTAGCAGTTAAACACAAATGCGTATGTAGGTCGGTCGTAATAGCCGGCGACGCCATGATTCCATCGGCGGGTTTGTTTCCAGCCTTGTCCGTGATTGAACTAGTTTTTCTTTCTATCGAGATGAGAGCGGGGTTATCGTGACTTCACGATATCCGAATCAAGGTACAGGTGAAAAGCGTCTGAGATCGAGAAACATTGGTAATTAATTAAACGATACGAACGAATACGATTAGTTAAGCAGTGTAATGGATTAAACTGTATTTAAAAAGCTAAAATTTATTGTGGTTTTAATCTCAAAAGGTGTCAACTTACATGCAAAAATTACTTGTTGTCTATATCCAAATAATAACATCAGAAAAATTGTCATCGAGCTTTCGATCTGGAAAAAGCTTTTCCTTCCCTTTTCAAAACTGCGTGCAAAAACAAATACGGTCGCCTCTGCGTGTGCAATATAATTGCCGTTTCGATCCAGTATTAATACAAGTTTTGGTTCAAGAACTAACTATGAACTAAGGCGACCTTTTACAATACCTTGAAGCATATGCTAGCCAGTTTGTTACCGATGTCTGATATTCCTTCTCTTGGAAATCGTCTTTGTTTTTAATTTTGTCATGTAGTTTTTATTTGCATGCACGCATGTATTCGCAGTTTGTTTGGAATTGAAATAATATATATTATCGGTTTTATCGACTGAACACTACGTCTGTTACCAATCTAATATGTTCATATATTGCGGCAAATATAATTCAGGTTACTGTTAGTAGGCTAATGAACGCTTTCTTGATATAAATAATATCATTCAAGTTTCTTTCTGACGTCAATGTTGTGTCTGCTATGTGTCTTACATACTAGTTTAATAGTTTTACTGTCTCAATACGCTCTAAGAAATAGACGCACTCTTGGAGTATTTTCTAAGAAGAATTTGACTAAAAACGTTGCACTGGTTTAAAGTACTCATATTTATGGATCTCTTTGCTGGCTGTAGTAACTTAGCCTCAAAATATTAAAGGGATTTGATTGGAATAATAAAATAGCTCAAATACTAACAGGTCATGGATCTTACAATGAATAGTTAGAAAAATGCAAAATTTTAACAAACCCAAAATGTACTTGCGACAACACCAGCAATCATAACTCGCTGCATGTACTAACGACGTGCAATAAGTACAATTTATTAAGGTTTAACATAGAGCTAGTATTGGGGAAGGAAATAAGGGAGGAAAATTTGGAGGAATTAATTAGTAATAAAGAATACAGAGGTAAATTTTTAGAGTATGGCGTAATTTTAATTTAAAGAATAGTAAAAGAAAATAAAACAAAATAAAGTGAAACCAATTTGTATAATCTGATAGGAAATAAGCATATAGTATAAGCAAACTAATTATTGTACACTAGAATGTAAGGATGTGACGAAATAAATGGTCACAGGATTCAATTTATAATAAATAAAAAAAAAATGACGCACCTGTAGCCAAAGCTACGAAGAGTTCTCACAAGCTGTGTGTAGGTCTACAATAAATCTTTACGGCCGCCCCAAGTTGTGCACCTGTTACGCTCATTGCTTGTGTCGATCAGACAAGCCCTGTCTCTTCCTGTTTTCAAAAAATACCTTACATAAATAAATACGTGTTTGCTTGTTATTTAAGATTTTTAAATTATTTCCCACAGACTGGCTATTAGATAATGGTGCGTACTATAATGTTGGAATTATTCCAAGACATACATAAACATGAGTATGTTAGCATAAATATTTATAGTAATATTTGTCATTGTATGTAATACGGCCCTTTATTATTAAATCTATTCTGCAATTAGATACGATTATTATAACTGCGATTAAATTTATTTGGTTAAAATTTCTACAAACCGACATGCTGGATCAGACTTTAACTTGTCATATCTCAATGGTTTCTAAAGATGTCCTCACAATTGTTCTATTGTTTTATTGTTTTGACTTGCACCGCTCAGATTTGAAAGGTCGTATTGTATTGAACGAACGTAAATCACTCCTTTTATTGAGGTAATGAACTTTATAGATGTGGCTTTGAACTAATAGAATATGATTGACGTGCGACCGTTGTCGTTTCGGTCTGCCCGGCCAAGGTCGATCTGTTCCCACCGAATTTATTAATCAGGAGGTTTAGACCAAAGTTACAGTAAACAAACACCTTAGAAAAACTAACATTGCATAATGACGACGATAGTACCAGTCCAAAAACTTATATGAGTACCATAACATTCCTAAGCTTTATTGAATTTTCTTCTGGTCTTATTACTGATACAATATACCAATATACCTTTGTCCTTTATATTGTAGTAACGAATCAACTACTAGTATATTCTGGATTATCTATGTGCTATAATCTTTGTACCGTTAATTTCATAACTATTTCACTGTTTTGCTAAGCATTTAGTTATTTAGCTAAGCAAGATTGTCCGTTTCTTCATTGAGGCCATGAGGTTTACGATTTCTCTCAATGCGTCTTAAATACTCGTTCAAGACTATTTGGTTTGTTGATTTTGGAAACACTTTTATGAAATAATAAAATATCAATTGCCACTTTGCCAGTTTCGTGTAATAAACTGGTAATATACCCGTGTTTTGTAGTTTTACTTAAAAGTTTAGGTGGTACTGCGAATTTTTACTAGGTGGTTCTTTGCCACGCGGATGTTATTCAGTGTCGCGTGTGAATTTTTCAAGCAGATTTTCTCGATTTTTCTAACCTTTTCCATTGGATTCAATTTTTTACATTTAAAGTAAAGAATTGCAGTACATCCTTAGCCAAAGATCGTTTCATTTACGATACAGAATATTTCACTTCAGTAAGTTTTGCTAGTGATATTGTCATTTATTGCTGCACAAAAATACCAAGTATTATTAATAACTATTTGTCTCGTATCCGCATTCTTAATAACAATATTAGTTTTAGATACTATCGCGAAACTGTTCACAGTTACTATATCTGCAAACTCACAATCAACCTGACACCGTAATATCACTTCAAAATAATTATATCGTCCATAAACTGCACATTCCATAAACACTAATCTTACAGATGTAATCATACCCTCTCGTTTGAAGGCGACTAGTGTTGACTAGCCAGCGTTTGTTGCTTGTTAATATTTAATAGCACCTTCGACATTGGTGTCAGACTCGAAGGAGAATGGAAGGCTGTCGATCGGCACACCTAACCTACAGCTGCGCCTCGCACGTTATGCTGAGATGCAATTTGCGTTAACTCTGCATACCAGCCCTTAACTATCTCACCGCATGACGCAATCAAGGTACAATTGCGAAAACGAGAGCATCAAGCGAGATCGATCTGCGTGCTTTAAATAAATAACCTTTTTCGCTCAAGGAATTTAGAATGATTAAATGATAATTTGTAGATTGCCTTGAATATTCTCTAAGACACAAACGATCGGTGTTAATAAAAGCATGCGACGTTATATTTATTCCTGTCTGAAACGTACAATCGACTTTAGACAAAAAAGTAGCCTTGTGTTCACGGTATTCACGAATCTATTCGGATGTAATGTAAATCTTAAAGGGCAAAGGCGTGGCAATACGTTCCGCGGACTCGTAAATATATCTGTAGGCGCAGCAGGTGACCTCTTTGGTGTTTAGTTCGTGAGCTCACTTAAATATTTACTGCATCCAGCGTCTGTTGCGTTATTGTGTGTTGGTTTAACTTTAAACCTACCCGATTTAAATCATCTTTGCGTACTGTCTAGGGCTTACAGTCTCGGTATTAATTTGAATCTGCGGGCCAAGATTTTCGAGATTGCAGCATACAATTTTAATGGTAATTAAAATCGAAAGTACTCAGACTTGCATTTTTCATTAAATGTTTAACAAACAATCGGCGGATCTTAATCACGCCTGGTTAAAGATAAAGATTAAGGAGGATATAGACCGTCTTTGCTTAGCAAATTTATTTTCACTTTTCTTTTAAAGACTAACCAGGTCATAAGAATATGGAAAAATAGATACAAGTAAGGTATTTCATACCATCGCAATTCGCATTATGAATGAAAAAGCGAATTTATTGCTGTCGATATTGGAAATATTCACCACTTTAAAAGTGTATTTTTTTGTAAATATCCTAGAAATATCCTCGATCATCCAGATTGGAAGCCCTAGTGCCCGCTTTTACCGATTACTGTATAGTTTTGCAGTGTCGCGTCGTATGCATTAATCAAACGTGTTTGTTGTCTAGGTGCATTTTGGCTTATATCATCCTGTTACGCCCACGCAATGTATTTTTTCTATATAGCCAAATGGTTGTTTTATAGCAGATACATTTCTAGAATTCTGTTATTCGATCTGGCCTTGATCTATTATTGTCGTATGATCTCAATACGTGGGCTTGATAGTTTTGTCAAGGACTGATGTTATGTCTGTAAAATGTTTTACAAATACGCACTCACTGCTTATTTATGGGTTATTTGTTTTGTTATACAACTAGTCTGCATGGCTAGCGGCGGGATTGTCGAGAATTGATTACAAGTCCCTCAGTTCCCGCCAATGTGCAGAATCACCTTGAAGTTTTTAGCCTATCCCCTCTATCTGAGGCTGGAACGGTCCTGTGAAGATTTTTCCCAATTTTAAAAAAAGACTACGTTGCTATTAAGTGTTTGTTTAATTTGATCGAATTAGCCGTCTTATCATGGCGTTCGGCGGTGGATTCGTAATTTGATCTCACGATATTTGCTGTCTATTTTTGAATTTCGCTGTAAGGTAACAGCAGATGCAGAATGTATTTTTTTTATAATGACCTGGGAAAGTAGCTACTCTCACATAGGATGAAAAGTGCAGTGAAGTCTAAGAAAGGAGGTCCAGTCCACGTGACAAGTGTCTAATGTCCGTTGCTGTCAATATACCATGTCATACGGAAGATTCTAGTAACATATAGCTCCGAACCGTGTCATAGTGACTACGGACTACCAAGTATCCCACATTGTCCAGCTAAAATACATTAAAACATTACACTTTTTATCGGTTGGTATTTAGTGGTACTTGCTCAACAAAGTGAGTACATCGCATCTGATGGAAAATGCAAAGTGATCCAACAGCGTTTAATTAATGGAAGGGAGACCGGTGCCAGTCGTTCTCATGTCGGCCTGCATATACTACGACAGAAGATCTCTAGATATATAAACAACTGCACGTATAGAATATGATCCCGAAGCGTGACGGACCGAAGTACTTGTCACTTGTGTTTCGTGGTCACGACCCAGTTAGGGCAATCGCTCTATAACTTCATTATTGTTAATAACATACTATAGACACTATTATTCATTTCAAACAAGCGAGTATTTTGAGGGTAATATTACAGTAATAATAAAATAATAATAATAATAAAACATTTATTTGGCACACAACACAACAAACAACACAGCAAAATAGGTCATTAAAGACAGAAAACAAAAAAGTAAACACCCTGTGTTGTGATGACGCGCCAAAGGGAAGTCAGCTCACCAAATGCTAAGTGACCAGCCGACACGACAGCAGGCACGACAATAATTATTTTAATTGTTCCACGTACCACGGTCTGTCTTCTGCAACAATAATGAAATGCATCACGGAGCGGTTCTGTGTAATTGGCCAACGTTGCATCGGTACGACCAGCACCTGTACGAAATCCGCGTGGGAATCGCCAGTCGGCCGAGCGGGCCGTTGCGCAACTTGCCCGCCGTCATGCTGCCGCCGAACGGCGCGCCGGCTGGCCTGGGGTTTCGAAAACCGTTGCGTTCGCGTGCACTTAAAGCTCGTTAGTCTGAAATCTATACTAATATTATAAAGCTGAAGAGTTTGTTTGTTTGTTTGAACGCGCTAATCTCTGGAACTACTGGTTCGAATTGAAAAATTCTTTTTGTGTTGAATAGACTATTTATCGAGGAAGGCTATAGGTTATATAACATCACGATGCAAATATTAGGAGCGAAGAAATAATGGAAAATGTGAAAAAAACGGGGAAAATTATTCATCCTTGAGTGCTTCCATTGCGTGCGCTGCGAAAACGGTTCAAGATACCAAAAATATATGTATGACAGAGTTATTCCTCTTAAAATGATCTAAAAAAATGTCACCGACAGTATATGTTTATCTTTTAAGATTAACTCAGTAGAACCGTTTTTATGGTAATCAAATTTGGTCGAAATTAATGCATTATTTGTTAAGAGTTGTATCAATGTAATAATATTAATCTTTATCCAAATAAATGTGTTGTTGATTAAGAGCATTTAATTGTGAACAAAATTGTCTTTGACATCACTTAATTTCAATGAACATCTTAGAAGATATTACAATAACTTATATAGCAAAACAACGTTTGCCGGATAAGCTAGTTATATATATACACCACAATACCGTCGGTTAGAAACATGTACATAGTTGAACATCTCTAAAATTTGAGATTTTTCACTTTAGAATCGTTTCAAATTGAATTTTTTTAACTAATGCAACGTCGAAATAAGACGAATTCCCGTAAACATAAGTGTAATTCAGCTTGTTTTGAAATAAGCTTTGAGCATTCGATTTCTAACAAAATATATGTAAAAAATAAGATTTTCGAGATATTCCTCTACTGTTTCTTACCGAGATGATAGCTAACCTAATCTAAATGAATTTAACAACAATCGCATAGCTATTGGCCTCATCTTACCTGGCTTTCCATCAGGTGAGATTGAAGTTAACTGTTTGTCTGTAAACAGTAACAAAGGTAACAAACGGATTTTGGTAAGCACACGTGGCACATATTGATCTAGTTCCAACAGTACTATCGGCTCTAAACAAATATTAATATTTTTGTATTCAAATACACACTTATACATAACTCAGAGCAAGTGAGTGACTTATCATAGTTAAGTAATTCTATTTTAATCTCTTGATTGAAGCAACCGTTCATATGTCGTACTGTATATGTAATTAAATAGGGCTTAGTTAGTTTTCCTAGTCATTAAAAAAAAATTGGAAACGGTGCTGTCCAAAGAGTTTAGACAAAGTTACATTCGATCAACGACAATGCTAAGAGAAAAGTCCAAAATGTAAGAAAGTGCAATAACGTGTCGACAAAATTTAACGACTGTTATATAGTAAACTATCTTTTATTAGAAATAAGTTTTAATTTGACTTATTGTTCTTTGCTCCATGTCATTAGAAATATTGTAAAAATTAAATATACATACTTGCTCTTATAAAATCTATTATTATTCAACAACTACGCATATTTCGAAAGCTTATGTCAATCCCGTATATTTTACTCTTTTCTACTAGCGTTATTGTTGATCAAATGTTACATCATCTAGGCTTTCAGATTCACTGGCTAATGAAACCGATCATTTCCAAAAAATAATTTAAAAACATACAAGAAAACATTTTGAAGTTCTATTCACCTTTCATTGTTTACTGAATGCATTTCCATTTTAAATATTAGTATTATAGTCTTGAGAATTCTCTGAATTTATAAACATTTTATATTAAAGTGATAAATCATAGTATTGAATAAATTTATAAACAGTTTTAAATGTTACAGTTATTTTTAGGTCTTCACGCATCTCTTATAACGAGATAGTAACAAAAAGACGAGTGAAATATGTTTTGCGAACATTTTATATTTTAATGAACGTTCTAATTGGCCGGACGGACAAACTTGTCTCGCGATTTGGAAAGATGCAGGTCAATGTTAATGGATTTGTAAATTTTGAATCGCTCGTTCGACTTGATAATAACTTCTTATTATTGTAGAGAGCGCGTTATTTCAACGGTGCCATAGAAAAATGTATACTTCATTAATACGTTTGAGATGAGTCGATATCGATAAAGCTTTAAATCGATCATTAGCCACCGTGTGTTACTAGAAGCGGTAAAAGAGGACCTAACACGAATATTTACAAATAGTTTTAACCACAACACCTTCTGTTACTAGCAATGAGATGCTACAGTTTAAAAAGTCGCACTAATAAAATTGCAAATATTCATGTACGAGCCTCTAAATATAAGTCGAATTTCGATTAATGGTAAAATTGAAATACTAAGTTGCGAGCGGTGGACATTTGTCAAAGAAGTGGGTTTGAACAACGTTCGTAAAGTCGATATTTTCTTGTAAATATGATTCTCCAGGAGTTCTTTCGTTATGATTCTTATTGAATTCCCATTTCACGTGTAATTATTGATCTATCTCTTGGGAACAGTACTTTTTTGCGGAATCAATCGTAGGATAAGTACGCAAAAAAATATTAAAAAAATCACCAAATATTTTTTGTAAATTGTTGTAGAGGTTTCCAAAAAAAATATTAAAATTTCTATAGATATTTTCTGTGTAATACAAGTATATGTATAAAGAAGCTTTGGCCTTGACTTCAAATCGAATTTTAAAAGAATGCCTCAGTAAACCAATAGTGAAGGTAAAGGCTATTGTAAACGTCCCTGTGTTTAACCATCTGTTTATACACAAACAGCTGGTCCCTATCCATACTGTTGAACCCAGGGTTCCTTGGTCTTGAAACGACGGATAGATGTATACGAAGTGCTATGCCTCTTCTTATAATTTAACATTATGATATGTACTTTTACGGTAACTGCACACTTGGAGTGTTCACGGCATTTATAAGGCCTTATTATTTTCATTTGCATGCATAGACGCACTTACAAGCTGACCTCCTATAAAAGCAAATACAAACATATCGGTTAAAATAAAATTAGTTTAAAGGAACGCGTTGGATTCTGCTAGTCGCAATTCTGCAGGTTGTGATCTATATGTATTCATGCGCAAGGTGCCCGATGTAGGCAACTGTACAACACTGCCAAGTGAGGTTTTATACTCCTGACCGTTCGGCCTACATTGTCCGTCTTTGTAAATACATAAATACATCGCGGCATGGAAGTTACTGTAGAGTCGCGATTGCCGAAATCCAACGGCTACCTTAAGCGCTTATCTTAAAAGTGTCCAAATTCGGAATTATTTTCATTGAAGAACAGCCAAGATTGTATAGATTTTAATCTGGCAAGAGCAGATGACGCATTTGTAAACTATTAATAGCTCGTATACGCCTAATCCAATCAATATATTTCACGTAAACACATTTAAAAAGAAGTACTTACACAAGTTATTCGATTGTGACAAAGGTCATAATTTACGAGAGTTGAAATTCAGTAATGTATAAATGCTAAGTCTAGAAAAGCCCTTGCGCTCGTCAGTTGGGGCCCTCAATTGCCGGCGATCCGGAACTGTTTTTAACTGATAATAAAAGTGAAATCTGAAAAAAAAGCAACCGTGACAAACGAACTAGATCACAGCGCGTGTATTTCGACAGGCTGTGTTTTACTTTGAATATTTGCAGGCAATGTGCGTGAAATGTTACGCGTTATAAACACTATGTAAATAAAGTATTTCGTCAGCGGTGAGTTATTAACCCCATATGTGAAATAAGGGGTTCTATAAATTGAGCGTGTGTATCTATGACATCGTGTATTTGTGGTTATGTGCATTTATGTCTATCTGTGGCATCGTGGCTCCTAAGAGTCAGTGTACACGATTCTATGCGGCGGTGATGAGATTTATCGCATTGGTGGGCACACGATACGTTGCGACGGCGCGCCTCGAAGTTGTTAACGCCGCTCAGATCCCGCTCAGTGCAGTTTTTTTATTAAATAGGTATTGAATAAGATGCGTTTCGGCATAGAAACGTGTAGACCCCTCTCTGAGTCGTCTCACGAAGTGCAAGTCCGGTGCTGCGTAGCCACCGCAACGCATCGTGTACCTCGGCACTGAGGGAATGAACCGATTTTGATGATCGATTTTTGTTTTGTTTGTAACGTGTTTTCAGTAATAATGTTCTTAGTTATATTTAAAAGTAATCTGATCAGCTATTTCAACATCACCTCTTAAGATTCTTCGTGTTAAAGGGATGTCAAGAATTTCTACTGGTCTGATTGATTCAAAATTTAGAATCATGTGACTTAATTTATATGACAATAGCATGCTAATTTAGCCTCTTTACCAATTTATAACCGAAGTATCGTGTTTGAGTTCCTTGGAACGATCTCAAAGAATACGTTACATACATATAGATAAAATATTGTCAAGGTTTTTTTTTTAATTTATTAGGCAATTATTATGTTTTCTTCTATTAATGAGACAGGTTTAAAAAACAATGTTTTTTTTTATCACACAACTTGTTGAACATGATAATACGAGTATGTTTTTACATGTAGGCTTGTTAAATTAATATTTATATGGCTCTACTAAGCAGGCATTAAAATATCTATCTTATTTAAATATTTGAATAGGATAAAAGAAAAAGTGGGTTATAATATTGACACCACACAGAGTGTCAGAGTAAATAATATTCTCCGAATCGTATGTATAATTTATTTCAGATTTTGTCATCAGTCAATAAATAAAGTTACTATGTTTGCAAATTCTCTGTAAATCAAGGTTATGCAATAACATTCAGGGAAACGATAAAACATTATTAAAGAAAATGTTCATAAAAACATAAAACAACAAGCACATAAACTCGCGTACGCGCCTATTAATTTCATTGTTTTATAATTTGCTTAGATACTGATAAAATTCATACTATGACCAGTGGTCGTGGGTGTGGTGGCAGAAAGACACGGATTTTGGCGTTTTACTGTTTATTTGCACTCTAAGGCACACTGAACTGCGACGCACACGCACGTACTCTATCCTTGGGTCTCGGTAGTCGACTAATTTAGCTAGAGCATCCCTTGCGCGTACGCACCCCTTACCCCGCGCGTCCCGTAACACCCTAACGACCTTTAGGGCGTTTAACACAATTACGTATCGGGCAGCGTCTACATGCTATAATACTTGAAAATATTTTACTGTTAAAGAGTAGCTAATAATATAGGATTGTATTATATTACTTTCTTTTAAAACATTTTAACGATGCGTCTATAGCAAATTCCATAAAATACAGTCCGCATTTCAATAATGATTATAATTTATAACTGTACATCCGTGTGGCATAAATTTTATTCTTGGTAAAAAATTAATTTGTCAAATTTTGTAGTTCGAATGAATTAATGAGCAAAAACTAGCCGTAATCCGTAGAGGAAGTTCCTGTTTTGATTAGATTTAAAAATGTATTTTTTTTAAATACCGGTGCAGACTTGTTTTGCCTGAATAATACTGTAATGTGGTGCATCTAAACCTTGCTCGTGAAGGTATCGAACATGAAGTGCAAATATGAAATATTTTGTAAAAAATATTCTTTGAGTGATCCAATACCAGAAAATTTCGTATATAACTTTGTTGACCGACTGCTTTCTGTTAGGGACCATTTTATAAAGAACGCGTTGAGGTAACGTGTTGGAATTAATACCAAATACATAAGTTTGCAATCCCTCGTTTTTGTTTTTGTTCTTGTTTTTTTTTTTGTTTTTGTGTTTTTGTTTTTGAAAATCAAACTTCTAAATCAACTTTATCAAAAGGTACAGTCATTTATGTCAAAAAATTTACGTTTTTGTAAAGGTATTACAACCTACAGGGCCCTTCCCTCTGATCTAAAAATCATGACATTAGACCAGAAACAATGTTTTGTATAACATGTATAAAGAAAAATCTGAAAACCGTGAATTTGTAGATACATCAAAAAAATATTGCAGATTTTTGGGCAAAAATTCGCGATATTCGTAGTGTCCCGTGGAACGGTTACTTTTATCTGTTTGGATGCTTTTGTACGAGTTGACATATCACAATGTATGTAGTTCGCGAGACTTTGTGTACCCATTAGAAAAAAGTATGAAAATGATGGCAAATGGTCTGACACATAGATGGGCAAAATGAAATCAGATTAATGAAAACGATTAACGATTACATTTTACGTTTTTTACCATTAATATGACTGCATTTTGCTCATTTATGTTTTAAACACTACAAAATCCCAGATTGTATACACATTTATGATTCCTTAATGTTTTAAATGGATTTAATCATGATTACAGAGCAAGAAAATTAAAATTACGACTACGTTTTGTAATCGTTCAACATTAATCAGATTACATTTTGCCCATTTATGGTCTGAAACCAACATGATATCGGTTATCGTCGCTCATGGTCATCTGCAGCGCCAGAAGCGTCATTATCGCAGAACATTATGCGACTTAGAACGAAATGTTCAGTTTTCACCTCTCAGTTCAATCTCCTGTGCAAAATGAGTTTCTCCTCTGTGTCATAAATTTAAATTCGTTATTAGTGTAGTCCTCAGCAAATTTGTATGCAACGTTGTGTATAAATTTGTTACTCTTTGAAGGTTAACAAGGTACAAATTGTTTTATATTTCACTCATTTAACCACCATGTGGAACCAAAACTAATTGTTTATAATGACTTGACAGCAATGTACTTTCAATTTTAGCATATTCATTTGCACGGGCTTTGTTTTAATAAAACATTTTTTTTTCCGAGTAATATAAATTTCGCTCTCTAACTAATGCAGTTTTAAATTAGAGCGAAAGAGATGCCAGAGTGTGTCAGTGGGCGCAGGTGAACGGCCGGCATACATTCGCTTATCAGCTGCCAACCGGTAGTGACGTTTACAGTACACACCTGACGATGATCGTATATAGATATTTAATTGTTACCGAAAACCAATTATTACAACTTTCCGTTGAAACTTAATTTTAATAAACAAGTCTGCGGCAAAGCGATAACGTAATCAAAGAAACCGAACCACCATAACACATAATCGCCATGTTAGTAATAAGTTTCTGAATTAATATCGAATTAAGTGTAAAGCGGTCGATTCGTTTCAAGAGTCGCGAAGGGACGCAATAGGAGACGTCATCGAGATATGGATAATATTTATGTACGCAGCATGGCGATGAAATGGAGTTTTGTCATCCCGAGATGATTAAATATAATTGAATCTGCCGAGCGGCAAGTTCGAACCAATCTAACCTCTCACGATGCGATTCCGTGCCGCAATACGAAAGAACATCCATTCCGTTCAGTTATGGTTTTGCAACAAAAATTACGATTTCTCAATTGCTCAATCAAAAAATTAACAACGTTTCTTCTAAATTTGCAAATGGCAACTTTCGTTAGCTTTCTAAAGTGAAAAAAATGTGGCCGAACTCAAGTGTTGCATCTGCCAGGTTTAACATTCAGATACGGAATTACTTTGAAAAGAGGTTTATGTATAGCGTATTTGCTTTTAACAAGTATTTATTGATTTATATTGATTGCACTGCTTACACAAATGTTTATATATCTATAGCTTTTGTAAAAAAAAACCTGTTTTTTTTAAATACGAATAAATGAAAGGAAATTTTACAATAGACCTTGTTACCGATAAAAAATAAACCCTTACTATGTTTTGAATTGATTACCTTGACAATGTTTTTTAGAAATCCCCAACTTATCGACTACTTCAATTCGTTTGTGTAATTTCGATTTGTTTTTTGTTTCAGGTATGTACCTGAATTTTTTAGCTATCGGCGATTTATGGTAAGATAGTTGTTTTTAATTATATTGACGCATTAATGTAAGGGATCATTTAAGAATTCGTTTTTATTTCCTCAAACCTTTTGTCATTTAATCAATATTAAGAGTTTCGTTTACGGGATCTTCGTCGTTTGAATGTGTTCATTTATTTTGAATACATTTGCAGTGTCGTATTTATTAATTTTTATATGAGTGCTACTTATTTATTATCAATGATGTTTTATTTTATTGCTAACCTGGGATAATATTTTACATGCAACCGTTAGGGACTTGGGTAGACTTTTACAGACTAAAATCCCCCTGGGTGTCTCTCAACTCGCTGTAAGTTGGGACTGGAGATCCATATTACTCCAATGACCAGACGAGAAGGGGCTTATAATGTAACTTATATTATTTCTGTAGTATTTCAAACTAAAATGTCTGACGCACGGCTTATGTACCAATAACGTTCACGTTATGTGATTCCTCAATGTCAACTAAAAGTCACATTGACCCGTGTTTTTTGATTTAGAACTGATATTGCGTCGAAACCGTCCGCTTGTATTAATTTTAACAAAATATTATGATCTCATCGTTAACTTTGTCGTCGGTCAGCTTGTGACGGCCACGGCCGTCTCTACTTCGCATTATGTTGATACATTAATCGTTATAAATATCAGCATATTATAATAACAGCGACATATTGGTTTACTAAATTCATTAGACCTTGAAACATAATGATGGCTGAATACCTAAGCTATTGATGGATCAGGAATCTTATAGTAATAGAGTACTCGTCGTACAATTTACGTTGATAAAATTAAATAACATTATACGTTAACTGAAATCAAAATATTAGTTGTTTTACGAATAACTTCAATTCTGTATTTTAAGATTCAAAAGAAATTGATACTTCATATGAAAATAACTTACGATTTTAAATTATATCGTACTTAGTACGAATGGCCTTTTTAAAATAACATGTTTTGGGGTTTATAACTTTTGTGCTTGGCACGTTCCGGAAACGTCTCTGAGCGCCGCTGGGAAGGGAATCCCAAACGCCTACACGCAAATCATTCTTTCATGCTAGCACCCTGGATAGTAATACACGATTCCTTTCACCTATATGTATTGAGCCAATGTAGAAATATATATTAGTTGTACTGTTTTTTCGTTAGTCTTATTTAATATACAAAAAATAAAGTTTTTAATTTAATGAGTTGTGTATTAATTTTCTTTAAGTTTTAATTCCATATTTCTCTTGGAACCTTAATAACTAGTATGTAGATGTTTGAAGACCAATACAAAATCATAATTTATACACATACACACAACACACAAACACACAAGTGTAAAAACCGCCATAGTGACTCGCTTTGGCCTGTCGCGTTTCGAGATCAGTTTGTGTATATCCTCATATACCTAGAGACCTTTAGTCGTGGTATATGTGGGCCGACATGAAGACGGGAACTATCAACGGATATTCATTCTTTGATGGTCGCTTTCGTTTTTGGACTACACTGTACTTACCATCAGATACTTTGGAATCACAATGTCGTGCTAGCGTAAAAAAAATTAATAGTGTTGATCAATAGTTGATGAATCAATTATTCAATAAATAAATATAGATTATATACTATGTTAGAGTAAAGACAACAATGATAAATCAATATTTAAGTCAGTTCAAGGTAAAATATACAAAACAGTTAGTTACCTTTTGCCGCTTGTAAAATGATGTCTTTGATCTTACGTCGAAGCCAAAGTTTCGTAATAAACAAACAAATAAACATTCATTTTAGTTGCACTGCTAGCGTTTGCTTTATATCAGACGGCTTTAATTAGTGCTAGGGATTGGACATTTCACGTGTCACCTGTTTTATAACAGTGACAAAAATAAATCATATACTCCGCCTGTTGTAGATATTTATAACACCTGTTAAATATCGCAAGTGCCGGCGCAGCTGACGACATTATGTCAAACAACGCGTGTGCCAGAGGATATACTAATATAAAAGATAGAAAGATAATTAGCTTGAGAAAAATTTAATCTTATTTTTTTATGTAAAGACTTGTGATTATGCTTTACTTAAAAATTAAAAAAAAACACAGCCCCTGTCGTAAAAATATTACAAGTATGATAAAGTAAAATAATTTCTTATAGTCATTGATACAAAGAAAGGAATAATAATATCTGTGGCTAATGAAATACTCATAGACCTTGCCATGCAGGAAGCATATAGGATAGCCCTAACCATAATATTAGAAAACACGCAGGTTTATACGCACTCTATTGAACAATATATTTAGGGAGCATAGACAATAAATAATCACTCTAGTAGAAAATACAAAATATATGGAATTGATTATAAGCTTTGAAAATATTCATAATGACATTTTATGCCGATTTCATACATTTGTACTTTTCTATTAGCGTTATCGATAAACTAATGTTGCTTCGTCTAGGAGGACGGTTTACTTTCAGAGGCCGAAAGTCATTTTATGCAAACTAAATTAGAAATTTGAATACAGCAAAATGTATACATACAGTATATGAAACTCTGCAAATATATTTTAATTATGCCACTGGCTGTTAAGTCGCGTTATTATTTCTATCACTATACATTTCAAAAGGCAGTAAAACTTTAAACTATTCGCGCAATAATCGGTTTGGTAAGAAGTCAGCCTTGCTCCGTTATAAATATTTTAACGTGTATTATGCGCGAATTAACTTACTTTTAATTATGGCTTCACGTTTCGGACTGGTTCCACAGGCCCAGGTGACAACACACAACACTCACTTACTAAATTGGGACCTCGTTTTATGTCGCCTTGTAAAAATTATCATACTTGAGTGATAAAGAGGCCAAAGGAAGTAACTTCTCACCCCCGGCAAATTCTGCGGTGCTTCATCCTGCTCGTGATTAATAGTAAGTTAGTTCATGCATAAGCCTCGTTAAGGTGTTTATATTGAGTACAAAACGCGAAAGTTTAAAATGTGAGATTTACACAAATATAGTTAGGTAGTCGTATGTACAAAGTTATTGCGAGCACAATGCAAGGACGCCGTACGGTGCAGTTGACATTGTTTATTGTTGCCCAACATGCAGACATGCGGCGTGTGAGCGCCCGCAAAAAGGCTTGGGAACATCGAGCCGTGATCGCTTGTCGTTTTTTCCTAGAACGGTTTGTGTGCTTGCTATAAAACCGTGTCCTTGCGCGTTCAGATTGCGTCATGAGTTTAAAAGAAATTCAACTTTCGTCGTACGGTCGGGCCTACACGTTTCCTCTTATGTTGAATTCTTGTTATTTTGCATTTGGAAGACTTATTCATTTTGTTACAGTATTAAAATGTTTTATTTGGGTTTAATACTACCGAACGATCTAGCTGAAAGGCAGTGGCGTGCACCCCACAGAAGCATATAAATATATTGTTATACTTGGATATTTAATATGTATATTGAATTATAATTTAGTCGAAATTTAATTCTGAGACTCGTTAATGATAATTACCAGATTTTAAGTTAAAATACTTATTAAATTTCCAAGTATAACAAGGTAATGCTTTTTATGGTTTTACAGGATGCACGCCACTGCTAAAAGCTAAGAGAGTGGTAACTTGAAATTATTTTACATGTTAATATGTTTTTGTTTTTTCTTTTGTTTTTGTATGTTGTTGTCTTGTAACAGAAATGTTGCTTTTGAATTTCTAGTATTTTGTTAGTTTGTGGTGAAAATAAATATATTTCATTTCATTTCATTTCATTTTATAACTATTGCTACCATAATCAATACTTGTGTTGATAAATATCAAAAACCATGATATGATGATAGATCCATGTTAAAGTCTAAGAGATTCAATAAAAACCAAAGAAATTATATAATTTAAATTATATTTTATAATAAATAATAATAAATAGCCTTTATTCCGACTTAGTTTTTACATTTTTTTTTTATAATATAGTTATTTCCCTAGATTATGTCTCTAAGTGCAGTGTGCCTAACGGCATAGGCCTCCTCCAACTGCTTCCACTGGCTTCTGTCAACCGCAACTCTTGTCCAACAAGGTCCGAGGGTCAGTTTTAACTCATCTTCCCATCTTGTTGTTTGGCGTCCTCTGTGCCGAATGCCGTCTCTTGGATACCATAGCGTTACTTGCTTACACCACTTTTCCTTGCTACAGCGAAGCATGTGGCCAGTCCATTGCCATTTTAGTTGGTCGATTTTTTGTAAAATGTCAGTAAGTTTAGTCTTGTTCCTGATTTCAGTGTTTCCTATTTTATCCCTTAATTTTACTCCCAACATGCTTCTCTCCATAGCTCTTTGGCATTTAGCAAGCTTGTCCCTATGGATCCTTGTCAGTGCCCAGGTCTCACAGCCGTACGTGATACACGGAAGTATGCAGGTGTCAGAAGTCTTTTGTTTAATGTTATTGCTGATTTCTTTATTTTTCATGATTTCCTTTAAAGCCCAATATTTTTTCCATCCCATTGCAATTCTTTTTTCAACTTCTTTTGTCATCTGATCCTTAGGTGATATTATTTGACCCAGATAAACATACTCACTCACGTAATCTAAAGTCCGCCCGTCAATGGTTATGTCTACCTCTTCCGAATTTGTCATCATTTTAGTTTTAATTGGATTCATCTCTAAACCGACTCTACTGCTTTCTTCTGCCAAGTTCTGTATCATGGATTCCAACTTTTTTGGATCTTCTTCTAAAATGACCAGGTCATCGGCAAATCTGAGGTGATTTAAGCGAGATCCATTTATATTGAGACCAACATTATACCACTCCAGCTTTCTAAATATTTGTTCCAATACCGCTGAAAACAGTCTTGGGGAAAGTGGATCACCTTGCCTAACTCCTCTCTTAATTGGAAATGGCTCGCCTGTTGATTCCAGTCTGATGCTTGCTTTACATTTCTTATAGATGTTTCTAATGGCATTAACGTAGGCAATCTCAACTCCTTGCTCTAGTAAACTTTCCCATATTTGTTCGTGTTTTAGGCTATTAAATGCTTTGGAGTAATCAATGAAGGCTAGGTATATAGGTTTGTTATACTCGTTATACTTTTGCATTAGTTGTTTTATTGTGTGTATGTGGTCTATAGTACTGAAGTTTTTCCGGAACCCAGCTTGTTCTATTGGCTGGTTTTCTTCGAGTTTCGTAGAAATTCTTTCCAATATGACTTTTGCGAAGACTTTATATATATTTGATATGAGTGAAATGGGTCTATAATTACCCATATCGTCTCTTGGGCCTTTCTTGTGTAACAGGATAATGTGAGATTCTGTCCATTGTTTTGGTATTTTACCCGACTGTAGTATCTCATTAAACACTTTGGCTAATATTGGACTCAGTTCTTCCACTGTACCTCTAATGATTTCGTTGGGGATTTTGTCTGGTCCAGGGGCTTTCTCCAATTAAAGTTTAAGAAAGTTTAAGAAAGGATAGGACAAATAGAAGACTACAAAAACTAGAAACCTACATTAGGAAAACAGGAGGTACAAGGAAAGCTCTTAGAGAACTCAAGGAAAAAGGAAAAGAATGGATACCAAAAATAAAAAGTAAAGAACTTATAATTACTAAACGTAGCGAAATCCAGGAGGTGGCCACAAACTACTACCGTGTACTATATTCTGATCAGCAGAGTGCAGAATCACAAGTAATGATAAAGTACAAAATGGAGAATGTACCTGAAAAAATACCAGAAGTACTAGTATCGGAAATAAAAAAAGCTATAAACAGTCAGAAATTGGAGAAATTATATTTTACCTCTTTTTTAAATTTCAGTGTTTAATATTGAAAGGAAATATTATAAAAATTACACTACTACGGTGTGACTTATGGTAATTTGGTTATTTACTCGTATTAACACACACATAGTTCCAGGAAAACGGTCGGAACAGATTTATGATGACAAATTATGTTGATGATTGTTTCTCAAACCTATAAAAAACGCGTGGGAATGTTTTTTGGCCATTATTGATTTTAGTACTTTATATAATTTATAAGTACATTAGTGGTTGTTATAACTGTATTGTGCTTTTACTACTTGTACAACATAATTAATGACCCAGGTTTTTTTTTATACCGGCAAACTGACTACATTGCACCTAATGGTAAGTACAGTGTAGTCCCAAAATGAAAGTGACCGTCAAAGGATGAAAATCAATTGATAATCTCTGTCGTCATGTCGGCTCACATATACCACGACTGAAGGTCTCTAGGTATATGAGTTACTGGATATGCACAAGCTTATCCTGAAATGCGACAGGTCAAAGCGAGTCACTATGAGGGTCTTTACACATGTGTACTGCGCTTATGACCCAGTTTGAGAAATCGCCCTACCACCGAAAAAAAAACGAATATGCGAAATTACCTTTTTTTTATTTGGACCATGTAAGCTAATTTAAAATGCAACTAACTAATGAAGTAGGCATATCAAGTTATAAATACTAACTGCTTTCGCTTCCTTATTGTACGAGCTTTGATATTGAAAAGTGTTTATTATTACAATATTTATTTGTATGCTAAACTGTAACCCATGTGAATTGACCCTTGAGCCGTCTTGTTTTTTTGTGCTGTACTGCTGATTATGTAATCAAGTCGAAAACTTGTTTTGCATGATCGGCCTGGTTTTGTTGTCATCTTTTCCACCATGTTGGAATATTAATTTTTTGTTAGCGCTTCGGTTCTTTATTATTGATTACTAGTATACTATTGGTTTCCGATTTTTGGTCTTTAATTTCTCTATGAGTGAGATTTATAAATGCTGCTTCGGCTTCTCGTGCACTTTACTCAAACATTACAAACTTTATTATTTAATTAATGTCAAAGTAAGTCGCTAATTTCTTCAATTTAGACTAGGATCTGCGAATATACTGAAGTTCTTATATTCAGTTTTTTCTATAAAAACGAACTATTTTCTGGCTGAAATGTAAGGAAAGTCAAAGTAGAGTTCATAAAGCTAAGCCTAAGAGCTACACTATATTAATAAAGTTGCTAAAATTGTTTCTTAATACTCTTTCAGGAAATACTATAATTCTTTTATCATCCATGGTCTTTAAAGCTTATATTATTCTGATAATAAGGTATTGTATTTTCCTTCTATTGGCTCAACAAAATAACTACAGTGCACCTGATAGAAAGTTCAATCTAGTCCAAGGACGGCAATGACCGCCAAGAGACGAATATCCGTTGACAGTAGCCATCGCTATAGCGACCCACATATATAAACATGTATTACATATGTTTTACGAAATATGTATTGTGTCGGTAAATGTATTGGTTTTGTTAATTATTTATGTTTCATGATCGTTAGGCTGTTTCATTCTAAATAAATAAAGTTAATTGCTACTCCTTATGTATGTTAAAACTTTAATTGCCGGCCATTACAATTAGTTTTAACAAAAATTACCTTCGCCTCTGTCCACGATACAAAAAAACAGTACTGAATAAAAACACGTATTAAGTTAAATTAACAAAGTGCTAATCTAGATCGTGAGACAATTATCCGGTGTTAATGCCTACATCGCATGTGTGGCCGGAGCGCCGCCGCCGGCAGCGGCATCGCGACTCCGCTCGTAAATGTCCTCGACAATGGCAGCTTGTCACGCGATTGATTACCTTGCCTCTGTATACTAAAACTTTGGCCAAGATTTGTACACGCTACTTTGGACTTGCTTAGACTTTACTCAAACATTACGAATTATTTCATGAATATCAAAGTACATGATAAGTTACCGATTTTCTCAATTAGGACTTGTCTCGTGACTGTGGTAGCCTAGGAGTCGTTATGGTGGTTCAGTGGATAATAGACCGGTTTCTACGTACGGGAACGCTAATGGTCGTAGGTTCGAATCCGGCGCGTACCTCTGAATTTTTCCAGAGTACGTACGGATTTAAGAACCACATGCTCACCGGTTACGGAAAATTTCATGAGGAAATCCGCATGGCATCTAATAGAAATTTCATATGTAAGTGCCTTGAGAACGGCGATCAGCTGCGCTACTGGTCACGTTGGTCACTACTATTGCTCACACCGCAAGGAATACATTTTTATTATTATTAGACTTGTCCCTGTGAATACTTAGTCTGTTCATAAGTTCCTGATACATACTCAGTTTTTTGTCAGGGTATTTATTGCCTAAGCAAGGTGTAAGTTAAGTTAAAGTAGTCTATATAAATTTTAATGTTTGAGCAGTTACGCACTGCGTCCAAATCAGGGATGTTACGGAGCTTCGACTCCGACTCCGATAAGTCGGAACTTCCGATTGTTATTCCGACTTCGGTTCCGAAACTTTTTAATCGGAGGTCACCACCACTATTGTAGTCAATTTATTTGATTTAATTTTATATTTAATCAAACAATCAGTGCTACTTAATTAAAAGATCTCATTTTTAAAAATTTAGATTAAAAAATATGATTAAAATTATTAAATTTAGAATTAAATGTACATTTTAATTTATTACTAAAAGTTTTTTTTTATTTTACATTTACATTAAATTAAATTAAATAGAAATTAACACAAAAACAACATTGGAGCAAATTTGATTTAATTTGTGCATTCTTAATGGAAAAATGTTAATAAGAAACAGCAATTTTTATTTTCATTGTCTGTGTATGTGTAAATTTATCACTTTCTAATTAAAAAGGTTCACTGAATAATGTTTTTATTTGTCCCTTAATAAAACCTTTTTTATTCTGCCGTCACTTGTGACTGACATTGCCTCCGACTCCGATTCCGACTCCGGTTCCGACTCCGATAAATCAAATTTAAAAACTCCGGCTCCGACTTCGGTTCCGATAAAACTGCCTCCGATACATCCCTAGTCCAAATATAATCCGAGTAAACGGGATCCGAAGTAGCCATCGGGTTATTACATTTGTGAGTGAATGTTTTAAGATCTTATTTAGATACGAAATAGTCTTCACGGGTTTGATAATGTCAAAGATTTAGAAACATGAGTGCAATTGAATCATTCCATGTTTTAACGATTCGTCATTAAAGACTATAACGTTATGATGTTTCACTCGACCTCGGAACGTATTGATATATGTATGTAATAACATATATATTATTTTATGATCGAAGCTATAAAATTGTGTATTCCACAAAAGTTTGATAGATATAAATCTAAGGCAGGCTATAGCAGACCGCGCCATTTTTATGCCAATGTTACTGCTCAGTTTTATTGCAAACCGCAGACCCTGAATACAGCTTCAGTCGCATAGACTATAAATAATTAGAACCAGATATTGCTATTTCGATCTTAACTCGAACAGCCCCGTCGCTTCGCAAGGATTGTTTGATGTTTACAGATATAATTTTACTAATAAACTGCTTTAATTGATTGAAGAGTTAAGCGCCACATATCTGCATTGGAGCTATAAATCTACAGAGCATCTAGATTAATCTAAATAAATCGAACCTACAAGCAACTTTTACGATTTTATAGAGTGTGTGTATAGTCAGAGAAATCTCGTTATATTATCCTTTTCATCGATTGACAGTTGCAGTGCTGACATACCCGTCGTCTTTTATCGATCTAATGGCGAATGCAAGAATCTCACGAACGGGCAACATTTCTACTTCAAAAAGAGTACGCAACCTTTCTGCTTTAAGTAGTCATTTAACTTCGTAAACATAGCAGAAAATTTGATAAATCTATCACATATGATATACGCAGTGTCCTGATCTTCGCTGGTACTCGAAAGCAATAGGTCGATTTTTTTTTTGTCGTCAGCATGGGCTTTCTACTCACAAACGCAACAATAAAAGATAAAGAACAGTTTAGTTATAGGCATCACATTCAGTATTGCTGATTTAGATCTTCCTCGGAAACACAAAACCAAAAGTACTAAGGCTAAGATTTATAGTGGCTATTTCGAATTTGTTTAGTGAAGTTCTCAAAAAATAAGTTCATGTTGACAAAAATCTGAATATATAATAGGAATATGGCATTCGCAGAGCCAAGTCCAAGTTTACAAAATCAGTGACTTACCAAATTCTTTGACATTCATTGAGTAACATAAATTGTAATGTTTTAGTAAAGTCTAAGCAAAATTAAAGTTGTGTCTATAAATTTAAGTCTAAGAGATTTAGAAGCTATGGGCGTGAGAATGTTTTGACCCAATAATGTACTTTGAAAAATTGTACGATATATTGTGCTTCGATTTATGAATATTAATTACAGGAAGAGACTAAATAACTAAAACTATGAAAAAGAACTGCCACTCATAATATCGGTGAAAAGAAGTTGTGATTCGCAGACCTTACATTATAATCGATCTATCTTGATTAACCTATCCTTCTGTGTTATATGTTATATTGTGTGCCCAATAAATTATTTTTCTTTCTTACTTTTGATCTTCTATTGAACGCTACCAAAAATGAGACAAAAGTTGGCCGTGCTTCCTTATTAGAACCTCATAAGTTTTTGTATAGGTTGTAACGTCCGATTGAAGGCTTCGGCTTCGGCCACTTTCAGCGGAAAAAACTGCATTGGGTAAAATTTTTAAATAGGCCAAAATTTTCGCTGAAACCTAAGGTTTCAAGCAAGAGACAAACCAAGATTGATCGATCTGAAAGTAACTGATATAAGTCCATATACAACCAAACCCGATTATCTACAAATCAACAACAAATACAACAAACAAATCCGTAAAACGTACAAATCCGAGCCGAAAGTTTTGAATTTAAAATCCTAAATAAGTCTATAATATAAAGTTAATAACGTAATGATTTTACAAACTTTTAAAAGTAGGGTTAGTTTGATGTACATAAACAGCGTGAGGAGATTATTAAAATTACCTCACAACTTGTAAAAAGGTGACTAAAGCCGAAGCCGCAACCAAAGCTTCGGTCAGACACTAATAGTTTGTTAAAACATTAGTATTGTTTTTTCGTGCAATAAAAGAACTTAACATAATTAAATAAAAGGAACTTGTCCCGACGTGTGCTTTGTAACACGTGCAAATGCGATGAATTTGTTTTTGCGTGTCGACAGCTAAACTCGGTTTCTTCTCGCGACTCCATATGACGTAATTATTTTCACCGATTATGACTTACGTCGCTTGCATAATAACGAGATCACGTTTGTTTCGCACGATTTTCCAACAAAAAGAATCTTAACCGTATTAAGTAAATTGAAATAGTTGCGAAACGAACAATGTAAAAATTCTGACCGCACGATTTTCGTATCGTTTTCCAGGAACTAATGTTTTGTCGGTTTGAAATTTTATGTGTATCACTGAAGGAGCAATATTATTTCTTAAACGGTCGAATTAGTTGCTTTTGTCAGTGTCCAGTAACAATGAAGCGTTTACTCGGAAGCTTGGAAAAAAGTGACGCGGCAATTAAATTCTATTAAAGTACTTGTCTATCTTTACATCTGAACATATTTATTTTTCGGATGTTGTTTAGCCATTGCCAACTGAGTGGCTCACAAACGTCTCTACTCTTAAGGAGTTCGGCATCGAGAGCCGCCTTTCTATCATAACACAACACTAGAATCTTCCCCACTTTGGACACTGCGTGCCAAAATATGCTACACAAAACCTGATTGTATTAAATTGAGTGAATGGAGACAGGTCCACTTCCAAATAAAAGCTCTGACAAACGCGTTCATAATAAATATAAAGTTGTAGTGTTGCACGTATTCAAATGCCCATGCCTGGTCACGATAGCTCCATCAAGACTGTCACACGACTGATACTAGGTAGTAATTTTGCCATTTTACCGCCTACAATATTTAACCTGCAAAAACATATACTGTTATAGAGGGGACAAAAAACTGTATAGTACGTTTCTATTTCAAGGGTAACAACAGTAAGAACGCTGTACATTAATTACCATAAGCCGTTTGGCTACTGCGCAACGGAAATCTGCACTGACAGCGGAATGCACTTAGCTTGAGCCCTTGTTAAGGCCCACTTTGTGACTTTTAATAATTTAAAACGCTCAGACCCCGCACTGTGGGTCGAAAATACATTAAGTAGACATTCATCTCGGAATTTTCAGTTATTTGTTAATTTAATTTCTACAATAATTTTGGATAAGTTAGAACGGAAATAGATAAAGTAACCAACACTGTTTATAAGAAAAAAAAATGCTTTTGGCGAGTCAGATGTACTCAAGACCTTGCAAATGTTGGGTAACAACAATATTCAATATTTATCGAAAAAGGAAACCGTCTCTTGTATCTCTGCTAAGTGATATTTGATTTTTAGTAATTGATTTTACAATGAAGATAACTTTTTTAAGCACTGTATTGGCGCACATTTATGTCATAATAGAATCTATTTTTCGTTTCACTCTCTTTGATCTCCACAAACAGCTTCTAGGATCTTAAAAAAAATTATTTAAAAACCAAATAACTTTCAAAATACCTGGTCGAATGTCTTTGAAATTTTAGTTAATATCTCACTGTGCGCTGTCCAGTAGGAATGTTTTGTACCAAAGCAAACACTCGCACGTGGTCGACGCCATAGTAAATGTTTCCTCGTGAGCTGTAATCAAGATATACGTGTTACCTAACAAAAACACTGCTATGGCCTCGTTGTTCTGCGAAATTGAATATGTCTACGTGATGCCATTTGTTACATAGATTATGATGGTTATTCTCTTTTTTCCGCTTTAAATTATTTAAACCAACATTGTTATAGGAGTGTTATCTTTTTAAACAATTTAAAACATTTGGATCTAATTTTTTGTTCGCGCCCTGTATATTTGACTTGTTATATTTAAATGGAAGATTGATCTACTGATGTATTATCTCATAAACTTTTTATCTTGAGAATATAATAAGTCCCGTGGGTATGGCGATAATGTATTATTTCCATATTCCAGTCGATCGCATTATCTAATAAACAGTAAAATGTACCATTAAACAAGGTAATAGTTCCCATTCCAGGCAATATTACTAACCGTGAGGCAGTGATATGTATGCTGAGAAGATATTTTAACATTAGATGCTTTGTCGAATAGTTCGAAAGCAATGGTGATGCAAGAGGTTCTGGAAGTGGTGGTACATTTTTGGTTGTACGTAATTGGATATGTATACATCCACGACCCAGTGGTGAAACATAATATGGGAATATCTCTTGAAAATAGGAGATATATAAGGAGTAAATACGTTAAAAAAGAGACGCTGAGTAATAGGACGAGTAGGTAGATATTTAAGAATCTAGAGGTTATCATGGGTAATTTAGTATTCCAAACATACCGATCTGGATTGTGCTCGTGTTTATAATAATTCAATTTGATATTCAATGCGTTCAAATATACATAATAAGAGAAACGGGACTTGGCTCGTTTAAAGTCAGTTTTGCCATAAATGATACGTCTGGAACACTATCCAATGAATAAATAAAACTTCAATATTGACTTGCTTAAAAAATTCCGTTTTTATGCGAGTTCCAAATGAGATTTTCAATGTAATATACCCAAGCTAACTCACTGAAATAAGACGTAATAACGTAGAACCGTAAAAGAACTAATTAATATTAAATTTATTTTATCATTAGGACTATCGACGATTGACTTGTGCCTGTTTCAGGAATAAATATAATATAACATAGTATTTTTTGTTTTGATTATATTATACTCTATATAAATATTTAATAGTGTCAGGAAGTTGTAAAAATCCTGAATTACGAATAAAAATAAAATTATGAAAAAAAAATAAAGAAATGATTAGTCATTTTGACTGGTCTGGTAAAAAAAATGTTGAACGTGTAGATACGATATGAGCAACAAACAATAGCAAGTGTATTCTCGTACGTTCGGGGCGAAAATAATTAAATTTAATAAAAATATAGTTACATATTTAATGTATATTTAATACATCCAAAATAGACTGGTTTGGTTGTAAACTGTACGGCGTCTTGCGGAAATAATGTGCATTTACTAGACTCGCAAATTTTATACTGAAAAATAAAAAATAGTAGAACTACTAAAAGCCGAGCGAAGTTGTGCGACGCAGAACTTAAGTGCTCACACTAACCATATAAAGTCCCACTGTGCAAGCGAATCGCTCGGGCGGCAGTACGTACTGAAAATTTGTTTCCTTCTCGTTTGAGTAATTTGCTACCATGGCTTAGCAGTAAAGTCATTTTTCCTTTTTCGGAAAATTTGATTGTAAGTACTTACTTCCTTTTTTGGATCACAATGATCAAGAGACAGAGGAAATTGGAGAAAGTTGATGAAGACCTCCCGCAAAAACGCGACTTCCAACATGAAGTAATAACAATAAAAAATAATAATCACGAAATAATACTATTAATAATATTAGTTTTACATTAAAATAATATAGATCTTTGTAGTACGGCGAAGAATATTTTTATTTTATTTACTTCCTTTTCTCCTTTGGAAACATTCTCATAGAACGGTTTTGCGACCGCACAGGGTTTGGCAAGACTAGAGTGCTTAGAAATATTAACATTCAATCAGCCATAACGCTAGTAGAATTATCGAAAAATATGGAATTGTCATAACGTGTCGACGTTTTTACGGTTATCTCATCCTTCCGTCTATCAATGTATTAAAAGAGCATTGCTCACAGATCTGCACCAATTTTGAAACAGATTAAGGTGTAGAACCCCCCCACTAAGCACGGATACACAGGGATCACATGTTCAAATGCTAAAAATAATTAACTATTACGGTTTGTAATGTAATGAGAAGCGTTATTTATATTTGAAATGTTTGTTTTCAGTGATGTGGGAATATGTAGGTAAATCAATATTATTTTTAAGGAAATATTCTATTTTATTTTTATGGATTGTTCGTTCCCATAACTACATCCATTACCGGGGTTAGTTTATTTATTTATAAAAAAGATAATACATTTGATGGGTTAATCATTCAAATTAAAAAAATATATATATCTTTACGTGGCAAATTAAATGAAAAACAGATTGCGCTACTGCGTTACGACTACGAGCATGAAGCTTGTTTTGAATGCGTGATGTTTTTGCGTGCTATTTGGGCACGTTTTTATACATCTTCATTATAAAGCTACACCTCTCCCGACTGACATACTGTGACGCTAATATTTTCAATCAAATTACGTACGTTTATACTTCACGTTTTTTTTTGTCCCACCGAAAAAATCCTTCAATTAATGTTGTTCAGAAACGAATTCGAGTCATTGTTGAAATAAAAAATATAATCCGCAATAATGTTTATTGAAAATGAAACGATCGAAGTACATTTTTGCGGTATCATGGAAGTAAATAATTTCTAGGGATAAAGAGCCTTAATGCTCAAACATAGAGATGAATCTTGTTTGACTGTATTGCTGATAACGTTCAATATAATTAGGTATTTAAACGTTGTGCCCAGGCGTAGAACGAGGATATCATATGGTTGATAAAGGTCACCGGTGCGGTAGCGTGTGGTTAACAACTAAAAAGGATGCCAGTATAGTCCACGTTGATAAAGTCTGTGTTTTAATGAGTTTTTTTTAATGGGCATTAAAAAATAACTAAACTGCACCAGATAGAAACTACAGTGTAGCCAAAGAACGGCAGCGACCCCCAAGGGAGGATAATCTGTTGACATACTTTGTCGTCATGTCGACCCACATACTATACTACGACAAAAGGTCTATAGTTATTTGAACAATTAACTTTTTAAAATTATTAAAACCCTCATGAGCTAAAAAATTAGCAGAAAAGCAAAGAAATAGAAAATTCTGATATTTAGCTTTTTCTAAATAAAATGGGAGTTTTTGAGTATTTGTTATATCGATGTTTGAAATATTATTTTTGGTCGTTTTTTCCTTTTATTCTAACTCGGCACGTTATATCATACTTTCATACAAAATTACAAAACTGTCGATACGAAATTGTCGATTTGACGGACATATATACGTTTGACTGCACCTGCTTCCGTTTTGAACATTCATCGCACGCTACTAGTCATCGGTTTAAGGAGAGACCAGTCAGCCTTGGGACGTGTAATTCACTTTCGAATACTCGCATTTAGCCCTTCATGCGACCTCATTTCTTGACTTGCTTCCTTTGTTGTCTAACTTACGGCATTGATGGTATTTTTTCCGCACCTGTTCACTCGTTAAAGGTTATCTAAGTGATTATTTTTTATTCACCGGGTAAAAAACAATAATGAGACGCGTTGGTTCTGTTTAAATAGAACCGCATTCCGTATAAATGGCACAAGCTCAAATCCACGCCCCGGTACCGCTGGGTTTTTCAAGTTAACTCTAGGTTTCCTGTACGCTCTGTGGCAGAAGCTAATATAAGGAAACTTTTGTGCCTACGTTTTGCATAAGAAATAGAATGCCTATTGTGTATTTAAAAACGCAAAATGTAATCGTAATCATTTTTCAATAATCTGATTACATTTTGCCCATCTATGCTTACATATGACATTTAGATACCTCACGCATTTTCTCACAATGTTTAATATAAATTAAATAAAATACTTAATGACTTGTGTATATCTGCTTACTTTGAGTAATATAGCTTATATAGAGTTAAATGAATGTATTTCACATACCAGCCTTATCATTGTGGAATATTTGATCTTGTTCATCCCTTTGTTTCAACTGGGCACGTCAAAAATGTGTCACAAACTTACTCATTCTAAAGTCGAACTTGCGACTTCTTTAATTGTTATTAGTTATAATTTTATTAAATATACTTTGCAAAATTTAGTCATATTTATTTAAAACTAGTTAAATACATGTGTTGTCATATGAATTGTCTATAAATAAATCGCGCACTTGCAACTATCGAATACTATTTCCAATTTGTTTATACAAGCATTAAAATCGACTTCTACCTTTCTATAATGGAATCGACACAAATAGCTTCAGTTTTATCACCATGGGTTCCGATGAGCTTGGTTCCTGGAATCTCATGCGATACTTCAACTGAGTTTATATCGACGTCATAAAGGCTATAAGGGGTTTCATCCATTAAAATTCAGTTGTTAGTTACAAAAGGTGTTTTTAAATCATAGGTTTATATTTGCCGTAAAAGATAATAATTTCAGAAACCGATTGCATTGTTTAAATCGGGAAGATTAGACCAATGGTGTCCAAAATAAACAAATCATTTTTAAAAATGTATGTTAAAAACGACGCAGTGGCAAAGCTCCGGCGCCGGATCGCTGCCGCAACGTATCCTGTAGCCCGGCTCTAAGGGTGAGATTTATAAACGCTACTTTGCTACCTTGCTTGCCTTTATTAAAACATTATGATTGCATTGCATTATGATGACATTGCCATACTTATCTATATTTTACAAAAATTTGAACTAGACGCACTTTGAAACTCGTCTACTTAAATGTTGGTTACAAGTTTTTATTTCTCGGCATCATTTAATCATTGCTCGATTCGAATGCACATCCTATTCTTGTCATTTCACGTGTCAAACCTTGAACTCGTAAAACGTGACTTTGTTTTTGGACTCTATTTTTTTCTAAAAAAACATATCGTACGTTTACGTCTGAATTTAATTCACGACTCCGCAGCCCACGCTTTGAAACACACAGGGATTTACCGTTAGGGAACAACAAAGCGTTGCAGCGCGAACGAGTGCATTATCCTAAATGCCCATAATGGGTGGAATGAATCTCATGTATTTGTTTATAAAGGCGTGCCATAGACGATAGATCCCGTGTTAAGACACGGTGTAACCATGGTGTTAGAACATTAAGGCACATACACACAACATACATTTGGATAATACAGGGTGGCCCATAAGTCCTTTGAAATGAAAAAAAATCATTAAAATAAAACGAATTACAATATGAATTATATTTTTATTTACAAATAAAGCTTGAAAAACGGGAATTATTTTTTTAAAGTAACGTCTTCTAAATGTAATCCGTTACGATCACGGCACTCTTGCAAACGATGTCTAAAATTGTCGATAACTGCGCTGCACGTGTCTACTGAAATGCTTGCCATTTCTCTGCGGATGTTTTCTTTTAGCTCATCAATTGACCGCGGGTTAGTGACGTACACTTTAGCCTTAAGGTAGCCCCACAAAAAAAAATCCATTGGAGTCAGATCCGGACTACGTGGTGGCCAGGAAATGTCTCCTCTCTTAGAGATTACTTTGCTAGGGAAAAGTTGACGGATAACGGGCATAGCAGTGTTAGAAGTGTGGGAAGTTGCTCCATCCTGTTGAAACCACGTCTGAACATTAAAGCCTGGAAAATTTTGCAATTTCGGTGTGAAAAACTCCTCTATCATAGCTACATATCGCTCCGAAGTAACAGTAACCGCGCGTCCTCTAAGAATTACTTCTTACGGCCCTACGATGCTATAGGCTGACATAGCGGCCCAAACTGTCACTTTAGGACTATGTAAGGGCTTCTGATGCCTAAGATTGATGGAGCTCCAATAACGGCAATTTTGTTTACTAACATGCCCGTTAAGATGGAAGTGAGCCTTATCAGAGAACATTATGTTATTGAACGAAGTAAACCGATTTAACAATTCATTGGCATAATTTTCTCTCTGAATGGCGTCAGTATTTTTTAATTCTTGCACCCTGTATTTCCCTTTTGACTTCAAGCAATAATTTTTGCGGTTTTCACTTTTATGTTCAACTTTTCTAGACATAGTGACATTGTCGATAATGCTAGTAGAAACGTGTAAATGTATACAATTGACCTAACGTTTTTACGTGATATTTGGAAAGCTTATGTCAGACTCATACATTTTGCAGTTTCTACTAGCAGTAGCGTTTATCGAATGTTATTTTGTCTAAGCCTCGAAGGTGTTCCGCGTGTCTTGCTTTATTAAGTGACGCAAACAAATAACAAAAAGCTATAGAAACAACAATACGCAAACAAACAAAAAAATACAACAGAAACAAATGAACAACAACAAACAATAACAGAGAACACACATATACAACAGAAATAATAATGAGAAATAATAATGTGTGACGTCTACATGTGAAATGTAAAGAAAAATATCCCTATAAAATGTTTAAATGAGGAATAATAATGTGGATTGTTTTAAGATGTAGATAGAAATAAATATTAGGATAATAAAATTAAAATCTGAATTGAATGATTCTGGTCTCTTATGGTGCTTATTTCAAGTAAGGCTTCAGATAAATATAGTATTTTACATATCTAACTGAGCGATACAGAAATTTAGTGTAATATTATAATTGTAAAAAATATGACCACAGGAAATTGCTATAACTACGCCAGAAATATCAAAATTTAAAATATATTTGTATTCTGTAGAGAGTACCTGTTTCTTCATTATTATTTTCTTTTATTCTGTTCACAAATATTGTTACACAATAGACCCATTTCATTATAAATCCACGAAAAGATTTATTTCTATATTCATCATGCGAACAGCTAGGGATGAAATATGCTTCCAGCGTCCATATTTCCATGTTCTTATAGCTTGGGAGTATTTCTAGAGCAGATACGATCCATCGTCGGAATTATCTTCATAGATCAAGCGTCCGCCTATCAATAATTAAAGAAAAGACCGTAAAAAACATAGTAACATACATTATACTTACGTGGTAATGCATAATACAATATTTAAATATTATTTATCACGCGCATAGCAACGAATATTGGTGTTAGGTTGTATATAAATTCGACTAGTCCACGTCAGTGATCGATTGGTCACAACACCCGAACCAGTACGACTACAAAATTATCTGCTAGGAAGTAGGACAAAAATGTGAACGTCCCATAACAATGGCTTGTCTATTTGCATTTAATATTATTCAAATGTGAGCGACTGCAGCCTTGACAAAAGAATACAACCACAAAAGTTCAAAATACGACATTAGACCTTGCCAGATTTTAGGATCTCGACGGCACACTTTTAGTGGACATAAAAATTGAAAAAACAAGGTCTTGTGTGATTTTACGAGGGATTCCTAATCGGATGACATAAAACCGTATATTTTGTAAGGATATATTCAAACTCATTCATGGTTTTATCTCGGCCAGGTGCCAATCATCACATAAATAGTATTTTAAATTGCACATAAAACAAAAACAATAAATACCATTGGAGAAGAACGACCACCGAGATGCGAAATGGGCACCCGTTTATCTAGATAATAACGTCTATAAAAGGTAGAACAGGACTTTTTTGCGTAATTATAATTACGTGTGCCAATCGATACAGTTGATATCTTTGCAAAACGTAATACGATAACTGTTTAGATTGTAATGAAATATGTTTGATATTCAAACGTTAATTTATAACGAAACTCGTATATAATATCGCAATTTTGTTGTGTTGCTGTCTGTTGAAATAGAAAAAAATTGAAGTATATATTATAGTAGCATAAAAGTTAATGTGTATTATTAAAAAAATACAATCTTTGAAACTTGATCGTGAGTGTTTATGTATATATTGCTTAACAAATCCATGAGCCATATAACATTTTGACGTCTTATTCTAGTTTCTACTACACGCTATGATTTATTGTAGTGGTATACCAAACGACTTAGAATAAGGAACAATCTATCAGTGATGGAGCTAGTGAAAATGTTCAAAATCTATGAAATAGACATACGCATGTGAAAGCTTATGTCAATCCCATACCTTTTATACTATTTTAATGGCGTTATCGTTAATCGAATATTATATTCCTAAGTTGTCTATTATCATATTATAATATAATTTATACACGGACCAGATTATTTGCTAGAAACTAACTATATAAGATCGTTCAGTTCAAAGAGTTTATTCTCATTAAGATACAAAATCACTTACATGAGAACAATTTGTTTAAAAACTATTTGGAACAGTAAGATACTAAGAGCTCACTTGGCAAACACAGAACCGTATTTGTTAGTATTTATCTTAATATATTGTAGTAATTTAGTTCGTTACAATAGACATATTTATAAATCAGTCCAAACGAATATAAATGCATTATAATACTGCAAATGTCAATCTATTTTTTATTATAATTGGTTTAAAATTAACGAGATAAAAGGTTAGGTCGCTTATTAATCAAATGTCAAACTGTTTCCTTAATTTATTGAGAAAATAATAATTAGATGAAGAGTTTTCGTTTTTGTTAAGTGGTTTTATTGTTTTTACGCCTTCCCATGACACCCAAATGATATGTCATGCCTGCAACTTTACGACCATCCGTGCACGCGCGTGTGCGAGCCTTTCTTTCGTCTCTTGAAATTGTGGTAATACGTTACTTAGGCTGAGATTTGTAAGCGCTGCATTGACTTTGCTTACACTTTGCTCAGAAAATAATAATTTATTTGTGTCTTAGGCAAAATCTAAATATATAATAAGGACTTGAGTATGACCCTAATATTGGCAGAGTCATGTCCAAGATAAAGAATGTGATTTACGATAAACTTAATCATTAATATAATATGTTCTTTGAGTAAAGAGTAAGCAAAATCAAAGTAGTGTTCATAAATCTTAGCCTTAGAATCGCGGGTGTTCGAACATTAAAATTTAAATTAAAATCTCCGTTTTAAGCTGACTTACAATTTCTTTTTCGGTATGACAAAATGCTGTTTTGCCATTCATTTGGTTCGCTGTCAGTTTGAAAACGTATTTAATGTTTGTAGGATTCCGTGCCACATAAAGAAAAACGATGCCATTTTAAGATTCCTTTGTTGTCTATCTCTCTGTTTTCCAAGACGCTTTTTCTCAGGAAAGCGCGATCTCTTGTGGCCCTAAAAAGATCTTACTTCTAAGTCAACTCTATCAAAAGGTATGCCCGTTTATCTCATTGTTTCTTTTTTTTTCGTTTTTCCCATTTTTCCAAGGAAATCAATACTTATAGGGTTCTTCCCGTTGGTCTAGAATGTAATTTGACAAGAAGCAAGATTTTATATCTCATGTATAGGGAAAAGTCCGGAAACCCCAAATTTATTGTTACATTACAAACAAATAGAGGTTTTTTTTCTAGTATAGATGTATTTGCAGTTGGTAACAGGACCCTATACCAACTATAGCTATGTATGGGAACAGCCGTTTGTTTACCAACGGAAAAGTTAATTTCGCTTCAAATCTAGTTTATTTTTCCGTTACAGTATGTACAGCAATTTAATTCTTTATTCGTACGGAACCCTTGGTGCCCGAGTCCGACTCGTACTTAACCAGTTTATTACCACATTTTTGTTAAAAAAGAAAAAATATTTCTTCACTGCATTATTTGTAATGCAGATATTTATAAACATAACATTAATTCCACATATACAAACACCCAAACACAGAGTAACTGTTTGTGAAATGTGTAAGGCATATAAAAAAAAATCTGTTCGTTCTCAGGAACGAAACCACAAACAGAAAATCAAAAGTTTACCATTCTAGTCTTTTCTTCACTATGACGGCCGACTAGTCAAATGTGACAAGGTTCTATGGCGGCCTGCGGGTCAATTTTATCAGGTGTAGATAGATACAAACTGATATTTCTGCGGATCGCGCACCGAGGTCGGCCCAGCGCGGCGGGGCCAAGGATACCGCGGCGAAGGGACGTTTGAGTCACATTCCACTGATTTTCGTAGCTTTACCTCATTAGTATCGAGTTTTGATCGCGCTATGCCTGGCTGTGTTTAATTCGTGAATTCCGGTTTAGGGCAGTCTTCATTTATTATTATCATTTGCATATTTTATCAATTATTGCAGTTTGACGTTAAGTTTGAATTGCAGAATTTTTTGAGACGTAGTTAGGTGTTGTACTTTGGTATATTGACTTTAATTTTTATTTTACGGTGATACTTTACGTGATAATATGCTAATGATTAAATTAAATTATGATTATGGCAATACTTGTTGTTCAATAAAGATAATATTTAATAATACTAATATATCGTCACGCTGTATCCCTTACAGGGTGAGCAAATGTACATTAGTGACTGTATCCACTTTTGTGCTTATATGTCGCGCCCAACGTGACCAGTAGCGCAGGTGATCGCCGTTCTCACAGCACTAGTACACATGACATTTATATCTGATGTCATGCGCGTTTCCTCACGATGATTTCCATCACCGGTGAGTATGTGGAGCGTAAATCTGTACGTAATCTTGAAAAACGTAGGTACATGTTGGGATTCGAATATACGACTATTCGCGTTGTCGCGCATCGAAACCGGTCCATTGGCCACTAAGCCACCACAGCCACAGCTAATATTTTTAAAGGCGCAATTCGGTTTCTAGCAATTGCTGCTCGACAATTTCGCTCGTCACTCATTCTACTGCCTTTAAATTGTCCTTTGAATAAACTATAATATATTATAAAAAACAAGTAATGATTACAGTAATGCACACATACGTAGATTGTTTTTTCAAGGCATAAGGTTCCCATTAGTAAATTTTATTTCAATGGCCAACCAAGGTGAGACTAAAATCTTTAACATTCATAATAACACTTTTATTATGTTAATTAAAATACCTCCCGTTACGGTCACTTATTTCTTTTGAGATTAAAATGAGCGTCTACATAATACATCATTGCTAATTATATTTGTAAATTACCTTGTTTTCAATTATGTTTCCTACACCTTAGCGGAGGGTACGGGTCTAGTTTTAAATTTGAATTATTTAATAAAAATTTATGTCTAATGCTAGATAAACTCCGTTAATCATAATAAGATGAATAACGAACTTTTTCCTATTCCCCGTCCAATAAAAATTCGCCTTACGTATTTTTATGGCTTTCTCTACAACTTATTTAAAGTGTACAAGAGTTTTCTGCATTGTGAGTAATCAAAACCGAGGTCAGTTATCGATTGAAAGTTAATGATGAGTTGCGTGTAGCTTTGAGCAATGATATTCTTCTTCTCTATTAGTCTTAGAATTATTGAACTTGTGTAAAAGAAATGCAAGCTCAAAAATCACATTAATTCAGAAAGAACTTAGCTTTCTACTAAAATTATTTCATTAATGTATCTTACTGTTTTGAAGCTTTGATTAAAGTTTATTTTCTTGTTAGCCCTGCTACAAAAAAAAAGAAATCAAAGTGGTTTCTTGTGAAGAAAAATTGGAAGCCCCTGCTCTAAACACTAATGATGGAATGTTGAAGCTCTAGAGCAGCAGGCACGCAAGCCGAACTACTGGCTTGTGTAAATTTTTATAAAGCGTATTCAGACGAAGTGCGCTGGATGGCGCGTGCAGCGTCGCCCAGCACACGCTGAGCTGAGTGCTCTTTGAGATGGGTAGCAGCACACAGGATACATGATGTGATGTTATGTTTTCTTTCATTGTTGTTTTTTTTTTATATATAAATATGTTTGTTGTGTGTTGTTATCTTTTTGGCTCAATAAACTTTTTCTTTCTTTCTTTCTTTCTTTCAGTGCCACCAGGCAACACGTTTCCTTCATATTAATTAATCCCGTCTTGTACTTTCGCTAAATCCGAGTACTTATAAGTTCACTCTCCGTCAGACCTATAAGCCTTTTCATTTGGACTGCAAAGGTAAGTCCCGACCGGCCTCTCAAGACTTGCGTCAACTTACATTATAGTATATATATTTTTCGTTATACTGTCTTCGTCTATCCTAAATATATATAAAATTAGGGAAATGTGGCGATACATTGTATGTGGCTAAAGACATGTTGTCACCGTAATGATTTATAGTAATTTTATTAAATTTTATGCTGAAAAGTAATATTCATCATACTTTTAACCTTTGCCCTCCATCAAAGGCATTCCTTCTCGACGAAATGAAATTTCATGGCATGTGAAACTTGACGCTTCCAAATAAATTACTGTCATCTATTTGTGATATGAGTATCTCTATAACTAAGAATAAAACTTAATCTTAATATTTAATATAGGGCTTTAAAAAGTCATGATTATTAAAAAAAAACGGCTCTTGAATGTCGAAGTTCGAATCGAAATCAACTGTACATTGGCATATGTGTCATCTGTAATTGAATCACTGCGACTAACGGGGCATTGGCAGGCTTTGTGGGTGTGATATAAATGTGTTTGAATATGAAATACCTTAAATTCTTCTGTAGGTATACTAGAATTCATTTCCATTCCTGCCGCTCATTTAGTCCCACTCGGAGCTTCCGTACGGGCCGATATGATACGAAGTTCATTCTATCGAGTTTGTTAAACTTTTATGATTACTCAATGTTATTTAAAGTGGTATGAATTTAGAACTAGTTCTCTAGAAACGTCAAAAGATATAAATAAACTGGTGAGAGTCTAAAGTGTATGTAGATGCTAGAAGAACGATGTTATTTTATTGGTATTTTTATGATATAAGACACGAGGATTTATTACAGAATTTATTATTATTATTATGATAATGCAGGGATATAACATAAATATATTAAAGTTTTTCTTTTAGTATTCATTTCTAATAGCGTACTTATGTCAAAATATATAGTAAAGTTTCTAAAGTAAAAAACACTTGTTATAAAACTTCTTAATATTGAAAAGAAATACTACAGCACTCTAATTTCAGGTGGGTTTTTAATTCGTAAATAACATAAATATTTTGGAGTAAGTGTTATAGATTTTACAATTTTATGAACGCACTGTGATGTCACATTTCTAAAAACATACGTTTATTTTATAGTGAACAGAAAATAGGCACAAACTCAGTCAGCATGTCGGGCAATAGATCACAGTGCGGTCACGTTCTAAATAATCTATCCGTATCATATTTCACTCTTTGTGTCTCTGGTTCGTGACAAAGCTACTGTCTCTTGTATCATCGTTCGTATTTTGCAACACAATGTGCTGACCCCAAGAAACTACGTGTAAATAGTTTATCACGGAACGTTCACATGTAAAACCATATATCAAACAAGCCATGACGTATTCTGCACTTATTGCCCATTATTTTTTATAACATTACATATACTTATTTCAATTATAGTTTTTTTTGTGATCTAGCTATTTACAGAAAACCCGAGTCTTTGGAGACTGTTCTTAATCTCGCAGCGCTATGTTCTTTTCCAACACTTCCACTATCTTTATATTCAAAATTATGTCTGAATTATTATTGACATAATCATTATTTGCTTGGTTTAATTCATCATGAGGTATGAAGTCTATTCTGCTAACATGCTATTCAATGGCTTCGCCGGTCCTGTTGCAGAAGCTTATGTCTGATCCGACATATTACCATCATTATATCCGCTGTCTATTAATTCACTTCAGGATACAAAATTTGATTCCCCACCATGGCATTAACTATACACACTGGTCTTGACTGAAACTTCGAGATCTAGAATCTAAGTAGGCCGTATTAAAGTCTACGTACTCCACTGTTGGTGTCTGGGTACAGACAAGGTAACATTCGTTCAACGATAATGCTTGTGCATATCGTTATGACGTGATATTTCGAAAGCCCTATAACGATCCCATACATTTTGCGTTTTTCTGCAAGATTTGGAGTCGCCTGCCTCGCAGTTTTTTACCAGTTACACAATGGAAAGTCTTCTCAACGCTATATTCTCTAATACTACCAG
This sequence comes from Automeris io, assembly GCA_036320925.1. Lineage (NCBI taxonomy): Eukaryota > Metazoa > Arthropoda > Insecta > Lepidoptera > Saturniidae > Automeris > Automeris io. The sequence goes on from JAUDJH010000027.1 coordinate 4,133,214, forward strand.
CCTCGATTCATCATAAAATCAGTAAAAGCCATGTTGGTTATCATCCGTACATGATAGATCTCTCTTATATACGCATGAAAATATTCGCTTCTACATGAATCATGCGAACAACCAAGAAGTAAAATATACTTCCAGTGACCACAATTTCACGTTTTTATGACTTGGCAGCCTTCAAGAGAAGAGTGTATTAGCATTTGGTTGGGCGAACGCGGTGCATCTTGGACTTATCTTCTGTTTCCACCAGGCGTGATTGAGAGCAAGTGTCCACCTTCAAATCATAATAAAAATAGCTCTGATCAAATTTTACACTACTGACTGACTACTGACTACACCTCACATCATCGCATCGCAATAGGAATTTACCATTTTGTTATTACGATGCCAAATAGACATGCCAACTGCGACTTTATTAGATTTAGGTTGTCTTAAAACTTGTCGGTGAAATTGTAATCACTGAAATGGTATTCACTCGTGTGTTCTGCTTATAATACATAAAAATTAAAAGTATATAATAGTTGGAGGTAGAACTTAGTATAATATTCGTGGGAAAAGTTAGACGTCGCGTTCAGTGAATACCCAATTAAAACTCTATTGCTCGAGAGCATTTTGCGTATCCGTTGAAATACGAAGGTGCTCAGTGAAAGTGAGCGAACGGTTACGCAACCGACTCTATATTGCATGGGAATCTCGTCTTTAGCATCGCAATATTGATATCTTGGACATCGTGGGATTTCAAATTTCTTATTATTGTATAAGTGACTAGCTTTGTCCGTGGCTCTGCTCTCGTGGAATTCCCGTTTGGCGTGATAACAGGATATTATTTTCCCCGGAAAGCCCATTCTAAACATTACCGATTATTTTTAAACGGATATATTCTTTTATAGAATATCTCCTAGACCGAAACAAACTTTAACTCTTAGTAACATTAATATAAAAGATATTTGTTGTTAAAGACACTTTTTTAGCAATAATTTATCGGTTTTCATAGTCTTTGGTTTACTGACTGACTTTAGTAAGCTATTATCTTACGATACATCCGTAAGCAAGAAATAATTGATAAAACCTCATAAGCGCTTTTTACCACAACCTAAATTACTATAGGTACGGAGGCTTACTTTCAAAGGAGACATGTGATCGGTAGAACTCACCGGAGCGAAAATCCTGTAGCGTGTTCACCTCGGTTCGTCTGTCTATATGCTACGAACCCATTTAAGTAACTTTCAAATATTTGTATAAGTGTTTATTTGAATATTCGTAAAGATGGAAACATTCATTTAAGAAAAGTAATGTCTTAAAGCGCTGGTAACCGTTTCATCGTTGAATAATTTATACATACCACTACTTGCCTTCTCTTCGTAAACGATTGAAATAAGAAAAATGCGTTTTGCTTATCTACCATTTAATGACTACTGTTTATCATTTCAGCTTAATTTATAGACGCTACCGTAGGCTTCGATAAATTAATTGTCGCACCACGTACATTTCCTCAATCTCAAGCCGGCACTGCTATACCTTTAAGATTAACATCGTTCAATATTTCAAATTAAAATTCCACTAAAATCAATATTTTAACTTGATTAATTGTACTACAGCCTGCTATGCGATCGTAAATATTTAACTGTACTTATAAAGTGGAATGATTATAATTACTCGATATTTTTTAACTGTTCTAGGGCAAGGGCGTTTATAAAAACTTCATTTGTACTTGAGAAAAATATACGACAATGAACCATTAAGTACTTATAGTCCAATAAATCTTAATTTTGGCTTTTTCATACATCTCTTAAAATCTAAATCCAGACACGAAAGAAGTTGAAGCAAATGCTAAATTATCTTTAAATGTCCACACTGAGCCGACATACGATAAGAAAAATCTCCAAAACGATTATTTTTGTCACATGCATTATTTAAAACAACCATTCGATGCATCCTTTTGCGTTTGTTATTGTTTAAAAGGACTACGTTTTTTTCTCAACACTCGTACGTTTAGAAATAACTTATTTGTGTTAAAAAGACTCGCTTTGGTACCAGGCAACGTGCCAAACGATAATTTGTGCTATTCGTTGGATTAACTTGTGAAAAGAGAATGACGCTCTGCCACCATCCGGACTTTTTCAAATCGGTTTGAGTATAGTGGGCGGCGAACTAGTTCAGTAACCTCTTTAAATCGGTATCACTTTATTGTTTCGTAGGCATTGTCTATTGAGGCGGTGTTAATTTGAAACCGCCTTCGCGCTGTCATTCAAACATAAAATAAACATTATGATGTCGTATTATTGCATTTGTTCTAAAAAAATATGTTCTCGTATTGTCATTAATAACACTGGTCTACAGTGGTTTTGTTGCCCTAGATATAAGATTGATTTTGGATATATTTATACTCACAATTCATGAAATTATGAATGATTTTGTAAGATTTGCTTTCGTTTTTTTTTAAATACTTATTTTTATTTTACATTACAAAAATCGGAAAACGAGAAACAAAATAACAGATATATTTATAATGTCAGTTTTATTTGGATAAAAATATGATATATCGAAGTAAATAGAGAGGAAAATTTGGAAAACATGTTATATTTCCATAAAACGCCTTTTAAGAGCTTTTCTTTTATAATTTTTCCGGGGACAATCTCTTTTTAAAGACCAGCAGTAATCTGCCATCATATGACAGTCCCATCGACCCTGATATCTTTCTTCCATTACTTTCAGATCCTGGTGGAACCGCTCTCCTTGTTCCTCACTATAATTTCCTAAATTATCTGGAAATTTATCCAAATGATTGCGGAGATAGTGTAACTTGATACTCATATTTGCTCCTAGAGTCTGAAAGTTTGTCAGCATATTTTGTACAATTTCTTCATAATTTGGTGCTTTATGGTTACCTAGGAAATTTTCGACTACCAACACAAAACTTTCCCAAGCTTCACTTTCGGGAACAGTCATAACTTTAATAAAATCTGCGTCTTTTATCAATTGCCGTATTTGAGGACCATCAAATATTCCACCTTTCAACTTTTCCATACTAAGCTTCGGAAATTTTCGACAAATGTATTTAAAACAATCCCCTTCCTTGTCCAAAGCTTTAACGAATTGCTTTATCATTCCTAACTTAATATGTAATGGTGGAAGTATGATTTTGTCTCTGTTCACCAACGGTTCCCTTATTACATTGGCTTTACCGACAGTTAGAGAATTTCTTGCAGGCCAAACATCTTGTTCCCAATGAAGTTGCTTTGCTCTACTGTCCCACATACAAAGGAAGCAAGGGTATTTCGTGTATCCACTTTGTTGACCAAGTAAAAAATTAACCATTTTCAAATCTACACAGATCGGCCATTGATGCTCCGAGTATTTAATTTTTTCTAAAACTAATTTTACATTTTCATATTCTTCTTTAAGTTTTGTTGAATGGGCAATTGGAATTGATGCAAATTTATTTCTATTGTGCAGTAAGACGCATTTTAAACTTCTTTTACAGCTGTCAATAAAAAGACGCCACTCAGTAGGTTTGTATTCTTTCAAGCCCATGTCTAAAAGCAGCTTCGCAATATCAGTACAATATACCAGTCCTTCATTTTCATCAAAAAATTGTAATAGCTCACTTTCTCGCGTTCTGTACGTTGTAATTGTTACTGTTGGTGCCAATAAATTTTTTTCTTTCAATCTTGAGGCTAAAAGTTCTGATTCCTGTTTTGATAAATTTAGATCCCGTATCAAATCACTGAGTTCATTTTGAGAAAATAACTTTGGCGTAGATGTTTCACCCTCCCATTCACTTCCACTGGTAGACTGTTTCGATTTCTGTGAATTCGGCAACATCATTGTTTCTGAGGGCATGCGAATCACTTTTGAAACGTAAACAGGCCGAGGGAGAGTTTCACTGTGTAAAACAGGACATTTTGTAGACTGTAAGTCTGGATATCTCCACGTTTGGTTTCGATTAAAACCTTTAGCATCTACTACGCAAAAGTAACAATCATCGACATGATTCTTAGGCTCCATCCAGATCATAGGAATACCAAAGTCTAATCCAGAACGTTCTCCTTTTTTCCACAACCGCAAAGACTCAACACAGGACTTACAAACTTTATTCGGATCCCATGATTTATCTAATTTGTCCATTTTAAAACCGAAATATTCAGCATAAGTCTCCTTAACAAAGTCTGTGATATTTCGTTTTTGTTTTTTTAATATATAAATACCACAAATATAACAAAATAAATCACTACTATATTTACACTTTCTTCGTGACGAACTCATGTTTAAAAAGACAAGACAAATATATTAGAATGAACACTCAGCAATTGAATCAAAATATTAACATATGACAACTTATCCAGATTCACGTGTAAGTACTTCAATATTATCAAATAACTGAGTTATCAGCTGTTTTGCGGAGCAAGGAGTCTGAGAGTGGAGATCAAGTGATGTTTGTATGCGCAAAAAAGTTGCGCAGAAGCTTAATCAGGACTGGGAAAACAAATTTTAGTACTAACAAGCTGATAATTGTTCAAAATATAAGATACGTAAAAATCATAAAAAAAAGAGCACATTCAGTATTTTCATGAATATATTCGTAATTTAGGTACTCGAAAACATAAAAATTTGCAAAAATATCCAAGGCAACACAAAAAATTTTTTTTTTGTAGAGCTGTGTAATTCACACATTCGGATAAAAACTAGGAGGACTTAAATAAATTCATATGAGATCAGCGATAACGCTAGTAGGATGTTGTAAAATGTACGGAATTGACATGAGGTTTCAAATATCACGTCAACGCGTTATTTCAATACTATAACACATTTTCTATTAGCGTTATCGCTGATCGATTGTTTCCTTGTCTAACGATCGTAGTTAACCTATATATCTTTAATTCGTAGATCTATAACTAGACCTCTCTCTCCCTTTCAAACCTGTATATGTGTAAAGAGATGTACTATAGTTGCTATAGTGACAAATCTTAGATAGGAGATAGGTAATATTATTAATTTCGACCATATGTCTCCTAGAGACAAGTTCTGTATAAATATATCTTTGAATAAAATTAATTGACTGATACTTATATGAAACTTAAATGTTTTTTAATATTCACAAATATCTTGACTCATTACAACTAATGAGGTAATAAAACGTATCTCTGGCATATACCTTGTATATTAATGGTTGCGCTCTTGTCTATTATTGTAATAAGCATAAGTTTAAAACATATGATATCCGGCTTTATATTCCAATATTTTGTATTTTATACCAAAAATATGTATAATCCCCGTCAGTAAATTAATTTTATTGCATCAAATGCCCACGCCGTTTGTCTGAATTACTTTCGTTGATGTAGTGGAGTGAACGACCCCGTAAGACGGATTATAACTTGAGCAACTTGTTTGTATTAATCCTACACAGAAGTACTGAAGGCTGCAATTTTCAAGTACATTAGTCCCTAGGACTTTATAAACGGTGATCGAACTAATAATCGCACTGAAGTTTCTTTTTTTATCATTAAATCTGTTTACGGTTCATCTCAAACATTTATGTTGGCAACAGATGATCATGTAGGATTATAGATGACGACTCGCGCTTGACACTTTAATAAAACAGAAAAAACTTCCGAGTTTTACAAAATTCCTTCTTCAATGATAGTTAGACCTTTCGATAAAGTTGCAACTGGCCTTTACTTCGAATACTAGTTAAAATATTTAGAAAAATCCACAAAAATAGCACCACCAAAGAAAATGCTCTAAAGACAATTTAATTAACATTACACAGACAGTTTGTGCAAACCAGTTTTATCTTACCTATACGTTACATCAACTTTCATTACGTTATTTGTAGTTTGCATAATATAATACTGAAACCTTTACTGGACATGTATTTTAAATGACCAAACTGCGTCAACAATGTAAACGGTAGAAGTTTACTGTAAACAATCATTTTTATGTATCTGTCCAGCGAGACTACTGCTGGCAAGAACATTGCCCTTCCAATTCATTGCAAATAGGCAACCTTTACCAAGTGCTTTACATTGTCACGTGACATGGGTACTCTCATCTATAATACATAGTGACGGGCATAGCAAATACACCCCGGGCGTGCACATTTTCAGTTCCTAACTCGCTAAAACAAAATGTACATATTTTTAGATACATTATATTATTACATTCACAACACTTTGGTTACTCCCTGTGAGCAAACGAACAATCGTACAATATTTCGTAACAAATTAAACACAAATTGTTAGTTCACTAAACATAATTACTAACTTTGATTTGCTTATTTTAAATAAGCACTGATATTTATTGTTATTAGTAATTTACAGGAATTAATATACATTTATTTCATATAAAAAAAAAAATTGTATGACATATTTAATTAAACTCACACATTAGAATACCTAAACGTACTGAAAAAATACAATGACTCAAAAACAGAATTCATTTTATTGACGCACGCAGTGTCGGCAAATGAAACGTAAAAACACAAAATTTATGTACTTTTATCTAAAATTTGCTATAATTACAATTTATAGCCTTGAAATTATATAAATATTGTCATTTAATATAAAGTAATAATTATAAATAGCAATTAAGGTGAAAAACCTATATTTTTAAAGCCCTTTGTTTGTAAAATCTGCTTTTAATTGCGAATAAATCGGAAAATTGTGGGCGTGACCTATTAAACGGCTCATATGGCGTGGGGCTCTAAAATTTACTCTGCTTTTCGTTCGCTACGCTGCATTCACGTGCTTAATTTGTATTAGCAAATATTATTATTGTCTTATCGAACAATAAAAGGCGTGAAAATGGAAAATAATGATATGAATGTTTTCTTTTTTATATTTAACTTTTAGTAATATATCCCAAGACTTATTTATTGTAAGGTATGTATTTCTTTTATGCATATATGAGATGAACGCCACTGTATCTACTGTAGTTGGCACTGATTGCATTTTAAAATGTTTGAAGAGAATTTCAATTAGATCTCTCTCTGATCTTCACTATTTCAAAGTGAAGGAATCTCTTTTTTTTGTGAATGGATAAAACTTAATATTCTAGTTCTCTTGTGTCAATATTGTTTATGGCGGTTATTAACTAACTTCAATTTAAACCTTTTACTGAGGTCCAACAATAAATAATGCATGATCCCTCGCTTATAAAATCGCATTGTTCAAATTAGTTTATAATGTCTGATTTTCACAAATTGTGTTTTTTATACATATATAACTTGAAATTATTTTTTTCTATATGGTTCTGTAAACATCTTTGTTTACTTTATCGATAATGTAATATATCGATATCGCGGTCATATTCTTTGGAATCAGACCCTGGGGATGAACAGAATGTTATACATACCCGTTAAAATCCTCTGTATTTCTCATGCCACTTCATTGTTATGAACATACTTCTAGGTAGTTACTCGGCGTCAGTAGCGTTCATTCCATAGATGCATGAAAGCATTGCATGCCCTGACGTTAAATAAGTCTGGGATAAAATGCTTAAAATTATGCAAAAAACGAAACAATTAATGGTCATATCTATTCTATATTCACGTCGTCTATCTTTCCTGTGAAATCAATATAAGATTTACTATGATAATATAATATTCAAACTAATTGCCCGAATTCTGCCTATCCTGTCCAAATATGCTATGCACGTCACTGCTCGACGTATACTTTGCGTGCCTCCTACAAATACATTATCCATTGAAAAGCGTCCTACTCATATCGGTATCTGAAACTCTTTCCGGCATCAATTTGAAGTTAATATCCATTAAATAACCGTTTGAATCATAAAGCACCCATGTCTAACGCCCACACTGAACTTATAAATGATCGATATAAAATAGCCATTGTTTCCCCGTAACAGTTTTAACACCTCATTACGACTTTACGAGATAAATGTGAGCGGTCGGCTGCCGTGCCTCACAATTCGATTTAATGTTGTTAATTGGAGTCAACAGTCACCAGCCGCTCCACATCTAAGCATTGTTCGAGACACGACACTTTCTAAACTTAAGCTGATCTCGTATCTTTTAATGATATAAGGTAGCCAGGAAACTGTTTAAAACACGCGCAATAAACAATCTATTTGAAAGGTGGAGCTATCAGCAAGCACAACGTTAATTCGTTAGTGAATCTTTACACCAAAAAAATGTAATATTTTAGCTTGAAGTTTTCAGAAATCTCATTTTATATCTGTCTTTTCATGCTGCCCTGCATATAAAATTAACTTGCGAGACTCGGCAGGAACAAGTATTAACTCCTGGTCGCTGAAAAAGAGACATTGAGAAAAACTTTAGTTCCAATACAAGTGTCGCGAGCACTGCACTATGTTATGCTGGATGTTCAAATAAGAAACCGTACTGTCGAACTATGATATATTAAAATTCTAAATATATTTACAATTTTGTGCAACTAAACAATTGTGAGTTATAATTCTGTTGTAGCCCCATCTAGTTTAGAACAAAGATACTTAATGAGTGGAAATGATTAATTTGAACTCTTCAACTGTTTTAAACAATAAGGATGGATAAACAATTCAAAAATTCAGAAAACTCAGAGATCGTAAAAGTGTCGATCAGCTGGTGACGGCAACGACTCCGTATACCAGAATCATCAACGTGTTAATAGTAGAGATGCCACGAATATTCGGCAACTATTCGGTATTCGGCCTATTCGGCCACTTTTTTTTTGCTATTCGGTATTCGGCCGAATAATACGTACTATTCGGCCGAATACCGAATACCAAATCATGTAAAAAAGACACGTTATATTACTCAAAGTTATGTATTTATTTCCAAATTACAACACTTTAGTAATTAAAATATCCTCTCACACACACACTCTCTCTCTCGCTCACACACATACTAATAAACTTATACCGTGAATATCCATATAAAAACACAAAACATCCTTGAATAACCCGAACGGAAGTGCGAGTCTTACCAGAGATAAGATTTACTTAATTGGTGAGACTTATCACCCTGTGTATATGCATAAGTTTTGTGTTGAAATAAAGATTATTTTTATTACTAAACATGCTACTTCCAGGAATATTCGGCGGCCGAATATTCGGCGCTTCGGCCGACAGCGTTGCCGTATATTCGGTATTCGGCCAATTCACTATTCGTGGCATCACTAGTTAATAGGATTTAAAATCATCGTTGACTGGGCTACCTGCAGCATTCGGGAAATGTTAACTCTATATAATAAGAATTGTTTTATTAATTAAATCTCTTAAAAACTGGAATACAGGTTCTAGATAGCATTACTGCACTTGCATGGCGGAATGTGATCCGGGACTGTAGTTCGTACTGTACTGTAGTTCGTTCGGGACTGTAGCGGGTTCAAAAAGTACTTCGTTTAGTAAAATATGCGAATTCGCGTTTTTGGAGGTGATACATCACTCCGTATGTCGTTGAACTGACGGAAAAGTAGTAGAATTTAATATCGAAGGAATACAAGGTTACCGCCAAATAAATCATTAAAGTTTTTTATTATTTATTGATAACAACTCTAAATACCTTTTAAGTTTGCGGTGAGACAATTTATTTCGTATTGCTCTTTTTTATTACCAACGTATCTATTTAGTTTTTGTTTCTATGAGATTTATTGCTTGAACTCCGTATATAATTACATTACTCTGGGCATAAGTATCCAAAAACCGATAAATAACGTTAAGCTGTCATCACTAGATACATATTTAGGTATATTTTAAAATTGAACTAACTTAGAGAAGATGTGGTATCGGCATAATTGCTGTTTTACAGGAATTAAGCAATTACGCCATACAATATCATAAATACTCGTACATGATAAACAAAATGCATTATTTTTAAAAGATATATTTAATTTACTATTTATAGTGTCAAATGGAAAGGGTTTCTTTAACTTAAAGGAAAAATATTGACCTCAAAGTCTCGGTTATTACAAAGTTTACTTAAGTCAATATCCTATCTTGTTCCATCTTGCTATGTGATAGAATAATATAATAATCAGTAGCGTCATAATTTTATTTTATTATATTTTTATGGTTATATTTTGAACCATTAAATATATATTTGCAGCGTTTATTTTGTATGAAGATATAAATGTCATGTGTTGTTGAGATTTTATCGCGTACGTCGTCTATAGTTTAAATAATTCGTATGCAAATATTAGCAGCTCGTGACAATAATTGTATTATTATTCTATTAGACATCTTGTACCAATGGTCGAGGTTTGAAGTCTGCTGTAGGACCTCAAAGATTTTTACTTTGAATTAATGTTGTCGAATGATTGCTCACAATGAACTTGCTGCAAGCTAAGCTTGGGTTTGTATTAGGGGTACTAATTATATATATTTGTATTATATATATGGGTATTAAGTGTATATATTTAAACACGATTACACATACATGACTCGTGACAAATAAATCTACTCATCACAGAAAAGTTTGCCGAAAATATGTCTCATGATTGGCAAATAAGAGCGTCATGAGTAACCACATACGTGATACTGTGAAACAAAATAATCCAACTAAGATTAGCCGAACTGTATCATATACTGTATGAATAACTATCTGAAGGGCATAAAACAGCGCTTCTCTACTGTATTTTTATTTATCCATATAGACATAACCATTTGCCAATTTCCAAATAAGATCAAGTAAATATGGGTTACAACCAGGGATGTTACGGAGCTTCGACTCCGACTCCGATAAGTCGGAACTTCCGATTGTTATTACACCTCCGGTTCCGACTTCGGTTCCGAAACTTTTTAATCGGAGTTATTCATCGGAGGTCACCACCACTGTTCACAATTCATTTGATTTCATTTTATATGTTGTTGAAAAATAATATCAATTAATCAAACAATCAGTGCTACTTTATTTGTAGAAGATATTTTTTTAAATTTAGATTTAAAAAATATAATTAAAATTATTAAATTTAAAACGAAATGTACATTTAAATTTATTACTAAAAGGTTTTTCATTTTACATTTACATTAAATTAAGTAAAATACAAAGTAACACAAAAACAACTCTGGAGCAAATTTGATTTAATTTGTTCGCTGTTAATGGGAAAATGTTAATAAGAAACACAGCAATTTTTATTGTCTGTGTATTTGAAAATTTATCACTTTCTAATTAAAAAGGTTCACTGAATAATATTTTTATTTGTCCCTTAATAAAACTATTTTATTCTGTCGTCACTTGTGACTGACATTGCCTCCGACTCCGATTCCGACTTCGGTTCCGATAAAACTGCCTCCGTTACATCCCTATTTACAACCCCATTCGACGAAGGTGAACTCAGTAATGGCTTACGTTACCAATTTTAGCGCGGAATGTTTTTTGACACGAAAGACTTGTCAAGATACCGCTGACATAGTTATATAATACAAAGTGACCACAGGTAGAAAGGCCTTGTGACTCGATCATTCACTTCTCATCCTGAAAAGCATTTCATTATTCTGGAACTTTGCACTGAAGGTCACACTGTTCACTGCGGCCAGGATGAGACGGAGAAGATGCGTACATGTTTTACGCCACCGCCTATGAGAGAATTCCTGACCTTGGTGTGTGGGTTCATTACACTGACCGCTCTCAGAGGTGGAGCTTGAAAAAGGCTATTGGCTCATCAAATCGTGGGAGTAAAACGAATACCTAAGCCCATCTAGCAGCAAGTTGATGGACGCGCCAGGGCTGTTTAACCAGTAGGAGTTTGGCACAGCGGGGCCACTGCCCTTATGTCCGCCCTCACAGTTCTATGCAGGATTTTCCACCAAGTTACCAAAACAGGGACTCACTATAGACTGTAGACTGCAGTCATTTTATCGAGGAATTATAAAAACAATCTCTGCTTACTTGGATATTAATTCGGTGATATTGACATAATTCTAAACCAAAACAATTTTATTACACAAGGTAAAGTCATCGGAGAGTTCAGGGACTCGCGCCGCGCTCTCATAAGTCGTTCCTTTATGATTGACCTCGATTTTAATTCTGATTAAATTAACGCGTTTTATGAAGCATTCGTTATCTAGGCGCGCGTCTGAAGACGGGCGTGGGTGTTCACGAAATAACTCGGGCGTAATTATTACGATCCGGGCTGATCTCTAATTCGTGAGTCACGGCCGGGTGAAATGGTAAAGTCGTAGGCAACGAGTTGAAACGGCCATTTGATTGGCTGGCTAGAATATTCATTAAATGATGGCAGTCAACAATATTCGTAGGCATGCATTGCATGGACTAATGTCAAGAACAAATTGAAAAGCTTAATTTTCAACAACTTATTGGCTATTTCACAGAAGTATTTCAGGAAAACTTATTAGTATTTCAATCTTTATAAATTTCTTTGTAACAATCTTGCTTTTAAAGATACGTAAAGAGCCGGTCATTATTAAAAAAAAATTGTTACAGGACTGGGCGATGTATGCGCGTCTTAACAAACATTTATAAATTGAAAAGGACTTTGGCTTAGCTAATTTAGCCATTCAATTTAATAGCATCATTGCACGTTCTTGCCAATAAATCGAATGACTGATTTAACCAGTTGTCTACGACGTATACGCGGTCTGTAATCGCATCGCGGTCCATTCAATTACACCCGCGTGATGTGAATTTGTTATTCATTTCGTTAAATTCTTAAGTCGCTCTAACATGTGTACTGCTGGGTCTTTTAGATTCCGTTCCCTCCGTCTTTCCTACTATATAATTGATGTGATTTTAGATAAAGAATTTTACATTATGTGTCCGCTATTGAAATTTGGATTCATTTGGGCACAAAGCTTTACTATATTAATATGATCTTAATAGAAAATCAAGTCGGTTGTGTATTAAATGTTTTTTTTAAGATTCTTCTTGAGATTGGCTTTGTAATCTATTAATATAACTGTCAAATGAATATGTTTTAGAATTTTTGTCTGTCTTTCTTAGTCTTCGTACACGCCTCACGCAGAAACTACAGAAGGGATTATAATGAAGCTGTGTACATCGTTGAATACTGGGCTACTTTTTATGCAGAGAAAGTAAATATATCCTGTAGAAGAGGGAATCAAAGTTTATTTGGTAATTTCGTTATTATTGAGGCTAACCTTGTTCCACTCTCTTCAGTCCATAAAAGAACCATGCGCGCGCGTTTAAGGAGTCACGGCTTTACGATAACTCACATATAGGCATCACGGCTAGGACTAAGAAGTTCTCTAACTCTTGCTTTTGCCGAGTCTTTGAGCTGTGGAATGGTCTTACCGGTAAGCGAGTTCCTACTATTTTATAATATGAGCTCTTTCAAACTTCGTTTGAAAAGTTATTTGTGCATGTCGGCCTGATCGCTGGAACTATCGATAGGTTTTGCTTTAGTTTTGATAATCGTTGTGGTTTTTTTTTGATTGCACCATGTTTACTATAAGGCATGGTGTGGTTAGCTGTGGTTATTATGCAGTTAGGATTTAAAAAAAAAGCTAGAAACTTCAAACTTATATGTACTTAATATTTTAACATAGCTACATATTGCTGCATTGATGGATTATTGCTACGCAATGTCCAGGCCCGGGTACGCTTAGTATCTATAATATATTGTACATATATCTCAGCTTATCAGATATTCCTCTTTATTCCTTCTTTATTCGAGTAAATTCATATCAGTGGTATAGTCTTGAGTATGTTGAAAATAATGTCAGGTTATAAATAATCTCCATTATCGGTAGATTGATGGCGCTCGAGGCGGATTTTGTGATATACACGTACGGTACGGTAATGTAGCGATGCAGTCGATAAATAGACAATGATTATATTGTCACAGACAGCCGGCGGGTGTGGGCCGGCGGTACCGGTGCGCCGCCGACGTCTAAACTGGGACACATAGACGTACGTAATCCTATTATGAGCTCGTTAATTTAATCCCGGCTGGACCTGAATTCTGACGAGGTGATATTGTTCCACATTGACATAGACAAAATTAGTATAAAATCGCCGTAAACGACACTTGGCTATTTTTCATCTTATTCATTCTTTTTTTGAGATGTTTGAGGGCGATCACCGGAAATGGGTTGCGACCACAGTACACAAGTGCAAAGACCGTTATAATGGTTTGCTTTGGCCTGTAGCGTTTCGGGACCAGTTTGTATACGTCTAGTTTTCATATACCTAGAGACAGAGATGGGCAAATGTGTTCTGATTAATAATGAACGATTACAAAATGTAGTCATAATTTTAATTTTCTTGCTCTGTAATCATGATTAAATCCATTTAAAACATTAAGAAATGGTAAATGTGTATACAATCTAGGATTTTATAATGTTTAAAACATAAATGAGCAAAATGCATTCATATTAATGGTAAAAAACCTAAAATTTAATCGTAATCATTTTTATTAATCTGATTACATTTTGCCCATCATTCATCATACATTTGCCCTAGAGACCTTTAATCAATTGATTTTTTCTAATCCCTTGGTTGCTACTACTGTTATTGGACTGCTCTGTGCTCTCTATCAGGTGCGGTGGAGCTACTTCGTCGAGCTAGTATAAACAAATATACCGTGTACTTTAGTATTTTTTCGCTGGGGCACTGTCTGTAATATACCTATAACTAATTTCCGAACAGTCTATCAATGTTAGCAACCGTCAATAGATGACTGTGTGTACATTGTACACCAAATATGGGTCCCATAAATCGGTAACCTGAAATATTATTAACAATGTTATCTGTTTTTTATGATACACAGGCTAGCGCTTGACCAAAATTGTGGATTGTGGAAGATCTAAATGGCGTTAGTTATTTAACGTGTTTACCTTTTTGGTATTTGCTATTAAGGGTTCCCAAGATCATTAATAAAAATTGTTGTTATTTATAGACCCTTGAAGCGATTACCATTTTTAAATGCCTATTGTGAATTCTAATTCCTCGCAAGTATTTTTCTCTCCTACTTTAAACCCAATTAAACGTAACATTGTAAATTTTTGTCCGAATTTGTTTTCACAGAACTGGAACTGGATTTTTTTCCCGCTTCGAATGATTTAGGCATGGTCCGTTATTCTCCAATAAATATACCAAGCTTAATCACGGTTCTTTTAACAATTCAGCCCGTAATAATGTTTTTCTACAAAAAAAAAACCTTCCACGAAAGGTACGAATTTTGTTACAAAATTTATATCTTTCGTCGAAAATATATTCTTGTTAAATAATTGTATTGTATTTGGTTTACGTATTTGTAATGATTAAGTAATGTGAAATCATGCAACCATAAACAAACGATCTTTCTGATTCATAAGAAATAATAACGATTGATTTGCTTAGTGTCTAATCATTTTCTCATCAAATGGTTCAGCAGGCCAGCCAGAACGATCATCGCTTACTTAATGATGTTCAAACAACGTTTTGTTTTGCTGACTCATTAGTTGATATTGTTGACCGTTCTGCAGTTGCTGTTATAAAAATAATAACACATTATCGCATACTTATACATAAGAACGCGTGCTAATACTAGTTCGATGCTATAAATTATATATGTTTCAGTACTAATGATGGATTCAATAAAAACATTCAACGGAAAGTTAGTTCCATTAACCTACCGGAATAACCACTTTATTTTTAGTATTTCGTTGTTTACGGTGAAGCCAAATAAGTGATTTTTTTAGTTGACTTGCGACATTTCATAATTTTTATTCGGTTTTCTTACAAAAGTTCTGATTGCGCCACACGGCAACGCAAAGTGATTCATATGGCGAAGTTGAAAGTAGATTATGCGGCTTCAACTGAAAAAATTACGCTCGTTTGGCTTCACCCTTAATGTTGCTGATTTATAGTCCTTGTTGACCCCTATGACAAAACTTTTCGAGTCTACAATGCTATAGTTACCAATATTATTACATCTCTATTTATGTAGACTACAATGTGGAAGTTAAGTATAAATATTAAACAATGTTGGAGTAGATATGAGAGACAAAATGTTTCTTTGTTAAACGCGTGGCTTAAAAAGTCCCAATTCTTTAAGCCCATTGTAGAGAGTGGCGATGCTATCGCGAGTGGGCGAAGCGCCTTTACGATAAGCGACATTTCTCAAATATTTTAACCCTTGAAACGCATGTTGGTTAAAAAATAAAGCTATTTTGTCCGTATGGTTTATATTTTATATCTACTACAAAATCTGTTTAGGCAAATATTTTTCTTTTATCAGTTATAGTTAGTTGTCTTTGTTTTTGCATTGTAATGACATTCATATTTGGTAATAAAATTAAGCGTGATACAAATTAAAACAGGGGCCTCCTACTAACTGTTTTATCTCTTTCGTAAGATATCTTCTCTATTCTATCTCTACGTGTTCCCCGAAAAAAGAAAGTAACAAAGTCATCTCATAATAACTCCGTTTTTCCCATTGAAGTACGGAACCCTAAAACGAAATTATTAAAAGCCATTATTGAAATCATAAAGAGAATCAATAGTACAGAAGCACGATGCCCTCGGAGTTTGTACTTGATTTGAAATGCGCGTCGGTTAAGTGGCGAAGGATTGAGCCCCTTTTCATCACACAGCATACACTCCTCGTTTACATCGTGACGTTTACGAGTAATAGCTATTTGTGCGTGTAATGAAGATCGTGCGTTACGACCATTTGTTATATACGAGATTGGGTGCATGCCGTGGGCAACTGAATTGTAGATCCAGTGGAGATACGGCTCGCAGTGGAAATGTCACTGGGGCGACCCTATTGTGACAATGGAAGCCTTTATGACGCATTTACACGAGGCTACTTGATAAGACATCCCACTAAACCAAGCCATTACTGGCACTATCAATATAGACAATCCGTATCTTTTAATTCTGTGGTGCACAGATTTGAATTGGTTGCGATCCATCCCAAAATTACCAGACTATCAGCGATCGACTCTGTGTACTGGGTATATAGGTAAATAAGGCAATTATGTGCGATACGCTACCGTATTTAAAAGAAACGCTTCACATTATTATATATTAAAATAAAAACTATTAAAGTAACATGGGTATGGGCAAAAAAGGTATTTCATTCTATCAATGACTGTTTAATTGATGAAAACGCTTGATCTTAATGTGCACAGTTTTCGTCACGGAATATTAATTCCTTTATGTATTATATATCTATACCTCATTATATTAAAAAGAGCAACTACCAGAGTTTCTTGCTTTCTTCTCGGTAGACTGCTTTCCCAACTAGTGGTAGGTTTATTTTCCTTTTGACGATTCACAATTGCTTGTAAGTACTTGTTATTATATTATATCTATTTTTGTACTATTTTATGTTTTATTTCAGGCTTTGTAATAATGTTCTTTAAGTGCTGCCTATACCCTTACTAAAAATAATGTCACTTTACATAATAAGGCACGACTAATAATTATTAGTAGAAACAACAGATATTTAACAGGAACTTCAGGCAGAAGTATATTATTTTGAATAATAAATAAAGTAGTTTTAAATTTTCATATTGTCTATTTCCGTAAAATTAATGAGAACTCTGATGGCGCTAGGAAATAAAATACTCTAATTATTTCAAATCACATAATTACCTATATAAACGAGTTCATCTTAACATTAATGAATTACGATTGATTTGTATTCAATAAAACCAGTTTTGAGTATCCATGGTCCAACGTGCATGTTATACCGACAGGTATGGGCTCCTCACGGACATACAAAATAATGATGCCTCTAAAGGTAGCAGTTGTGACACGCCAGCGGCGACCAAGTCGCAATGTCTGTATGCATTTATATGTTAAATGAAGGAATTATAACTTTATCCAAACAGGCAAGCACTTCCAAGCACTTATGAATCGTCAAAAAAAAGTAAAGTGAATCTACCACCGGTTTGGAAAGCAGAATCTACCGAGAAGAGCCGGCAAGAAACTTTAATAGTTGCTCTTTTTACCATATTGGAAGTACAATAAATGACATGTATAATATACAAAGGATTGAATGCCCCACGAGAAAAATTGCATATTTTAAGACAACGCACTTTTATCATTCAAACAGTCATTGATGGAATAATATCCCTTTTTTAGCAATTTAGTTTTAATAGTTTTTAACTTTCAATAGTGATAACTCCAAGGTGTCTTTAGGTATTGTATTGTATAAGCGAATACCGAGCCCCATGTGAGAACCATGAACTTTTCTAAGCCGGTAATTAGGTAACACTAATTTGTGTTTATTTCTAGTATTTCACTACTTGCCAAAAATACATGGAGATTTTGTCGTATGTATATAACACAGCCGTAAATATATTGCGAAAGGGTCCGATGCAGGTGGTTGTGAAGCGCTCATAGCCGGCGTGTCAAGCTCACGGCCATAGACCGGTACATTTCGACCTAGCAGCCGCAGCCGTGTCGCAAGTGCCCGAATCCGGCGGCTACCTTAATATTTACGTCCATTCATGATCCGTTCGTCTTTTTGATTGAATCTTAAGATCACCGCCCAAGTACGGATGCTTCAGCGAAACGTGGTTCTGGTACCTGCGCCCTAAAACGATGCATGGAATTAAGAAACTTAAAGAAACCACTAACACGCGCCGTAAATGTACCCATTAATATGTTCTATGATCTTCTAATTGAACAACTTGCAATTTCAATCATCTGTAGCGAGGTGATTTATTGAAATCTGTTGATTTCAATTTTATTATGCAGTTTCTGTTACGTACTTGTATCAAGAAATGCTACAGATTTGAAGAAAAACTACGGTAGAACAAAGTGAGCACGAATGATTTTATAAAAACTTGAATATATGTTGCTTCACTTTTACCCGCGCCTTTTCTACTCAATTATCTTTCCAAATATAATACCCAGCATGCGCTCTGGATAGCAATTATACGACTTCTTTTCACTATAAGTATTGAGACAATGTAGAAAAACAGTTTTGTACCTGTTAATTCGTTAGTCTTATTTAATATATATAATAAAAATCAGCCGATTACAAAAAGTTAATAAATGCCTTGTAACTGGGCATTGAGTTTAAATAAATCTGATTCGTAGATTTAGAATTATTATTTATAATACTTTTTGAAATTGGTTGATATTTTTAATAATATTAAATTAAATTAAATTTATTTTTTTTTATTTTTAATTTTATTATTTATAATTCTTCTGTTGCTTTACTACTAAATTCAGGTAATTTATCGTGTTCGAGATAAAATCCTGATTAAATTTAGCCTAAACACGATACATCTGCTGCATCAAAGAAGGTCTTTATCAAACCTTTATCATATTATAACTAAAACGATTATTGATATTGGTCTAGGCGTCCGGTCGATATAGAGGGAAAACTAGATTTTATTGTTGGCCATTTACGTGTTACGGCCTTATATCTCCGAAGACCATCATCAGAACTGCAACATATAAAAACGGAACCAACTTATTTTGCTGCACCCTATTGAACAAAAAGAAAAATATCCAACTCGGTCCATGAACAATGGAGTAATCGGTGAAACTTTATAAGCCTGTTTTTTCCTTTAAGTCTGTTAAAAATATAAATTAACTTACAAAAATATTTAAAAAAAATATTAGTCGCCTGTTTTGTAAGATTAATCCTTCCATGTATATCTCAATTCTATGAAGCGATGCTCCCCTGGGCCTATTCAAATTGTTTAATGACTCGAATGAATGTGGGGCTGGTAAGTGAAGGAGGGTCCGAAATCTCTTCACTTTCAAACTGGTTTGCTGAGGTCGTTTAATTCATTAGTGACCCTCTTAGTTGGGATAACTTGTTGTTGATGCTGTGAAACTGATATTCAACTTTAATTAACTTACAAACCCTGTTTTCATTATGTCGGGAGAAGTCTTTAGTGTGAGCTACATATTTACCAATTTTAAGTTTTTTTACCTGCTTTTGGGAATTTTTACCTAAAAAAAATAAAACGTGCATTTATAGAATCACTTGGTTGTTCCTGTCTGTCTATATCTTTCTGTCTATCAAGAACTTTTTTTTAGGAACGCTCGAAGATACCATGTTGAAAATATTATCAAATACTCAACTCTTCAGTTACTTAAAGTTTTGAAACAGTCGAGAGATACGGTAGTTTATGTCGCGAAACTTACGTTTTTGCAAGTGAATCAAAACCTAAGTACTTCTCGTTGACATAAAGTCGTGATATTTTGCATTTCGTGGTGTCGTATAGCGCAAGTAGCTATGCTGGGCTAGTGAATAAGAGACCAGTATCTATTCACGGCAATGCGTATGGTCTAGCACCGCATGCTCACCGGTAAAGCAAAACATCGTGAGCTAACCCGCATGACATCTAATAGAAATGGCATGTAGAAGTAACCCTAAAAACAGCGATCTGCTGTGCTACTGGTCTCGTTGATAACGACATATAAGCGCAAATGGAATACAGCTACTGATATATCTCTACTCATCCCGAAAGGGAAATAGCATGATTATATATTTTTGTTATGCACAAGTAGGTATAGCAAAAAACTGATATTCATAAATTTTAATTACACGATAAAAAGTCATTTTTCTCGATTACCCAATTTACCAGGCACCAATTTCGTCTTGTATTTGACTCTTTGTATATTTAGGCTATACTCATTTTTTTTTGTCAAAGATTAACTTATTTTCTGAGCAATTTGTAAGCAGGCTCAAAGTAAGGTCTATAAATATCAGCCTTAGTATGGTTTTTTTATATGATTTTATCATTTCGCCGGTAGCAAAAGTTAAATAAGCACTCAGCGGAATCTTTCGCATCTAAATCGTTACATGGAAATTACGTTAGGTTCGCCATATGTCCGGTTGTGTTTTAAGAAATGTTGAGCAACTATTATTTTGTGAAGCGTGATAGTTGATTTTTTTTTTAACTCGAGTCACATTTTATAACATTTTACACATAAGTTTTTCCTGCACCAACGCTTCATTAAATGTACAAAATAGACTTGCGCAAAATGCAGTTTTTTTATCCTTACTCGACATAGAGACCACATCACACCTGATGGTAAGCTTGATACAGTCCAAAAAACGACAACGTCTATCAACAGTAAAGTAAAACTTATAGACAGTTCGCAACGATAACGCCGGCCTGCACAAATATTTCATAGCGTTTTGTTTGAAAGATCCCATATCATAAGAATGTAGGAACACGTTAAAGAAGATCAAAAAATAAAAAGTCTTTAGCGTAAGTATATTTATATAAATATTTGTAAACAATGAACCCGAAATAAATCAGTAAACCCAGTAAATCAATAAAAAAAAATTAGAATCAAAGTTATGCACCCAGATTTAGAAACACTTCTTAATTTATTTTATTACCCTCTTAATCAAATGATAAATAATGATGATGATGTCCTAGCCGGGTTCGGCCACGGCGACTGTTTCAACGCCGATTAAAAAAATCGAGGTCCAGTTTTCGGAAACAGTCAATTGCGCAGGAGATATTTAAGTGCATAACTGGACGCGCTGCCAGAAAAGCACTCTCTCGTCCGAGCTCCCTCAGGCCCGATGGAATGGATAGCCAGTACGATCGGGAGGGAGCGGGATGCAGGTTTGGTCGAGTTTTCCTTCTCTGAACACCTGGTAGAATTGCGGTGTTAAAGGGATACCTTAGTCGCTTTTTACGACACCTCATCAAGAAGAGGGGCGTGCTATTCTATTCTGCCGGCAGCCACCACGGCTAATGATAAATAATAAATTACATACAAATGTACAACTAATTAGGGTTTAAAACCTTTTTAAAATTTAAAAACCATTACTGAAACTGGATTTTAAAGACGACGAGACTGGATGTGTATTTTGAAAACAAGGTTTACTAAATGAATAAATCTCTTTGAAATTTACATGTTTTTTGCATTTTAAAGATTTCTTATAATGGCCACAGACTAAATCTTTTTTGCAACTATCAATGAAATACTTTAAACATTTATTTTGGTTTAATTATTTGATAGCTGTATTCTACAAATGTATATTTTTTCATCCAATGAATGCGAAGACGTAGATCCATATTTCGTACGATCTCGTATAGATACCCTATACCTACTTGCCGGGAACTATGAGTATAATGAATTTGTTTTTTATAATGACTGCTCCGTGCCTGATGGATAGTGCAGTGCATTCGAAAAATGGCTGCGATCCACAACGGACCGCCACACACAGATATTCGGCATCGCCTTGTCAGCCCGCATATGCCATGGTTGAATATCTTTAGATGTATGAACAACTGGACATGGACAAGCCAATCCTGAAAGGCTACAATAATACTTACATGAAATCTGTTGTTCCTTCATATCGAAATGAATAAAGGCAACATTTCTTGTTTAAATATTTTGATAGTAGTTTAGTTTTTTGAAGCCATGGTGTCTGCCGGCAGAATAGAATAGCACCCCCCTCTTCTTGCCGAGGTGTCGTAAAAGGCGACTAAGGTATCTCTTTAACACCGCAATTCAACCAGGTGTTCAGAGAAGGAAAACTCGACCAAACCTGCACCCTGCTTCCTCCCGATCGTACTGGTTCTCCATTCCATCGGGCCTGAGGGAGCTCGGACGAGAGAGTGCTTTTCTGGCAGCGCGTCCAGTTATGCACTGAAATATCTCCTGCGCAATTGACTGTTTCCGTAAACTGGACCTCGATTTTCTTAATCGGTGTTGAAACAGTCACCGTGGCCGAATCCGGCTAGGACATCATCATCATTTTGATAGTGCCCCGCGTATGATGCCGATGGTCCTAGACATAAACCCTGATTCAAAACTTTATAAACAAATTAGTGTATCGATAGTCATAAATTTATATGTATTCAATATGCTGTATGTATGCTGCTTTGTAATTGCTTTTCTAATATATTTTTTTATTATTCAAATACTTACTTAGTCTATGTTGAGTCTGATGGTATTTGCACTTTTGAACTATGCTCACGATCTAGTTCAGGCAATCGTTCTAACATTACCAAAGTATTGGAAACATCAATTATATAGTTTTTGTTTATACAAAAGTATATTATTTCATGGCACAGGAAATATGTCGTATAAATCATTATAATTACTTTGGATCTGTGTGAACGTTGTCGACGATGTTTTAAATATTATAGCTGGTCAATTTTTTATGGTAGTCATTGCCCAAGGCCAGTGTTTGTTAATCGCCAAATATTATACGTTGTAATGTAATCGTTTTACAACCATTTACATAAATTAGTCTCAAAGAAGATGTAGATTATTCTTTGTTTGAAGCGAAGCGACGACTCGTATAAGGAAACTAAAGAAAATGTGATTTATAATAATAATTTTATTGCATACAATGTAATTGGGTTTGCTTAAAATGCTGCTAATGAATGACCTCGACACCAAATTAACTTTCATAAAAAAAAGAGGAGTGTTAAACATTTAAATTTCTAATTATAAACATTATTTTTATAAATATTATAAAAGAAGTTGTAATGTGGTAGTAGTTTAAAAAAATATTTTTAGACAAGAAATCTTCCACCGACCTTATTTTTCAAAATTAAAAATTAGCTTCAAGTATCACAGTTTTAAAGTCCTTTATTACAAAACATTGCTTATTTC
This sequence comes from Automeris io, assembly GCA_036320925.1. Lineage (NCBI taxonomy): Eukaryota > Metazoa > Arthropoda > Insecta > Lepidoptera > Saturniidae > Automeris > Automeris io. Next base: position 4,156,696 of record JAUDJH010000027.1, read on the forward strand.
ATATTTATTTATTTATTATTACGAAAGATAGCAGATTTCTATGTAAGGTATATATTTCATTTGTAATAGGAGGCTTTCAATCATAATTTATGTATTTGATAACTTACTTTTGACATTGAAGGGGAAGGAAAACGTCTTGATGAAACCCTCATGCCGCGATTCATATGTCATATGGTGTGGGGGATGATTAATTGTGCTAGTTCACTTATCGGGTAAATCCACGAACAACTACAAAGGTAGTGATATAATCGCTACTCACATTTATGAGGCTGTTTTAGGGATAAGTACCTCAAAAAGAAATAATTAACCCTTATATGACGATTCCATTGTACGGCAATCTGCTTTTCAGGATAGTTTATTTCGGGAATGCTTGAAAGTATACAGTTAAAATTATTATCAAATAGTTTGTAATTTGCAATCACTTGAGGCTAAGAAAAAAATAAAAATTGTCTAGTAAACTCAATCAAAATATACGGCTGTTAATGCCGCATATTTTGACACTCTTAAGCGGGTCAAAGCTTATAAGGTGGTTTCCATTGACCAAGAGTCATATAAAATTTGGCAAGCACAAAAGTCGTATGAGTATTAGTAGAAGGAAAAAATGAAAACCGAAAATTTGTAGTCAAGTACATTACTGTTTTTTTTTTCTTTTTGCGATTATAAACTTGTTTACATTTGGTAAATCAATCACGACCTATGTCGATGTGTACCAATACACAAAAGATTTCCACCAGAAAATTTGTTTGTTCCATTGATATTCGAGTCACGATACCAATGATAGACGTTATATCTAGTATAAGTTTTTACGGAATTCTCAATACGCGAGTCTTTATCGCACTTGGTTTTTTTTTTATTTATAAACAAATACATGGTCTTTTGCAATCTCACTTTGTGAAAAGTAAAGATGAGATCAATTGTAAAATGCAGTCGTCCAACAAATACCCATTCACTCGTTTCTTCAAAATGACCATTTACGCGATGAGGAAAAAACACATGAATTCCACTCCTAAAATAAATTTAACTGTTATCTTACATCAACATGACATCTTCGTGGCTGTTATGACCAGATCCTTTAAAATTCAAATTATTTGAATTAATTAATGTTGCGTAACTATTGTAACTTATTAACATATCGTCGTTCGTGTGATAATCTGCAATTTAAACACATTTATGTTGAGAGAACCGCACTTTGAATATTCATTAGGAATACTTTAATGCTTACCTTTAATATTAGATCTAAACAGTTATAGTGGATGTTTGTTAAATATAATAATAGTTGTGTCCAAATCTCGCGTATCTGTATTCTTAATAATTAGATAGCTTGAGCGATAAAGTTCTAATAATAATATATTGCCACGTTATATCTCTTTCGGGGAGAGCAGAGGTACATTCATAGATGGGCAAAATGTAATCAGATTAATGAAAATGATTAACGACTACATTTTACATTTTTTACCGTTAATATGACTGTATTTTGCTCAATTATGTTTTAAACACTACAAAATCCTAGATTGTATACACATTTATGATTTCTTAATGTTTTAAATGGATATAATCATGATTACAGAGCAAGAAAATTAAAATTACGACTACATTTTGTAATCGTTCATTATTAATCAGATTACATTTTGCCCATCTCTGGATACATTAGTGCTTGTATCTACTTTGCGCATATATGTCGTGACCGACGTGACCAGTAGCGAAGCTCATCTCCGTTCTCCAGGCACTTACACATGACGTTTCTATTAGATGCCATGCAAGGCTTCTCACGACATTCTTTTCACTGGTGAGCATGTGGTGCCTAAATCTGTACTAATAATCTGGACAAACCCATAGGTACATGCTGGGATACGAATATTCGCGTTACCATGCATTGCTGCCTATCTCTTATCCACTAGGCAACTATAGCTTGAATAAATTTTGTATTATTGTAAATAATTTGTACATAGTTCGATAGTAGCTGCAACACCTACAAGGATCAAAAACCCGTTAAAGCGACTAGCTTTTCGATAAGACATCGGTGTTACTGGCGCCGCCGTAGAAGAAGGATAGTTCAGTCTACTATCGCTCCCCGATGCGTTTACGCTCCAAAGGAATCCCACTCCGACGTAGCCTTGATTTTCTTTCGGCGTTGCATTTCAAGGTAGTCGCTTCTGAAACGCAAGTAGATCACCTTTAGGTTCATTTCTCTGGCTGGCCGCTCAAGTCGAGGTCCGTACCCATAGGTGTGTCCTTGTTTTGCCACCCAAACCATAAATCATTGACTGAGCACCCTAATTGCAGCCGCTCTTTGCCCGGTATAGTTGTGAAGGCCTTTCCCTGCCACCAATATATAATCCTTCCAAAAAAAAAAAATGACATGTGTTTTCAAAATTTCAAGTCGTTACAATATCTAATTTTTTTTTAATGAAAACTTTGTTTGCTTATTTTTCTTTTTGTGTTTTTTTATTGTTTATATATTGCTGTATGTTTCCGTTATAAAATGTTTTGCACTCCTCTACCAGCGCTATCCCTGATCGAATGTTAATGACACTCGCGGTGTGGCCTCTGCTTAACGGGACAGGTTGTTCGGCGGTATCTCTTCGACATTCGCATCACTTGCGAGGGGCATGCAATGATACGGTTTATCACCAATGTCGATCCCGCCTTATTGAATGCAAAGAGGGTTAAGCGCTGCCTGTATCGGCTCCGTTCACACGCACCGAGCGCCGATCTGCGCGGATAATGTGCACGAGTGGCTTGCATCACACGTGCACGGTGTACGCAGTGAAGGCCGGCGCTGTTTGAACGGTCTTGTTGTTTCCTTTATGTTAACAATGATCATTTATCATTAATTATAATTAATTCCAGATCGTCATTATTGGTGCTATATTCAAAATAAAGTTTGAAGTTTGTAGGTAAAATTTCTTGCGACCCCGTGTTGTGCTTTTTAAAACAGAAAAGCTCAATCCGGTTCACTTTTGGATGTTGTCTAGCCAATTGCGTTTCTGAAAGACTGGGCTTCTTTTCCTAGAAATCTTGCCTTCAAAGATTAACCTTTTTTTTGGCCCAGTGGAAATCTTCATGGGACGCCAGGGCAGCAATGAGGGCCGCTGCCCCCCGATGTACTGACTCTTAGCGAGCTATGGAGAGGACGACTATGCTTGGTGTTTCTCTATCAAATCGACACAAAAATAAAGAAATTCGTAGACGAATAAGAGTTATCAAAGTAGCCCAGAGGATTAGCAAGTTGATGTTTCTATGGTCAGGACTGTGCTTGACGAGAGGATGACCGATGGGGCAGGAAATTTCTCGAGACTAAACCACGTACTGGCTAGCGCAGTGTGGCAGTGAACAGATGACCTAACGCAGAGCACAGGGCGACGCTGCATGCAGGCCGCTTCAGACCAGTTGTTCTGAAAAATATTAGAGGAGACCTATATCCAGGAATGAATGCCCTATTGTTGATGAACCGCTCTCAATATTGCCACTCTCTGCCAAATTGCCCACCTCGCCATCCCTAAATCGTGCCCTGTACAGCATTCGATTCCTCACTGTTCATATTGTTTGAGTGTTATTTTTTAACTATTATTGCACAAGATCACAATATTCCTTTCACTTGATGTTCCTCGTTTTGGTGAATAATTTTCAGTTACGCTTTTATTTAACTATCAAGACCAAAGTATTTATCAATTCAAAGGTAAAAAATAATATAAAAGAATTAAAATGTACTATTCAAAGTTTCCAGTTATGCGATGTTGACAAAATAAATAATAGATACAAAGATTAAAAAAAACAACAATTAAATTGAGTGGAGTAGTAGGTATCGCGTATGGAAACCAGTATTTATATTTCACGTGTGCCGGTCCATGTCGTGGCTCGACCGGTCCGATCAACACGTTTCTGTCAGAGAACATTTAAGGGTGACTTCCCACGGTACTGTTTATAGCAAACTGCAACGTGCTGACTCAATTTTGTACGCGCGGGTCAATATGATGGTGTTTACATAACGCAGCTTAAGAACGAAGGAAATCTCCACGAGACAAGACTCTGTTCATAGCCATCGAGACGTCATGCTGGCATAAATATACTACGCAACATAGATGAACAAAATGTAATCAGATTAATGAAAAACGATTGCATTTTTCATCATTAATCTGATTACATTTTTCCCATCTCTGCTTAGCAAATCGCGGAAGCTGACTGAAGCTAGTTACGAACTTTGCAAACACGTTCTTTATTTTACTGGCGTGACAAAGTCATTACTGCACACGTAACGGAAAGTACAGTGTAGTCAAAGGAAGACGCTGTCGTCATGCTAGCCCTCTACTCCACGACTGAAGGTCTCTAAGTTATATGAACAACAAACTGATCTTGAAATGCGACAGGGCTAAGCTAATCAATATGACAGTTTTTGCAATTGTGTATAGTGGTCACAGTCCGGTCAGGCATAAACCATTTCAACCAAACCCAAATTCCTGCTGGAGCATAGGATTAAAACGGGTTGGCACACAAGGGTGGAACACGCGCAGTGGATGACCAACCTAAAATAATACTGCTTCTACTCAGTCATGTTGACGTTTCGGTTCTATCAATTACCCATGCAAATTCGCAATGCGATTCCATTGAATATTCATTCGCTTTTCGATAACTTTATTTATAAAGGCAATATTTATTTTGTGTTTATTGCAAATTCCGGTATGTTTTAATTAAATCACGTGTTAAAGTAGAACGCATTAAATATACGACTTTTTAATACAATAATTATACAAGACATGATAAAATTGTAGCTTCGGCCAGTCTTTACAACGAAGCTCGTCGATTGTAAGTATTAATGTCTGGCTGCGGTAGCCTAGTGGATAAGAGACTGATATCCATCCATGCGGCGCAATACGAGTGGTCCGCAGGTCGTATCCTAATACGTACCTTTAGATTTTTCCAGATTAAGTATAGATTTAGCCATCATACGCTCGTCGATGAAAGTAAACATCTTGAGGGAACCAGCATAGCATCTAATAGAAATGTCATTTATAAGTATCTTGAGAACGGCGTTCACCTGCGCTACTGATCTCCTGACCTTGGACACGACATATAAGTCACTAACCCCGAAAGGGATTATAGCGTAACGATATATTATTATTTTAAAATAAATATTAAATTATCATTTGAAATTATTTCAATCGTGGAGAGAAAGAAAGAAAACCTTTAACTAATGGCAGTCACGTAACATGGCAGTCACATAACAAGGCAATAACAATACAAATAAATAGTACATATAAAGAAGGAAGAGTAACAAAAAAACTATAAAATTTGTTGAAAATTGGAGGGAGCTATCGATTAAGACACCTTGTTGCTTGTGCTACAAACCTCGTCTGGATGGTTTTTTGCTTCCCAGGCTCGGGTGGAGCGATTAGAGGGACACCACTGGGGATTTTTAGTCAGTAGGAGTCTGACGCACCGGGGTCGCTGCCCTCACAGCGGCCCTGATGGTCCTATGTAGGATTTTCCCCCGGGACACAAAAAAAAAATGCTACAAACCTACCTCTAAACCTAAGACTAGGGTTAGACTTGTACCTACCTCTTAAAAGGCGTCTTCACATTACTGGTCTCATTTTGTCATCCAGTAACCGAAATCTGCGCCAAAACAACAAATGTTCACAAATAAATCATCGTTAAACTGATATCGGTCGACTTTTTGCATGTAAATTTGAGCCATATATTTTACTATTGTCGCTAGAAATCTAGTTATTCTTGAAATATTGAATACAATTTGCGAGAAACGCTAATGGGGACGATATTTCTGAAGTTCTAACAGATTATGTCGAAATTCTAAATACCACATGGTGGGTAAGAAATATTCGACCAACTTGAAATGAGTGGATTGGTAATTCTTTAATAAAAATTCAATTAAATTCATTGAGAATTGCGATCAGCAGCAATACTGGTTATCCTGGGATGGCATAAGCGCAAAGTGCTACTAAAGTATTTCGGCTCACCCCGAAAGCAATATAGCGTGCCAATTTACATGTATATTTTGCTATTTTAAATTAATTACATTTATTCTTGAAACAGTAGGTGTTTTTTTCGAACTGGGTTGTGACGAAAGTACACTAGTGCGTCATGCTCCGTACGGCATCTCGCGTTTCGGGATCCATTTTTTTTTTTTATAATTCCATTTGTGCTTATACCTAAAGATTTTCAGTCGTTGTATATGAGTGCCGGCATAATAACGGCGACTTTCAATGGATTCTCATCCCTTGTGCTTTCTATCGAGTGCGTTGCAGTATAAAATTAATAAATAATAAATTAGTAATACTTTCAAAAGTTAACATCTCCGTGTATGTTATAGCTAAACTTACGTACATAAATATATCACGTGTTTTGCCGTATAAAATATATTTATCATTGTCATTACCAAGAATTGTCTTGTATAGGTGCTTAAAAGCTGAACCAGTGATTATTGAAGCTCGAAAATCATTAGGGCGTTTCTGTTACCGCATCAATTCTGAAGAATAATTAATACGCGTCGACTCTGTATCAAAATAACTCATGCTCACAGTTTTTTGTCCCGCATTTAATAGACAAGGATACGTTCGTTATGTTCCTTGTAAGAAAAAAAAAATGGTGTCTTATTTTTTCCCGAAACGGTCGCACAAAAACTGGTAGCCGAGTCGCAGTCCTCGTCAATCGTGACTTGACATATTGACCAATAATCCAGTGTTACTGACTACTGGCAAAATTTTCTACTAAAAAGACTTTGGTAACCTGGGGTAAAATTCTATATAAGACTATCTGGGCCGCTGTTAGAGCAGCGACCTTAATGTGTCAGACTAAAAACCCCCGGGGTGTGCCTCTTATCACTCCACCCAGGCCTGGAAAACCAAATTCATACAGTCGCCCGGTGAGCGAATATCTTTATTCAGGCTTCCTCTCTGGGACGGGTGTGTGTAAAGAACTCACCCTTCCAAACATTTCTTACGGCCGGTGCGCCAGACATGCGCGCTGCTTCCCTCTCTTCCGAGCAACAGACTCCCTCAAGTTTACTTCTCGGAGACTTTGATATCTACCCCCAGTATCCATACGCGGAAATGCAAATAGTCGTATGTTTGAATATTTATCGGTTTTTAAGTATTAATATATTATTTAATTCATACGTAGAATATAGAATACAATCAAAGTTAACGTAAAGCATTGTTAAACATTCATAAAACGTCGTAATGTTACTGTTTCACGTATATCTATTTTTTTTAATATATAAATTTCTATGTTTATTGTTTGTAAGCCCTTCCTTTTTATATCGAAGCCTCCTTAATTTCTGGTAAAATTAACCCGAAGCTAACAACACTGCAATAACCACCGCCACATTAATATGCGCACTGCCACAATGTCTACGATGTGATCCGCAGTACAATTATAATATTTATTGATTAATTACAAGAGACGTTGTAATTACAAAGCTAATATATTATAAAGCATTAGACCGCTTTCCCATTGGTCGACACCGATAATGCTTACACCACAACGCGACTATATGTGAAAATTAATAACTTGTATGTTCCTTATATGGCGTTTGGTATTATAGTGGCCACATTAGCTTACGCCCTTTTCACACGTTTTTATCTGAGGGAACAACATACTGAATCTTGGAACTGCTTCTAGCCTTGTTTATATAGGCAGGAAAGTTTTATCAGTCTCAGCAAATGCAAAAATCCACCTTATTGCTATAATATCATCAAGTCTTTATGTATATTATGATTCGAATATCGGTTACATGCTTTTACTGATTGAATCATCGATTAAATTTTGTAAGGAATATTTTTTCCATCCGTTTACAACTTTTTGCGGCTTCTGAAATGTTTTATTTAGTATTTAAAAATTCTAGTTTTTTATAACTTAGCAGCTTTTAGTTTTACGTGCTCGATCAGTTTGTAAGTTTTAAGTTGTTAATACCATTTTTGTTAGGGACATGCACATTGTTTTACTTTGAATATTAATCGTCGGTCAGACGAACATATTGTTAAGGCCGTAATGTTTCCTAAGCCATTTTGCGTGTGATAATTACGTTTTATGTACGTGTTTACTAATTACACTTTTGTGAAGTGTAATTAAAATATTCTTTGGTTTAAGAGTAATATTTATGAAATGTCGTACGTGTATAATCTATATTATTTTTTTTATCAAACATGTAATACGTTATCGTTTTTTGTTACAGGTAAGATGTTTGTTTATATAACTACAATATAAAGCGAAATGAGGCACTCTTATGAAGGTAATTCGTTTTTATTCTTACGTAAACTTTAATTAACTCTTAAAAACGTTTTTTTAATATAAATATGTATATGTGAAATCCGCACGGATTTTTTGTAAATTTTCATACCTTTTCAGTTAGTATAAAAATACTGCGCTTCTGTTATAATGACCGTTAAATATGAAAAATTAAGGTAATCACTGTGGGAGTTTATTTATAAAAACACAATTTAATAATGTTAATACTATACAATCTAAATTTTACTACATTTCGTTTTTAGTTGGTACTATGAATATTAAATATATCTAAAAACGTCATTTTCGTTATGAAGTACCGGTAAATAAACTTGAATCTGCTATTTACTTCCATCGTTACTTGTACCCATTGGACGATCATTAAAAATAATGAATTAATGTATTGAAATTAATTATTAAATTAATTTCTTTCTAATTATATTGGAAATCAATCGTAGTTGTTTTATGTCAACGTAATAAAATAAAGTGTATTTAAAATAAGACGAAATAAGTTTCTACGGTTGTTTAATTTGCCTACTACTCGTACAGGTAGGGTTGTAACAGATTTCTGCTTTTACCTACATAATTTTTTTTTATTCTGATTCGGTGTAGCAACCATATTACGCCTGATGGTAAGCATGGAGATCGACGTTCTAAGCTTTGAACGCGAGTAGTTATGTACTCTGTTTCTTTTATCGGATAATAGCTAGTTTTTCTTTGTTGCGGCCTTCGATCTGTTATTCTTGTTTTTTGTTTTGGGTTGATGGTGGGTGTAGACTGCAACAAGATGCTAGGATGGCAAAGTGCTGAAGCTCTGATTTTCCTTATGACATAGACATGGAATTCTCGTCACTTAAGTTGTTAGTTTTGACGTTAATCGCGTCTACTGAATATTACAAATATTTAACGGCGGGGTCAAAAAGACTTGTATCTAGAGCCGTAAAACTTAATATTGATTTGAAAATGATTATGGTAACAATGGTGCAATCCAAAAACGAATACGACTATCGAGAGCAAAGAAAAACCTATCGAAAGGTGCAATGGTCATGGCAGACTGCAAAAATATCTCCTCGCGTTTCGTTTAACGTCGAGTGTATGTTGGTTAAAAATAGTGTAGCTTTCAAAAATGTTATGGGTCATATAGTTACTTAATTGGAGAACATCGTACGAGTTTTGATCGCAAAGTCAACGAATTCGGTAACACTGGTGGTTGTAAAATTTCACAACGTTTGCGGTTACCACCCACGCTTTCTAATTCATCGCGTCAGCAACCGATTATTTGCTATTAACTTTCCAACTGACTGTGGTGGTGGCTGTTATGAATATATAGTTGCACTCGGTTGCATTATTTGTTTAAATATTTTGACTGGTACCTATTTATTACAACGTTTTTCTAACCTTTTGTTTGATCAAAATACACTGCCTAGTAATTTACCAGCCAGCTTCACCGGACGTAGATAAACCTTTAATAAATAACTATTGTTTTTTTTATATTTTTTTATCATACATTTTATTGGCACACGCTGTTAAATAACCAAGCTAAAACAATTTAATTATAGCTTCCGTTACTAGTAGATACATTTTTTGGCAACACAATGGAAATCCTCGCAATCGCCCTTACCGTCGACCTGAATGGTTATCACTTGGAAATATGTAATGTTCATTATATTTAAACATATTGGATCAGAATGATTCTTCATATGCTGTGATAGCTAGAACTCGAATTGTGTAAGGGAACAGGACTTTCAATTCGAAAATCCAGTGTGAGCGTGAGGTGGTCGCCTTTCTGCGAGATCGTGCCCAACGGGCGGAGCACACTGCGAGACTGTAAACCATTTCTTTACACCCCACCCTAGACAAAGTAACATTCGTTTGTCGATAATGCTACTAAAAAAGTACAAATGTGTGGAATTGACATAACGTGTAAACGTTATATTTTGAAAGCTAGTGTCAATTCCATCAATTTCTAGTTGCGTTGTCGTTTATCGAATTCCACTTTGTCTAGTCCCGTGGAGCCCTCGATTTCAGCTTATGCCAATAAAGTCGCCTTTTCAGTCAGGTTTAACAGCTGATACAACTCTAATAAAGCCTTGGAAGTATAGGTCGTTACGATTACAATTAAAAAAAATAAAAATATGTATAAAAGGCACTATATACTAATATGGATCTTCACATTCGCAAATTGCAGCCAAAAACGTAATGATCTCAAAATGTACAGTTTTATTTATTTTACAACTTAATCGTGAGCCGGAACAATTTGTGTCAGTGCTTTCATTCTGATTACACGAGGCTTTTTCTTTCGCCATTGTTCCGAACAATAGTCTTTTTCCAGTATCGTTAATTTGCTCAGTCGCGTGGAAGAACATTCGATTTACGGGACAAAAAGTTCGTCAAGCAGCTCTTTCCTTAAGCGCCGTGTATGTACAATAAAAAGATTAGGACAAAAACTACTTCGTGTTGAAATGAGGATGTTCGTTCGAATGAATGCTCAAAACGGAACTGAACTCTTTGACCTACCTTTGTTAGATGATTATATTAATTTATTTAAGAATTCATTGACATCATGAAATATTATTATTTACAGTCCCAAAATATTTATTTATCGATTTTCACTATTGCGTGTGTGTATGTGTACTATATGTGTGGCCGTATGTTTGTGTTCATGTCTATATTTATATACATATTGTTATTTATGACTCTTTGAAATAATGTCTAAAGCTGTTTATCTATACTGTATTGGAATTTACTGTTTTCTGTGCGTTGGCATAGCGTTGAGTTTCAGCTGAAAATCAGCTCTCGGTGACTCAGCTGGTCACCTAGCATATGCTAGGTGACCTAGCACATCTGAGTTGACTTCCCTTCGGAGCAACATCACAACACAGGGTGTCTGCTTTTGCTCTTTTCTACATTGATTAACCTATTCTCCTGTGCTGTATATTATATGTAAATTTTTTTTTTTCTTTAGGTTTAAATAAATATAATCAAGGATGAAGAATTGATTGGGTGTATTAGTAATAAAATATATAATTGATTCATGCTTGTTGAAAAAAAATTGGCCTGTGCGAGTCGAGCTCGCGCTCCGAGGGTTCCGTACTAATTAACTATGAAAACACAGAAAAACATGGTTCTAGCAAAAGATAAACTGCGATCTCATGCAGTGACATAGGTCATGGTTGTATTGCCACCAGTCACTACAATATTGGAATATAGATTTAACTTTGCGTATCTCGGTAATTTTTATGATCATCAAAATTGAGAAATTTTCTGATAATATTATCATTACCAATGGCGTGCATCCATCTCAAGCAAAAAAAAAGAACAATATCAAAACATATGAAACAAAATGTTATTCAATTTGGATTTTAAAACTCTAAATCCAGCAATAACCAGATTTTCAGTTAATACAGGTTTAAATATCCAAATATAAGAAATAATGCTTCTATGGGATGCACGCCACTCATTACGCATAGTTTTTCAAACCATTTTGTGGCATACTTCTCAAGCACGGAATCCTCAACTAAAGATTCCGTATCACTAACGTTATGTCATTTTTATCTGATTTATAAATTGATTATTTTGATAGTTCGTATAATTAATCATTTTATTTTTAAACTGTAATTACTTAATCAACCGTAATATCCTGTGATATGAATCGTCTAATGTGATTACATTAAAGCTGAATGGGTATCCTCATGTCCCGATGTGTATCAAGTAACGCGCATGAATGACGACTACGAGTCCTTTTCGTTCGATATTCGCTTTAATCTATCCTCTAATCGCATACAACATGCCTTTACATCAAAGACACAGATTTCCGACTATATTTTGATTAGTTAATGTTTGTCATTGATGGATATTCTCTTTGCGATGTTATCAGTAAACAAACGGCTTTCCATTAAATCGTTGAATTATAATCAAATTACGTCTTATTTTTTATATAGGGGCGTATAAACGAAGCGTGAAGAGATAATAGTGCAGGCCAGCATGATCACTGTGGCTATAGATAGGTTTTTCTTTACTGTTGGTAGTTGTAGTGGTTTGTGAACTGTAGCACGCTTACCATGAGGTGCGGTGTGGACGCTATTCCGGGTCAGGAGAAAACCCAGTTCAGACAGTTACCCTACCACCTCAAAAATCAAAATTTTTCATTATATGGTTTTTGCTATAAAATGATTATTATTATTGTTTAATAGTATATTAAAATATCAATTAAATGAGTATATTATGAATAAAATAGTATTTTGTCTACTGTAAAGTAACCCAAGTTTACATTGGCAGTACTGAATCCCTAACAACAATGTAGTAGATGTACATACATATGTAAAAGCTTTTTCTCCATCGGCCGTGACGCGCCCGCACGTTGGAGTTTCTCGGCTCGCAGGGCGTCAGGTCGTGGATAGAAAAAACAGGCCGGGCAAGGCGAGCTTTCTCTCGCGGGTCCGCGGCGGGTGAAAGTGGGCCGCATCGTCCTTGGATCCCGCTTGCCATGTAAAAGGGCGCGGAGCGTTGAAAGAGAAAATGTATCTACATCAATCACTATTACGGATATAGCGTTCAACTTCGGTATATTGAAGGATAAGAACTTTCATTAAATTTTAAAAATTCTCGTGTATTATTTGAAGTGATACATTTTTTTTTGTCATGGCTCGACATAGTGACGCCACCACGCCTGATGGGTAAGCACGGTGCAGTTCAAAAAACAATTACAACTATCAACAGTAAAGAAAAACAGTTTTGATAGTCGCAGTAAACAAGCCGGTCTGCACAAACATCTATAGTATTCAGGCTTAGTTTAAAGGACTGGATATTATAGGACGATGGTTCATCACACGCTCGCCGGAAGACGAGCCACAGCTTAACGGCTTGGCAAAAGTAAGTGTTAGAGAACTTCATAGTCCAAGCCGTGACTCCGCAAAACCGCGGACGTGGTTCATTTACGGAAGATGCTTAAGTAACGTTTGATTCATTGACAATGCGAGCAGCCCTTCGCTGCAACTTATCCAGCAAATCTTTAAACCTGTTTCTTTTTTATCTTTCTTTTAGGGTATCTTTGGAACTATTATGATATCAAACTCGACGAAATATTTTTGAGATGATAGGGCGACTTGTTTTTGGTATCTCGGCGCAAAATCCTGCATAGCACCATCAAGACCGCCGTGAAGGTGGGAACCCCAGTGTTTGAGACTCCTACTAACTAAAAACATCCTCAAATCGCTGATAACGTGGGCCTGAGGAACCGTATTCCTCCAAGGACACGGCGAGGGGGTACAGCGATATCTCGAACTCTCAATGATTACTCGTCACTTGGTATCTTGCTCTTCTAGGCACTGCACTCTTCGTCATGTGCCGTGTAGCCACTTTACCGAGCTGGTATAAAATGGATATAACCTATAAAGCTACTTTCCGTCTCACTATTGAAAAAAAAATAACATCATGAACAATTTCCTCAATATGTGTCTGCTATTTCGCAATTCCTAGCGCGTACTCAATAAAAAATGATATACGAGAATGGTGGTCTTTAATTTTGCTCTTATAACGTTGCGGTCGACTTTAAAATCAAACAGAACGCAGTTAGAATCAGTGGAATTATAACTACTTTATTTGATTAAAGTCGTGCTCTACACGAAATGTGCCAGCGCTTGGAACAGTTACACAAATACTAGTGTATGACTGAACCTTCAGCTGCGGCATCGGCTTTAGCAACCTTTTGGCAAGTTGTTACGATATTATAATAGTTACTACATGTTTTTTCTTTGTAACCCTTTTTTTGTAATTCGGGAGAAATCCCTGACGGAACCCGGGGGGCGGCAACCACCGGTGTGTTGGACTTGTACCGACTAAAACCCCCGGGGTGTCTCCTCATCGCTGCTAACCGGGTTTGTGATTCCACATTCGGCGGTGTGCGAAAGGCCTTTTAAGATCTCATCTCTTGGAGAGTGGGATATAAATAATCCCTTTCTCTGTTCCCCACGTAGGTGCTGTGTTCCACACTGCAGTTCTTTTCCTGGTTCTTACCCAAGCCGAGGTTCTTACCCATAAGGGTGCTTTTACTTTACCACCAAGCCACAAAATCGCTGGCTGAGCGCCTTAAGCCTCTAGCCCGGTGAAATTTAAAAGGGCATTCCAGGCTAACAGAATGTCGTCGCGTCAAAAAAAGCGCTGGATCATTGTGTCCGTTTCGCCTGAAGTGACGTATCACCCCCACGTCACCTGCCAGGTAAACGACCACGTGACCCATATATAAGCTGCGCATCGCAGTCCCGACTTTCACCGGCCCGCGGCGGCCATTCACCCGGGAACCGACGCGTAAACACCCGTTCCAATTTACCAAAATGAACTCTGCTTGGTGCTGCCTACCTTCGGGCTATACCCTTAACTTTGGGAATGTTTAATGCAGGTAGCGAGATACTCAGAAGCAAGAACAGTTGGAATGTTCACAAATATAATAGAAAAAAAAAAACGATTTCACACACATTGTTTTAATTTTTAATACTACTGATCATGATAATGACCAAGGTTTAAAAATATTAGCTTATTGGAATATTGTTTTCAATTTAAGCAAAGATTTAAACAGTGTCAAAAGTCCGTTCTTACAAAAATTTGTTTATTTCTTATACAAACATCTTAGTACTATATCAAATTCTAGTTAATTTTTTATATTAGCAATATCATTTATAATAACTAATATTTGCTTCTGTTTAAACCTTTGCTTTATCTAAAACTTGTCTTCTAACAAGCCCAATAATGCTTTACAATGAGCTTAATTACATTTTTGTAAAAACTCAAAAATTTTTGGTTATCCGTATCAAAAAAATAAAAATTCCTTAGGCATTTGATATGCAATAATGATTTAGTTAATAAAAAAAAAATAGAAGTAATCAACCGTTGATTCTTTTAAAAAAATTAAGGCATTTTACGAGGTTTGAAATAGTTTCTGAAGTTTCTTGTCCCTAGTCGGCAACACTGTATAACACCCGTTCCAATTTTCAAAATGGACCCGGCCGCGGCGCGGACGTACCAACGGTGGCCATTAATTGGGGCGCATTCCAATTAAGAGCTCGTTACGTACGTACGTACGCCTCCTCTTGCGCAATTAGCGCCGAGCCTTGTGTGCGCGCGCTTTTAACTGAATCCGCCTCGTTTTATTAATGCCCGGTTGTACTTTCATTTGTACTTATTGTAACCGGAAGGTGAAATTGCAGATTGTTCAATTTTACGATAGTGAACAAATCATCCTTTAGTGGGTACGTACGTCCTAATAGGAAGGAACACAATGTAAACATGTTGATATGTCAGTCAAGACAAGTCTTATATAGCCATAATATATAGAAATACTAGCTGACCCGGCGAACTTTGTACCGCCCTGAATGTCGTATTAACTCATAGCTAAACGTATACCCTTTCTCCCTTTCCTCCCTCCCTTCCATCATCTGTTGCCTATTAACATTCAATCCTCTTTGCAGAATATGAATAAATTAGTCTGTTTTTTTTTTAATATATAATAATATAAGAATTGTAATTGCAACTCAAATTAATATTAATAAATGAAGTAATATGTATGGTAGATACATGTGAATACGTATTTATTGTAGTAACAACCCCTACAGTACGTTTAACATAGCACCGTTAACGAATAATTACTCAATTCAGTTAAGAGGTACCGCCATCTGTTAGAATCGTTTGGAGTTAACTGAAAGTTGTGACTGCCAAAACAAATAATTTTCTATAAAATAATATTGCGACTACGAATTGCTATTAAAACTATCCTATCTTTTAAGTTACATTAAACTGCACGTGGTGTGTAATATTTATTAAAATCGGTTAAGTAGTTTAGGAGTCCATCGCGGACAAACAACGTGACACGTAATTTATATATATTAAGATAACGTATTCATATAGTAAACTAAATGTTACGGGAGATTCTGAAATCGCTACTATATTCCGAGGTACTTAGGAACACTTTAAGTTTAATTTACCGCAATGCCTCAATCATAGATGGGCAAAATGTAATCAGATTAATAAAAATGATTAACGATTACATTTTACGTTTTTTACCATTAATATGACTGCATTTTGCTCATTTATGTTTAAAACACTACAAAATCCCAGATTGTATATACATTTATCATTTCTTAATGTTTTTAATAGATTTAATCATGATTACAGAGCAAGAAAATTAAAATTACGACTACATTTTGTAATCGTTCATCATTAATCAGATTACATATTGCCCATCTCTGGCCTCAATGGTAGTAATGGGGTGTATTACGGTTAAAAAGGCTAGGCAATTCCATGTTATTAACTTTCTTAAATACTTTACACTTTAAGATTGTCTTCCAAGCGCAGTATTTCTTCAGGATTACGACTTAGGACTACGCTTACTTTTAGGCGGGCTATTCGCCTGATTGCCTTACCATCACATACTTTAAAAAAAATCGTTCCTCTCTCTACTCAACTTTTAGATAAAGTAGTTTAATGTAAGAATTGATAATATTCCTCCTGGGACCTCAGTTCCCTTTGCTTTTATATAATAATCAACGGCAAAAGACTCGTCATAAACTCTTGACAATGTGCTCGCGGTGTCGTTATGATACAGTCTCATTGGATAATGCTAGCTTCCAGATGCGCTTCACTTTTGCGGTCCTCAACGGCACGGGGGGCATTGGACTATAGATGTTTATGTTTTAGCCGTTATCAAGTCTATCCAAAGCGTAGGGGATCGACCGCGTGATCGCTTGTCTTCCATCCAGCATAGCCAAAGACCTAAATAATCTAAATTGGTATATTTAGGCACCGGTTTTCGTGCTCAATGTTGAAGGAAAAAGTCGTGAGAGAACCCACAGTGCGTCTAATGGAAATATCACGTATAAGTACCCTGAGAATGGCGGTCAGATGCGTTACTGGTCACGTTGGGCACGGCATATGAGCGCAAAGTGGATATCGCTTCTAATGTGTATCTGCTCACCTCGAAATTTATTATCTTATATGCAAACAGAAAGAAGTACTTTCAAATAACACTATTTAATTATTCTTATAAAATAAATCGTGGCTCAAATATTGAACCTTGATTACATGATTTGTAATTTATAAAATGCCGGAAGGTACTCTATGTAATGTAACATGTTCGTTATTCTGTTTCAATGTTTCGGTATTTTACCGTACATGTTCCTATCTACGGATATAGAAATAATGACCTCAATTTTTTTTATTTAGAGGAGTTCGCTATCGAAGGATTTCTTTTAAGAAATGTAATAAAAACCGTTAACGGGACACCCTTTTCTTGAAAAGGATACAGGTGAGGCTTATTAACCTAACCAGCACTGGAACTAAGAGAGTAGAATATGATGATAATTCCGAGGATTCCCGGTTATCCGACAAACGTTTTGTAGCACGATGTTGGAATATAGAATTTGTCGGAGTACAGAGTACTGCCTAAGACCCTCTATAGTTATGAATGTTTCGACAAGAGTACCTTGTAATACAACAAAATACACAAACAATTTATTTGAACTACTAATCATACTACATAATTATGTGTACCTCTATAAAATGCTTGTGAAATGCTTATGTTCAGTGATAGGCATGTCGAAATACGGGGGGCGGCGGATTAGACAGGGGCCAGATTAGATATGATTTCATTAAAAAATATGTTAAAAAAATGAAAATATGTTGATAGTCTCCATCGTCATGTAGGCCCACATATAACACGACTGAAGGTCTCTAGGTATATGAGTTACTGGATATACACAAGCTGATCCCGAAACGCGACAGGCCAAAGCGAGTCATTATGACGGTTTTTACACTTGCGTACTGTGGTCATGACCCAGTTCGGGCTATCGCCCTTCCACCGAAAATCTACTTACGTATCGATAAACGAATCTTCATTATCTAAGAGCCCTGACAATACAACTGACCTGCCTTGACGCTTTTAGCAACATTTAAACACCGCGACACCGCTACGTTAACAATAACAATCAACAACCAAAAGAACCGTTTCAAAATAGAATGAACTTATTGTAATGCGATCGTCTATTTCATCTGACCCCCGTGTCGTGTGACAGAGACCGATGATATCAGCTGAAGTCTAGAAAAGTTGTAGATTGTCGATGCGCCGTACTGATAAGTTATTACAGACATCTGTTTACTATTCATTCGATCTTGAAACAGTCGAGTGTTATTGTTTTCGTATCACAAAGAGATTCTTTGATGCCAGTTTCAGTACAATGATCCGTACTTAAACGCATCATATGCTGGTATTGTCCTTGCGTCGAGACATAATAGGATTATTTGCATAATATTCGTATATGACTCGAAATAGTTAAGATCTGCGCTGTGTGATATGGTTCATCATCATTAATTAGTCTACTCTGGTCGACTGCTGGACACAGACCTATCCTAACAAGCGCATCATTCTTCTATCTTCCATATATAGAAAGACTTGTCCTAGCTGACATATCACAGCAGAATCACTGAAAGAGTAGCAACATGACATTTTTACATTGGCTTCTTTTTATGACATATACACTCACACATATATAAGAGAGAATTTTTCCATTTCACTATTAGAGGAATAGGAGTTGAAAGTTTTTTTAAAAACCCGTCAATTATAAAATGAGCGTCATAAAAAGTGGTAGCTATATTTTTGGTTAGAAAAAAAAACATGGGCTAAATACGACTAGTTTTTTTTTGTTTCTCTAGATTTATTACTGTTTTATATTTAGTCCATTATATTATTCTCCTTACATTCTTACCTCCTGATACAAGGTGTCTCAAAAGTAAGTTCACATTTGCTTATCTTATTACGCGAAAGCAACTATTCTGAGGGGCGCGGGGGGTATGTCAGTCGGTAGTCTGGCTCTTGGGAATTTAGTCGCTATGGAGCGTTTCTCTGGTGCGGACCGTGCGTTGTGCTTACGTGAGTTTTACAAAAACGGTAATTCGGCGACTGTAGCGCGTAGAAAATTCTGCAGTATTCGACATATTCGTCACTTAAATGATGCGCCTAGCACTCGACTCATTGCAAAATGGGTTGAGAAGTTTGAAGAGACTGGTTCAACTCTGGAGAAACCAAAATCTGGGCGGCCAAGAACATCAAGAACAGCCGAAAACGTGGACAGTGTTACTCAGTCTATTCGAGATGATCCAAACCTCTCGATTCGGAAGCGTGCTGTTGCTTTAAATGTGCACAGATCTTCATTATGCCGCATTTTACACAAAGATTTAAAGCTGCACCCGTACAAAATTCAGTTAGTGCAAGAACTGAAGCCTCAAGATGCTGGTCAGAGGCTTGCCTTTGTAAATCAGATGATTGAGCGCTTTCCAACGTTCACCAACATCTTGTTTTCCGATGAAGCCCATTTTCACCTGAATGGGCATGTAAACAAGCAAAATTGTCGTTACTGGAGTGCAACCAACCCAAAACAAAAACATCAGAAACCGCTACATTCACCCAAAGTCACCGTATGGGCAGCGATGTCGGCGCGAGGAATTATCGGCCCTTACTTTTTTGAAGATGGAAGGGGACGCACACTCACGGTGAATTCAGAGCGTTATGTGGAGATGTTAGACGAGTTTTTCGTACCCCAACTGCAAAACTTTCCTGGTTACAACCAAAGAACATGGTTCCAGCAGGATGGAGCATCTTCACACACGTCCAACAGATCTCTGCCTCGAGTTCGAGAAATTTTTCCGAACAAATTAATCTCCAGGCGAGGTGACATAAATTGGCCTCCACGGAGTCCCGATTTAACGCCTATGGATTTTTTCCTGTGGGGTTATGTCAAATCAAAAGTTTACGCTAATAAACCGACTTCCCTGGCACAATTAAAAGAAAATATCCGTCATGAAATGGCAGCCATCACGGAGACTACCTGCCGAGCTGTCATAGGCAATTTTAGTGCCCGACTAAATGAATGCCGAGAGCGCAACGGTTTACATTTGGACGATGTTATTTTTAAAAAATAAATTCCCAAACAGTGTACTTCAATATAAAATAAACATTTTTTCAATAAAGCTAAGACTTTTCTTTTAAAAAAAGATTTAAATGTGAACTTCATTTTGAGACACCTTGTATCAAAAAGTAGGTATTCTCTCCTTACGGGCCGTCGTATTTATATACCTACACAGAAGCACTTTCGTATATGCGAATTAAATGAAATCGACCTTTCAAGCAAATGTTCATCGTTTATTTCCACGGTATTTATTAAAGAAAGCAATTGAAACGGTTATTGTAAACAGAGTCTAATTCGGGTGCAATGAAAGCGCCCAACGGCGCGTAACATGAATTCAAATAATTATAATAGAGCACTTTCTAAATCGTTTCTTGCTTAAGTGAAAATGTCCTTTGTGTTTGTGTTAGCTTTACTGTTTTGTTGACGTTTTTCTAAGCAGAGACTCGTTTATTTTTAATGTTTTATTTTTTATACTGATTCGATAAATTGATTACAATGCCCTGATTGAAAGTAGTGTTGTCCAAGAGCGACAATGACTACCGAGAGACGAATATCCATTGACGATTGCCACAGTCATGCCGGCCCACGTATACCACTACTAAAAATCTATCTATCTACATCTCTACGTATATAAATAACTGGATACGCAGAAACTGATCCCGAAACTCGACAGGCCGAAGCGTGTCACTATGACGGATATTGTAGTTGTGATCTGTACTGACAAACCAGTTCGAACAATTGCCCTACCCCCTCAGACTTGTTTGTTTTAAAAGTTTATAGATAGTTATTTAAATAAGTAAAATCAGTGTAGCTGTGACCTAATAGATAAGGGGCCGGTTGTGAGTTCGTATCCCGTCTCATACCTCTGGGTTTTTCCAAATTGAGTATAGATTTAGCTCCTCGTATTCACTGGTGAAGGAAAATATCGTAGGGAAACCCACATCCCCACATGGAAATGACATGTGTACTAGTGCTGTGAGAGCGGCTATCAGCTGCGCTACTGGTCTCGTTGGGCACGACATATAAGCGCAAAGTGGATACAGAGATAATGTACATCTATTCGCCCCGAAAGTGACAAACCTTATGATATATTATTATTAGATGAGTTAAATAGGGATCAGATCAGCTTATTATTATAACTTACTAACTAATTATTATTATTATTAATATATTATTATTACAGTAATAACTCACAGTTAAAAAATATAACAGATCAATCATATCGTAATGTAATATCACATATAAAATATGTCAATCAAAATGTTTTTGTTATCTGCTAATGAGCAAGGTCAGTATTCGAATGAAAGAATCATCATCATCAGACACAGTATCTGTCAAGTAATAATTAATATAAAAACTCATGATATTTAAATGATATATAATGAATCACAAATGTTGCCTGTTAGAATGTTGTAACAATTACATACATGAACCTTTATACAGCTTGATTTCCTTTGTTTTTGGAGCTTTTAGCTGTCATAATTATTACGAGATATTTTTTTTCCTTGACATATTGTTTTTTTGATGTATTATTGTTTAATAACCATAGTACATTCAAAAATTGATATTAGTTTGCGAATGATAAAAATAAGTTACAGTTTTGTTAACTTGTGTAATTTATCTCCAAATATTTTGAGATGAGAAGACTTTGAGGTGCTAAGGCGAATGCCCGAACTGGGTCCTGACCACAGAATGTAAGTGTAAAAAAATTCACAGTGACTCGCTTTGGCCTGTCGCTTTTCGGGATCAGCTTGTGTATATCCAGTAACTCGTATACCTAAAGACCGTCAGTCGCGGTATATATGGGCCAATATGATAACGGAGACTGTAAATTAATTTTCGAGCTTTAATAGTAGCTATCGTTTTTGGACTACACTGTACTTACTATCGGGTCAACTATAGTCACTGTAGAAATAAAGGCTGGTGTACTCAGAAATGCTACGTTTATTAACTAATAATATCAAGCGGAATGGCTTATTGAAATTTGTAGGTTTTGTAGTGTACTTGACAATGACGCTGTTTTGTCTGACCTACCCCAATTACAGTCTCATGTGTACAAGATTAGTTGTATGACCTACTTACTAGCATATAAAAGGTCAGGACGGCAAAACATATGCCCAGATGACGATGATTCATATTAGCAATTTCTGTAAACTTTGAGAGATTAAAATTAATATATTTAGAATATCGTCTAAGAGTTACCTTTCAATGTTTTGTCGTCGATATTTAAGTTAATTCTTCCATAAAATGAAGTGGCTTGAAGGCCCACTAGAGAAAGTAACATTCGATTAGCGATAACGCTGGTAGAAATGTGCAAAATGTATTGAATTGAGTTCGATTTGTGCATTGTGAAATCAAAACGATCTGCTAAGTACAAGATCGAATAAACGTCTGGTTTTAGTTACTGGCGGCTCTCATTACTGACATATCCATCAAGTTGTTCGTTGTATTAATGCAGTGAATGGTTCTCATTACTTTAACTGATTACCATTTCAAATTATGGTAGAAGTCCATATTATGGGACACTGTCCCTATTTATGATACACAATGTGAATATAATCATTTATAAAAAGAATACCAAATTATACTTTTAAAAAATATAATAAACACATAATTTTATCATTTTCGAATTAAATTAACAAGTCTAATTGTTAATTATTACTTGTATGTTTTGAAAAAAAATTATAAAAGCATGAGGTTTGTTGTTGGTATTCAAAACCGTGGCTTAAAAGAGTTGAACGATAACTACTGTACAGTTTTTTACTTGGATGAAATTATATATTTTATTATATTTATATACATAATGTAAGTGTAATCTAAAAGCTTATAAATTATAGATATTGTATGTTATTTGCATTTATGTTAATTTATAGCAATATTATTTTATTTTTGAGTGTCTCACAATACCGACACTTGTTAACGTAGACGTACCGGTATATGGAACACTTTACACCGCGTATCACTCAATACGGACATCAAGTCTTATGATTGTCCCCATTAATGAGACAGTGTACTGTTATGCGTTTTTAATTAAAATATCAATAATTTTTAGTATTAAAAAAGTAAAATGATTAAATATAACAAATTATTTATCAGCATAACTTCAAATAGTTATTTTTGAGTAAGTATTTTCAATTTAATTACGTTAATTTCAAAACTTAACCTAAAATCAAAACATTAATGTTGCAAGTCTTTTTTTTATAATTTTTTATTTGATATTATTGAAATATTTAAAATATGTTTTTTTATACTTTTATTAATTAGTGAAATTTTTTTTTTTTACTCTGGCTCGACATAGTGACTACAGAGTACCTGATGGTAAGTACAGTGTAATCCAAAAACGAAAGCGACTATCAAAGGATGAAAATCCATTGATAGTCTCCAACGTCATGTCGGCCCATATATACCACGACTGAAGGTCTCTAGGTATATGAGCTACTGGATATACACAAGCTGATCCCGAAACGCGACAAGCCGAAACTGGTCACTATGACGGGCTTTACACCCATGTAATGTGGTCGCGATCCAGGCGGGCACCGACGCCCTACCACCTCGCTGCTGCTCGTTTAGCACCACCCAGGAGTCACGTGTAGGGAAACTAGGGTAAAGCCTACGGACGCGAGCAGCTTCGACTCCCCCCATCGACATATCTCTCGATATTTTAGGTTACGTGTCAACAGTGAACAACAAAAAACAAATTATTGAAAATCGGAGTAATGGGGACAACAGCCGTCTCAATCAGCAAAAAAGAAAGTGTTGTGTTCAAAAGTGCTTGATAAAAGACTTAAATATGACCCAATAGATGTAGAAAATGCTTTAAAAGCAATAAAAGATACCGGATCATCATTACGGAGAGTAGCTGTTGCCTTCGAAGTATCTGTGGCTACTCTAGGCAGAAAAAAAGTATTGGGCTAGATGAGATAAAAAAAAATCTAAACCAGAAACAGTCTTATCGTCTCAGGAAGAAGATGATATTGTCAAATGGGTGCTAGACAGGGCTGCAATAGGAGCACCTGTAACAAAAACTGAGTTATTGGATTGTGTTCAAAAATATGTCCAAAAATTAGCTGTAAAAACTCCGTTTACAGAGTCGTCCTAGTCGCCACTGGTATGAAGGGTTTAGAAAACGTCATTCAGAATTAGCTATAAGGAAACCCCAACATTTGAGTGTTACAAGAGCAGCTGTCACTTGTGTAGAATTGCAAGAGTGGTTTAAAAAGTCTGGAGCATATTTTGAAAGTAAAAATGTATGTAATATTTCTCCTACAATTTTTTTTAACTGTGATGAAAGATGTTTACTCCTCTGTCCTGAAGCAGAGAGCGTGTTGGCATAAAAAGGATCACCATTCCACCGCTAAACCACTAGACATCGTGTGGGATAATATCCGTATGTGGTGGATGTTCCTTATATCAGCACGAAAAGATTCGCTTCTACATACATCATGCGAACGGCTAAAGAATGGAATACGCTTCCAGAGGCAGTATTTTCGCGATGTTATGACCTGGGAGTCTTTAAGAGAAGAGTGAATAGGCAATTGCTGGGCGAACACGTTTCATCGTCGGACTCATCTTCACCTTCCACCAGGTGTGATTGAGGTCAAGCGTTCGCCTATAAGTAATAAAAAAAAAGTTACAAGAAGAAAAGAAAAAACTGATGGACAAAGTAAAAGAACTGCAGAAGAAAATTAAAGAATAAAAGTGAATTAAATATTTTTATAATTTTCATTTATTTCTCATTTAATTTAGTAAAGACTAATTATTTGTTATTTCAGATTCAAGTTTATTATCTATTTTATAAGTATTGTGATTTAAAATTAATAAATAGTTATTTTAAAATCAGTCTTATTGATTTCTAAACTGTCTCAAAAATAGGGACATACATCATGAGACATTGGGGCCATCTACTTTTTAAGTGTCTCATAAATAGGGACATAGAGGTTCCTCTCATAAAAGGCTATTAATTTTATTTTTACAAATTAACATTCAATAAAAACTAGCTATATTAATTAAATAATCATAAGACAATTGTATGATACGATTTAAATAGTATTTTTGACTTAAACAGATTATATAATAGCGGTAATGTACGACCAACCTGAAAATGTGTCTCATAATACGGACTTTTACCATAACTAAGAATTACATATTTGTACGGCTTCCTATATCAGTACTAAGGAAATAATTTACTATAAATAAATCGATTTCTGAGTAACGAAATACAATTTAGCCGCAGGCTAGACGCAGCCAAGAACCGGACAATTATAGTATCCTGTGAGAACGAATTCTTAAAATTAAGTCCTCCGCAATCAGAATGGCCCAAGTGATAGCGTCAGAATCATAGTGACCAAAATTAAACGGGCTATTTTGATGCACTAAAGGTAACGTTTGGATTCTGGACGTCGTGGCTCTGCAGCGGCGACCCACCAGTTGTTGCCAGGCCGATTTATCGATCTATATGTATGTATGCATTTATATGCAAAGGCGTTTTATGTACTCCTTGTGCAGCGCTGTCAGGTGTCACGATCGCGAGCACGACACGTCGCCTACGTAAAACGCTTTTTTTTTATCCTGAATATCTATTCACGCCTCTTTTCGAGTCGAGTCCAATTGACGCTGCCAAGCCGCCATCGCCAGTATTCGAATCGTACCTTTACAACGCATAGAAATTGTATAAAAATTTGAATGGCAAAAAAAATACCACACCAATTATTATTATCCCGGAACATACCTGTGGGTTTTCCAGATTACGTACAAATTTAGGCATCACATGTTCACCGGTGAAATAAACATGGTGCGCAAGCCCGCATGACATCTAATAGAAATGTCATGTGTAAACGCTCTGAGAACGGCGATCAGTTGTGATAATGGTCACATTGTGCACGACATATCAGCGCAAAGTTGATACAACCATTTATGTATCTCTGCTCACACCGAAAGACATACAGCGTGAAGATATATTATTATTATTTAATTATTTACAGCAAACTCTTCAAGCACAATATTTTCACTTTAGCCACTCTGGCCTTGACGGTCACAATTAATATAGGCTTCATACAATTTTACCTTGGCGGCAGTCGTTCGGTTGGCGCTCTTCCTTATAACGTGTACATTTTATGTTTTTATTGTTCGTTTTTTCATAAATTCCAAGAGCTATTGTCGTGAACTCGGTGACTTTCGAGGTGAACTGGTCCGTATTAAGAATTGAAGGGACACATGTGGGCCTTGGGTCGACGCTTGGCCGACCGCAAGCCAGATGCGGTAAAAATACTCTTCGAGGTACTTGAATGACCTTCGGTTTTAATAAGGCCCGTGTGAACACAACTGGCGTGATTCAGGCTCGACGTTCGCTTTGATGCATCTCGATTATCTCTAAGGGCGGTTGTGCACTATACGAGTATTTAACCCGAATCCGTAAAAATACGTTCCGAAATACGAATAGACTATACTTTGGAGAGTGTGCGGCTGAGTTGTATGATTTAGTTCCACCCTCTCCCTTCTACCATAAATTGACGAGACGCCGTGCTGGTTTGCACCCTTTTGTGGTTGACATTCCTGCTGCTCGCACTAAGCGATTTGCCTCCTCCTTTTTGCTGCGTACCGCGAAGGAGTGGAACTCGCTTCCTGAGTCAGTGTTTCCGGCGTCTTATGACATGGGAATCTTCAAACGTCGAGTGAATCGGTATTTGCTGGGTGAGCGCGCTCCATCGTCGGCCTCATCATCGCTTTCCAGCAGGTGTGATTGAGGTCAAGCGCAAGCCTGTATGTAATAAAAAAAAATAGATGTAGAACTATTTCAATGGCACTTCACGCACTACATCCGTCAGCCGTCACCCATTTTCTATCTATCAGTCATCCGGGCAATCTCTAGTTCGGATTAGATTATTAGATATGACTTCTTTAACCTGCCTCGGCGTATTGACCACCGCTCACCTGATGGTAAGAATGGTGAATTCCAAAAAGTGACTACGATTTCCAGTATTAAATAAAAACCTTTCGATAGTTATAGTGATCATGCCGGTCTGTACAAATATTTCTTCACGCTTTGTTTAAAGGACCCCATATCTTAGAACGGTGAGAACACGCGTGCCCGAAGACCATTCCACAGCGTAACGACTCGGAAAAGCAAGAGTTGATAACTTCTAGCCGTAATATTCTATAATATAAAAATGAATCGTAAAATGTGTTGATAAGCGCGAAACTCGAGAGCGGCTGAACCGATTTGGCTGATTTTTTTTTTTTTTTTGTTGTGTTTGATGAAGTCTGAGGAGGGTTATAACGGAGAGAAAAATTTTAAAAATTCCCTGCAACAGTCTAAAAACAACATTTTTCTGTATTCTCATACAAAAATTCGTAATAATATTTAAAAGTCAATTTGAACTTTAACACCTTACCATAAAGTTTAAATGTCAGTGGACGGGTTCCGGGAAGGCAAAACAATTGCGTGACGTATAAATATTAATGTCAATATTTGACAATTTTTATACATATAGCATTAAGGCCAGGTTCCTTCAAACAATTTTCAATAAACAGCCGACAGGCCAATAGGTTTTGCAGAATAAAATCTGACGGGGAAGCTATTAACATTAAAAAAAAAAAACAATGTGACCTTGTTTTAGAGAAATAGGGCAGAACAAGGTCTGCCGGGACAGCTAGTAATAAATAAATATATCTATTTATTCACTACAATAATTGCACTAAAAACACACAATTCTTAATAAACTTATAAACTAATGCACTATATATAAAATGAACAAAGAAAAATGGAAATTAAAAACTTATGGCTGGATACTTAAAACACGTGATTTATATTTATTTATGTTAATAGGTTACCTTATACCCGTCAACCTGTAAACTTGTGAGTATTTTATAAATACTCGTATATTGCGTCCGCACCTTGTCGGGACCATAGATGGGCAAAATGTAATCAGATTAATGAATATGATTAACGATTACATTTTACGTTTTTTACCATTATATGACTTCGTTTTGTTCATTTATGCTTTAAACACTACAAAATCCCAGGTTGTATACACATTTATGATTTCTTAATGTTTTAAATGGATTTAATCATGATTACAGAGCAAGAAAATTAAAATTACGACTACATTTTGTAATCATTCATCATTAATCTGATTACATTTTGCCCATCTCTGGTCGGAACTATGTAAAATATCTTGTCGTGTCCACGAATTGCTTTGCGGTGATTGTAAGAAGCTGCTAGATTTATGTTTTAACATATTTAGATCAAAGGGACTGTGTTCGATCTTTATCCGTGGGAATACGAGCCTAGAATGCTCTGACCGAAATTAAATATTGTTTTACGCACTGCCTTGGATTGGAATCTGTGAAGATATGACTCTATGAGCTCTTTACGATTACGATAATGTGTTGCGTTAACACGATAGTTCAGACTCAGTTCGGACGCAAGACACGAGTATTCATAAAATTTCAGCCTGACAACATTCGAATCCGAAAAAGTCGGACGATGAATTTAGTACGATAATTTAGAACGATAAACTAGCATACAAATAGTGTTACAGCTGCTTCGGAACACATTATTACAGATTCTGGACACTGTGCATAACCCCTATAATGCGGGGAACCTGTGTGCCTTTTTGTGCCTAGTACGTGCTCTTCTATACGTTAATGTCGCTTTTAATAGGACAACTATATGGATCGCTATAAAACGCAATTACGTCCAGTACGACCTAGGGGATAACGAGCGTATTATTTCTAAAACATAGGATTAAGAAATACTAGGAAAGATCATCTAATACTAAACTGTCGACACAACCGTAGCAAAGTAAACACCTCAACAAAGTCAAAGACTAAGCCATAATCAAACATATGGTGACTAATAAAAACACTGCATTTTTTTTAGTTTTTATGGTTTTTTTTTTAAAGTGACATGGCACAGGGACCAAACCACTCCTGATGGTAAGCATGTTGCAGTTCAAAAACGACAACGACGATCAACAGTAAAAAAACCTATCGATAGTTGCAGCGATCATGTCGACCTGCACAAATGTATGTTGACACTTCGCTTAAGGGACCCAGTATCATAGGACGATTGGAACTCGCTTGCCGGAATGCTATTCCTCAGCCCAACGACTCGGCTTCTGTAAGAGTTAGAGAACTTCTTAGTCCTAGCCGGGATGTACACCGTATAGCTGATGTGTTTATTTTCTGTTTTCGTATGTTAATTTATACTCATATTGTTATACCGTGTCTTTCTTATTACTCTGTGACATTTATTGATACAAGCATAGATGGGCAAAATTTAATCAGATTAATAAAAACGATTACGATTACATTTTGCGTTTTTTACCGTTAATATGATTGCATTTTGCTCATCTATGTTTTAAACACTACAGAATCCTAGATTGCATACACACTTATGATTTCTTAATGTTTTAAATGGATTTAATCATGATTACAGAGCAAGGAAATTAAAATTACGACTACATTTTGTAATCGTTAATCATTATTCAGATTACATTTTGCCCATCTCTGGATACAAGCATGATACAAAAACTGTATAATATAATTAAAATTAGGAAATAACGATGCATCAACACCCCACAGGTCTTTGAATGTCATGTTGTTATATTTAAAAACATATCATTTGCGATACTTTTAGCGCGTGTATAACATAATCCTTACAGCCTCTAATACTTAGGTATTATCTTGAAGGTTTATATAAAGTAACATTTGATACACGATATCGATGATAGTAAAGTGTAATTTGAAATTGACTTTACATAATATTTGGAAAGCTTATGTCAATTCCGTACATTTTGCGATTTCTATGAACGTTACCATTTGTTAAATATTTCTCTAGATCGTCTTGTCCAGTAAATTATTACAGTGTATTGTGGTGTGGATTTCGTTTCTTTGTATCTCGTAATTCTATGTTCTGACATTAATCTAGACGACTCTGTTCATACATGCTATTGTGGATTTCATTTTATTTGTACCGTTGATTGGCTCATGGTCCCATTCGCTCTAAACTTTATTGTCTACTCCTCTGTTGGACCTTTTATAGTTGTTTTTGTGTTAAGCCAAATGATAGTTATCGCGTCCATCACGAATGTGTACTGTTACTCCAGCTAGTAAAGAACGATTCGCTCATAATATTTTGTTTCCTGCAAACCGCATTACGGCCATTGACAAAAAAAAATCAATTCTTACTTATCTAAATTGGATTATTCTCTTGTTTATTTATCTTGTGAGAAACTTCGTGACTGGCTTCATCGATTTTACTGAATCACGCTGAGATTTTATTTACAAGTTTGATTGAAACTCTCGTTTCATGCACTCGATTTTAGTTCTGATAGTTAACCGTTACAAAAATATCGTGACGCGTATGGTCGTAGGTTCAAATCCCAGCACGCACCTCAGGATTATTCAGATTAAGGTCGGATTTTGGTATCTCACCGCTCACGCTCACCGGTGAAGAATACATCGGGAAGAAATCCGCTCGGCATTTTATAAAAAGGACACTTGTATAAAACAATGATGATGATCATATTTGTACCATCAGTATTATTTTTTTTTTTAATAATGATATATCATTACGCTAAATCAATATCGGGGTGAACAGAAACACATCTACGCACGGATTCCGGTCTCTTATCCACTAGGCTGCCACAGCCACATTGTAATAATTAATTGAGTGCTATATTAACAAAAAAAGTTATACTTATACACGTTATTTGTGTTGAGTAATCAGTTTTGCAACGTTCGGCGGTCGCATTGTTGCGGCGCGTGCGGCCGGCCCGGCGGGGGCGTCGCCCCAGTGAAAGTGTGAAAGTGAGGCGAATGCGCTCGCGCTGCTACGAATAATATCTAATAAACGATCTTATGTAACGTTCCTTATGGGCGCTACACACGTAACGATTTATCTATCGTCGCTGGTACCAGTCGGATCCTGACAGTCGCGGCTCGGCAGCGGCTATATACTTTATATTATATAGAAAGGCGTTCGAAGTAGACGACTGCGCAACACTGTCAACTGTCACGGTCGCGATCTTGACACGCTGCCTGATAGCGCCGCTGAATTGTCTGCATTGGACATCTTTACATACGGATTTACGGATTACATTGTAAGATATATAGTTCGTACCATAGATGGGCAAAATGTAATCAGTTTAATGATTAGCGATTACAAAATGTAGTCGGAGTTTTAATTTGTTACTCTGTAATTATGATTAAATCCTTTCTCAATATTAAGGAGTCATAAATGTGTATGCAATTTAAGATGCCTTAGTGTTTAAAACATAGATAGGCGAAATGTAATCAATAATATTAATGATGATAATCTAATCTGATTACATTTTGCCCGTCTATGGTACGTACTACGTAGTACGTTTTGAACACCCTGTCCGACTTAAAAAGGGCATATTTGTGGCACGATAACATTCCCAAATTACAAGTATATTATTCGTGTCTATTGAATAGTTATTTTCATATAAAATTGAAGGAATTGAATTATTTTAGATGCGACCTATGCTTAGGCTACTTGCAAAATTCAGTTTAAATACTAATTAAAGGATTTAATTGATAAACAGTGCTTGGAATCAACGGGGGTCATGACCCTCTTGATATGACCTACTAGTAAGATCCTTTGCTTTCCATTTTTCTTTTGTTTATGATCTACGAACGCTCCCAGTATGTTTTCTATATTTTACTCATTTTTATTTTATTCATTTATTTTGCTCTTTAACTAAAAAGGATAACCTAAATATTGATACCTAGTAATGCTTTCTCGGGTCGGACAGGGATTTTATAACATACTGTTTTATTTTTTTATTGCATTTTAAAATCCATGCAGCACGTACAAGACATCAATATGTATAGCTATTTTCTATATATCTTTATACATATTAATATAAGACTTGTGCTTCACTAAGCACTTTATGATAATATGTCACTGACATATTATCATAAAGAAAACGCCACTGAAGTTAGGATTTTCTTACATTGGGTTTTTGACATAAGAACCCACTAAGGGCTTTTTTTAATTCTGTCTTCAAGAGGTTGCATAAGATATGATTATTTTAAAATCCGTCGAATTGAAAGTAAGGACAATGAAAACTGGTGTTCAATTTTTTGCTTAGAATTTAAAAGATACGTGCTTTAATTTCTTCTTTTTTTTTAATCCACCCCGAATAGTTAAAATGAGAATATTATACCGAACAATGTCGGTTCACTGAAGCTAATGTGTTATAAAATTAACTAACGAAACAAAAAATAAAAACAGTAAAGTATTAATTAATAATAAACTCCTTATTTGTATAACGGGACTTTGTATGTCTTGCGATATCCTTCGCAGATTCTATGCAAAAAGGTTTCCTGATCGCGTCAATCAACGGAATACACGGATGCGATTCCTTGCAAAAACATTATTACAAACCGGAGCTATGGCTTCGTATGAAATAGTGAACGAATGAAACAGTCGAATGCATGCAAACTTTAGTATACCTACATGCCGTGCTGAGTCTATGTTGAATAGAGTGACATGATGCGGAAGAACGGTTCAGTTATCATCGCAGTTGATCATATCATGCCATGCTTGGTTTTTTTTTAAATGACTGTTTTTATTGGTTGAGACTTATTAAAAAGAGTTTAATTTTGTGATAATAATAATAAAATATCACCACATTATATCCCTTTCGATAGGAGCCGAGATACATTAGTAGATATATCTAGTTTAAAGAGAGAACTGCCTGGATGAGAGGGAAGCGGTGGACGATGTCCGGGGCATCGCCTGGGAGAGAGGTTTTTGGAGGGGTGGGCCTTACTCCTTTCCCTCCCAGAGAGGTAGCCTCAACAAGGCTTCTTGTTCTCTGGGCGTCTGGATGAATTTGGCTTCCCAGGCCCAGGTGGAGCAATTAGAGGGACACCACAGGGGTTTTTAGTCAGTAGGAGTCTGACACACCGGGGTCATTGCCCACACAGCGTCCCCGATGGTCCTATGTAGGATTTTCCCCGGGATAAAAAAATAGTTTAAAGAGAGAAAGGAAGGAAAAGCATTTATTTAGCACACAACACTAATACAACTCAGAAGATTACACACAGATTAATCAAGATAAAAAATTATAAAAGCAAATACCCTGTGCCGTGATGATGTGGCAAAAGGAAAGGCTGCTTTAATTTATTCCCGAAACACGGAAGACTGTCGAGAGTTACTATGACAGTCTTAACACTTCTGTGCCGTGATCACGACCCAGATTGAGCAGGTTAGTTCTACGATCTGATATGTTTAAGTCGGTATGATGGCTTCGACTGCCAGTTTCCGATGCGCGTTTTAAAACTGCACTGTATATCAGGTGCTGGATGCACACCATGCCACTAAAAAAGAAGATATTAATCAATACCCAATGCAGGTTGGAGGGTGTGCGCTATGTGCAGAGAAGGTGCACACATCAGCTTAGATACTAGCAATCATCTACGTGCATTTCGGCATTCTGTATACCTTGATCGGCTTTTTGATATGCTTCGTGGGTTAAATATCGAAGCCCATCCTATGGATTCCACAAATAGGGAGGCGTTTTCCTTGTAGTGGGACCAAACTAGCTGATAATTATCATACCCAGCCTCTAAGCGCAACAGCGGTCGATAACCCTTTGACAACACACAAAGTGAACTCATTCTAAATAATCTCGTTACTTTCGAAACGCTCATGCGACAACCTAACAACATACAAGAGTAATGACGGTGAATTATCGCAGCGCGCCGTCGTGTAATTGTGCCGCAATCGACGTGCTCAGGTCCGACCTCCGTGTCACTGTGACATCCCTCTTATGGATCGACTGTGGCGAAATACTCTCCGCGCGTTCACCGTACTTCGTGGCAAGACGAGGACTCATCACATTTCTATAGTATAAAAGAAAGTAAATAGTTAAAAGAATAATTGTAAATATGTTATTGTCCTACAAATTATTGTGATCAGTAAATACAATGATTTCAGTTAAAGCTAAAAACAACTCAAGAAAATACTTTATAACGTTTTCTCTGATTACTTAGAAAGGTATAGAAGGTGATGAATGATGATATATGACTATTATTGATTTGTACTTTCTACTTTTGTAATCAATCTATATCCTTTACAAAATCCTACTTATCATTTATTGCTTTCACTGTATCAAAAACAATTGTATTAGTTAAAACTATTCGTAACACACGTCCAAATATAAAATGTTTATTGTGAATTTCCTTCATACACGTTTTTTACATTTGCCGGAACATGAAGTTAACTGTGATATATAATTTAATTTCTGTTGCTGTACCAGTAGTAATGTCTCGATAATTCGAAATCGCTCTGTTCTGCATTAGCACTCTCCTTAGAAACAATTAAAACTAGCATATACGTTGTAAAATGGTTTTATGGCTGCTATTTTTCAAATGCTTGTTTGTAGATTATGTGTCTAAGCCGATTTATATTCTCTATTTACAAACGATAATAACGGTTTTGTACCTATGTAGGTATAAATTCATCGTAAATTACTTTTAATTGCAGTTTTTATTTTATTGCTTTATGGTTAACATAAAGATATTACAGAATAATAACGTAGAATGAATTCTTTACATGTTTTGTCTACATTCCACAATTAGAAGTGTTGTTGGTACAGTAAGACATTGGCGAAAAAATTCGTTTCGTATTAATCATTACAATTCTGATCGATTATTCTATGTAACATAAACACTTTCCTATTGAACGGGATTTTATTTTGACTTATTTTATCTGTCTAATATCGCCTCGCATCCCTATTATGGTAAGTAGTGAGAATGAAATGTCTTTTTGACTTATTCTAGTTGTTTTTCCATTTTTGTTTATTTTGATAGTTGCTCGCTCAATAATATTACCAAGTAATCAATATCAAGTTAAAGGTAATCTTTAAAATCCCGTATGCCTCCTTCAATGACGTCGTTTAAAACTTCAGTGACCTAAATGTTTTTTCTTTTTGTATCAGCGATTTCGTATTGAAGTTTCGCCAACTGACCTACAACTTGTTAATTTACACAAATTTGCTTACAAACGCGAAACAGTGAGCTGATGACGCACGCAGTTTCGTATTGTTTGTATCCAACCTATGTCACGATTTAAAATGTCGATCAAAGTTGTACTTTGTACAGTCTCACCATTACTGGGCCAGATTTGATATGTGCTACATCAACAGAATAAAACCAGATCTACATATTTATGCTAATGGAGTCAATTATTGAGTGCATTTAAATCTGATGGTCTCAATCGTTTTGAACTTAAACAAACTGATTGCATATTATAAATCAATAATACGCGTTGGAGACGAAAGTATGACATACTTTAATAGCATTTGCTCTTTTGTTAGTAGGAAATAGATGGACCTTTTGTTTATGCTATTCTTGAATATAACAGATACTATATGTAACTTTTCTTCCTATCTATCTGGTCTACTTTTTCGGGTTAAATCAATACTTTCTCTATTTGTTTTATTATTAGCATTCCTTATAACTTCTAATTTCATGTTTTTTTTATAATTATAGATTTTTCTCATTAGTTTGTTTTATATCTTTTTGAAAATATAAACAACAGCTCTTATTTAATTTAGATTCCATTTGATTTGATAGTTACTTCTAAAGGAATGAATATTTAATTATATACAATGTAACATTTAAAGTACATACTGTCTCACTCGACGGGTGGTGATTCATTCGAAAATATTTATATAATTTTCTATTCTAACTATGAAAGTGCCGTTCTCTATGTCTATAATTACACGTATCGCAATACATTAAGATCTAAAACTGACGCACATCGCCGTGAGGCTCGAGCCGTCATGATTAGTAATGCATGACGATCCCGCACCGTGTTGCTCTCCATTGTACGCAGCATGATGTTTCACAACCTCCACGAGCCCTCCTTTGCAGCGCCCATCATTCTTTCATTGTTGGACCGCATTAGAACTTTTTATAGTTTCACCGCACTACCCGCTCTGCTTTGGTATTCGAGCATTAACTAATGTCCCCTGTCTGTCAGATGGTATCGGACTCTCGTTAGTGGCATTGTTGCGCCCACGCCGCGACCACAGCGCTGTCCTAATGGAATCCTGTCTACTTTACCTGCTCGCAACGTTTACCTTGATACCAACTGTTTGCTTGGTTCTCTATTAAGGCAACGACGAATGCTACACAGTAATGCAGTCTTATTTAGTCTCTTTGTTATGTTCAAAGGCAGGTCATTGATGCGTAGGCTTATGACAGAATGTGAGCGCTCGATGTCGTGTGAACGGTACTCTCTGGGAAGACAACCAAACGATGTATCGGACTCACGCGCATTAGATGTTATCGGTGCTCGCGTTCCGACCCTTCCTAATCAATGATCTTCACGTGCTTAATGGAATATATTTTGAAAATAAACGTCTTACGCTTGGTTATAGCGGCTTACTGCTTTTCTTCTTTATATTGCTCTCTCTCTCTCTGTTAAGATTTTAATGGTAAATCGTTGCTATTGTTTCGTTCGCGCTTTCGAGAGTGCGTTATCTAATAAGTTTCCCACAGCAGCTCAGAGAGCAGAACGTTCGGATACAATGCAGCAGTCGACGCTGCGGTTCCGCTCTCTTGAATTGGGTAAGTAGTGCATTTGACGAAACTTCACTTTTTCACTGCCCCAGTTTACCCAAGCTATTGAAATTTACCAATCGGCAATAATTTGTTTGCAGTCGATTAGGTCCGCATTTGTCCATAACAGTTAATTTGCACGCCGCGTTTCGGCCGTGTATTTTTGAGCGGGCATCGGTCACGGGAAACCGAAAGATCTATTGGCACGACCATTGGGAGCGAGACATCGCAACTAGACCGACTTAAATTTTAATGGTATTTTAACCTACTGCTATGCTGCACATATTATTTCTTCTTTTGTTAATTTCAAATTCGCCATATTTTTTTAGTTACATGTTTTAGTAACTCATCATATTAAATTTCTTTATCTTTGTTTTTATTCGAAATATTCGCAAAAAGTACACATTTTATTGTTTACGTTCTATTTATTTCCAGACCGCTTTTTACTTTTTACGGTCTGTGTAAATGCTTATCTTTCGCATAGCCCGTAATTAAGCGGTAATTACCACCGGTGCATGTTGCTATGTGGGCCGCTGTAGCTCACCGCTACACTTTCGTTGGCGATATGCAAATCAGAGCGTGAGTGTAAGAACGGACGCCTATGCACGTTCGTTGCTAAATTGTTTGGAAACTGTCTAATCGACGCCGTGTCGTGTTTCGCAGCTGCACTTCACGGCCGCATCGTCGTCATTACGATCATTACTGCTGGTAATTGTTACATCGCGGCGCACGCTTTCACCTCAATCTGAACAATTTCCCTTCGACAACGCAGCCTCCTGCGGCTTTGACTCCACTCACGGCGATACGACGATCATCCGCTATTACTAATGTGTGAGGAAGGGGCGTTACGAGTTTTTAATCGCACCGTGCCTATTGTGCAGCGCTCTGTGTGTGTGTGTGTGTGTGTGT
Organism: Automeris io; assembly: GCA_036320925.1. Lineage (NCBI taxonomy): Eukaryota > Metazoa > Arthropoda > Insecta > Lepidoptera > Saturniidae > Automeris > Automeris io. Next base: position 4,194,399 of record JAUDJH010000027.1, read on the forward strand.
GTGTTATTACGGGGCGCAACACTACATGGGATGTAGAAGTAAGGCGCCTAGCTGTCTTCTCCATTATTACTGTTAATAATCTTCCACCGGCTGATTGCTCGTCTGGTCGCGTCACGAGAGCAGGCTGCGCGCGTGCGTTGGTCAATGCATGGCCACTATTCTGGGACGGTATTTTCAATACACAGCTGGTGTGGGTCGGCGACCTATTTATTGGAATCGTTGCTGTTTTGTTTATACTACTATTTCCAGAATAGACCTTTCGCTGAATAACTCACGCTCAACGTGAATTGAATTCATACATCATAGAATTGAATACATTATGTTGCTTGTTCTTCGTTTTTTTTTCAAATCGTTTTGAGATTAATTAGTGCTCATAAGATTATTACTATAATTAATCTGCTGAATATTACTCCTGTCCGAGCCGAGGAGCGCCGTTAGATTTGGATTTTCGCATAGATTAATTAGGTAACAAAGAGTTCATTCAGGCACAGTGACAATGAAATATTCAAAGGGCTCAAGTACCTTTTTTATACTCATGCCCTGCGCCTGAACAATTCCCATCGCTTGTACAGACATCGCTTCAAGACTTACCAAATATCCGTTTAAAAATAAAAATGTTATTACAATTTGAATGTAATTTGGGCTTATGTGCTGTAGCTACTAGGCATAATGATATCCGACATAAAAATTCTAAAGAGTATCTTCTACATCATTATTGTTGCTATTTTTTTACAAACCACGGCATAATACAAGCATACTAAACATATTGTATCGTCTGTATAAATAATGGGGTAAACTAGTTCTTTTATAAACATTAGGATCACTCTAGCATTTTTAGTAATAGGTGTAATCATAAAATCTAGTCACGTAATTATTTACTTCAAGCACAATCATTTCGTTGGGATTCATCTCGTTTGTCGCTACTGTTCAAGAGCCACGTTTTGGTAAACAGGTCACATTAGTTCACAGAAGATATGGCAGGATGTAAATTACGTAGCGACCCCGAAGCCATCCGTCTTGATGCATTACAGTAACAAACCAGTGAAAGGCGGCTCGTTTAAAATTTACCTTGATTGTAGTTTACGCCGCAGTGAATCCTTTCTATCCTAATTTAGCCGCCTACGAATCTTCCCCAGCCTATTTTATTCACTGCCATCTCTTTTCCAGCTTAGTTTCCGCTGGCGACTTATTCCAATCTAGTTTATCGCCAGTAGATCCTTCCAAAGTTATCCTGTAACAAATTCTTTACAATATTATTTATGTTTTAGCGAATTATCCTAAACAAAGGTATTTTCCAGCGAATCCTTCCCAATCTCGTTTACCCTCTGACATTTCATAATTTATATGCCGTCAAATATTTTACACCCTAGGTTATCAGTTGTATTCTTCCTAGTTTATATTCTGATGACTCCTTTCCAACTCAGATCATGCTCCGATAAATCTTCCCAGCCTTTAAGCCTGTCACATCAAATCCTTCCCAACCTACAATAATTTATCCTTTGTCGTTTACTAGTTTATCTGCCGTTAATTTTGTTGCCAACTGGGTTTTCCAGTGTGTAGTTCTTTTTAGTTTATAGTGCGATGTACCCTTTTTAGCTTAAATTAGTTGCCGATAAATCTTTCCAAGCCAAGCTATCTTGTCGAACTATTCCCAATCTAATTTTGTTTACCGTTAAAGTGGTAGCCATTATTATTGACACACACACTAATTAAGGTAGCCGGAAAAGATTGAATAAGCCGAAGACCAGGCTTCAATGGTGCTTGTTAGGAGAGATCTATGTCCAGCAATGGACTAGGATGGGCTGATGATGATGACACATTAATTAAATCAGTCAAATTGTTAATTTCGTTCTGTCATGCAGCAAGCCCGCGCGTTCACTCTACATATTGATAGTTAATTATTATTTGTAATGTATATACGACGTCATAATTTGATGACATCGGTAGTTTTAACTCAGTCGTCAAATAAACGTAACGTCGCACGCTGGGTTTTATTTCGGAAGCTAGAAAGTAAATAGAAATTGTATTTCTATCCCTGGACATATCAGTATTTATAAGAGCTACTTAGTTATATTGAGCAAGGATGTGGACCATATTATTATGTAAAGCGCTTGCGAAAACAATGAGTTTTGAGTTCTCATTACGTTTGATTTTTCTTTCCGATAAACATTTTAGTATTCATATCATACTCGTAATTTAATGCAACATCAGTATGTTAAACTATAAAGGCTGATTAATTAAAATATGAAAAAAATAATTTAAGAAATCCCAAACACACAAATAGGAGTCAATCTTAAAATGAAGCTAGTATTTAAAGTGAGGTGGTAGTACAATTGACCGAACTGCGTCGAGACCACAGTAGTAAGTGTAAAGACCGTCACAGTGACTCGTTTCGACCAGTCGCATATCAAGATCAGCTTGTCGACATCCAGTTGTTCATATACCTAGAGACCGTCCGTCGTGCTATATATGGGCCGGCATAGCGATGGTGACATCCATTGGATTATCGTCCCTTTGCGGTCGTCGCCGTCCTTGGAATACACTGTATTTACCATCACGTGCAATGCAGTCACTGTGTCGCGCCAGTATGAAAAATATCAAAGCCGTATCATTAGTGACAACTGCTTAAGTTGAAAAACAAAAACATACGAGCTTTTTGAAATGTGTTACGAGGTCAGTTTTTAAATTTATTTCATATTAAACCATCAACTTGTAAAACTTGATTTTTTATAAACAAACGACTAATTAATGCTAATTAGACTAATACATATTAAGATATCAATTTACTTATGACACATTTTCTGACGGAAAATTTATTAATTTTATTAATGATTTGGTTTGATGGAAAACGCATGCAGTTTTTCTATGGATGTAAATGGATAATAATAATCATTGGATTATGAAAATAGGAAAATCCTAAGTTAGTACAAGAAAACATTTGTGAATCAAATTTTCCGAGAAATAAGATAGAAAACATTTTGTACGCTAGAAACTTTTCTCTTGATATTCCAAGCTACTACAATTATAAAAACCGTAAACAGTTAAAGCAGTTTTAAGTTAATTGTAAATTATACGTTTACACAATTCCGCTACTTTGGAATAAATAAAATTAATATATTCTGTGTTTTCAGTATAATGCTTTAACGAATTCAGCGGTGAGCCCGTTACGCCGCGGCCGGGACCTACATGACAATACAGCTGGAAAGTTCGTATGCTATATTCCGTGTGGCATGATGCCGCTCTGTGTTGCGAAATTACATTCACAATGATAAATACAGTATCTCTTCTCTATTATTATTAAATCGCATTTTTATAATCTGACTCGGCACTTTTACTTTGTCCGCACCTAAAATACAATGCAATCCAAAAATCGTGTTCGATTATCCTGTGGAAAATGGGAGGATTTGCATCACTTGCTGATGGAGTGTGACCGGAATAAAAGTGCAAGAAAGTCGCTGATGAGCCAATGCAGAGTCAGCTTATGTGATATAGGTGCCTTTCATGGCGTCCTATGTGATCCGACAGGGAGTACTATGGAATTGTTGGTGGACATGGTAGCACTGACTCATCAGCGACTCTCTCAGAACTGATGTGTAGTTCACCGTATTGGGTACAATAGGGCTGATATGCCAAAATGGCAAAAGCCCTTATAAACAATAAATAAAAAAAAAAAGTGTTCGATTATATGATGATGATATGAGTGCGAGCCGGGGCCGACCGAGACTTACCTGCGCAGGTACAGGTATTGTCAAAGGCACACGGTGTCGGAACACGGCGAGAGTGCGTGAAGCGACTAATAAATGTTAAGGAAGCGAAAGACGTTTGCAAGAATTGAAAGAAATAGCGTTCCATTCTCTCTGCCTGCCACAATGGGGATTCGGCGTGATGATAGATAGATTATATGATCCGTAACCTCATGAAAATACCTCATAGCTCTAGTTAAAATAGTCGCAGATAGCCCATTCCGCAGTTTTAACGCGCGCAACAAGAAGTTTCTATAAAAGCGTTGTTTGTTGCAGGTTTTGATCTCAGTCGATACATTTTTGTTAGCGCTTTACATGTAATAAATTCTATCGATTATTCAACAAGTGGATCGCAGCATGTGCTGTAATAGCCATTATTGACAATTAAATACTACATTGGTTGTCGCGGAGGGGTCAACTGGCGTCAAATAGTGGCCCGATCAATATATCACCCTCATTGACTCCACAATGCCAATATCAACATCGCATATCGTTAACACAATTGAAAATTATAATCGTGTGTCATTATATCGAAAGTATTCTGGAAGAATCAAAGAAATCGCAACATTCATGACTAGAGATGGGAAAAGATGTGAAATAATTGCTGATATATTAAAATCACGACAATAACGTTATGTCCGAAACAGACAACTAATAGCAGACCAAGCCCCTGGTATAATTTCTTTCATGTCTGTTCCTAAGTGTGTGCTATTATATTGGAAAATATGAAAAAAGATATTTGACAGCCTGATAGCGCAATCTTAGCGTACCTGTCTGCAACGCTGAAGGTTCTGGGTTCGAGTCCTGGTAGTGGCAATCTTCTCTAATATGAATAGATTAGATTTATGCGAGCTATGGATGTATATCCTTACCCAGAACTCATACACAAGCGCAAGTTTGTTAATATTGTCATTAATAGGTACTGCGAAAATGTTAATATTTTTTTATATGTACAGGAAAAATATAAAACAGATTAAGTAGAAAAAAACTGGAGTCGAACATAACTAAATCTCGCCACTGCGAATGCTCCGTTAACCGCGACGTCTTCAGTCATCGGCGAAATAATTGCACGACACAAAAAACATGTAGATGTACAATTATCTATTACTTTCGAAGCCTTTCATCAAGCCCGTTGTTCTAATGATCTGTAAAAAATCGTCTAGAACAGATTTGTTTCCTTAGCTGGTGTTCCGTATAATATTATTCTTTATTCGTAATGTAGTAAATAGTTAAATATAACGTTGTAGCATTTGATAAATAACTCACAGATTCGTCATTTATGTGTATTTTGATATCATGAAATTAATGTAGATCACTTGTTGAATTAAGAGGTATTTGTTATAATAATTAATGAAGAATTCGCTTTATCTATTTTCATTTTTTTATCACTTATTATCTTTACTCTGCGAATTAAATAACACATCATAAATTCGGTGTCTAGTCTAATATACTAACCATGACACCACTTGCCGTGCGAGATAAAGGTATGGTTATATTTATTAAAAAAAATAATAAGTCACGGACTCCTAGAAACTTCGGGTGAGTCTTTGATAAGAGCGGGAGGTAGGCGGTCGTGACGTGTCATGGAACCTGCAATTTATTTATGATTTACGAGATGATTCCGCACGATAAGTGATTACTGTAACGTGGGTGCGTGCACGGAGCCCAAATGGAGACCTCGCCCGTGCGGTGACATGTACTCGTGATGGGACAAAGAATCTCTTTCTCGTTGTATTATCATGCCATGATATTTTAATTAAAGCAAAAATAATATTTATACTCCTTTAAAAATAGTCAGTTTATTTATTCTACCTTAACTCTTTCAAGACAATTTTTTCTTTTGTAGAAGAGAAAAACTTATTTTACCCTATTTTATCATATTATTGTTCAAAACAGAGATAGGCAAAATGTAATCTGATTAATGATTAACGATTACAAAATGTCTTCATTTTAATTTTGTTACTCTGTAGTCGTGAAATGCCTTCAAAATATTAAGGAGTCATAAACGTGTATGCAATTGAGGATTCCGTAATGTTCAAAACATAGATGACCAAAATGCAAGTCATATTAATGATGAAAAACGCAAAATCGTAATCGTTTTTCATTAATCTGATTACAAGATATCTTTTCAATTAGAAAATGGCATATATTATATATATATATAGGACTACGTGGTATCGATGTTAAACAAAATAACCCAAATTAAAAGCATTCGTCTGGAAAAACATTTAATGTAAAATACAGTATACTAGGAATCTAAACTGAATTTAATTTATTGGAGCAAGTCCTCATTAAATGTGGACGTATTATAATATATTTTTATAGATTTACCTTTATAAATAAATACTACAATCATGCAAACACAAATACAATATGTAAGAGTTATGAGTCAGAGATCAGTTTCCCTACTGGTCACGTTGGGTGCAACATATACGCGCATAAGTAAATAAACTCACGAATGTATCTCTGCTTGCTCCGAAAAGGATATAGCGTAATGATATATCTATTTATGATGTAATTAATGGTTTAAAACTTTTGGTTTAGAACCACAGTATATAATAATGTACCTACCTACTGCTAGATTAATTGCGAGATTAAGTTGTTTGAGCAAAAAATAGCCTTACGACATAGATAATCATCAGCGAGCGTAATTTTCTAATAGTATAATCTAATCGTCTAGTCCAGTGTAATCAATAAAACTTTGCTTCCTATAACTAGACGTTGTCGATTACATAGTCGGCTCGATATAATCGTAGAATGAGTAAATATAAAGAAACCACATACGCGCGTCAAAGTGAAACCAAAAATATCATTAAAAATAAAAGCGTAAGATTCCTTGATGACTCCTTATTTCAATTACATAATGCCGTTTCAGTATCGTACGTTTTGTCAAGAAATGATATACAAGTTAAAAAATAATAATGATAATATATCGTCATGCTGTATCCCTTCCGTTGTCAGCAGAGATACATTAGTGGCTGTATCCACTTTGCGCTTATATGTATGTTAATGAAAAAGCACGATAAAACAAAATATTTATAATATATTTGTGGTTCGGCGTTCCTTCTCAAGGCAGTCGCTTCCGAAACGCTGGTAGATCACCCTTAGGTTCGTTTTTCAACTGGCTGGCTGCCCAAGTCGAGGTCCGTACCCACAGAGGTGCCCTTGCGTAGCCGCCCAACCCATAAATTTCGTGGGCAAGCGCGTTCTGCGTTCGCCCACCAAGCCCAGTTTTGTTGTGAAGGTCTTTCCCAGGCCACAAATTTAGGACATACCGAAATAAAAAATTTTGTGGACAACTAAAGACATTAACCTTGTCCTAAAGTAATCTTACGCTCGTGTTATGGGTTACTAAGCAAAGACAAACATACCTAAATACATATTTACATAAAAGTTTGCCGCAACCATACCTCGAACCCAGGACCGTTAGCGTGGCAAGCGGTGTCACTACTATTACCCTATCAGGCAAAAATGAGCATATAAAAACGTTGAAAATATGTCGCTTCACTTTTATCAGCGCGTTATATACTGGATTATGCTTTCATATATTTCTTTATCCCACGGATATAAGATATGAATTGATGGTTTGTCCAGTTTTTTATTCGTAGACAATTTCGCTATTAAAAGTCTTTAGGTAATTACGAAGCAACGGAACTACGTGAGTGTACCGCGGCGCAAACGTTTCTCTAAATTTTTTATTCCCCCGGCCACGTTTAGACTGCCTGTGAGGTTTTTTTTTATTCTATCAATAAAAACATACACCGATCACGGTTCCCGCTTAAAAATTTAATCATAAGCTTTCAACTCGCTTTTCGATCTGAATCGCCAACAATTTTGCATGTTTAATGTTTTTTTTCATCACGGCACTATTATCACCGGGTTTTTCGCTGGTCACGAGTCGGTCTGTTGGTATTCTTTTTGGATGCGTTTTTAGGGTACAGTACCTCGAAAGTAAAATAGAAAGCCGTATACAGAATAATTTTATAGACGAGGGAGATATTCAGGGAGAGAGGGGTTTAAGATTTTAAATCCAAATAACTATATCTTAATATTTCTTTTAAAACAAAGTAAATTATAGTCAACATATTTCGTGGCATTTGACGTGGCATGACACATGAATTAATGAATAATTAATGAATTAATGAATAATTAATTATTAAGTAGGTAGTTCGTCTGTCCAAGGCAGGATAAACTACGAAGGGAAAACGAGTCAATATCTGTTTACCTAAAATTACGTAAAAGGAACTATCTAGTTACCAATCAATTGTGCGTCACACGCGCTACGGTGTTCACACTTTTTACGGATTAATTCTCATTTGTTCATCAATGTTTCTTTATAATTTGTTAGGAATTATAGTTATTTACATTTTTATTAGTAGCAAGAAGGTACAAATTATTGTATATCTATAATATAAAAATGAATCGCAAAATGTCTTGATATGCGCGAAACTCGAGAACGGCTGAACCGATTTGGCTGATTTTTTTTGTTGTATTTGATGAAGTTTGAGGAAGGTTATTACGGAGAGGAAAATTAAAAAAAATGTCTGAAAAAGGTCTAAAAACAACACTTTTCTATTTATCATATAAAAAATTCGTAATAATATTTAAAAGTCAATTTGAACTTTAACACCATACCATAAAGTTTAAATGTTAGTAGACGGGTTCCGGGAAGTCAAAACAATTGAGTGACGTATAAATATTAATGTCAATATTTGTCAATTTTTATACATATAGCATTAAGGTCAGGTTCCTTCAAACAATTTTCAAAAAACAGCCGACAGTTCAATAGATTTTAGTAGAATAATATCTGACGGGGAAGCTATTAACATTAAAAAAAAAACAATGTGACTTTGTTTTAGAGAAATAGGGCAGAACAAGGTCTGCCGGGACAGCTTGTATAATTATATATCTCTCTCGTATATAACCTTCTACAGGTAGACGGTAGGTATAACGAGTTGAAATGAATATGCTCAAAGGTCCCCGATAAAGCAACATTCGACCAGCGATAACGATAGTAGAAAAATGTAAAATATATGAAATTGGTGTACGCTTTCGAAATGTCATGTTGATTTATGTGAATTCTATACATTTAGCATTTTTCTAATAGCGTTATCGCTAATCGAGTGTTACTTTGACTAGGCCTTCAGGTGTGTAATCTCTCGGAGATTTGTAAAAATCAAATTTTGAGTCAACGCGATTTAAAGAAATAGTCGTTGATTTTATATATTTTCCCATACAGGATAACGAATCAAAATCTATTGGTCTACTTCTCGTTTACCAAATATCTTTTTTTTAATTATTACAAATTTGTACGGAATCCTCTGAGTGCATGTCCGGATCGCTCTTGGCTGTTCTTTTATTTTTTTATTTTCGTCAATTGTTCGTGATACATTGAATGAATAACTATAACTTTGCTTTTGCAATGACACGGTCATCGGTGTCCGCAATCAGTGTTTCTTATTGCAGCGATTCGGTAAAAAGCCTCGACTTATCTCCCTAAATAGTGTTCCTATTTTTTGTCGGCGAAAGTCCTTTTTCGATTTTCGCAGCGGACACGTTCTATCGCGTTGCAAAATTTATGCTTTTAAAAGTATCAACGGTTAATTTAAATGGTACCAATTGCATTTCTGTACGATACCTTAATCCTGTACTCTAAAAGCGCACGTCCGATTCTGTCAGTCACGACTCGGTAGCTGTTGCTGGGTTCCAAATGCCAAGCTTCGACTGCTAGTATACTTTAAGTTTGCTTAGACTTTGCTAAAACATTACAATTTATATTACCTAATGTATGTCAAAGGATTGGGTAAGTAACCGATTTTGTCAACATAGACTTGGCTCTGCGAATAATATGGCTGTGCCCAAGTTCTTATTGTATATTCAGTTTTTATGTCAAACGAATTTTGAGAACTTTGCTAAGCAATGTCGAAATAGCGCCTTAGAATATGCTTACACTTGTCTCAAGAAGATAGAAGAGTGTAATTCTACTCCTTTGCTTTTAGTATAATCAATGATATTTTAAGTATGGAAATAAGGTAAATCCACATCGAAAGGTCTTAGAATAAAGGTGTTAACCACTTCATGTTACTGCTCGATACTTAATAAATCGCTAAAGAGCTATCACCAAAGAATGTTTTAGAGAACATTCAGTTTCATCCGAATCTAAATCAAAATGAATTTGTGTTCTATAAAGCTCGTTAGCCAAACGGACCGTGCACAATATGCGTTTGTGGCATGAGCAAATTTCTTTTTTCTTAAATCACTTGCCTGCGTTTACGTGCCGATACGCAATATAAAGAATGTTATCTGATAGAAATCAACTCCCTAAATTTCACAAATTGTCGTTGAATTTTTAAACAAACTTTCTACTAAAACGTATGGATCTAACTAACCACGGTCATAAACATTTATGTTTTATCGTAAAAATATTTTTACATTTTTAACAAAACTGAGTGTCATTCGTGAACAACGAACAGGGTTCGTGTCAGACGAGTTTTTTCACGTTTGAGAGTTAAAATTGCATTAGCCGCTTGGAGAACCCTTGCTGTCTGAAGGCGGAATGCGATATAAAAGTTGGAAGCGGCGTCGTGTCAACGCACTAAGCCAGGCAGCGGCAATTTGCTGAACACTTGAAGCAATAGCTCTCGAGAGCGTCCCCTTGTAACTTGCCCTTGATAGTGGCAATACCGACGTCTTTACTGTCGCGGCGTTGTTTGCCAAAACTCTCACGGTTGAATTCATTACGATTAGCGAACCTCACTCGCCGCCAGCGCTCGATTGTTTCTTAATGGACTATAAAAGAGTGGAATTGTGGCAAGACACTCCCGCTCAAGTGCTTTATTTTCTCTCGGAGACCGCTCTGAAATGATCACTGACGTCAAACGATTTGTGGAATTTAATCGTGACTTATTTCATATCATCAACGTTTCGCACACACATTTCTTTGTTTAATAAACTCTTACTATTATGAAATATTACAAAGCTATATTTTAAAGGATTTAATATAGAAGTTGTTGTACTTAAGAAAATTAAAAAAAAAAGTTTTTGTTTGAAGTTTTAATAGAAAACCAAAGAGACTATAAAAAGTTGATAACCTTTAATATGTTTCCAAATACAACCAATTTTATTATAAAACTTCGTATTGATAATGCTGTCTAACCAAACGTTACTTTAAAGAATAATATCAGTGTGAACATTTTATAGTTAACCTTTCAGTGGGGGCGATGACCTTTAATTTTTCCAATATCGTATGAGTTTACGTTCGAACTGATAAACACAGTAAACAGGGCGAACGGGCACGCTGTTGACTCAATAATGATGTCACACGTCTAATATACTGTGACTGAAGATAACGAGCGCTCGGTTTATTCACCTTCGACAACAAACCATTGTATATTGTGTATTTACTGTCGGAGCATTCCATTACCAAACGCATTGTGCGTACTCATCCCTGCGCATAATTTGAAAGCCAAAAGTACAAAGGGCAACTATAGTTCGCGGGCGGTTCACGGATCAACGATCAATGCAGCGCCGTAACTGAGATCGCAGTGGGCTCCACGTTTTTTATTCCAATAACAGTTTTTAATGTATTACAATCATACATTAAAACTGTAGACTGTGGTTAACGAATTAAAAAGCGTGTAAAAAAAGACAAATAAAATAAGAATAGTTACATAAAGGTGTCTACATGTGACTTATTAACAGGAACTCTATTGTTTAGCAAATAAAACATTCATAAGCATGCCAGTCTTACGATTAGTGATGAAAATGCCTGGGAATTTTCCCAAAGTGCCCAGCACTTCGGCGAACATTTCGTAAATTCCCGGGAATATTCCCAAGCAAGTTTTGGGCACTTTGGGAAAATTCCTGGGCATTTTCATCACTACTTACGATGTTTTGTTTACACATCCAATTAATTTTCATCCTTTAATTTCATTTCTGACAATTGGCATTGCTTTGGTTTGTTTATCAAAAACAAGTCTCATTAACCTCATTTTGTTCTTACGGATAGTGAAAATAAGATCAATATTGATACTAGCTTTGCCTAAAGCTTACCCTTTAACCTTTTGCTTAGAAACTTAAATGTTACCAAGTTCCATCATGTAACATTGTGGTCTCAAGTTTCTAATAAAAACGGCAGTTTATCTTAAAAAATATATAAAATTTTATTTCCACCCAACTTGCATAAAAAGGCAAAATAAAAGTGAAATTGCTTTATCTTACGGCTTTGAAAACTATATGCAAGAGATAGTAGTTGTAATTGGTTGTCTACTGTGTTTATAATTAATCCTTGCATATGCACAGACACTCGCGGGGCCCAGGACCCCAAGCTACTGCATTCACTGCAGCAGTAATTACGATCCTGGCTAGATACCTACGAGCTTGATAGATTTACGAGTTGGAAACAACGATCAATGCTCGACTGTTAAGCTGAGGATGGCACTTTGTTGGCGAGCTCGCTGTGTAAATATTCAAAGTTGAAATTTATTACTTGTACATGATATGGTTCAGATTTAGCCCATAAAACGAGTAAGTAAAACTGCCTCCTTTTACGTTATTTTACATGACTTGAAAACTGATTAGCAGTAAGTAGTGAAACTAAACGGATTTTCCGTGAAAACGTAAATTGTAAGCGATACGTACATAATAATAATATGACATAAATGACTAATGGACTGATCGGAAACAGCCTCGATTTACATTTTTGTTTGTTGGATCAAGGATTGTATATAAAAAGGAGTATTACTCGATACGGCACGCATTGTCAGGAGGTTCCTCAATCTGAGCTCCTAACTACCGGTGGCTTGGACCTCGGGCCTCGCTCCCACAGGTCCAATATTTTTTTTAATTTAACATATTTGTGTTTATATTTTTAATATTTATTTTAAAATATAAACAATGTGTATATTTATTATAATATATTAAATTGACAACCAAGTCTATGAAGAGGTAAATGGAAATGTTAACTTTAAAAGAACTGATAAAAATTACATTACAAAACAATTCCAGACTGCAGTTTTAGGTTAAATAGATAATACTAAGAGATTTTAAACAAGAAATGTTCATTAGCACACTGAGCAAAATTTTTAGTCATACCTGGCTAAATAAAAATAAATATTTATTTACTGTTTTATAGGGAAAATACACCAGTTATTTTTTATTACTTAAAACAAGTACTAATCGACGCATTTAAATATTGTTTTATGCTAGTATAATGGGTCGTCAGTGATAATCTTTATGCTACATGACAACAACAAAGCGGAGTAATTTATGTAATAATTAATAACAACATGATATCTGCATAGCTATTAGAGTTCAACAATCTCTCGCCAGCTCGATCGTGAATAACAACTATAAATACAACGACTGCTACTTCTTTACATATTTATGGGAACAATATTTGCAGCAGTCAATGTATTCAGAATTGCAAAGCATATACTCAGCCGTAAACGTTCAAAATTTTATATTCCAGTAATGTAGGCAGACTTGATCGGCATTGAATATTGTTTTACAGTATATTTACCCTTAACTTTATTTAATTATCCAAACATATCTAACTCACGACAGCTTGTATGATCTGGAGGTAGGTTTATAAAATTATAAAAGGGTGCTCGTAAATTCGTGGTAGATAGATACATGGACGGCCTTTATTTCCCTAAGGGCCTAATGTGTTCGGGGTTTTACAATCTTATTTTAAGGTCGCACCAAGCTGAAGGTTATTTTCTCAGAAATTCTTATTTAAAAAGATCAGAAAAATATATGTATGTCTGTCTAATGTAAATAATTCATTTCATTCGGAACCAGTTAAATTCTCGATTACCATCAATTTCACTTTAACTTTTAATGAATAATTGTAATAAATACGTAACCCCTTTTTTTTCGTAACTCGGTGAAAAATCCTTATGGAAACTTAGGGCTGCTACGTGGGCGGCAGGCCAAATTCATATTGGCTAAAAACTACCCCGATATAATCTTATTGCTGGTGGCCATAATCTGAGATACCGCTATTCGCTCGTCAGCCCGAAGAGGGAAAATACGGTAATCAGTAACAAAATAAAAAACATGGCATTGCTAAAAACTTAAAATTAAATGAAACATTCAAAGGGTTAGATAATTATACGACTTTTAATTTACAACCACACAAAAGACCTAGACAGCGAGCGTTGTTTGATGAACAAAGGGACACATGAGTAAATATTGGTTATTTTAACAGTACAACAAAGTTCTACTTTGGCAGCAGCTCGAAGTTAGTATCTAGTATCCATTCAGTATTGAAATGTAATTGAATTGCTCTAACATAACACTTTGGTAATACCAGGAGCTGTACTTTGTTACGCTGGTCGCTCTTTTGCAGTCACCGCACGAGCATCACTTTCACTTGATAACTATAAATTTGAACCGTCACAGTCGTAAATTCTTTAGCTGCTCTTTATTTAGAATCTCTACTTTGATTATTTTGTTTTGGTAATTGTATATGTATAAAGATGCCTAAAGATACTTCGGCGTTTTTTTATCTTCCATCGTTAAGAGTTTGGAATAAAGCAATTAAATAAACTTATTTCAACCAGAAAGATACATGTAATACTTAAAAAAAAAATAGCTGGACTCTAAAAACAATTAACGAAGACTTATTTAACGTTAACCGTCTCTTTGAAGTTAGTGCGATTTTTTGTGAACGTTTATAGTATTCATTAGTTAAATGGAGATTCGTAAAGCCGTCGTCTTTTTTTTTAGTAAATAAGGGTTTTTAATCTTGCCTGAACAAAGAAGATGAAATGGATGGTTAATTTCCTAAATAAAATAGATCTTTTAAATAGGAAGATAAATGATTGAAGAAGTGTAAATCCAAAATGCCATATTTCAAAAACTTTAAGCTGTATCTTTAATGAATGCTTAAACAATGACGAGAAATATAAACAATGCTGAAGTGAACTTCATTGTGTGTAAAGAGTTGGTAATAGTCTGTCCAAGAAAATTCTTTGTGTCTGCCAAATGTAAGATAAAAATTAAACGTAAAATTTCAGCGCGCAAATTGTCTCGTATTTTAGTCCGTAACGGTTGAAATCACCAAGACCGTGATTACTCCTTTAAATTACAGAGAAGCTCACATTAAAAGGTTCTTCACCTAACATCGATTACACACGATTATATCTTTTATCGTGTTTATACAATAATTGAATTGAATGTGGGTAGTTCACTGACAATAGTTTGACGGCCCTGTTCTTTAAGTCCTGAGTTATAATTAGGTACTCGAAAATTTTCAGGACATTATAATTATTGATACTAAATGATTTTCAGATAATTAAATATAATCTAATTACTGGCAGATTGTTATTATTCTACGTTATGTATACAGCTAAATGTATCTATGCTCATTCCGAAAGAGATTTAACGTGACGATATTTTATTACTATTATATCATCGATTAATTCAATAACAATCCAGAGTTATAGATGCAATTGTCCCACAATCTTAACTATTTTGATTTTATCCTTGAAAATGAAGTTTTTTGTTATAAATATTTTATATTCGTCTGAAACCCACTTTATCGTATAATTATTTGTGCATACTTCAATGATAATTAATATTTATTCTTCATTTATCAAATTGAAGTTGGCAGTTGGCACCGCAGCTTGTTTGTCTATCAGTTATGCTTCGTTACTATTGCAAAATTGTTTATGTATACAACTACATAATGTTTGTTTTGTAATATTTCAAAAGGTTTCTATCCAAATACTACTAATGAACCTGTCTAAAATCGTCTTCATCAACAAATTGTATAATCATATATTCTACGTTCACATATCTTCCGCCACAGCCCTCTCAGTTGCGACCCCTACCACATGAGTTTCGACCTTTGCCACGACTGGACCTTTCCGTAACTTAACACCTTTCACACGGCGGTTCGATGAACTGGAAAAGTCTATAAATATCATGTTGATGGCAACTATTCCTGTACAAAAGCTATATTTAATTAAATTTACATTCATTGTATGTTAATGTGGTTGTATCAAAGTTGATATAAACGAAGACTATAGATGCATGAACACAAAAATATTTTAATAGCAATTATTTCTTGAATCGTCCATCGATTGGGATATTTACAATTAAACAATGTTTGTAACTTATATATTCCTTCATCAATTAGATCACCTCCAAAAACATCGAGGACAGAATCAGTAAAGTGAGTGTGTTTTGAAAGTATTTCACTATGTTCATTAAATTTTTCAATAATTGTTAGGGAAATTTTATCTATCGCTAAATACTGATGACGCTTTATTTATTTACTTAATCACTAAGCAGAGGAAACGTTGCGTAACACTTGACTAACTAATTTCAGCTGAGAGATTGCTTAGAGTAATTCGCGCTCGTCGCACCGTAAGCTGTTTATTTAATGGCCCATTAAATCATTCATGTTTACGTCCTGTGACCTGTTTTCATTTCTCATAATATCTCTAATGTTCCAGTTATTTGTAATGATATTAAAAATTTGTTTATCACCCTTTCTTTACACACTTCACTTTGATATTATTAAACAACGTTGGTACCTAATGGTTCAATTTAAAGTTTAATGTAGACCCAAACATGTCTCAATTATCTTAATATTCAAAAAGAATGTATGATTTTTTTTTAATATTCCTTTAGACCACTGAACATGTGACGAATTCATTCATAAAGTCAAGAAAACATTTAGTTCCGAAAATTTGTTTAAACCGGTACCGTACCCACCTGGTTCTAAGTCATCCGTTGAAATACAATACATCTCTTTTATTGGAAAGGAATTAAATTTGCATTGTCTAATTGTAGAATGCATTACTAGAAGATATTAATCTTAAAAGAAAAAATCAGAGTATAGTAGCTTACATATAATTTATTACTTTACACATTTAATGGTTTGCTCAAATGCAATTTAATCCTTATCAAAGTAATGACGATTACGATCAAGTATAACACAATACATGTTTCAAACGTAACCTCTAGTCATCTTGATTTCGTGTAAGGATTCAATCGCTGAGAACTTTCTAGTTGCATGAACGTATTAGCTCACAAATACAGCCGCTCCGTTCACTTTCGCCATTATTGGTCACGACCCGTTGGGACCTGCGGCGATCGCACTCTCGGTTACCACTGGTTTTCGATTCAAACCAGTCATTCGGTCGGAAAACTACGTTAGAGCTTTGCATAAAACGTATTCGTTATTACCTTCCATGCTATCGCGTTTCTATCTGAGCGCATCCGCATGATGGCGCAAAGCAATATATGATTTTACTAGTTTGATAATCTTACTAGGTTGGAAGCCCTTTATGTCGTAGTTTGCCTGGTTGTACCACTTTTAAATACTAAGTTACTGTTTTGAAACCATTACTTAATTAACAAGTCATCATTCCACTTTCTACGTTTATAATTCATGGTGTCATTATTATTAATCGCTCTTTTTGTACAAATACTAAGTAGTCCGAAAAGTGGCAGATTATTTCACGGAAGAATACAAAGTAAAAGCTACAAATGTATGATAATACTCCATTGTTGATTTCTACGAATGTGATTGTAATATTCTGAGAAATATGTTATTGTTAGTTGGATCGTCATGCTATTTTGATATGTACTTTTGAAATGAAATAGCTATTTTGTACTTATTACATATAAGTAGGGTAGTTTTTGTAGAAAGTTAATTAACTCAACTATAGTACATTAGTAGTCTCTTACGACTTTTATATAGTTTTAATGTGGTCGACCAGTACAGCCCAGTGACCTAGTTTACACTTTTTTATCTCTGTACTGAATTTTGTAATGACGATAACTCGTGGTATTTAGCCAATAAAAAGGTGGTCAGGTTTCTTATAAAATTTAATTATTTTTATGAATATTGCCAAATTACCCACTTCTAATTTAAACGCGTAATCTCAATCTGTGCAAACCATCTCAACATGTGATCTCAATATGTAATAATTATTACGTAAACGCCGTTAAAATCTTTTTATATCATATTTTTGAAATTTATTTTCAATACAAATCCTTGTCTACTGCTACTATTTTTTGCCTTATTATATTTGAAATATCAATTTTATCTTGTATTATTAGAATGAGTAGTGTCAGTCGTATTCCCTTGAACAATTTGAATATCATTGATATACATTTTATAAGATGAAAGGAATTTTCTATTCGGTAAGCCTGATGGAACGAATGCATTTGATTCTTACGATACAAATCAGCGAATATTAATACTAGCTGCGTAATACATCTGCGGTTCGAAAATGATTAAATAAGATACAGTAATATTCAAAAGCTGACTTGAGTTTGACGCATTGACCATAGGCGGTGCTCAGTGTGGAACGCACGATACAGATCTTGGAAAACAACCAAGCATTTGCCTTGTTTGTCGTGCCTGACATAAGAAGAAACCACTGAGTTCGAATCTAGCGTTTACTTAGAGAAGGCATTATCCACAGCTTAATTTAATACTCACTACTTTTACGAATTGTAATAAACAGTAAAACAAAACAAATATTCTAAAAATAATGAAAATATTGTTGAGCACATGACATTTCAGATTTATTTTCGTCAACATTACTATTAAAATGTGAACGCATTAGAAGTGTTTGTGAAACGGCTGGTTAACGTTTTGTAATATTATTTCGTAATCTCTGATTGCATTCTAATTAGTTGTAATAAGCAAATGTATTTTTGCACTGCGAATAAAAAAAAATAGTTTCTTATCAATATATATCTTTTTTATATAACTAAACTTTAAAAACAGTCAAAATGTCTGCTCTGGGCAATCTAGTGTTAAATATATTATATGACCGTTTACTATTGTTAAGTAAAGTTTAATGGCGACAAACTTTAAGAGTATCTTGATATTCCTTGATTAACCAGTGGTGATAAAATTTTCACTCATGATGATGATGATGATATCCTAGCCGGTTTCGGCCACGGCGACTGTTTCAATGCCGATTAAGAAAATTGAGGGCCACTTTTCGAAAACAGTCAATTGCGCAGGAGATATTTAAGTGCATAACTGGACGCGCAGCCAGAGAAGCACTCTCTCGTCCGAACTCCCTCGGGCCCGATGGAATGGAGAACCAGTACGATCGGGAGGGATCAGGATGCAGGTTTGATCGAGTTTTCCTTCTCTGAACACCTGGTTGAATTGCGATGTTAAAGAGATACCTTAGTCGCCTTTTACGACACCTCAGCAAGAAGAGGGGGGTGCTATTCTATTCTGCCGGCAGCCACCACGGCTTAACGGCTTTCACTCATATTAATTATGCTAATGGCATATCCACTATTGCTGCTACTCCATTTGTATGTTGTTCTTATACTCGAGGGTCGCTCCGTTTTAAACCAGCCCTAAGTCTAGGCAATTCGATGTCGCCATTTGTGACATTTGATGAAAGATTGCTCTGTTTACATGCAAAACTCGGCAGGACCATTCTCTGTGCTCGTTATCCTATGCGTACATCTAAAGCGAGCGTCGTTTAGGTCACGGCTAAGCTAATATTACGCATACAAAAGGATAACGGGCCAAGATATTATATATTTATCATTTTTTCATGCTTATTTATAGCTAATCGAATTAAATTGTGTGGTTCAACCATTGCGAAGCCACCTATATGTATAACCCTGTATGCGACTTATCAAATCCCATTAAAACAGATACCTTATCATGGTCATCACACCCTAACCGATTTCGGTTACAGTAACTGATATATAGGACTGCCTGGAGAGCTTTGAAGTTCTGCCTTTTTATGAGCTCGCAATTGGACAGAAAGCAGGACAGGGTGCATCAGAATCATTTGAGTATATTTGACATGGTTTGTTACCCTACGTTGGCATATATCCTTGCCGTAAATATAAACCCACTTGCGAAGTTATTTTGGCGGATAAATGTATTCTCACACCGGCGTCGAATGAATTAGGTAATCAATTAACATAATCAACGTATCACGTAGGTGAGTTCGACGAACTCGCCATTCAAGGTCCTAAGTATTATTCCAGCGGGGACGATCCGCACGCACCACGATGCACATTTCCAAGTACGATGCACTAGCTTGGAGGAATGAGACCGCGTGCTGAGAATGTTAGAGCGGCCGTTCCGTGTATATTTTATCTCATCGTAAAAATCTACCTAGAATTTAGCCACACCCTCGACAAGTTGTGCGGTTAAATTGATTTCCCGCAACGTCATGTTATATTTGCTATAACATGTGTTCATCAAAGAAAAACCTGATCGGATTTAGGTTCTACTTTGATCGTTTCGGAGATAAAATTTCAGGCATACGTCTCTTCAAAGCTGTTGGAAGGATTTGTGTGAGTGATTGTAAATATACCCAGCATCGGAGTGGTTACAGCAATACTATTTTTCAATTAAATGTATCCTTTTTTTGCACCCGTGCAATTGTTGTCCGCCCGATGGTACGCCATTAGTAACGGAGGTGTACTGTGATTTACTGCGGGCAACGTCCCGTGCGACTCGATGTCTCCTTGGATCTCTAAGCGAATAGCCGGACAGGCGCTGCCGACCGCTCACGGCTAGCATTTATCTAGATGTTCGTTTCAATTTTCTGTCAGGATGACGCACGAGCAGCAACACGGTAATTTTGATATTAAATATGTTTGTCCACGTCCCTCCTGTTCATAGGTGCGGTAAATTTTACCTGTAATTTTCCAAGTCATTAAACGTTGTCAGATGTTCGTGCAGAGTCCACGTGGGTATGCGCATATTTTTTTGCTCGGTAGCGCGTCGTCCGTCATTACGCGTTTATTATACGTTTGGCCTTGACCGTGAATGGTCGTGCGGGGACATGCCAGCGCGTGAGCAAATACGACGACTGTTTACAGCGTATTGTGATGTGAATTTTATAGTGATACCACAAAAAAACACATTGTATTCACTGTTCAAAATGTTTTGCTAGAAAAAAAGGACATAATAGATTGCAAATTGAAATAACCACCAATTTCAAGTGTCCGAATGTCGTTTCTAAAAAACGAGCATGATCTAATCGGCTTCATTATAAGAAAAATAAATAAACGAACACAGAATCAAAGTCGCTCTGTGATCTCAGAGAGTGACCCCGGTGTTGAGTCTGTCGAAAAAAGTTATCGCAATGGTACTTGGCAACAAAATAAAATTACGCAATAATGACACATCATTACTTAAAAAAATATGATATTACTTCGTAAAGAGAATGTATATTTTAATTAATATTTAATATTAACTGTATTATAAAGTAGGACATGAGATTATATTACATTTATTAAAGTTACATGATTGAACACATAGTACAATAATTTAATATAAAATACACAAGTACAAAGACCGTCGTTGTGCCTGGTTTCAGCTTGTCGCGTTTTAGGATCAGTTTGTGTACCTTTAGGTATTCATATACTTGGAGACCTTCAGTCGTGGTATATGAGGGCTGACATGACAACAATGAAATGAAATATAACTTTATTCAAATAGGCCTACTTCCAAGCACTTTTGAATCGTCAAAAAAAAAGCAATGCGAATCTACCACCGGTTCCGAAAGCAGAATCTACCGAGAAGAGCCGGCAAGAAACTCTGGTAGTTGGTCCTTTTAACATAATGTGGTACAATAACAGGTATAATATATATAATTGTCAAAGGGTTCTCGTGCCTTGGTAGTAGTTGCCGTGCTTGAATTTATATTTTACTTTCAATCAAGTACGGCGTAGTCACTTTATCGAGTCACTGTAAAAAAATGTAATCCGTGTACAGTCTAATTTAATACAAAACATGTGACTCCTTTCGTGTAAATGCTTAGATCAGATATACTGAGGTTAATACATCTTTGTGAAAAAATTACGGTCAAAACCCTTTATGGCGACATCGTTTAGAACAACATAACGGATATATTGATCCAAAACAAAGGTCCCGGAAAAAAATAGGACTTCGTAACTCGAGAACATCGCCGATTTTTATGACTTTCGGTTTTTACGACTAAATATGAGTAGTCCCTTCGATATTATTACAGATTTTGACTGTATTTAATTTGTGATTGGTATTATTTAATTGGTTTTTGTGTTGGTAAATTTTTAGTAAACCTAGTAATATATGCGCTTCTTAAAGTATCCACTTATGCCTCCTAGATTTTTATTAAATCCCATGCAATTTGCATTTCTGATTAGCAAAAGCAACAAATAAATAAATGATGAATAAACGTTCTAAACTGAGTTTAAGTAAACTAATTGAAATTAACAGTGTCAGTTAATCTTCGATTCCTTTGGGAGTCAATTGCATCACTGTTCTCGTTGAGAC
Organism: Automeris io; assembly: GCA_036320925.1. Classification (NCBI taxonomy): domain Eukaryota; kingdom Metazoa; phylum Arthropoda; class Insecta; order Lepidoptera; family Saturniidae; genus Automeris; species Automeris io. The sequence continues at coordinate 4,216,419 of JAUDJH010000027.1, forward strand.
CTCAATTGGCACTAACATTCGAAACAGGGTTGTACAGATGTAGGATTTTTTTTTAATTTAGTTATTCAGTTTTAAATCAGCCTCGTAACTATTAGGACCTTACATATGAAATTGGCGTTTTGTATGGCCGGAACAAAAAGTCGAATATTTTTTAATATAATATATTTAATTAATCAAAGTATGAACCATTATTTTCTATGCACTTTTGCCATCTCATAGGTAGTTCATTGATCCCTTTACTAAAAAAACCAGTCGGACGGGAATCAATAAAATCTTTGAAGGCGATTTGGATTGCCCCATCGGAGTTGAATTTTTTCCCTTGCAAGAAGTTATCCAAATTTCGAAAAAAATGGTAATCTGTTGGAGCAAGGTCCGGGGAGTACGGAGGATGTCTTAGACTTTCCAATTGAAGCTCTTCTAATTTAGTAGCCGTCTGTTGCGCAGTGTGTGGTCTAGCGTTGTCGTGAAGCAGCAGTGGCGTGGAGCGATTGACCAGCCTAGGTTGTTTAGCCGCTAGCTTTTCCATCATGGTTTGCAATTGCTGACAATAGACATCAGCCGTAATAGTCTGGCCAGATTTGAGAAAACTGTAATGAACAATACCGGCACTAGTCCACCAAACGCTTACAAGTAACTTTTTTGGGGTTAATTTTCGCTTGGGGCAGGATTTGGCTGGCTGGCCAGGATCCAACCATTGCGCTGAGCGCTTCCGATTATCGTAAAGAACCCATTTTTCATCACAGGTAATGATTCGGTTTAAAATACCTTCATTATTGTGCCGGTTTAGTAATGTAACGCAGCAGTCGACGCGCGTTTGCCAGTTTGCTTCAGTCAATTCGTGAGGTACCCACCTTTCAAGCTTTTTAATCTTCCCAATTTGCTTCAAGTGAATTAAAACAGTTTTATCACAAACATCGCAGCCTGCAGCTAACTCGGACGTGGTTTGCGATAGAACCGCTTCCACAATAGCATTCAACTCTTCATTATCAACTTGAGTCTCAGGCCGTCCACAGGGCTTGTTCTGCAGGTCGAAATTTCCAGAACGAAAACGTTGGAACCAAAAACGAACTGTGTTTTCTTTTGCAACACGACCGCCATACACATCATTCACCCTTCGAGTTGTTTCCGCAGCACTAGTGCCACGGCGGAACTCGTACTCGTAAATAATGCGATATTTTAAGTTTTCCATTTTGTAAAATGAGTGACGCAAACAGAAAAAAATAGAAGAAAAAAACAAATGAATGACGATCATCGAAGCACAAATACATGAGTCTATAGCTGTACAAATTTGAATTTGGAATTCCTTACCAAAGAGGAGAAATTTGTGATTAAAGTGGCCAGTACGAAAAACGCCAATTTCATATGTAAGGACCTAATATTTGCAAACCTGAAGCTTTGTAATATTTTATTAAGGACACGATAATTTAATCTTTATGTAATACGATTGAAGTGACTTTCTTATTACATCAAAACGTCTCCCGCGACAATGCCTATTTACGACGTCGTTGGCTTTGAGATAATAATATTGCCGACCGAGGTCAACGCACCGATCTCCGTATATCACAACATTCTTGCGAACTTTTATAATCTACAAGAAATCTACCAGTGTATTAAGTAATTCATAATTTACATTTATGTTGTAATAAAACTTAAAGGGCACTTTGTTCGTACGCATATTAAATATTTTTTGCCGAATTGAGGATGTTTGATTACGATATAGAGCTTATAATGTTTTCCTTTAGGATTTTCCCGTTCTGTGTTCATAAATGAACAGACGCTAATTTAATGAAATTTAGTTGTCATCGTTGATTTTGTACTTTTTAATCAATGTTTTTGAAACATATTTTATGTAAAGCTATTGTGTCCTTCGAACAAATATATGATAAATACACAATCTCATACAAAAACCATAAAATTTTCCTGTATAGTTTTTACAAGTATTAACGGCACAATTAGGCGTCACACTTTCATGACACAGTTAAAGAAAAGGAAAAGAAAGAAAAAGCTTATTAAGGCAAAAAAAACAACACACAACAAACATATTTATTTAAAAACAATAATGAAAGAATACATAACATCACATCGTGTATCCTGTGTGCTGCTACCCATCTCAAAGAGCACTCGGCTCAGCGTGTGCTAGGCGACGCTGTACGCGCCATCCAGCGCTGATTGTCAGCCGCAGCTCAGGGGAACCGATTGCGCGGACGTCACGGTGTTATTTAAATATTAGAACCTAACCAAATATACAAAAACATAACTTATAATATACATATATATATATATATATATATATATAATACGTACAATAAACAAGTATGACAATAAATACATAGAATACTTGATACTTGTTTGTTAATAGTTGATACGGACGCAGAATGACGAAGCTTAAAAAAAAATCAAAAAATATTTTTTTTCATTCTTTATGTGGTGCTATATATTTTATTTATGAATGTATGTGTCATATTAGTTCTACTGTAATGTTAATTTGGACTGTAGTATCATTCAAATGCTCGAAATTGTTTTAAAAATAAATTGTAATCTTATTAAACAATATTTATTTGTATTCAGGAGCATAGCTTTCTAAATAAACATTAAATTGAAGGCTCTGTATAAAAATTTGTCAAGTATAAGCAGAAATACGATATTGCGTGTTGGTCTGTCAATACAACTTGTTCATGTGCTTTGCATGCTAAAGAAAACATCAGTGTGTTACAATATTTTATTTCACTTGTCACACATTCCTATCTCCTTTTTTATTCGAATGCAAGATCCGCGTTAAATCTTTTTTTTTTTTGACCGACACCGACAAGAGAGACTAGGACAAAATAATATTCAATTGGCGATAAAGCTGGTTGAAAATTTCAAAATATATAGTAAAAAATAATAATTTCAAAATACCACGTGGTCACTTTACATAAAATCCATTCATTTTGCGCTTTTCTAGTATTGTTTACGCGGATCAAATGCATAATCATAATTTGCATTATTTGCTGTTAAAAGAATTGATAACCTTTCTTTCCCTTATATTTAGATATTTGTAACTATAACCACTGTTATATTATTATTATATTTGATATGACTTTTACAAGCACAAGTCTTGGAGTAAAATATAACTAACTAAGCATGTGATTTTTTTTTTATAACAGACGATATTTTTATCGATATCGGTAAATTAAAAGACTGCGTTACGGTGAATAATGAATACGATGGATTCTCGCCGAGAATTTGTCAAGCGCAAACTGCAGCTCCGGCGCGCGTCCATTGAATACAAAAGGCGCATCATTCATTAATGTCACATTACGAAAATGGATAAACGTGACGTTGTCATATAGATGTCCCGGAGACAGGGTCCGGTAGAGTTACGGAGTCGCCTCACGCAAAACGACATGGTGCGACCGAGACCTTAGTTGTGTTGTTTCGGAGATATGGATTCGGATACGGAACAAAGATTCGGATATTCTAATATGAATTTTGGATTTGGATGTGAGTCCAAATGTAAGATGTTACGTACGATGTTTACATCTCGAATTAGTCTGTGTTATATGTAAATATAACATAGACATATGTAGTTATTATGTTATGTGTGTTATTATATGTTAATATTTTTAGAAGTTATGTATATTAAGAGACCGGGTAAAGGTGTTGATTAAAACCTCCACAAAATATCACTTTTGACCTCAATTAATTCTAGTATTAAATCATTTAAAACACATTGGGATGCCCAAGAGCATATTTATTCGAGATTTACTTGTAAACACTATTATAATTTACATTTTCAAGTGTCACATTGTGTAGAATTTTTGGTCAGCATCTTTACAGGTTCTTTTCGGGAACGTAAACTGCATATAATTTGACATTTAATATCGTTAACTGCTTTAAACAGAAGTGACTATATTAGAAAATAATCGATTCTTGTATGATGGGTGTATTAGGATGGATGGAAAGATCATGTATGGTGAAATGGATATGAAAACATTGCGGGTATACCCAACAGTTTCGATTGCCGGTGCAGATCTTTCTCTCATCTCTACCCCTCGAGCTATACATTTTATCGCACATAACATGACGCCGCAGCGGTCCAACGAACGTTGTAAATAATTCGGTCACGTATAAGTTCCCGAGCCTCTTCATACGGCGCGTGTGCAAAATGTCGAAACTAGCGAAATACTTATATTCCGCACGTTTTATTAACCCATTTGTCTGACCGCGTGTCTGTTCGCTACAAATTTTGCAATTCATTTAATATTAACTTCCTCTAGAACGAGAGTCTAGAATTCGAAATCGACTGTCTGAGAGTCATATTCATGCTTCAATATTCCATAAAATAATTGCGATATTTTTTTTATTTTATGTGACTAGTATTTTTAAAGATAATTTAAAAATCAGGAACTATGGCTATAACACTAATTATTTCAAACATTCTAAGTTTTTATCCTATTTAAAACTATGAATATGAATGAAAATAAGAGTTGAGATCAGCAAGACCAAATAAAGGGAACTCTGATGTTGGGTATCGTCCAGAGTACGCGGAACCGGTGAGAGTGCAAAAAAAAAGAATTTTAAGGAATGAAAAGAACTTCAACTTTGGAGGTTAACGTCCATTCTCTCTTTACTCCAATAGGGAATCTGCGTAAAGATACATACAAACATGATATGCTTCTTTTTTATTTAAATTCTGTTAACTCGTACACCACACACTCGACCGCATAAATAATAGCTATGCATTATAAAAATAGGATTAAACAAAAATGATACCTGCCCGAGATGCAACAGGTCTGCCGGTGCCGCGGCGGTTGTACCGGTTTCTGCGAGCGGCTCCCCGACGTCTGGCAAAGATGCGAAATGTAGTCAATGGACTCGAAACGATTCGCATGGAATCGATTAGCCCCTAGCTTCGCACGTCGCAACGCTATTATAATGTATACTAAGCTATATGCATTATCTAAGCTCACAGCATTCTACGAGGTGTGATCAAAAATGTATTCATGATCAATATTTATCTTAAGTTTTCAATGACAGATTATTTAACTTAGGGCGGCTTGCACTAACGAATTAATCTAGTTTAAGCTTGTATAAAACGCTTATTAATTGAATTGATTTGATTCCATCTTAATGGTGATTTCAGTTTAAGAGTTGTTATAACTAGATTTTGATTTAGTGCAAGACAATAAGTACAGATCAGTGCTAAATAGCATTTTATATAACTCTAAACTAGATTTAATTTGTTAGTGCAAGCCGCCCTTAATGACATATCTGTTATAACACGATAGTTTTTTACTTCGATTGATATAATATTAAGTATCTTAGATTGAGATTTATAGACTCTAATTCGAATTTGCTTAGCAAAGTTCTAAAAAAATAATTTCGTTTTGACAAAACACTAAATATATAATTAAAAAGTTGAATATAGCCATAGTATTCACAGAGCCAAGTCCATGTTGACAAAACCGATGACTTACCAAATCCTTTTACAGTCATTGAATAATATAAATTGTAATGTTTTAGTAAAGTCTAAGCAAACTTAAAGTTGCCGCTATAAATTTCAACTTTAGTCATAATAGAGTGGTCTCAATACCGCTCATCCGTATTTCGATTTCAGTCAAATAACTTTCATTTTTAATCAGATTTAGCAACTAAAAATTAACACCGTCTTGTTGATTTAAATGAATTTACTTTTAAGGTGTTATTAAGTAAGATTCGTTATAGTTTATTATAACGATCACATAATATTCGTGGTCCAGTGTCATTGAAAATGTAAGTTTTTATTTTTCAAAGGAATTGAGTCTTTCACGTAAAGCGCAATGCACGAATGTTTATTTTGGGTCTCTTTTTCTAGATTATGATGATGGTCAAAAGTAAAATATATTGCTGTGTAAATAAAATACAGATCACTTAATGATATCGAATGCTTTTTGATCGCATTCGTATATCAAATTTTTTGCTGTAACATTTCATCTAACACGTTAAACTACATCGTGATGTCTCACTGCCATTATTAACTCTCCTCGAACCGGTAACATGTTATATATATTTTGAACATCACGATGATCCTTGTATACAACTTGTTTAAATAACAAATTACCTCCCAGGTTTTACGATCGTAAATCGTCGAAATAAACATTCCGCATTCAGGAATGTTTATAAAGTGAATTTAATTCAGATACGAGGCTCCGATAAAAACGCTCCCGGTTTTTGCAAATATCTCTCTCGTCTCGTATTCGAGAGGTTTTCCCACGGTAGCACTCGAGAGAGGACCGAAGAAAGCCTTATCTCATGTATCGGAGCGCGAACAATGTGAAGAGCGTGCCGATGCTAATCGCAAAGTGCCTATCTGTAGTGGTTCTATCTGTTCAACCGTCCTGCCAGTGTGACTGTTCACACGTTGAACGTCCAACGCCGCCTAATCCTTTGATTAGTTCTGTGAAATAAGTAATTATCGTATCAGCATGTTGTCACCGTGCCTTAGTCTCCGGTCGAAAGTTTTTTTTACCATTAACGGGTAAACCAATGTTTTGGCCGGTCACGTTACTCTGCTTCCACATTTTTCACATTTTGCAGCATTTGGACTGAGGCCCTGGGTAATAATTACATTTTATAAATAATAAAAATAAATAATAAAAACATTTATTTGGCACACAACATACAACGCATCAGAATAGGTAAATAAAAACAGAAAACAACAAAAGCATATACCCTGTGTTGTGATGATGCGCCAAAGGGAAGTCAGCTCAGCAAATGCTAAGTGACCAGCCGAGCCACCCAGCGCTGATTTTCAGCTGACTCCCAACTACTACTTAACAACCTATTTTATCAACTTATTATTTTATTACATTGGTTGGATTTCATATATCTTTCATTTTGGGCCCAATGCGCGGCATATTTTTCTGCGAATTTTATTTCGCGCTACGTGTAATTTTACTAAATGACTCAACTTTTTCTCCCTAAGTATTTTGGACTAACATAGGAGGCCCTAGTACGAATATTAACTTTAACGTTTTCGTATGGTAAACGGTCTTATTCTGAGGGATTCGATCTGAGTTGTACATAAAAATACCGATCATATGCAATTTACTAATTTTTAAAACTGCAACCCGTTCTGTTATTATAAAATCAATGAAGTTATGCGTTTAAAAAAGTTAAGAAATTACATGTAATTTGTATTTGTCTGAATACCAAGGATATGAGAACCCCTCAAAATAAAGCCGTTTACCATACGTTAACGCAAATATCAGTTATAGAACTGCTGATAATATTTAGTTTACTGGTAATTTAGCAGTCGTTTTTATCGATCAAACATCTCTAGTTTCATCGCAATAATAAATAAGATGATCATGGTATCGCTAAAATTTGTCGAATGAATATGATTGTATTTATAGGACATAGAAAAATTAACATTCTTAAGTCTTAAAACGTATAGAATTTATATAAGGTACGTACAGCTCATGATACTTCAGTGGCTAATATCTCTTCCATAAATTCTTGTCCTTTTTACTTACAGCGCGGTCTACTGCTGAGATTGTGGCTTATTCGGGCACCCTTATCGCTTGGCAAAACTGTTATTCAGACTAGTGTTGTGTCCACGGATGTCCAAGTGGCCAGTGCTCATTCGACTTTCACTGCTCTACGCGCTGCGCTGCTCTCCGGTGTGTTGTATCTAACGCTGCCTCGTTTGCGCCTGTCCCGTCTTGTTAGCGATGTCAGAGGTTCTATGTAACAAGCGTAAGAAACTCGACAACGCCTCGAGAAAGTTGCCGGGATGGCGTCGATCAAAATAGACTTGATTGCAATCATACCTGGCAAGCGAACCCAATCCATCCTTGCATTGGAATAATTTCTTTACTGTCAAGGCAATTACGTATACAAATCAAAAAAAAAAAAAACAGATAAATCGGCCACAATACATTTGATAAATGATGGAGGAAACCGAATAAAGATCCGTGACATAATTTAAAAGACAAAAACGAATACACAGACGGACAGACAAAAAGGGCGAATTCAATTTATAATATGTAAACTTGCTCATCATTGAGGTGGTAGGGCGATTGCCTGAACTGTACCATGACCACGGTTCACAAGCGTAAAGTCCGCCATAGTGACTCGCTTACGGCCTGTCGCGTTTTGGGATCATTTTGTGCATATCCAGTTGTTCATATACGTTGAGACCTTCCGTCGCGGTGTATGTGAGCCAACTGGCGACTGTCAACGGATTTTCGTCCCTTGTTGGTCGTTGCTGATCTTGTTCAACGCTGTGCTTTCCATCAGGTGCAATGCAGTCACTTTGTCGAGGCAGTACAAAAAAGGGAAATTCATCAAGTGAACGTGGTGTCCTGAAAACGGCGATTGCGGTGTACACGCGCAAAGTGGATACCGCCACTGTTTGTCTACTGTGTGTCTACACACTCCGAAAAAGATACGGCGTGATTAGCTAATTATTATAGTAGATGTTATGTCTGATACGCCAAAAATCAGACAAGAATGTAAAAAAAAATTGTGAGTATAGTCTTCTAATCCGAACTCGAAATAAAAAAAATATTTTTATTCATATTAATTGAGATTTATTCGAGACATCCTACTGAAAATCGATACATCTGGCAAGTCTTTATTCTAAATTGTCAATTTATACTATAGAAATAGGTTTTTTGTAACATTTTAATATTCAATAATGAGTAGATGAACGGCTATTGTGTCGTGACTTATGCTAGTTGGGGGATACCGCCGACGCGGCGGTCGTACATTCTTTTAGTGTTGCTAGCTCCGGACAAAGGAACTGCCTAAATTTTTAATGAAACCTTAAAAATTCTTAAAGACAAAGACAAAAACAAAATGTAAATAAATGGAAGCAAATTAAAATTACGACTATTTTTTGTAATCGTTAATAATTAATCAGATTACATTTTTCCCATCTCTGGTCATACGTTAGTTCAGCGTACGGAGGGTTTATATTTACCAAGATAATGTGCATACCTAAGCAATTTTGGTGTTTTCTGCAAGCTCTTGTGGATCGGCTGAGATGGCTAGAAAAACCAACTTGGTATGGCTTACTATGAGCGAATCACAACGATTTTTCGACAATCAACTTTGGCTATCTATGTTGGATTAAATTAGTATTTCGCAAAGACATATTTTAAAATTTATTTTAAAGATTTGTTTTATTATTTTTAAAATGTAATAGGTAATAGTTTATTGTCTTTGAAGCGTACTTATTATCATAATTAGGAATATTATACATTGACATAATTTGAATGAAATCGTATTATATATTTTTTCCTTCGTTTGTCTTTAATTAATAGATTTAAACCCCACTACTTACCCTCTTTCAATTTTCCCTTCTTCTTATTAATTATTCCCTGGAAAAACCCCCTTTTCGCCTTTAAAACTCCCAAAACTAGAGTAACATCTCCACGTTCGCATCACTGCATTCTAAAGCAAGCTTGTGATTTAGTACAGGGCTAGCTCGTATGCAGCCCACGGCCCTAATTACAAAGTGTAATGAGGCATCGACTGCGCCAGTGACGCCTCTGCTTGCCGACTGCGCGCTGCACGGGCCTTTGTGAATTAATCTGACGAGTAATGAGGCGCCTTGATGCCGTTTTTCATCGGATGACTCGGATTAATTTGGAAAATAACGTAATCGAGTGGAAAAGAAGGTTCAAGTTTATGGTTTCCAGCGAAATGTTTGACCTCGATCATACCTGATAAAAGGTAAAGACGGGGCCATTGATGGACCGTGTCTATTCACACTTCCATTAAAATCTCTTAAATCTAAAGAACGATCAAAGATAGTCGCAGTGATTACATTCCACTCACCGTATACCCGGACTTGACTCGGAAGTATAGTGCATTGCAATAAAACTTTTTGATTTTTTTTAAGCTATATGCTCAGGTGGCACCTTGTAAATGTAGTGCAGATACAAGAATTCGATTTGATTGATCTAGTATTCAAATAATTTTTAAAAAACTCGATTACTGTTCGAAGATAATAGGAAAACCGGCAAATAAGTTTTGCTCCGTATATCGGCAGTAGTCAATTTATGCTTGTTAATATATATTTTGATATTTGTTAAATTCATTTCAATTCTTTCGCTCGCAGCTCATATGTTCCGATTACTAAAATCAGATGCAGTCGCATCACTAGCGACGCGACTGAAATACGACGCAATTGTATTCTCATCGTAATGCATATCGGTCTTGTTTTTATATTTTTGGATGTTTTAAATATATTGTCCGGAATGGCTGTTTATTAGAAAATTGATAATTTAAGAACACACTAACGACACGACCTGACTTCGCGGTTCCGATCTGTAAACTTAGCGTTATTTAGGTTTTATAAACGTAAATACTGTAGTGAGCTTACACAAAGAGTTTATACAAATAGAATACAAACACGTAAGCGTAAATGCGTACTTTAATATTGTGGGTGTTTTTTATTTGTAACTTTATAAAAGCAATAATGGCGGAGGCATAATTATTGAACCATACACGCGCTCTTTAATCAATCAATAAGTGTTATATCCAAAACAGTTCGAATAACTAGAATTGCAGCTTTTTTAAATTAAAGATACATGTAATAAAGACATTTAAAAGTTATTCCCATGTGAGACAAAAGCTATGTCTAAAAAGTTGATGCGAGATGAATAGCAATATTAACAGTAAGAGATTATAGTATTGCGATAAGTGTTTTAATATTTTGATTTACGCACGAGTACGTCTCGGATATATTTGCGACTGTTACCAAGGCATGAGAGATTTGCAAAAACCTACACAGTGTGCCGTCTCTCTCTACGATAACCATCTATCAGATTTTCTATTTAAACACAAATTATTTAATTCATTGTTTTTTATTAAATTGCTCAATCACAAACAATGAAACACATATGTCACTATTTACTATTTGCAATAATATTGCACTTACACGTTTAGTGATTTTGATAAGCATATTATAAATTAGGCTCGTAAAATATGCAGGTGTGAGTAGGTACTCCGGAACAAAGTTAATTAAGCTTCAACTATTTTTTTTGTCAAAGGTGGACTTATTTTCTGAGCATTATCTAAGTAAAGTCAATATAGTGTCTATAAACCTCAGCCTAAAAAGTCGTGTTATGTCAAGAAATTTTATAAAAAAAAACTAAATTCGTGATGATGAGTATGATGAATCTTTAAATCAACAGGTATTTCGTTTTACAGTTAATTAAAAAAGCCTTTTTTTATCGAAGTCGTCTATCAATCGCCAATTTAAATATTAAATAATGTCTATGCATGACATATTATTTAAACAAACCATGTTCATAAATTTAATTATGCAAATTGCCGATGTGTTTTTATGTGAACATGTCGTCAGGTGAATGATAGACGTATAGTGTATTTGTTCCTCCATCAGCTTATGAAATAGTTCCATCAAGATGACAGGCACGATATGCCGCGCTAGATGATCAATTTACCTCAAACAATATTAATATGCTAATGAAATTGCCAGACCGGGAGTGTACCTTTTTTGCTGGAGTGACAGTTTTAAACTGTTTGATAAACCGTGGTAGTTATTTAAAGAGCTGAGAAGATTAATGCATCAAAGTAATTGACTTTTTTTAAACCGACTTCAAAAAAAGTTGGTTCTGTATTGGACTTTTATGTATTTTTTTTTTGTATGTTCACCCATAACTCAGCCGTTTATGGACCGACTTGGATAATTATTTTTTTAAGCTATTGAATGTATCATAATGTTGGCTCATAATTAATATGTTTGAGTTTTTATGAAGATATTTGATGTAGCAGATTTATCACGTCTGGCGTCATTTCAGTCAGGGTTTTGTCTCGAACTCTCAGAATAATCTTAAGCTGATGCTACCGTAACAAATATAAAGTAAAATTATTTTTATCAAAAAATAGACCGACTTAAAAAAAATAGAAGGTCTGATTGGTACATTTAGAATTATTATTTATTTTTTGAAGACAGTTGAATTATTTTTATAAAAATGTTCGTACGTTTTTTCAATATTGGTATGTTTTAGTTCTGTACTTTCTACTACTCTCTTATCAATACATAATAAAAGATTTACATTAAGGAAGCGTCCATTGAATATTTATGTTAAGCTGTAAATGTCATCATAAAAGCGTTCAGACAATTTAATTGATAGTGTAAGTTACTTAAAAACTTTCTACAAAGCTCAATGTATCAGAATCCATAAGTTCTTTTCTAACACATTTTAAACTTTCAGGTTTTGTACTCATTATAAATACTATAACGGGTCTTAGGTGCGAAGAAACTCGAACTTTCGAACATGCGAACCGACCGCCATAATTAAAAGTTAGTCTCTTCGCGCAAAACACCCGTTAAAGTATTTATAATGAGTTCTTTTTTTAAATAAATATGACGTAACTAAAGAATTCGTTGATTGGTGTATTAAGTTTTTCAGTGGAAATCAGTTTTTGCTCTAGATTACTCTAGAATAACCGTTTGCAAAGAGACTCTCTGATTCCGTTATCATAGATATAAATGGAATGATACGCCTGCAAATGTTTCGCTTGGATTCATATTTCGTTGCGTACAGCTCACAGAACAATGCTAGTTTTGTCGAACATGTTTTTTGATCATCTTTGTTCGTACTGCAATGTAAAGTTGAAGCGAGATGTTTAGCGCTCAAACGAAGTTGGCAGTTTTTGCTCATTTCGATAAAATATGACTTTCTTCTCACTGTTTTTATGACATCTTCAATTTGTAATACCATCGTGTATAAACATGCACGAATCTCGATTAGTAACGTTAAATGTTATTTTCGCAGTTGCGCACGGGCGTCATAAACTATTTTTTAATTTATCTGTGTCTATAGTTCCGTTGTTTGGTGAAACATTGAAAGTACTGTTACGCTGTTCTCGATGTTTTCTTGTCGTTTTAAATCGTCACTTCCCACATAAAGTAATGTATTTATTGTTACAGTTTCTGCAACCCAACCACCACAGAGGCCTTGGATACCCCTGACACGACCAAATAGAACTCGTCCTACTTGTAAGTATACACAGTATTATGATTATTATACTTATTTATAAAACGCCATTATGCGACTATTTGCATTTTTGCAGGAAGTTTTTTGATTACTTCTATGTTATTCATGAAATTTTAATGATATTTTTATTTTATATTTAATTTACACAACAAACGATCGATTACTTTAGCAACTGTAACTACGAAAGATTCCTCCATCTCACATCGTTTTCCTTAATGCTGAAGGTCGTCATTTTCCCTAGGATGTCATCCTTCCTATGATAGTACGCCACTTCTTTATAATCTTGGTATCGTGCAAGCTTTTATTCGAGTCGCAGATTTGATCAGTCCCTTTTAATGGGCCCTTGAACTTTTTCCGTCATTCTTACCAGTAACCATCAGCTGTTCGAGTTTGTTACTCTCCTATATTTTCAAAAATTACTAGTTTTCGGCGGAGATAAATGATGGATAACCTCATTGTAACTTTCAACTCCACATCGTATAGACTAATTACTATAAAAAGCCGTTAAAGGGATCTTTTAGCGTTTTGCTCTCTAGCTTTACATCTTGAAGGCATAAATGCGTTGGAGTTTGGTTTTGTTAAGAGTCCATATTTCTACTCCATAGGTGATGATAGAGAAGACAAGTGTTTTTACAATTTTTTTTTTGAGCGCAATTACCTAGAATTAATTAGTTAGAATACCTAAATAGTGATTACGACGATTTAATCATTTTCGAGATCCTGTCGCTTACGATGTTCTTCCGGCGCATGTTTGATATGTTTTATTGAATATTAGGAGTGTTGTAGACTAAAGTTACATTGCCATACAAGGAAATAGCGTTTTAAGTTCAACACCGTCAAAGCGTTTTCTAGTAATACCAAAGAGAACATAACAGTACACTTTTATAAATTACCAATTAAATTGATAGCATCTCGCCGCACCTTTTTAATAGGCACGTAACAAGATTCAAAGGGTACTGTATATACACAAATAGATTTTATAATAACGATAGCAAAAAGCACACCGGCAAGTTCGTCATTAATAAAGTGTCGTAGTGGCACGCATGGGCGCGGCGCATGCGACCCGTCTCATAAATAATGAACCGGAGACCGCCCCGCACCCGCTACGGCAACGGCTTGCAGCCATGGGAGACCTCGAGGGATATGAATTTGGTTTTGACTCACGCAGGAGTATTAAACATTATCTGGATTAAAACTCTAATATGGCTTGCGTCGGAATGTTGAACTGCTACATCTGCAATTAGGTTTTGCGGTAATAGACACACAGACACATGTTATTACCTGAGTGTCTAGCGCTAAAGTATAATGTCGTCGCATATCGCAGACTTTAAATTGTTCAAAAGAGACTTTCTGTAATGACTACGGTGGGCCAAAGTTTGGAGTTACTTACGACGGAATCTCATGTTTGATGACGGGGGGTCCAATTAGGAGCAACCACTTTAACCGAAAAATCGCCTTGTTTTTTCTCTCAATTACACGGCGAGGAAAAATGACATAGAAAATGCGAGAGCATATTGATCGCGATACTATTCTATAACTTCATGACTCGCAGTTCAAGTATTTGGAATATTTTTGTTATTATTATATCTATCATATCTGTTATCAATGTTTACACTTTAAAAATTCTAAGAAAGATTATGAAGGCATAATTAATCACGAAGCTTCGTCTAACACTAGGTTTAGGAAACACCATGCGTTGCTCATTTCGTTGTTGTAAATTGATTTCAATTAATAATGCATTTCAAAACATTCGATTTCAAACTTAAATAAATTGTGTAATTAATCGTAAACTGTTAAATATGGAAGCTGAGATTAGAGATGTGATTTCAACATAGCATACGTTAAACGATCACATAATGGTGCCCGGTAATTGACGTGTACATTTTATGACTCTTTCGTCGAGAGTTTCTTCTTTAACTGCCTTTAAATCGCTATAAAATTATTACATCCACCGATCGTGATAAGTCTCCAGTGAGTGTCCATAAAAATCTTCGCACTGAACGATTAGCATCTGTTGCCATTAAGTTGTAAACCATTCCCTTCTACTGTGCGTTGTAATACGGGTATATCAAGATTATCTCATCTGAAACAAGATATGGCAAGACGTACAGGATCTTTATGTGATAAGTGATGTTTACACAACTGAATATAAAAGAGTACTTAAGAAAGATTCTTAGTTTAGGATCTCTTTCATTATTAATTGGTGTCGTAGTTGGTACCTATTTTGATAATTTTGGTTGTGGCACATCATTAATTACGTAGATTAGAATAATGTGATTCTAAGCTTTAACTGAAATCGATTGAAGTCATGAATTCCGTTCGATTTCAAAAATGATTTCAATGGGTAATTTTGTCGTGTTTTCCTTTTGGGATCAGTCCTTCTGCATCCCGTTATTTACAATATTATAATAATATCTCAGGCCCGGATTTCGGGGGCGGGTAAACCGCGCCTGGATGCCACATTTCATGGCCGGTTGAGGAGAATATCACCCAACGTACACATTGAATAATATACACCTATCCCCCGATTTACACGGTACTTGTTTTACACGTTTTCGCTTTTACACGGTTTTCCAAATATATTTTTTTTTGTTTCTATCGCACTCTACTAAATGCTACTGTGTTTGAACACGTGCGCTGTGTACACATCTCACGGGGAATCCCGAGCTTATGTGCTGACTTGCTGCACATGATGAAGAATAATAAAACACCTTTGGTTTTATTTTTTGTTCTTCTGTTTAATGTATTGTAATTAAATAAAAAAACAGTGTTTCCGTAATATATTACATTTTTTAACCTGTCAATGCATTTTATTTTTATTTCTGTGTACACCTAAAAATATTGAAAAAAATCACAACTAAATAGCAAAATTATGCATTTTCTGCAAGCTTTTCGATTTACACGTTTTTCTCAGGAACGTATCTACCGTGTAAATCGGGGGATAGGTCTATTTTAAAAAGTGGACCAACCTCTCCATAAAAAATAGCGTGAAAAGTACAAATCTTTGGCTTTGACTATTTTAAACATTAACTCAAAAGTCTCATAAGATATCGTTAGTAACCACGTCTTAATTTATGCAAGGTAACACATGAATATTTCGCTTCTTATGCAATAAAAGATATTTACGTTTTCACAGAGCCGTTTAGCACAAAATCTTTAAAAATTATGTTGTAAACATTTTTTATTGCATTAAACCATATAATTGAGAAATACATGTACTAGCAGACAGTCGCTGCCCCGTCTCGAAGTACTTTAAGATCCGGGTCAGTAATATCTACAAATTTTCCTTTTAGTAATACATCGCATGTTCTTTTCTTCATCAGTTCGTCACTGCATAGGATCGTACCTCCATTTCATGCAGGAAATGACCTGTCTCCGCTGGATTCTTTGTACCGTCTAATAGTTCACGATGCTAACATGCCAGCTCTTTGGAAATCTGATTCGATTATCGCTTTGGTTTCCGGCCTCGTGAGTCTTTTCCCTACACATAAGCTGTACGGTACTTCGATAGCTCCGCAAGTGGCACGGGCTGCCTAAAGAATTTCACTTACCGCGATCACCAGTTCGCCAACTCCTCAGGGACCCCTGCTTCTCCTCCAGGATACTGGTGTCTTTGAGGATCTTCCAAGCACACTTATACACTTTGGAATCGGAATATTTCGTTGTATTTAGGAATATTTGTATGTTTTATGTCGTTACTCGGCGGATCGGTTCGAGCGAGAGCAAAACTCAATTGACAACCCGTACAGTGTTGCCAGAGCAGTCGAAAGTTACCCGCACATAAATACGAAAACGGAACATAAGCTATTCTACAACGTGAAAACCTAAAACGCTTCGTCCATTTTAAAATGGCCTAATTAAATATCAGAAAGGTATCGATAGTGTTATAGTTGTGTTGTAGTAATATTTAAAATAGCTACATGGATTGTAAATTATACTTTTTTTTAGTCCTTTTACCCGATAAATCCTACGTTCCGGACACAATTCAAACACATAATCCCTTATAATATAACTCAGGTTACCTACAACGCAAATGTTTCCAAGTACTCGTTTCAGCCGATTTCCTGATTGGGTTTATCTGTGAACATATATTACGCCATTTCTATGAAGTTGTATCGATTATTCCGAAACGACATTACAATACCGAACCAATCATTCGCAACAAGACCAACAGAACTATAAACTTGGCCTCCTATAACATTATATACTTTACGGCGAACTGCACCAGATTACGATAATCCTTCAACGTGTAGACAAAACTTTTAAAATTAATTGTAAATTCTAGAATAAAACAGGGATGGATACATGTTCCGCTTTTTGAAAAGGCGTCCTAATTTTGGAAATATTTATTTGTCGTGTATGAAGTCTATGAATATAGTTAGTTATAATTTAACTTACATTTCGACTTATTTTTGTTGACCTTGCGTTTGCAAATGTAGTAGAAAATAGCAATATGGGGCTAAAATCTAAGAAACAAAACTCAAGGTTATAAATATCAATGTACAATAATTTGTCGAAGTTTTGAAGGACACGCAACTGTTATACTTGTAAATGCGGCAAGTGTGAGCCTAGCGTACAAATTATGTCGATTAGATTAAGGATATTTCAACTACCAAACACTATAAAAATTTACTGTTTTTTTAGTAAAAAGTTGTATTTTACATTAATAAGAGAATTCAAAAAGAAAACTCATGAATTACTTTTAAATCGGCATTGATATACTTGGTCCGGTAATTAAATTAAATTATACTTCCACTAGTGAATTGTTTGTCATTAAAAATGAACCTTATTACACTATTAACATATCCAACGAACCGTTTAAGGAATAGGAAGCGATTTAAGGATCTACATCGTTGATGATCGGATCAGTCAATCGCGCTCATGGCCAGATGTTGCAGGAAAGCGAATGCCCTTCGCCTCGCCATTCAGAGACGAACAATGCACAATGAGAGACATTGGTTTCGATCTGCATATCCGTGAACCTGCGAATTGATCAATATCTACATAATGAATCTGTTGGATTAAATTAAATTTTACAGACAACTTCTCTTACTTCTACTATAGATAGAATTTAGTAAGACTGAAGGTTTACATCACTTGCTGATGGAGTGTGCCCGGAACGAGATATAAAGGAAGTCGCTGATGAGCGAGTTGAAAATTAACAGAGTATTGGAGCATGGCGCAGCATTTTGGCGGATCCTTTGTCCAGTGAAGCCAGATTGCTGTGCCAGATGGTGACGCTTGTTCATCGACTCCCCTAGGATGTAAAGACGTAGATTGTGGCACAGTGGGGCTGATATTTTCTTTGGAATAAATATCCCTGAAAAAATTTTTAGAAGAAAACTTTCTTAAAATTGGATTTGTTTTCATGAATAGAATGTTTTTTGATTGATTTTGTAGATGTTATAAAGTAATTAATGTAAAAATAACTTTTTTTGTCGTCTTCCAACGATGCGGATGTAAGACAAACGCCCAGTTTCAGAAACGCTTTTTAAATTTAAAGATTGTTTTAAACGCTAATAATACAAATACAAATTTATGAATCATTAGTGTTTAAAAGCGTTTTACAATTCAAAAAGCGTTTCTGAAACCGGGTGTTAGTGTGTTAAAAGTAATGATTAAGAGTTCTAAACGTTTTATGATAATTTTGATTTTGTTACTGCAAAGATACCTGAGTATGTATTAATAACTAATATCTAACTGTTTTAAATTGTTAAATAAGTAGATATCCCAGATATTAGCATATCAGGTAGTGGATATCTTTAATGTATCTCAGGCCAGGTTGTTATTGTAGCATTTACCAGATATGGGAGTTAAACTATTGTGTTATCAGTAATGTAATGTTGATTTAAGGAAGTATATGAATCTTCAACGTTTGCTTGGAGACCATATAAATATTTTGTATGTTTTATTGTTGCATTACATAAAGCCCACGCGATGTATGCCGTCGCGTATAGACTGTTGGTTCGGTACCTCCCTCCATTATATGCAGATGAGACGCGACACTAGTCTGCTTTATTTTTCATTGCCAAAACAAACACCCGAGTGAGATGTTTCGGCACAAATGTACAACCTAATAACACGTCAAGTTGAGCAAACAATGGTAGATGGAACAAAAACATTATTTTGTTTACTTTAACATTGACTCAATGTAATCAAGTGACCAAAATCTATATCTTAGTAGGCAAAGTCCGAATTATTGAAAACATGTAAAACGTTAGAGGTGTAAGTGCATAAAGGCCTAAAAAGTTGAACAATGTTTTCACGGTTCATTGATCTACAACAAATTACCGTTCCATACCGTTTACGTACGAACGCGGAACATACCTCGAACATCCACTTAGTGAGTAAATTCACTACTTATTCACCAAGGGGTATGTTTAATGAACGTGCTCGGATCTCGTAGAGCTAGGTACCTTGATTTTCTAACTCTTTTACACCCTGGCTAATGCATTCTCGCGGAGATACCTACTGGCACACATGTTACTAAATCATACAATAATATCCTAGATCCTGATGCTAATGCTAGGGTAAATATTCCGAAAAACTATGAGGTATCTGTAATAGCATGGGAGGGTTGTAGTGCATTAATTACTGAACCCACAATGTGTATAGTGATTATAGTACGCACATGTTTATTTTAAAAGCTCCTTATGGCACATTCTCACATTTAATTTCACGTATAACTGCGCAGTTGAAGCGTATAACCCTAGGTAATTTATTAACGAAGATGCCAGATGCGATTATGTTATATTGCATACATGTAAAGACTCATTTCCTAATAGGGAGAATATAATGTGGAGTCTCTATATAAAGACCCGTTCCTTTATTGAAACGTAAAATATATTGTGTAACTTAGAACGGATAATGGTGTGATTTGATTTTAGTTCGGCCATGTGAAAATATTTGTATATTCTTAAAACCTAACTCCTTCAAATTCGAGTTTGATATGGTCAGAAAGCCGCTTGAGTTGAAAAGATGATATTCAACATTAATCCTTTTAAAAGTTATTGGATTATTTCTCTAGGTTTTTAAATTATTTAATACAAACGTGTACCTAAACAATAGGACAGTCCCTTTTAGTTGGACTTAATCACCAGTATACCGATTATGAAGTGCCAAAGTCTTTAAAAATATGTTCACTCTTTCTTCTACGTAAACTTTATTTAAAAATTAGCGGAAGGGATATTTACAACAACTACCGTTGCCACCATTCCATTATTCTAACTGAATACCATAATCTTGAGTCTGGGATATAGTAAGAGGAACTCTTGAAATAAATTTTAATGTCGACACTACTATCGTATCCGTTTCATCTTGCTGCCTTGGAATCGCATGTGTGGACACATGACATTTACATTAAGACATAGATTTATAGATGCAACTTTAAGTTTGCTTAGACTTTACTAAAATATTACAATTTATATTACTCGATGAATGTCAATGGATTTGGTAATTCACCGATTTTTGTCAACATATCTTGGCTCTGCGACTACTATGGCTGTACTCAAGTTCCTGTTATAATATATTCAGTTTTTTTGTCAAACCGAAATTATTTTTTGAGAACTTTGCTAAGCTAAGTCGAAATGGCTTCTATAAATCTCAGCCTAAGTGTGTTAAGTCCGTCGTGTATCTCATGCAGGTACCACTTTACTCGAAAGTAACAAGTTTACTTTTTGGCTCACTACAATACCAATAGTCTTCCATATACAGAGCTATTTATTTTTGTAGTGTAGATAAATAATCGTTGCTATATTGAAATATGATACATAAAGTTGTGTCACGAATATCGATACAATAACTCAATGACTCAATTTCCATAACGAATTAATAATATTGTGGTCTTTTGTTTACGATGCCATTAATTATATCTTTTGTTGTGATTCAATGCTAATAGCTGAGTTCTATAAAGTATTGTAACTATATAAAACGTCACACACAATAATATAGACGTTTTCGTTCCGATTGCCTCAGAATAATTCATATGAAATACTACCGTAGTGGGAAAAGACCGCACCAATTGTGGTATTCTCTCGCAACTTTTGCCATATGTCGCTCCATCGATTCACAATTGAACGCAATTACTATCTGTTTTATGCGAATAAATGATTTCATAAATTTGACAACTGGCAGTAGAAGAATAGTGTCTCTAAACAAATAGAATCTTCTAATAATAAGCTCTCTCAGTTTATAACATGCTCTAATGGGATATAACAATAGACATGTCAAAATAAGTTTGCAAAATAATTGCATTATTTGCTCCCATTAGTTGAAGGTGAAATCTATAGAAGCGGACAGTCGGCGCCAAGTCCCGACTCCCACTAGCAACGTCTTGTTAGCACCTATTTAGAGCCTTACGTCATATTGTCGATCGCACATAATTCTAATTGAACGTGATCTAGTCCGTTCCATACGGCGCCTATGTGAATGTTCGCATAGGCAAATCGATTTTAACGAGCCGTCTTCACGACACGAAAAAGGTCTGTCTCGATGTCTGTCACGAATCGTATTGATATTAGAAATCATTACGCGAGCGTGACTAACCAACATCCTTAACGGTTCCATTGGCTGAATGACTTCTGGATGACGATCGCGAAAATGAACTTCCAGTTTGTGATGAGACGTGTCGGCATTTGCTTGCAATGTGTGAGGCTGCCTTGAACAGATATCGCACACAAATTACGGATGTGAACCGGAGCGTAGCGGTGCTATGCTGTATCACAGGACGCATTGACATGCTTTGCTAGCTGACCGACGTCCGCCGCCACGCCCTTTCCGATTGGTTCTTTTTTGTTGCACACATCATCGATCTTCTAATTTTTAATCTATCTTTACATTGCCATAAATTTTATTTGGTATCTATACGTCGTCTTCCCAATATATAACGCACGGGATATAATGGTGGCGGCTATTGCGAGCATGCAGTTAATGTCACCTTGCTCCATTGTTCTTTCCTTGTGCACGTACTATTTCATCAGCGTCGTTGATTTATTCTAAATGAAGACGCGCCACGTGTGCGACGACATTACCATTTATTGTTGTGATCGCGTTGAGCTTTCGTTTTGCCCATAGTTCCTTATACAACCGGTGATTATCGATGCGCGTATTGTTTCGCGATGTTTGGCATGTGCGCCGCGTCTCACTGCCTCGCATCGGGTATACAATGGACGTATTTGAAGCACGTGCTGCGGCTGTATCGATCGCTCATGGGTGTCGTCAGGTGACTTTAACTTTGCGGCGATTAGCATGAGCGCGAACGAGCTCAGCAAGCGATCCTTATCAATTTGTCCAGACTGTAGCCGCGCGCCCGGTCTCTCCGCATTATCTTGTCCTTTCAAATGTCATTCGCCCGTCAGCGATCTGTATTGTTTCGCGACATCCACGCCCGGTTCTTTGTCTGCGGACTGACTGACGCTTGGCTCGATTAAATCTAGGTAATTGCATCATCAAGGTCTTCCACGTAGTCGACGTTTAGACAGCGGCTCTCGTCCGCTGCCTTTTGATCTACCTAATGAGATGAGTGCGAGCGGGCTCCGTCCGCATAAATCTCGAATAATGGCGTGCAGCGTGAGAGAGCTCGGTCGTGCCACGTTCGTTTATGTAATAACCGCATACGTATGGACGTTCACGATGCCTAATTTTCTCGTTGTTAACAGTTTAAGCCAATGTAATACTGTCTTTACTGAACGTTACAGTAGTTCCCTCGTCTAGATTGGTACATGAACACATTGATTTCGCATACAATATTGCAGCCCTTGTAAACGAACACTTAGGCTGTTTCCCGGTAGACAACTTCCTAATGCAACATGATGAGCTCGAGGCGGTTTAATATTAGAGTCGGGATGTCTGCTAAACATTTCCCTTCTATTTCTACCTTGTGAAAAGGCTACGCCATTAAACTCGCGATTAGATGGATCGGCAGAACGTGGATATTATTATAAGAAAGATACAATTGCTATTGTGTCGCGTGCCAGTCGCTTGGGAGGCGTGATGCGAGTTACAATTTAATTAAGACATTTTTTAACATGTCACGCTCTTTACCATGAATGGCCTGACAAAACGTCAGGGTCAACAAATTGTCCGCTTTACGGGAAATCTCCTACTATAAGAAGAGCTTGTAACGTATTTATAAAGATATAAAAAGGAATTAATTTATCTTTCATTTTAAAGAAAACCGATATATAAATTGTTTACAGGTTATGCGTATAACCAATGTTCCAAATACAGTAGCAAGTACCCTTGTATTTCTCTTATTATAAAAAGAGAATAATTAATCTTTATAAATAATTTATTTGAAAGGCGATGATATGCGATATATGTTCACAAAACAAAATCATATAATAACAAAATGATCATACACCCAGGATTTATCATAGCAAGCTGTTTTATCATTGCTCATCATTTAAGAGTCCTTGTAATGACTATAGTTCGATTCTGCTTTTGTGTCTCGATCAAATGCGAGTAACTGCCAAATAAATGAACTTTTTATAGATTGCAATATGAATATATTCTGAATGGATATTCTTTTGGAATTGTATTACTGTTTGTTCCAGGTATATTCACAGTAATGTGTTACAACGTGCTGTGCGACAAGTACGCTACAAGACAGATGTACGGCTACTGCCCCAGTTGGGCACTAGAATGGGACTACAGGAAGAAGGGCATCTTGGACGAAATTAGGCATTACTCCGCAGATATCATTAGCTTGCAGGCTAGTCTATTACTATATTTAAGAATATTTAAACATGGCAATTAAATTATCAACAATTTCCAATTTAATGTGACACCCAAACATACGAAACCGTTGTGTTTTGTGTGTTTTGATTTAACTAAATTCCATTTCACATATTTAATTGATTGTCCTTGTTGTGTGAATTGAATGTGTTTTTCATATTTAATGAAATCATCTCCATTATTGTTACCTACAAGAAAATACTTGTCTTCTGAATGAATAACAAATCAATACTAAACATGTTTACAAAGTTCCTGTATAATTCTGCTTTATCTTTGTGATTGTATTAGACAGAAAAACATAGAAAATCTTAACCACAATGTGTAAATCCTAACCCCATCTCAATACTCGTATTTCATTTACCTTCTCTACTCACATTGATTTTGGACCCAGCAGGAGGTAGAAACGGACCAGTTCTACAACTTCTTTCTGCCAGAGCTGAAACAGGACGGCTATGACGGCATCTTCTCTCCGAAATCACGCGCCAAGACAATGTCGGAATCCGAGAGGAAGTACGTCGACGGATGTGCAATCTTCTTTAGATCTGCTAAGTAAGCTCACTCACTATATTTACTGTTGTGTTTATATTAGGTCCTTACATATGAAATTGGCGTTTTGTATGGGAGGAACAAAAAGTCGAATATTTTTTAATATAATATATTTAATTAATCAAAGTATGAACCATTATTTTCTATGCACTTTTGCCATCTCATAGGTAGTTCATTGATCCCTTTACTAAAAAAACCAGTCGGACGGGAATCAATAAAATCTTTGAAGGCGATTTGGACTGCCCCATCGGAGTTGAATTTTTTCCCTTGCAAGAAGTTATCCAAATTTCGAAAAAAATGGTAATCTGTTGGAGCAAGGTCCGGGGAGTACGGAGGATGTCTTAGACTTTCCAATTGAAGCTCTTCTAATTTAGTAGCCGTCTGTTGCGCAGTGTGTGGTCTAGCGTTGTCGTGAAGCAGCAGTGGCGTGGAGCGATTGACCAGCCTAGGTTGTTTAGCCGCTAGCTTTTCCATCATGGTTTGCAATTGCTGACAATAGACATCAGCCGTAATAGTCTGGCCAGATTTGAGAAAACTGTAATGAACAATACCGGCACTAGTCCACCAAACGCTTACAAGTAACTTTTTTGGGGTTAATTTTCGCTTGGGGCAGGATTTGGCTGGCTGGCCAGGATCCAACCATTGCGCTGAGCGCTTCCGATTATCGTAAAGAACCCATTTTTCATCACAGGTAATGATTCGGTTTAAAATACCTTCATTATTGTGCCGGTTTAGTAATGTAACGCAGCAGTCGACGCGCGTTTGCCGGTTCGCTTCAGTCAATTCGTGAGGTACCCACCTTTCAAGCTTTTTAATCTTCCCAATTTGCTTCAAGTGAATTAAAACAGTTTTATCACTAACATCGCAGCCTGCAGCTAACTCGGACGTGGTTTGCGATGGATCCGCTTCCACAATAGCCTTCAACTCTTCATTATCAACTTGAGTCTCAGGCCGTCCACGGGGCTTGTTCTGCAGGTCGAAATTTCCAGAACGAAAACGTTGGAACCAAAAACGAACTGTGTTTTCTTTTGCAACACGACCACCATACATATCATTCACCCTTCGAGTTGTTTCCGCAGCACTAGTGCCACGGCGGAACTCGTACTCGTAAATAATGCGATATTTTAAGTTTTCCATTTTGTAAAATGAGTGACGCAAACAGAAAAAAACAGAAGAAAAAACAAATGAATGACGATCATCGAAGCACAAATACATGAGTCTATAGCTGTACAAATTTGAATTTGGAATTCCTTACCAAAGAGGAGAAATTTGTGATTAAAGTGGCCAGTACGAAAAACGCCAATTTCATATGTAAGGACCTAATATATACTTTTGGTTTTGGTTATAACCTTAGGAACCACTTTTGCTTCGCCATGAATCTCCCCATCATCGTCGATGTATACAGAATATTTCGTCTTTACTATAATTATTTAGCCCTTAGACCATGTTAAATGGCTTTATCTGTATTGTTAACGATGTTCTTGTGCACACACGTGTCATATTTTCTCGCAAAAAGTCTAGCACAAATTAGGCTTTTGCTTTTGAACTTGATAGCTCGGCGCAAATGTCGCGACAAAGACTCTGTGGGGATGACCGAGAGCCTTATTAAGCCACGATTTGCAACTAAACGAATATCTGACTGCATCCCTTTTATCGGTTTTTTATGTCATCAACAAATACATAAAAAAAAGGAGCGTTGAAACAAATTGAGGATCCCTTAGTAAATTTTACTGTTAATCTGTAAAAATAACGTCAGGTAATATTCCTTTCGTGTTGAGCAAAAGAAACGTTAATGGATGTATCCGCCTTTACATGTGTACCCTTTTTAACTTTAGAAATATTTTTACCAATAAAAAAATTGTATAAAATTATAATAAAATTCCGTATTTCTGAGATCGACATTAGAGTGTGATTTATTTAACCAATTCTACGTTTAATCTACTTGAACATTCCTCGAGCGGTCTACTCAGAAGTCATGCTAGATGGGCCGGTTTGATAAAAATGTTGAAATTGTTCACAGGTTTCTGTTAGTTAAAGAGCACCTTATAGAGTTCAACCAACTAGCAATGGCAAACAGTGAGGGATCTGATAATATGTTAAACCGCGTCATGCCGAAAGACAATATAGGCCTGGCCGCATTACTCAAGACTAAAGAAGCCGCCTGGGAGAATGGTAAGAGATTTTAAAACGACGCGACTGTTTAAGACACATAAACGGCCAATGAATAGGTACTAGGGTCATTTGCAAACAAATCCCCAACTTAATGTTTATTTCCATTTGTACATTCGTGCAACCGTGGATTGTGATTATAAATTTAATAAAAAAATAAACGTTTAAGCTTCGAGACTGTCGAAGTTATTTTAAACTCTGCTAAATACGGTAATAATAGTGTTGCTTTTTCTTTATTTCACATTGTAGATGTAAAATGTTTATCTTGCGAACTCAATATCTGTAGAGAGCAAAGTTGAGTTAAAGTTTAATTCTGATTCGAGATAATCACCATACTACGCCTGATGGTAAAGACAGTGCAGTTAAAAAAACGACTATGAAGAACTAAGAGCAATCAATCGATAGTACTAGAGATCATGCTGGCCTGCACACGGCTTACTAGAAAATCTGATCACAATCGCTTGAAACATTGTTCCACAGCTCAATGACTCGGCAAAAGTAACAGTTAAGATTTTTTTAATAACTAAAATGACTGAATGATGAGTGTATAGATGGTAAAGCTGTGACCGTAAACCTGCGTATGTGATTTTGTTGTGGAAGGGAGGTGGTGGAACAAGGTTAACTAGCTTTTCAGAATACCCTCCGTGATACAGACAATAGAAAATATTTTGTGAGGTAATTACTACATACAAATGAAAAACCCTGCCTCGTCTCTCTTTCTGTCTGTCTTTTAGCGTCATAAACTACTGACCTGATTTTCATGCGGTTTCCACCGATAAACTGAGTAATTTATGAGGAAAGTTCACCTGTATAATTTGTTAAGGTTTTGTGTAAATTGGTTGAAATATAATTAATACTGTTGGAAACTTGAAATTGAATTGAAACTAACCACTTTGATGAATTGGAGGGAGATGAAGAAGATAGGGGGGAGAGAGGTAATAGATTTAGCTAAAAGTTAAAGGGGCATTCATTAATTACTAGACGATACGAAGTTCGCTGGGTCGCTGCGTATAAGTAAAGTGGGGTAAATAGAATTGTTTAGAAGCGTATAGTTAAAAAAAATGTTTTTATTTTTGAGGCTTGCCAGCAGATTCGTCAGTGGTGGGCCAGCCGATCCTCGTGTGCACTGCGCACATACACTGGGATCCGGAGTTTTGCGACGTGAAGCTCATCCAGACCATGATGCTGAGCAACGAGCTCAGGAGCATCCTCGACGAGTCGGCCCGCTCGCTACGCCTGGCGGGACAGCGGGACAACGTCCAGCTGTTACTGTGCGGGGACTTCAACTCCTTGCCTGATAGCGGTCAGTACATTATGAATACATATATACGCACTAGGGATGTAACGGGGGCAGTTTTATCGGAACCGAAGTCGGAGTCGGAGTTTTTAAATTTGATTTATCGGAGTCGGAACCGAAGTCGGAATCGGAGTCGGAGGCAATGTCAGTAATCACAAGTGACAGCAGAAGAAAGTAGTTTTATTATGGGACATAAATAAATAAAATAAAATGAACCTTTTTAATTAGAAAGTAATGAATTTACACATACACAGACAATGAAAATAAAAATTGCTGTGTTTTTATTAACATTTTCCCATTAACAGTGAACAAATGAAATCAAATTTGCTCTAGGGTTGTTTTTATGTTAATTTATGTTTTAATTTATTTAATGTAAATGTAAACAAAACCTTTTAGTAATAAATTGAAATGTACATTTAATTTTAAATTTAATAACTTTAATATTTTTTTAATCTATTTTTTTTTTATTTCTTCTTCAAATAAAGTAGCATTGATTGTTTGATTAATTGGTATTATGTGTCAACAACATATAAAATGAAATCAAATGAATTAACTACAACAGTGGTGGCCACCTCCGATTAAAAAGTTTCGGAACCGAAGGTGTAATAACAATCGGAAGTTCCGACTTAACGGAGTCGGAGTCGAAGCTCCGTAACATCCTTGATACGTACACATTATCTTACTGCATATTATAAAATAAATTCCCCCGCCGCGTCTGTTTGTACGCGAAAAACTTAAAAATTACTAAACAGATTTTCATGCGATTTTCTCCAATAGATAGTGTGTTTGTGAGAAAGGTTTTAGTGTATAATTTGTATAGATTTTATGTAAAATGATTGAAATATGGAGATAAGACGACGGTAGACAAAAGCGAAGCTACCTGGATTTCAGGATCGTCGATTCGATAGTTGTAACCGTCCGTAATTAATTATTTTCCAGGCGTGGTGGAATTCCTGTCGGCCGGACGCGTCTCGGCCGAGCACAGAGACTTCAAGGAGCTGGGGTACGCGGCATCGCTGCGCCGGATGCCTGGCTCAGAGCACGAGTTCACGCACAACTTCAAGCTCGCCTCCGCCTACAGCGAAGATATCATGCCCTACACCAACTATACGTGAGTCCTAGATATGCCTTTAAGACGAGTCAGTCGCAGAGGCTCATTTCAGCATCATCGCATCAAGGCTAGGTCAGCGTGAACTGCACCATCAGAACAATGTACGCTCTATCTTCACATGCGATGTCCCTATACGGGTGTTATTATATCCTATAAAAATACTACGACGTAATATAAAGTAGCTTTAGAACTATTTGAATAACAAGTAAAATGTATTTTTTTTTTTAATACAGTAGCTCGACATAATTGATACAGTGTACCTGATAGTAAGTACCGTGTAGTCCAAAAACGTAAGCGGCCATCAAAGGATGAAAATCTATTGATAGCCTTCGTCGTCATGTCGGCCCATATACAACGTTACTGGTAACTAACGCAAAACCTCTTAAACGTAAATTAGGTACATCAAGACTAACAACTTTTGTTCTATGACTTTCGCCAAAACTTAACACATCCTAAGATATATATTTTTTTAGTTTTAGTAGGGATTTCTATCAATCGTTAGCTCTATGTTTAAAGTTCAGTCAGCTGATGCTACGAAATCGTCTGCCCCAGTTGCATCGCGCCGCCTTTCCGAGTATTAAAAAGATCAGAACTGCAAATTTGATTTATTTATTTTTTGTATGGGGAAAAAAGATTTAATTAGAAAAAGTCGTAAAACAAAAGTTGTTAGTATTGATATACCAAAGTCACCCTTAAGAAGTTTTGCGTTAGTTACCTGTATCCCTGTATACCATGACTGAAGGTCTCTAGACATATTAGTAACTGGATATACAGAAGCTGATCCCGAAACGCATCAGGCCAAAGCGAGTCACTATAATGGTCCTTACACTTGTGTCTTGTGGTGTCTAAATCCGTTCTTAATCTGGATATATCCAGAGGTAAATATCGGGATACGAACCTGTAATCACTCGCAGAGTCACACATGGAGACCGGCCCCTTATCCAATAGGTCACCACATAAATTTCTTTAACCCGAATAAATGTGACGGCTTTTTTGATCATAGACGATTTATCTCGTTTCTCTTAATATTTCAGGTTCGATTTCAAAGGCATCATCGATTACATATTCTACAGCAAGCAGACAATGATTCCGCTTGGTTTGCTGGGGCCGTTGTCGCAGGACTGGTTCCGGGAGCACAAAGTTGTGGGCTGTCCACACCCTCACATACCATCAGGTGCCTCATATAAATTAGATATTTTATTCATATATGCTTGGATCATCATTAAATTGCAACGATTAAACAATAACTTTTGTTCTTGTTATTTGTTAAAATTTTAAAATGTTGTGCAATTATTTTATGTAACTCATATCTTAGTACTCTAAAAAAAAATTTTTTTAATCAGAAGTCGAGATTTATCTGTTATTTTCTAATTTTATACTAATGTTAGTACTTATAAACCATCTCAAATAAATTTTCGTAACGACTGAGGGTTTCGATAAAGTAACATTCGACTAGCGATAACGCTAATAATAAACTGCAAAATCTATGGGATTGACATAAGCATTCGAAACGTCACCTCGATGGGTGATGTCGCTTTCATGCATTTTACACTTTTCTGCTAACGTTATCCCTGATCTAATGTTACTTTGCCTAGGACCTCTGATCCGTAGTTTAACCCCTAACTTGTCAGAATTTTATTTTTTATCAAGGATGTCTTGAAGTAACTAAACGTGGGTTAAACTTCGAAAACTAAGAAATCATCTAAACATTAACATAAAAATATTAAAATTGGGCTAAAAAATTATGGCACTAGATTTTTTAAATTCTGATGTATCTCTCCACAGAAAAATCAAGAAAAAGGTTAAAAGATGTAAGTGAATATACAGACGGACAAAAAAAATGTCTTCTTCTTCAACCTTCTGCCGCCCAATGCCGCGTAGGGATTTTTTCCATTATTTTCCACTCGTTTAGCTAACCTGTTTCTCCCAGTCATCTTTATTTATTAGATCATCGATCGAACCAGCCGGTTGTCTCGCCATATTCATCCGGCCAGTTCGTGATCTCCACTCAAACATTTTCTTTGCCCACCTATATAGTGTACGGCATATTTGGCTCGCCTACCTCCACTTTCAAACTGGTATTATTTCAGCTATGTCAGTGATCTTAGCCCTTGGGCACACCTCGTGTGATTCTCAGCCCGTCGCGAAGGGTGATGCCCGACACAGCCCGCTCCATGTTTCTCTGAGTGACATGCTTGCGGTGGACCGTGTTTTACAGAGCGTCCTATTCTGTATCAATTCTCACGTCACCATTTGACGTTCGCTTCATACTAGGAGTACCATTTTTGACATATATACAAATCAAAGATTTCATAAGGCCTAGATTTTGTACGGTATTATATTAAGAGTATCGTTCCACAGATCATTTCCCGCTGCTGGTCGAATTGGAGATGAGTCCCAGCACGAGCGGCAACACGAACGGACTGGTGGCTCGCAGGTAGCACGCGCCCACGCGCTCCAAGCACCGCCGCGCGCACCACGACCCGCACAAGCAACAGCCGCAACACAAGCAACAGCCGCAACACAAACAACAGCACATCCGACTCGGCAAGTGACGGAGCATCGCCGACGACACGAGCCCCTCACTGTGAGCTCTACGACAATCACACTTTCGAATTAGTTTACATCAAAAATGACAAACTCAAGTGACCCCAAGACATTAAGGCCGCGGACACTGCCAGAACAAAACATCTATGCGGTCTATTCCTTTCATGTGTATTTAGAATTGTTTTTTTCTCTTTCTCGAAATTGCCGTTTTTAACGTAAACGAATTCGATAAATATTGTAAAATATTTACACCTAAAACGTAGGTAATGTGTTTTCTCGATTTGTCCGGTCGAATTTTGACTGCAGGTGCATTGACGTAATTTATGCCGAGCCAGAATTTAAATGTTTGTCAATAGGTATGGACGGTAAGGAGTATCGGCATCGATGCTTAGATGTATATCGATATTCGACGATTGTCAAATAGTCGTGTAATGACATAATATTATGATAATAGCTTTTAACTTTCTGAATATGAAAAAATAATTTTTATTTTAGCAAAACCCAAATTCATAGAAATTGTTGTAACTAAGTTACTACCTTAGTTAGTACCTCAATAATTGTTGTAAGTATAGGGCGTGTTGTGCAGGCCCTAGTAACATATGCAGATAGTGTCGATATATTTTTAAATATCAATATTGATATTTGTCTGGCATTCTTTGTCTCCTTACCGCGCATCCCTACCCGTTAGTTGAATAATTTTATGACGTCATCTATTCTGATATAAGAGATAATGTAAATTTATAATAGTAATTCTCGTTTATGTTTTTATTTGAATTAATTTGTAGGCTTTAATTGAGTGACTTGATATTTTTGAAGTAATATTTTTAGCTTCTTTAAACCGATGTATCTGATTAAGGATATTTGTTTCATTAAAAAGTTTGAATGTTTTTTTATCCTAAGATGCCTTCATTCTTTGTTCTTTCCAACTGGTTTTTGCAGTTTTTCGTAGTGAATCAAGGATATAGTGTGTCTATGACGTCATCAAAAGGTTCGAAAATATCGTTTTCTCTTCACTGGACACTTTTAGCGTTATAGAAAAACAATGTATTAGTTGTACCAAACGCTGTACATAATTTATCACATTAATGCCTGTATTCACTTACATCGACTAATTTTGAATAATAAAAAGTTTATACAATATAAAAATCTGACAATCTGTTATCGTATCTGTAATTATATTCGTAATCTTTGTAATATTTATGTAATCTAAACACATGGTATATGTCACGTAATCTGCTGTAATGTTATTATATATTTTATAATTCGTTGAAACATATAGGGCATGCAATGTTTAATGAATTTAATGAAACAGTACCATACAAACGAAATTACTTCGATATAAGTATCAAAATAATTGATAATTTAAAAACAATTCAATACAATGATTTTGAAATTAAGGATCAAAGAATTATGTAATTCCAGTAATTATTAATCGGTGTCGTCTAAAGCATATATCATGACAGTTAATCAATTTTAAATATTTTATCAGTCTTTAAGTAGAACTTTATATACGAAATAGATTTCGCTGGAATCTTAGAATTTTAGAGTCAAGAGAGTATTAAGCTGATACATAGTTTTAAAGTGTTATGCCTCATACATTCATATTTGTATGTATGTAAGATTAGCAATATACATTACGTCTAGTATATTAGTATATTTTTTCAAGTATAAATAGTACATTTTAATACAAAATATTTTTATTTTTTATTATAGTACAAAAAAGACTTTGATAATACGTATATAGTTTAGCATCACAAAAAATTGCATGTTTTTTATTTCCAATTTCCGTTATTTAACCTAAAGAAGTTATTACATAATTCTACATATTTCACATGAGAATAAAATATTTCTAGCCATTGGAATAATACAAAAAATTTAGTATTATTATTTTTTTTGCAAATACAAATAGTTTAATAATAGCTTTAATATTCAGTTTCTAAAAAAATCCTTCTTACATTAATCGTGTATTATTATTGTTTTCATATAATTTATTATACTATCATGGTTTAACATATAATTTAAGAATATATACTTTATTTAATTTATACAGGATATTTTGCTCAATAGATATGAATTTTGACTATAGAAATTGTGACTAATATGTAAAGGATTCTGATGGTGACATTTTTAACAGTATTTACTTAGAAAAACATTGGATTTCATAGAAACAAATGCATAATATATTATTTAAATTATATCACACGCCTTAATATTCCCTAGTAATATGAAATTAAGAAACAACCAAATATATTTTCCATCAAAATTATTGATAAATTGAATTTATATATTTACTAATACTAGCTACATAATTTTAATTATAGTTAATTGATTTCGTGGATTCTTTCCAAACCAAATCTTTTATATACGCTTCAATGTTAATGAGGCCATCCTTTGAAAATGCAATGATGCCCCTTTCATCAACCAGGGTATCAATGTATAGGCCATAATTTGTGATACATATGGCCAATACGATCGACACTGACTGACCAATAATTAATTTGATTGCCTTCAATGCCTGTAGGCACAATGCAAATTAAATTGAAGCCGATATGTGCTAGCAAAAAAGTAGTAGAAAAAGGACGTTGGGCATTTAACTTACCCACGGCGGGCAAAAACATTAAACTGGGTTTAAGTATTGACCCTTTACCTCTAGATTACAATGATGTAAGTCACATTACTGTGTGACTTGGGAAAAGCGAGAAATTTAAAAATTTTAGTACAAATATTTGATAATGTATAATTGCTCCATATTTTATTAAAAAAACAGTTTTCTCCGATTACATAGGATTCCAATAATTAAATATAATGAAAGCTACATTAAAATTATAATTTATAAATGTTTAGGTTTCTGTCCGCGACTCTTCAAAATTGGGTCTGAAATACCCAGTGTTCTTTATCAGATTTGAATTTCCACGTGCAAAGGAAGTAATAAATTTAAATCACTAGTTTTTGGTTTATTCATTTCCCAAGTAAAATAACAGCAAAAAAAATTTTAAAAATACTTTTGGACACTGTACAAACTTGTAGGAATAGGGTCATGACACAATGCATTGTCTCCTTTTCGCATATTAGACATAGATTTAGTACCATCTCGCTCATGTACTATCAAATGGCAATTAACAGCTACACAATGCATCATGACTAAATAACCTCATCTGAATCTTTGGAAGTAATTAATACGAAGTTTCAAATGTTTCAACTCCGTCTCACTGGTCAATCGCCTTCGTTTAGTGCACTATTGACATGACACCAGCATAATTATCTTCGGAGACACATTCATCACAGAAGAAATATGAAGCTATAATCCTTTAAAATCATATCTACCTTGCAGTGTAAACATAAACCGTTTTTTTCTTTATAATATCTTTTTGAGGGACATCGCACTTGAAGATATTGCTTTCCAAACCTGACTGTATTTTTTTAGGAATCTATCAATGAAAATCACAAATATGTAAATCTTTAGAAACGTATCTTTTCTAAAGCCCTGCGTTTTAGTATAATTATATTTAAAAATAGGTAGAAATACTGAAAATGTCGCTGTCAGATTTGCACACTGAATTATGTGACACCAAATATAGGTAGTGAAAGCTTTGATTCCTATAATGTTATAAAACACTACAATATATATGTAGTTATAAGTTAAATAATATAGTATTTAGTGAATTTTATTACAATGTTAATCCAGTGAACAGATAACGTTGTTTTAAACGTTTTTAAAAATTATTAGGACATGTCGTTTGGTAATAGCTCGGTAGATTTTATTTTAGAAAGTAGCGTTTGCTGTACAATTAATTTCCTTTTTTTATACATGAATCTGAGTAAATTATTATAGAAGTACTACCGTTGACGAATGTTTTTATAATATGAATGGGATACGGACTTACGCTTATTGTGTCAATAAATTGTATGTAAAAAAAAAGATAAGAATATTTTTCAGTCCTTTGCGACTAATGATGAACGTACGCTTAAATTTTTAATTCAGTATATATATTATACAGTTGAGGAATCGTACAAAGAGAGATCTTTATATTTATACAAAAAAAATTAGTTGGTAAATTGTTTTTCGGTTATTATGGATTTTAATTTATGATTGAATTGTTTTTTTTCGCTTTTTGAAGATTCACTAAAGTTTGACTAAATGAAAGTTAATGTAAAATTATATCCTCGTTCGGTGTATGTCAAACGTCCATTAAACATTTGTCTTTAATTCCTCCACTGTATATTATTTAGATTATATTTTGTATTCAGGGATCATTATGCAATGTATTTATGTATGTAAAAGTCGATCAAATCTCGAAGGTCGCTTCAATCGGGTTTTTGGATTTTTCTCCTCTAAAATAAATATCTCTGTTGTCATAAATCATATGCAGTAGAACAGAGTTTGAAGTCTGATTAATTTATGTATCGCTTGATCATAGGATGATTCACATATCGAATTTTTAGTTCCATCCTGTAAAAGCGAATCGAATATGTGGCGAAAGCGAAGCGTTTTTATTTTGGGATGTATTGTAACATAGTTTAGAATCATGTTATTAGAAATTCGAAACCGAACCGATTCGCTTTCGTGTTTCATATGATTACATACATTACAAAAGGTAAACTCTTTGCAACGCTTTCGATTCGCTTGATAAGGGCTATAAGTTTTACTTTTTTTTTTTTTCGGAACCTGTGGGCATATTATTGTTACAAAGTTTAAAGTATTTCATTAATTAATCATAAATATTGCTATAAAAATAAAATATTAACAAAGAAAAGATTCAAATGCCTGTTTGCTTAATCTATCGAAGAGATACAAAGAGCCTTCGTGACTTGCGTTGACTTCGTCAGTGGATCAGTGAGACGAGAACTGTACCTACGTTAGGTGGCGCTTATATACTTAAACAATTCTATGTAGATCCAATGAATACGTCGTGTGCCAACGTTGTAGCGGAATGTAGTTTACTATTTACAGCTACGAGTGAAATGCGTTTGACCAATCACGAACGCGGTCGCCATTACGTGCTTGTTTCTGATTGGTCGCCGTAGAACGCGATGATAATAGTACAATTGTAGTCGAAGTATGGAAAGCGCAATTTAGTTGGTACTTCTGTGGCCGGGTTTGTAAAATAACTTGTGATTTGATAGAGTATTTAAATTATTTTTGATACTTAATTAACTATTATCAAATTTTATAGATATCATTGTTAAAAAATCTAATACTGCCTTCATAGCTACGTCACGTGTGTGCAATAAATTATAAGTGATATTGAAATTATATGCATTAAGTGGTTCTTATAATAACTATGTGCTCAATGCGAGAAGTTAAATTTATATCTATTGGAGTATGTACACATTGTGATGCTTTCTTAATTTGTTTTTTTTTCTGTAATACAATTGGAGTGAATTGTCGTCAACGTCCGCTTTTGTATTATCTCGGCGTGAAAGAAGATAAATGATTTTTAATGCTTAACGTCCACGAGCTGCCTCAGCGCCCTACCCTCTCCTCCTCGGCTTACAATCGCGTTTAATAAAAAAAAAACGACTTTAAGCCATGCGACACATGGTATATATACAATTGGTTAGTCAAAAAATTCGGCCACCCGAGACCACAAGCCGTCAGTGCCACATAGTGTTTTACTAAAATATACGTTCTCTTACAGTTTTAAATTCGTCTTAAATTAACTATTGTAAGGCGAGCTGGCGCTGAGGCGCGCTCTAGTGGGCAGACTCCATAAATCGTCTCGTTGCAGACAATCTGAGCTTAACAATATGGCTTAATTACTTTGTGTCCGACATATAAAGTTAGTGTGAATGTTTTTCTTAATATTTCTACTCCCTCTGTAGATGAGATTAGGTAATGTTGAAGAGTCGATCGATGTCCCGGTCTTCAAGTGTCTCACTGATCAGTATTATGTGATAGGTGTTCGTTGGCGTTACGACGTTGGTTAGAAATAGTCGGTGGTGTTCGTGTAGATTGTTGCGGTGCGGCGTTGGCGTTTAGAACAAAGTCGAGCGTTATCTCGACGGCTGGTGGTCGTTATTAGGTTAATGTGACATCGTGTGTACCAACAAATTTCACAGCGAGACAAAATAATCCCCTGTCCTCTCCTTCCCTGCTTCCTCTGTTTTAATTAAGTCTTTCGTTTTTATCAACATTCGTGTTTAGCTTAGTCTTTCAGCCTAATTTTTTTTTTCTAATAATATCTTCGCGGCGGTCAGTCGCCGTCGGACGTCTCCTCTTAGTTTTAAGTAGGATTATTTTGCTAAGATCGTGACCCTCCTATTACCATATCAGTTGGCATTTGTCTTTCCTAATTGTGTATACGTTAACTGCGCACGTACGTTCACACGAACGCGTATATATTTACGTGGAGGAATATACGTTAGCATGAATGTGTGTACATTTGCCTGAACGTATGTCCGTATGCTTGAATGTGTGCACGTTCTCGTAAATGTGGGTGCGTTTTCGTAAATGTGCACGTACACGCGTTTAATGCGCTCATTTGTAATTGTCATAAAGCCTTCAGCAGCTCATGTACTACAACAAAGTATATAATATTGTGAAATAAACAATACTTCTAAGGTGTTTAGTTTGAATGAAACGATTCAGTATTGAAATTGTTCTCGAGATTGGAACGGGCCGATCAAAAAATTAATAAACAATGTTAGTTGCATTTTTTTTAGATTTAGTAAGCTCTATATCGATGTTCCGGAGGCGTCCAAGGGCGAGCCGCTTCACTGTAATAGCGGGTAGCATACTGGCGTAGTACAAATGTATGAGTGTGGATGCATGAGGCCGTGGTTATTGTCACGCCGGCTTCGTCTCTCAGGTTCGGTAGTAATATCTTAAACTTAAGCCATGTTTTTCTAGCAAATGGTCAAGTGTATGATAAATGGTGATAGAGAGTCGGAGCTTGTCGATCTAAAGGCGTTTACATACCGAGCGTATTTTTGGCGCTAAAAAGTTCTTTTTCGCACGCTCAACGATACGCTTACACTCGCGTTTCATTGCAGGCGATTGTGCGTGTACGGCTTTATTTCAACATGTCCGCATAGTTTATGCAACAGTCAATACTGAGTTGAGTAATCATCATCAGTTCACCCTAATCCATTGCTTACCATATGTCTCTCCTAACAAGTACCAGAGCCTGCTTGTTGGCTCTTATCCAATCCATTCCGGCAACCTTCCACAGTTTGTCGGTCCACCTTTACCGAGAGCGCTCCACGATGCTATATGTGGTTATATCTGTGTATTTGCTTGTACAATGTCATCAGCGGTCGGGTTTAACGCGTACCAGCGTTAGAAAAACGATCTTACACGCGCCGAAAATACGCCCGGTTTTTATACGGCCTAAGAAGCACGTGTAATGGCCTAGTCAAGTGCTGCGTTTGGTCATCCAGCCGCGGTCGTTGGAGACGCGCTCCAGCGGCCCGCCAGACTGCAGCGGATAGTGTCCCTCGTTGTGAAGCGTTACTTGTCTTATCGGAATAACTAGTGATATTTACAAACTAAATAAATCATTTACAAAATTGAATATTGGACCACTATGTAGATGTATGTACGCGAATTTATTTGTTGTCCTTTTAATCGAATAATGAATCATTTGTAAATTATTTTTATTCAGTATATAATTATTATTATGTATATATCAAACGATAGGTGCTGTTGTGTTTAATTTTTTAATGTTACGCGATTGTGATAGAGGTACGTTCTCTCTTGTATTCTATTGGGTGTATTATGAAGGAAAAAAATTAAGCCAAATCATGAAAAAAGGGTATATTCAAATATTACTTTTAGGGTAAATGAAATTTTATACAAAATAAAAATATCTACTGACTGTATAATTTTTGCTAAGTACACATAGATTATAAAGTCATATCATGATCTTGTCCTGGTGTTCGTGTATTGTAAGATGTTAAAAAGTTGTACGCCATGCTGCTTGGGATCATCTCGCGTCGACACCTCGCGTAGACCACAAAACGTAATCGAGATCCGTCTACATTGAACAAGGACGCTGTATGATTTCAACGTTTGGCTTCCCAAATTCGCCTTCGTTATAATGTTGATAACACATGGATCTGACGATAAAAACGAGCTGATTACATCAAATTAAATTTTAGTTGAAAAGAAATAGGGTATGATCTTGCACGCATAATTTTGCTGGTGTGTATTTAAGTATTTGCGCAGTTGTTGATTATGTTTAGCACCTACAGCAAACTTATGTGTGTTGGCTGGACTGTAAAATGCCATTTTTTAATGTTATCAAATTCTTAAGCTTTTTACCATTAAGAACAACTTTTTTTTATTGCACAAAGGATTATTCAATAGTTTATAATCTTTACATACCATTTACAGCCCCGAATTTTGAATTTTTTTAGGCAGGGGTCAAAGGGCCCACCTGTCGTTTCGCACTTGCTTCTCAATTATATGGATTAATCCGATGCAGAAAAGTCTACAAAACAATTATAAGTGACTTTATCTATAATTTTACAATCGCATAGGAAACAATATATTCACAAAAAAAAACATCCTTTTTTGACCTTGCATAACTTAAGACTCTGTAACGATATCTTATGAGACTTTTGTGGTAACTATTAAAACAAAGACCTGCATTTTGCAGCCTGTTTTGTACGAAGAAGCTAGCTCGGTTTTTTTATGTCATTCAGCGGATACGTTGTAAGAATCTAAAATTTGGGTCAAGTGGCGCGGGATCCGGCTGTCCCCCAGCGCCACTGCCCCTTCCCAGAATCCGGACCTGCCCTGTCGAAATAGCATAGTGATCATTTATATAATTAACGTAATGACAGTTGAATATTACAAATATTGTTTTTACTTTTTTATTAGAAGTGTAAATGAATTCTTTTTATCGTTAGATCCAGCTGCTCAGATCACGTTTCTTGCTATATGCACAGAAAATAGAGCTTCATTGCGTTTATCTAGATTATGTTCGTACAAAATACGATACATTTCGAGATTATAACTGTCAGTCTTTAATGCAACTCGAATATATGGATATATCGAGCCAACGGCAATAACACCCCAATAGAGCCAAGACTTATTCGATAAGGTTTGGCTTTCGCAACGTATACAATTTATTCGTAGACATACTTATGCACATTTTCAACACCTTTTGTTATTCAATTCCCTTTGTAACCGTCATTGGTATTGTATTAATAGTTGTTACTTCTTTCTGATAAGCGAAATCCAAACGTCCTAAGTTCTAACTTTATGTGCCATTTAAATAGTAATTTTAAAAAAATCTTCAGTTTGTTTTTAATATTTTAATCAACTATTTGATATAAGTTGAAAAACAGATCACAATTTGCAATATTATACACCAAAATAGTTTATACATAAAATACAAAATTAATATTATCGATGGAAATAAATAATTGGGTTTTTTCTTTAAACGGTGGGTGACGGTTATAAGGTGAATGTATCTATGTGAGATAGTTTAAGCAACTATGTAGCATTTGTACAACAAACGAATTAAACGTAAAAATCTATGCGTAAGTATCTTTTACGAATGACCAAGAGCTTTATTGTAACAAGTTTATCTTATTTGTAGTAGAACACATGTGATCTCTTTATTTTTTAATAGAATTTTGATGGACGTTTTTACTTAATAGTTTTAGCAGTGTGTAGTTTATGTAGGTTTGTACTGATCGCACATTAAGCGTCTTACATTCGCTGTTTTTTGTCTTCAATTCAAAACCGTTTCCATCCAAATTGTGAAATGTAATTTTACATTGTTCACCGACAAAAATTCCCAACATAGTAACTTTATTAACTTTTTTTTTAACCCTCGTTTCCCATTCGGAACGATATTTTTTATTATTATTTGTACATATTTGTATCATACATTATGTAATTTCATTTATTTGTGTAAATACATTTCGAGAATTATCATCACACCGCGGTGGGGAATTTTTGACGGTGGCCCTTTCGAATGGTCATCATTATCGCCACAAGAAGCCTTCACTGTCTGTAAATGTACCTATTATGTAAATATGTAATTTCGATAACAATTAATGCTAAACAAGGAGATAGCCGTCGCATGTAGCCGTATCGACTTCTGCGCACACTCAGTTGGAACAGATCTAATTCAAGGTGCAACACGACCGACATTCCACAGGCTCCATTCTACATTAGCTCAATGCAAAAGACTGTTTGAGATTTAAAGATAAAAAAAAACGTAATATCATAATGAAGAAAGTTAATATTTTCAGAAGCACCTTAACGACTTTATAAAATGTGTTTTATGGTGATTTAATGATAAGATCGCAACGTGTAACTCACTAGTAAGTAAGGACAAATGCTTTACGTCACTGTGATAGACAATACAAATTTACATGGGAGAAACACCATAGGCATTTATGAAAAAATGATACTAGAAAATAGTCTAATGCGACGGGAAATGTAGCCGACAGGCGACCGCTCGGTTTCGCGGACATTTGTTGATCTTTTAAAAATCTTTTTCTGTGATTATTTATTGTGAAATGTTTTAACGGAATTATCTACGTTCGTAGCCGTAGAGGAACCGAGCGGTTGTCAATTATAATTTGTATGTATAAGAAAAAGTACAAAGCGTATGTGCAGAAGTTGGTGTTCGGCTCGATACCGTCGAGCGGTGTTGTGTGTGACTGAGAGCGTGCGCGCGTGCTCGCATGCGTCGGTGCACGCTTTCGTACGTGCATATGAGTATAGTACGACCAAGTTATAAAGTTCCATCAGTGTATCTTATCAGGTGTTATTTCTATCGATTTATTCATTATTGTAATCTCTGAACCCCAAATGAATCACAAATTATCTCTCCAGTGCTTATT
The DNA here is from genome assembly GCA_036320925.1 of Automeris io. NCBI lineage: Eukaryota > Metazoa > Arthropoda > Insecta > Lepidoptera > Saturniidae > Automeris > Automeris io. Next base: position 4,258,627 of record JAUDJH010000027.1, read on the forward strand.
TGTTCAAGAGACCATTTTGTGTTTGCTCATTCAACTTCTTTTTTTTTATGGAAAACCACATCTTATGTATATAAAAACTGCTTTTAAAAAGGTACAAAACATTCAGTCATTAATGGGTCCTCACAGTTATATAACAGAAAAAAGTAAATTCCACCACAGTTGTAGTCATAAAATCAAACAAATATATCATTTATTATTATTGTCATATGGCCTTAATCTAGGGCAGAGAGCGTTTACAATGCATCTTTATTCCAACCAGTCCTGCGCATTACGTTTCATCAACAGCCCTAATTTACACCCATCCCTAAGTAAATATTATAAATGTTGAAACAAAACATTGATGTAGATATAATGAGCAGGGTAAAAACATTTTAAATAAAGCTTTTTACTTAAAATACAATCTTCTGTAAAATTTGAACAAATCAGCACTAGGAGGTCGAAATGTATACGTCTATTTATTGTATCTCACGTTTGAACAAAACATTGTTTTTTTTTTTACTTTTAAGCAAGACTGTTGATGGTATTTTTAATGTGGTCGAGCTATACTTGTGTACGAGAGCGTGTGCGAGCGTATGCGCGCGTGCGTGCGCATTTGTGTGTGTATGTATGTGCCCACTTGGGCAATTGTTGTGTGTGCGGCCACGCGGCCCGCGTCTCGCTGTTCTGTTTGTTGACACATTATGTATATTTGAATGAATCAAATTATAAGAGAATATGAATTTTATATGAACGCATTTTTATTTGATAAACCCTCAGCACTTTATAAAATAAATCAAAGTTTAAATGATTTATAATTGAAGAAGACAAAAAAAGAAATCATACAAAATATATAATATCATGCTAATGAAAGCACTCCCAGAGAGGCACCCTCAACAAGGCATTTTGCTCCCCAGGTGTCTAGATGAATTTGGTTTCCCAGGCTCAGGTGGAGTGATTAGAGGGACACTCCAGGGGTTTTAGTCAGTAGTAGTCTGACACACCAGGGTCGCTGCCCTCACAGTGGATTAAGCGGAGCTAAGTAGGATTTTACCCCAAATCAATAATAAAAAAAAAAACTAATGTAACCAATAACATAGCTGATTGCCAGTCATAGATGGGCAAAATGTAATCAGATTAATAAAAATGATTACGATTACATTTTACGTTTTTTACCATTAATATGACTGCATTTTGTTCATTTATTTTTAAACACTACAAAATGCCAGATTGTATACACATCTATCATTTCTTAATGTTTTGAATGGATTTAAACATGATTACAGAGCAAGAAAATTAAAATTACCACTACATTTTGAAATCCTTCATCATTAACTAGATTACATTTTGTTCATCTCTGTTGCCAGTCATATGACGCTACACTAAATATTTTTGTTCAACAATGTGCTGTTTTCTCACAATGTTTTTCTTCACCAGGGACCAGAACTAAATAAGAATACATAAATACAAAAAATAATGAGGAATAAATAACCAAAAACAATACTAACAAAGTTTATTACTATACTAGAAACTAAACACTAACAAATAGATTAAATGTACTTGAATACAACGTCTTTGTAACTATCAACAGTTTGCAGTTCGAGGGTGACTGGACATTGGAGCCAGTTGGCCAGCAGTTCCTCCGTATAGCCGAGCAGGAAGTACATTTTCACTGGAGACACAGCACGCCGCATTATAGCCCCCACTCTTATATGATTAAATTGCCTTTTTATTATTACCTGAAACAGAATATTCAAAATAGAAAATAGCATATAGCAAAATAGCATAAAGACTGTCCGACCTATGAAGGCATTACTCAGTATTGATATTAGATTCTATTAAAGTTATCATTTTTGGATAACTACCAAAAAAAAATTAAATGAGGGAAACTTGCTTGGCTACTCTGGGGGTGTACGAAGCTCGTGAACAAAAGAAAAGCTCCAATCTAAACTATTTTATAATGTAGCCACAAACTAATTTCACTGCATCTAATAAAGTGCAGCCCAAATATGAGTGTTTGTTAAAAGATTAAAGTGACCTTTTTTTCCATAAGCCAACATACATAAATGTAATAATAAAGTCTTAAAACACTTTCCTAATCACTTAATGATGTAATTTGAAATCAAAAAGTTGTTCACGGAGCAGGATATGAATTGGCTAACAGTTGATTCATAATATATTATATAAACAACAAAATATTTTTTTACCTCACTGCAAAGAAGACCATGCCAAGTTCCCGTCATAAACCTCCTGATGAATTCATCTTCTATAGCTGTTTCTGATTTGCGAAGACCACCTTTTAAACTTGCTGAAAATTGAAATAGAATATTTGTTTGCTAAATCAATAATTACAATCACCACTGCCATAGTTATTTTTTAAGAGGTAAATTTAATGCTAGGGTGGTAACCACAGTATACAATTGCAAAGACCATTGTAGTGACATGCATGTTGAATTTTGCATCTAGTTGTTCATACACCTATAGACCTTTTATTGTTGACTTTCACAGGATTTGCATACCTTGATGGTGGCTCTTGGACTACACTCTACTACCCATCAGTTACAGTAGTCAGTTTTTTAAACATTGCCCTTTTTTTAATGCACTATAAAAAAAATCTGTTGTCTGATACTTAAACAGTAAAATGTGAAAAAACTTAAGATCAATAAAAAGTTAATACAAGTAACATAACATCGCCCTTTTCTCTTCTCTGGCCTGTCAAGGGCACTGTTGTGCAAGGGCCGGGTCAACACTGCCTTAACACAGCATGCAGTTTAGCAATAGATTCTCTGAATTTAACAGTGGAAACTTATACATACATAACAGTTTTTTCCTAATGAAATAAAAGAATCTTACAAGTGTTCCATGAATTCCAAGTTTTCCTATGAGCAATGAAGTGCGGAGGATTAGCCATTTCATACGTCAACGGTCTGTCCCTCTTCTTTGTGATTCTATATTTTCCAGACACAACTCTGCATAATGTAGCTGATGTATGTAACTGGGCTGCTACTAATGGTGCCCATTGTGGTATTAAACTTGTCACTTCCAAGCCTGACTGAAATTGAAATTTAATATTGAATCACTCATTCATAAATAAATATTTAGTTGTGTCTAATATAATAAAGTTACTTTTGCTAATTTCAGCACAGAATTATTCATGGTATTCTTTTAAATAAATAGGTACAAATTATGATCTACTAAATCTAAATCATATCATGTTTAGATTTTGATTATTTTTGAGGTTACTTTTACTGTTGACAGTTGACACAATTAAAAGCACATATTGGTTGATTTTTAATTTCCAAATAGATTAGGGAAATAAAACTATTCAGCTTTATTGTATTTTTGGCAAGCTCGTAATTTGCAAGCTATGTGTAAAATATAAGGTGATAAGGAACGCTTACTATCAAGTAAGCTACCTCGTATAATAAAAAAAATATCTACTATTCTGTAGTATGTACCAAAATGAATTCACATAATAATCCATAACAATCATTGGACTAGCAATACCCATAGAGTTTTTTTATTACTGTCAGGCTTGCGCATGACCTAAATCTCACCTGCTGGAAAGTGATGATAAGGCCGACGATGGAGCGCGCTCGCCCAGTAAATACCGATTCACTCGATGTTTGAAGATTCTCATAAGATGTTGGAAACACATGCAGGAAGCTAATTCCACTCCTTGGCGGTTTGCAACAAAAAGGAGGAGGTGAATCACTATGCGAATTAGGACTTCATTTCATGGCAATACATTACAATCATTTCTTATTTAATCAATAATAGTTTTAAGGTTGATTAAGATTTAATCGACCATATTTTATTACAATGTTTATGGGACTAAATACGAAAATATCTTACCATACATCTACTGCATAAAAGTAATTTAACACCATGAAACAATTTAATATATTTTTACATTTTATATTTTTAAGTTATATGCTCTATTCAGGTGCTTTACTTTAAAATAAATATCTAAATTCAATTATTCTAGATAAAACAATTATTGTAGGTAATTTTATATCTGTTTTTAAGGGCATGCCAAAAGCAAACCAACAGTGGTTGAAGAAATAATACAAAAAGTAGCTAATATGAGTTTGGACTCATTATCTCAAGCACCAGATGAAGAAAAAATAATAGTGATTAGAAATATTGAAGAAAAAGTAAAAAAAGCGGCCTCTACGATGGGTGATGCTGGTCACAAATATGTGAAATTTATAATGCACGGAGTCAAGCTAGTAGCTTATAATCAAACCAAGCAAGGCGCTATAACAAAAACACAAAACAAAACATCTCATATGAGAAGTCTTAACTACACTGATGACACAGTTCAAATCGATGAAGAGAAACTTAAGAAACAAGCTATTAACAACATTGCAACTAAAATTGAAAAACTTGCGAATACGTATTTAAAAAATGCCAAAACAGAAGTGGATAGAAAGTTCATTATTGAAGATATCAAGAATAAAGTAATCTATTCAGCAAACAGAAGGCATGCGAAGATTCACAACAAGCATGATGAGATAAAATCATTTAGTAATCTTATTGCGAAAGGTGTTGATTTGATGATGAAAAGAAACTTCATGAACCAATCTCGTAGAATGGACTTAGCTGCAGTTTTTGGAAAAGACGAAAATCTTAAAGATGTTGTAAAAGGAGATTCTATTCAACCAATAACACCAGCTTACACTATTTCCGGTGATATTACATTGGAATGTAAATATGAAATTGATAGAATATGTGCAGATATAAAATCTCTTAACAAACTTACTTGTATTTACGACAAAAAAGTTCTCTCTTTAGAAAAATTATGCGATGGTGTTACGGACTGCTTGGATAAATCCGATGAAAATTACTGCCCAGAACAAGGTACATTAGCAGGTGGCAAGTTCGTTAGGCTCTGCGGCATTAACTCCCACTCTTTCGCACAGAGCCCAGCAACTTACGCGCCTCGAACTTAATTTTATTATCATACTCCTCCTTATCTTCTCCTTCATTCTATTCTTTGACTTGCGTTATAGTTACTCATAGAGAAACAATTTAATTATATAAATTCAACTAAAGAAAGTCTAAGTAATTCAAATAAAGCGGCATATTTTTTTTTAAATATCTATACCATACAACTCAAGATAATTTATATTATTGACTGTAGCATCAACACGGGAATACTTTTCAATATCTCATTCCTAGACGACATTTGCAAAATTAGTTCCAATAGTAAGCTGTTTCTATAATTTTTAAGTGTTCAGTTTTTGAGATTTTCGTGATTATATGGACTTGTTTTTAATACATGTTGAGTCTAAGGGCGACTTCCACCAACAAATTAATTCTAATTTATGGTTGTATAAAACTCTATTTAGCGTTAAACTGTACTTATTGTCTTCCTAGAAAACATTACCATATGCAGTTTCAATAATTGTAATTTTTAAATCACCATTGAGGTAGATTTAAACGGCTTCAATCATATAGCGCTTTATACAAGTCTAAACTGTATTTAATTTGTTAATGCAAGTCGCCCTTACAATATAATAATAGAACATTTAGCATAATGTTTTGTACTTCAAATGAAAAAATATTTAACAAAAAACTTACCTATGAATTTATCTGTATACTTGTCTCTGTTGAATTTACCAGAGAAAAAAAAGCTTCATATGTTCATACAACTAAAGAAATTTTATAACCTTGTGGCTCAACTAAAGCTCAAATATAAAATAATATCTACAATTAAAATATCGTTAATAAAGTCTTTATTTGTATAGTATAATCCTAAATAACAAGACTCCATTTTTTCTAATAATACTGTTTTGATTTATACGGAGGATAATAATGATGATGATTTAACTTGTAGCCGTAGAAAAAATAAGGAAAATAGGAAGAATTATGACGAAAGTCGATGGTATTCTTATCCGAAAATGCGCTATGTCAAACTTAGAGGCTCCTTTTGTCGCAAAGCAAAACGAGCTCTTGCGCAACGTACTGCAGTCGCAGCTAAAGTTTATTGAAAAATATACGGAGGCTACATCTTCTCGAAAACTTAATCGAAACATGGATGATAAGTATAAAAATACTCTTCGCAAAACAGCAAATGAAGTAGCTCTAGTCGTCAGTTCTCTTGGGATGGCTCTCGATGGCTCTTTATGTGCCCGCCGAGTTGCCATCGAAAGCATCGATGATATTGCGGATAAATTTATTAACATTGATCCTGGAAAAGAGTACGATGAATTATTGAAAAAATCTGATCTCAAATCATGCAAATGCACCGGCCAACTCTGTTCAAATAGCAGCTGTTCAGATTCGTGCAGTCGAGTTTGCTGGCAAAGATATAGTTTGGATAGATGGGCCTGTCGAGCTGTTGGAGACAGTCCAAGCGTTCATCTAGATTTAATATGTGACGGTAAACTGGACTGTTATGATGAAACTGACGAAAGTGGTTGTGCTTTAGGTAATTTAACTAACTTATTTTATAATTCCTATATAGCTTTAGTTTTACTCTCTTATATTTCCTGAATTTCGGCACGGATTATAATACAGTTTTAATCATCATTAACAAATAAATGTCCAGATGGTTTATATATATCATGATTTGTACCAAATTAAAAAAAGAACTACAGAAATCGCTGCTTTACGAAGCGAATAGCGTCTACTAGTTTTACTTAAACTTGTAAATATTTTTATGATAACACGTAGGCAGTAGTTTTCTATTATTTATAAAACTTAGTTATGATTATACAGGTGAAGGTTTCACGAAATTCGAAGCAAATAATATGTACGACAATTTATTGAAGATACTGTCGACCAAATCGAATTCAATGGAATATGAAGAAATTAAACATGAACTACTTACGTTGCAAGACTCGGTAAAACTGATCCAGAAGCTAAGTAGGAAACGAAATGTTGAGACTCTGAATATAAAAATAATCAGGGACGAATGCTTTTCAACAATCAAAAACATTTATGATAAGTATGTACAGAAAAATGATGAAAAATCCCTAAACCATATCTACGATTTCTTGATATCGCTGAATGAAAAATTAACAGGAGCTTTGAAACGCTCAAATACTGGGAACGACAGAATAATATCATCCGCCGGTTGTTACTGTACGGGAGCACGCTGTGGTCTTCCGAATTGTTCAAAACTGTGCATAAAGGCTTGTTTGGTTGAGCCTTTACTGACCCGATATTACTGTGGTAACGTTAAATTGAATTCATCTGTACCGATTGAGTCAATTTGTAATGGAAAACCAAATTGCCCTAACAGTGAGGATGAGATGGGATGTGTAAAAGGTAAATGAGATATTTGCGCCAAATATTCAGGTTATAAGATAAACAACTGTAAAGAATAAATACCATCATTATTCCATTTTACACATGGTCTCTTCTAATGAGTATCATTGAACCCGGTCTTCTGGTCTTAACATTCAGTTATTGCTAAGCATTTTTAAAAATAATGACTCCACCAAAGTAACGTAAGAAGATGGAAATGTATGAAATCACAAATAAGTGACAAATATTGTTACTATAATCCTTCATTACAAATATCTTCCAGAATATGGGAATCTATCTTTTCCATATACTATAAGGAATGGTCGTAGAATTATTTAAATTAGGGCCACCAATATGCTTTCAAACCCATATCTTGCATTGTTTGCTGGCAGCTAGGTGTTTAATACTTATAACAAAAACCCTGCGACTTTTTTTCCTAAACTTAGAACAAGAGGTCCTTTAAAAGAGAGTAAAAAAGTTATTCAAGGACGGTAACACAAGGATGACACTCCCGGTGTTGCGGTAACCAATAGGCAACTGTAATCACCTGATGGAGAGCTATCAGGTGGAAAGTTAGCTATCTTGCATTGTTTGCTGGCAGCTAGGTGTTTAATACTTATAACAAAAACCCTGCGACTGTTTTTTCTAAACTTAGAACAAGAGGTCCTTTAAAAGAGAGTAAAAAAGTTATTCAAGGACGGTAACACAAGGATGACACTCCCGGTCTTGCGGTAACCAATAGGCAACTGTAATCACCTGATGGAGAGCTATCAGGTGGAAAGTTAGCTTGAACCTTTGACTTAAAAAAATTGTGATTCGCAGTATGTAGATAACAGTCATTAATGACTGTCTTCGGCCTGTCGCGTTTCGTACGTGATAAGTTTGTGTATATCCAGTTTTTTATACATATATCCAGAGACTTTCCATCGTGGCATATGTGGACTAACATACTGACGGTGACTATCAACGGATTTTCAACCTTTGGCAGTAGTTGCAGTTTTTTGACTAAACTGAGTTTTTAATCAGATGCAGCGGAGTCGCTTTTTTGAGTCAGAAAAAAAGACATTTATAATAATATCCCGTAATATCACGTATTACTTCGTGACACAAAGATTTCCAAATGTTTCTCAAAGTTTGATATTTGAAACATTTTGAAGACAAGAGAGTCGAAAATGTTTTTGCTATATATTACTTCTTATTTCAGAGGTTTGTCGACATCATCATTTAGTTCTTTTATGGCATAATGTGCAGGATATGGGGTTTAAACATAAAATTAATGGGATAGAAGAAGCGTTGAAATCGTGGAAAGCGAAAGTGGGTATTTATCGTGACTATTTTATACCGGTTTCAAAATGGTGGCAGTTCTATGATCCGCTATTTGTTTTTGTTTATGTTCCCCTATAATACAACCATTTACAAGCCAATGTGGAAAATCTTTTTTTATTCAATAGGGTATGTCATAGGTTTATCTTGTCTTAATATGGCGCAGGTCTCGTAAAAATCTGCGGATATTTATTTATTTATGCCGGAATTAACGAACAATTACATTTTTTTTCTCTCTGTATCGCCCTCAAGCGTAAACTGATCTAGATTAGAATTCTTCTTTGTGCAGTATTTGCTTTAGGTTTAATTTTGTGAAGGTCTGATGATGACTCACTCTTTAATGTTGAATGGATTTCCTTTAGAGCTAATAAATCAGCTTTGATTAATAAAATCTATTCTATTTAATAGATATTTAAAAACTACCTTCAAATTGACCTTAATTAAATTTTTAATAAATCTGATGATACTTCTAAGTTAGTTAGACAGACATAAGTCCTTAGAAGCCAAAAATCTAGGCGGCGATTATTTCCTGCCTCCCAACAGCTCAAGCTTTCCATTCACGCCGCACTTCACCAGCAAAAAGAACGAAACCGATGGAGGCAGCTAGTTTCCCAAAGGGATTGGAGTCACGGTTCTCAGTAGTAAACGAATGATGAAGAATGAGAGACAATAGATACTTTCAGAATGACTTTATTTAAATTTGAAGTAAATCTGATCTGATACCCATTTTTAATAACATATTTTAAATTTTCGCCTTTTGCATTCGTTATAAATACTTTAACTCGTTTTTTGCATGAATTAACTTACTTTTATGTCTCCTAAAGGATCCTCAGGCATCCTCGGATGGCAGCGAGTAGAGGGACACCCAAAGGTTTTTAGTCAGTAACAAGTCTTATACATCAGGGCGGACGCTCTCGCGGTTGTCTCGAGGGTCCTCTACTCGATTTTCTTTTGAGTTACAAAAAACTGTAAAATAGGCTGAATCTTATAAACCTTCTAAGACGTACAGCAGATATATTGCGTTTAGGCTTAATTCAATCAGAGTTTTATCTCAAACACGAAAAAAACCTGAATGTGATGCTGTGGTAACATAAAAAATTGTAAAATTAAATAAATTAAGACGGATAATTTATTGCAGGTTAATTCTACTGTAATAATAGCCAAGAAGAACGGCAGAATAACACCCATTATATTCAAAGATATAATTTCCAACACAGTGAAAGATCTCGTGATGGCCTATGCCAATTTTGATGAATTCCGCAGAAACATTAACGAACACACAGTAAAAGAATTTCAGAAACTCTCACAATATGTTATAGAAAGCTTGAAAACGTGTGGAAAATAATTATCAATTGTATTCTGAACCTGTCTATTAATTGATTTTATTTTCACTTAATTATTTTGTTTGATATACCATTAAAAATAAGTTATGGTAATCTCATAATAAAAATGATAAATAAGTAATATCTAAATATATATTACTCAAAGGTGACTGACTGACTGACATATTGATCTATCGACGCACAGCCCAAACCACTGGGCGGATCGGGCTGAAATTTGGCATGCAGGTAGATGCTATAACGTAGGCATCCGCTAAGAAATGATTTTGATAAATTCTGCCACCAAGGGGATAAAATAGGCGATGAAAGTTTGTATAAATCTTCTTAGATTTTCGACTATTATAGCTTGATAGTTTTAGTGCCTAATAGATTTAGATTAGGCCCTAATTTTTTACACACGCTAAACAAAACTAAAGCCGCAAAAACTAAATCTAATTAATAATAATACTTCTTAACGCGAGAGAAGCCCCGGGCGAAAGCTAGTTTATTCATAAAGTTAACCGATATGCTTATTCTGGGTGTAGCATGTGGCTGCCCTAAATACAGTTGCGTTTGATCATTAATTAGCAAGTAACATTCACACAGGAGTAGCTTAGGAGTTTCATTCGCACTTTTTCTGAAAATCATTATTCATAAAGATAATAACGAACATTCATTAAAAATAGAAATGTAATATATGTATGTGATAAGTATCAACAATATGTTTCTCAGAAATGCCAATTTATTGATAACAAATTCCTTATATTTTAAATAATGACGCATAGTTTGTCATTTTATCTAGTATTTTTAATAACGAATAGGCAAAATGGCTCTTTTACCCGGAATCTAAGTACATGAAGAACTTTCTTCACATCGCAAAGGTTTTAAACTGGGTGTGTCTCGATGAAAGAGGTGTTACAGTTATATTTTTACACTGTCTCAGCTTAGTGATAACACTACACCTGGGGTAAATATGATGCCGTCCTTAAACCGACTATGACTATCAATAGCCAAAAAACCTAATTATCGATCTAAGCAGGGATCGTCTCAGTCTGCATAAATGTCTTCACGCTTCCTTGAAATGTCTCAATAGCATAGAACGATGGGAACACGTTTATCAGGCGACTATTCGAGAACTATTTAGTTTTTATCATTGACAAAAAGAGAAAGTATGATATAGGAGATTTAACATCAGGATTTTTAGAAGCGACCTGACCTATTACGTCATAAATATGTTACTTTTTACTAAGATTCTTTGTTCATAGATTACATGTCGAAGGGAGAAAGGCTTTAAGCGGCCTTTGCTAGCTATAAACGATTCTAGAACATCCGGGAGGAATACATAAGTGCAGCACAGTTTTGTTTGGAAGCGACACGAGCGATATTTCCAAGTGAACGAATACGACTTTGGAGAACATACGAGATTACTGAAACTTTGCGATAGTACATTGTTTCTACGTGCGAATATTTCGACTGGCTTTTCAGTTTTGTAGTTGATATTCCAGTTGCAAATTTTTGAATGCAATAAAAATTCGCTTCATTTTTTGCTGCGAATCCCCAACGAGTGGAATTTACTCCCTTTATCTGTTTTTCATTTTACGACATGGGATTCTTTAAACGACGACTGAATCGATTTTTATTTGTGAGCTCACTTCATCATCAGACTAATCATCACTTTTCGTCAAATAAGATTGAAGTCTAACGCAAGCCAATCTTATAATATAAAAATGAATCGTTAAATGTGTATAATATATATGTGTATAAGCGCGAAACTCGAGAACGGCTGAACCGATTTGGCTGATTTCTTTTTTGTTGTGTTTGTTGAAGTCTGAGGAAGGTTATTACGGAGAGAAAAACTAAAAAAAAGTCTAAAAACAACACTTTACTATATTCTCATACAAAAAATTTCGTAATAATATTTAAAAGTCAATTTGAACTTTAACACCATACCATAAAGTTTTAATGTCAGTGGACGGGTTCCGGGAAGGCAAAACAATTGAGTGACGTATAAATATTAATGTCAATATTTGTCAATTTTTATACATATAGCATTAAGGCCAGGTTCCTTCAAACAATTTTCAAAAGACAGTCGACAGGGGAAGCTATTAATATTAAAAAAAACAACGTGAGTTTGTTTTAGAGAAATAGGGCAGAACAAGGTCTGCCGGGACAGCTAGTCTGTAATAAAAGAAACTTTCATCGACTGGAATTTTGGAACCTTCGGCGATTGGACATCGGGATCATTCGATGATTGCGCTTCTAACACGTTTACTTGACTGCGTGCTATGTTGAGATTTTACACACTCTTCGATTGACAAATCGATTGTTCGTAAACACTGTCCCATTACCCCACGCTAGTAAACGACGTTTAAAATAAATCACTCTTTACGCGTTTTATCACCGCTGATCCACAGAATGAAAATTATATAGGTAGATGGCGCTATCCACAGTCTTGTAACAAAAATTTACATTTCTACGTGTGAGCGCGTTATCATAAGAAAATGAGTCACATTGTAATAAATAAATTGTGTGTAGAGAGATTTCACAGCAGTTGATTGTGAACGGCGACGCGATAGACATGGCAGGTGAGTGCGATATTGTGATAAGAGATAAACTGATAACGCACTACTAGAAATTACTTCAAACTGGATTATTTAACAAAAATTTGAGCAAAACTTGTCCTAATTACGTACCACATAGTAATTATGAATGTTAAATTAATTTTAAATGCACTTAGCAGTCCGAATAACTTATTATTCTAATAGTTTTCTTTATATTCACAGTATGTCATGCACGGTATTGGCATGAAAGTTATTTTTATAAGCTAGCCACGTTGTTTACAATATTAACATTTTGTTATAGGTTTCTAATTCGTTATATTTAGGAGTTTATAATAAATTATACTGAATTTTTAATTCCGATAATGTATCTATTTTATTATCTGACTAAGCCACGTTTACTTTTCTGATAGACACTTGACAACTTTACAATGTATTCCAAAATAAATTAAATGCAATAATACAGCTGTGCTGGCCTAGTGGAAAGCGTCCACGTAAGTCCACGTACACGAAAGTATCTATATGCGGCGACACGAATGGACGTAGGTTCGAATCCTGGCTTGTATCCAGATTAAGCACGGATTTAATCACTATACGCGACCTGCGAAGGAAGAACATCGTATGGAAGCCCGGATGACATCTAATAGAATTGTCATGTGTTCTACAGATATGAGTAGGTGGTCAGCTGCACTACTGGTCACGTTGGCCAGGGCATATAATCACAAAGTGCTAATTTAACCGCTAATTGAGTTAGTTATTATATGTATGTTGTATTATTAAAAGAATCTTTAAATTAATCAGATACACACATTTCTCATATAAAATTTAATATCGTAGTAATATGCTGCACAGTTTATTACAATATTAATGATATACCCTTACGTTATAACGCTGTAAAGGCGAGCAGAGAAACATTTGTATTTATATATCGTGCCCAACAATACTTGTAGCGCAACTGATCACCGATATTAGGACAGTATGTACATGTGACATTTTTATTAGATGGCATGTGGGCTTTATCACGATGGAGTCATTGTGTCTATGCTCATAGTAAATTAAGAGAAACCTATAATTATGTACTATAGGATTTAAACCTACAGCCATTCTCATTTCCACGCATAATTACTGGCTCTTTATCCATTGGAGCGCCGCATCCATAGTTAGTATTACAATATTACACCACAAAACGCAACCTTGGCTGATTAATACACATAGCTGTTATTTATAATGAAAATTGTTTAATATTTTCATAAATATAATACTCTAGTATTTACTTGTCATAGTTGGTTTGTCGGGTTTTTATTAGTATGGTTTCTTTTTTAATACCATCAGATGCTGTTATTGATAAAAACCATTTTTTTTTGTATCCCGGGGGAAAATCCTGCATAGGACCATCAGGAACGCTGTGAGGGCAGCGATCCCGGTGTGTTAGACTCTTACTGACTAAAAACCCCCGGGATGTCCCTCCGATTGGTCCACCGGGCCTGGGAAGCCAAATTCGTCCAGACGCCCAGGGAACAAAAGGTTTTGTTGAAGCTATCTCTCTGGGGGAGGGGTGGGAGTAATTGATAAAGGCCTAAAGAGTTCAAAGTGAGAAACCCCATAACAATGCGTGCCGTATCGATGAAGAATGCCTTCTGTACCCGGACCTTGATCCAAAAACCAAGCGAGCGCATTTTGAAATTATAATCGAGGCTCCTTGCGACCAGCCCCTTAGTCGATACGACTATTGAGACAAGAATCGTTAAATCCATGTGTCACATGCTGGTAATCTCGTTTGCAATATCTAAATATTTTAAAGATTTCTCTTGTTTTGCTTTCACAAGATTCTCATCATTTCTATTATATTATTAAGCCCCAAATAAAGCTTGTTCGAGGTGGAATACCAAAAATTTATATAAAATATGTGAAACTACGTTTTTTCCGCAGACCCAGAAAGGTTATCTAAATACCACCACAAATAAAATACAAACAAGTCCCCCACCAAACATTAGTTATAGTGATATTTATATATACTAGGTCCGACATGCGGCCGGTATATATTGTATATATTCCGGATCTGCACCGTTTAAAAAACCCAAGTGAGACCTGGTACACATCCATCATAGCCTCTGCGTTACTTATTATCTATATTTGAAGAAAAGATAAATAATGACTGGATAACGTGCTACAGCGATACGTAGTGGGTGTGTGCGGCACAATGAGCTATTAAACAAATATTAAATATCAAACAAAAAGTAGGTACCTAAATTCACTGTGCTCGTATTTTCCTCATCTATAATTATACAAAATAGATGATAATGAATCATAACTGTTAATATATGACACAGGAGAATATCCAATGCACATATTCGTTTTCACCAACATTCCCTAAATTTTAAGAGCCACTTAACGCATTATAGGTCGCCCATAGTGATAGTTACATTTTAACAACATTTAGCTGACACATAAACGCTTTGGAGGCCCTTAAGAGTTAGGGGCTCGATTGTTCGTCAAACTGGCTTGGGTTGTAGATGTGTAATTGTTAGTGAATAATATTATATTTTCATTGAAATATTGTTGTTTTTTATAGAAAAATCAACTATAAAATCATAGAATTGGAAATATCTTAGTTCAATGTTTAAAACCTCACAGTTAAAACAGGTAAAAGCTGAAGGATTTGCTAAAATTTCATTGAGAGTGATTCCCGCAGAATAACATTTACATATTTATCGAGTCTATGTATAATCGATGCCGATAAGCTTTGAACAACAGAGGAGGCCACACTTGATATTAAATTGTCCAATTCTTTTATAATTAATTAATTTTGTTTTATAAAAGTTTAGTTTTAGGTACCTTAGTTTGTACTACACATGATGAGTATGGCTGAATGTTGTTAAAATATATTTTCTTAAAAGTTTTTTTTTACATCAAGGGCACCGGGATTATTATTTAAATAAGAAAAAACAAACGTTATAATGTGAAAGACATTCTAAAACTCAAATTAGTATATGTTGCTAAAACTTTGTTGATGTGTGTATATTGTTACTTATTATTACAAATTACGAAGCCAAAATTATGAAATTAATACTTATAAATTATATTAATGCCTAACGGCGATATCACCAAATTGGAATGTACTGATATAGAACACGGCTAACAGACAATCCTGATGTATTAGTAGATAATATGAACGGATAATAAGAACTTTATCAAACCACAGGTAGATTCGATAAGACAATTCGTTTGTTACAACTAAACACTTAACGTTATTTCCAAGAAAACGACACATTTAGATATAAAAAAAACATTATCGAACGGTCAACCACATTTTACTGCTAAATGTATTTTAATATATTTTTCTAACCGCCTTATTAAAATCGATTGCTAATTACAGTTAATAAGATATTAACAACTTCAATTAATTATCCAAATATACTTCTTTTTTTAATAATTTACAAGCAGTTGCTTTGTCTCAATCACACCTGATAGAAGGTGATAATGATTTCGACGATGGACCGTGTCCGCCCACCAAATGCCTATTCACTCTTCTCTTAAAGACTCTTAAGGTCATACTATCATGGAAATATGCTCACTGGAATCATATTCCTCCTCCGTAGCTGTTCACATGATGAATGTAGAAGCGAATCTTTTTGTGCGGGTATAAGGAACATTCACCACATACGAATGGCATCCGGCACGGTGTCTAGCAGTTTTATGACGGAATGTGGCTGGCGGAATCAGATAATGTACTCCCTAAAAACCCTCTCCACTGAGAAACCGGTATAAGTTTGCGATGCAGGTGACTCTATGTCAATAATCGATGTTCTTAATTTTAATGTTTAAAAACTCTTTTCTGTAACTGGATATAGTAGTAATATATAGTTTCAACATTCAATACTGAAATTATTATCAAGCTTATCTAAATGTTTTCCATTAATCACTATTAATTTTATAAATAATTTACTTGATAAATGTTTATGAAAAGATAGATGGTTTTTTAAAATTATAAGGATTTTGTTATGTAATAGTTTAATTTAATTGTTTCTTGACATCATAAATATGTTAAGCATTAAACATTTTTTACGTTGTTTTCTACGCTATTTCTAAATTAAAACAGAACTATAATTGTTATTCTCTAACATCTTGCTTCCACTTATAAACCTAAGTCGTATATTGATTCATCATTAATTGTATACAAAATACTAATAATTGCTCGATTATTCAGGACGTCCATATTACGGTCACGGTGGCCCACCGCCGCCCCCTCACGGTTATCCTCCCGGACCTCCCCACATGTACCCTCATGGACCCAGCGTGGTGTTTTATCCAGTCCATCCTTCATATTTCTACCCATACCCCACACCAGTACAAGTCGTCGATGACCCAGAGCCCCAGGAAATAGTTCCGGAATTACCTGGCGAAACAGTTGAATTACCTTGGAGTAAGTCTGGAGACGGTTGTTGGATTTGGGGAGATAACACCTTCTAGGTCTTCTGTTTAGAATACTTTTAAAACCCTAAAATCATCATTTTTAATGAAACTATAAAAATATTGACTAAGGTGCTCCAACTCTCATGCAATTACATTCTCACATAAACTTTCGAGATCTGGTAATTTGTATTGAATTGTATTGTAGTGGAGATTTGGTATTGGTAATGGAGATTGCCTTGTTAATAATCTTTTTTTCAAATATCAAAACTAAAAGTGGTGCACAAAATGATATTAATTTAGTATAATTACCATTTGTAACGTTCGATATTTTGGTAATCAACAAAGCGCCACACCATCAATAACTTATCAATCTATTTCCAAGACTTACCTACTTGTGGACGCTGATATGGAATATCGTGGAACAATTGTTTGCTAGAAATGATTCAAATATTTTATCACCCGATAAAGAATTCAATGTTCTAGTTTAGTATCAACAATTTTATTTGATTTTAAAAATAGGATGAATTAAAAGGTGTTATCTCTCATTTGCTTCTTGTATTGTTTGCCAGTGTTGGGCCAATCCTCTCTATGGATCCTGTATCCCTCTCCAGACTCTCCATTATTTGACCGTCAGTCGCAATAATATGAGTTACTATGACACTAATTTTATTACTCTTAAACTATATACCATATAGAGTTTTGGCCGTAGCTTTATGTGTGGACAGATCAATATTTTCTGTAAATGTATTGGAAATCTAACTCATAATGTCATCACATTAATTTTAGTTTACTTTAAAATTAATTTTTCCATTACCTGTAAAAATCGTGAATGATAGATTTAACTCTTGTGAATGACCATTAATTTCATTCTTTGTGTTTCACTTTTAATTAATTTCCCTCGTGCAATGTAGGAGACATTATATAGTTTTTATATTATTTTTTCTTCGAAAACTCATCAATAATGATTACATTATTTCGATCATTATTTTGTACTTTCTTCTTCATGTTTGTATTGAGGGGTGAAAGGATATTTGCTTTTAGCTACATTTTTCGGGAATATTGAGTTTTAAATATTTTTAAAACCACTTAAAAAGTATCTTACAACAAACAGTCTTTTATCTCTCGATATTTCGTTTGAATAAGTACTTAATGAACTATGAATCTTTGGTTTTCAGGCACATACCGTTGGGTTCCGGCATGCTTGAGCCAGCGCAGTATTCCTCCGGGTGCTTTGCGCGTTGGAACAGACGCTGATGGCGAGGAAATATACGCAGGTAGAGCTCCTCATGAAGGAGACATCCTACCAGCCAAGGTCATACCATCAAAGAATGCGTGCTACGTCTCGTGGGGTGGAGAGGAAATATTGAAGGACCAATTTGAGGTAAATATTCTTTAATTAAAGTCTACTATTTTTATCGTGGAGTTGTAGCCTTATAGTAAGAAATAGTGCTGCCCAAGATTGACACACTACTAATACTTCCTATTAATTACTAATACTTATAAACTACACAACTATCAGGTGTTTACCGACAAAGAATTAGAAAAAGTGGGTCGATAGTGATTAGTTCTTCAATATGTTTGTCCACGTTCTCAAATTGTTTTGTTTTATAATTCCAGGTGTTGGTGCCCGCTATGTTCTCGTGGCAGTTTTCGACGAACGGAGAGGTACCTCCTGGCGCAGTAGATGCTGGAGTCACCGCTGATGGCGAAAAACTATACTACGGCAGGGTTACTCACGATGGCTGTACTACTCCTGGCAAGGTATTTTCAGTCTTATTACATTTTCCTACGGGCGGTAACGTACTGCGTTTGATTCAAATACTTGAAAATACGTTTCGAAGTGACCATATAACTATTTAAATATTGTTTACACACTATCCATATCCGTTTTTTGTAATTCAATGTCTTTCCGTTAACCGAAACTCCAATGCAGATCCGAATATTGTCAGACCGAAATAGCTTTAGTATTATTTTATGAAAACTCGTGTACCGCATCTGAACAGAGTCTGAACTATGTAAAATTTTTGTTTACCTATTGGTAGCAAAAACAATGACGGCCTTTTTTTTTAACCCGCTGAATATTCTCATGGACCAACAGAATGGCCCCGGTGTGTCATACTCTTATCGAATGAAATCATCGGGCTGTTCCTCCTAACCATTTGCCGGGACCAACGGTACGGCGATGCCAATTTCCTCAAACATCTGATGGTACGTGGCCCCCGCTCCGTATGGACAGGTACAACACAAGGAGCGTTGTTATTGCGTTGCCGATTAAACAATCAGCATGATGCAGTATTCACGACACGTCCGACTATTCTGGCGTTCGCTATAGTAATGTCCAATATATTTATTGTAACAAACATTCGAGTATGTCACGCACACACACGCTATGCGCTACAGTAATACTACTCCTCTTCAATTCCAGATTCAGCCGAGTCACTCATGTTGCTATTATCCATTCGATGGTGAAGAGAGGAGTTCCACAGAATACGAAGTCCTTGTTCTTATGTAAACTCATTGTTTTTACATAATACATAATAACATTTTCAAGGTCATTATTGAAATTATTGTATTTAGATTACATTATCATTTTTATTTATATCATGGTAGGATAAAAAAAAGAATTTATTAGTTATTTTAGTATGGACTTTAAACGGAATTATTATAAACGTTTATGTTTTTTACAATTTACTATGTAGATATCTAATTATATCGAGTAAGAAAGAATATAGCTAATGTTCTAGGTTTTGAAATTCATTTTATTATTATACTAAAATTGTACAATACTGTTTCGTATAATTATATTCCATTTTTATTATATGTATTGACTGTTTTAAATAATTTAAATAATAAATGAATGATAAATGTCAATACAATTGTTTTTATTGATTCAGAAGAATTCTTATTACATTAATACACATATTCCAATTCTGCAGGACCATAGCATTATTGAGTCATTGTTTGCATACAGCTGTTCAATGATAAGCTAAACGACCGTAGGTATCTGCGAGTAAAATTTAAACATCCCATTTTACATAATAACAATATATCGTCACGCTTTATCCCTTCCGAGGCGAGCAGTGGTACACGTGCAACGTAACCAGTAGCGCAGCTGAGCGCCATTCTCACAGTAGGCTTGTCTAATAAATATCGATACATCGACTTATCGATATTTTTAATTCAATATATCGATATTTTTGGTCGATATATTTTGTAATGATATATCGATACAAAATATCCAGTATCGAAAACTGTATCGAAAACGATATTTTTTTAATTTTTATGATAGTGAAGTCGCTGAAATCTCAAACTGTAGAAGATAGGACCGAACGAACAAAAAACTATATTGTCTATGACTACTGAGTAATTATGTTTTGTTACGTTGCATCCATTGAAAAAGGAATACTTTCGTGTTTATTGAGATATAATCGATATATCGATATTTTTCCTTGATCGATATAACGATTTTTTTTTTCATTTTCGACATTCCTTTCTCAGAGCACTTGCATGTGGCATTTCTTTTAGACGCCATGCAGGTTTTCCACTTTACATATAAACTAAAAACTGAAGGAAAGTCCTTAATTAATTATTTTTTTAATTCACCAACATATATTTAATTTAATTTTAATTGCTAACTATGGTTGGTGTTTGTCTACGTAACCGAATCATAAATGTAGGAATTCATAGATGTACGAGGCAGTGGCATAACTTGAACCGTCAGCGCGCAGGTCTCACAACTCATTAAGCTGATGGCTGCGAAAGTTCTTCAGTGGAGATCCACCCTTGTTCCACCCTCTCCCAGCTAGTAGTCACAGCTTTTCGGTAACTCACACCCCGGCTAGAACTATAAAGTTCTATATCTCTTACTTCTGCTGAGTCGTTAGGATGTGGAATAGTCTTCCGGCGAGCGTGTTCCCTTCGTCCTATGATATTGGGTCCTATAAGCGAAGCGTGAAGAGATATTTGTACATTATTATGTATTAGCTCGGCGGCTATCGATATTTTTTTTGCTGTTGCTGGCCGTTGACCTTTTTGGACTGAACTATGTTTACAAGCAGGCGTTTTTTTATTTTTTCGAAATGACGCGCTTTGTTTGATCGGGAAAGGTTTTCACAACTAAACCAGGCGGGTGGGCGAACACTGAAGGTGCTCAGCCGGCAATTTATGGGTCGGGTGGCAATGCAAGGGCACTCCTGCGGGTACGAACATCGACTTGGACCGCCAGCCAAAATATACGAAACCTAACGGTGATTTACTAGCTTTTCGGAAGTGACTACCTTGAGAAGAACGCCGAAAGAAACTCAAGGATGCGTCGGAGTGTAATCAAGCAGGCGTGTCCGTGTCAGGAAAAAAAATCACGTACTGGCAAGCGCAGTGTGATACGTATTCCAAATACATACTGAATGGTACATAGCCACTTAGCAGTCGCAACCAGGTCCCATCTACCGATTCGCAACTGTCAGAATCCAAGAAGTACCTTTAGCAGCCTTTAAAAGCCTTTTTCATTAAAAACACAACCGTCAAATTTCAGTCTTATAAATGGTCGAAGAAATTTATACACAGCCTTATTGATATAGCTTTTAGAAAGTATAACATACGTACTTGCGACACAAATACATATGTATATTGTTTATCAATACCCGTATAATGCTGTGTTGCAAGAGATACGCTGATGTGTACAAAGCAAATCCCACTTTAAAACCTGTCTAATAGAACGAATTCACAGAAATTAACAAATTGATTTGTGTTGTCGAATCACCTTGTCACAAACTTGCAATTGCTCCAGGCGTACTATTTCCTCTTTTGAGTCAGCAGCGCCACAATATCACTTCTTGTGTTGCAGTGCTTTAATTTTCTAGGTCTGTAGGCAAGGAAATCTATGAGTCATGGTTGAAACACGAGACATTAATCAACGAGATGAAAAACATTTTTTAAGGGTACAAAATAACAATTCTGCCAAATGTTTCGATGTTCGACAAGAAAAGCAGTCAATGTCTTCCGTCAATGAGTATATCAAGTAGAGTGGTTACGAATATGGGTTTTCGGATATGGTGACAATATCCATTATCGTTACGGTTATTTACGATAGGATTGCGGTTTGGTTACGTAGATATCAAGTTGCCAGGCCGCGTTTTATCGGTCTCGGATAGGCGTCTAATGTAGGTGACTGCGCAGTGCTGTCATCGATAATGGTAGCGAGTTTTTTTTTACACTGGCTCGACATAGTGACTACAGTTCACCTGGTGCCAAGTAAAGTGTAGTCTAAAAACGAAAGCGATCACCAAAGAATGAAACCAATGATAGTCTCCGTCGTCATGTCGGCCCACATATACCACGACTGAAGGTCTCTACGTATATGAGTTTTTTTTTATACAGTATAACCGAACGCTTGACCTCAACCACATCTGGTGGAAGGTGAAGATAAGTCCGATGATGAACCGCGTCCGCTCAACAAATGCCTATTCATTATTCTCTTAAAGACTTCCAAGTATACACAAGCCGATCCCGAAATGCGACAGGTTGCAGCGAGTCACTATTACGGTCTCTACTTGTGTATTGTAATCCTGACCCAGTTCGAGCATTCGCCTTACCACCAAAAAAAATGTAAACATAGAGTCAAATTAATGAAATCATGTATAAAAAAATACAATGGATAACTATTGATTGACACAAATGCATAATTGTTTTTTTTTTACACTGGCTCGACATAGTGACTACAGAGTACCTGATGGTGAGTACAGTGTATTCCAAAAACGAAAACGACTATCAAAAGATGAAAATCCATTGATAGTCTACATCATCATGTCGGCCCGCATATACCACGACTGAAGGTCTCTAGGTATATGAAATACTGGATATGCACAAGCTGATCCCGAAACGTGACAAGCCGAAACTGGTCACTATGACGGCCTTTACATCCATGTACTGTGGTCGCGATCCAGACGAGCACCGGCGCCCTACCACCTCGCTGTTGCTCGTTTAGCACCACCCAGGAGTTACGTGTAGGGAAACTAGGGTAAAGCCTACGGACGCGAGCAGCTTCGACTCCCAAATCCAATCCAATAATCCAGTATTAACCTGTTACTTAACATCACATGAATTTACAGATATCAATGGTAAATTATTTCGGATATCCGATAGCTCAGTTTATACATTTGAATACCCACAACACTCTAGTATTAACTAGTACAAGAGCACGTAGATTTTCCTTATTAGTTCACCGCTAAAGAAAACGACCTGGCGATGCGCGAGCGCAGTAAAATTTACATAAAATCTGACATCCGCCATTGAAGTGTCGACACCAAAGCCTAACGAACGTGCGGTTGTGTTATGAACAGTGTATCTTAAAGATCTACTTTTTTTGTGTGTAACAAATCAACCATGAAGGCTGTAGTAAGCTTCCTGGCGCTCAGTAAGTACCGAGAAAATTTTGAATTTCTTTAAACAGTTTTAAATTAATTTATCGAATTTCGCGTATTGTCATAATTTATTAAATTATTGTTTGTATAAAATCTTTAAATTATTTTTCACGCAAACTTTAAGTGATATCTACTCAATACATAAAAGAGCTCGACGACGGTATGGTTTACTAAAACTCAATTAACGAGAATATTTGAAAAATTTGGTAACTTATGTATATATTAAGATTTTAAATCCTTAATTTTCAGTATATACAAAATACGTTATTTCTTGGTCAGAACGCAATAACAACGCTCCTTGTTTCTTAGTTGTCCATGGGTGACGGTACCCGCTTACTATCAGGTAGGCCGTCTGCCTGTTTGCCGACAAAAGTAATAAAATATCCCTTCAATTTTTTAAGCTTGTTGTTGGTGAATTTAATCTTACAAGTATTAGTGTTCCTTCAATATATAAAATGAGAAGTTTCGTTAATATATATTACCTTTGAATAATGATTTATGATAAAAATTAATAAAAAAAATTGTACAATATAAAATATATAATAAACAGTAGCGAGCGGTGACAATTTAAAACGGAAGCATGTACATTTAGATTACGTCTGTATAACCGATATTTTTGATTTATAACTTGAAGCGAATAATAAACGAGATAGACATATTTAATATAGTTTGCAGGTCTCTTGTGTAGCGCAGTAGTCAAATGATAAGACCGTCATAGTGACTCGCTTCAGCCTGTCGCATTTAGGGACAGTTTGTGTATATACAGTTGTTCATATAACTAGTGATCTCTATTTATTGGCCGTCGAAAAACGGCGACTGTCAATTGTCTAGTCTTTTGGCAGTTGTAAACGTTCTTAGACTACACTGGACTTTCAATCAGGTGCACTGAAATCTCTTTTATGAGTCAGTATAAAAAAATCAGCTTGTCTAACATTTCACGAATAAAATAATAATATATAGTTACTCTATATCCCTTTCGGGGTTAGAAGAGATATAATACATGAGTGACCGTTTTCACTTTGCGCTTGTTTGTCGCGCCCATCATGACCAGTAACGCAGCTGATCGCCGTTCTCAGAGCACATACACATTATATTTCTATTAGATGCCATGAATGAATAAAGATGTTAACAAAAGAATAATAAAAATACCAATTATATGAACGTAGATTACATGTTTGAGTATATCAACTACCGTTTTGGATGGTTCCTGCACGCTATCAAACAATACCCATTCTTATACGAGATTAAATAACATAATGCGTATTTTTTTCATAGAAATGTAAGTATTACACCGCAAGCAGCTGAGGTTACCTCGTAGTTAGAGAAACTTTAAAAAATATTATTTTGATTCCACATTATTGTCACAAGCAATTGGATAGTTTCAAAAGGTAACCTATGTCCGTCTTCATGGTGTAATCTATTTCAATGATAAAATTCATCAAAATCGGTTAAGCCATTTTGGTTTGAATACGGAGCATACATACATACACACTTTCGAATTTATAATATTAGGAAGGAAGTAAGGTTATATTAATTATATATATTGATAATATTTTTCAGCAATTTTGAGAAATGTAGTCACAGATATGTCAGGAGAATGTGACATGGCCAGCTTCTATCTAGAGTTGGGCTGCACCGCTGTGCCGAATGCTGACAACTCTACAATATGCCCCGACGCTTTCGAATGTCCAGACTTGCATCCTGATCCAACTATGTGCTATTATAGGTAATTGAATGTCAAATTTTGTTTTTATATGTGCACATGCCAACGCTGCCTTAATCACATCTGTTGCATATATGGGATGCAAGCTGGTGTCCACGCTCCGGGCGCCAAATTCCATGGTTGGCAGACGAGCATGTTGTCCAACGTACCCATTGAATAATATCTAAAAATTGAGCCAAATTCTCCATAAAAAAATGACTGAAAAGTACATGACTATGGTTCTGACGTTTTAAATGTTGACTCAAAAGTCTCACAAGATATCGTTACCACGTCTTAAGTTATGCAATGTCAAAGATCGTTTTTCATGAATATTTAGCATCTGATGTTATAAAAATTATTCTGTAAACAGTTTTTATTGGGTTTAATACATATAATGGAGGAACAAAGGTAAAAGGATTTGTGGGAGGTGGGGAAAGCAGACATTAGATTCTACCTTGTCTCGAAAATTTTGAAGATCCGAGGCTGCCTGGTAAACTGCAAAGCTTAAGACCTATTCATTCTACTATTAAAGGTTCCAAAAATACATACCATTAAATATTACACTCCCTTTTCTCTTCCCTTTTTTCGTATGTTATATACACTTAAGGTATATTATAATCTTAACATTTTTCATGCGTTAATTAAAATGAAATATTCATTTCATGTTGACAATGGTCTGATGATAAAATAAAGAAATATAGGCTAGACGGAAAAAGCAAATTTAATTTCTAGATCTTCACAAAGTAGAGGCCAATTTGGATGATTATTTGATTGTTCAATAACATATGAGCCAAGCTTGATTCAGGTTTAAGTGAAGGCCGACCGGGCAGTAGACTTGAGTATATCTTCTATCCGGATAAGGCGGAGGCGGTGCATACGTGTTCTGCGCAGCGCCTAATAGAAAGGTCGTGAAGGATAGTTTGTTTACACCCACCTCTACAAAAGTTGGAGTCTAAAATGCTATTCTAAAAGGAATATGGATCCACAGGTCCAGGTAATAGTGATTTGAGGGACACAACGGAGTCGCCCTCGCGTCCCTAATGGTTCTATGAAGGATTTACCACCAGATTACCAAAAAAAGGTCCAGTGAAGGTCAAATTAAGATCTTCCATGATACTGAGCGAGGTTCCTAAACGAAATACAACAACTCAGTTTTAATTGTTAAAAACCATTTTTTCTAGTAAATGTAGATGAATCAATTAATGTAGAATTACAGATAAATATTAAGCGATGATTTTAAGATACAATTGGTTGAGTTTAAGTTGCAATGATTTAATGACTTGTCGATATTATACGATTTGTCATCTCATAAGAAGCGTTGTCAAGGTTTTAGCGGTTTCCCAATGCTCGTTGTGAGGCCAGAGCCTTTTTTGTGCATATATTTTGTTAATGCAAAAACCCGACTTCTTAGTATGTCGCGAGGTCGGCATGTCGAGTCGCGATAACAAATATAACAATACTTTAGGAAGTGTACTTGTTTAATAGGGACAGCATACGACACAATAGAATGAATGAAATTTAAGTTTACTCGATTTTTACTTTATTACTCAATGTTTTGAAGAAATGCTCCTATTATCTGTAATTGTAACGATATACGAGTATAACTAGTGCAAATGATTATATTTCTAATCAGAGGCAGGCAAAACGTCATCAGATTGATGATTAATTAATTACATTAAACTAAATAATCAATTATTAAATTCCTTTATTGAATGACAATAGGTAATGGGCTAACAGCGGAATTCTATAGTTAATCAAATTGTTAAAGAAAAATGAAGGAGGATCAAGCAGATTGTGAAAACTTCGTTTTTTTAATTAATTATCTCGCTCCCCCCCATCTGCCCCTACATATACTATGGTATTGTTTATAGCCTATAAATAAAGAAATTTTCTTTTCATTAAAAAACGTTACATTAATATTAATACTAACTTCAAAATTTATCTCTGCATAATATTAGAGACTAGCTGATCCGGCAAACGTTGTTTAGCTATATAAGGTTTTGTAATATCTTCTAAGATGTTTATTGAAATTAAGTGATGTCAAAGACAATTTTGTTCACAATTAATACGCTTAATCAACAACACATTTATTTGGATAAAGATTAATATTATTACGTTGATACAACTCTTAACGAATAATGCATTAATTTAGACCAAATTTGTTTACCATAAAAACGGTTCTAGTGACTTAATCTCAAAAGATAGACATATACTGTCGTGGACATTTTTTTAGATCATTTCAAGAGGAATAATTCTTTCTTACATATATTTTTGGTATCTTGAACCGTTTTTGCAGCGCACGCAATGGAAGCCCTCAAGGATGAATAATTTTGCCCGTTTTTTTCACACTTTCCATTATTTCTTCGCTCCTAATAATTGCATCGTGATGTTATCTAGCCTAAAGCCTTCCGTGATAAATGGTCTATTCAACTCAAAAAGAATTTTTCAATTCGAACCAGTAGTTCCTGAGATTAGCGCGTTCAAACAAACAAACAAACAAACAAACTCTTCAGCTTTATAATATTATAGTATAGATATAGTAAATATAGTATAGATTTAAAAACTTGGATTGATTTAAAATAAAATGTAATCAAGTACTAGCGTTATAAGTGTGAATTCTGCAAAAAAAAGTTCATGTTTCTCTGGACAAGTTCCACCTCAGATGCCAAAGTCCCGGTGATGTATTTCCGAAACGCTAGCGACTATAAAAAAACGAAAATTCATTGACTGTTTCCGTCGTCATGTCGGCCTACATACATCACAACTGAAGATCTCTAGGTATAGTGTTGCTGGACGTACACAAGCTAATCTAGAAACGAGGCATGCCAAAGCGAGTCATTATAACAACGATTTTATGTTTTCTGGTATAGTTTACGATGTCAGGAAAATTAAATAAATAATTATTATCATCTAAATATTACAAGTCGATCTCTGCTTTTGAAGTCCAGAAAGACAATGGGTGTTAGTTTATAAAACTTGGATGTTAAATCTACAGAGGTGCAGCGTATGGTGACCGTTCAACGATACCGCAAAATCTGGTAAAGAATCCGTGCTCGCAAGCGTGCAGTTGCCGCATCATCAACGGGGAGCCGCAGTTCGACTGTGCAGCAGTGGATTGCGTCGAGAGCTTCGATTCGGACTTGCAGCAGTGCGTCAACACGTTCGAGGTCGACTCCTGCTGTAGCACTGGAACCGTGTGTGGTACGTACTTGAAGTGTGTTTTTTTTCACGCCGGGTCCAATTTTCCTATCGCCCATAGGCCCAGGACAGGCCCTGCATGAAAAATTGTTCACATCTCTTGCATGGTTGTGTCTGCACTGTGAATGATCCAGACGTTAAGTTGCACAAAGATATTGCCTCACTAAGCAGTTTCTACCGCCTATATCAAGGCGAGTGATCTTAAGAGCTATTTAACCCTCTTCCTTCAACAAAAGAGCCACACGCGCGGATTTGTGGAGTCAAGACTATACAGTGACGCATGGCTTAGCTAGAACTGAGAACTTCTCTAACTCATACTTTTGCCGAGTCGTTCAGTTATGGAATTAATTAGGTGAATGCAAACATCGTGAGGAAACCCGCATGTCATCTCACACAAATGTCATGTGTAAGTGCTCTGAGGAAGATGATTAGTTGCTGAATACGTTGAGCATGACATAATATATAAGCGCAAATTGGATACGGCCACTATTGTCTAGGTGCCCTTGCATTGCTACCCAACCCATAAATTGCCGGCTTGGCACCAGGCTGGGACCTTCAGTGTTCGCCCACCTGTCCGGTTTAGTTGTGAAGACATTTCCCGGTCAATCAACACTCGACAATTCGAAAAAAAAACCACTAATGTCTACTCATTCCGAAAGGAATACAGCGTATGTGTTATTATTATTACCGCAATACTTAACTACAGTATTATTTGAAAGTGTTTTGTTTATATCAACATACTTAAACAGTTAATTATATTTTAAAAAATGTAGCTCTTCATAATGTATCATTAAACACCTATAAGTATTATAATATTAATGATATTATAATAATATAATATAATATAAAATCAATTATGGATATAATTGGCACTTTTAAAACAAATTGATATTCAAGACGCGATCGCTGGTCTATTGTTTGTGCCATGTAGTGTCTGCTTCCTTCGATTCTTTTACTATTATTGCATCATATATACTCCTCAAAAAATGATCTAATACAGTGTGTATTACAAACCCTGTCCGAGGTGTATACTCGTATTAGAGTCATGAAAACATTACTAAACCGCAGAATCGGATAATGCAATATAGATACATAGCTCCAGAGATGATTTCATTAAAGCAAATTTACGTTATTTCCTATTTAAGTATAAGTTTTCTTTATGATTTTATCAAAAATACTAATTGAGGCAAGAAACGCTAGTTGCTGCCAAACGGTGAATTTTTACTCTTACCAATTGTTTCAATAATAAACAGTTTACAACATAATATGAGAGATGATTTTCCTCGCAAGTGTGATTAAAAATATCGTAAAACATGCGAGTGCTATTGATAACTACAAGAATCGGCTTCACCTTGTCTATAATCATCATCTTAGCACACTTGTTTTATAATTTACATAGGAACAATTTTGTTCACAGGCACGGATGCGATAGCTCAGTTGAAAACTTGCGAAGTTGACGGCAAAACTTACAAGGAAGGTCAAATCTTCGAACCAGCGAACACACGCAAGACTTGTGTGTGTACTGCAGACTGGAACGGATCCGTAGACAACGCCACGTATTGTAGAGACATCAACTGCGGGCTGGAGATCCATTATCAAGACAAACTGCTGGAGAACTGTGCGCCTATATTCACTGGGAAAGAACGAAGCTGCCCTATCGGCTTTCAGTGCCGTGAGTTATTAACACCATTGTTTATTATCTTCTTAACAATATATAGCATATGTAGCAGTTAACCATAGATTAACCTGAACACGGTGCGACGGTTTTCCACGCCGGATCAACTGCGGGTATTGTATAAGGCCCAGGTCAAGCCTTGCAAGGAATATTGTTCACATCTCTGGGACGGTCTTTTTTTTACACTGGCTCGACCTAGTGACTACAGAGTACCTGATGGTAAGCATAGTGTAGTCCAAAAACGAAAGCGACTATCAAAGGATGAAAATCCACTGATAGTCTACATCGTCATGTCGGCCCACATATACCACGACTGGAGGTCTCTAGGTATATGAGCTACTGGATATACATAAGCTGATCCCGAAACGCGACAAGCCGAAACTGGTCACTATGACGGACTTTACACCCATGGACTGTGGTCGCGATCCAGACGGGCACCGACGCCCTACCACCTCGCTGCTGCTCGTTTAGCACTACCCAGGAGTCACGTGTAGGGAAAGTAGGGTAAAGCCTACGGACGCGAGCAGCTTCGACTCCCAAATCGGTCTTGCTCAGTACTTACTTGACGCTCTGGATAGGCTGCAGTGGACGGCTCTCGTACTGTGAATGGTCCAGATGTTACTCAACATCTTGAATCGCTCCAGTTGCCAAGGGATATTGGCTCGCTAAGCGTTTTGTACCGTTTGTATATCGACGAATTTTCTGAAGAGCTATATTTAACCTTGTTCCACCCGGCTAGTTAGACTAGAAGTTCTCTAACTTTTACCGAATCGTTGAGCTGTTTAATGGTCTTCCGGCGAGCGAGTTCCTAGAGTCCTATTATATTCGGTCCTTTCAACGAATTATAAAAAGATATTGATGCAGGCCGGCATGATCACTGCTACTATCGTTATTTTTCTTTATTGTTGATAGTTGTAGTCGTTTTTTTGATTACACCATGCTTCCCATCAGGCGAGGTGTGGTCCGGTGCTACCAATATAGGTTTTTTAAGTCATCAATCATGCCTTTATATTCCAGCGTCAACCACTTCGAAGGTCGTCCGAGGCTTGAATCTACGAAGCGTCAGCGCCGAGTGCAGGTTTGGCAACGTCACCTTAACTGTGGGTGACGAAATCACTGTCGAAGAGAAATGCATCAGTTGCTCCTGTGAAATACCGCCTTTCGTCTCCTGCACGAGGCAAAATAGTTGTGACTAAAAACCTTAATTACAACCTTATGAAGATGAAGATGCAAAGTTTAAATTTAGTATGGTTTTAAGGGCATGCTAAAATTAAATTTCAATTTGGAATAAGATGGTGTTATTTCAGTTAATTTTAAGTTGTGAAAGAAAAGACAGCATTGTTTTATCTAAAAAAAAAAATGGAATGTG
This sequence comes from Automeris io, assembly GCA_036320925.1. Lineage (NCBI taxonomy): Eukaryota > Metazoa > Arthropoda > Insecta > Lepidoptera > Saturniidae > Automeris > Automeris io. Next base: position 4,289,836 of record JAUDJH010000027.1, read on the forward strand.
TTTTAAAAACTTTCTGTTTTTTTTATTATTATTTCTGACTCGGCATTGTAACCGCACCGGGACTGGTGGAAAGTGTAGTGTAATCAAAAAACCAAGTACGACTATCGAGGCACAACCATCTGCCAATAGTCGATAGATAAGATGGAATGCATAGAAGTCTATTAACACGTTCCCGCCGGCGCATTTTTTCATTTGATGCAGCACCCGGCGGCGCGTAAATCTATGTCGCGCTTCATCTGGCGGCGTGCTAATTTCGCGTGTTCAGGCTTGCACGCGCTTCTTGTTTCTTCAGTAGTACATTGAGTGCTTACTTTGGAAATTGTGTAACTCGTATTGTTTTTATATTCTGATCAGAGATCTATGCCTGCAAAAATAACAAAAGGTGTTCAACAAATTACACAAAAAATAATAAATCAATAAGTTACAAATAAAATAATATTGAATTATTTTGTTAATTTTATCGATTTTAAGTTACATTTATAATATTATAAGTTATTGAGCAAAAGTTATATTTATAATACGTTATTAAATATAACTTTTATTCAAAATAAACGTTTTTATATATGTACGTTAAATTATCAGTGTCTAATAGCACAATCGAATGCGAAACACCGGTAGTACACGACGCCCGATGGCACAATCAAGCGCGGGCCACCGGTGGTACACGCAGCCCGATGGCACAATCAAGCGCGAGCCACCGGTGGTACACGCCGGCGTGAACGTGTTAAATTATCAGTGTTTAATAGCACAATTGAATGCGAAACACCGGTAGTACACGACGCTTGATGAGTCGGTCTAGCGCGAGCCACCGGTGGTACACGCCGGCGTGAACGTGTTAAAGGTATTTATTTGTACCTATATCTTTTAATGTTAGATAATTACAACGAAATGTTGCAGTATTTTTAGTGAAACTTGTGAAAGCTTTGTTCGGACTTGGATATTCTTAACTGAATAAAAGAGCGCTAGGCGCTTATATATAATCGTATTATGTTTTAGTTTGGAGTTTTGGAATATAAATTCAGCTTATCTTTACATAGTATAAAATGAAGTCTGTTCGCTTAGGTCTTTTAAACCATAATGGATTTTAATGTAGTTTTCAGCAATGGACAGTGTAACTCATGAGGAAGATTTATATGTATAATACGTATATACATATATATATATTGTATTATTGTAAAGAAAAACCAAAATATTCTAAGATTTGTAATGTGATGTCATAACAAATATATTTTTGTGCGCTTAAATCGCAAACGCTGGCTAAACCTTACGAGATTACTCATAGCACAAGAAGTTCCAGATACATTTATGGACTTTTATATTTGTTTCTTTGATATAATAAGAGATTACCCGTGTGGGGGAGGCAGAGGGAGGGAGAGGGAGGGAGAGGGAGGGAGAGATGAATGAGAGAGGTGGTGTAGATTTAGCTAACAATTAAGCACGACGTTAATTTTATGTTTAGCCAATACGAAGTTCGCCGGGTCAGCTAGTTAAAAATAAGTCATATTACATGAGCAGTATTTATTTTATATTTTATATACTTATCATTTAACTTAATAACATTGTACTTATTTAAGCTACAAGGATAATTTTATTAACATTATGTACAGAACACAGCCTTAGAAATAGGATCTTTGTAAAATTACACTAAATATTGTGACGACTTGCTTATACAAACTTATTTATATTTATTATATGTAATCTTAATCTAAAAAAATCTATATAAGCTTTGTAAACTTGTTAAATTTTAACTCGTGCGTTTATATCTGCATTGTGAACGCCATCTTTGAATCTGGATAATGTATTTAACATTTTTTTAAATGCGATTGATGAACTTTTTATCACATTTCAAATAGTAGATTCAAGATGAGTCTCACAATATACGAGCTTTACAATAATAATCTAGGATTTGCATATACTTAAAATAAAACTAGTGTACCAGCTTTAAAAATTAAAATAAGTACTTCGTAATAAAAGTGATTATAAATGCATTTGGCAAGTTTTAGTAATTTATTTAAAACTTAATATTAATGGCAGTAATATAATTTCCTTAGTCATACGTGAGCGTTACAAATAGTTTTTTTTCTACAAAACAAAGCGTTTTGTTGATTTATCCCGTCTTTTGGAATTATAACCTAAAAGCATAGAATTAGAGAAATCACAAGGGCTTATAGAAATCAAATACACACGCCAAATTGAAGGTTACAATATGTTCTAAAGTAGAACAACATGTAATCTTTCCTGTGTCGTACCTGTACCAAGAAATCCTGTCGAGTTACAGAAAAAAATATGACAGCATAAAATTAGTTCAAGTGACCTTACAAAAACATGGATAATATGTTTCTTTATTTTAGTCGTGCTTTTTGTACTAGTTTACCCTTTTATGTATTTGTTAATTCCATGCCGAAAAGATATTTCAATTGATATTGTTTAACACGCACAAGTCTGCCTCATCAGGTAGCGCGTACTACCGTTGGCTCGACTCTGATTGTGATACAAGGCGAACCAAACCACCAAAATGTAGATCGTATTTTAGTATATTAATTGAAGACATTTATTTTAATAACTATAGAGCGAAAACCTTTAAGCGCTGCCATCTATGGGCGAGAAACATGAATTACATCGCCGCCATGAATGTGTTAATCAAATATTTCCCGTTTAGTATCGTTAACTGAAACATACTAGTCCGAGTTCGATTCTGAACATCTGATTCGGTTTGCCAAGGTCTCTAACCGCTACATCCAAGAGCGGCAGTCGAGCTGGCTTGTCCGTTGAATATTCGACAATAGTCTTCGCCCAAGATGATTTTTTGTACTGTAAAAAATATCATACAAAATTCGTTATAGCATTTAGCTCTGCAGTGAATTTATATGGGAATATATGAGAACTATAAAGGTCATCGACACAGCTCAAAGAATTGAGAGACTGCAGCGTCAGTAGGCTGGCCATATTTCCCGAAGAACCGATAGCCGCTAAGGTAGACTTGGTCTTCAGTGAAGTGTACGCCTCGGTAAGCCTAATGTAGAATGGCCTCAGGCTAGGTATAGTGACGATTAAGATAGCTCAGCCTTACCCTTGGCACTCGGCAGGCGGGAAAAGGAACACCCCGGGGGTTTTAGTGGGTGCAAGTCCGACACACCGGGGGGCGACCCTCATCGCCCCCTCAGGTTCGTTAGGGATATCCCCCGGGTTGCAAAAAAAAAGGATAGTGACGATTATCGCAAAGTGACAGGAAATTTTTGGATGAGAAAAGCCTATGAGAGGCCTATGTCCAGCAGTGGACAAATACGAGTTGATGATGAGATAATTCTTCAAAAATCCTCTTAAAATACCTTCACGACTGATTTGTGTAACAATAGTTTATTCCATAAATTTAATTGATTTTACTATTCACATAGAAATATCATTGTCTTTCTTTGATGTTATTGTAAAATAATTTTTTACCACAAAAAAATTGTTTTACATACCTGACATTCATCCAATAAGACTTTGTATCGAAGCCTGTTGTTAGCTTTAGGCAGGATCTCAGCGTCGTTATATGCGAGAAGTTTAAGGCCATGCCTGTAGTTTTTGCTCGCTGGATCGAAATAGCCGACGGTGTTTCGGCAGTGGAAAGTTACATTCTGTACTGCACGAATCGAAAGTAGCTGTAGATACGTCAGTTGGGTGTGTTCCGCTTTATATGTTATCTGAAAGTATATTTTACATCACCAGCTAGCAAATATGCAAACAAGAGACTTGTATCCATGTGCGGCAAAGGTCGTGGGGTTCGAATCCCGGCACGTACATCTAGGATTTTCAAATTAAGTACAACTTTAGGCAACACAACATGGCTACAAATGGAGGAAAAACATCGTGAGGAAACTCGAGTGGCATCAAATAGAAATGTCTTGTCTGAGAGACCTGAGCACGACGATCATCTGCACTACTGGTAAACTTGGGCACGAAATATAAGCGCAACGTGGATACAGCCACAGATCTCTCCTCACAGCGAAAAGTGTATAGCGTAATGACATTTTTTTTTTTTACACTGGCTCGACATTGTGACTGCAGAGCACCTGATGGCAAGTACAGTGTAGTCCAAAAACGAAAGCGACTATCAAAGGATGAAAATCCATTGATAGTCTCCATCGTCATGTCGGCCCACATACACCACGACTGAAGGTCTCTAGGTATATGAGCTACTGGATATACACAAGCTGATCCCGAAACGCGACAAGCCGAAACTGGTCACTATGACGGGCTTTACACCCATGTACTGTGGTCGCGATCCAGACGGGCACCGACGCCCTACCACCTCGCTGCTGCTCGTTTAGCACCACCCAGGAGTCACGTGTAGGGAAACTAGGGTAAAGCCTACGGACGCGAGCAGCTTCGACTCCCAAAATGATATGATATGTTATTATATAAATGGATGTCACTAACTGTAAATCCTTGTTCCATTTCGCTAAGCCAGGCTTCAGTGTCTCTACCGGTGTACGCGATGTCGGCAGACTGCATTGGCTTGGGGTACACGCAGCTGCTTCCAGACTCCATATCACAATATACGAGGATTGCGTCCTTCACGTCGCCACCGTTTGGATCAATCCAATATTCACCTAAAACATTACAGTCTTATATATAATCTTAAGTAATAAACACTTAACTCTTAAGACTAATATCCAAAGAAACTCATGTCATAACAAAGCACGTTAGATTTTTAGATAGAGTTAAAACAAAAGACCATTCTTGGAGACTAATTTTGCTTGCCATATTAAGTATGTCATGTACTGGTAACTTTGGATGAAGCGGTATGTCCCCTGAGATCGTGTTTCTAAGGCGCGGCGCGGCGATACTTTGGAAAATTGATTATGGGTCCCCCAGTGCTCATAAATGGCAGAAGTAGCCACCTTGGTGTTTTAGTAGGCCTTAGTTAGCCTTAGTCGCCGATATGTGTAACCGTGATAGTATTATACGGATTTTGCCCAAGAAAAACAAATCTGCTCGGAATATCTTTAAAAGTTAGATGAATCTCTCTTTGGAACTACTATTACTACATTTTCAATTCTAAGTCGCATAATGTAAATTGTGTGACCTCTTCTATTTGTTTTCTCTTCTGGTTATTAACTGTTTTAGCATTAATCTCCAGAGAAGAATAAATTTATCCATTATCATTGTCAGACCACTGTAATTCATTACCGAAAATGGCCTCCCTTATACAGTCTTCGACTTTAGTCATCTATACTTTGCTGGCCGCCTTTTGCAAATTATCTATCCACTTTACCCAGGCGCTACATTCTTTGTGGTGTACTATCGTGTCGTAAATATTTTACTGCGTCCCAATTTGAGATATCTTCCCTCACACGACAATGATTCCGATATACTCAAAAGGAGCATTTAAATGAACTGCAAAGACTATTATATAACAATACCTACCACTGGTATAATCCGGATAGTGATATTTAATGTCTCCACAAGTCTTCCCAGGAGCCTCCTCAGAGCCGTCAGGCCTTAAGAACTTGTCCAAAGATACCTTGAGACGCTCGTAAGCTTTTATCACAACTTCTTTGCGTTGCGCCGGAGTCATGTCGTCTTTGAAGAACCGTGGTGGAAGCGAGTTAGGATCATCACCAAGCGGATCAGGTCCTTTTATCGAGCCTGAGATAAGTTACAGAAGTATTTTAATCTCTTCTATTACATAGAATGTACATAGAAATTTGTTTATCAGAGTATTTTATTAAATGTAATTGTTAGAGACAATCTGTTTTGTTCTGAAATGTCCTGGTACATATTTATTTATTCTAATTGTGTTAAATGTAGAGATTTAAAACATTACACCAACCACGTTACGTTTTTGATTACGTTAAGCATATATTTTATAGCTATTAACTATATTAAAACTTAATAAATCAAATATAAATAACACTATCTTAAATTTGTATGATTAAACAGGAATGTTTATTATTAAAATATTAATTCTATTCATACCGTTTTACATCGTAACTCTGGTATTAGAAATAAGGTGAAAAGTATTGGATTCAAGATTTCAACTATAGCTTAAACATTTAGGAGTATAATTTAACAGATAACTTTTAAACTGGCTCATTTACTCATCAAGTTTCTTACAATAACTAAACTACAAAATCTACGACATCTTTAATAATTTCCACGAACTAACCTTGTTGTAACATAGCTGCAATAGCCGCTGCATCATATGCCAGCCCTTCACCGGGAGGTCCGGGGGGTCCGGGCGGGCCTGCAGGTCCTGGTGGGCCGTGTCGTCCTTCATCACCAGGTGGACCACGAGAGCCTGGCGGTCCTAGCAAGCCTTGCGGACCGGCATTCCCATCACGGCCGGGAGAACCTTGTTAATTCAAATCATAGGAACTATTCATACAATTGATAGCGTAATAATTTTTCATGTTCTGAGGTGATTAACTGACTTCTAAATTACTGGCAATATTTGTTAAAAAAGCTAATGTATTTGTTATAATTACCTCTAGGCCCAGCGTCACCATCCTTTCCAGGAGGCCCCATAGGCCCAGGTTGTCCTCGTTCTCCCATTCTCCCTGGCGCTCCAGCCATGCCAGGAATTCCTGGAATACCGGCATGTCCCTTCGCTCCGTCCATACCCGATTCACCCCTTTCTCCCTTGGCGCCATCTAAACCGGGGGGTCCTTGTTTCCCTGATGGGCCTTGAGGTCCATCAACGCCTGGTGGACCCATTTCTCCCCTAAGACCATGTTCACCTGTTGGCCCTGTGGGACCTATCGGACCTGGTGGGCCCTGGAAATACCGTTTTTTTTTTTAATAAGGTTCGCTAATTATAAATTTTGTCCGCATTTAAGAATGGTTTCAGTGTAAATCTAATTCGAAAGGTTAATTCTTTGACACGCACGGGCATTTTCAGCACTTGATTATATATTTCTTCAAGCTATCTTTAACGTATTTTTTGAGTATCGTTAAAACTCCACTTCTCAATTCTATATTAAATACATTTTTTAAATTGCACCTACAATTAAATACCTAATAGAATCTTAACGCATCACAATTACTGAGAGATTGAATAATGGACTATTCAATAGTCACTGTAAATCACACACAGCTGCTTAAAAATTTATACATATCTTATATAAGACCCAACAATATATTACTGAGGTTCTGAGAGAAGGAAAAGGCTGTTTGGTAGATCGTCTAATAACATGACAAAAGAAAAACTTAGAAAACTTTTAGGGTTCTAATTTAATTTACTTATGTCATGTCAGCGATGAAGTAAAATATTTCAAAAAATATTATTAAATTTACTGTAATAATTTCACACCTGTAATCCTGGAGGTCCTGCCGGGCCAGACGCACCTGCTGGTCCAGCTGGCCCCTTATCTCCGGGCCTTCCCGATATTCCAGGCTGCCCTTGTTTACCGGGTCTACCTTCAGGCCCTGGCTCTCCCATTGGTCCTGGAGGTCCTTGCAAGCCCGGAGTACCGTGCGGGCCTGGTGCGCCATCTGCGCCAGGTTTACCAGGGGCTCCACTTTCGCCCTGGTGGAATATTAATATTGATGAAATGAAATGAAATGTATTTATTTCGCCACAAACTAACAAAAAACTAGAAATTAAAATACTGTAACAGAAACAACGTACAGAAACAAAAGAAAAATACATAAACATGGCCAAAATGGGACCTTCATCCAGTGGCGTGCACTGGCATCTGAAATAAGGCAAGCAATCCGTAAAAAAACTTACCCGGGTCTTTTACATCTCACCAGCTTAGTGCTACACAGGAGCTTTGCGCCGTGCACTAAGTTAGCGGCGTTAAAAAGCTAGCCAAAACATATGCAAGCAATATTCTTGGTTCACTTATAATGTAGTGGGTGCCCGAAAATATATCGTTTTTTCAGGTCACGTTTTTTCTCGGCTTTATGAAAATTATTTAAATCGTAATATCCCGCAACATTCCAATTGCCTTTATTATTACGAAATAAAATGCTGCTATGATGGCCTAGTGGATAAAGAGATATCAATGCGCAGAAACGCGAATGGTCTTAGGTTTTAAATAGTGTCCGACCGAAAGTTCGGTTTCCGTTTCGGTTTCGGCCGAGTTTCGGCCAAAAATCAAGTTTCGGCGGCAGTTTCGGTTTCGGCCAAAATTGGCCGAAACTTTTGCCGAAACCGAAACTGATTCGTACATCGTCGTACATGCTTGCCTAACTTCGTTTCTCGCGGCAACACTTTATCGGACGCTGGCGGCCCTGTTCGGGATTCCTGCGCCGTTCGCATTGCTTTATTATTTTATTTTTTTCCAATTTATGCGTGTTTAATGACCGGGAAAGGTCTTCACAACTTAACCGGGCGGCTGGGCGAACACTGACACCCTCAGGTGCTCATCCGGCAATTTATGGGTTGGGTGGCAATGCAAGGGCACCCCTGTGGGTACGAACCTCGACTTGGACCGCCAGCCAAAAATACGAAACCTAACGGTGATCTACTAGCGTTTCGGAAGCGACTACCTTGAGAAGAAACGCCGAAAGAAACTCAAGGCTGCGTCGGAGTGTAACTGCGTCGTTTAGACGACAGTTGACGGATCTAATTCGCATTGCTCTATAGCAACACAACTTAGTCAGTGCGTTATCACCCGACGTAAACATTTTTTAGAGGTTATGTTTTGATGGAACTGATTACATGTAAGTTTTTGTTTCATTTTTTACTTGACCACGTTGACTTTTATACTTGACCACGTGAGTTTCGGTTTCGGTTTCGGCTGAAACTGAAGCCACGGCCGAATATTCGGTTTCGGTTTCGGTCGAAAAACCAGTTTCGGTCGGGCTCTAGTTTTAATCCCTGCTTGTACCTCTAGGTTTTACAAAATTAAATACGGAATAATTAAGCACTATATGTTGACCGGTAAAGAAAACATCGTGATGAAATCAGCATGGGATGTAATAACATAAAAAAAAATTGCATTTAGAAACATATTATGTGTGAGTGCCCAAAGAATGACATTCAGCTGCGCTACAGGTCACGTTGGGCACGACATATAAGTGCAAACTGGATACAGTCACTAATGTATCTCTGTTCACCCCGAAAGAGATATAGTGTGGCTACATATTACAATTATTATTACTAAAATATAGAAAACATAAAGTAAGCAATTTGTATGAAAAAAAAAACCAACCACCTAATTAATATTATTAAAATATTTCTAGCAAAAATTTCGTGTTACCTGTACCTGATTTTATGATACTTCAAATTCAGAAATACACTATCCTTATAAAAATTTTTTTTTTTTTTTTTAATTATAAGATAACTTTGAAAATGGGTTATTTTTTCTAATAATTTCGGAAAGCAGAATTTCCGACCACTAATTTCATATAAGAAACTTTCCATAATTCGTACACTAAATAATATAAACCACGATAATTCGAAACAAATTAACACAAACAATTAAATTCGACGAAAAACTAAACATAACACGACCACAAGCGTACTCGTATATTTTTAACTTGTTTATAATTGTTGACTACGAAAATTGTATATAAAACTTTTTTTTTCTAAATTGAATATTTGTCACTGAAATCAGAATATAATGTTTAATAAATCATATGACTTATTTGTAATTACTATTCATTTGTATAAAACTAAAGAACACTATAATTGGAAAGTAATTATCAGAGATAATTGAATAATATAGGAAATCACTATACGATAATGTTTTCACTTTCGATTTTGGTTTTTCCCAAGTTTATTTAGAAATTCTCCCGAAATATTTTTAGAAATTCGTAGATTTAGGGAGCACAATTAAAATAAAGTACAACAAATCATTTAACATATTTCAAGCTTAATATCTTGCTTAGTTAAATTTTAGCTGGTAATTTGTTTTTTTTTATTACAAATAGGCTTGAATTCTACCTCAATATAACCTGATGGAAAGTCACGATGAGGTTGATGATATTCCTAAGCTATACATATTATTAGTCAGTTTTTCCTAAAAAGGAAAAAATCTCTAAAAGTGGAAACATTGAATCCAATACACAATATGGCGAACTGTCATAACAGTCCGACTACGGAATTGTAATTGAATACTTATATTTTCCAAATTTAATATACGAAATCAAAATCAAAATGTAACGTTAAAAAAATCGAAAATCTTATTTTTAACTATTATTCATTTATATAAAATATTATAAAACTACTTTTTTTTGTTTAAAAGCTTGCATGTCTTGGCCTTATAAAATTCGTTAGGTACCTAGCAATTTTGGAAGTACGTACCTACACATTTTGTACGGTGAAAAAAGCAAAGGTTAGTTCTGCTTTTCGCGCGGGTCTGAGTTTGCGTCTCGCGCCATGTTTGTTTTAAATGATTTTTATAATAGTTTCTCAATCGGTCGATAGATGGCGTAAAAATAAGTTTTAGAGAAAAAGCAAATTATTTTTGATTGATTATTATAATTCATAATATTAGAATAAGATATTCGTAGAGCGTAGGACCAGCATTGCTTTTATGCTTGTATGAAATGAACGCCACTGCCTTCATAAGCTTAAAGCCACAGAGAAAGATGATTGAAATGTTGTTTATTTATATCCTTGCAAGTCACTTTTACTTTATTAGCATTAAATAAATTATAAAACAAATAATAACAAATATATAATATAAAAAAAACCTTTGTTTTACTTGTCAAATATGAACAACCATTGAGTCTATTAAAGTTGATTAAGACCGCGTCATAGATACATGTTTTCTGTGACTATACCAGCTTTTTTAGGAGCGGCCTCTCTACAGACGCTTCATTAGGTACGTGGGAGATATTTAAGGAAACGTAGGTTTCCATAGGCCCTACTATGAGTATCTACATCACTCTCAAATCCTTACTAGCAGAGTCCACAAGAAAGGTAAGTCGATACATGTGAAAATAGTTTGGTTACATTTAGAACTCCGCACGATTGAAGTTGAAAGCTATACGGTGCGGTTGCATGTTTTTTACTAATAAGTTTAAATATGATTATTAAAATGTAAATATTACCTGTGTCCCTCTCAAGCCTTGTGGTCCGAGAGGACCAGCCATTCCAGGCAAACCACTTGGTCCTCTTTCCCCGGCAGGTCCGGAAGGCCCAACTGAGCCTTGTGGTCCGGTCTCTCCCTCACTTCCCCTCTCTCCTTTAGGTCCCTCTGGTCCAGATGGGCCGGTCAAACCAATAGGACCAATTGCACCCGGTCGTCCAGTATCTCCTGTGGATCCCTTAGCTCCTGGAATGCCTGGTGCACCGGCTGGACCCGGACTTCCTTGAGGTCCCTTAACAGAAACATTTATGTTTATATAGTAATCAATTCATTTGTATATTCAAATTTTTTTATTAATGAAGTGCGAAGGAGCGCGAGAACTCACCTCAGTATATTTGCCAAAATTGCGGGAAGCGTGACCGCACTCCTCTACTTTTATATTAAAGAATTTGTTCTTTTGTTTTATTATCCTTATAATAAACCCTACTTTTCTTTTTCTTTTTCTTTAACAGATTTTTTATTAACTATTTAGTTTTTTTATATACGAGTATATATACAATGTCATATTTATTTTAGACGTATGCACACAACATTTGTTCCGCACTCAAATGGTTAATTCTTTTCAGTGAAAATTATTCTAGTTCTATTCAACTAACCTGCTGTCCCAGGTCTCCTGGTCTTCCAGGTAGTCCAGCGTGACCTGGATCTCCCTTATGCCCTTGATCACCTCGAGCTCCCTTTGCTCCTATCTGCCCTGGTAGTCCTCGCAAGCCCATTTCTCCCGGTACTCCTTTAAACAAACCCCAACAGGTAATAAAATAATTCGAAAACCATTTTAACGTATACAGAAATAAAATACTGTTCAAGCCATGACTTTTCCAAAAATACAAAAAGTCAGCATGTAGGATCAAGTTCTCTGTGTTCCTGAATTTTTTTTAGTAGCCCAGGATTTATTTCAGGCTAGATCTACCGGTCAAAAATTTGTATCCATTGTAGAAATATGTATCACATAATTTATTCTGCTTTATTGTAAATAAAATTAAAACCATAATATTTATCTAACTATATAATATTTATCTAATAACTATCTTGTATTAGGAAAAGATGCATTGATGGATCTTTCTGAATAAAAAATATTATTAAAAAAAAATCTAAAACAAATATAAAGACGTCAGTTTGACCGATTTAGTAAATCTAGTGTTAAAGATTATTACATATTTGCCCTGGAGATGATGATAAATTATGCTGCGGACTAAGATTAAGGTTAGAATCTGTAATATATGTAGGGTAGTTATAAGTCTTTGTATCGACATCGTATTTTTGTATGCATTCTCTCTGCCAATACATGCTATCAAGTACGCTCGACTTTTATTGTGCTCCCGTAATTCAGTGGTGTTCTGGACATTCACTTCAGTGGCGACGAGTTGGAGACGTGCCCAGGTGTGTGGAAAACGTCACGAACATTTTGGACTATGGAGAGTGTGTTTAGTGAGAGTGAAACATGACTATCGGAAAAATTGGACATTTTGATCTCGGTAAAGACAGTTGGGATCTGTATATAGATCAACTGGAACAGTATTTTGTTGTAAATGAGGTGAAAGAATCATTAAAAGTAGCCACATTAATTACGGTCATAGGTAGTGAGGCGTATGAACTTATGGTGAATTTGTGTGCACCCGTCAAACCTGCTTCAAAATCGTTTGAACAATTAGTGTCCGTTATGAAAAAACATTTACAACCACAACCGAGCCGTTTAGCGGAGCGTTTTAAATTTCGACAAAGAAAGCAAACATCTGAAGAAAGTATCGCGGACTTTGTCTCGGAATTAAAAAAGATATCAAGATACTGCGGTTTCACGGCGGACAGCTTACAGGAGAATTTACGGGATCAATTTGTTTGTGGTCTTCGGAACGAATTTATCAGACAACAATTGTTCACGGAGGAGGACATATCGTTTGATAAGGCGTACAGACTGGCGGTGTCGATGGAGGCGGCGGAGAGGAACGCTGCGGCGGTGGACGACTGTACTCGCGGGAGGGGTGACAGTGCATCGGCACAGAGGGTTCATCAGCTGAGAGCATCGGCGGCGTCACGTGAACACAGCGGCTGGGACGGCAGAGAGCGTGCAGCGCATCGGACGGCGCTGACAACGCAGTGCCGAGCGGTGGATGGTGCAAGTGGCACAAGCGGAGCGGGCAGAGAGTGGAGAGCGGATAGCAAAACAAGTATGGACAGACGAACTAGCACGGAAAGCAGCTGTTTTATATGCGGTAGTCAGCATCAAAGTGACAACTGCCGATTTAAAAGATATGTATGTAGAATATGCAACGAGAAAGGGCATCTAAAGAATAGGTGTCCGAATATAAGAAGGGATACTGCGCTATTGCAGATAAAGGAGGATAGTAGAGTTTGTATTGAGAGTGCATCCAGTAGCAGTGATGAGGTAACTAATTATTCAATTTCATCAAATGATTTTCATAAGTTTGGACCATACACCATTGAACTTGACATCGAGCATACAACTTTAACGATGGAGATTGATACCGGCAGCGCTATTTCGTGTATTAGTTATAACTGTTATTTAAACAAATTTAAAAATTGTAATCTTAAAAATACGAATTTAATGTTACGATATTACACTGGTGAAATGATTAAACCAGTAGGCAAAATTAAGCCGTTAGTGTTTTATAACAATAAAAGCAAAAAATTAGACCTGTATGTTGTCAAACAGGGGAAAACAAACTTACTAGGCCGACAGTGGTTACAAGAATTAAATATAAATTTAAATACCTTGTATTGTAATTATAATCACAATGAAAGAGACAAACAATTCAACTTATCCGATTTCAGTTCCAGATACAGTGAGGTGTTCTCTGATGGCTTGGGTCGTTACACCGGGGGAACGGTCGGGTTCACGCTCCGCGAAGGCGCGCGGCCCGTGTTCCTGCGCGCGCGCCCGCTGGCGTACGCGCTGCGCGAGCCGGTGGAGCGCGCGCTCGAGCAGTTGACGCGCGACGGAGTCATCACACCCGTCACCACGTCCGACTGGGCTACTCCGATTGTCCCAGTAATGAAGAAAGATGGCACCATACGAGTATGTGGCGATTTTAAACTCACTTTAAACAAATGTCTAGAGGTTGATCGTTTTCCTTTACCGAGGGTGGAGGATTTGTTGACTAAGTTGCACGGCGGGCAAAAGTTTACTAAGCTAGATTTATCACAAGCGTACGCCCAATTTGAATTAGATGAATCAAAGAAATTTACAGTTATAAATACACACAAGGGCCTATATATGTATAATAGGCTAATATATGGCCTAGCGTCAAGCCCAGGTATTTTCCAAAGAAAATTGGAACAATTATTTGCGGATATGCCGAGAGTGGGGGTTTTCCTAGACGATTTAATTATAACAGGCGTAGATGAAGATTCGCATATTAAGACTTTGCATGACGTCTTTGATAGGTTAAGAAAATACGGGTTAAAAATAAAAAAAGAAAAATGCGTATTTTTTGCAGACTCGGTTACTTATTTAGGCTTTGTTATCAGTAAAGACGGAGTCCATACATCCCCAGACAAAATTAAAGCTATTAAAGAGGTACCGGAGCCTAGAAATGTATCGGAATTGAAATCATTTATCGGAATGGTAATGTATTACGGTAAATTCGTGCGTAATATGAGCACCATTATGGAGCCATTATATAATTTATTAAGAAAGGAAAATAAGTACGAGTGGAATGACAGCCATAGCAGAGCGTTTAATAAAATAAAACAACTTTTAATTTCCAGTGAGGTACTGGCTCATTACTCGAGCGAGTTACCTCTTGTTTTGACCACGGACGCGAGCAGCGTCGGCGTGGGCGCGGTTATTTCTCACCTCACGGAGCAGGGAGAGCGGCCTATCGCGTATGCCTCGCGCACACTGAGCGCAGCTGAGAAAGCTTATTCACAAATTGAAAGAGAAGCGTTGGCAATAATCTACGGCGTGAGGAAATTTCACCAATTTTTATATGGGCGTAGTTTCATTTTAAGAACAGATCATAAACCTTTGGTAACGATATTCGGTGATAAAGTTGGAATTCCGGTGATGGCAGCTAGCAGGATGCAGCGCTGGGCTGTCATATTGGCAGGCTACGATTATAGAATAGAGTATGTGCGCAGCGAAAAGAATGCAGCTGACGCGCTGTCACGAATGCCGTTAGAGAATTTTAAAAGAGAGAAGAACGACACAACGTACCTGCATTTTGTGCAGGATTTTCTACCGATCTCACGAGAGATGGTACAAACGTCTGTTAAAAAAGACAAAATTCTTAATGAAGTTTTCTATTATATACAAACGGGTTGGCCTAGGCACTGCAAAGACGACAAAATTAAACCTTATTTTGATCGTCGAAATGAACTGTATACAGACGCTGGCTGTGTTGTTTGGGGCTATAGGCTAGTTATACCAGAACCTTTAAGGCAGTCTCTACTGAAAGAATTTCACATAGGCCATTTGGGTATGGTTAAAATGAAAAGTTTAGCTCGCAGTATAGTTTGGTGGCCGGGTATCGACGCGGACATAGAACGTACGTGTCGCGAATGCGCGACTTGCGTAGCGGAGAGTCCAGCACCACCTCGTGCAGTGCCACAGCCCTGGCCTTATTTGACGGAACCATGGTCAAGGCTTCACGTAGACTTTCTGGGACCATTCCATGGCAAAACGTTTCTTGTCATTATTGATGCTACGACGAAGTGGATAGAGCTGTTCCAGATGTCGCGAACTACGGCCGGCAGCGTCATCAAAACCTTACGAGAAACATTTGCACGTTTCGGTCTGCCAAAGGAAGTCGTATCGGATAATGGGCCACCGTTCTCTAGCAGAGAATATGCAGACTTTATGCAAAACAATGGAATCAGGTTGACTTTTAGTTCGGCATACCACCCATCATCAAATGGTGCAGCAGAAGGGGCCGTCAAACTATGCAAGCGAGCTATATCTAAATCAATAAGAGAGGGCCACGATCTAGATGCTGCTCTACAAGCATACCTAATGGCATATCGAAATGTGGAGCACAGCACAACGGGGACATCGCCTGCAATGCTACTGCAACGTAGACCCTTACGATCACGTTTAGATCTGTTGCAAAGGGACAGAACTTTAGAGAATAGAGTAAAGGATAAACAAGGAAAACAGATTAAATACGCAGGAGGTCGGGAAAGAGAAATTGGGGTAGGTGAAAAGGTATGGGTGCGAAAATATGGGAGAGGAGAAAAGTGGTCACCAGGAAAAATAGAGGAAAGAATAGGTTCCAGGCATTACTTAGTCCGTCAGGAAGACGATCAACCCGTTAGTAGGCACATAGATCAAATTCGTAAAGATATGGTTAATAGAGACGAAAATCCGGAAAACGATAAGGGACCGGATATAGCCGAGTCGAGTGGTGAAGCTTGTCAGACTCCTGCTCTTTCTGAGCAAACGAGTATGGTGATACCACCTACGCAAGTCGAGCCCCCTGTGGAAAGACCCAAGCGTAATAGGAAGCCAGTGGAGCGCTTTGGCTTTTAATTGTATATGTATGTATATTGAGTAGAAATAAGTTGCTATTAATGTGAAATAAGGGTGAGGGTGTAATATATGTAGGGTAGTTATAAGTCTTTGTATCGACATCGTATTTTTGTATGCATTCTCTCTGCCAATACATGCTATCAAGTACGCTCGACTTTTATTGTGCTCCCGTAATTCAGTGGTGTTCTGGACATTCACTTCAGAATCTAAAAGAATCAACAATCTGTACTAAAATTACCTGAAATAATCCCAATTTACATCTTAAAAGATAAATAAGGAATGAAGAAATATGTTTTTATACTCAATTACCTGGATTTCCCGGTGCTCCTTGTTGTCCCTTTGCTCCGATATATCCCCTGTCTCCCTTCAACCCTGGCATGCCCGTCAGGCCTGGCGGGCCAGGTAAGCCCGGGGAGCCTTGCAGGCCAGGTGCACCACGTTCTCCAATCGACCCGGGAGCACCAGGCTCTCCTGGGATACCAGCGATACCAGGTTCACCCCTTTCTGCTGGCTCTCCTGGTGGCCCGGCTGGACCAACCGGACCTTGCGGACCTTGTTCCCCTTGACGTCCTGTATTAACATTTAATATAATTTCAAACACGAACTTCTCGTCATTGGTAATCAGCACATTTTTACGTGAAACCCTTACAAAAACGCTCTTAAACAACCATTACATGACAACTAGAAAATGGAGGGGTCTTGGTTTTATACTGTAAAAATTTTATGACACAGAAGAAGCCCGCAGAACATGGGCGACAATAAGCTGATCCCGCTCGAAAGCAAAGATGTTATGACCGATTGGCTGATGATTTTAGCAATGCGAGCGTTCGGGGTAGAGGCACCCATTTCGCGATACGTCAAACGTTGGTAAAGCGGGGTGATCGTGCTCCACCTTAAATTACGTGAGGTAAATGCTGGTGCTATATGCTAGTGCTTAATGGATGCAGTACACGGCGGGGCAACGAAGAAATTGATTACTGGGTCCACAATACTAAGTCTGTCAGTCTGTCCAGGTGTTTAGAGAAGGAAAACTCGACCAAACCTGCATCCTGCTCCCTCCCGATCGTACTGGTTCTCCTTTCCATCGGGCCTGAGGGAGCTCGGACGAGAGAGTGCTTTTCTGGCTGCGCGTCCAGTTATGCACTTAAATATCTCCTGCGCAATTGACTGTTTCCGAAAACTGGACCTCGAATTTCTTAACCGGTGTTGAAACAGTCGCCGTGGCCGAACCCGGCTAGGACATCATCATCATCACTAAGTCTGAAGAAAACCAGTTTTTTAATAAATAAAATAATAAATATATTTTTATGTAATTACCTGGTGGGCCGTCACTCCCTGTTGGCCCAACAACTCCCCTTTCGCCTTTTTCCCCAGGTAGGCCGGTTTGTCCTCGTGGCCCCGGCATACCCATTGCGCCTAGAGGTCCTGGATGTCCTTTGCTACCTTTAGCACCTTCGAGACCCTGTGTCAATTAATAAGTATGGATAACGGAGTTATTAATCTGATTTTGATATGTTGATACCTTTTAATAAATAAGGAGTCGCTTAATGCAAACTCCCCGTTTCAATTCGGACGTCATTTTTTTAGTTTTAAATTTATTCAGGTTATTTTAAAATAATAATAATCAATGTGTTGCACACAATTTTACTATGGTTTAGTTTTATTAGTTCTAGTTATTGTGTGCGTATATTCTGTTACTTCCTTCTTGTTTTCATTAATGTTCTTGTGTTTTGTTGTTGTGTTTCTTGTTTGTTTTTGTTCTTTAGTTTTAGATGTGCAAATTTTATTCTTTTTTTTCACCGGGTGATGCATTTAAACGATTATTATAAGTTATTATTATTGTTATATTTTTATATATATAATATATCGGCCACCGGCTGTCGTATATATAAATATATTTCATTTTTTTACAAATAGTAATAATGCTTACATGTAAATATTTATTATCATCTGTGATCTTGCAGAATACATATTTAATCATTGTGTATTAATTTTAGTTTTTTCTTCATTGTAAAAATGTACGCGATGTGGCTAAAAAGGAGTATAAATATATGTATTTTGAGGTGATAGGACGATTGCCCGACCTGGATCGTGACCACAGTTCACAAATGTAAAGATCGCTATAGTGACTTGCTTTGCCCTGTCGTGATTCAAGATCAGCTTGTGTACGTCTAGTAAATCATATAGTTTACGACCTTCAGTCTTGGCATATTTTGGAAGATGTGACTGTCAATGGATTTTAATCCTTTGACAGACGCAATCGTTTTTGTACTATATTGTACTTACGCTCAGGTGTACTGTAGGTGCTCTTTGTCGATCGATTGTAAAAATATGTATATAGATTTTATTACCGGTGGTCCGTCTGCTCCTTGCGAGCCAGTCTCTCCTTTCTCTCCAGGGGTGCCCGGTGCTCCTGGAAGTCCTCTTTCGCCCGAGAAGCCTCTCTCACCGCGTGGTCCTGAAGGTCCTGATGGTCCCACTGGCCCAACGGGACCAGCCTCCCCTTCCTTACCAGGTGAACCTGGCAACCCTGCCGCTCCAGGCATACCCTAAATAATATATTTTTAATGATCTTCAAGTATAAAATAAATAGAATACTAGAAACTTATATAAACATTTATATCGTTATTGTTAACTCATATTTGATTCTAAATAGAGATTAACCAACTATAACTTTGACCAACTATCCGTGTTACGGTTTCTTTTAATCCTTTCCACCCATTTCCCTCACTAACAATCGATTTGCATACATACGCCGTCCGCATCACTAGCGCATTAATTTCGGGCCATTAAATCAAAACGATTGGCGCCAAAGCTTCAAGCCGGAGTGATAGCATTTTTTCTGCACTCTGACTGAATAATTGTTGTTTTCTTGTTGTGGTGGTCGGCTGGATGTTCAATTGTTGTCTTAGCTTGGCTTGGGCAGCAATGGAATGCTCGGCTGACCGTGTGCGATGGGGAATCAATGTTTTTTTTTGGCGAGACGCTAATGGAGTGATGTGTCCTTGGAGCCACTGAGTTTTTCCGCCAAACTGTATAGTCTTCCTCGTCGTATATAATGTGTACAAATGTGTAGGAATGATGTAACAAATAAGAAATGAAGATGTATAAGTAACTGTAACCACGACAGAGATATTAGAGTGTGGCGGGAAGACGTGACAGAAAATTTAATAAGAGTTGAAAGAAAAGATCTCCGACATGGCTGTATGACATGAAAGCCTTTGCATTGCCCTTATAGGGGAAAAAAACAGTCGCAACGACGGTTCGGCTGGTAAAGCGTGGTGTGATTGAACATGGTACCACATGCTTATCCATCACCAAATTCCAGTAACAATCATGGTTTTATTTAATGTAATTTCTCTTTATTTTACTAAGAAACGCATACAAATCAAGAAGCCGGTTAGTAGGCGCTCGTTGTCTAGTTAACGACTACCAAAGTGAACTTTACCGGTTAGGCGGAACATATCTAATTACAAGTTATATTTTTAATTCTAATGACACTAAAAGTTCAAAATTATTTTAAGTTTTTTAAATCTAAATAATGAATTAGCTGCATATTTGAACATTTACTGAAGTGTATTTGTTTATTTATTAATTAATTTATATTCACTACAACAGTTGCACTATTAAAAAAATTAAACATCATTCTTATAAACTTATAACCTAGTATAAATAACCTTATATAAAGTGAATACTGCGCGCAAAAATAATAAATAATTCTAATTTAAATATAATATTAGTTTAAAAATATACAAATAATGAGTATGAGTAATGAGTATGAGTAATGAGAAAATAAAAAGAAAAAATAAAATTGAAAAGTTATGGATAGAGACAAAACCACATGATTTATATTTATTAAGACTGTTTTTAAATAAATCCAGTGTCTTTTTTTTACACAGACACGGCACAGTGACTGCACCAAACCTGATGGTACTTATATTATTTCGTCATTCTAGCTAAGGTTTAAATGATTAAAAAAAACTCCTATATTAGGGTATGTTACAAATCAGCGAATAGAAAGTTAAACTGATATATTGCTATCATGAATACGCAATACATTTAAAAAAATGATAAATTAATATACTGCATCAACAAACATAAAACTAAAATAATTATATTAAAAAATCTAAATAAAATGAAACGACGTACAGGAAATCCAGTAGATCCAGTTGGACCCACGGGTCCTCGTTCCCCAGCAGAACCTGGAAGGCCTTGTGGACCCTGATTGCCAGGGCTACCATCACGTCCCGCGTCACCTTTCGGTCCTTGCGCGCCTTGAGATCCTTGTTCACCATCTTTTCCAGGCTCTCCCTAAAATAAAATAATGATTTATCATCCTGGTAAACTCTCGGTTAGTAATACTGAATTAATTTCCTTTAAAATATCTTGTAATTTAAAATTATATTATATCTTCATGGTAAAATAATTACAAAACTATTATTTGCTAAGCGACTAGTTTCACTCATTCCGCTGGAATTAGCTTTCATAATTGGGCTACATATGTGGAGTCAGTCTGAAAGTACCTCCTCGTTTTATCATGAATATAACCTTTGTTTTTGGATTATGTCAGAATTACTAGATAAAATAAAATCGAAATGAAGTCATAAAAAAAAAACAGAAACTTACTGGAAGCCCTCGCTCACCAGGGCTGCCCATCAAGCCCGGAGGTCCTTGCAAACCTTGTGGCCCATGTTCGCCAGGTCTTCCATCAGCTCCTGGTATTCCTCTTTCCCCTAAAGGTCCAGTTTTCCCTGGCACTCCTGGTCTACCAATCCCTCCTCTAGGGCCTTGAAGACCCTGAGGACCTTGCCTTCCTGGATCTCCAGAGCTTCCTTTAGATCCCGGCAAACCGACGCTACCTCTCTCACCAGGCTGACCTTTTAAGCCCATCTGGCCATCAGGACCCGGGATGCCTCTCATTCCCTGTGCGCCTCTTTCACCTTGGGGTCCGAGATTACCAGCGGGTCCTCGAAGACCCCGTTTTCCTCTTTTGCCCTCGGGTCCAAGATTTCCAGGAAGTCCTCTAGGTCCTGGGACACCAGGCTCACCGCGAATACCAGAATCTCCTTTTGTTCCTCGTTCACCAGGTTGACCCTAAAGAAAAATGATTTTATAACCAAGTAATGTCTTTTTTTTCGGGCAGGAGAATATGTTGATGGCCGGGATAAATAAACCGGCGAGAATTAAGTATTGTTGTTGTTCTTATTATATCGTTTTGCTGTAATTGTTATTGCTTAAATAAATGAATGGATAACTTAAATACAATAAACTATAAGAAATTAATTATGAAATACGAGTAATATTATATATTCTTTGGAATAATGCCAAAAATATTATAACAAATGTATGCTAATAAGACGCTGGTATTGACGATAAACAAAAACGTTTCGAAGCGCAGCCGTTGAATGATCTCGATCTCCAATCGCTGAATTTAGTAAACAAAAGTCCAATCGCAGAGAGTAACCGTAATTTAATAGCAAAAGCCAGTCGAAATATTCACTCATGTAAACACTATCCAATCGCAGTACTCGCATGGTCGCCAACATCGCATTAGATCACTCAGAAATGTCTCTTGTATCGCGTCCAAACAGAAACTGTCTTGTGATCTTTTTTATGATGGATTAATTACTGATGGCCGGGACAGGTCTATGCAGCTTACCCGGGCTTTGGGGGCGAGCACAGAAGGTGCTCAGTCTGCGAATTTATGCATTGCCCAAACAGAAAATGTCTATAAATCAAGTCCAACCGGTATTTATATCTGTGCAGTAGGCATCCGGCATTTTTACCAAGATGTTCTCATATGTCCCAGTCATTGTCATTGTCAAATGAATGGTGTAGGTAAGGCGGCTTCTTTGATGTTCACTTATCGTTGGCGATTTGTTTGATCATTAGTCTATTAGAAAGAGCACCTCGAGACAATCTATGCGCTTTGAAATCATAACCGTGTTATAC
Organism: Automeris io; assembly: GCA_036320925.1. Lineage (NCBI taxonomy): Eukaryota > Metazoa > Arthropoda > Insecta > Lepidoptera > Saturniidae > Automeris > Automeris io. Next base: position 4,312,303 of record JAUDJH010000027.1, read on the forward strand.
ATAGAAGCTTAGAAACCTAGGGTTCAAGATTTACCCTAGTTTCGTCGTAACAATATATATTAATTCACAAGAAAACTTCAAATTTTTAAATGTTATTCCAAAGTACCGATAATCATTATCTAATCTTATATTACGTATATACTATTAAATAAGATGGGAAGCAATATTTACCGGCATTCCTTTAGAACCAGGCATTCCTGGGTCTCCTGCAACTCCGGGAATACCTCTAGGACCAGGAAACCCTTGTGGGCCAGCGGTTCCCTGTTGCCCTTGCACGCCTTTGTCCCCGGGGACGCCATCGCGACCTGGTGTCCCGGGTGCACCCGCTTCACCTGGATTTCCTGGCCGACCTGCTTCTCCTCTGGGTCCTTGAAGACCCTGACTGCCTTTGGGGCCTGATGCTCCTTGTTCGCCTTTAATGCCCGGAGAACCGGGAAAGCCTGGTGATCCGGGTTTACCTACATTTCCCTGGAAAAATATGTCATATACAAAAATGAGACGACAAATTGATAATTTAAAATATACGTCTTATTTCCACAATACTCCGGTTCTTCTCGGTAGATTCTGCTTTGCCTTTCGCTGGTTGATTCAGTTTATTGAAGATTTGCGAATACTTGTAATAGATTTATTTAAATAAATCTACTTTGAGTTTGAGTTTCATTCTTTACTCGATAGGGACATTAAATACTAACAATCGGTTTATGTAATTTACCATCTATCCTTTGTTTCACATCAGTGGCTATAGCAACAATAATACATATGTCGCTTTTCATACGCATATGGTTGAGAGAGAAAGATATTACTATCTCTCTACGAATTACAGATAGATAGGATATTAAAACTGCCCATAAATCAATTATAGATAAATAAAATACTTTTTTGTACCTGAATCAGGTATTACATCTTTCGGTGTAATAATATTTCTCCCAAAAAATAAGAAACCGATATGGTTATGGTACGTACCACTAATCCTGGAGGTCCAGTAGAGCCGTCTGCTCCACGCATTCCTGGTGGTCCAGGGGGACCTTCACGACCTCGTTCACCACGAGTTCCAATGGGACCCTAATAAATATATCTAGTATAAGCATTTTAAAAACATTAGGATAATATTATATATACCTATGTATGTAGCATAATTTTTTGGCTTAATGACTCTCTGAGCTGCTCACAAATATGTAGTTAAATGTATTTGACGACATTTTTTTCTGAATAAAGAAAAGTTATATACAATATCCATTAAAATTCAGGCAATTTACAATAACTAGCAACCGTATCCCGATCTCTAATATTGTTTCCATCGTACATATTGGGCACTAGCCCAGGGGTCGGCAACTTTTTGAGTCGGTTACGAATTAAATAATATTTGCATATGGAATTACCAAGCCGTATCTTCTCATTCAAAGAGCCACATGTGGCTAGCGAGTCGCATTTTGCCGACTCCTGCACTACCCGGATGAAATGTAAAGATAAAATTCGGATTGTAGCAATCGCAATGTACTGCTCTGCATGCATTCATATAAACAAACGTCTGATGTTTATGATTGCCCAGCGCTATCATGCGGCATATCTAGCTCGCGATTGTGACAGTTAACAGCGCTGAATAATCGCCTGCATAGGACGCCATTCCAAACAAATTCATACACAGAGGTACATAGTAGTCTAGAAGCTACTGCCAGGATCCGAATCTTTCCTTTAAAGTGACAAAATTATTTAAATATTATGCAATATATCTTTCATTCAAAGAAAATCGCTAAACAATTTTGATCTATATAGGCCGTGATATTACAAATGATACTTAAGAACTGAGGAAATGAGTATAAAATTTCAAGATAACCATTAGAATATTTTAAAATTAACTAATGAACCTACCATGGGACCAGGTACGCCCATTTGCCCCGGTAGTCCGGTGGGTCCTTTCTCTCCAGGAAAGCCTTGTTCTCCTTTCGCACCGTCCTTCCCATCAAAACCTCGATGACCCTTCAAGCCTTGAATGCCAGGCACTCCGGGAGACCCGCGCACACCTGGTTGGCCAACTGCACCTGCTGGACCCGGTTCACCATCTTCTCCTGGCGAACCCTGAAAGACTTGATGTTATTAATCCTTATTTGTATTTAAGATTTAAAATCTTGCAATAATTAAACACTTGTTTTATGAATATTAAAAAAACCTTTTTATTTTGAAATAATAAAGTCTCTATATCTGATATTCTAAGGATGTTGGGAACTACTAAAGTAAAAAATTTCAATGACAGCCATCGTTGTAATATCAGCCTAAATATGCTGTGGCCAAAGGTTTATAAGTATTTGGATAACTTAACGTCCACGAGCTGATTCCATAGATGGGCAAAATGTAATCAGATTAATGAAAACGTTTAACTATTACATTTTATGTTTTTTACCATTAATATGAATGCATTTTGCTCATTTATGTTTTAAACACTACAAAATCCCAGATTGCTTACACATTTATGATTTCTTAATATTTTAAATGGATTTAACCATGATTACAGAGAAAGAAAATTAAAATTAGGGCTACATTTTGTAATCATTCATCATTTATCAGATTACATTTTGCCCATCTCTGGGCTGATTCCAAATACTCGACAACACGATTGAGGGACTCGGATGACAACTAGCCGACTTGGTTGACAAAGGGGTCATGCGTGTGACATCAGTGCATCGAGTTGTGGGTTAGATCTCCATACGGTACAAATATTTGTATAACCAACAAGTAGTTATCCCGGGTCTGAGTGTTTGAGAATATAAAGCTAATCTTATTTTTTTACACTGGCTCGACATAGTGACTACAGAGTACCTGATGGTAAGTATAGTGTAGTCTAAAAACGAAAGCGACTATCAAAGGATGAAAGTCCAGTCCAGTCCAGTACCACGACTGAAGGTCTCTAGGTATATGAGCTACAGGATATACACAAGCTGATCCCGAAACGCGACAAGTCGAAACTGGTCACTATGACGGCCTTTACACCCATGTACTGTGGTCGCGATCCAGACGGGCACCGACGCCCTACCACCTCGCTGCTGCTCGTTTAGCACCACCCAGGAGTCACGTGTAGGGAAACTAGGGTAAAGCCTACGGACGCGAGCAGCTTCGACTCCCAAAACACAACTACGACACAGGAATTCATCCTAAAGTGATGCAATGATTTTTTTTTAAACGCGAGCCCATGACATTCGCCTATATCATGCTAGTCTATCAAAGCCTCAACCAAAGGTTTTTAAGTAGATATAAGTACAAGCTGAAACAAATACGCAATTGGCGAAGCAATTCACAATGAGAGAGTTTGCTTCCGTATACTGTAGTCACGAATCAGATGACCAATGAAATTCTATTATTTCAATACCACTCGTTTAGCATTACCAGATTACGTGTAAAGAATCGAGTATCCTAAAATCGTAGACAATATCAATCCTCTTGTACCCATTTTAAATCCACTTACATCTTTTCCGGGTAACCCTTGCGGCCCTCTTTCACCAGGCGGTCCCTGCAGTCCAGGCAGTCCAGGCTCACCAGGCTCTCCTCTAGGACCTTGAAATCCTTGTGGGCCAGGCGGTCCTTGCGGTCCTACAAAATCAGAAACGGTAAGTTCCTACGATAGATTTAGTGTCCTGCAACCTGCAAATAAAGTGACTGAAACCACATCTCCATAGTAGAATACAAAATAAGAAGAACCGGATTAAGCAATTAACTCGTATTTTGTAATATTTATGATAATCATTCTAATATAGATACCTATATATGTAAATTTTAAAAGATTCCCTGTCTCTATTTGAAGTAGGTATACACTAAACAAACAGAATTAGAGAAAGATAATTTCCTATCTTTGTACGTGGTAGTTTATGTAAGCATAAATTATATCACTATGTACTCAAGAAAAGTACAAAATTAATAGAACTAGAAATATTTCAGAGCTAAAGATCATACAATACTACATAATTTACATCAAGTGAGTTTTATTGTAGGACATTATTAAATATCTCAGCGTCTGCTCAGTGGCTGACTTTTATATGTAAACTAGCTGTCCCGGCAGACCTTGTTCTGCCCTATTTCTCTAAAACAAAGTCACATTGTTTTTTTTTAATGTTAATAGCTATTGGCCTGTCGGCTGTTTTTTGAAAATTGTTTGAAGGAACCTGGCCTTAATGTTATATGTATAAAAATTGACAAATATTGACATTAATATTTATACGTCACTCAATAATTGTTTTGCCTTCCCGGAACCCGTCCGCTAACATTTAAACTTTATGCTATGGTGTTAAAGTTCAAATTGACTTATAACAAATCTTTTGTATGAGAATATAGAAAAATGTTGTTTTTAGACTTTTTCAGATAATTTTTTAAAATCTTCTCTCTGTTATAACCTTCCCCAGACTTCAACAAACACAACAAAAAAGAAATCAGGCAAATCGGTTCAGCCGTTCTCGAGTTTCGCGGTTATCAAGACACTATAGCTGATCCGGCAAACGCTTGCTATGTAAGGTTTTGTAATATCTTCTAAGATGTTCTTTGAAATTAAGTGATGTCAAAGACAATTTTGTTCACAATTAAATACTCTTAATCAACAACACATTTATTTGGATAAAGATTAATATTATTACGTTGATACAACTCTTTGTAGGCTACCTTTTTATACACACCTTTTTTTATATTTTTAAGTTATAATTTTTTATAAATGTCAATATGTAAAAGAATTAGAATTCGAATTTGTGACGTTCAATGGTGTTGTATATAGCTCTTAAGAAAAACTGTTTATATTATTAATATATTCATATTAACTTCTTGAGTATCTTAATTCTCCTTCCCGTGTTGTGGAAACTCCACCTCTACATTGGTGACCCCGACGTGATCACGAAAAATGAATGTGAGTAAAGAAGCCGATACAAAAAATTCTGATATTTTTTCCGACACTAGAGATGAAGGCGTGTCGATATCAAATATCGATATTTGTAAAGTCGGCATACGAGTACCACCTTTTTGGCCAGAAGAGCCTGAGATATGGTTTACTCAGGTAGAGGGACAATTTACCAACTCGGGAATTACGAGCGACAGCACTAAGTTCAATCATGTCGTTGGTGTACTTGACAACCAGTTTTTACGGGAGATTAAAGACATCATTCTCCGCCCACCCACTAACAACAAATACGAGAAGCTCAAAACCGAGCTAATCAAAAGGGTAAGTGCATCGAATGAGAAGAAAATTAAACAGCTACTTATGTTTGAGGAACTTGGCGATCGCAAACCGTCACAATTTCTTCGACATCTACAGAGTTTGGCTGAATTTAACGTACCTGACGACATTTTGAAAACCATTTGGACAAGCCGTCTACCGCATGGAATCCAGACTGTTCTTGCTGGTAGACCAACATCGTCTACTCTCGAGGACCTTGCAGATTTGGCTGATCGTGTGAATGACCTAGCTTTATCGACACCTACCATTGCCGTCGCTAGCAACCCATCCCCTAGCTCAGAAATCAACGAGCTTACAAGAGAGGTTGCAGAGTTGAGGAGACAGGTTCAGGATTTGTCCCACAACAGGAATATCAGGTCACGTAATTACTCCACTAGAGCTAAACGCAGCGCCTCCATGCAGCGATCTCAATCGAGCTACCGCAAACATCCTACTTGCTGGTTCCATCACAAATTCGGAGAAAATGCCAATAAATGCGTTCGACCCTGTGACTTCCAGGCAACGGAAAACTACAGGGGCAGTCGGTAATGGCGGCTAACGATTGCCCTTCTTCAACAACTGGCCGCCTATTCATCACGGACCGATATTCGAAGACGCAGTTCCTGGTCGATACAGGAAGCGACCTCTGTGTTTTCCCACGGACTTTACTTCGTGAGCGACGTTCTCGTACTGATTACGTTTTATGTGCTGCAAATGGTACTAAGATAGTAACTTACGGCTATGTAACCTTACATCTAGACTTTGGACTTCGTCGTAATTTTGAATGGCGTTTTGTAGTAGCCGATGTGACGAAACCAATTATTGGCGTAGATTTTACCAATTATTATAATCTTGTTATAGATATACGTAACAAACGCTTAATTGATAATTTAACATCGGTCACTACAGTTGCTACTTTAGCAGATTGTAAAAATGTATCTTCTGTTAAGATTGTTACTGGTGAGTCACCGTATCACAAAATTCTTAACGAATTTCTGGAGATCACACGCCCAGCTGGTATATTACGCACCATTTCGCACAACACAGTACACCACATCCGCACGACACCCGGCCCTCCAGTTAGTTGCACACCTCGTCGTTTAGCCCCAGATAAATTAAAAATCGCGCAACAAGAATTCCAGTCGATGCTATCCAATGGCACAGCTCGACCTTCGGAAAGTCCTTGGTCATCCCCGCTACATCTAGCGCCTAAGAAAAATAATGGCTGGCGTCCTTGCGGCGATTACCGCAAACTCAACGCCCGTACAGTACCAGATAGGTATCCGATCAAGCACATCCATGATTTTGCTCACAGTATCTCAGGTTGTACTGTGTTTAGCGTATTAGACTTGGAGAAGGCTTATAATCAGATACCTGTCAGCGCTGAAGACATTCCGAAAACAGCTATTACCACACCTTTCGGTTTATATGAATTCCCATTCATGACGTTTGGCCTTAGAAATGCGGGGCAAACCTTCCAGCGTTTTGTGGATGAGATGACCAGAGGACTAGACTTTGTTTACACTTATTTGGACGATTTTTTAATTTTCTCGCGCAACGAAACTGAGCATGAATCACATCTCCGTGAAGTTTTCACTAGATTAAAAAACTACGGGATGTTATTAAACACTTCCAAATGTACTTTTGGAGTGAAAGAAGTATCCTTCCTAGGTTACAGTATTTCCGCTGAAGGGTGCAAGCCTTTAGATACCAAGGTACAGGCTATTAGGGATTATCCAGCTCCAACTAACGTGCGTCAGCTTAGAGCGTTCCTAGGCATGCTAAATTTTTATAGGAGATTTCTTCCTCGAGCAGCCGAAATACAAGCTCCGCTGCACGCATTATTAACTGGATCGGTTAAAGGATCACACCCCGTAAACCTGACCGGAGAAACTTTAACAGCTTTCCAAAATTGTAAAGACAGCTTGTCAAATGCTGCCCTGTTAGCTCATCCTGACTGCACTGCTAAACTTGCTGTAGTTACAGACGCATCCGATAAAGCCATCGGTGCAGCTTTACAGCAGTGGCGAGATGGAGCTTGGCAGCCTTTAGCTTTCTTCTCCAGAAAATTAAGCCCTTCCCAAACGAAATACTCACCCTATGATAGGGAATTACTCGCAATTTACGAGGCCATAAAATATTTCAGGCACATGCTTGAGGCGAGACATTTCATAATCTATACTGACCACAAACCGATCAGTTTCGCATTCCATGAACGGAAGAATAACTGTTCGCCAAGGCAGTATAGACACCTCGATTACATCGCCCAATTTACCACCGACATTAGGCATATTTCCGGCAAGAACAATGTTGTTGCCGATGCCTTATCGCGTATTGAGGAACTTGAATTACCGATTAGCCTCGATACTTTAGCGCAAAATCAAGCCTCAGATCCAGAGTTAACCCAACTATTAGAGGGAGGTTCATCTCTGAGGCTAGAAAAGCATAATGTACCTGGAAGTTCGATTCCACTGTACTGTGACGTCAGTACTTCGACTTTCAGGCCCTATGTTCCAAAAATCTGTCGTAAACAAGTTTTTGACAGTTTACATTCCCTCAGTCACCCTGGCCCAAATGCCTCGGCAAAATTGATAGCAGAACGGTTCGTCTGGCCAGGTATCAGGAAAGACTGTAGGGAATGGGCGCGATTTTGTGTACAGTGCCAACGGGCTAAAGTTACACGTCACGTGACTTCCCCGCTTGGTACATTTAGTTTACCGCGTGCCCGTTTTAAACAAATTCACATTGATCTAGTTGGACCTCTTCCCCTGTCACAAGGCTATCGTTACTGCTTGACAATGGTAGACCGATTTACTCGTTGGCCGGAAGTGACACCGATTGAAGATATCACAGCAGAAACCGTTGCCAAAGCCTTACTGTCCACTTGGATTGCTCGATTTGGTTGCCCGACAGACATTACGACTGACCGTGGTCGTCAGTTCGAATCGGCACTGTTTCAATGGCTGTCGAAATTAACCGGATTCGATCACAAGAGGACAACGGCGTACCATCCAGCTTGCAACGGCTTAGTTGAGCGTTTTCATCGCCAACTCAAAGCTGCAATCGTGTGTCACGCCAATGACAGATGGACAGAGTCACTGCCGTGGATTTTGCTAGGCATCCGATCTGCCTTTAAAGAAGATCTGCAGACTTCTTCTGCAGAGTTGGTATACGGCGAGCCACTCCGTTTACCTGGAGAGTTCTTTGAGCCAACAGTAACCGGAACCACTGATATGTCAGAATTTTCCGCTAGGCTCAGGGGTATTGCGGAAAAATTACGACCTGTACCAACATCTCGCCATCGCCAACCCAAAATTTTTGTATATAAGGAATTGAAAACCTGTGATCACGTTTTCCTGCGTGAAGACGCATCCCGTGGTTCCCTTTCCCTTGCCTATTCCGGGCCACATAAGGTCCTCGATAAAGGAGACAAAGTTTTCAAAATCCTCTATAATAATAATAAGGAAATGACAGTGTCCATAGATAGAATTAAACCAGCCCATATACTGTCTATTTCTAATGAAGACCCTTCACCAGAAACACCGAAAGGTTATGTAACCCAGTCTGGGCGACATGTAAGGTTTCCAGACTTTTATCGCCCTTGACGGTCTCTGGAGGGGGGTGATGTAGGCTACCTTTTTATACACACCTTTTTTTATATTTTTAAGTTATAATTTTTTATAAATGTCAATATGTAAAAGAATTAGAATTCGAATTTGTGACGTTCAATGGTGTTGTATATAGCTCTTAAGAAAAACTGTTTATATTATTAATATATTCATATTAACTTCTTGAGTATCTTAATTCTCCTTCCCGTGTTGTGGAAACTCCACCTCTACATCTTAACAAATAATGCATTAATTTCGACCAAATTTGTTTACCATAAAAACGGTTCTAGTGACTTAATCTTAAAAGATAGACATATACTGTCGCGGACATTTTTTTAGATCATTTCAAGAGGAATAATTCTTTCATACATATATTTTTGGTATCTTGAACCGTTTTTGCAGCGCACGCAATGGAAGCCCTCAAGGATGAATAATTTTGCCCGTTTTTTTCACATTTTCCATTATTTCTTCGCTCCTAATAATTGCATCGTGATGTTATATAGCCTAAAGCCTTCCTCGATAAATGGTCTATTCCACTCAAAAAGAATTTTTCAATTCGAACCAGTAGTTCCTGAGATTAGCGCGTTCAAACAAACAAACAAACAAACAAACAAACAAACAAACAAACTCTTCAGCTTTATAATATTAGTATAGATATTACTTTAACTGTTTACTTTTAACTCAAACATTACAAACTATTCATTTAATTAATGGCAAAATAGATAGTATGTCACCGATTTCTTAATCAAGACCTTTAGTTTTTTGTCAAAGACAAAATTATTATCTAAGTAAAATGTAATATCAAAGAAGTATCTATAAATCTCAGCCTAAAAGACAAATTTACATAAAGATTTTTTTTTAATAATTATCATTTGTTAGTTTGGAGTAATTTCACCTTTAAGTTAACAGATCTTACCTGCAATTCCTCTAATTCCTGGAGACCCGACAGAAGCTTGCATGTACTGGTAAGGATCGAAAGCTGGACCTTTATCTCCACCAGCTGTCGCCGCCAATTGGGCTAAATATGCGTTCACCTAGGTTTATAAAAGAAAGAACACAAATACTTTATATAATGTTATCTTTTTAACAGATTAATCACATTTACGTCAATTACTTGTCATCACCTAGTAAATCTAGTTTATGTTAATTGAGGTCTAACTCACTATGAATACAATCACCAAAAGAAATAAACTAGTTTAATTTTATTATTTAGCTATTATAGTTTAGGAAAAGATTTTTCTGGTGAGAGAGTAAGCTGATGGAAAAAATAACTATTTTTAACCAAATTTTACACTATTTTACCTTGATTACATTTAACAAGAAAACGCGCAAGACAGAAAGTTGTGACTCGGCCGATCAATTGGTTCATTACTCCACCCAGCATGCAAAATAAGATCTGTGTGATTGTAAAGTTACTTTACTCTGACAAGAACACTAACTTGCCAATTTACTTGACACGTGCAAACTAGCCTTAACACTAGAGTACACGCGCGGCCTACTATGGTAGACCAGGTAACAAATTTTGCAATCACTTTTTAGTTTAGCGCGCTAAAATTTTGATTTTTAATCATTTCTTAATAATTTACTTAAAGAGTAAGGTTGAAAAATTAATTAATATAAATACATTTTCTATTCCATTTGTTGTTTTAATCAGATAATTAGGAATAAACAAGTTATTGACATTTTAAAATGGCCTTCTATAGTAGGCCACGCGAGTACTCAAGTAAAAAAAAAAGGGCGCGTGTACTGTAGTGTTAATGACCGCTTTCTATTTTAGTAATAGAAGCGCGTTACAAAAACTTACATCAGGCATTGGACCAGCCGGACCGGGAATGCCTGGTGGTCCTGGATAACCGTTAACACCTGGCATGCCAGGAGGTCCTGCAGGGCCTTCGTCTCCTGGAACACCTGGGACTCCACGTATTGGAGTTGTAGGCTGAGCGCTGGTCGGGAATACCGGGCGACTGGGTATCGGGGCTAATGAAACAAATGCGAATGAAAAATAATCAAAGTAATCCTTAAAATTTAAAGGATCGTTGATATGATGATGATGTTGACATCTTGCTCGATTTGGGCCTTGTTGACGTTTCCAAATCACATCAAGTAGGCGCAGTCTGCTGCCCCAATTGGCAAAGTAATTGTGCAGGACATGTTTGGTGCGTAAATGCTAGCGCTTGCACAAACGCACCCTTAAGACCAAACACCTCCTAATCTAATGGGCAGGGGAACCGACATAATTCTCTAATGGTGTCGGTTACCTTACTTTACCTCTCTCTAGAGGTTCGATGCAGTGTCTGGATACTGATATCTGACCCCTATCTGCACAGAATCGTCAGGTAGACCAGGTTGCCATTAGCACAACAGATGAAGAAGTAAGTTAATATAACGACATATGAACAATATAATTTATTGGAACACCATGAGCACTTAATCAATATTTTATTTATCAGCTAAATGCCAAATATAGGGTTGTATTGAAGATCCCCATTATTATACTGCGGTTCCCGAAAACGTTTTTCCTCAAGCTTCGCTTCTGGATTATCATATCAGCCGATTCTAACAAATTCTTCATACCGATCTTATTAATTTTCATTTCATATTCCTGTCCAGTTACTTTAATTATTCCTTAACTAAATTCCAAATTTATATTCATCATGTATAGCTTTCTTCCTACCGCTGCCGTTGGTCACTGATAAGATGAGCCGACTTCTCTTTCGTGCATCATCATTTCAAATGTGATTTTGCCGTTGTATATGCTGACTATTCTATTGTTCTCATTCTGTACGTCATTTGTACCACAAAAATGTTATGTATAAAAACCAATATACCTGTTAAACAAGCAGGAAGCATGGAACAGTTGGTCAGGCCATGAAAACATTGGCAGATTGTGCAGTTGTCTCGCTTCCACGTGTCTCCCTCTACCCACGTGCGGCCCATGTCGACACAACGGAAGTTCGGTGTGACTGTAAAACCATTCAAACTCAAAAGTAAATATACGCATAAGGTTACCAATACACGACATAGTCTCTGTCCTAAATCTGAGTGCTGTCATCTTTTAAATCTCATCAGACAGACCCGGATGGAGACATGGTGGTAGCTGACTACGATGGGAACTATAAGCAACCAATCAACACGATGGAAACCCCGATAGACATGATTTCGAGGAAAAGCAAATACCTCCTTCCAATACCGAACGATGTTTGGCGTCAACTTTTCGAAATTTGCTAAACAGTTGCTCAAAGACTCATCCCGACTGCTCAGGACTGCAATCCTGAATGTTCTCGAACTCTAAGTTATCAGCCAACAGGTCGAAAATCGACTGTTTGCTTTAGATTATACCCGATACCGGGATGTATCGCCTAAGCGTATCCCTGTGACTATACGTATCAACTCAGAACCGTTTGTCGAACCCACTCAACGTTCACCAAAAGCTGTTACCTTATAGAAAAACAGTACAATATCAGTAAATCTTATACCGTGTTATAGAGATGCAATATCTATAAAATTAATACATCGATTTATTTACTAAAATTTAAATAAAATAATTATTGTAGTACCTCCTCTTGGAGTCACTGTCACAGGTCTTGGAGAAGTAACTGTAAGATAATACATTCATCATTTTAAACAGATATACGTGATTTCAAAGATAAAGTGACTAAAATTTATATTTGAAAATGGTTATAACGTTCCAAATAATAAAATTGTTATAATAAATAAACCATTATCTTACCATTATTTGTAGATGATCCTCTGAAATCTGGCTCTGCTATTATTGCTGCAAATGCAATGGTTATATTAGCAAGTTAAACGGTCTTGAATATATTATAATTGACAAATTACACGCAAATAAATATTTTTTAAATATCAACCTAGTCAACATGATTCCGTGTGAGCTTCATTTTTAGATAGCCACCGTATGTTACGTGCGACGTTACATCCAAACTATTTTTATATTAAAAAAAAAAGTTTATAAGTAAAGTGACAGTTTTAAGAATTTAGACCAAATAGAATATAATGGTGTTAATAATATTAATAGTAACAGGACTCCCAGGGGCGCACTTGAGGAAGTGCCTCGCCCTATATCCAGGCGTGAGCGTTGTGCGATGTGTTCCCACACACCGCTTTAGTGAAAATTTACGGAGTCGAGGGGGAATTATGTTAGGTGTGAGCGAGTGATGGCGTCATTACCATCCCCGCACAAAAGGCGTGGCCTGTAAAAGGCCAGAGGTCGCCGAGGTGCCGAGGAAGATAGCACAGCCGTACCCTCGGCCCCGGCAAACAGGAGAAGAAACATCCCGGGCCACCACCCTCACAGCGCCCCGACAGTCCATAAGAATTTCCTCCGGGTAATCAAAGAACCAAAAAAATGTGTTATAGGACTTATCGTTTCATTTTTTGACTGGATAAATGGCTCTCATCTCAATCAGATTTCAATGTATGGCCAACGCAGTGCTAAATAATATGTATAATAGATGAACACACATGCTGAGACATAGGCATTTCAACTAATAGCTGCTCGCCTATTATTTCATAATAATAGTAATATTTACCGTTGTCATCTTCTCCGAACGGATTGTAATCGTCGTAACTGGGATCAGGTTCTTGAGCTTGTGGCAGGTATTGAATGATATCCTCCGGGATCGAACCATCGCTGACTTCCTTAGCGACAACTGGCAGAACCAGAAGGGCAAGGCAAGCGACTTGCCCCTGCCACAACATATCTAAAAATAAATGTTATTTCAAATAACATTTCGCCCATTTTGCTAATTTAATTGCTAAATAGAATTTTCCTTTTTTTTTAATAAAACATGTTTAACAGCTTAACCGACAAAAAGAAACTTTATTCTTCAAGAGATTAACTGTTGTAACTACTTTAAAAGAATTTATTAGTCAGTCACTTAGTCTTTAAATCTTTAATTTTGTATATAGAATTTTAATAATAAAATAACAATATATCGTCACGCTGTATCACTTTCGGGGTAAACAGAGATACATTAGTGGCCGTATCCATTTTTGTTTATATGTCGTGCTCAACGTGAACAATGACGCAATTGATCACCGTTCTCAGGGCACTTATACATTAGGGGGTAATTTACGACCCCCTCCCAGAGGGGAGGCCTGCCTAAGGCCAATCGCTCGCTGGGCCCTCGGAAGTATCTGGAACCCCAGGCCCGGCGAAGGCGAAGAGTAGACAGTGCTGGCACCCCGGTGGTTATAGTCGGAGGGCACTTATACATGACATTTTTTATGTATCAATTTATGTAATGATCTCTACTGACCACTTAAAGTACACGACGTGGTGACTTGTTGGCGTAACGATTTATTACTATTATAGTTATCACTATAAAACACCGACGAACTTCGTTTCGCCACCAGATGGCTTCGTTTTGATTTTTAGTTAGCGTTTGAAAGAACGTGCGCATAATAAATGTCACATGAAATTAACTGAGCAGAGTACAATGAGTAGCTGTTAAACAATGTATAACGCATCGGCGCCATCTACTTAAAATACTGGTGCGATCTGCTCCACCACCATGCAAAACCATATTGGTTTGTAGTACATGCTATGTATCAGAGATGGCGCTGTATGTGAAAAATGGATTTCCCCGTTTTCCTGCTTTTCTGGTGAAATTTTCCTGAATTTTGTTTACTATAAACCTCACGGAGCCCGAGACCTTTCCAACGAATGCAAAACCGTGGAAATCGATTCGTGCGTTCTAGAGTTATAGCGTCAGGAAGGAAAACCGAACTTATTTTTATATAATAGATTATAGAATCAATCACATAGCGAGCAATCGATAGGACTGCGCTTAGAGTTCCTCTCAGTGTTCGAATCAGGAATTAAGACATCCGTAAACAAACGAGAGTCACCAACATAGCCCAGCGAATAAGCAATTTAAAGTGGTAGTGGACAGAATATAATTCATAGAACGGACAGCCGATGAGGCAGGAAAGCTCTCAAGTGGACACCATGTACTGGCAGCGCAGTGGTAGCATCTGCAACGTGCATAGACAAGCACATCATGGTCGCAGGACGGTGCTTGTATGCAAGCTGCTTACAATCGAGTCAATACCAGTGACGTGCATAGGGTATTTGGAAAGGGTAGGCAGAATTCGCGTAAATAATTTGAATATTATGTTATGATAATAAATATTATATTGCTTTCATAAGATAGATAGACAGCATGAGCGACGGGGCTGTGGCGATGTGGCTTGATTACAGGACCCGCAGTCCCCGCCAATGCGCAGAAGTAGTCACCTTGGGGTTTTTAGTCGGTATAAGTCCGACACACCTCGGTCGCTCAACCCCCCTGTGCGGCTGAGACGGTCCTATGAGGATTTTCCCCAAGTAAAAAAAAAAGATAGACAGCATGAATATAGAATAGATATTATTATAAACGGTTTCTTTTTTTGTTTATCTTTAAGCAATTTATTCCATATTTATTTATCATAAGGGCATGCAATGCTTGCATGCATCTATGGAATGAACGCTACTGGTCAATACCCAGCAGTGGGACGTCGAATGATAGAAACGATATAATTTAAAAAATCAACGGAAAATTGAATAAAGGAACGATCTCAACCTTGATGCTTACCAATCAATATCGGGCCAGATTGCATGTCAATGACGTTCGTCAATCATCGTCCTAGAACGCCCATTGGCCCTAATTAGGCCAACAAGATTACTTACGCATTATTTTATAGGTAATCAATCGTTCCATTTAAAATTTATTAAGGTCGTAAATTAAGAAATGAGAATGAACAGCTCGTAACCTACTTTAACTTTGATAAGTTTAAGTTGTATTGGGCAGGATATTATTTGAGAGATTCCGGAGGGATGAGTCCTTTACACTCACCCCTCCCAGCGAGGAAGCCTTAACAAGGCTGTTCGCTCCTCTAGGTTCTGGTGGAATTCGAATTCCCAGGTTTTTAGTTAGTTGGTGTCTGAAACACCGGGGCCGCTGCCATCACAGCGGCCCTGATAAAACTATGCAGTCTACATTAATATATACAAAAAATAATCACGGGAACAAGATACATTAAAAATGTAATTATATTTAAAAATGTAGACTATTTGCACAGATGGAAAAATAGATGAAAATACGAGTCACATGCGAGGAGAAACAATAACAAAAATAAAAAAAGCAAACATACAATAACCTATTCTACAATCTTCATGAATAACATCTTTTTTGAGCTTCAAAATACTGTCATTAAATATATATATATCGAGATCGGTACATCTCTAGTCTCGACATAGAATTGTACAGCCATTCTCCATGAGGTTGTATTGTGACCCGAATTTGTGGAATAATTTGAAATTCGGAACAAGTTAAAATTAGCTCTAGGTAATTTAGTATGAGTGGAAAATGCTATAGATGGTAAGATGCCAGAAGCTTCGAGAAGGTTGTTAACAATTTTGAAAAGAAAAAGTAAGTCTAGCATACGTCTTCAATCCATGCTTGCTTGAAGTGTTGCCATGTAAGTAGCCCAATTTTTTAT
The DNA here is from genome assembly GCA_036320925.1 of Automeris io. Lineage (NCBI taxonomy): Eukaryota > Metazoa > Arthropoda > Insecta > Lepidoptera > Saturniidae > Automeris > Automeris io. The sequence goes on from JAUDJH010000027.1 coordinate 4,328,599, forward strand.
TCTGATTTTTTTTACTCTTTAATTAAAAAAGATAATCTATACTAATATTATAAAGCTGAAGAGTTTGTTTGTTTGTTTGTTTGTTTGTTTGAACGCGCTAATCTCAGGAACTACTGGTTCGAATTGAAAAATTCTTTTTGAATGGAATAGACCATTTATCGAGGAAGGCTTTAGGCTATATAACATCACGATGCAATTATTAGGAGCCAAGAAATAATGGAAAATGTGAAAAAACGGGCAAAATTATTCATCCTTGAGGGCTTCCATTGCGTGCGCTGCAAAAACGGTTCAAGATACCAAAAATATATGTATGAAAGAATTATTCCTCTTGAAATGATCTAAAAAAATGTCCGCGACAGTATATGTCTATCTTTTAAGATTAAGTCACTAGAACCGTTTTTATGGTAAACAAAGTTGGTCGAAATTAATGCATTATTTGTTAAGAGTTGTATCAACGTAATATACTAATATTATAAAGCTGAAGAGTTTGTTTGTTTGTTTGTTTGTTTGTTTGTTTGTTTGTTTGTTTGTTTGAACGCGCTAATCTCAGGAACTACTGGTTCGAATTGAAAAATTCTTTTTGAATGGAATAGACCATTTATCGAGGAAGGCTTTAGGCTATATAACATCACGATGCAATTATTAGGAGCGAAGAAATAATGGAAAATGTGAAAAAAACGGGCAAAATTATTCATCCTTGAGGGCTTCCATTGCGTGCGCTGCAAAAACGGTTCAAGATACCAAAAATATATGTATGAAAGAATTATTCCTCTTGAAATGATCTAAAAAAATGTCCGCGACAGTATATGTCTATCTTTTAAGATTAAGTCACTAGAACCGTTTTTATGGTAAACAAAGTTGGTCGAAATTAATGCATTATTTGTTAAGAGTTGTATCAACGTAATAATATTAATCTTTATCCAAATAAATGTTTTGTTGATTAAGAGTATTTAATTGTGAACAAAATTGTCTTTAACATCACTTAATTTCAATGAACATCTTAGAAGATATTACAAAACCTTACATAGCAAAACAACGTTTGCCGGATCAGCTATAGAGTCTTGATAACCGCGAAACTCGAGCACGGCTGAACCGATTTGACTGATTTTTTTTTGTTGTGTTTGTTGAAGTCTGGGGAAGGTTATAACAGAGAGAAGATTTTAAAAAATTATCTAAAAAAGTCTAAAAACAACACTTTTCTATATTCTCATACAAAAGATTTGTTATAAGTCAATTTGAACTTTAACACCATAGCATAAAGTTTAAATGTTAGTGGACAGGTTCCGGGAAGGCAAAACAATTATTGAGTGACGTATAAATATTAATGTCAATATTTGTCAATTTTTATACATATAGCATTAAGGCCAGGTTCCTTCAAACAATTTTCAAAAAACAGCCGACAGGCCAATAGCTATTAACATTAAAAAAAACAATGTGACTTTGTTTTAGAGAAATAGGGCAGAACAAGGTCTGCCGGGACAGCTAGTGTAAATATAAGCTAATATTGATACAGTGTAACACCTTTACGGGTTGGACATTGCTTTTATTACATACTGTATAAAAATTTATAAATACAGGCATCTTTCACTTCGCATTCCCCAGTCAATGCAGTAATTGGCCAAGTAATTGCTAAAAGATGTCATGAACAAGACTCGCCGCGTCCTACTGACCTCAGCCGATCTATTTCACCCATATATTTGTGTGAAGCTGACAACCGCCAATTGGACATTATAATTAGAACTGTTGCATGTACCATCTAACTTAATAAATGGCAGTTGGTCAAACGGGGATTTTATTTATAAGCTTTTGTAAGTTCTTTGTTCAATTTGTATTTTTAATGATAAGACACGTCATTTTTACGAAAAAAAAAATCTGTCTTTTGATTTTACTTTATTATAACTTACTAAAAAGTTATTTATTCCAGCTTTTGCTATCTGAACGTTGTCTACAGGCACGAACTAAGACGGAGTCTGCGTCCTGTGTGCCAAATTCTAAGGGTGGCAGACAAGAACATCAATGATTAATATTTCTAAAGTGGGGCTATTTCTCCAGAAAAAGATATGCCTACAAACCTTAATTTTAATATTTATAAAGTTCATTCTAAAGTCTCCATAAATATCTTAACCATATTTTATCTTAATTTATATTTTACCAAAGTTATTGGACATAAATCTCTAAAAATTGTGGTGTTAACATTTTTTCATTGAATTAATCCATATAATTGAGAAACAATGGTAAACAGTCTCGCGGCAGACAGCAGTTTTTACCCCGCTTTGAGAAATTTCAAGATCCAGGGACTATTACAAGTTTACTCAAAAATATACGAAATTAATAGGCTTTATATTATAAAGACAAGAATAGACGAACGTAGGACGATCCGTAGTACGTAGACATTGAAAAAAAGGAGGTTTCGAAATGCAATTAAGAAGTTAACTATTATATATAACTATAACTATAGACAGCATAATTTGTGAAGTTTTGTCTTTTCCGTACATTCCTACAATGGTCTCAAATCCCTATCAAACGAAGCAACAGAAAGATGCAAAGTACAAAATTTGAAATTGATTCCAGCAATTGACCCTATCCAATGGCGCGAATGAATCTAGCGTTTTGTTTAACTATTATTGATGAGAACAATAACCAATTTCACCAATACTCATACGTAAAGGAATTCTAGGCGCCAATTGACAAATTATATTGTACGATTTAAATGTAGTTTGTGGTCGTAGCACTGAATACATTTCATAGTCACAGGCTAAAGTGAAAGAGCTCTAAAAACAAATAATGACTCTAGAATCCAAATGAAGCCTGCGAAGTAATTTGTACTGAGAATTTAAAATTCGATGTGTATTATATTGTCAATTTTATAAGGAAAGTATACACGGTAATAAGTTTCATAATTTATACAGTAAATTAATACTTGAAGATAAGTAAAGATGTTTAAATTCGGATTGATTTGGGAAAAAGATGTAATTGTATAGTAAACAGCTGTCAATCCAGTAAATCATACGATTCCCAAATAAATGTTTAAATCATTGATGGTGACACAAAAGATTTAAAACAACTATAATAGAAAATGATGGGGCAAAATAAGACGGTAATATATCGCAAAAGGATGTGGTGTGTATTGTGACTGTTAGCATAATGGATGAAGGACTGATTTCCGACCACGGCACCGTGAATGGACGTTGAATTTTTTTTTTCCCTATTTCCCCTCGATATCCCGTTGCTTTGAGTTAATGCAACGTCATTATCCCCCTCCTTATTATTTCTACATTTAATCATTTCTTTCCTATTTTTGACAATTTCTCTCTTGTTACAATTTCTTATTTTCTACAATTTATTTAACTATTCTAGTATATTTTCACCATTCTCTATGTCTATTCCCTAAATACATTTCTTCCTTAATTAATTTGCCTCTCCAGTTACAATTACTTAATTGTTACAATTACTTAACTATTCTAACATATTTTACGTTCTTTATTTCTGTTTCCGACTCCCCCATATCTCTAAACATTTCTTCCTTGTTATTCACTCTGTCAACTTAACATTTTGCTCTTCATACTTTCTGTTTCTTAACAATTTATCAATTGGACGTTGGTTAGAATACACGTACCTCTGAGTATTTTCAGATTACGGACGGATTTAAGCAGCACATGCTCACCAGTGGAGGAAAACATTGGGAGGAAGCCCGCATCGCATCTAATAAAAATGTCATGTGCCAGGGTTTCCCTGAGAACGGCAATCAGCTGCGCTACTGTTCACTTACTCAATTAATACAATTTGTATTATTTGAGTAAAGTCTAAGCAAATTCAAAGTAGCATCCATAAATCTCAGCCTAGCGAACGCTCTAGCTAGAGAAAACACGATATTTCGCTTACATCGTGAACTCCATATGATTTGTATACTTTACAATCTCTGTCGTGAACGATTCGCTTTAGATTCCGCTGTTTGGATTTGACGACAAGGAAATTTAAGAAGTTATTTAGTTGTTCACAGAAACGCTCAGTAATGTTTCGGCTCTTGAGAGTGTTCTTTTCTCTTCGAAACTATTGTATTCACGGGATGCGAGTGGTTAAAGTGCCTTTAGAATCATAGATGGGCAAAAAGAAATGAGATTAACGAAAATGATTAACGATTACATTTTACGTTTTTTACCATTAATATGACTGCATTTTGCTCATTTATTTTTTAAGCACTACAGAATCCCAGATTGTATACACATTTATGATTTCTTAATGTTTTAATCATGATTACAGAGCAAGAAAATTAAAATTACGACTACATTTTGTAATCGTTCATCATTAATCAGATTATATTTTGCCCATCTCTGTTTAGAATAAATTTTGCGCCCTAATTTTATACCCCGCATATCTAGTTAATACTCATATCTTCACACTCTAAGAGGAATTTACGTTCAATTTTCTATAATTCGTGGATAATTCAGGAAATCATATGTTATTATACCGTCTAAAATGTTATATTATTAATGAAATTAGTATTTCATATATTTCGTTCAATAATATTCTTCCAATTTACTGTTACATGTTATAATATCGAATTTAATTTGCCTTAATGAAGTTGTTCTAATATGCCTTTACTATATATCTATACTGGCTCAGTGAAGAGACTACATTACACTTAATGGAAAGCACAAGTGTAATACAGTAGCGTTCATTCCATAGATGCATGAAAGCATTGCATGCCCTTACGATAAATAAGTCAGGAAAAAATTGCTTTAATTTAAACAAAAAAAGGAACCCTTTATATTCATATCTATCCTATTTTCACGCCATCTATCTTCCCTGTGATAGTAATATAATGTTTATTATTAATATAATATTCACATTAACTATGTGAATCTGCCTACTCTATCCAAATACCCTATGCACGTCACTGGTGTAATATAAGACGGCAATGACCGCCTAAGGACGAAACTCCGTTGGCAGTTGCCAGCGACATGTCGGCCCACGACAGAAGGTTTCTAGGTATGTGAACTACAGAATATACACAAACTGATCCCGAAACGTGACAAACTGAAGCTAGTCAATATAACATTCTTTGCACTTGTGTACTGTGATTTCGACCCAGTTCGTGCAATAGCCCTACCACCTCAAAAATGTAATGTATATAATATTACGAACATAAATTAAGATTCTACACATCGACTGTCTGTCATGGAATCCAAACATAATTTTTCTATATAATAGAATATTGTATTTACGGAACTTTACAAACATGGAGTGACCATTGCGCAAACAAATGGAATATAAAATATTTTCGATATCCTATAAGAAATTTAGAATATGAATTAAATATAAGAGCTATAAAAGGGTGCATCCACTTAATGCTTGTATTATAACAATGGCTGTCTGCTATCTTCGTTGCAAAGATGTGTAACTATGAGTTGAATTGATAAATATATATACGACGACATCAAAAAAAGTGCTGAACAAAATCAGAAAAAATAATATATTTTAAATTGCTTTGAGGATTCGTAAAAACGTGAGGACATATGGTAATATCTGATTGGAATAGAATAGATGATTAAATAGATACTTTTTTGAAAAAACACAAAATATGCGAGACCTTTAGAACAGTCCTTGTACTCCTTAAAAAATAGATATTAACTAAGTGAACCACGTTCCCAAATATACGGGTATCTTTAACTCATTGTTGGAAATACAAAAGATAAGATTGAGATTACTATAACGGAATTCAATGAGGCAAAAATGATGGAAATATATATATCTCAAGAATATTTATTCAAGTGGTAAATCATGTATTCAAAATGTACCTTTAAGCTTTTTAATTAAAGGGATCTTTTTCATTGCCAATATTATTGGGATTACTGATTTATTTGGGACTAAAAGATTTACAAAAATCTTTTAATTTAAAAGATATATTTTAAACAAACATTGCACATCTTCATTGCATTTTTGTTTTTTCTTCTTCGAGTATAACAAGCCAACAAAAATACGATAATAGCCGAAATACGAAAATAATTGAAATTCATTGATAAATTAAAATCACTGTAAGTCGTATGAGATCGAATAAAGATGAAAATTACTTACTTATTGTTTGTATGGCGGTGTTTAAGGGTTGCGCGGCCGCCCGCGCCGCTGAAATGCGCAGCCTCCCGACTGATTACCAATAAATATGCGTCTACGCATGACCTGCTAACGGCGAGAACTAGCCCCACAGGGAGTTTAAACCTTTTGGTTCATTTATCGAAAATAAAAATACATTAATTAAAGAAATTCTCATATAAATCGATGCTCAGTCTACACGTGAAACTTGCGTAACCTCTTTAGCTAAATAGAACGAAAAATCTAAAGATCCAAACACTGCACACACCCCGCCATTCTTTCGTGTTCATTTGTCTCTTGCGTAAGTGCGTTCTTATCTTTTTATTTTTTAGTGTCAGAGCGAAGTCAATCAAAAATCAAAACAAAAACACAAAATTTACCTTTTCGCTACCCTCAGTGCTTCCAACGCCTTTCTTTTGTATTTTTGTATTCAATTATTAGATAAAAGTTCAAACGTTTTTAAATGTCATGTTTTAAAAAAAATGTTGATGGTTCCTGATTTTTGAGCATAACTAGGCCGCGATCTAATATATTTAGTGTGATATGGCAATCGCGATCTCGAAGGCACACAATTCTTATGACGAACAGTTGCTTTTTAATTGCGCAGGTCAACCGTCGCACGCGCCATATTTTATTGGTAACTGCCATTATATTGGCGACAATACGCTTTTAGGTAAAGCTAATAAGTCTTATTTAAATTTATTTCTTTATTATTAGTCTAATTTACATTTATAAATATACTAGCTGTCCCGGCAGACCTTGTTCTGCCCTATTTCTCTAAAACAAAGTCATATTTTTTTAATGTTAATAGCTTCCCCGACAGATTTTTTTGAAAATTGTTTGAAAGAACCTGGCCTTAATGCTATATGTATAAAAATTGACAAATATTGAAATTAATATTTATACGTCACTCAATTGTTTTGCCTTCCCGGAACCCGTCCACTGACATTTAAACTTTATGGTATGGTGTTAAAGTTCAAATTGACTTTAAAATATTATTACGAATTTTTTGTATGAGAATATAGAAAAGTGTTGTTTTTAGACTTTTTCAGTCAATTTTTTTAATTTTTCTCTCCGTAATAACCTTCCCCATACTTCAAAAAACAAATCAAAAAAGAAATCAGTCAAATCGGTTTAGTCGTTCTCGAGTTTCGCGCTTATCAAGACATAGCTGATCCGGCAAACGTAGTTTTGCTATATAAGTTATTGTAATATCTTCTATGATGTTCATTGAAATTAAGTGATGTCAAAGACAATTTTGTTCATAATTAAATACTCTCGTGTGTAGACAGATGTTGAGAATCGAGACTGTTTCCAAGCGTATATAAGGTTTTTTTTTTGATAGCCTGGGGGATATTGTTGACGGACCTCAGGGAGCTTTTTGGTTGTCGGACTTGCACCGACTAAAACCCCCGGGGTTACACAGCGCTCTCGACTGGATAATTTTAATTTTAATTAAACACAACACAACACAACACAACAGAACACAACACAACACAACACAACCGAACACAACACAACCGAACACAACACAACATAACCGAACACAACCGAACACAACCGAACATAACCGAACACAATAGAACAGAACCGAATACAACACAACATATCCGAACACAACCGAACACAACCGAACACAACACAACACAACCGAACACAACACAACCGAACATAACCGAACACAACACAACACAACCGAACAGAACCGAACACAACACAACACAACCGAACACAAGACAACACAACCGATCCTAACCGAACACAACCGAACACAACCGGACACAACCGAACACAACTGATTACAACCGAACACAACCGAACACAACCGAACACAACACAACACAACCGAATACATCCTAACACAACCGAACACAACCGTACACAACCGAACACAACCGAACATAACCGAACACAACACAACCGAACACAACCGAACACAACACAACACAACACAACCGAACATAACCGAACACAACACAACCGAACATAACCGAACACAACACAACACAACCGAACACAACACAACACAACCGAACACAACCGAACACAACACAACACAACCGAACACAACCGAACACAACACAACACAACCGAACACAACCGAACACAACACAACCGAATATAACCGAACACAAACAAACACTACCGAACACAACACAACACAACCGAACACAACACAACACAACCGAACACAACACAACCGAACACAACACAACCGAACACAACACAACCGAACATAACCGAACACAACCGAACACAACACAACACAACCGAACACAACACAACCGAACATAACCGAACACAACCGAACACAACCGAACATAACCGAACACAACCGAACGCAACACAACACAACCGAACAGAACCGAACACAACACAACCGAACACAACACAACACAACCGAACCTAACCGAACACAACCGAACAGAACCGAACACAACCGAACACAACCGAACCTAACCGAACAGAACCGAACACAACCGAACACAACCGAACACAACCGAACACAACTGAACATAACCGAACACAACCGAACACAACCGAACCTAACCTAACCTAACCGAACACAACCGAACACAACACAACACAACCGAACACAACACAACACAACCGAACAGAACCGAACACAACACAACACAACCGAACACAACACAACACAACCGAACCTAACCGAACAGAACCGAACAGAACCGAACACAACCGAACACAACTGAACACAACCGAACACAACACAACACAACCGAGTACAACCGAACACAACCAAACACAACCGAACACAACCAAACACAACCGAACATAACCGAACATAACCGAACACAACCGAACACAACGAACCTAACCTTTTTTTTTTTGTTAACCCGGGGGAAATCCTGCATTGGATCGTCAGGGGAGTGGTGAGGGCCACTCCCCCGGTATGCCGGACTCTTACCGACTAAAACCCCCGGGGTGCTTCTCCACTCGCGTCTACGCCAGCCCCCGGGCACACCGAGGACCTCCAAGAGGGCTGACGCGCGATCCGCCCTGTGGGCTTCTCCACAATCGGGAGGAAAAATCCTCTACCAACGCCTAGTGGTGCGCGGAAGCACACACAACACCACTGGAGCTTGAAAGTCAGGCAACGGCCCCCTCAGGCTCGTTACCCGACGCTCCCCTCGAGGCGAATTTGCCAAGCAGCGACTTAGGTGCCGCTGCTGGCGAGGCCTCCCTCTCCATGGGCTCCACGCGCGCCTGTGACGGTGGAATGTCGTCGGCGGTGGCGGGAGGCTTCCTCACCTTGCCCGGAGGCCTCTTGATGGGCCTCTTGGCCGCTGCGCAGGCCGCGCTGCCGAGCCGGTGGCCAGCCCGCTTGCCGGCGTCAGCGCACACACAACATCGAGGCTGGGCCTCGCAGCCCTGGGCTTTGTGCCCGGGCTGGCCACATCTGAAGCAGCGACCACTGCGGTTCGTGGTCGCTTTACACGCTTGCCCCACGTGTCCGGGTTCTAAGCAACGGTAACACCGGAGCACGCGGGGCTCCAGCAGGCGGATCTGGGGCTTGGCCCAGCCAATCCTTAGCCCTCTCTCTATAAGGTTTTGGGCCGCAGTGGCTGGGCATGTTACCCAGGCCGTCCCGAGGCTAAACCTTGTCATTTTTATTTGGCTGGCCCGGACTTGCTCCTCCGGGCAGCCTCCCACCATGGCAATTGCGCTTTTGAGATCCTCCCAGATGACGGAGTCATCGAGGCCCGTGATCTTCAGGTCTGCGCGCTTATATGGCCGCGAGACCTTCACGTCCTCCGCTGGGAGGATCTCCTTCAACACCTCAAGGAGGGCGTCCGCCTTCCTATCCGCCTCCTTGGGCTCGCCGGGCACGCGAATGATGCGCGCGTCCGTGAGCGTGCCTCTGAAGGCGATGTCGCGGAGGCCGAGGCCGATCAGGTGACCGTGCACCTCTCCTCGCGACTCCTCCAGGATCGTTTTAAACGATACGCCTCTTTCAGTCGCCTGAGGCGTCAGCTGCAGCAGCACTCCGGCCGTTTTAGGTGGCCGGATCTTGATCTTCTGCGCTGCGCTTTTCTTCTTGTGAGGAGCCGCTTTGGAAGGGCCCCTGTCCACTTTTTTCTGTCTGGAGGGCTTGCCCCTCTTCACCACCTCGGACCAGTCGCCCTCGGTACCGGCGGGCTGGGTCGAAGTTGGAGGTGGTGGGGGTGCCTCCAGTGACGTCACTCCTAGGTCTGCAGCGGGGCGGCTCTTCTTCCCCTTCCCCTTGCCTTTGGAGGGTTTGGGGTTGGGGTTGGAGCTGGGCCCCGGTGTGTCCACGTCCGTTGTGAGGACGTCTTCTGCGGCGTCGTCCGCCGGCTTGGGTTTTGCCTTTCGCGCGGCTTTCTTCGCCGCGGGAGGCGCCCTCTCATGCTGCAACGGCGGTCGCAGGAGCTTGCCCTCCAGCACGTCGTACCGCCGCTGCATGTCCTTCATGGTGCCCACGACCTCGCTTAGTACCGAGCGGATCTCGGCGAGGTCGTGGGGCTGTGTCTCGTCCTGGTGGGCAGGGTCTCTGGCGGAAGGTAGCAGAAGACCCTGCCTGTTATAGCCTCGTATTTCGGCTCGGAGTGCGGCGTAGTCCTCCCGCAACTCCTGGAGCTCACTCCTCAGACGAGCGTTTTCTGAGTTCAGCTTCCTCAGCTCGTCATTTACAGTGGAGGACTTCATCACCTCCATATCGGCCAAAATTTCATCCAGGAGGACCTTCCCCTCGTGAATGACCGTGCCCTTCACATTCTTTGACTTCGTGAAGAGGTCCTTCACTAGGCCAACATTCTTTCGGACTCTCTCCGCCCTGGCATATGCCGACTCGAATTCCTCGTCCGTGGACGTCGCGGAGAGTCGCGACGTCTGTCGTGGGCGCGCGTTGCGCGTCGTCTCGAGGAGCTCTCGCCGAGCCTGCAGCTCCTCAGCCTCCTTCTGCTCGGCGATGAGCCTCTTTTTCGCCTCCCACAAACCCACGTGGCGGCCGTGGGTTGGGGGGCGTCCTCTGGATCTTTGAGGGAGGGCCAAGGTCTTGGCAGGCACCTCCCCGTCAGATTCTCCGTCTGTTGAATGCGCACTAAGATATGAGCGCTTCAAACCTCCTGAATCGACCGTCATAAGGCTCGTAGCAGAGTCCGAGTCCTCGAGACGGTCGAGCACAATCATAAGTTCCTTATCACCGGCAAAATCGGGTACCGTGTGGGAAGCATGGGTCGTCGGGACAGCGGAAGAAGATCCGCTGACAAGCACAGAAGTGCCCCCCCCAGAGAACAAGGGGCTGCCAGAGCGGGACCGAAGCACCCGCCCTGGGAGGGATTCTCCGACCGCAGAGCGGCCGGTACCCTCCTGGGGTAGTATCTCTTTCTTTTGTGCTGCCATCATTATTTTTTTACGTTCATCAAATTTACATACATCACGCTGGAGTTAGAAAGACGAAGAGACATAGAAGAAGAAGATAGAGAGGGGAGAAAAACGAAGAATAAAGACATAAAGAGAAGAAGGGGGAATACAAAAGAAAATAACATACGAACCTAACACAACCTAACATAAGATCCCTAACAAATTTTCTAACACGCAAATCCTGGAGATGGGAACAAAGGAGTAACTAAGGATGGGAAAGGTAGGGGGGTAAGAGGGGTTGGGTGAGGGTGGGAGTAACAGGGCCCTTCTCACTCGTCTTCTCTTCGGAGAAGAGGTAGCAAGAAAGGGCAAGAAAGGAAGGAGGAAAAGGGGAAAGGTGGGAGAAGGAATTGTTGGTCCTCTTCGCCAATAGCCAGCAATGCCTAAAACATTACTGCCTATTGTTGCCCAGGGTGCACCACGAGGAGGTGAGACCAACTTCGCACCCCAACGAACCTAACCTTTTTTTGTTAACCCGGGGGAAATCCTGCATTGGATCGTCAGGGGAGTGGTGAGGGCCACTCCCCCGGTATGCCGGACTCTTACCGACTAAAACTCCCGGGGTGCTTCTCCACTCGCGTCTACGCCAGCCCCCGGGCACACCGAGGACCTCCAAGAGGGCTGACGCGCGATCCGCCCTGTGGGCTTCTCCACAATCGGGAGGAAAAATCCTATACCAACGCCTAGTGGTGCGCGGAAGCACACACAACACCACTGGAGCATGAAAGTCAGGCAACGGCCCCCTCAGGCTCGTTACCCGACGCTCCCCTCGAGGCGAATTTGCCAAGCAGCGACTTAGGTGCCGCTGCTGGCGAGGCCTCCCTCTCCATGGGCTCCACGCGCGCCTGTGACGGTGGAATGTCGTCGGCGGTGGCGGGAGGCTTCCTCACCTTGCCCGGAGGCCTCTTGATGGGCCTCTTGGCCGCTGCGCAGGCCGCGCTGCCGAGCCGGTGGCCAGCCCGCTTGCCGGCGTCAGCGCACACACAACATCGAGGCTGGGCCTCGCAGCCCTGGGCTTTGTGCCCGGGCTGGCCACATCTGAAGCAGCGACCACTGCGGTTCGTGGTCGCTTTACACGCTTGCCCCACGTGCCCGGGTTCCAGGCAACGGTAACACCGGAGCACGCGGGGCTCCAGCAGGCGGATCTGGGGCTTGGCCCAGCCGATCCTTAGCCCTCTCTCCAGGATGTTTTGGGCCGCGGTGGCTGGGCAAGTTACCCAGGACGTTCCGAGGCCGAACCGCGTCATTTTAATTTGGCTGGCCCGGACTTGCTCCTCCGGGCAGCCTCCCACCATGGCGATTGCGCTCTTAAGATCCTCCCAGTTGACGGAGTCGTCGAGGCCCGTGAATTTTAGGTCTGCGCGTTTGTATGGCCGCGAGACCTTCACGTCCTCCGCTGGGAGGATCTCCTTTAGAACCTCGAGGAGGGCATCCGCCTTCTCCTCGGCCTCCTTGGGCTCACCGGGCACGCGGATGATGCGCGCGTCTGTGAGTGTGCCTCTGATGGCGATGTCACGGAGGCCGAGGCCGATCAGATGACCGTGCACCTCTCCTCGCGACTCCTCTAGGATCGTTTTAAACGACACGCCTCTCTCGATCGCCTGGGGCGTCAGCTGCAGGATCACTCCGGCCGTCTTGGGTGGCCGGATTTTGAGTTTCCGCGCTGGTTTCTCCTTCTGTTTGGGAGCCGTTTTGGAGGGGCCCCTGTCTTCTCTCTTCTGTCTGGAGGGCTTGCCCCTTTTCACCACCTCTGACCAGCCGCCCTCGGTATCGGCGGGCTGGGTCGAAGTTGGAGGTGGTGGGGGTGCCTCCAGAGATGTCACTCCTAGGTCTGCAGCGGGGCGGCTCTTCTTCCCCTTCCCCTTGCCTTTGGAGGGTTTGGGGTTGGGGTTGGAGCTGGGCCCCGGTGTGTCCACGTCCGTTGTGAGGACGTCTTCTGCGGCGTCGTCCGCCAGCTTGGGCTTTGCCTTTCGCGCGGCTTTCTTCGCCGCGGGAGGCGCCCTCTCATGCTGCAACGGCGGTCGCAGGAGCTTGCCCTCCAGCACGTCGTACCGCCGCTGCATGTCCTTCATGGTGCCCACGACCTCGCTTAGTACCGAGCGGATCTCGGCGAGGTCGTGGGGCTGTGTCTCGTCCGGGTGAGCAGGGTCTCTGGCGTGAGGCAGCAGAAGACCCTGCCTGTTGTATTCTCTTATTTCTGCGCGGAGTGCGGCGTAGTCCTCTCGCAGCTCCTGCAGCTCACTCCTTAGACGAGTATTTTCGGAGTTCAACTTCCTGAGCTCGTCGTTCACTGTGGAGGACTTCATGACCTCCATGTCGGCCAAGATTTCATCCAGGAGGGTCTTCCCCTCGTGAATGACCGTTCCCTTCACGTTTTTTGACTTCGTGAAGAGGTCCTTCACGAGGCCAACGTTCTTGCGAACCCTCTCCGCCCTGGCATATGCCGACTGGTTTTCCTCGTCGGTGGACGTTGCGGAGAGTCGCGACGTCTGTCTTGGGCGCGCGTTGCGCGCCGTCTCCAGAAGCTCTCGCCGGGCCTGCAGCTCCTCTGCCTCCTTCTGCTCGGCGATGAGCTTTTTCTTCGCCTCCCACAGTCCCACGTGTTTCCCATGGGTTGGGGGGCGACCTCTGCCACGTTGGGGGAGCACCAAGGTCTTAGCAGGTGTCTCCCCATCTGTGTCACAGTCAGAAGACTGCGCGCTCTTATAAGAGCGTTTTCGCTCCGTTGTAGACGTGGAGCCTACCATCACTAGACTCTGACCGGAGTCTGAGTCTTCCAAGCGCTCGCATATAACGCGAGCCACTCGCATGCTGAAATCGGGGTCCATTATGGATGCCTGGGTCGTCGGTGCGGTAGGGGAGTCGGCCCTACCGCCAAGCGCAACTTTGCCCCCCCCAGAGAACGTGGGGCTGCACCGGTCCGAGGACCGGTGGAGGGATTCTCCGGCCGCGGAGCGGCCGGTACCCTCCTGGGGTAATACATCTTTAAGTTGTGCTTGCATCGTAGTTTTTTAGCTTTCATCAAATTTACATACTTCTCGCTGGGATTGAAGAATGAAGAAAAGGGGGAAGTGAATAAAGGGGGGAGAAGAAGAACAAAAGACATAAAGAAGAAGAAGGGGGGAATAGAGATAGAAGAGAGCATTCATCATCCTAACATAACCTAACATAAAATCCCTAGCAAAATAACCTAACATATGTAGCCTGGAATTGGGGACGACGGGAGTAAGTGGGGATGGGGCAGGAGTGAGAGTAATGACTTAGGAGGGATGAGAGAAACGAGACGGGAATACAAGGCAAAGGGAAGGTAGGAGAAGGAATTGTTGGTCCTCTTCGCCAATAGCCAGCAATGCCTAAAAAAGAAAAAACATTGCTGCCTATTGTTGCCCAGGGTGCACCACGAGGAGGTGAGACCAACTTCGCACCCTCAACGAACCTAACCTAACCTAACCGAACACAACCGAACATAACCGAACACAACCGTTTTTTTTTTTTTTTTTTTTTTTTTTTTTTTTTTTTTTTTTTTTTTGGTAACCCAGAGGAAATCCCTAACGGACCGTCAGGAGAGTGGTGAGGGCCACCCCCCCGGTGTGCCGGACTTGCACCAGCTAAAACCTCTGGGATGATCCGCCACTCGCGTCTACACCGGACTCCAGGTACACCGAGGACGTCTGCAAGCCCGGTGCGCGATCAGCCCCATTACAGGCTACGCCAAAAATGTGGGGGAGGTGGGATGTGCTCACCTCCCCGCCGCCTTGTGGTGCGTGGGAGCACGCACTTCACCACCGGAGTATAGCCTAGACGGTTGGCCCCTCAGCCGACCCGCCCGGCTCTCCGCAGGAGAACCCTTGCAATAGGTTCGGCGGCGCCGATGCAAGATTCTCCTCCCGCGGGACAGTAGAGATGATTCCCTGCTGTTCCTCTGTCGCCGCGGGGGCGGCGTTCGGGGCAGATGGACGGCCCCGACCCATACGCAGTGGCCGCTTTGAAGCGGCGCACGACGGGCCGCCTACGCGGTGAAACCGAACACAACCGAACACAACACAACACAACCGAACATAACCGAACACAACACAACACAACACAACACAACCGAACACAACCGAACACAACCATTTTTTTTTTTTTTTTTTTTTTGTTAACCCGGTGGAAATCCCTAACGGACCGTCAGGGGAAGTGGTGAGGGCCACTTCCCCCGGTGTGTCGGACCTGCCCCGACTAAAACCACCGGGGTGCCAGCACTGCCTCTCCTCGCCTTCGCCGAGCCTGGGAATCCGAATACATCCGACGGCTCGGCGAGCGTTGGCCTTTAGGCAGGCCTCCTCTCTTGGAGGGGGAATTTAAACCCCCTCAGGACCTCTCTTGGGGAACGGCGTGTGGGCACACACACGCCGACCCTTCCACTCTCCACTGGACGGGGACGCCCTCAACGTCACCCGCCCAGCCTGTGTCAGGAGGGGAAATTGTCGCGCTGAGAGTCCAGCGCGAACTCGGACCTTCTCCTGCGCCGTCTCTCTCCACGGCGGCGCCGAGGGTTGCGGGGATTGGCGACATGCCGCTCCCGTTCCGCCGCTTCTTTTTGTGACATGACGGCCTCACAAAAGGCCGCCAACCCTCGCCATGCCGATTCCCTGTCGGTGGCCGCTTTGATTACGGCCGACAGGGAAAGGTCGTTGCCAACGACCTGCCGAAGCTCGGCTCAACCGAACACAACCATTTTTTTTTTTTTTTTTTTTGTTAGCCCGGGGGAAATCCTGCATTGGATCGTCAGGGGAGTAGTGAGGGCCACTCCCCCGGTATGCCGGACTCTTACCGACTAAAACCCCCGGGGTGCTTCTCCACTCGCGTCTACGCCAGCCCCCGGGCACACCGAGGACCTCCAAAAGGGCTGGCGCGCGATCCGCCCTGTGGGCTTCTCCACCATCGGGAGGAAGAATCCTCAACCAACGCCTAGTGGTGCGCGGAAGCACACACAACACCACTGGAGCTTGAAAGTCAGGCAACGGCCCCCTCAGGCTCGTTACCCGACGCTCCCCTCGAGGCAAATTTGCCAAGCAGCGATTTAGGTGCCGCCGCTGGCGAGGCCTCCCTCTCCATGGGCTCCACGCGCGCCTGTGACGGTGGAATGTCGTCGGCGGTGGCGGGAGGCTTTCTCATTTTGCCCGGAGGCCTCTTGATGGGCCTCTTGGCCGCTGCGCAGGCCGCGCTGCCGAGCCGGTGGCCAGCCCGCTTGCCGGCGTCAGCGCACACACAACATCGAGGCTGGGCCTCGCAGCCCTGGGCTTTGTGCCCGGGCTGGCCACACCTGAAGCAGCGACCACTGCGGTTCGTGGTCGCTTTACACGCTTGTCCCACGTGTCCGGGTTCCAGGCACCGGTAACACCGGAGCACGCGGGGCTCCAGCAGGCGGATCTGGGGCTTGCCCCAACCAATCCTTAGCCCTCTCTCCAATAGGTTTTGAGCCGCGGTGGCTGGGCAGGTTACCCAGGCCGTTCCGAGGCTAAACCGTGTCATCCTTATTTGGCTGGCCCGGACTTGCTCCTCCGGGCAGCCTCCCACCATGGCGATTGCGCCTTTGAAATCCTCCCAGGTGACGGAGTCGTCGAGGCCCGTGATTTTCAGGTCTGCGCGTTTATAAGGTCGCGAGACCTTCACGTCCTCCGCTGGGAGGATCTCCTTCAATACTTCAAGGAGGGCGTCCGCCTTCCTATCTGCCTCCTTGGGCTCGCCAGGCACGCGAATGATGCGTGCGTCGGTGAGCGTGCCTCTAAAGGCAATGTCGCGGAGGCCAAGGCCGATCAGGTGACCGTGTACCTCCCCGCGCGACTCCTCCAAGATCGTTTTAAACGATACGCCTCGTTCAGTCGCCTGAGGCGTCAGCTGCAGCAGCACTCCGGCCGTTTTAGGTGGCCGGATCTTGATCTTCTGCGCTGCGCTTTTCTTCTTGTGAGGAGCCGCTTTGGAAGGGCCCCTGTCCACTTTTTTCTGTCTGGAGGGCTTGCCCCTCTTCACCACCTCGGACCAGTCGCCCTCGGTACCGGCGGGCTGGGTCGAAGTTGGAGGTGGTGGGGGTGCCTCCAGTGACGTCACTCCTAGGTCTGCAGCGGGGCGGCTCTTCTTCCCCTTCCCCTTGCCTTTGGAGGGTTTGGGGTTGGGGTTGGAGCTGGGCCCCGGTGTGTCCACGTCCGTTGTGAGGACGTCTTCTGCGGCGTCGTCCGCCGGCTTGGGTTTTGCCTTTCGCGCGGCTTTCTTCGCCGCGGGAGGCGCCCTCTCATGCTGCAACGGCGGTCGCAGGAGCTTGCCCTCCAGCACGTCGTACCGCCGCTGCATGTCCTTCATGGTGCCCACGACCTCGCTTAGTACCGAGCGGATCTCGGCGAGGTCGTGGGGCTGTGTCTCGTCCTGGTGGGCAGGGTCTCTGGCGGAAGGTAGCAGAAGACCCTGCCTGTTATAGCCTCGTATTTCGGCTCGGAGTGCGGCGTAGTCCTCCCGCAACTCCTGGAGCTCACTCCTCAGACGAGCGTTTTCTGAGTTCAGCTTCCTCAGCTCGTCATTTACAGTGGAGGACTTCATCACCTCCATATCGGCCAAAATTTCATCCAGGAGGACCTTCCCCTCGTGAATGACCGTGCCCTTCACATTCTTTGACTTCGTGAAGAGGTCCTTCACGAGGCCAACGTTCTTGCGAACCCTCTCCGCCCTGGCATATGCCGACTGGTCTTCCTCGTCGGTGGACGTTGCGGAGAGTCGCGACGTCTGTCTTGGGCGCGCGTTACGCGCCGTCTCCAGAAGCTCTCGCCGGGCCTGCAGCTCCTCTGCCTCCTTCTGCTCGGCGATGAGCTTTTTCTTCGCCTCCCACAAACCCACGTGGCGGCCGTGGGTTGGGGGGCGTCCTCTGGATCTTTGGGGGAGGGCCAAGGTCTTGGCAGGCACCTCCCCGTCAGATTCTCCGTCTGTTGAATGCGCACTAAGGTATGAGCGCTTCAAACCTCCTGAATCGACCGTCATAAGGCTCGTAGCAGAGTCCGAGTCCTCGAGACGGTCGAGCACAATCATAAGTTCCTTATCACCGGCAAAATCGGGTACCGTGTGGGAAGCATGGGTCGTCGGGACAGCGGAAGAAGATCCGCTGACAAGCACAGAAGTGCCCCCCCCAGAGAACAAGGGGCTGCCAGAGCGGGACCGAAGCACCCGCCCTGGGAGGGATTCTCCGACCGCAGAGCGGCCGGTACCCTCCTGGGGTAGTATCTCTTTCTTTTGTGCTGCCATCATTATTTTTTTACGTTCATCAAATTTACATACATCACGCTGGAATTAGAAAGACGAAGAGACATAGAAGAAGAAGATAGAGAGGGGAGAAAAACGAAGAATAAAGACATAAAGAGAAGAAGGGGGAATACAAAAGAAAATAACATACGAACCTAACACAACCTAACATAAGATCCCTAACAAATTTTCTAACACGCAAATCCTGGAGATGGGAACAAAGGAGTAACTAAGGATGGGAAAGGTAGGGGGGTAAGAGGGGTTGGGTGAGGGTGGGAGTAACAGGGCCCTTCTCACTCGTCTTCTCTTCGGAGAAGAGGTAGCAAGAAAGGGCAAGAAAGGAAGGAGGAAAAGGGGAAAGGTGGGAGAAGGAATTGTTGGTCCTCTTCGCCAATAGCCAGCAATGCCTAAAACATTACTGCCTATTGTTGCCCAGGGTGCACCACGAGGAGGTGAGACCAACTTCGCACCCCAACCGAACACAACCATTTTTTTTTTTTTTTTTTT
The DNA here is from genome assembly GCA_036320925.1 of Automeris io. Taxonomy (NCBI): domain Eukaryota; kingdom Metazoa; phylum Arthropoda; class Insecta; order Lepidoptera; family Saturniidae; genus Automeris; species Automeris io. The sequence goes on from JAUDJH010000027.1 coordinate 4,347,868, forward strand.
TTTTTGGTAATCCAGGGGAAATCCTCATGGATCGTCAGGGGGTGGTGAGGGCCATCCCCCGGTATGCCGGACTCCTACCGACTAAAACCCCTGGAGTGCTCCTTCACTCGCGTCAGCACCAGCCCCCGGGCACACCGAGGACCTCCAAGAGGGCTGGTGCGCGATCCGCCCAATGTGGGCTACGTCACGAATTGGGAGGGGCCAAGCCCCTCTACCACCGCCTGGTGGTGCGCGGAAGCACGCACGGCACCACTGGAGCTTTCAAGTCAGGCAACGGCCCCCTCAGGCTCGTTGCCCGACGCTCCTTTCGAGGCGAACTTGTCGAGCAGCGACGGAGATGCCGCCGCTGGAGAGGCCTCTTTCTCTATAGGCTCCACGCGCACCTGGGACAACGGAATGTCGTCAGTGGTGGCGGGAGCCTTCCTCGGCTTGCCAAAGGGCCTTTTGATGGGCTTTTTGGCCGCTGCACAGGCCGTGCTGCCCAGCCGGTGGCCGGCCCGCTTGCCGGCATCTGCACATACGCAGCAGTGGGGCTGCGCCTCGCATCCCTGGGCTTTGTGCCCAGGTTGCCCACAACGGAAGCAGCGACCACTCCGGTTAGTGGTCGCTTTACACTCTTGTCCCACGTGCCCGGGCTCAAGGCACCGGTAGCACCGGAGCACGCGGGGTTCTAACAAACGGATCTGGGGCTTGACCCAGCCGATTGTGATGCCTCTATCCATTACAGTCTTGGCGACGGTGGCTGGACAAGTTACCCAGATCGTGCCAAGATTGAACCTTGTCATTGTTACGTCACTAGCCCGGACCTGTTCTTCCGAGCATCCTCCTATTGTTGCGATGCAACTCACTATGTCCTCCTTGAGGACGGTGTCATCCAAGCCCGAGATCTTAAGGTCGGCCTTCTTGTAGGGGCGCGTGACCTTGACCTCGTCCTCATGGAGAACATTCTTCAGCAAACCGTAGAGGACGTTGGCTTTCCTCTCTGCCTCTTCGGGCTCACCAGGCACGTGCAGGACTCGTGCGTCGGTGAGCGTACCTCTGATGGACATCTCCTTGAGGCCATGGGCGTGGAGGTCTCCTGCAACCTCGCGCCTCGCCTCATCAAGGATAGTTTTAAAGGATAACCCTTTCTCCTTTGCTTGGGGAGTCAGCGCCAGGAGAACACTGGCCGTTTTGGGCGGCCGGATCTTCTTCGGGCGCTTCTGCCCCTGCATCTTCTTTTTACGGCCCGGTTGAGAAGGGCCCTTCTCTATTTTCCTCTTAGGGGGCTTGTCCCTCTTCACCACTTCTGACCAGCTGCCATTGTTATCGGCTAGCTGGGTCGATGTTGGAGGTGGTTGGGGTGCCTCTAGAGGTGTCTCGTCCGTATTAGCAGCAGCGGAGCGACTCTTCTTCCCCTTCCCCTTACCTTTGACGGGCTTGGGGTTGGGGCCAGAGCTGTGCCCCGGTGCATCGACATCAGTGGAGAGGACGTCTTCCGCAACGTCGACTGCCGGCTTGAGCTTAGCCTTACGCACGGCCTTCTTCGCCACGGAAGGCGCCCTCTCGTGTTGCAGCGGCGGACGGAGGAGTTTGCCCTCCAGCACGTTATACCGCCGCTGCATGTTCTTCATGGTGCCCACGACCTCGGTTAGCACCGAGCGGATCTCGGCGAGGTCGTGGGACTTTGTCTCCTCCGGTTTGGATTGGGCAGGGTCCTTGGCGGATGGTAGCACAAGGCCCTGCCTGTTATACTCCCGTATGTCTGCACGGAGTGCGGCATAGTCTTCCCGCATCTCCTGCAGCTCCTGCCTCAGTCGGGCATTCTCCCCGTTAAGCTTCCGGAGCTCCTCATTTATGTTGGTGGACATGATGGCCTCCATGTCCACCAGGATCTCCTCGAGGGCAGACTTCCCCTCGTGGATGATCGTCCCCTTGATGTTTTTGGACTTGGTAAAGAGGTTCTTTACCAAGCCCACGTTCTTTCGAACTCGCTCCTTTCGGACGTACGCTGCAGCATCCTCTTCCTCTGCTGGAGCTGCCGCGGAGAGTCGTGACGTCTGCTGGGGACGGGCGCTCCGCGACGTCTCCAACAGCTCACGCCGAGCCTGCAGCTCTTCTGCGTCCTTTTGGGCCGCTAATACTTCCTTCTTGGCCTCCCACAGACCCACGTACTTGCCATGGATCGGTGGACGACCACGTCCTCTCTTAGGAGCTTTGGGGGTGGCCAAGATCTTAGCTGGCACATCCCCCTCGGACTCACTGCTACAGAAGGGCTTGTATCTCCTCTTCCGGTCTGTGCCGGATCCCACAGAAACGAGGCTCATCTCCGAAGAGTCTGAGTCCTCGTAGCGCTCTAGGGAGACACGGAGCTCCCTATCGCACGCAAGATCAATGTCCTTATGCAAGGCCTGGGTCGTCGGTGCAGTTACGGGAGCCTGACCGTAACTGCGAAGCACCTTTTTGCCCCCCCCAGAGAACGTGGGGCTGCACCGGTCCGGAGACCGGTGGAGGGATTCTCCATCTGCGGGGCAGGTGGTACCCTCCTGGGGTAGTTCTTTTTCAAAGTGTGCTTCCATCATAATTTTGTTTTGCATACATCGAGATTTCCATACATCACGCGGGATTTGAAGAAAAGAAAACAAAGGGGGATAAAAAAGGGGGGGGGGGAGAAGAAAATAGAAGAAAAGAAAAAGAAGGGGGGAAAACAATAGAGAGACATACATCCTACCATAACCTATCACAAGACTCTATCAAAACAACCTAACACGCCTAGCCAGGAATTGGGGAACAAAGGAATAACAAAAGGATCGGAAGGGTAGGGGGAGATGTGAGGGGTTGGGTGGGGTTGGGAATAACGGGACTCTTCTCACTCCTCTTCTCATTGGAGAAGAGATAGCGCGAAGGGGCTGGAAAGGACAAAGGGTAAGGGACAAGGACGAGCTGCTGGTCCGGACTCAGACCAACGACTCGGACTGACTGCACCAGCGAACTGGCGGGCGATGGGGTCGTCAGGTCCCGACGCCGAAAACCGAACACAACCAAACACAACCGAACACAACACAACACAACCGAACACAACCGAACCTAACCTTTTTTTTTTTTTTTTTTTTTTTTGTTAACCCGGGGGAAATCCTGCATTGGATCGTCAGGGGAGTGGTGAGGGCCACTCCCCCGGTATGCCGGACTCCTACCGACTAAAACCCCCGGGGTGCTTCCTTCGCTCGCGTTGCGCCTGGCTAAGATACCACGATACCGCATAACCCTCGGCCAGGCGCGCGTTTCGCCCAGTGGGCGCCTTCTAAAATATAGGGGTGGTGGGCGGAGTGTACCCACGACTCCTTCTTCTAGTGGTGTGCAGAAGCACACACACACCACTGGAGCGTCAAGTGCTGGCAGCCGCCCCCTCAGGCTGGCTGTCAGCTGCTCCTTTAGAGAAGCACCCCAGAAGCGACGGTGGAGTTGTCGCTGGGGTCTCCTCTCTATCCACCGCTCCGATGGTACGCTCGCCTGATTGGCCGGCGTCCATCCGTCTTCTCCTAAGCGGCCTCTTCGCCGCGGCGCAAGCCGGGCTGCCGGCCCGGTGGCCCGCCGGTAAGGACGCGGCGGCGCACACCGTGCAATGGGCCTTCAGGGCCGTGCAGGTTTGGGACTTGTGTCCCTCCTGCCCACACCTAAAACATTGGCCACTTCTGTTGGTTGTGGCCCGACACTTCACGCCCACGTGCCCAGGCTCCCAGCAACGGAAGCATCTGAGCACGCGGGACTCCAGGAGTTGGGCCTGGGCGTAGACCAGGCCAACTTGAAGCCCATCCTTCATTATTAGTTCGGCGGCAGGGGCTGGACAAGTTACCCAACACACACCGCCGCCGAATGTCGTCCATTTTATGGGGCTGACTTGGATTTGCTCCTTGTCAACCCTCGCCTTCCACTTTATCGCGGACTGGATTTCCGCCGAGGTGACGGAGTCATCCAGCCCGGATAATTTAAGGTCGACGCGCTTGTAAGGGCGGTCGACCTTCACGTCTTCTGGGAGGACTTCGCGGAATTTACGGACGATGGCGTCCGCCTTCCTGCTGGCCTCCTCTGGCTCGCCGGGGATTAAAAGTATGCGTGCCTCGGTGAGCGTCTTTCTCATATGCGCTGCCTTGATGCCCTCGTCGTGGAGGAAAGTGGTCACTTCACGGCGAGCAGCACCAAGGACAGTCGCGAAATTGACTCCCTTCTTGACCGCGTCCGGCTTAATTGTCAGCACGACGGCTGCCGTTTTAGGCTGCCGAACCGTGCGACGCTTCGCCATCCGCTTCTTCTGCTTTGGGGGAGGAGGCGCCTTTTTGGTAGTCTTCTCCACCTTCTTCTTTTTGTCCCTTTTCGGCTTCCCGTTCTTGCCCACCTCTGTCCAGGGAGCGTCCTGGGACGATGTCGTAGGTGGGAACGGGGCCTCGGGGTTTGTCTCTTCTGGGTTTTGGGCTGGGACGCTTCTCTTTCCCTTGCCCTTTCCCTTGCCCTTGGCGGGTTTGGGAGGGACAGGGGTCGAGTTGTGCCCCGGCTCCGACACATCCATATCGAGGAGGGCGTCCCCCTCGGCGGGGGTGACCGGCTTGGGCTTGGCCTTCCGCGCAGCCGACCCCGCCGTGCGGGGTGCCTTCTCCGATTGCAGCGGAGGACGCAGTGAGCGCCTCTCCGTCGCCTCCAGCCTGGCGTTCATTGAACGCATTTCCCCCACCATCTCGAGCATGGTCTGTTTGAGGACATCCATGTCGGATGGGGGGGAGGTGTCATCGTGGGTGGGTTTGCCGGGACCACCCAACGCGTGAGGTCGCGTGGGGTCCTGGTAACCCTTCTGACGGACTTCGGCGCGCATGGCGGCCATGTCCTCCTGGAGGTCGCGCACGACCTCCCGTAACCGTTTGTTCTCCCGGTGGAGTTTACGGGTCTCCTCGGTTACGGTGGCCGTGATCACGACCTCCAGTGCCTCCTTAATGGCCGTCATAGCGGCCTTCATGTCGCGTATCACCGTCCCTTTCAGGTTGGTGGACTTCGAGATGCACTCCGACAACACCTCGAAGTTCTTGTCAATGACCTCCTTTTGAGCGAGCACGGAGGTCCCCTCAACCTCGACCACGTCGAGTCTCGACGTTTGGCGAGGGCGGGCGCTCCGCGCCGTCTCAAGGAGGTCTAACTCTTTTCGTCGCCGCTCCTCCTCCTTCTTAGCGGCGAGCATCTCCTTTTTGGCCGCCCACAAGCCGACATATTGGCCGGTCGTGTGAGGCCTACCTCTTCCCCGTTCGGGGACCGCCACGTACTTGGCGGGTACTTCTACCTCCGGCTCGCTGTCCGAGCGTAACAAGCGGTATGACCGCTTTCGCTCCAGCGAGCCGGAGTTGTAGGACATTCGGCTGGACACCGAATCGTCCGAATCCAGGTCGAGCCGCTCCAGGGAAACCCGGAGCTCTCTTCGTCCAAAATCGGAAACCGTGTGGCTTGCCAGAGTCGTCGTGGCAGTGGTGGGGGAAGAGCCACCACTGCGGAGCACATCGTTGCCCCCCCCAGAAAACGTGGGGCAGCCAGGGCGAGAGAGAGACTCCCGCCCTGGGAGGTATTCTCCGACCGCAGAGCGGTCGGTACCCTCCTGGGGTAGTGATTTTTTGCGTTGTGCGTCCATATTTATTTTTTTCCGTTCGTCAAATTGCCATACATCACGCTGGGGTTGAAAATAGAAGAAAAAGGGGGAAATGAATAAAAGGGGGGAGAAAGAAGAACAAAAGACATAAAGAAGAAGAGGGGGGGAGATACAATAGTAACCATTCGTCGCCTAACATAACCTAACAGAAACCCTAACAAATAACCTAACACACGAAGCCTGGAAGTGGGAACAAAGGAGTAACTAAGGATGGGAAGGGTGGGGGGAGCTGTGAGAATTTGGGTGGGGAAGGAGTAACGAGGCCCTTCTCACTCCTCTTCTCTGAGGAGAAGAGGTAGCGAAAAAAGGCAAGAAAGGAAGAAGGAAACGGGAAAGGTGGGAGAGGGAATTGTTGGTCCTCTTCGCCAATAGCCAGCAATGCCTAAAACATTACTGCCTATTGTTGCCCAGGGTGCACCACGAGGAGGTGAGACCAACTTCGCACCCCCAACCGAACCTAACCTAACCTAACCGAACACAACCGAACCCAACACAACACAACCGAACACAACACAACCGAACATAACCGAACACAACCGAACACAACCGAACACAACCGAACACAACCAAACACAACCGAACACAACACAACACAACCGAACACAACACAACACAACCGAACACAACACAACACAACCGAACACAACCGAACACAACCAAACATAACCGAACACAACCGAACATAACTGAACACAACCGAACACAACACAACACAACCGAGTACAACCGAACACAACCAAACACAACCGAACATAACCGAACATAACCGAACCTAACCTAACCTAACCGAACATAACCGAACACAACCGAACAGAACACAACACAACCGAACATAACCGAACACAACACAACACAACACAACCGAACACAACCGAACACAACCGAACACAACCGAACAGAACCGAACACAACCAAACATAACCGAACACAACCGAACATAACCGAACATAACCGAACACAACACAACACAACACAACCGAACACAACCGAACACAACACAACCGAACACAACACAACCGAACACAACCGAACACAACACAACCGAACACAACACAACCGAGTACAACCGAACACAACCGAACATAACCGAACACATCCGAACACAACCGAACACAACCGAACCTAACCTAACCTAACCGAACACAACCGAACACAACACAACAGAACCGAACATAACCGAACACAACCGAACACAACACAACACAACTGAACATAACCGAACACAACACAACACAACCGAACACAACACAACACAACACAACCGAACACAACCGAACACAACACAACACAACCGAACACAACACAACACAACCGAACACAACACAACACAACCGAACACAACACAACACAACCAAACACGACCGAACCCAACACAACACAACCGAACACAACACAACCGAACATAACCGAACACAACCGAACACAACCGAACACAACCAAACACAACCGAACACAACACAACACAACCGAACACGACCGAACACAACACAACACAACCGAACACAACCGATCACAACCAAACACAACCGAACACAACACAACACAACCGAACACAAGACAACACAACCGATCCTAACCGAACACAACCGAACACACCTGAATACAACCGAACAGAACCGAACACAACACAACACAACCGAACCTAACCGAACACAACCGAACAGAACCGAACACAACCGAACACAACCGAACACAACCGAATACAACCGAACACAACTGAACACAACCGAACACAACACAACACAACCGAGTACAACCGAACACAACCAAACACAACCGAACATAACCGAACATAACCGAACACAACCGAACCTAACCTAACCTAACTGAACACAACCGAACATAACCGAACACAACCGAACACAACACAACACAACCGAACATAACCGAACACAACACAACACAACCGAACACAACCGAACACAACCGAACACAACACAACACAACCGAACACAACCGAACCTAACCTAACACAACCGAACATAACCGAACACAACCGAACACAACCGAACACAACCGAACACAACCGAACACAACCAAACACAACCGAACACAACACAACACAACCGAACACGACCGAACACAACACAACACAACCGAACACAACCGAACACAACCGATCACAACCAAACACAACCGAACACAACACAACACAACCGAACACAAGACAACACAACCGATCCTAACCGAACACAACCGAACACAACCGAACACACCTGAATACAACCGAACAGAACCGAACACAACACAACACAACCGAACACAACACAACACAACCGAACCTAATCGAACACAACCGAACAGAACCGTACACAACCGAACACAACCGAACACAACCGAACACAACCGAACACAACCGAACACAACCGAATACAACCGAACACAACTGAACACAACCGAACACAACACAACACAACCGAGTACAACCGAACACAACCAAACACAACCGAACATAACCGAACATAACCGAACACAACCGAACCTAACCTAACCTAACCGAACACAACCGAACATAACCGAACACAACCGAACACAACACAACACAACCGAACATAACCGAACACAACACAACACAACACAACCGAACACAACCGAACACAACACAACACAACCGAACACAACCGAACCTAACCTAACACAACCGAACATAACCGAACACAACCGAACACAACCGAACACAACCGAACATAACCGAACATAACCGAACACAACCGAACACAACCGAACCTAACCTAACCTAACCGAACACAACCGAACATAACCGAACACAACCGAACACAACACAACACAACCGAACATAACCGAACACAACACAACACAACACAACCGAACACAACACAACACAACCGAACACAACCGAACCTAACCTAACACAACCGAACATAACCGAACACAACCGAACACAACCGAACACAACCAAACACAAACGAACACAACACAACACAACCGAACACAACACAACACAACCGAACACAACACAACACAACCGAACACAACACAACACAACCGAACACGACCGAACACAACACAACACAACCGAACACAACCGAACAGAACCGAACACAACCGAACACAACCGAACACAACCGAACACAACCGAACACAACCAAACATAACCGAACACAACCGAACATAACCGAACACAACACAACACAACCGAACACAACCGAACACAACACAACCGAACACAACACAACACAACACAACCGAACACAACACAACCGAACACAACACAACCGAGTACAACCGAACACAACCGAACATAACCGAACATAACCGAACATAACCGAACACAACCGAACACAACCGAACCTAACCTTTTTTTTTTTTTTTTTTTTTTTTTTTTTTTTTTTTTTTTTTTTTTTGTTAACCCGGGGGAAATCCTACATTGGATTGTCAGGGGAGTGGTGAGGGCCACTCCCCCGGTATGCCGGACTCCTACCGACTAAAACCCCCGGGGTGCTTCCTTCGCTCGCGTTGCGCCTGGCTAAGATACCACGATACCGCATAACCCTCGGCCAGGCGCGCGTTTCGCCCAGTGGGCGCCTTCTAAAATATAGGGGTGGTGGGCGGAGTGTACCCACGACTCCTTCTTCTAGTGGTGTGCAGAAGCACACACACACCACTGGAGCATTAAGTGCTGGTGGCCGCCCCCTCAGGCTGGCCGCCAGCTGCTCCTTGAGAGAATGCCCCCAACAGCGACGGTGGAGTTGTCGCTGGGGTCTCCTCTCTGTCCACCACAGAGATGGTACGCTCGCCTGGTTGGCCGGCGTCCATGCGTCTTCTCCTTAGCGGCCTCTTTGCCGCGGCGCAAGCCGGGCTCCCGGCCCGGTGGCCCGCCGGTAAGGACGCGGCGGCGCACACCGTGCAATGGGCCTTCGGGGCCGTGCAGGTTTGGGATTTGTGTCCCTCCTGCCCACATCTAAAACATTGGGCGCTCCGGTTGACCGTGGCCCGACACTTCATGCCCACGTGCCCAGGCTCCCAGCAACGGAAGCATCTGAGCACGCGGGACTCCAAGAGTTGGATCTGGGCATAGACCAGGCCAACCTGGAGCCCATCCTTCATTATTAGCTCGGCGGCGGGGGCTGGGCAAGTTACCCAACACACACCGCCGCCGAATGTCGTCCATTTTATGGGGCTGACTTGGACTAGCTCCTTGTCAACCCTTGCCTTCCACTTTATCGCGGACTGGATTTCCGCCGGAGTGACGGAGTCATCCAGCCCGGATAATTTAAGGTCGACGCGCTTGTAAGGGCGGTCGACTTTCACGTCGTCTGGGAGGACCTCGCGGAACTTGCGGACGATGGCGTCCGCCTTCCTGCTGGCCTCCTCTGGCTCACCGGGGATCAAGAGGATGCGTGCCTCAGTGAGCGTCTTCCTCATATGCGCTGCCTTGATGCCCTCGTCGTGGAGGAAAGTGGTCACTTCACGGCGAGCGGCGCCAAGGACAGTCGCGAAATTCACTCCTTTCTTAACTGCGTCCGGCTTAATCGTCAGCACGACGGCTGCCGTTTTGGGCTGCCGAACCGTGCGACGCTTCGCCTTCCGCTTGTTCTGCTTTGGGGGAGGAGGCGCCTTTTTGGGAGTCTTCTCCACCTTCTTCTTTTTCTCCCTTTTCGGCCTCCCGTTTTTGCCCACCTCTGTCCAGGGAGCATCCTGGGACGATGTCGTAGGTGGGAACGGGGCCTCGGGGTTTGTCTCGTCCGGGTTTTGGGCTGGGGCACTTCTCTTCCCCTTGCCCTTTCCCTTGCCTTTGACGGGCTTAGGGGGGACAGGGGTCGAGTGTTGCCCTGGCTCTGTCACATCCATATCGGGGAGGGCGTCCCCTCCGACGGGGGCGGCAGGCTTGGGCTTGGCCTTCCGCGCAGCCGACCCCGCCGTGCGGGGTGCCCTCTCCGATTGCAGCGGAGGACGCAGTGAGCGCCTCTCCGTCGCCTCTAGCCTGGCGTTCATGGAACGCATCTCCCCTACTATCTCGAGCATGGATTTCTTGAGGACGTCCATGTCGGAGAGGGAGGGGGAGGGTACTTCCTGGGTAGGTTTATCAGGGCCGCTCGACGCGTATGGTTGCGTGGGGTCCTGATAGCCCTTCTGACGGACTTCGGCGCGCATGGCGGCCATGTCCTCCTGGAGGTCGCGCACGATCTCCCGTAGCCGTTTATTTTCCCGATGGAGTTTGCGGGTCTCCTCGGTTACGGTGGCCGTGATCACGACCTCCAGTGCCTCCTTAATGGCCGTCATGGCGGCCTTCATGTCTCTGGTCACCGTGCCCTTAAGGTTGGTGGACTTCGAGATACACTCCGACAGTATCTCGAAGTTTCTGTCTATGACCTCCTTTTGAGCGTACACGGAGGTCCCCTCAACCTCGACCACGTCGAGTCTCGACGTTTGGCGAGGGCGGGCGCTCCGCGCCGTCTCAAGGAGGTCTAACTCCTGTCGTCGCCGCTCCTCCTCCTTCTTAGCGGCGAGCATCTCCTTTTTAGCCGCCCACAAGCCGACATATTGGCCGGTCGTGGAAGGCCTACTTCTTCCCCGCTCGGGGACCGCCACGTACTTGGCGGGTACTTCTACCTCCGGCTCGCTGCCCGAGCGGAAAAAGCGGTATGACCGCTTTCGCTCCAGAGAGCCGGAGTTGTAGGACATTCGGCTGGACACCGAATCGTCCGAATCCAGGTCGAGCCGCTCCAGGGAAACCCGGAGCTCTCTTCGTCCAAAATCGGAAACCGTGTGGCTTGCCAGAGTCGTCGTGGCAGTGGTGGGGGAAGAGCCACCACTGCGGAGCACATCGTTGCCCCCCCCAGAAAACGCGGGGCAGCCAGGGCGAGAGAGAGTCTCCCGCCCTGGGAGGGATTCTCCGGCCGCGGAGCGGTCGGTACCCTCCTGGGGTAGTGATAATTTGCGGTGTGCGTCCATAATGATATTTTTTCGTTCATCAGATTGCCATACGTCGCGCTGGGGTTGAAAGTAGAAGAAAAGGGGGAAGTGAATAAAGGGGGAGAAAGAAGAACAAAAGACATAAATAAGAAGAGGGGGGAATACAAAAGTATAACATTCGTCGCCTAACACAACCTAGCAAAAAACCCTAACAAGTAAACTAACATACGAAACCAGGAAGTGGGAACAAAGGAGTAACTAAGGATGGGAAGGGTGGCGGGAGATGTGAGAATTTGGGTGGGGAAGGAGTAACGAGGCCCTTTTCACTCCTCTTCTCTAAGGAGAAGAGATAGCGAGAAAGGGCAAGAAAGGAAGGAGGAAAAGGGAAAGGTGGGAAAGGGAATTGTTGGTCCTCTTCGCCAATAGCCAGCAATGCCTAAAAAGAAAACATTGCTGCCTATTGTTGCCCAGGGTGCACCACGAGGAGGTGAGACCAACTTCGCACCCCAACCGAACCTAACCTAACCTAACCGAACACAACCGAACACAACACAACACAACCGAACACAACACAACAGAACCGAACATAACCGAACAGAACCGAACACAACACAACACAACTGAACATAACCGAACACAACACAACACAACACAACACAACACAACCGAACACAACACAACACAACCGAACACGACCGAACACAACACAACACAACCGAACACAACATAACACAACCGAACACAACACAACCGAACACAACACAACACAACCGAACACAACACAACACAACCAAACACGACCGAACACAACACAACACAACCAAACACGACCGAACACAACACAACACAACCGAACACAACACAACACAACCGAACACAACACAACACAACCGAACACAACCGAACACAACCGAACACGACCGAACACAACACAACACAACCGAACACAACACAACACAACCGAACACAACCGAACACAACCGAACACGACCGAACACAACCGAACACAACACAACCGAACACAACACAACACAATCGAACACAACTTTAATCTTTAAAGTTAATCTTAAAAGATAGACATATACTGTTGTGGACATTTTTTTAGATCATTTCAAGAGGAATAATTCTTACTTACATATATTTTTGGTATCTTGTACCGTTTTCGCAGCGCACGCAATGGAAGCCTTCAAGGATGAATAATTTTCCCCGTTTTTTTCACATTTTCCATTATTTCTTCGCTCCTAATAGTTGCATCGTGATGTGTATAGCCTAAAGCCTTCCTCGATAAATAGTCTATTTAACACAAAAATAATTTTTCAATTCGAACCATTAGTTCCTGAGATTAGCGCGTTCAAACAAACAAACAAACAAACAAACAAACTCTTCAGCTTTATAATATTAGTATAGATATATATAGCAGTTTTTGGTCTGCACCACGCTAACCATAAAGTGTGGTGTAGTCACTGCCATGTGAGGGTAAAATAAACACAAAATAAAAAACCCTCTTACCACGCCTCTCTTTTTGCGTGGGGGTGTAAAAGTAAATTAATTGCAACCGTACTTTATTACTTTAGTATAATAAAGAGAAATGTAATAAAAACCACTCTAAGTCGCAATGAGTACATTTCTCCAGTATTCGCACGTCTTAAGTGTGCTTTCAGAATGTGTTTACGTGACAGTTATTGTTCGAACTTTTAATAAAATAGAGGTTTATATTTTGTTTACTGTATACTCTGAGAGAATGAGAAGAGAATATTTTTATCGTATTGACTGCGCTAATCTTGTTTACATTTTAACATATTTGACCGTTTTCACGGGTCTTGTTAGAGCTTTCGTCTTGTTCGTTTTATCTGGAAATTTTTCGAAGCTCGGCAAAACCTTTTTTCTTCCCCACCCTGAATATTCTTTCACCTTTGTTTCTCAATTATGCGGATAAATCCGATGGGAAGAAAATTATAGCACAATTTAAAGAGATATTGCACTATACACCTTGTCAAAAATATAAATATATATAATTAATTGTATAGAAAGCGAAATATTCATGAAAAACGAACTTTTAATTTCCGTAATGTAAGAAAGAGATGGTAATGATATCTTATGATACTCTTTAGTTAACTTTTAAAACAAAGGCTTATAAAAATCAGGCTTTTTTTTATGAATATACCTACTGCTTTGGATATATTATTCAATGGGTATGCTGGGTGGTATAAAAGTCTACCGATCCTAGTGCTTAGAGCAAGGGGCGTGGGCACCATCTTGCCCCCCTCTATATCCGAGGTTGATATTATTAAGTTGCATTCTGGCATTCACGATGTATCGCTCTGTTAGCATTAATATGCAAAGCAGTCCGATGTAGTGATGCGTGGCGCTGACATACCGCACAGATGGCGCTTGCGTTTGGGTGTGTTTACACTTTTATTGTTTTTGACGGTCTGAGGATACACCTTTGCGCGACTAATAATAATTACAAAAGTGCTACTTTTACGAGAACGAAGTCGCAGGCACAACGAGTTTGAAATAAATTAGTCTACAAAATGACTTATTATACCTAGACGTTTATAAATAGATAAAGATGGCTATCGCTTTAAAATTAATTGAATAAGTTCACCACAACTCTCTGTGCAAATTGACTGTACGTAATTAAATTAGTTCAGAACGTAAACAGAATCCAAATTAACAACATCGTAAACATTTTGCGTTGTTTACAATACTGTTTTGGTGTCTCGTTTTAAATATTCAAATAGATAGTGGTTGTAGAGACCTTTTTTTTTACTTGGGGAAAATCCTCATAGGACCGTCCCGGCCGCGAAGGGGGTGGCAGTCGGGGTATGCCGGACTTTTACCAGCTAAAAACCCCAAGGTGACTACTTCTGCGAATTAGTGGGGACTGCGGGTCCTGTAATCAAATCGCCGCAGCCCCACTACGTCGCGCCTGACAGGCACAATCACGGGGGGAGACGCCGCCTCCCCCGATACCGACTAGTATACTTCGGCAGAGCGCGTCACAACGCACCGCCGTCTTCTCGGGAGTTGAGTGGTTGTGGTGCCCTAGTAGATCCCGGAATACATTTGCAGCGATGCGAATAGTCCTAGATTCGAATCACGGAAAGTACGTCTCCAGGGTTCTCCAGGTGAGGTACTTATTAGTTCACCAGAGAATTATCGCTTCTGTTAATTTTATTATCGTAGAAAACACTGGTGATTATAACATTCCATATATAACATTAATGAGACAATTTGTAAAAATATATTTTCTCCAAACTATTTATTTTATATTTTAAAAACAGGATAACATTTTTTTTATATTATCCATGAACATTAAAATGTTATTAACATATAAAATAAAAAAAAATGAATTGTCTTACATGAGATATAAGCTCAGATTACTTATAAAAATCATTGTAAAGATTAATCAAACGATTTAATCGATACACCGTAATGTAGTCGTTATAACCTCTATAACATCAGAACCACACTAGCATGCAGCTTTGCTTTCCTTTTTTCCTTTATTAACAAGCTTCATACGCTCTCAGTACTGCCTTGTAACATTCCCCGTTTAATTAATGTTCATGTTAATTTTGTTCGGACAATTTTTGCTGTTTAATTAAACCATTTTAATTGAATCTAATATCGATACTGAGTAATACCTACACGTGTCGGACAGGATTTTTATTACATACTGTATAGCCGCCTTTATCATGAAACGGGTTTTAACTTAAGCAAAGGTTTAAACAGTGGCAAAATTCAGTTTTACAAAATATATTTATTTTACTTTTTTTTCGGCATGTCCTACGTTTGTGGCCTGGGAAAGACCTTCACAACAAAACCGGGCTTGGTGGGCGAACGCAGAGGGCGCTCAGCCAGCGAAATTTATGGGTTGGGCGGCTACGCAAGGGCACCCCTGTGGGTACGGACCTCGACTTGGGCGGCCGGCCAGTTGAAAAACGATCCTAACGGTGATCTACCAACGTTTCGGAAGCGACTACCTTGAGAAGAAACGCCGAAAGAAACTCAAGGCTGCGTCGGAGAGTTTATTTTACTGCTAATATAAAAATAGTCTAACATTTGATATGGTATTAAGAGAAGATTCGGCGCTTCTTTCTTGCTACGAACCACCAAGGAGTCGAATTCGCTTCCTGCGTCTATTAATCTACATCTTATGAGATGGGGATATTCAAACGACAGTAAGTCGGCATTTGCTGGGTGAGCACGCTCCATCATCGGCTTCATCATCACTTTCCATCAGGTTAGATTGAGGTCAAGCGCAAGTATATCTGTAATAAGAAAAGATTTTATAAAAAACTGAAGTTATTTTTGTAAGAACGAAATATACTAGTATTTATTTAACCTTTGTTGAAATTTATTTCATAACATGACTAAATGCTTAAAAAAATTAAGACAGTGAAAGTTACAACCTGTATTGTCTTTATCGGTATTTTAGGTAAGGGTCATAAAATACTGAGATTAAAAGGTATCTCTAGAAGAAGTCCTCATTAAATACATTAAAAATATCATATATAGCGCTCAGGAAACGGTGATTAACCGGGCTACTGGTCACGCTGGGCACGACATACAATTGTGAAGTGATTACATGCACCATCTCATCCTGGAATAAATATGCTATAGTAATAGATTTTCTTACTTTTTTCTTAATAAAATTCTATTAAACAAGGCATTACGATTTAAAAACCATTACCATAATAATAGATAATATTTTTAAAGTTCACAAAAGAAGGTTAAGTATGATGGTAAAGCCTGTGGAATATTAATTCTCTTGCCTTGCCTTGAATGGCTTTCCCTTATATGATCAGTACACCCGCGAAAGCCTTGCAGGCTGTACGTCCCTGAAGATAGATCTCTGCTTACCACATCACGGATTCGACGTCTGTTGACCGCGAAACGTGTTTGTTCGGATATAATTTAAGCTGTGGCATATTCGTGTAATTAAAGAAATAAACAATTGATTAACTATAATAATGTACGGGTGGTTATTAGAAAGTGTCCAGCATTTTATTGTGGTGAGTTTTACGGTATTTAAACGGATAAAAGAAAAAGATAATCATTATTAAAATTATTAATCATTATCTAATTTTATACTGAGCAAACATATCTCAGCACTTTTCTCTGTTTGAATTTGATTTCTCGAATGCTCCTAGTTCGAAAGAAACGATGATCTGAAATGTCGTCATATATTTTATTTATACATAGATAAGCTATAACTGATTGGATACTTGTGTAGGCCGGCATGATCACTGCGACTATTTACAAGTTTTTCTTTACTAATTAGTAAGAGAAACAGACGTAGTTATATTTTGGACTGCATCATGACTACTGTCAGGAATTATGTGGTGATTATATCGAGTCAGGATAAAAGACCGTATACTGTTATGATATATTATTTTCTGTATATCCGATCTCTTGTTTCGATTAGCCTACATCAATACCGTAGCAAGAAACGCTCTATTATGAAGTTGCTAACTTAATACGTACTTTAAGCAAAATTGTACATGCTGTATTGTCCTAAAATTATGGGGACCTTTTTTTACACTGGCTCAACAATGTGACTATAGTATACCTGATAGTAAGTACAGTGTAGTCCAAAAACTGTGACTATCAAAGGAAAATCCATTGACAGACTCCGTCGGCACATGTCGGCCCACATACATATATTACGACTAAAGGTATCTAGGTATATGAGTTACTGAATAACACGGTATGCCACAGCCAGTCACTATGACGGTCTTTACACTCGTGTACAGTGGCCACGACCCAGTTCAGGTAATCGCCTTGCCACCTCAAAAAATATGTTCATTCATATATTCTATTTTATGTACCTATATACCTATAAAATCACCCGATATTTACAGTTTTTGATAAAACAAATTTATTTTCTAAGCACTTTGCTAAGCAAAATCAAAGTAAGGTCTATAAATCCCAGCCTAAATAATATCCTACCAAATACAAACTGGCCATTTCTCTAAATTCAAACTTATTAAAAGAGCGTACGCGCTGTTTATTCACATTCCTTCATTTACGACCTTTATAAATTTTAAATAATTATATACAGATGTAACAAAAGGTTTATCTTATAACAACTTAATCAAGAAAATTTAACTATTAATTTACTATACATTTTGTAAGTTTTACAGTAAACAACACAAGATTAATTTGTTTCTTTAGCAAAAACTAAACCCTACACATAAATTTGTTATAATATTCAAATAATACGAAGTAATTATTGTACAACTTTAGCATGATTCTAATAACATTAATCGGCAATATTTATTTAAAGAAAATCAATTTTATTCAGTAGACATTTAACATATAAAATTTAATTACAAGAAGAATCCAAACTATTTGACAGACAGACATTTTATAAGACAAACTGTTTGAAGCGGGTTGAACGAATCGTGTCCTCGATTAAGCGTAGTTTTATCTCAACTTTATATAGAAGGGTTAATGGTTGAACAAGATTGATGATAAGGCGTGTATGTGGTAAAAATATTGAACAAACTTTGCGAATATTAAATACTTTTTCGTCCATATAAAATGAAGAAAATATACAAAGCTCGAACTTTGAGGCTACAACTATCGTTTCAAATCAAAACATCTATTGCACTCCGTAGTTTAATTTTAGTATAAGTGTTTAGTATAAATGTGTAATAATTATTATTTCCTTAATTGTTGATTATTTAATAAGAATGCTAATGTAATAAGTTCATTTTCAAATAATATTATGAACTCTCTCAAATCTATCTATATCAGAATTGTATATGTGTATAATGAAGAAAAAGGGAATAATAGAGAGTATTCCCTTCCTCGTTTACTGCGTGTTGACACAACAAATGGGTGTCAGCTGAAAATCAGCGCTGGATGGCTCAGCAGGTCACCTAGCCTTTGCTGAGCGGATTTCCCTTTGGCGCATCATCACAGAAGTGGATAATTTTGGTTTTGTTTTCTACCTTGATTAAAGTATCCTTCTGTGTGATATGTTATGCTATGTGCCAAATAAATGCTTTCTTTCTTTATCAGAGTTCCTCACCAGCAATTATCGGTATATAAATCATATTTTCCAGCCCCGATGCTAGATCAATATTTTGATGATTTAAAATTTCTTAAAGTAATATATGTCAAGTTTTTTTTTCTGTTCGAATGTTAGTGTTTTTAACACTTCATCTGTAAACATTTTTTCAACAATTTTTATCTGTAAACAGGGGTTTTTCGCACCATGCTGCATTTTCACCACTTTAATGCACTCACAAAATTCTAAAAAAAATCATGCTATTGTTCAAGACATTCATTTTGAAATACTAATTGAAAAATACCTTCGTATAGAGACAGAAAAGGGCGACTACCGTTCCACTATTTAGGAGTTATAAGCAGAAATTGATTTCGCTCGGACACTGATGACCCCCGTTTATGGACAAAGTGTTAATAAAAATACAGAGAAAAACTAAATAAAAGGTTTTTAGTTTATAATCGATCAAGAGAGAATTATAAGAACATAAATAGACGCTCATTGTCTGATTGCTTTATAGATTGATCAATGATCACCGCTCGCTATAAAAAAAGCTACGAAAAGCGCGGCTTAATTGAGAAAGAGAACAATTTGTGCGTTAGTAATTAATTATTACTCCCCGACAAAACAGCGCCTGATTAAGATCAATTAATTGGCAATACAGACAAAACTTCAGTAAAAAGAAAAAAGTTTTTTTACACTAATTTTGTAAGGAGGTAATATGTACCTACAAGTTTGGCGCACAGAACAGAAGGATAATGTAGTAAGTATAAAACGCACGGATATAATAAATAATAAAAAAAATATTTATTAAAAAAACAATTACAAAGCAGCACATTAAAGTCAGCTGACACCCAAACTAGGACCAGAGATGGGCAAAATGTAATCTGATTAATGACGAATGATTACAAAATGTAGTCATAATTTTAATTTTCTTGCTCTGTAATCATGATTAAATCCATTTCAAACATTAAGAAATCATAAATGTGTATACAATCTGGGATTTTGTAGTGTTTAAACCATAAATGAGCAAAATGCAGTCATATTAATGGTAAAAAATGTAATCGTTAATCATTTTCATTAATCTGATTACATTTTGCCCATCTATGACTAGGACTACCTTTATCTTGGGTGTCAGCACATTTCACAAAATATGTTTTTTTTATTGTCTCCGGTTTTTTTGGGACTTTGGATCAGGCTGACCATGTCAGTCCCATAATTACACTATACTTTTGTAACTACACTACACTATACTATACTATTTCAATCAATGGTATGTGAGTCTACAGAGCATCTCAGCTGCGCAAGATGTTTGATGTTTGTTTGTAGTTTTCAAATCACTGTATCTTTTTTGGGTTTTGAAAAAAAAAGAAAGATGAAGGTGGTACAAACGGGTACGAACGACCCCGAATCAGACCCTTTGGGAAATTTTTTGATTTTCTAAAGTCGGCTGCGGGCCAAATTTAAAACACGCTGTAATTTTTTTTGGTTTGAGGTACAAACAAAAATCAAAGTGGTACAAACGGGTACAAACGATGTAAAATCCGATGGCAATATCAAAACAATTTTTTTCGAAAGTCGGCTGCTAAGTTCACAGAGGTTCCGAACACATTCCACCAAGAAATGGTGTATGTCCTCTGGAACTCAACATAGCTCACACAAAATATGTTACATCCAATTTATATCCGCTGCGTAGCTCCAATTTTAACCCCAAATAATACACTTTACAATAATGTTAAACCTTACGTACATTTATTTCTACAACAGTTCCTCGGTATCATTATATCCCAGATTCAACAACCAATCCTACAGGATAATCTTACATTCGTAATTAGATAAATTCAAAATATTTAATGTATGGTTAATCTTGTTGTATATCCTTGTGCTAAGAATCCAAAATTGCTTCTCTGCAAAATTAGACTTATGAATCGGCATAAGGCAAACATATATCATCATACGAGGTTTTCTTTTACTATCTGTCCCTGTAAGTAACAATCCCTTGTAATATAAGTGAAACAACATATTTTTTATGTTTTCGTAAGCTCATTCATGCTCATCGTGTTTTTTCCTTAATACTATAGTATTTCCTGATACAAGTATGTTTGTGCATATCCAGTTGTTCATATATGTACTTAGAGACCCTCTGTCGTAGTATATGTAGGCCCAGACAGAGATAGCGAGTTTCATCGGTTTTCACCCTTGACGGTCGTTGCTTTTCTTGGACTGAACTGTACTTCTATCAGGAGTAATGTAGACAAAAACAAGTACTACCCAGAAATCAAGAGACCATGATGCGTCAACTCGAGACAGATCGTTGAAATTACAAGTTATATTTAAAAACATTTTATTGGCTTCCGATTTGGCAGGTGTGTGTGTTTCTCTAATTGTTTGGATATAGTAGATAATTTCAGAAACTATGCATCCGATTTTAAAAGAATCACCAGTGTTTAGAATGGACCCTCAGGGTAGAAATGAGCTGTATTTTATCTCGTTATTAACATAAAAGTAAATTGAACGGGAGCAAAGCCGCGGGCACTGCTAGTCGGTGTTAAATAACCTTATAAAAATTCTGCTCCTTACGCGAAAGCTTTCATACAGTCTTATCAAAGATTATAAAATAAGCATAGGACAAATTTCAACATGGAACTTGTGTGTTAGCTTTATCTCTTTTGAACGCGTAGTTTAGCCATTGTGATATCTCGCTCTTTATCCGTGTAATTTTAATTTATCACTGTTAAATCACTAATAATTTCACGTTTTTTCTTTCTCTAATCATAAGTAACTGTGATCAAAAATAAAAATCATGTTAGTGCTGTTTCATGATGATTTTAATAGTCTGTAATAATTTTGAAGACTAATTAAATTCTACTCACACGACAAGCAATTGCGCAACCATTTTTACCTTGCAAAGATTTGGAGCGTCACGTTTTTATGACGAAATATATTTCACAGTTATCCTTATAAATATTACAAACAATTAAAGTGAAGAATAGACTGTAATTATTTTAGAATTCAATAATAATTGCCAGAAACATTTAGAGGCCATAAATTCAGTTATTAAAACAATGAAGCTGTGGCTTATTCTAGTACTATTTTAAACGAAACGTTCTAATTTCTCAATTTTATTGAACGATCAGGACTTACATTTGTTCACAGGAAGAATGTGGGGAGGAAATATGGCAGACGATTTTACGAGAAGCTGGTGCAAGAAACACCGTTTTCAGTGCTACTCAGGTTTCGTATTGCTTTTTTAATTGTGTCTTTAAAAAATGTTACTGGTACATAATATTTTATTTATTCTCGTGCTACAATCCGAAAGAAAACCCATTCAGTAAGGACAAGCTATGAAGTTGAAATTTTTTCAGAAATATTTAAATAGTCACCTTTTACTTATTTCTGACCTGTAACATATAAAACCATATCTCTTGTAGTACCTATTTGGTAACCCAGGGCATAATTTTGAATAGGACCTTAAGAGTCACCGTAAGGGTGGGGGTCCCCGTGAGCCAGACTGCTACTAGCTAGAAATCCCAAGACTCCCTCAACTCCACTTCTCGATCATCTCTTCTCAGTGCAAGAGATGATAATGTGAATACAGTTATCTACATTATGCTAATTTCATTTATATTCCGCATATAAATTAAGCCGGTGTTATTTTTAAAATGGCTTTTTTATTTATAGCAATATCCAGATGCCCTTATGCTGCGGCTCGCGTGCGCTTTAGCTCGTCTTGTCTCCAAAGACTCCAACAGCCCTTCAACATCGAGACCAGCAAGCCCAGCGCCAAGAAAACCTTCCATAAAATCCAAGCCGAGTTGGCGCAGCGCGTCTGTTCATGCTGACAACAGACCTCAAGGATTTAAATGCCCTTTCACCGCTACCAACGCTTTAACGGCTGTTACTAAAAAAGAAATAGATTCTTACAATTCATCAGAAGAAATAAGATCACCTGTTAGTATGTCTACTGATAGAATTAACGTGGAGAGAGAAGAGTCAACTAAGAGAGATTTCAACAGACGCAGTTTAGGAATTAAGCTGGAAGATCACAGAGTAAGGGAGACAACAGAAGAATCGATTCCAGAAGGTAGCCAGGTCGAAAGCGCTAAGGAAGTTGAGACGACTTCTCCGGAATCAGATGGTGGCAAGAGGAACTCTATTCTTAAGCCACCACGAAAATCAAGCTGTACAGGTGCCTTAGAGGTTTATAAACGTAGAGGATCTTTAGTACCATCGAGACAGCGTTTAAACAGCGTTACTTTCGTCACTGGAGAGAAGTTGGAACTCATGAGGGAAAAGTTTGCAACTCCTGAGAAAGTTATGCACTTCTTCGGACGCTGTTTTGTGAAATTCTTCAGTAATTATGGGTAAGTAATGCATAAATATGTTTTGACACTCCACAACCTTAAAACCAATAACACTTTCCCATCAAAATCTATTTCTATTGTTTTTATACTGTGAGTACAATGGGTTGTTCTGAATAAATTTTCAACCTTATATCTACAGTTCCATTTTAAACGCTCACCATTCACTGTCGTTTGAGCATCCAGACAATTTAAATTCTCAGATAACGAAGATGACGCAACGGTCTTCTAGAACATTTTTGTCGTGCACTTTGACATTGTGCATTAATCTTTCGGGTACAGCTTTCCCCAGAGCTATGACATTTGATTATTCTTGGTCAGCAATATAGTAACAAGCCTCTTTGCGTTGCAGTCGTCCATAAAAAACAGTAATCACAACCCAAAAGAAAAAAAAACAATGAAGATCTTTGGACGTTCTCAATTTTTCAGTTATTAAGAGATACTTAATTGTATCTGGTTCCTAATGTTATGAGTTTATAAAGCTTTTAATTTGCAAAACACACATCCACGTTAATTAATTGAAGTTTAAGGGGTGGCTTAGCACGCCTCCAATGAATATTCATTATGAACGTGACCGACGTTTCACCGGTGTTGTTAGATGACAACATATCAACATAAATAAGTTACACAGCCATTATTCTTCATTTCAACTACAGTCTCGTAACTGTTACAAGCACCATGTGATCCCTATACATTAGGCCAGTGTTTTATACGGCATACGAGATAAATTGAAAATACGAATAAATAAGTTTAACGACCTTAGGCTGTCTTGACTATAGTATTTGTACTTGCACTTGGAACGTAATGCATATACTACATCTCTTTTTTTCAACGGGATAAAACGATGCTGTCCTGGATGAGCCTTAACAATTTCTCTAGGCGCGATGGACCGTGGCTTCAGGCCCTCGGCAAAAGAATTTTATGGGTTGGCGGCGACGCAATGGTACCTCTGTTGGAACAAACCTCTTTGTTTAAGCTGGGAATCAGGAAAATAACTAACAAGCGTTTCGGAAGCAGCTACAATCAAAACCATTTATGGCGGTATTGTTTAGAACAATATGCCGGTTATATTGATCCAAAACAAAGGTCCTGGAAAAAAATAGGACTTCGTATATCGAAAACATTACCGCTTGTTACAGCTATCGATTTTTACGACTAAATATGAGTAGTTATAACGAAGTAATACCTTTAGAAGAAACTTCGAAAGAAACTCAAGGCCAAGTGGAGTGGAACCGCTTATCGGTGTGAACTACGTATAATTAAGAGTAATATAGTATAGCAAGGAAAAATACCATTGAAAAGCAAATCATCACAAATGTAAACACCTCAAATCTACATCATTATTATGCGATTGTTTTGAATATGTTGCAACTGGCTTTAGAATTACTCAGCACTATCAGGAAATTAACCATCTACGGGATTCCATTGAAGATTTCCGTAATAAAAAAACATAATATAGCTACCATCGTTTTCTTTGTTTACAACTTCGCGCATCACTTGACAACTGTTGGACCGATTTTCATGGCATTAATAACTATGAAAACTTTAATACCTTGTTTTTTATAGCCAACAAACGCAATTTTTTTTAATACTAAGATATTTCTTATTGGTTATAAGACATAAATCTTTAAATCCCAAATAAATCAGTAGTACCCAGATTGGTGTCAATGAAATATGAACCCTAAGTCCAAAGAATTGAAGCTATATAAGATATAGCGTGACGAAACATTATTTTTATTTTAAAGGTACGATACAATGATCCGTGCCACAGGACGTTACTTTTGCACATTCCTGCAATCCGTGGACAATATACATCAGCGCATGAGGTACACGTTCCCGCGTATGAGGTCTCCCAGTATGCAGCTGACACGAGCGCATAGACACGGCGCTGAACTCGTGTACAGCAGTGGGCGGACTGGATTCACTCATTATCTTATGGGTAAGCTCATCGGTATATATATATATTTTTACACTGGCTCGACATAGTGACTACAGAGTACCTGATGGTAAGTACAGTGTAGTCCAAAAACGAAAGCGACTATCAAAGGATGAAAATCCATTGATAGTCTACATCGTCATGTCGGTCCACATATATCACGACTGAAGGTAAAGACCTACCTAGAGAGGTATATGAGCTACTAGATATACACAAGCTAATCCCGAAACGCGACAAGCCGAAACTGGTCATTATGACGGGCTTTGCACCTATGTACAGTGGTCGCGATCCAGACGGGCACCGGCGCCCTACCACCTCGCTGCTGCTCGTTTAGCACCACCCAGGAGTCACGTGTAGGGAGACTTGGGTAAAATGACATGAATCAAGCAATAGTTAATAAGGAACACTCCCAAGATACTTAAGTTGAATTAAGTAATATTGATGAAGGCTGCGCATATCAGTATAAACATTCTATAAATACTAGCATTGGTATAATGTCAGCATCAGTATTCATTTATTGATGCTAATATTTAGATCATGACGTAAACACAAGGGGCAATCCTTAGGTAAATAATATGACCTGAGAGTTACGTGGTATGTTACAGAATATTGAACGAAATAAGAGATAACTAATTGCAATAAAATATATAATATAAAGTGTGGATTCCGTAACCGTTACTTTCATAAGGATAAAAGAAGAGCTCAAGAGGTTACTAGCATCTCAGTGTAAGATTGTAGGAGGTCTAAACCTTAGGATTCAGACTAGATATCCCCAGTTCGTATTCCTTTTACCATACGACTTAGACAAACTCAACGCTTAGAAACTTGCCTAATCATAGAATGGAATTTACATAACCTGACAACAAACTATTTCGAAAGGTTAATTCTATCTCATACAAAATTTACTTTTCTACTAGCGTTATCGCTGATTGTATATCCATTTGCCTAAGCTTTCCGATTTAAAGGATTCGATCTCTAATCGAGGACCTGCTTATAGGACATTTTTAATTAGATTGGCTTTCAGCTTAGTACCTAAGTTTTAGGGTTAAAAAGTATTAATAATAATAAGTAATTTTTATAAGCCTATAAGAAACAATTACTTGTCTAGCACCTTTTCATTTGGAAGTTATAAAAGGAAATTCATGTTTTTTTTAATAAGCGATATTTTAAAAGAAACGCTAAAGTCCAAGGTTGGTATAAGATTTTCATTCTCACATGATTTCTTCGAATAATGCCTTCTGGGCAAAATTGCTTTTTAGAGGGCTTTTTTAGGAGATCTCTATGTAGACTTAATTTCTAATTTTGAATAGATTTATGGCATATACACTGTTTTGGGTAATTCTAACTACATAAGTTGCAAACAATATTAATCTTTACAAGGATCGTGCTTGATGTTTCTAATTTTAAAGAAGATACGTTACATACGAGTATTAGGGTAGAGTTTGAAAAATTTTATAGCATTAGGGATCTAAAGCATCATACTTATAACATAAACCTTGGAATGTGTATTATATCTCTACAAAAACTAAATATTAAATTCGTACTTAAAGTTTCTGGTACTCGCAATTTTACTGGGACCCGTACGATCGTTAGAGCACCGTCAGCTGTTGGTGATATGTGGACAATTTTCTTTGTAAGAATGTTTTTAATACTTGCGCTAGAAATATTAAAAATATTTTAGCCGCAACTATTAAAGTTAGAAGTTAATTTAATTATTTCCCCAAGTACAGATATGTGTTGTGATTTTGACTTATCTCTTCAATTACAGCAAACATTTTGTCTAAAAGAGTTCATTAACACTTACACACACAGTTAGGAATATTGATTGATATTGACTTTATAAAGCAGATTTTTCTGATACAGGACAATTATATGAGATAGCTGAAGATATTTTCTCCTTGAAGCTAAAAGTTTCTGTGATGAAGGAAAGCATGGAAGGCAACTATTACGTAGCAGTATTGCGCCTGGAGTTTGATAACAGTGATTATGTAAGTTAATAGAATTCATGTGACATTATACTACAAGGATTCTCCCGCATTGGACTTCTATAAACGACGACATGTCTAAATTGCAACTTTCATTCCTACGAATTGTATAGTGGAGACTGGTGCACAAAAGGCGGTGTGGTGGCGTGGCACCGCAATGCATTGTGTGCCCCAGCTCTAATCCGCACCTCTCTAGTGCACTCACGTCTTGAATCGTGCACAGTCGTTAGTCAAATTCAAGAGGAATCTGTTAGCAATCGTCTTAAAGCCGTTCTCACCAAACCCCGTCAACTGAACAAATGTGCGTATCTACAAGATGGATAGTGTCAGCCTTCGTATCTCATCAGTGGGAATGAATCTCCTAATGGCTGCTAGAACCTCAGAAGTAAAATTAGTGACTCTACCACTTATAGTGATTCAATAAATCTATTCCTTGTGCACTGTGATCTTTTTGTACTATTCTGTTTACTGTTTAACCACCCAATTACTAGGTACGTATTCTTTCGAGTAAACCATTAGAACTCTCAAACCAGAAAATTGTTATATACAGTCCATTAAAGACCAAACAAATAGGGTATAAATTCTCCACAAGCATCATTATTACCATAATGGCTCATAAATAAAGTCTTACATGTGTTGAACATCCAATAGCATCTCTGATAAATTAAGCTATTGAAAATTCTGAATTTGTCCGGGAAAAATACTGTAACAATATTACCTTGCTTTGACTTTTAAACCAAGATTTTCTACATTAAGCGCCGCTTATACCATTAAATTAAATCTTGTAGCGTGCACTCTGCCGATCCACTCTCGCGGACGCCGTAATGGTTGTACGGATCGCTTGCGCATCGTCCGCGGTGGACGGTAGGAGGGAGATTGTGTGACGTCTCTCGATCGGCCGCGCGCCTTACATACGGACGCTTACTAATTATTCGCTATTTTATGTAGTTTTGTTGTTTTAAAATTAATATCTGTGCAATAAAGGTATTAGAGTGATGGTCTTCTCGTGTGTTTACTGCCTTCAAGCGTTATAATCTACTTTAAGCTTGTATAAAACACTATTTAATTGAAACTTTTAATTCAACTTCACGACTTTCTGCCTAAGCAACTTAAGAGTGAAGTTGCAAAGGCCTTTTCCGGCTAACAGCATTGTCCTGCCAAAAATAAGAAGAAAAAAAGTAGCTGTGCTGTACCAATTTAAAATCCGTCAAAAAATATTTTTTACGACACTGTTATAAACGTAAAGTAATAAAACGCCCGTGGTAACGAACAACAGAGACGGTGTTGATAGAAATCTAAACGAAGAAAGATCCCAAAGTTCGACCGTCAAAAAGTGCAATCGCAGAGAGTTCTCGTTTCAATCCAGTTCCAGAATCGCTTATTGATCTTTCGCAGCTCGACATTCTGCAAATAAACAGCTGTCTACTTAATATGTTATGGCGGCATCTTTGATGCTAATTGACAGTTTGCGATTTTTTTGATAGTTAATATAAAAGGGCATAAATGTCACTCTATTTCCGTCATAACAATACATTTCTGTCAATGTCGTAAAATTTTCAAATGCAGTAACCCAGTTAAAGATATTTAAATACTCGGCAATTTTTCGAAGTTGAAACACTCTTATCAAAAAAGCTTACATACATAAATACGTACTCGTTCAGTGAACAGGAATACCTGCATGATAAGTAGTGATCCACTATTTTCCGATATAGAAGCGCTCTCATTCACAAAGTGTATTGAAATAAGCCTAAATAAATAAGAAGGAGAATTCTTTCTTAACCTTGTTTGTTATGCTATATCTGAGAATTCCTTTTACTCCCAGACACGAATTAAGGCGAAATCTAACCGGGCTCCGCGCCCCATGCGCCAAATTCCAGGGTCGACAGACGAGGCATTAATCTACGTACCCACTGAATAATAGGTATTTCTAAGAAAGTAGGTCATCCTCTCCATAAAAAATGCATTGAAAATTACAAGCCCTTTTGAACTAACCTTTTGGCCTTTTGACATAATCCTGTCGCACCAAAAGTCATGTGCAAACAAATAAACAAGGACTACGAAAAGTTTTTTTTATATTAAACAATAATATTTACTAAGAAATTAGATTTGTATTATAGTTGTGTTCTTAGTTATTTAGCAAGACTTTTTTGTCAGTATTGACCTTAACAAATTTTTCTAGTTTTTTTTTAGTTATTTTACTCGATACTACGAGTCAGTGACGTATCGTATGTTATAAAATTAAGAAATACAGTATTTTGAAATCCCTGTCGAACCTTGAAAGGGGTATATTTGGCTCACGATAAAATTGCCATAATACATCCGAAAATTATATTAGTCGTAATTATATAAAATAATATCAGCTTATACTAAAATTTATTATATTATATATAGCATATGCATAACGACTAAATAGAAAAACAATTCTTTTGGAGCAGTAAAATGTAAATACAATAAAATAAGTGGTTCCGAGTTCTTATTATTCAAGTGAATGCCTAATAAATACAGTATCGAATTGAGGAGGGTCTGAAATAAATACGCATAAACTCGTTTTGGTAGACTCTGAATTGTTATTAAGTTTATAACTGAGAGATCCCATTGTGTACCATCTTCACCTGATTGCATTACAATATTAATGACACCTTTCGCGACGTTAGAGGAAAGTAGCCAAATATGGAATACCATTTTATTTTTTAATGATAATTTGCACAAACGTTATAAATAAAATACTTTTAGTAGTAATAATTAACAATTATATATTTGCGCTTTATTTTGTAATAAGTTTTGGTGACATTGATTACTTTCAGGCAAGATTTTTTGTTTAAACTAAATAAAGATAATGGTACCTAAATATGGAATAGGTACCCAAATATGGAATACTACAAATACTATCAAAATTTAACCGTAAATTGTATGAGACTCTTTAGGAACTTTAGTATTACGTAGCAAGGAAAATAAATCATTTGCAAAAATCAGAAATCCAGGCGTCAGACTCTGGACCTACGCAATCACTATGTGCCATGAGCCCACAATAACTTGTCCTTATGGCGCTTAAGAAATAGCTTAAGCCATTTTTTCCAGCCATTCCCGTGTCACCAAATGGATTTACCAACTGATTACGTCTTGCCAACATGTCCGCCATTCTTCAAGTATCGGTTCTCATTAAGCCATGAAATTTGCTTTCCATCGTTAAAATGTAGTCTACCAGAAGATTTTCAAGGGTAATCCCCAAACCAGTTTTCCTCCCAAGTTTGGTAGCTGCGGCTTCTTCTGGGGGTAACTCGTTTTTCTAGCATAATCGAAACAAGGTAGATCTCGGTAGATCAAAGTCTTTTGCAGTTTTAATATAACCCATCTTTTTCTCTCTTACTAATTTAATAGCTTCCGCAATATGCTCTGAATTCCATTATTTTTGTTTCATTTTGGAGTTGTTGCTAGTCATTCTGATAAAAATGAAAAATTTACTTTTAATTTATAATTAATAAAATCATGAAGTCAGCTGCTATTCTTAAGAGAACCAAATATGGAATAGTCCATAATTGGATACTATGATCTGTCCATATTTGGATTTTTCGACAACTTCAAACTGACATTCATATTTTTATATTTAGGAAAGTAATACAATCAAATACCGCTAAAACCTACAAAATAACATGTAAACTATCTCTAGAAGTTATGATAATAGTACCGTGTGCACTTTTTGTACGAAAAATACGTATTTTTTACATACCTTAGAAAGTTATGCGGATGCAACAAAACAAAACACTGTGACAATGACTAAAGGGCTCGCTTGACTGACATGTGATGACTTGAACGCGTCAATGGGAATAGAAAGAAGAAGACAAACACTGTTTATTGCGTGTGTGAGCTTCCGTCTGAAAGAATTGCCGGTATTCCATATTAGGGATACTATCCCATATTTGGTCACTTTCCTCTACCATTTATTTATAATTAGCTTATAAAACTAAATCAGCTACCTACTTTAGAATAAACATTAGATTCATAATTAAATATTTAGTATCCAAATGAAACTTCGGTTTTGTCTTTGACTAAAAAGCCAGCTCGTTCAAAATGAGCAAAAGCTCTAGTCGAAGCCGAAAATTTCAATGATAATTTGAAACATCGGTATTAATACAATATCAGCTATGTCAGCTAAATAAGTTATAAATGTCAAAAATCAATTTTTCTATCGCGATTTCAAACGCGAAAATCTCGCGCCCTTTCGCTCGAAGGTCAACAAATATTAGTATGCAATTGTTTGGCATTTGGTTATCCATAACAAATGTCTATTTGCATTTTTCTGTAGACTTAACCGTTTTCGGAGTATATTGGAGTGAAAGCGACTAGAACGCATTTGCTTGTATACCGTACCAATGCGTAAGCACTTTTGTTTTTAACTCATGTTTTGGAATATATATATTTTCCTAAACAGAGTGCGACGGTTTTTCACGCCGAATCAACTCACCTTATTGTATACTTTATAAGCTAAGGCTGGACCCTGCATGGAATACTATTTGCATCTCTGTGATGGTGCTGCTCAGTACTTAATTGACACCCTGGATATGTTGCAGCGGAGGGCTGTCCGCATTGTGAATGATTCAAACGTTAATAAGCATCTTGTACCGTCCCATTTGCGCAGATATTTTGCCTCAGTAAGCGTTTTCTACCGTCTATATCACGGCGAGTGTTCTGAAGAGTTATTTAACCTTGTTTCATCCTCTCCCTTCCTTAAACGGACCACTCGTGCGGATTTATCAAGACACAGCTATACGATAACTTATATCCCAGCCAGGGCTAAGAAGTTTCCTATATATTTTAATTTTACAGGCCGGCATGATAGCTACGACTACCGATGGGTTTTTCTATATTGTTGACAGTCATTGTAGTTTTTTTGACTACACAATACTTGCCGTAAGACGTGGTATGGTGTGCTCTGTCAGGGTATATTTTTTTATAGATTATCAAGTGACGAACAATATTACATGATGACATTTATTGCCTTCCGAGCAAAAGTACTCAAGATATTCGCGAAAAACTGATTTTATGTCCTTTGATATTTAATAACTTTTTTAACCGGCACGTTATTTATGTCGCTTTTTCAGTAATCGTTAAAACACCGTCATAAAGGTGCCAAAATTCAGCCTTCTGGGATATTTTTCGCAGCTCTGGATTTAAAAGAACGAAAATGACCGGACTACTACCGAGCTATGTTCATTATTTATACCTCACACGATGTTCATGCTATCGAGTCGTAATTATTTTATCCGTTTTAGGACCTTGACGTGTACACAATACATTTCGAGCCAAAAGTGTCTGTCTATTACAGTTCCTATCATTGTGCAAAGGCCTTGAACTTAAGCAAAGTCAGTATGATGTCTATAAAGAATCTTTTGAATTCATGTGAGGCGTGTTTGTTTATTTGAGAAAGAACATGCATATTTTTTCTTTATTTACACTTTGACGTGCCCACTTTGTACGTACTTCATATTGTTACTAGCATGCGTAATAAGACGCCGGTATTGATGAACAATCTATTTATTAATCAAAGAGAGCGCACAATATTAGCACGACGCCACAGTAACGTCTCGGAAGCACAGTCGTCGAAGATTCGAAAAATCCAGTTGATAAAAGTTCCTGAACTACCCACTCGTCAAAAATCTAATCGCAAAAAGTTCTCGTAGCGCAGTCGCTAAAGCAAATCGAAAACTTTGATCGAAACAATGTTTACTTGCAGTAGTATAAGTAATCCAGTATGTTCGCAAAAGTCGTATCCGATTGCTTGGAGATATCGGTCGTGTCAAAGAGAATAAGCTTGTATCGATTATTAATAGAAAGAATCCTGCGTTTTTTAAATAGGCAGGACAATTTGCTCTTGGCCACGAAAGGTCTTTACAAGTTAACCGGGTGAAGAGAGCGAG
Source organism: Automeris io (assembly GCA_036320925.1). Classification (NCBI taxonomy): domain Eukaryota; kingdom Metazoa; phylum Arthropoda; class Insecta; order Lepidoptera; family Saturniidae; genus Automeris; species Automeris io. Next base: position 4,380,622 of record JAUDJH010000027.1, read on the forward strand.
CTTCTAGGGTGCTTAGCCAATGAATTATCTGTCGTGTGGTAACGCAAGAGCACCTCTGTGGGTACAAACCTCAAACGATTACATAATATTAAAAGCAAATAAAATGGCAGGTTTTATATTCCGAATAATTCCGCTTTTTAAAAACCCAGAAAGTTTAGTAATTCTTTAAATCAGTCTAGTGAGGACCCTGTCATGATATTATTCCAATTCACAATTATACGGAGAGTTTTGAAGTTATTCGAAGATGTTTTCTGCGACTCCTAACATTTATATTAGCGATCCGGCATTAACTACCAACTTATGAGGATAGGTTGAAGCATATCTACATGCAATAACGTCGTTAATATTGAGGTATGCAGTTACCAGCACTCCATTGTCTACAAAATAATTAATTCAAGTTGGGGCACAATTGAATTCAGCCAATTATCCATTTAAATAAACACTTGACGTATTTACACTATCAAAATACTTTTGTGGACAAATAATGCCGAGTAGGCAAAGTGCTTTTCTCAGTGGTTCCATCGGATGCAGCGATGTATTGATGTGAATAGACGTTATTTTAAATAGTTATAATAAAAAAATAACTTGCTAGTTACTTACTTGTAACTTGTTAGATTTTGATTTTCAAAGAACTTTCAGTTTGACCCTCAAGTTATATATAGATTGCTAAAAGAACTATGGTACAATAGCCTTCATTTTCAGGTCCAATCTTTAATGTTTCGGAAAAACATACCATGCTCATTGCCGACCGTACCTGCCTCCGTGCTCTTACAACTGTTCCCGTTTGGAGTTCTTTTGGACAGGAAAATGAGAATTATCATGGCCGGGGATAAGGTATACCTTCTTTTAGAGTAAAAAGTCCTTTTAATTCATTTGATTGGTCATTTAGTTTTATTAAAACTATGCGGTATAAGAATGAATCCATCGGAAATGACATTACATTTATCGGATCATATCGGGTTTTTTGCACGAAGTGGGAAGAGATACCTATGTCGGCTGGAATGTACACAGGTTTTAGATTGCATTGTATTTTCATATTCTTAGAAAACACTGGCATTATCAAGGTCTAAATTCCAACATATAATATATACATACATACAATATTATATGGGTACAATGTTATATTATATGAGTATATTCCTCTCACCGTATGAAACTCACAAGAAATTCAACTGAGATATAACTAATATTATATATACAAAAAATTGTTTATTTAGACTTTTCTTCTATAACAAAATGTTACAGTTGGTAGCCGCTTGGGGTGGCCCTTTTAACCGTATCGAAAAATTGCCGATCGTTGAGGTCCTCCGGCTGAGGAAACCTAAAGTGGCTTTTACATGGGACAAGGTAAGTACTGTAAAATATTTTTAAAGGGAAAGGTAGAAAACATGAATGTTCTACGTACTTCAAAACATACTACAAATTTCAGTGTTTTTGAGACATTACTCAGACTGCCTACCTGGCCGTTGGGGCTGTAATTCTGTAGGTCCGAAAAAAACAGATGACGCTTGTTCCACGTTTGCTGCAACTAAATCTGTGACAACTCGACGACTTAATAGAAGATCCTTTAAGCCATGGAAAGGGTTCTTGAAAAAGGAAAATAAAAATGTTCTTCGGTCGGCAACATGGCAATGACGCTTGTAGTATTGCAGTTGTCCATCAGCCATAGTAATCATTTTTCATCACAAAGATTGTTATCTTGCTTGCCAACTTAAGCACAAAAAACAGACGCTAAAATATGAGAATTTAAACATGGCCGATAAATGTCTGTGGCGGAGATTACCAATTGTGGTGAGGCATATACCGCTTGTGGGAGGCTCGTGAATCAGAAAAAAGTCTTAACTTGAATCCCCTTTATTATTTACTTAGTGTGCGTTTTATACATATAATTCCCATGACCTAATTATCACAATTCATTGCACTCGCTAGTGCATCGAACTACAAATTAACCTCACAAGTGCATTGATTCCTATACGTGCTTTTACCTTGACCCCTAATTTGAATCTTAAGACGATATTTCTAGAAGTATGTGAATGTTTCAGGTAGTATGCATGCAAACAATGATTTTTGAGTTGGAACTGATGCGATGGCGAGCACGGTCTACAGGGGATACGCGACGAGGTTCGCAGGGCGCCCGCTCAATCCTTTTACGTGGACCTATTTACCTGCTTGAGGAGATAGATTCCCTTATCTTCCTGTGCAGTCCTATGTACGTAGCAATATGATATCTAAAATTACTAGTGTCCGACCGAAAATGTCGGCTTCGGCGTTCACCAATTTACCAAGTTCACATTCGGTAAAAATTTCAAATGGGCACAAATAGCAACAAATCTCTAAGATTTCTGGAAAGCGTCAAAAAGACTGGTGGATTTGGTTGTGATTGTTAAATTACTTTCAATAAGTATCCGATTATAGGTCGATATCTGGCCGAAGCCGAAGCCGAATAAGCGTTCATTAACACAACCTTCATTTAAAACCGAAGGTTTTAAAAGTTCAGTTCAAAATTGGTTAATTGTAGAGGTATCATGGTCTCACTGCTTGTGGGAGGTGTATTAACTGAAAGGCAGCCTTAACTTGAATCGTACTGACATTTGTAATGGCTAGGCACCGCTTCTGATGGAGGCCTCTACAGAATAATAAAATTATTAAAAAAAAAAAAACAGATTTAGATATTATTAGGTAGGTATTTAGGTATTAATGGTATTAGCGTCTAGAGATAAAGCGTCTAAAGATAGCGTCTAGAGAAAAATACCTCAAAACTTGTTAAAAGGCTAAAGCCGAAACTGCACCCCAAGCTTCTGACACAAAAATTACTCAATTTTTTTATAGTTTCACAGCGAATACTTCTTATATTTATGCCAATAATGATCCTAAAATTAAATATTGACTATTTCAGCTTTAATGACTTGGATGAGCTCCGTCTAGCTGGATTGTACCTCGCTGATATGAATGGTCATGGCCTCTCCAAGGAGATGCTATTGACTGGTTGGCAACACCTTTCAAGACTGGAATTACTCTTTGAGAAGGCTGAAAGTAGGAGTCTTTCTCTGGAGAAGTCATGCAGGCTGCTAGATCAGTGGAAGAAAAGAGGGGATCAACTGCTATATTCAATGATACCGAAAGGTATTGCTGACCATTTAAGAGCGGGAAAAGATCCAATGGGAGCTTGTCAGGTAAAATTGTCTTATTATATTTATTTGTTAGTAATTTTCATTACATTACTAAGAAATCAAATCTTGGTATTACCTCAATTAACCAGCATAACGATTTAGAGGCGGTCAGACGTGGGCCTCCGAAAGGACAAAATATTAAATATTTGGATAAATTGACGGCACATTTTAAATAATTATAAAAACGAACTAGCCTCTACCCGCGCCTTTGTAGAGTAGATACTACTACGGAAAGATCAAGTTAGAACTATTTTAGTCAAACTGATTTTAATAACATCTGTAATAATGTAGACAATATAATTAGTAAATCTTCATATTTTCCATTAGTAATAGGAATATTACACTATTTATTAGCATGGTGACAAAAATAAAATAAAAATTATGACATTCTGTACGATGATCAAATTAAACAGGAAGCCTTCAAGACATTTCCGCCTGGACCTCATTCGCCTTAGGTCCTCCATAACCTCAATTCAAGGAGCAAGAGTACTAATGTATTATTTGTATCTTTTCAGGCTTTTGAAAGCGTCACAATAATATTCTGTGGCGTACAGCTAGCCGAGGCTGGAACAAGGGCGGATGTAATGCAAACAGTCGCCTATATGAATGACGTTTACTCGAAAATCGACAGGCTTTTAGATACCCATCGCGTTTATAAGGTACTTTTTTTAATCTAACATTAGATACATATCAGTTTTTTCACAGGTTTAATTACACGAGATAAATATGAGTACGTTAGTGAAACGTGTTTGTCTAAAATTATAATTTACTGGTTGAATAAATGACTTCTGTTTTATCAACGCAATGAAAATTCCACTCCAACGTAAACGAAGAAAAGTCAGTGATATAGCCCAGCGGAGCATATTGAAATGGCAGTAGGCAGGACACTACTCGTAAAATGGATGGCCGATGGAAAGTTCTCGAGTGGAGATCTCGTACTGGTAATCGCAGTGTTGACACCTACAAGATGGACATATGGCTTAATGAATATCGCAAGACGATGATAGATACAGGCCCACTCCGATGTAGCCTCGAGTTTCTTTCGGCGGTTCTTCTTAAAGTAGTCGCTTCCGAAACGCTGGTGATTACCTTAGGTCTTTCCCTGGCTGGCCCAAGTCGAGGTTCCTTCCAACAGGAATGCACTTGCGTTGCCACAAATCGGTTACGCGCTCTTTAAGGCTGAGATTTATAGATGCTATTTCGGCTTTGATTAGCAAAGTTCTCAAAAAATAAATTCGTTTTGACAAAAAACAATATAATAATATAAAAGGTACGTTAATATAGCCATAGTATTCGCAGAGCCAAATCCATGTTGACAAAATCGGTGACTTACCAAATCCTTTGACATTCATTGAGTAATATAAATTGGAATGTTTTAGTAAAGTCTAAGCAAGCTTAAAGTTGCGTCTATGAATCTCAGCCTGAGTGCTCGCCCTTCTCGCCCGGTGTAGTTATAAAGACATTTTCCGACCTTGCATACAAAAGTTTATTGTGCGGTGTCTCTTATATATTGCTCTCCAATAATAATTATTTTATCTTGCACGACTGCATTATAAAGTAAAAAATATAGGATAAGCCTTTGGGAGTCGAAGCTGCTCGCGTCCGTAGGCTTTACCCTAGTTTCCCTACACGTGACTCCTGGGTGGTGCTAAACGAGCAGCAACGAGGTTGTAGGGCGTCGGTGCTCGTCTGGATCGCGACCGCAGTACATGGGTGTAAAGCCCGTCATAGTGACCAGTTTCGGCTTGTCGCGTTTCGGGATCAGCTTGTGTATATCCAGTAGCTCATATACCTAGAGACCTTCAGTCGTGGTATATGTGGGCCGACATGACGATGTAGACTATCAATGGATTTTCATCCTTTGATAGTCGCTTTCGTATTTGGACTACACTGTACTTACCATCAGGTACTCTGTAGTCACTATGTAGAGCCAGTGTAAAAAAAAAAAAAAAAAATAAGGTTATGGTGTTATCAAGGTGGAAACAGTGGGCACGGTGTATATGTTGGTGTCGGGGGCTCCTGAACGACGCAGAGCTCATGCAGCAGCCGCGGCGAGCGCCGCCCTGGCCATTTCGAGAGCTATACCTGCACTCACTATCGGTAAAAATATTGAGCGTTTTTATAATAATTCATAACAAAAATTATAATATGATTTGTTTTGCTAAATGGTAGTATTGAGATCTTAAAAATGCTTAAAGTAATGAATTAAAAAAATATTATTTAGTTAATGCTTACAATCGAATACATCAAATTAACATTAATATAATATTTAACGTAACTACTCAATAAGAAATCGAACGAACAATTTATTTCCAAAAAAATAATCGTTTTTAATATGTCTACGTAAGTTAATTGTCGTAAATTTATAATCAATCTGTATGTCTGATAACACTTCAGATTGCAAGTCTCCGAAAAGTCAATGACGGACTAAAAAGAAAAATATTTATTTTCAAATTCATTCGATCTTAGAGAGACTTGTACTTACAAATTAAATCTAGTTTAAGCTTATATAAAACGTTATTTAATTAAGACGTCTTAATTCAACCTCAATAATAAATTAAGCTTTTATTAAAACTGGATAATGATTCCGTACAAGACAATAAGTACAATTCAACGCTAAATAGCATTTCCTATAACATTAAACCAGATTTAATCTGACAGTACAAACGGCCCTTTAGGTTTTTTTCTTTTAAATCACAATTAAGTAAATTAATTACACATGTTTATATAGAACAGAAGGTCTAGAAAAAGTAACATTAGACCAGAAAAACAGCTGGCAGACAATTGCAAATTTTATTCAATTTTGAAATAACGTCGGTTCGGTATGTAAATTCTACACATTATACATACTTAAAAAACATCTATTTCTAAACTTTTCTACTAGCAAAATCACTGATCGAATGTTGCTTTTCATTTACTTTGATAGTTTTAAAGGGGCTACAAGATTTTTACTCCTGAACTACTTAACTATAGGACCTTTATAGATGTATAAACAAGAATATTAATAAATTCATCAGGTATACATTCCGGCCCTTGTGTAGCGGGAGTATTAGGACTGCGACTGCCCAGGTACTGTCTGGTAGGAGACACCGTCAATACTGCCAGTAGAATGCAAACATCTTCTGAGGTAAGAAACGCTGAGTCGTCTGTAATGAAACAGGATCCTACCCTTTCAAGGAAAACACAAAAAAAACCGAAACTACGTCTATATTTGTTAGTTCCAATAATTTGAATATTGTTTTTATATTGTCAGTGATGTCATAAAATACACTCATACAGACATATAATATAATAAACACTTCTCTAACAATTTCCTCTGTTGTCATCAAACAATAGTCTTCCAGCTGATAGATATGTTTTATTTTATGAATACATAAAAATATACAAGCTACAATGACTTAATTAACACTACACAACCCACGTACAACTTGTAGCTTTTATAATCCGATGAAGTTTTCGCCGGTGAAATTGCAAAAGCCTTTCTCAGCCAACAGCATTTTGTCCTTGCGAAAAAATAAACTTATACCAATTTTAGAAATAGGAATGTCATGGTGTTTTGTTTTTGTTTGCTTTAAATATAATTAAATCAATAATATTTGTTACTTTCTTGTATTAGTAAAAGTCAAGTTATTTTTCATAATAAAATATTAGAAAAGATTTTTTTAGATAAACCAGTGATTTAGACTGTTCCGGTAAATGTAGTGTTAACGAGATACAGAAAGTATTTCTTTCGTCTCAAGATATTTTATTCTTTAAAAAAGCAACTATCGACAAATTCATAAATGTTTAATATATACATCTGGATTTGATTTCACTAAGTTTGGACTTGCTAAGCACATCCGCACAGTTGTCGAGGCGTCGATATCGGGAACTTCTTCTCCAGAGCCAAAAAAATAATGTAGATATAAAATATTTTCGGTTTTACGTTTTTTTTTTATCCCGACACGGCATGACCACGCGATACCTGATGGTAACCGGGATGCTATCCTAAAACCAGCTATGACTATCGAAAGCAAAGAAAAAGATGTCGATATTCCCATCGGACGGGCCAGCCTGCACAATAATCTCTTCACGTTTCGTGCATGTAAGGCTTAGATTATGAAGATTTCAAGGACAGGATGATAACATAACTGGAAATGTTTGTAATTTTGTATTAACACAGAATGTGCATTACTTTAGCGGGGTCGGATCCAGATATCAGCCAAAACTGCAGCAGAATTACCAGCAGGACGGTTTAGGCTTCGACAGAGAGGACTTATCAAAGTCAAGGTAAAAATATGCTTTTTGTCAATGCTTTAACGAGACGTAAGCGCAAATTAACTTACTTTTAACGTCTCGACCTGGTTGCACAGGCAACAATCACGAGCATACTGACGCGCTGCAAAGCTTTCGTCGGGGGCGCGAAATTACTTCCTCTCTACCCGCATTTGTTCTTGATTATTTATATTTTTGAATAGTCATAGAACACAAAACTTACAGTATAAGTACGAGTTTAAAACGCGAAATTTAAAAATGTTTTATATATGTTTGTATAATGTACTAATATAAACAGTATTTCTTTTATACTGGTTCGAAAAAGCCACGACGCCGCACCTGATGGAAGTCATAGAGTAGCTGAAAAAATTCCATTTCCTAAATACAGAAAAACAATATATTTATCGAGTTTAAGAATTATTAAGCAATTTTAACATATTTGCAAGAGTATCAGCGATATAATTAAAAAACTCATCTTCAGTTTCAAAAACCCTTTTTAATTTTTGAAATTATTTTTAACACTAATGAATGATAGTTTTGTATGCAATTGATGATTCATTAGTTTAAAAGCTTTTTAAAATTTGTGAAGCTTTTTTAAAACTTGGCATTAATGTGTTTTATTTTATCTCGCATATCGCAGGACTGTGACCCTTGTGTGTCAGACTCGTACTGACTAAAAATCTCCAGGTGTCCTTCCAATAACTCCACCCGGACCTGGGAATCTAGATTCTTCCAGAATCACATTTACGCCTCGACCAGCTTATCCTAATTACAAATTTTATTTAATTAAAGTTAATTTGGGAAATGTAATTTCCTATTATCTTCCAGGGCAAAGGCATGATGGAAACTTTCTGGTTGGAGGGCGAAATAGAAGAAGAGGAACAAGATGAAGCGTTGCAATTGTTTTCAGTTTTATGCGGAGGCGAATAATAGATATATCAAATACAAGTTACATCTATACTCTTTAAAAAAAATTGAAACGATTTAATTCATTAGTCTAGTACTGGGACAAAACATTTTTAAGCCTAGCTGTTATTATAATACAAAAACATTTTATCAGATCATTGTACGCTAATTTCAGTTTTATGAAACTGGTTGATTCAAACAGTATTTTAATAAACCTTAAATTATAATAATATAGTCACCCTAGACCCCTCCCAACCCACCCCCCCCTTTGTTCGTCACTTTCGGGGTGAACAGAGATATATTAGTGGCATATCCACTTTGCGATTGTCACACCTAATGTAACCTGCAGTGCAGCTTATTGTTAAGAATGGCTCTTACTCATGACATTTTTATTACATGCCTTGTATGTTTCCATGCGATATTTTCCTTCACCAGTGAGCATACCTAAATCCGCATATAATCTGGAAATAACCAGAGGTATAATATACTAGGATTCGAATCTGCGGTCATTGGCGTTGCCGCACATCGGGATCTTTTATCCACTAGGCCAGAGACAAATCCTAAATTATAATCTTTTTGATTCTGATCGTGATTTCAATGTCTCAACTCAAGTATCGACATGCAAATTGTAGAACGTAGAAGATATTAATAATATTTAGGCAAAAAAGGTTTTAGTCATTCGAGCACAGCGCTGAATAATTCAAATCAAGACTCTAATGAACACCGTTAAAAAATCCACAAAGAAAAGGTTATAACGTTAAAATAAAAAATATAATGAATGCTATATAATAATTTAATATCAACACACGAAATAAATTCGTTTATAATATTTTTTAAACATATATGATTTTACATGTATTTATAATTTAATTATAATTACAATGTTAAGTTTAATAAATATTTGTTTCTCTTATAACTAGATGTAACCAAGAGAAATAAACGCATACATTGTGCAAAATATTGTATACTAAAAACGAGTTATCAAACATGATTATTATACAAACAAGAACAACAATTATCCGAATGTGGAATGTCTTATTACTAATACGATGTTATTTGTAAGCTGCTTGCTAAAATTATAACTTAAAGGCTTAATATTCGATCAAAGAAGCTTAGGGAAATTAACAAAAACCTTAATAAAAATGAGGAAAACTATAAAAGCTTTAGCATGGCTTTATTTAAATGTAATATGGTAAAAATATATTAATTCGTGGTGACAAAATATATTTATCTTTAAGGTACTTATTATAGACAGGAAGAAAGAAATTTATTCATCTTGATCAAAGTCATGGATGTTCACAAAATAAAATCCATACTTGTATAGTGAAGTTACAGCGTACAAAACCTGTTCAGTTCAAGTTCCATTTTTTTTTTATCATTAAGGGAGACTTGTTCATAAAATTAAATCTAGTTTAAACTTGTATAAACGCTATTTAATTGAAACGATTTAATTGTACCTCAAAGGTAATTTAAATCTAAGAGTTATTAAAAATTTATGTTTCCGTGATAGAGACAATAAGTAGTTTAACGCTAAATAGTGTTTTATACAAGTTTAAACTAAAATAAATTTGTTGGTGCAAGCCACCTTTAAAAAATATTAGTTAATAATAATATTTCGTCACACTATATCCCTGTCAGAGTGAGCAGGGATAGGATACATATACAGTGTAAACTCCATATAACGTCACTCGATTTAACGACAAACTCCCTAAAGCGTCGATATCACTCGGGTTTGGTTGGTTTATCTTGTTTCCCATACAATGATACACTCTATATAGCATCACACCCACTCTCAATAACGACAGCAATTTAATGCCAAAATTAGTAAAAACTGCGCAGCTGTGTACGTTCTTTTGTCAGTTTATTATCCTAGCCCGTAATAAACTCTACTGACGGCATTACACATATCGAACTTTCTAAGAAATCCGTTCTTTTGTTTACAAATCGGGATTGCTTGCACGTGTTGACTGTTGTTGGTAGGAGTCATGGATTATCTATACGTTATCATATTCTTAGTTACTCACAAGCTTTCAAACTGTAATCATGGCAAGTAAGAGTTTAAAACTTTTTCTTTTTCTAATAGAGATTTTTCTTCTCTCCATTTAACAACAACTCTCTATAACGTCAAAATATGCACAAACCCTTGAGGGTCGTCATATAGAGTTTACACTGTATTTGTTAAAACAAAAACACCAGCCCACAACGTAAACATTTAGTCTCCAGAATTGAGGGCGATTTCCTCAATTTTACCAAACGGTATATGTAGCTATGTTTTTATATTTTCTAACAAAAAAAAAAGCAATAATCAACTTAATTCAACGAACTCGCTAGTAACTTAAGATTTATGTAAAATTTATTTCGTAGAAAAATCAGCTTAAATAAACCAATATTATATTAAATTAAACTGACTGTTTTTATTTCTAAACATCCCAAATTTATATTAAAAAACACTGTGATTTCAAACATTTTAATTATTTCATTATATAAAGAAAATTCTATATTTATATCTAAACCTTTGATCAATAATAATCATTGTGCAAATTAGCAAAATATTTATATGCAATTAAAGTTTTATAACCAGAGGCCATCAACAATGAAACATTCGATAATGAATAACGCTTGTAGAAAAGTGCCAAATATATATTAATAATAATACATCATCACTCCTATACCTTTCTCGGGGTAAGCAGAGGTACTTTAGTGGTTTTATCCCGTTTGCGCATTTGCGCTCACAGTTCACGATGGTTTCTTTCACCAGTAAGCATATGGTGCCTAAAAATCCCAAACCCAGATGTGCGTGCCGGGATTCAAATCTAGGACCATTCACGTCGCCGCGTATGTGTATCACTCCCTTATCGAGTAGGCCACACAGCCAAATATAATCATGATAACGTGACATTTAGAAAGCTTAGGCAAACCCTTTTATTTTACTCTTTACTACTAACGTAATCGCTGATCGTTTGTTACTTTGTTAAGACTTCAGATCCTTGCGGAAAAACGTATATTTAATTAATTATTTAAAAAATATATAATTAATGATATCTGCTACCTTTAAAAAATGTGAGTATTTAACTTCTAGATTAAAATTGCCAGTAGCCCAATCTGTCACAGTTAATATAAATTTTTATTTGACTACAAAACTAATTTTTGTGTATTTATATTTTTGTTTTTCACTAAATATTGAACCAGTTACAAGGAGAAGCATTAATCAATTTAATTTAATTAAATACTATTCGTTTCTGTTGGCACTACAGTATACTGGGACGGTAGGATTATGCTAAGCCAGGGGTCGTTAACCTGCAGCTCGCGAGCCACATGCGACTCTTTCGTTCTTTACGCAAATATTATTTGTTAATTGTAAAATTTGACTTTTCCAACTCAAAAGGTTGCCGACCCCTGCGCTTAACCAAATTATAAACAGTTTCTCACATTACTAAAACTCAATCATTAATCAATGAACTCATTTGTATGTACATTTCATTATTTTCCTTATGATAAGAGTTTATTAAAAATCTATATTAACAATACTTCTACTGTAATTTTTACATAGTCCGACTGAAGATCTGATAAAAAAACTACCCGAATGAAGTTATTGCCGAAGCCGAAAGTTCTAGCAAGATCCGAAATTGAACCAAATGTTACCCAAATGTTGACCTTCGGTCGGACACTATTGATCTTACATATTTATAAGGTCTATCGAAGAAAACAGCAGCAGTAACAACGGCAGCACGAGCTACTTCATCAAAATACACTCCCTGTACGGTTTCTTAGACGCAGGGAGCATTTTCGCTACTGCTGCTTTTCATCGACATACCAGCTATACAGTATAATTTCAACAATTTTTATGTACATATATAAGCCTATATAATCCTTTTTAATAACAGTAAAAATATTTTCATTATCCTGTGATTCTCATTAATGGCTACAGCTGTATCAATTTACATATAAATCTGTATATTCCATTTATTAAATCTCCAAAATACAGCGTTGAAAGACATTTAAAAAAATGAAGTTATTAAGTACAGGAAAGTGAATATACTCAATTTCTTGAATCCCATAAAAACAGATAAGGCACTAATGTGGACAAGTAAATAATACCTTGCTAGCACCAACCTCTCTTTGAACCTTTTGTAGACTTTATAATTAGGGCTGTTTAATTATTTGTGTAGCGTACAGACTCATGTGTGTATTACTCGAATGCCATTATAGAATAAATTATAGGTCGCGACACGACAAGTCGACATTGTTATGGTGGACACCAGAGTGATCGGACGTGTCGTGAGCGCTGGTTTCAACATAATCGTTAATTTATTTATTACAATTAATCTCAAACGTCCAAAGTAAACTATGTACAGTTTGAATTGCATTTAAAGTATAGAATAGAAAAGAATTATTTATAGACAAAAGGTTATGAAATATATTTTTTAAAAAGTGAATATCTCGGTAAAATGGGTTTTCTATAAAATATTAGAATATAATTAAAATAATTAATATTTGCTATAAAAAAGAAAAGAGTAAAAAAGTGCAAATAAAGAACTACAAATGTCAATCAATGTATTATTTTTAACAATAAAGTATTACACTTATATTCATCTCCCGCAATACACAAATTTTAAAAATAGCATTCATTTTACTCTCTCGTCTAGACCAACTATTCAATAACTATTTTTGATTTACAAATTACTGAATTTCTTTGATTAGTAACGCAGAAACAAACTCGATTGTGTACAATACTTATACACAGAATAACAACATGAATGCGATAAATATTTCTTATATTAATATTGATCTACGAAGATATAGACAATCTTCTAGGTTCTAAAAGATGCTCTATCTTTTTTTATATAATATTTTATTTATATAATTAAATATGATACACGATAAGTACTTGATAGTATCGATTCCTTTCAGTACCACTGAGATGCTCAGTCTTAATAAACTGTCGAAAAGATTTAAAGAAACATGACAAAGAAGAGGAACCTTAAAATAATAAAAGCTTTTACAATCAATATAAAACATTCAACTAATACCCTGTATTGTAAACATTTATACAGAACCTTAATAAATCAATCAACAATGCATAGAGAAAATAAGAAGTAAAAAAAATAAATACAAATCACGCAAGGAATGTTCAATAATACACAATCATAGATGGGCACCTTGTAATCAGATTAATAAAAATGATTAACGATTACATTTTACGTTTTTACCATTTATATGACTGCATTTTGCTCATTTATGTTTTAAACACTACAAAATCCCGGATTGTTTACACATTTATGATTTCTTAATGTTTTAAATGGATTTAATCATGATTACAGAGCAAGAAAATTAAAATTACGACTACATTTTGTAATCGTTAATCATTAATCAGATTACAATTTGCCCATCTCTGTACACAATGTGTATTATTATAGGACATTATAGGATTAAAGCCCATTTTGAATCTTAATTAGAGATATAGATTACAAATACAGTATCACAATTATTTATATAGACTTATTGTATAAAGAGTATGCTTACATCTAAGAGTGTGAACGAGCTGCATAAATTCGAGACTACTTTTTAAACAGCGCCGTGACTTCCTCGATTGTTCTGTTCTTCGTTTCGGGCAGTTTGAAGTACGTAAATACGAAGAATAAGATCAGGAGCACCGTGAAAGGCAAGAAAACGTAATTACCCAAAGCATTTGACATCGGGATGAAAGTCAAGCCGACGATAAAGTTGGCAAACCAGTTGACCAAAGCGCCTACACTGACAGCAGCACTCCTGGCTCCTTGACCGAAGAGTTCGGACAAAATCATCCAAGGTATTGAACTAGGGCCGACGCCAAAGAACCCAACATAGAGGAAGGTGAAAATGACAGCGAATATACTCATCGTAGTGTTATTTTCGTATGTAAAGAACGCTATTGTCATCAGAACCGAGAAGACAGCCATGCCACCAAGACCCCATAACTGAAGAGTGCGACGGCCTAAGTAGTCCATTAAGGGTATGGACACGAGTGCCATAATGAAAAGCATACTGCCGACACCTATTACGGCCAAACGTGCTACGTCTTCGGCAAGGCCAGCACTGACGAATATTGTAGCAGAATAATACAACACTGCATTAATGCCGCCCAACTGCTGTGAAAGGTGCATCACGATTCCAATGATGAGGGGCGTCCTTAAAGCTTGGATTGTGAACAAGTCGCAAATCGTAAACGTTTGCTCTTGACGAGCAGCTCGGTCCTCGATGTGCATATCGTTTATTTCGCCTTCTATTTCATTACTGCCTCTAATTTTCGTCAATGCTATTCTAGCCCTTTCTTCATCATGGATTCCGAGTAATAAAAATCTAGGTGATTCAGGAGCAAATGGTAACATAATGCATTGCACCGCTGATGGTATTAATGCTAATCCGAGAAGCCAAGGCCAGCCCTCGTCACTGCCTAATATCACATCAATGCCCAAGATTTGCCCAATTACCAAACCAAACGCTACTGCCAGCTGATTTACTGTACCAAAAGCGCCTCGCAACCTCAAAGGGGCTACCTCTGAGACATACGTTGGCGAGGCAGTTGTTGCGAATCCGCAATTAATTCCTATTAAAAACCTGCCAATGATAAGCATTTCAACTGAGGCAGCAACCTTACTGAACGCCATGAAAGCTGCTCCAATAACGCCAAATGCAGCGTTGAAGAGCAGAGCATTTTTGCGGCCTTGGCATTCTAACATCCAACTAGCTAAAGGGCAACCAATCATGCCGCCGACGGCGAATATACTGACAATAACACTGAAAATTAAGGACGGGGATGCGTCATATTGCTCACGAATGAAGTTCTCGATGAAAGTACGTGGTGCGTTGATGACGCCGGTGTTAAATCCGAACTGGAGCATCCCCAGTACGGCGGCGCTGACTGCATAAAGCAGTACACCTGTCGTGCTGCCCGACATCCTCACAGGCTGATGTGATGCGCCTGAAAAAGATAAAAGTATATCACTTAATACTTGCATAATAAGTGTCTCTTATTTAGAAAACTAAACCGAATTCGAATGTCAATTAGTTTTATTTAACAATAAAGCAATTACAAAAACATCTCGTAACCTCCGCGTAGAAAAAACTCTGCGTTGCGGGCTGACACCGCAAATACAGGCATAGCAATAAACAGGTCTAACAAAATGAGATAATATTAGGTCCTTACATATGAAATTGGCGTTTTTCGTACAGGCCACTTTAATCACAAATTTCTCCTCTTTGGTAAGGAATTCCAAATTCAAATTTGTACAGCTATAGACTCATGTATTTGTGCTTCGATGATCGTCATTCATTTGTTTTTTTCTGTTTGCGTCACTCATTTTACAAAATGGAAAACTTAAAATATCGCATTATTTACGAGTACGAGTTCCGCCGTGGCACTAGTGCTGCGGAATCAACTCGAAGGGTGAATGATGTGTATGGCGGTCGTGTTGCAAAAGAAAACACAGTTCGTTTTTGGTTCCAACGTTTTCGTTCTGGAAATTTCGACCTGCAGAACAAGCCCCGTGGACGGCCTGAGACTCAAGTTGATAATGAAGAGTTGAAGGCTATTGTGGAAGCAGATCCATAGCAAACCACGTCCGAGTTAGCTGCAGGCTGCGATGTTAGTGATAAAACTGTTTTAATTCACTTGAAGCAAATTGGGAAGATTAAAAAGCTTGAAAGGTGGGTACCTCACGAATTGACTGAAGCAAACCGGCAAACGCGCGTCGACTGCTGCGTTACATTGCTAAACCGGCACAATAATGAAGGTATTTTAAACCGAATCATTACCTGTGATGAAAAATGGGTTCTTTACGATAATCGGAAGCGCTCAGCGCAATGGTTGGATCCTGGCCAGCCAGCCAAATCCTGCCCCAAGCGAAAATTAACCCCAAAAAAGTTACGTGTAAGCGTTTGATGGACTAGTGTCGGTATTGTTCATTACAGTTTTCTCAAATCTGGCCAGACTATTACGGCTGATGTCTATTGTCAGCAATCGCAAACCATGATGGAAAAGCTAGCGGCTAAACAACCTAGGCTGGTCAATCGCTCCACGCCACTGCTGCTTCACGACAACGCTAGACCACACACTGCGCAACAGACGGCTACTAAATTAGAAGAGCTTCAATTGGAAAGTCTAAGACATCCTCCGTACTCCCCGGACCTTGCTCCAACAGATTACCATTTTTTTCGAAATTTGGATAACTTCTTGCAAGGGAAAAAATTCAACTCCGATGGGGCAGTTCAAATCGCCTTCAAAGATTTTATTGATTCCCGTCCGACTGGTTTTTTTAGTAAAGGGATCAATGAACTACCTATGAGATGGCAAAAGTGCATAGAAAATAATGGTTCATACTTTGATTAATTAAATATATTATATTAAAAAATATTCGACATTTTGTTCCTCCCATACAAAACGCCAATTTCATATGTAAGGACCTAATATGTAGATGGTGATGAGACAATATGGGATAGGGTGAGCGAGTACACCTTAGCGAATTAGTATTCGTCATTAAATGTCAAATCATGTTGAGCTTATGATTTCCAAACGATTAAGCAGAGGCGCGTTTAAATAATAATAATCCCGTAAAGAAAATTTTCTCAGGACGCTTAAACTTTTATGACTAACAAGAAGTGCAATGTTATAATTAGAGATGGGCAAAATGTAATCCGATTAATGATGAACGATTACAAAATGGAGTCGTAATTTTTTTAATTTTCTTGCTCTGTAATCGTGATTAAATCCATTTAAACATAAGAAACAACATAAGAACATTAAGAAATGATAAATGTGTATACAATCTGGGATTTTGTAGTGTTTAAAACATAAATGAGCAAAATGCAGTCATATTAATGGTAAAAAACGTAAAAAGTAATCGTTTTACACTTTTTTCTTATCTGATTACATTTTGCCCATCAATGATTATAATAAGTAATATTAAGCAAATGCTACGTGTAATAGTTGCCAAAACTCGGCTACTTGGTAAGGAACCTAATTTATTTGTATATATTAGGTCCTTACATATGAAATTGGCGTTTTGTATGGGAGGAACAAAAAGTCGAATATTTTTTTAATATAATATATTTAATTAATCAAAGTATGAACCGCTTCCACAATAGCCTTCAACTCTTCATTATCAACTTGAGTCTCAGGCCGTCCACGGGGCTTGTTCTGCACGTCGAAATTTCCAGAACGAAAACGTTGGAACCAAAAACGAACTGTGTTTTCTTTTGCAACACGACCGCCATACACATCATTCACCCTTAGAGTTGTTTCCGCAGCACTAGTGCCACGGCGGAACTCGTACTCGTAAATAATGCGATATTTTAAGTTTTCCATTTTGTAAAATGAGTGACGCAAACAGAAAAAAACAGAAGAAAAAAACAAATGAATGACGATCATCGAAGCACAAATACATGAGTCTATAGCTGTACAAATTTGAATTTGGAATTCCTTACCAAAGAGGAGAAATTTGTGATTAAATTGGCCAGTACGAAAAACGCCAATTTCATATGTAAGGACCTAATATAATAATAATGTGTATATGTAACGTGTATGTGTAATACAATAATTAAGTAAATAGTATATGCGTGCTCCTCGAAGCAGCATAGCCGAATAGAATAGCACCCCCCTCTTCTTGCTGAGGTGTCGTAAAAGGCGGCTAAGGTATCTCTTGAACACCGCAATTGAACCAGGTGTTTAGAGAAGGGAAAACTCGACCAAACCTGCATCCTGCTCCCTCCCGATCGTACTGGTTCTCCTTTCCATCGGGCCTGAGGGAGCTCGGACGAGAGAGTGCTTTTCTGACTGCACTTAAATATCTCCTGCGCAATTGACTGTTTCCGAAAACTGGACATCGAATTTCTTAACCGGTGTTGAAACAGTCGCCGTGGCCGAAACCGGCTAGGACATCATCACCATCATCATGTGTAATATAGACATTAACTTGAAAATCTTCAGTCTACTTTTTGAATAAATAAAAAGCAAAACTTAGTTGCTATCCAGTAACAACACAGGTTTGCTAACAAAAGTGAACTGTAACAGTAGTCAAAGAATTTGTATTTAAGATTATTCCTAAGCGAGTACAGTAAGTACTACAGATATCCAAGTAAATATTGACATGTGATAAAGTAAAATCAGTTGTCATGATACAGGGACTGTAAAAACCGTCTTAGTTACATAAAATAGATAAAAATATCACTCGCATAAAACTGTAGAGGAAGATGATAAATTTTCAAGTTATTATGAGTAGAGACATTAATTATTATAAATAATTGCAAACTATTCTGTATAGCAAAGATTTATTTATTTGTTTTGTCTAGAGAATATTGAAATAATTATAACTATCGAGGGGTGAAAGGTTATTTGGTTTAAATGACATTTTTTGACGATATAGTAATATACTAGATATTTTCGGAATCAGCGTTTTTTACCGATTCTATATATATTTCATCAAAAAATGTAGCTTATATAGTAGCAAATAGCCTTTCACCCCCCGATATTATGATAGACGCGACATTTATATTAAATACCATTAAAACAATACATTTCATTAGATTACATTTTGTTTCTTAATAATTCAATATTATCTACCTCATAATTCGTGATATTATTTAAAAAATCACTCACTACACTTAAGAAATTAATAAAAAATACGTAAAATACATTAGGAGTAAAAATATGTTTATTTTTTATTTTACGCACCTTTCATGATGATAACCTTTATGCAATGGAACAAGGAATTCGGTGTCTGCTGATTACAGACTTGTCTCAAGTCACTTCAGATAAACCCATTGATATTGCAAACATGACAAGTAACGAGCCGTCAAATATTTCGTAAGAACATAGACAATATCGTTATCCACGTTAAATTTTTAATTATTGAATCAAAACAACAAATATCCAACAACGTTGTAATAAATATTAAGTTTACAAAATTGATGCAAAGTGGCCTATTTGTATCTGAGACAGGCGTATGTGGACGCATTTGGTCTGAATAGACTAGACGTCGGGTTTTTAACAAAATTTTAGTAGAATTTGTATCTAATAAGGCGCCTTGTCTAGCTAGATCAACTTGGCAACTTATGTTGTATGTAAGAAGTAAGGCGCCTGGTCTAGCAAGATCAACTTGGCAACTTATGTTGTATGTAAGAAGTAAGGCGCCTGGTCTAGCAAGATCAACTTGGCAACTTATGTTGTATGTAAGAAGTAAGGCGCCTGGTCTAGCAAGATCAACTTGGCAACTTATGTTGTATGTAAGAAGTAAGGCGCCTGGTCTAGCAAGATCAACTTGGCAACTTATCTTGTATGTAAGAAGTAAGGCGCCTGGTCTAGCAAGATCAACTTGGCAACTTATGTTGTATGTAAGAAGTAAGGCGCCTGGTCTAGCAAGATCAACTTGGCAACTTATGTTGTATGTAAGAAGTAAGGCGCCTGGTCTAGCAAGATCAACTTGGCAACTTATGTTGTATGTAAGAAGTAAGGCGCCTTGTCTAGCAAGATCAACTTGGCAACTTATGTTGTATGTAAGAAATGTATCAGTATAAAGTTTCGAAGGAACTGGCATAACTGCCAAAGTAAAAACCAATTAAATTTTATAAGTTCTCAAAATAAATAGTTAAAAACATACAGCAAGCTTAATTTAAGCAATAATTTCACTTATAAGGCGAGTAACAAATTCCAATGAAGTATAAAACGAATACGTGGATGGTATATAAATTAAACTCTTAAAAATCATACAGGTAAACATGAAACCGGCTTTTCAAACATTATTATTCTTAGTCGATCATTAAATAATAGTTTAAGGAAAACCCATATTAAAACGTGAGAAGTAAATATACAAGTCGTGATTCAAGTTGGGTGTTTTAAAAGATCATAAAGAAAACTCAGATATTATATTAAAGAACTACATTCATAAAGCGTTCATTGTACTATAATGGGCTTTTAAATATGAATAGTTATAAGAATAAACAAACAATAAGCGAGATTCTCCCAAAATAATGTACAACTTCAGGACTGTGGGAATTTAATAAAAAATATAGGCCTGCATTAGCCACACGCTCCATACGAACGACGCCCACATACCCAAAAAGGCTCAAGATTGTAGTGCTCAGGGTACAAGGAAACGTAGCCATCACAGACAATTCTAGAGACGTCAAGTCCTGGCGGAAGCGTGGGACACTGTTAGGATGTGGCGGGAGTTAAAATATAATGTTTAGAACAGGCCGAAATGAAGATGCATTGTGGGCGCCCTTTGCAGCAAACGGGGGCCATAGAACATTAAAAATACAATAAACTTAATATATATTTTAGATATAAAGAAATCTTTTAAGTGCTTTTTATAAATTAAAAGACTAAATGCAAAAATAATGAAGTCATTAACCCAAAAAAAGTTAAAATAATATGTTAAACTCACAGACTACTGTTGGAAATAAGAAACCGTCGTTTGATATCGAGGTGTCAGAATATAATAAAACTATATATCTACATATTATATCTCCAAATGCATGTAACAGATACGAAATCTGATCTTGATATGAGATATAACTATTATAGGTAGGTACTATGTGATATTTGTTTGAAACTTGATTAGTTTTAATGGCGCCAATTTTTATTTTTTATCCGAAACGAGTTACAATTTTTGGAAAAACAATTTCTAATCATGATGTTTTTATTTTGTAAAGAAAAATTATAATCTGCTAAAATATCTCATTTTATAATACCCAAAATTAAAATTCCGTACTTATATTCAAGTAATCAAATCAGAGAGATCTAGTTCTGATATATTTTGATTTGAAATTGATAAACGGTTACAAAATATTACGCCGTCACGTTATGTCAATTGAATACATTCTGCTCTTTTCTACCAGTGTTATCATTTATTGAAAGTTGCTTTGTCTAGCTAAACAAAAATTTTGTGATATAACTGTCAACGGAATATTTCTCCATTTGCCTTATTAATCTTTTAGCCTGAAATTTACAAACGCGACTATGACTTTGCTTTCGCTTTCCTCAAACATTACAAGTTATATTATTTAATTAATATTAGAGTGTGTGATCAGCCACCGATTTCATCAACTTGAAAGTAGCTTTGCCGGCTCTTCTCGGTAGATTCTGCTTTCCGAACCGATGGTAGAATCATTCTACTTTATTTTTTGACGATTCAAAAGTGCTTGATAGTAAGCCTATTTGATTAAACTAATCTTTTATTTCATTTTATTAACCAATTAAATAATTAATTAGATCAGTTCATTATTCTTAAGTGCAACTACAAGGCGAATTTAGCAACAATCCATTGTTTTTGAAGTAAGCAGTTTATTAAAGTTAAATTGCCAAGTCGAAGCCATTCGACTTACTTTTAGATTAGGTCACGGTCTACATTCATTAGTAAAGTCAAATAATCTATACTAATATTATAAAGCTGAAGAGTTTGTTTGTTTGTTTGTTTGTTTGTTTGAACGCGCTAATCTCAGGAACTACTGGTTCGAATTGAAAAATTCTTTTTGTGTTGAATAGACCATTTATCGAGGAAGGCTTTAGGCTATATAACATCACGATGCAACTATTAGGAGCGAAGAAATAATGGAAAATGTGAAAAAAACGGGGTAAATTATTCATCCTTGAGGGCTTCCATTGCGTGCGCTGCGAAAACGGTTCAAGATACGAAAAGTATATGTATGAAAGAATTATTCCTCTTGAAATGATCTAAAAAAATGTCCACGACAGTATATGTCTATCTTTTAAGATTAAGTCACTAGAACCGTTTTTATGGTAAACAAATTTGGTCGAAATTAATGCATTATTTGTTAAGAGTTGTATTAACGTAATAATATTAATCTTTATCCAAATAAATGTGTTGTTAATTAAGAGTATCTAATTGTGAACAAAATTGTCTTTGACATCACTTAATTTCAATGAACATCTTAGAAGATATTACAAAACCTTATATAGCAAAACAACGTTTGCCGGATCAGCTCGTATGTAATAATAGCAAAGTATGAAAACATATTTGTTTTCATTTAACTCTATAATGACTCAGATATGTACTCATACTTGTGTATTTATTATTATTGTATGAATAAATAAATTAAACAACCATTTATTAACCCTTTTCTTGATAGTGTATCTGTGGAGATACATCAGAATTTACAAAACCTATTGCCATAAGTTTTTAGCGCAAACTTAATATTTTTATATGAATATTTAGGTAATTTCTCAGTTTTTGAACGCACGGTTAGTTTCTATTAGACATCCTTGGAACATAAGGGTTAAACGGTATGAATATTATTTTGATACTAGCTGATCCGGCAAACGTTGTTTTGCTATATAAGGTTTTGTAATATCTTCTAAGATGTTCATTGAAATTAAGTGATGTCCAAGACAATTTTGTTCACAATTAAATACTCTTAATCAACAACACATTTATTTGGATAAAGATTAATATTATTACGTTGATACAACTCTTAACAAATAATGCATTAATTTCGACCAAATTTGTTTACCATAAAAACGGTTCTAGTGACTTAATCTTAAAAGATAGACATATACTGTCCCGGACATTTTTTTAGATCATTTCAAGAGGAATAATTCTTTGATACATATATTTTTGGTATCTTGAACCGTTTTTGCAGTGCACGCAATGGAAGCCCTCAAGGATGAATAATTTTCCCCGTTTTTTTCACATTTTCCATTATTTCTTCGCTCCTAATAATTGCATCGTGATGTTATATAGCCTAAAGCCTTCCTCGATAAATGGTCTATTCAACTCAAAAATAATTTTTCAATTCCAACCCGTAGTTTCTGAGATTAGCGCGTTCAAACAAACAAACAAACAAACAAACTCTTCAGCTTTATAATATTAGTATAGATTCAAAGAAAGAACATTCTTCAAAGTTAATGGTTAAAATAGCTATTTCATAAAAACTGCGTCGTACATCCTTACATCTTAGGGGAGTCGCAGATAAGCAAGCGTCGCCATTTGGCACAGCATTCTGTGGCTTCATTGGAACGTTTATTTCGTGTGATGTACTTTGATAATTACTTGAATAGAACAAATAATGAGAATGAATTTTAAAATACCTAAAACATGGAACGATGAAGGAAACGATGCTTGTAAATAAGTCAACACTGAGTAATATAACCACAACTGTTATGACGTAAAGCAAATCATCTAACAGTATCGTATTACATTTCACTTTAATAACTAAGACTGAGATTTATAATACAACTTTAAGTTCGCTTAGACTTTAATAAAACATTACAATTTATATTACACAGCGAATGTCAAAGGATTTTGTATGTCACCGGTTTTGTCAACATGGACTTGGCTCTGCGAATACTATGGTTATACTCAAGTTCCTATTACATATTCAGTTTTTTGTCAAAACGAATTCGCTTTTTGAGAACTTCTCTAAGCAAAGTCGAATTAGCGTCTACAAATCTCAACCTAAGTATTTAAATGATGGTATAATATTGATTACTATTATAAAATTATCTATCTTTAATCACACGTAGCCCCCTACTGCCCTACTGAGGTAAGCACAAAAATAATAATTTTATGATATATATTATCTAAGTTTTCAAAAGCAATGTATTTAAAAATAAAAAATCTACTTATAATATGAAATACAATGTAAGAAACAATAAAATATAAATATTTCATCATCCCATATACCTCTCGAGTTTGGTTGTAACGGTGTAGTCACAAAACACAATTAATATTTAATTTATAAAATGCATTAAAAAAACGAATATTAATTAAATACACAAGTACCCGTAATGAATCCCGCCGTGTAATGAGTTTCCTTTGTCAAACAAATGTTATAGAAAATATGTGTACAATAAAGATGTTATTTAAATTTCTTTGTGTCCGTTTACGAGTTAATTAGTCACGGAAAACTATTTTGAAATGCTTTAAGCAGAGATAATTTTTCTACTGACTATAAAGCAATTTTTAAATGAACATTTAGATGTCGACTGCATAAATGTATTTTAATTCCCCGACTCTTAATTGCCTGCTTTAGACGGTGTTAGGGGCTACACAAAGAGGTATATGATCAGCGATAACGCAAACAGAGAAGTGCAAAATCTATGGATATGACATTAAGTGTCGACGTGATTTTTCAAAGCCTAATGTCATCCAATGCATTTTTTATTTATCTAATAGCGTTGTCGGTGATCGAGTGTTACTAGATTTAGGCTTTCTCATGTGTATGGTAACTAAAATAGTTATTTTGTAGAATCCACAAACGCGAACTGGGTGGTGGCCACAGTGCACAAGTGTAAAGACCGTCATAGTGCTTCTGTCGCCTTGTTCGTCCAGTAACTCACATACCTAGAGACCTTCAGACGTGGTATGTGTAGGCCGGCATGACGAGGGCGAATGTCAATGGATTTTAGTCCTTTGATAGTCGTTAATTTTCTTGGACTACACTGTACTTTCCGTTAGATGCACTGTAGTGATTTTGTCAGTAAAATCCTTAGCGCTATCAGAGTACTTACAATGTTTTGTACACGTAAATTGATCAAATGTAAACTTGTTTGAACGTAAAAGTAAGATGCTCTTTTAGGAATAGAAACACAAACATTATATCGACATTAAATTTAGTTTTTGAAGTGACAACTTGACAAACAATTCGAAACTAGTTATGTAGAATTCACAAATCTCTACAATTATCTTAGAACGTAACATTTTTGTACAAAACATGTTTATAAATGAAAAGAAAACCTGTTTGAATAAAAAAATTAAGTTTTCTGATAAGAGCAAGTGCTCGTGGGTTTTACAGAACGTCAAGTTTTCGGAGTATTTGTATAAACAATTTGAACGCCACATGTTTGAATTTATTTGAACTCACGAATCCCTACTTATTTCTAGTCCCCCGAAGTTTGGTTAGTCGGCTATAACGACTTTCGGCCCATGCGAAATATTTAAAAATCCTGAATAATTGAGTTAAAAATTAACCAAACGGGAGAAATATAATGATTTAAAAATGTTGGGATTAATAATGCACGTTACTTGTATAAGAATACCTTTCAAAAATGATTCAAATTCCCTTGCAAGTTGTCGAAAATAATAACATTTTAAAGTAAAGTGCGCATTTGTAACGGTTCGTTCAATTACAGCGCTTGCTAGAAACTTTCGGCTTTTGCCAAAGCTTTGGCTGAAATTGGCAGAAGGCAAAGGTTTTGTCAAAGGTTGCTAAGGACGAAGTGAGGCTTCGGATGGACACTACTAACATTTCAAGTAGACCCAATGAATCCAAAACCACAAGCAATGACGAATACCTCCATTAAATGTGCTACGAAAGCATTTACTGCGATTATAATTCGTTGAATGTAACAGGAGGATAACTTCAATAAAATTCGTCATACGGAAATCACGCAAACAACGGATTGTACATAAAAAATCAGAAATAGCAGCTATTTCTGAGTGTTAACATAAAAATATCTTATATAACGAGCTACCAAGGGGCCAGACGAAAAGCGCGTTTTATTTTAGATAACGGGGCGACAAATTATTTGCCTTAAAATATAAACATATTTTCGTGATTTCACAAAGTAATAAATTCTATTTAGTCGGTAGAACCGGGCTTTAATTTTTAATGAAGATATAAAAGATTAACATACGTTCTAAAAAATTATATCAAACATGTTCCGGAAGAAAAAAAGAGACAAAAATCCATAATGGTTTTGTCATCTTGGTAACCACTACCTAGCCATGCAACTACTTAATCCTAAGTTTTCACTTAGCGAACGGTTCAAAGACTTCGGTATTTTAACAGTTCCATCGCAATATGTTTATTTACAACTGTATTATGTATTTACGACTAAATTTGTATATGTTTTTGGTGAGTAATGACGTCCATAGTATGAATATCAGAAATAAACACAAATTAGCGTTACCTAATTACCGGCTTAGAAAAGTTCAAGGTTCTTACATGGAGCTCGGTATTCTCCTATACAATACAATACCTAAAGATATTTTAAATTTATCACCATTGAAATAAAAAAAAAACTATTAAATCGGAATGGCTAAAAAGTGATATTATTCTATTAAAATTCAGAGTCAAATGTATGCATTTCTTTTTTCTCACGGAGCATTTATTCCTTTTTTGTATTATATGTCTCTTTGTGCTTCATTATGTTTAAAAGAGGAACTACCAGACTGTCGTATCGGCTCCTTCTAGCAGACTGTACTTTTCGCATCGATGGTAGATTAATTTTACTTTTTTGACGATTCAAAAGTGCCTGGAGGTAGGCCTATTAGAATACAGTTATATTAAATTTGATTTAATTAAGAAGTTAATATTCACTGAATAATGGATCACTAGTTGTATAAATTCGATCTAAAAAAAAGCAATACTTTAGAAGAAATTAATATAAATCTTCTATTGTATAAAATGCAAATCGTCACTCAAGATGTTGTTGTAACCATTTTGCTTGAAAACGTAATGTTTCATTACTATCAATTCTAATTGTCATACAATTAGTATAAAAATAATTTACCCAATATTTAATAATACAGGACATTAGTAAAAACGAATTTAAAATCACATGTGGATAACACACAATATA
This sequence comes from Automeris io, assembly GCA_036320925.1. Lineage (NCBI taxonomy): Eukaryota > Metazoa > Arthropoda > Insecta > Lepidoptera > Saturniidae > Automeris > Automeris io. Next base: position 4,407,529 of record JAUDJH010000027.1, read on the forward strand.
TCACTATATCACTTCACAATATATCGATCATAAAAAGCACATATAAATATTTACAAAAAAGCAAAGTATTGATACTAATAATAACTTCTTATGATATAAGTAACAAAATAAAAAGGAAATTATTAAGTTTGCAAAAATCCGGTCTCTCATACGTAGCGCAGTCTACTACTGGATAATGTCAACAAGTCACAAGGACGTAACAAAAATATGAATATTAATAAAAAAATGTACTCGTACCTGTTTATTGATAAACGAAACAATTTATAGCCAAATTAGTGTAACAGTAAACGCTTTCAGATGAAGTGTTAACAAAATTGTCAATAAAAACTAAATTGGAAAGCGACCAACGGTGAAACCGGTGCGTTGAAGGCAACGGAGCGAAACCCACTGACTGCAATAGTAAGGTCGTCGTCAGTCGTACTCGGAAAAATAATAATACACGCTATAAAAATTATTTGCAACCACTAAATAATATCTATTGCTAAAATAAAACCGTAAAGCATTAGTTTAATAAATTTTGAAATATTTCATGATAAGGGTTCGGTCTCAAGATGCGGACCATTTTTGGTAACCTAGTGCAAAATCTTCAAAGACCGGATGGAGTGACGGGGCAGCGGATGTATTATACTAGTCTCTTAGGTTGAGATCTATAGAAGCTACTTTGACTATGCTTTAAACTTTAAACTTTGCTCAGGTGATTAGTTCGGTTTTGACAAAAAAAACTGAACATCTCTATATATATAAAATTATCGTGTCACAGTGTTAGTTACCTTACTCCTCCGAAACGGCTTTACCGATTTTACCAAATTTTATATGCATATTCAATAGGTCTGAGAATCGGCTAATATCTATTTTTCATACCCCTAAGTGATAAGGGTTATTCACCCTTAATATTATGTTTTAATTTTATCTTTACACACTTACAATAAGTTAGTTATTTTTTGTCTACACTAGAAATAACTTATATGGCAAAACAACGTTTGCCGGGTCAGCTAATATAATATAAACTAGAATGTAGGCGAATTCATCGTTGGGAATTGCAGATCTACGTTAATTTTTTCTGCCTTATTTATCTTCAGTTGCATTGATTACTTGTATTTTATACACACCCAGTATAAAAAATAGCAACATATTTCTTAGCGATAAGGGAAATGTCGGGGTTATCAAAAAACAGGAGAATGTAGCAGACCCGATCTGCTTGGCCCAGGGGTTATTTACACCAAAAATTGACAGATTTTCTTACAAACATTTAACCTCTTATGCTATTAGGGGTAGAAAATTAATAAACCGGTGGTAAATAGAAACCGCATTAATAGGTGCTCACAGTATAAAAAAGGTTTGTTTTCAGTAGTTTAGACTTTACGATGATACGTCAGACAGGATAATTCTTTATATATATATATGAAGACTTATAATACTGGGTAATATATTTTTGTTTGTAGTTTTAACAACCAACTATAATGTTGCTATCATTAGATATTAAATATCCACACAATAAAGATAACCTCGGTTAATTAAGACAACTCGGTTACAAATAATAGTAGAAAAAAATATTTCTTCCATGAGATTATGTTACAATAGTACGAACCAAATGATTAGATAGTTTTACCAAAATTGGTAGAAGAATGAAATATATTATTTAAGACCTCGATTTATAATACACAAACTTATACAAAAACTCTATAAGCACAAGAATCTATGAAACCGACATCGTAGGACCCTGTTCTCATATCATGCATGTCTCACAAAACAACCGCGAGACAAATTTGATTAGACACATCGCATTTAAATGCGACCGCATACCGATGGAATGATAAATATTGCAGAATTTTTGCATATATTTGTATTTTAGAAACAACATGCAATGTATTTAAAAGTCTATAATAAAGTATTGAACAAAATATTGTATTCATAGAAGCAAAACAAACAACAAGAGAAGTAGAGAAATGTGAACAAGAAGACTCAGTAGAATTAAATTTAAATATTCACTTTAAACAGATTTTTTTCTAATTTAATATATAACACTCATGGTAAACATTATTGAATGTAAATAGCTATATCATAGATAAAAAATAATATACAGCTAGTTAAAACATTAAAAGTTTACAATAAATTTAAAGAAATCATTAAGGCCACTGTTATAAATAGCAGAAATCGTATTATAATAAGATCGAAAATGTAGTAAAATCGAGAATACATAATATATTCTTAATGGTCATTTGATAAGTGAATGGTAATAAAAGTGAGGCTGCTTAAGCCATGTGACCTTACAAAAGCTAAAGGTTACCTTATATTGTGTATAATTATTTCTTTTCGCTGAATGATAACAGGATAACAATGTAAACCATGTGAAATAAGCATTGAAGGTACAAAACATGACCACGTAACAAGAAGTATGATGTAGTTTAGGCTAGAGATGGGCGTAATGTAATCAGATTAACGATTACAAAATGTAATTTTAATTTTCATGTTGTTGCTCTGTAATCATGATTAACCTCTTAAAAACATTAAGGAGTCATAAATATGTATGTAATTGAGGATTTCATAGTGTTTAAACAAAGATGAGGAAAATTCAATTATATTAATGATAAAAAACGTAAAATGTAATCGTAATTGTTTTTCATTAATCCGATTACATTTTTCCCATCTATGCTTTAGGCTATGGAATCTGATTTATGTTTTTAATCAAAACTATATTCACGTTATTGTAATAGTTAAAATATGTTCTTAAGACTTGGAGACTAATAATGAAGCTGTTCCAGAAACTAAGGGCTCTCCGAAATATGTGGTACAAGCTGTTTATAGTGCCAGTGAAACAGGTTTTGCGATGAGATGATTATTCGTAGTTACGGATTATAGCTAACGAGGTACACAACCTGAAGTGACAGAAGGCTCATCGTATGTGTTGTAGATTCGATAATAGTTTGGGGTAAACGAGTTTTATCTATAAAAGAAACTGAGTTTCTGGTAGCTTTTATTTAGGACGCCAGGAGCCCAAATGGATGGACAATCTACGGCAGTCAGCCGGATATTTTTGAATTCGTAGAAACTAAGGCAAAGAGCAGGGACAAACCTTCAGAGAATCCTATAGGAATTCGAGAGCTACCAGTTGGGGGTCGAAATTGATAGATAGATGAACTCAAGCAAATTTGCTTGCCAAATTAGAAAACAATAAATACAAAAGGATATATTTTAATTAAATTCTTTCTTGCTCTGTACGTGAATTATCCTTTAACTCCTGGACTCCAATCGTACCTAGTCGAAAACATTGATCAATACTATTACGAGTATTATAAATAGTTCATATTTGTTTGTATATATGAGAATATTTCTGAAACCATCCATTTGATTTCAAATTAATTTATTTTTTCACCCACATTTTCAACGGGAATCTCACAGGAGCGAAGCCAAAGGCAAAGACTGCTATTGGATCATACAAAAAGTAACTTAAATATTTGTAGAAATATTATTTCCCAATCCGTATATTTTTATGCATATGCCTGCCATGGATATAGAAAAACAATCTATCAAACCTGAAAGTATAGAGATATAAACTGGATTGAGGAAAACGTAGTCAATTTACGGAAATTGAGGAATAATGATAGTCTTGTACAATGATTACTGCATTCGAAAAAGATGACACAACAAGTAACCGTCAATGAGCACATAAAAAACTTGATCATACTGTAATAAAATTATATATTCGCATCATCAGTAGGATATTGTTCATAAATATGAAGAACATATTATTTATGGTTTACTCAGCTATAGATTCTATGTCTATGATCCTGTCATATCCACATTGGCGACTGGCAATGGATTCCTAGCCCTTGGCGGTAACCACCCTTCTTAGAGTACATCCTTCATTATTCTTGTACCTATCGTCAAGTACAGAGTTGTTATATTATATTTAACATCGGGCAATACTGACCGAACTTGTTTTTTTTTTAAGTCCTTTACGATTTCCAAAAACCATCTTAATCTGGAGTAACTAGAGGGCCACGCGGGTCAAAGAATGTTCTTGAGGTTGAATGAGCAACCCAACAGAAACTTGTGACAATTTAAAAGAATATCTATATTATATTACGTGTTTATCATAGATTCGAATCCTGCTAGTACCCCTAAATTTTAAAGTCATTAAGTAATAAGTATTACTTAAATACAGTCAAAACCGTTTATGGCGACATTGTTTAGAACAACACACTCGTTATATTGACCCAGAACAAAAGTCCCTAAAAAAATAGGGCTTCGTATCTCAAAGACATCACCGGTTGTTACGACTACATATGAATCGTCCCTTTGATGTCGTTATAACAAATTTGGACTGTATTCTCAAATCTACAGTTGTACAGCTCAAAAGATGTCTCAATATCAGATCTAGAATTGGTAAAGTAAACGAGTGTAATAGCTGGGGACTTATGAAACAGTAAAAAAATGAGAGAACGGAAATTAAAAAGATCGACAAATATTCCAATCCACATAAAGAATTTCTACGATGACCTAGTTAGAAGTAAAAATCAATTAATCAAATGGCGATATAATGCCAGACAATGCACTATACGTGATCACGTTTCTATACTTATTTTTTAAGTACCTTTCAGTCACATGTCGCTACTAATTGATAAACAAGTACAGTAGAACCATATTAGAAAGTTACAATGAACCTTGAAACCTTGTGTCTTCACCAGTAACAATTATTTTGTTCCTAAATAATCATAGGCAATGTAAAAATTTATATCAAAGTATCGTCTAACTCATATACATTATACAGGGAAAAATGGGACCAAATTCTGATAAAAAAATCATTAATGAAATTATTAATGATTGATTGATTAATGATGCATGGTTTAGTGATTTAAAAAAATGAATTTCCATTATTTATAAAGACTTTCTTTTCCTATTCACAGTAGCAAAATTGATGTTACCGTAAATTAATTAATGAAAAGAAATGCATGAGCAAAGCTCTACATACACTACAGGTGCGGCTGGACCAAATGTTTCATGTTTTACAAATAATCTGTTTGTCTTTTTCTTTCTAATGTATTGGAAATTATTTATATCATTCTTACAAGCCATAGACAAATATGAAAAATTTGCTCTAGGCGCAACAGATCCCTGCTTCCAGTCCAACTTAAAAAATGAAGATTCATGTAGAACAATTATTGCCTCACTCCTGCTTAGTTTTGCATACACCACTATCTCATAATTTTCTGTGAAGCTTCAAACAAGAAGTGGGTTTCACATGTGAAGGCCTTAGAATCACTTTGAACGTTAAATATTTACATGAATATTTATTCTGTGTATATTTTAGTGATATGTAAAAAACACCTAACTCAAGCTTCTCATTTCTAATAAATGTTCTATTATTGATTTAGAATCATCACTCAAATGGCTACATGCTGAAAAACTCCCCTATATATATAACCATACAGACTTCCCACTTGTTAACATTCAATTGCATACCTCCAGTTACTATTGCTAAGGATTTGCAAAGATGTACAAAGATTATTTAGTGGTGTCCTTATGGGACACTTTCATATTAAGTAAACTACTTAAGTAAGTTGGTATACTTTCATGGCTAAGTTATTTTCCACTCAGCAAGCTTTTGTGAGTAATGTACCTGACTACCATGCCTCTTATATGTCCAGTTAACACCCTACCTTATATGATGATGCAAATATATTATATGCATAGATAAATGTATATAAACGTTGAGTCAGGCATGTTTCCTTGACTTTAAATATTTGTAAAGAGATAAGAAATAACATGACAGAATGGTTGGGAAGGAAGGAAATCAAACATCAAGAGAAAACTTGCTTGACATCTAATAGAAATGTCACGTGTAAGTACTCTGAGAATGGCCATCTGCTGTGATACTGATCATGTTGGGCATGATACATAAGTGCACATTGGACACAGCCACTAATGTATTTCTGCTCACCCCAAAAGGAATATAGGGTGACAATATATTATTATTAAGGAAAAATGTTTACAACCAAATAATTTCTTTATAAGAGGTGTCTGCAATAGGAAATATATAATGTAATGCATACAATGTCAGATACGTAAAGTGAGCTAGCAAAATGTATATAATGTGACATAGTGTAAGATATTTAATGTGCATTAACAGCATAATATATATTGACACCATAACATGAGATTACTATGAACCACTAACTCAAAATTTACAATCAGAGGCAAAACAAATATTGTTCTTATTTCTGTAGAATCATTACTTTTTTTATTTTAATTTAATGTATATTTTTTTTATTATAAAATCAAAGTTTACAGTACATTTACTGTAAACTTATCATTTCGCATACTGTTGTATGCAAAATGAAATATACAGTTTGCAACATGTCCTTCAATAGAATATGATTTAAAACTGAAAAACCAGTGAATATATTTTTAGCCATAAAAATCATTATATGTAATATTAGTAACACGAAAACGAAGCCATAATCTATCTTGTAATCATTAGAAATAATTTTTAAAAAACACTGAGATCTAAAATTGGTTTATCTCCAAGATATAAAGTTAACATTATCATGATTTTCATTATAAATTGATATGTAGCTTCCAAATTTAAAATAAATAAGATATATCAGTTTTGTACCATACCTATTCACAGATACCAAGTCTATGAACTCATTTGTTAATCTCAACCAATAGCCAGGACATTGACTAGAGTTAAACTATGTGGGTATGTCATTTTTACAACTATGTTGTTATTTAATGAAGTGATAATGAATGAAAAGCATATTATTAATAAATCAGATTAAAAGCACAGTTCGTTACCGTTTGTTCGAAGAAGGCTTGAGGTATTATCAAGTTCCATTATTACGACACAAATTGAAATGTCTTTATTTAATTATCACGTATAACCAGATGTTAATGTTGAACTTGTATACACACAGTCTGGACAGTTTGATACGTAGATATTACTACAAAGTGAATAATTGTATTTACTTATAAAATATCATAACAAAATCGATAGTATAAAGTATTTATGAGCATAAATATAATAACTGGGAATATTTAAACAAAAACTTAATTAAGCAACGTTGTTACAGAAAAACACGCGTTTTTGTCGACATGCACGAATAGACAACGCAATACTTCAATTACAGATTTATACCAATAATTTATGCAAATATAGTGCGATTTCGTACAAAACAATGCGTGTAAACCATTTTAATTACAATATGCAATATTGTACATACCTTACACCGTATAATATTGATGCAGCTTTAAATTATAAAGAAACAATTACTAAGCAGGCATTTTTTAAAAACATATCTACTATTAAATGCTTTTTTATAACGTAAACACGATTAGGTATAACTTTTTGATATTCTTAAAAATATTAAAATTGCCAAATAAAACCGCTCGGTTTTTTTAGTATTGCCAGCTCCATTAAGAAAATTCCGTAAAATTATTTATAAACGTTCATATTTTGCGGGACAAAAAAAATTTACTTTAGAGGTGCCCATATATAAAAATAGCACTATGGCTATTTTATATATTGTTATATAATGGTTAATGGTATTTGGTATAATGGTTTTGTAATGCTAAAAACTGTTTACAAGTTTTTACATTTAATAATTTAAATCCTAATAAAGAAGAATGGTACGATGTTATACATATGATTTAAATTTATAATATTGCTTATTGTCACGATAAGCTTGTTTTAGAGATAATTAACAATGATTGACATACTATTTGATTATATTTTCTAGATAGCCAAATAAAAAAGGGTTAAAAGTGGCGTTACTATCGACATCGTCGAAGCTCCATAAGCAGTTTGACGTTTGTCATTAGTAGCAAATCTGTCAAGTTTGTTAACACCTTATAGATTTATCAGCAAACAATTTATATTTATTTTAGAAGTAGGTTATAAATTAACATGGATTATGTTATATTGTAACTATACTGCCAAATCTTTGTAAGCATCATTTCTTTATTGCCGTATATTCTAGAATTGCGGTTAGCCCAAATATAACTAATATAACTATTATATTCCTGGCATCACGTAGAACAAATTAATATACATTTAACCAGTATGTAAATGCCATACTTTGTGATTTAATCCTCAAACAAAAAAAAATGTCCTCTTTCGTTGTAAAATCTCCAAGATAGTATCAAAATTTTTTGCTACTGTAATATATATCTACTTCCGTGCAGTTCTTTCTTATCTCAAATATTATTATCTGAATTTTCAATCAATTTCTGCTTCAAACGGAACTTGCAAATACAATCAAATAGCCATCTGCTTAAGACCGGGAATAGTATTTAATAGTGATACCAATGAATAATATCTACCAAATTATGGGTTCATACCTATGAACTTTTTTGGTAGGTACCTACGTAACAAGTAACAACGGAATTAAGACTGGGCATGGAAATTATTACTACTTTTTTTATTTTTCAAAACAAAGACGGTATGAAACCATTATTATAAGTCGCTGTTATACAGCAGGTGAAAAATCACTGTCAATATTTTCACAATAATGGCTTGCTTTTATAGTAATTTTTATGTGATATACTATTTTATTTATAAAAATAAAGCATTATAACCTTGAAAATAAATTTATTATAACCAATTTTAATTCTAACTTATGTTACTTTATCTCTATCACAGACTCTATATTGCAATAGTATTATTCATGAGCACACCTAGGGGGGCAGTGGGAAGCAGTTGTCTCTCCTAGATTGTGTATATCTCCTTTTGTATCCACTGTCTCAATGCCTTATTCCACTGCCAGTATTAAAAGGTCATGCGGCACTCTCAGATGAGGAAAAACGTGACTTGAATCAATTATGATCGAAAACAGATTAAATGGACTATGTATGTTTAATGTACATATAAATTTTGCTACCACTATGGACGATTCTTACACAGTAGATTTCACAAACTGTTTTGCTGATGATAAGTGAAAATTACTTTTAAAACGGTTATCCTACCTAATTAAAGAATTCAATTAAATAATATATTTTTTATGTTTGTTTATTTCATTAGAAATAGCTGTAAAGAAAAACCTATAAAGGGAATAGCTGGATATCTAAACAATTAGTGATGCATGAAATTTTCTTTTTGTTCCATGCCTAATAAAGATATAAATTGCAAATTGGGCGTATTTTGAAATCTATTAATTTTTATTCCAAATCAGGTTAAAGTACAGGGTTCTCTACGTATTATTTTAGTTATAATACAATGAATTATGTAGATAAGGACTTTTTCAAAAGAACTTTAATTTAATTTATAAAAATAACCCAGTAATCTTTGACAATCGCTAATATTTTTAAGCTAATTCATTGAAATAATAAAAATATTACTAAAATAAATCTATAGACGTATGTGTACTACTAAATCAGTTGATACTGAATTAAATATATGTGATTGAAGAGGGATTTTAAAATTCCCTAGGGGTTTTTTTTTCGAGATTGGTAACATTATACCATATGTAGAAACGGTAAGATATTTTGTTTGTTGCGCAATTTATTCAAGCGTAATATTTACTAAAAATACGTATAATTTTTAGCTGAATAATAAACTAATAACTCCTCAAACTCACGGTGCAATGGCAAGCAACACATTTATGGACAAATTCCGGTCATTCTTCGGCTTTCGGCAGGAACCACCTAGAAACGATTTTCGGAATCCAATTTGGGGTTCTGATGATGAAGACGACGGGGATGAACTGTACACCAGAGACCACATGAACACCTACGAAAATGCCATGGACCTGCATCGGGAATTTACAAAACAGATGCACGATATGTTGAGAAACTTTGGCAGCATGTTTGGTGATATGAAATCATTTTTCCACGATGGCCAGTTCAACGACATCCCGAGCTTAACAGAACAACCTTCCGAAGGTGATGTGTTTAATAACTCGAGCCTAAGGGATTATTACCTCAAACCTGGATTTCACAGTAACAGAAATAATATTAAAGAGGACATTGATTTGGATGGAAAGATTTCATCAAACGAGTTAGCAGGGCTGCTGAAAAAGAAAGAAGATAACTCAGATATGGAGTCAATTGTACCATTCAATGGTAATATGGTTCCTGGCAGATCTTTTTGCCAGACAGTCATAACAACCAGTGTAACCAAACCTGATGGTACAGTGGAGACTAGGAGAATCGTCAAAAATGGAAACAAAGTTATTGAGGAGACTACAACATCAACAGAACTTGACTCTAGAGGTCCTGTAACTACTGATTTCGATTCATTTACAGGCTCTGGTACTATCTACAACAATATTATTGCAGAATCCTTATCATCTTTATTTAGAAATTTTTATTAATAACAACCATGCTTCTACCCTTTTACGCTTTACCCTTTTAGTAAATTCAGTTTTGATGGAAATAGTTTTAATTATAAATCAGGGTTTTGAGAATTCACTGTATAGTTTTAAATTTCATCAACCAAGTTTCTTTACAAACAAATATAAATCATGGAATGTTTACAGCCTCAACAAATGTAATTATAAAATTTATCTTTTTATGCCATATATTTGTGTTTATAGAAATAATGTAAATGATTGTGATTTTTAATTTAAGACTGAATAGAGACGTGAAAAAATCAACCTTTCAGCTCTAACATTTTTGATAAATGTTGAAACAAATATTTAGCTAAAATCCACTACATTTATTTAAAATAATAATATATTGTATCAGTATTTCCTTTATAGGATGAGCAAGGATATATTAGTGGCTGGACCCAGTTTACTTTTATATGTTGTGTCCAATGTGACCAGTAGCGCAGCTAATCACCAAAAGCAACATTTATTCAACATTTTGATATAATTCTATATGACATAGTATATATGTATATATTTATTAAACTCTTGTCTTTTTGGGAATTCATAACAAAGGATTTCAGCAACATGTTTATGTGATAAGTATTTGTAATTATTATTTATTATCATATATATGACATTTTGAGATTTTCTGCTATATTAGTTAATAGTAATCATAAGATATATCCTGTGGGCCATAATATATACTAGCCAATGTAGCAAAAGTAAAAATTGTATTCTTAAACGGTTAAAGGCCACAAAATGCTCTTAAAAATATCTTGAAGCCAGATAGATGTAGCCATTACCTTATCTACCAATGATGGGTCAATAGTCCAATGGTAGTGACCTTAATTACAACTCTGAAAGTCATAGGTTTGCAGCCCAATAGCTTTTTTATGCTTAATAGGTTAGGTTGTGATGATCCATGGTTGTGTATATCTGTGTCTAGTTCTTTTAATACAAGCCTATGGTGGAACTAGGTCAATGTCTACTTATCAACAATTGTTATTATTGTTAAAACAAATGTAATAGCTTTTCCATTCACCTTATTATAACATTGCAATTTTTATATATTATTCCTAGACCAGAATAGCCCATGTTATTTGGGTCATGATCATGACATGTCCTGGATTCTTCTAGTTCTACAGGCCTCATACATAATATAGATTACCTATATTTTAAATAATAGTAGTTCATATCATCTGTATTTAACTGGAGCAAGATGTTGATCTATAAAAAATTAAAATAAAAGTATTGGAAATTAATTTACTAGACTGCTTTCTATGTTATATATTTTGATGACTTTTTCAAAATTTTATTATCTGCAATATTCATGCTTCTGAGATAATATAAGATTTGAAAATTCTGTAAAATATAATATTGTTACAAAATTGATGGAGATTGATGCTCCAATGGGATATTGGAGTGATGAACACTCAACTGATTTAAATTGTTTGATTAAATAGTTAATAACATAATATTTTAATAGTTGCTAGTGAATGTTCTTTGTATTATGTAGTGTTCCATTATATAAACATATACAAGATTTTTGTTCCTCATTACTTACATTGTAATTATACAGTTATATTCTGTTTTAACTATATATGTAATAGTTTTAGCTTACATTAATATGAATTTGTAATTCACCTAATAAAACATATAACAAAAACCAGATAGTGCTGTTATTATTATTTTTTTGTAAATTACTTTCTAATATGGAAGATAATACTATTTCATCCTGTATCGGTTTCTCAGTAAGGAATGATAAATTAGATCCAACTATTGTTTTTTTACAGCAGGATAATATGCTATTGGCCAGAAAAGACCTTTAAAAACTTTATAGGGTATAGGGAGCAAGCACTTGAGGTACTCAATTTATGGTTGGGTGGCAATGCAAGAGCACCTTTGTGGGTACAAACCTCGACTTGGGTGGCCAACCAAGAAACGAACCTAAAGATGATGTACCGTTTTAGAAGCGACTATCTTGAAAAGAAACTCAAAGCTGCGTCGGAGTGGAATCCAACTACTGTATGATCTTTTTGTGTCTAATTTATATAAACCATGGGTCGGCAACCTTTTCTTATATAAGAGCCTCAAATAGTATAAGTCTATTGGTGCGGGCCACATTACATCTAATAAACACATTTTTTTAAATAAAACAATTTTTTGCATTTTTACCCATATTTATTGTTCCTCTCATTTTACTGACTGTGAACGCTTGAACTGAATTTCCGGCTTCCGCATATACAAACCAATGGAATAGAAACTCATTTCTATAATTGTTTTTAATTTATTGCCTGCGGTGCGGCGTTCTGTGGAACGGCTCTTACTTGCGCGAGCCCTAGTTGCCGACCCCTGATGTTAACTACAGAAATTAATAGCAAATATTCTGTTCAGTTTTTAAACTATCATTTTTTTATATTATTAAAATTCAATGCTCCTTTCATACTATACCTAAATAATACTTTATTAACAGATCACACCTAGCGAAGGGAGACCAGTTACGCTAGTCTAAATAAAATCAATATTAATCCATAAGCTTTATTGATAAATATAAACTAATTAGAGAGCATATTATTAATTTTAGTTAATACAAAAAATAACAATTATTATCAGATCATTTGCAATAACATGCATCGCGAGTGTTTGACTGGATCCATGTAAGGTATCTGTTTACCCTTGAGTAGACTCCGGGCTTGTCTGGTCTTGCGCAACCCTCTCCCCAAGACACTACTCCTGGAAATATTTAAAAGGGATTATTTTATTTTTAGTTTTTTTTTTATATAATATGTGTATCTTTTCATTGTGTTACAATATTACTTTCTATTCTTAGTTTCGATTATACATTAAATCTTTTTATGTAAATTTTGAGGATATAGGACGATTACTCGAATTGGTTCGCGAGCACAGTAGCACACAGACTGTCATTATGACTCAGCATTATACTTTTAAAGATTTATTCGGAAACTATAGGATTTACTAACTGGATAACTGTTTTCGACAGATATAAGATTTATTACCCAATAAATCACATATTTACACATCTTTTCTTTTTTTTTTTTTCACTGACTCGACATAATGACTACAGTGTACCTGATGGTAAGTACTGTGTAGTCCAAAAACGAAAGCGACTATCAAAGGATGAAAATCCATTGATAGTCTACATTTCCATGCCGGCCCACGTATACCACGACTGAAGGTCTCTAGGTATATGAGCTACTGGATATACACAAGCTGATCCCGAAACGCGACAAGCCGAAACTGGTCACTATGACGGGCTTTACACCCATGTACTATGGTCGCGATCCAGACGGGCGCCGACGCCCTACCACCACGCTGCTGCTCGTTTAGCATCACCCAGGAGTCACGTGTAGGGAAACTAGAAACATCTTTCTGACCAGAAACGTCTGTTACTCACCGGCTTCATAGAACTGTTCCGTGGAGTTATTGACGACGTGTAATGGCCCGCCTGAATCCCCTTGGCAGGCGTCCCTTCCACCGGTAGGCCAACCCGCACAGAGCATGTTCTCTGTGATGCGATTGCCGTACCCAACAGAGCACTCCTCATTCGATATAATCGGCACTTCCACCTGAAATTACATCCAAAACACTCTTTAGGTCAAACAAATCAAATCATACAAATCATAGACAAATAGAAATTGGTTACGTTATTCCTCAATTTATTTTGTGAATTTACATTTTTAGCACCATTATTTTAATTCTTGTTTCTTCTGAGTTATTTCCATACATTTTGTCATTTTTGTTTTTATTAATTCTTTTATGGATCTATACCAAGGGATGTTACGGAGCTTCGACTCCGACTCTGATAAGTCGGAACATCCGATTGTTATTACACCTCCGGTTCCGACTTCGGTTCCGAAACTTTTTAATTGGAGGTATTAATCGGCGTTCATCACCACTGTTGTAGTATATTAATTTGATTTCATTTTACATGATGTTTAAACATAATACCAATAATCAAACAATCGATGCTACTTAATTTTTAGAAATTTTTAAAAGTTTTAATAAAAAAATATAATTTAAATTATTAAATTTAAAACTAAATGTACATTTAAATTTATTACTAAAAGGTTTATTTTATTCTACATCTACATTAAATTAAATAGAAATTAACACAAAAACAAACCTGGAGCAAATTTGATTTAATTTGTTCACTGTTAATGGGAAAATGTTAATAAGAAACACAGCAATTTTTATTTTCATTATCTGTAATGTGTAAATTTATTACTTTCTACTTAAAAAGGTTCACCGAATAATGTTTTTATTTGTCTCTTAATAAAACTACTGTCTTCTGCCGTCACTTGTGATTACTGACATTGCCTCCGACTCCGATTCCGACTTCGGCTCCGACTCCGATAAATCAAATTTAAAAACTCCGATAAAACTGCATCCGTTAGATCCCTAATCTATATCTACTTGTGTGACTGTGGTGCCTTAGTGGACAGGAGACCGGTTTTCATACGCAGTAACGCAACAGGTTATAGGTTCGAACAATGGCACGTAACTCTGGGTTTTTCTAAATTTAGGCACTACATACTCATTGATGAACGAAAACATGAAGAAGCCAGCATGGTCTCTAATAGAAATATCATGTGTAATTGCTCTGAAGCCGGCGATCAACTGCGCTGCTGACGTTAGGCACGAAATACAAGAGCATAGCGAATACAGCCACTAATCTCTGTATCTCTGCTCGCTTCGAAAAGGATATAGCGTGACTACATATTACATATACTATGTGCTATTATTACATACTCCTACATTTTACTATTTATTTATTTACCTTTCTATTACTATTCTGCATAATGGTATACTTTTGCAATAACGAATTACCCCCATTTTCTTTCAAGTAGACCTGAACTTTTGAGTAAAACCACATTCTAGAGCATAGAGCAACAAGGAGACTTGTCTTGACTTATGTAGACACAACAGAGTGACCAAAGCGTGACTAGATTGGTCAGTTGTTAACTTTATCGTGTAGTGCAATTACTGCATCTTATTATCCTTGTCTACTTGGAATAATTCATCATTTATATCATCTCGTCACATTTTTTTTTCGGCAGGTCCTACGTTTGTGGCCTGAGAAAGACCTTTACAAAACCGGGCTTGGTGGGTGAACGCAAAGAGCGCTCAGCCGGCGAAATTTATAGATTGGGCGGCTAAGCAAGGGCACCACTATGGGTTGCCGGTCAAGGTAAAATTATACATAGACATATGATATATTTAGGACGGCACGAGGAAGGCGACTATCATTGGACTCTCTCACCTTGTCGGTTGCTGTCGCTCTTTAACTGCACTGTATTTAGCTTCTTTTTTTTACTTAGGGAAAATCCTCATAGGACCGTCTCAGCCGCACAGGAGGGTTGCGCGACCGAGGTGTCGGACTTGTACCGACTAAAAACCCCCAGGTGACTACTTCTGCGCATTGGCGGGGACTGCGGGTCCTGTAATCAATTTGCCACAGGCACTGTATTTAGCTATATCATTACAAAAAAACTTTGACGAGAACATACCTGCTGCAACACATTAGAAACAGATCCGCCTTCTTCAGTAGTGCCCCATCCAGTGACGATTGCTGTGTAGTTTATGTAGGAGAGACCCTTTTCTGGAAGACATACAGGCCTAAGACCAACATCCTTGTCGTCTTCTTCGGTGCTTGTATCATTGTCTGTGCTGCGAAGTTTCTTGACAGCGCTACTCAAATCCACCTAGAAATAAATCAAATATAAACTGGGTGTCTATACATAGTCCAAGACCATGCATAAATGGGCAAAATGTAATCAGATTAATAAAAATGATTACGATTACATTTTACGTTTTTTACCATTAATATGAGTGCATTTTGCTCGTCTATGTTTTAAACACTACAGAGTCCCATATTGCATACACATTTACAATTTCTTAATTTTTTAAATGGATTTAATCATGATACCAGAGCAAGAAAATTAAA
This sequence comes from Automeris io, assembly GCA_036320925.1. Lineage (NCBI taxonomy): Eukaryota > Metazoa > Arthropoda > Insecta > Lepidoptera > Saturniidae > Automeris > Automeris io. The sequence continues at coordinate 4,423,801 of JAUDJH010000027.1, forward strand.
ATTACGACTACATTTTGTAATCGTTAATCACATTACATTTTGCCCATCTCTAAGACCATATATAGATACCCAGTACTGTAGGAGCGACAGTGGAAGCGCAATTCTATCTTTTACTTCAAAGATGATTCTCAATTTCTTGATCGTTTAAGAGATATAGGATTTGGGATTTTTTTTTAATGTGTTTTGAATAATATAGATTCAAGAATTATCTTGAATTATCTAAGTCCAAATCCATATATGTACCTCAGATTCTTTTGGAAATTTAATATGTGCTTATATAGTCTTTAGTAAAATGAAACATGAAAAAATCCGCATGTTATTAAGTGATCACGTATAGATGACTCTGAGAATCTTGTTCAATGAGGAGCGTAACTTTTCATGTTGAAAATATTATAAAGTATACTATGTGTTTATCAAAATAATATTTATATTATTTATTTATTATCATCAAAATTTCACCTTTAATTTTTATGCGTATTCTCATTTTGTGTGTCTTTCTTCCTACAACTATAAGATATATTAAATGGATGACTATTAATTATGTGTTACTAGCTTTTTTTCAGTTGGGATAATTGCTCATAATGACAAGGTGTTGCAAACGTGTATCAGCTAAAACGCCAATCACAACTTTACTACTTCTGCACATTGATGGAAACTGCGGCTCCTGTTATCAATTTTTCATAGGCCCGACATGCCGCATCTACTAGGCACTGCCTAGGGGGAAAACAACACTTCTTCCGCGTATGTTACTAATTGTGGTGACCGGGCGTTACCTGAATAGTTAGGTATGATTTAGGTCATGTAGTTTTTGAGGTTAACCAGACCACATAGTTCCATTCGCAATCCTAGAGAAACCGAGTATATTTTAGCTGACCCGACAAGTGTTGTTCTGCCATATAAATGATTTCTAGTGAATATCTTCTGTATTATAATATATAAAATGTGCATTGTAAAATAGTATCTAATTTAATAAAATTTATGGTTCACAATTTTGGTCATAGTGGCTTCCACATAAAAGGTAGATATATTCTGTCCAAGACTTTTATTAAGAACTATTCAAGACAAACAATCTTACAGTACATCATCTTTGTGTAACTCCAATGGTTTAGGTAGTGTACGCCAAGACAGCTCTCAGAGGCCAGATTTCTTTCCGACTAAATTGACATGTATCACTATATTACGACCAAAAATAAAAAAAAAACATTACAAATTGTAGCTTATATGTTATTCCTATATTACTGTAAAAGATTCATGCAAATCCGTCCAGTACTTTTGTCGTGAAAGAGTAACAAACATATTCACAAACTTTCGCATTTATAATATTAAGTAGGACTAGTAGGATAGGATGTGCTATTCCAGTCTGAAATTAATCTCTATGCCTTTTATTTAGATCCGTTCAGCCGCTTTCACGGCGTCGAGTAACAAACAGACATCCAAACTTATATACTTATAGTAAGATGATAAGAAAATAGATTCATTTAATATTATACAAATCCCTTACCCTTTCTTCCAGTTTCAAAAGCGCTATATCGTTGTCATAAGTGCCCGGGTTATACCGTATGTGGCGTATGATGGCTGATATCTTTCTATCAACAGTCATGGTCTCATTTTTAATAGACCTATCGTGCTCCATGAAACGAACAGTGATTCTCTCTTTGCGAAAGCTGTAACAGAGAAGTATTTACAGAAAAGAACACCGTACACCTTCTATCGTGATATGCAGTGTAACCTCTATGTAACGTCACTCGATTTAACGACAAACTCCCTAAAGCGTCGATGTCACTCGGCTTTGGTTGGTTTAGCTTGTTTCCCATACAATGCTACAATAACATTACACCCACTCTCAATAACGACAGCAATTTAATAATATAAAGTACTTTTTAATTTGCCAAAATTAGTAAAAATTGGGCAGCTGCGTACGTTCTTTTGTCGTTTTATTATCCTAGTCCGTAATAAACTCGACTGTCGGTATTACACATACCGAACTTTCTAAGAAATCTGTTCTTTTGTTTACAAATTGGGATTGCTTGTACGTATTGACTGTTGTTAGTAGGACTCATGGATTATCTATACGTTATCATATTCTTAGTTGCTCACAAACTTTCAAACTGTAAAAATGTCAAGTAAGAGAATATCTCTGTGTATTGACAAAACTTTTTCTTTTTCTAATACAGATTTTTCTTCTCTCCATTTAACGACAACTCTCTATAACGTCAAAATATGCACAGTCCTTTGACGGTCGGTATATAGAGTTTGCACTGTATGTGATTTCGCATGACGACGATAGCTGTCAATTACTTCTCGTCCCGTCTATAGTCGTTGAAGTTCTTAGATTACAACATGTTTTATACTATCAGGTGTACTGTAGTCATTATATCGAGGCAATATAAAAAAGGTGTTTACCCTGCAGTACAATGAGCAGCAGTGAGGACGTATAGGTCATTGATAAGGGCACCTCCACAGTAAAATCTTCCATTGTACATCAACAGCACCATCCAAATGTATTGCTTGACTTTGGTCTCATAGCCGCCTACAATGCGCCGTTTTGTACGAGCTATGCCACATCCTGAAATTGGTCAGATTGCATTAAAATTAAAACCAATCAATAAAGATTTTTCCATAAGATGAGAACACCATGAGGAATGCCATTTTTACGTGGTGGATATTCCCTAAATTCATACTAAAATTTTCGATCCATCCTTCCTGATGCGAACAGCAAAAGAAGTGGTGCTCCCTGGATCTGTTTTCCCCAAAATCTTATGATCTAGAAGCCTTTAAAAGATGAATGAATAGGCATTTGTTGAGCAAATCCGAATCATCATTGGCCTCATCTTCACCTAGCACCAACTGTAACTAAGCTCAAGCTTAGAGTGTAAATTATAAAAAAATGGTGTCGTTAATTCAAGAATGCAAATTAATCTGACAATAGATCTGCTACCCAGATGAGTTGAAAACAGTACGCATGTGTCCAACGCAATGCTTGATGGGGAGGTCTTAATATGTGGGCTTTTTTCACACACCTCTCCAAGGAGGAAGCCTGAATAAAGCTATTCACTTTTCAGATCGTTGAAGGAATACAAATCCCCATGCCTGACTAGCTGGGCGATTAGAAACATCCTGGGAGTTTTTAGCCAGTTGGAGTCTGGCACAGCGGTACCGCCGCTCTCACGCCAACCCTTACAGTTCTATGCAGGAATTTTCAGGAAAAAAACTTTAAGGTCTCGCGTAATTCTTGGTCAAGTAAAAATACACAATTATAATTTTAATAGAAGATAATAATATTATGAACTTACGGCATGGTGGACAATTCTCTGGTGGATCGTTAATGGGTTTTAGAGTTGTGGTGGATACAGCACCTCCGCCAAGTATTTGGTTAATCCAATCAATAAAACCTTTCTCTTTGGGGTCCACAACTGGACCCTGACAGTTGATAACTCCGATAAGACAGACCAATACCAAGAGCCAGTTCATGATGGTTTCTGGGAAATAAGTTTAAATTGTATAACGTTTGCCGCAATAAAACGCTTAAGAATTATCAAAGCCTGATACTAATATTGTAATAGAGGAAATCTTGTTGCGTACTTCTAGACCTAAGCCAGCCAAAGCCTAAGTCAGCCTAAGTCAGTATAAAAGATAGAAGCCAATCTTTACGACCACTGTGAATATAATCGCATCGCCTTACGCCTGTCACTAAAGAAGGTATAAGCACGACGGGAAAAAATAATATAATAGTTACTTAAAATTTCTTTAGCTATTATTATTCAATTGATTGATTATATTTCCATAATTTAACTAAAGATGTTAAACATGTACACACTACCGATTACAAACTTGACGGAGACTTAATTCACAGCAGCTATAAGGATTGGCAAGAGTTATACTTGTCATTTGCTAGCCCGTAAACGAAAATATTATGAAAAAAGTCATTTAACAAAAATGTGTCATGTACCCTGCAGTGTCTTGAAATTAAATATCTTCTCATCACTTTAAGAGCGTTATTCAAGTATCTATATTATAGCATGTAGACGCCGCCCGACACGTATTTGTGTTAAACGCCCTAATGATCGTTAGAGTGTTACGGGACGCGCGGGGTAAGGGGTGCGCGCGCGCAAGGGATGCTCTAGCTAAGGCAGTCGACTACTGAGACCTAAAGCTAGAGTACATGCGTGTGCGTCGCAGTTTGGTGTGCTTTAAAGTGCAAATAAACAGTAAAACCCAAAAATCCGTGTATTTCTACCAACACACCCACGACCACCGGTTATAATATTTATTTTACTTTTGTTTGCAAACGAGCTGACGGTCAACTTGATTGTAAATTATTACCATTGACCAAGAACAAATTCAACACGAGAAGCGTTGTTATTGTGTTGCACCAAGGAGGACATTATTCACTCCTCATGCTATGACATGAAGATAAACTGTAAATTAGATAAATCCTCTAACTCATACCTGTTCTTCTGTAAAGAATTACAGCACCTATAATATGGCCGATTACTAATTAGTCCAATGAACAAATCTTTTTGAAATGAAACAATAATTAATTTTAAGTCCGTAATCTTTAAGCTTTTAAATGCTTATTGCCAATTCGCCAATTGAAGTTTAGCACCTTCGGACGACAAACCACTATCGGCAAAACTTTTGTTTTCGTCCACTAATGTACACATTATTTAATGTAGAAATGACTACTAGTATCTGTAGCACAAGCTGAGACGGGGTCCTAATTCCACTACAGCGTAGCCTTGACATTCTTTTGGCATTTCTTCTCACTTCCGAAACGCTAGTTGAGCAGCGTTGGGTTCGTTTCCAGGCTGATCGACCAAGTCATACCCATAGGGATGCCTTTGCGTTGCCACCCAGTCCATATCTCTCTGGCTTAGCACCACTTAAGTGCTCGCACCTTTCACCCTGTAAAATTGTAAGGCCTTTTCCCGGCTAACAGCAAATTGTACTGCCGAAATAAAAAAAGATCTTATCAGCGCGGCAATGGCCTACAATTTTAATTTAATATTATGCTTTTCTTTATTTATAATTTATTTGTATATAAATATCTATTTTAATTATTAGTCACTGCCATTGATTAAATATATTCTTTCTTTCTAAATGTTATTTATGGACAAATTGTTATGACATTTTAATCATATCTTGGAGCCGCATTTTAATCAGACATTATAAACCGTATGTTTAGAAATATTAAAAATTAATCCGAAACTTTTCTGAGCATTTTTAAGCCTTCGGCTTCGGCTTCGGCGGTGATTAACGATCAATCGACTTCGAATTCGGCGAGAAATTGACCTTCGATCAGACATTACGTAAATATACAAAGTATGTAGGTATATATAGGTATGCTACAATTAGCAACCCAATGGTTGCGATGAGATGACTTATCATGGTAACGGTACGCACGGGCGCCGGCTGGAAAGTTTTTTGACCCGGTTCACAATGTCCTTGATTCTGAGAATACGCAACTTAGAACAAGTGGAATATCAAAGATAAGATGGTAATTGCCTCCCAGGTTTGTGGGAATTCATGATAAAAGTTCAGAAAGCGAGCAAAACTTTCAAAGGAACCTTTGTGGAAATTAGTCAACTGTTATAGAACAGGTATATATCTAAAGTATGCGGAGTCGACGGGAGTGCACGAAGAGTTAAGGAAACGAAAGAGATTTCCAAGAATAGAAAGAAATGACATTCTCTCTGCCTATCTCTATACGTATTCAGCTTGATGATAGATAGATTATAAAGGAATTAGTTAATCCAACGAACATCGTATTACCTAACATTCAATGAAGGTCATGTTAACTTTTAGGTAAATCTACTCCCGCCCTCCTATTTTTCGGCGTCCTTCTATCTTCCCCTCCCTGCCTCCTCTTTCCCTTCCGTACCCATTGGGGTTAATATTCTAATTTCTATCCTCTTATTAATAAACTAAAGAAAAGCGGACATGTGAAACCCACGCTTAAAATTATATTTACGCGCGTTATTTGTAATTTTTCATCTAAGTATATGAACAACTGGATATACACAAACTGATTCCGAAACGGGACATGCCGTTGCGAGTCACTATGATGGCCTTTACACGTGTGTATTGTGGTCACGACTCCATTAGGGGATTTTTGGCGATCATCCTACCACTTATACTTACTGTCATCTTATTTATTATATTATCATCTATATATTAATTAACATTGTAACATTCTTATAATTCTAAGTACATATGAATATTCCACTTTTTTTCTGAGTGACAGTATTGCGCGGTCGAAAAAGGCCTTCACAACTAAACCCGGCTTCTGTTCAAAGAATTTATTCTCGTTAATCTAGATACAAGTCACTTACATGAGAACATTTTGTTTAAAAACTATAAAGAACAGTAAAATACTAAGAGCTCACTTGGCAAATACAGAAACAAACGTGAAACTTTTTGGCTTGGTGGGCAAACGCAGAAGGCGCTCAGTCAGCGAATAATATTGCATAGCCTGGCGACAATTTGCAGAGATCAGTATAAATGTATTATGAAAACCTATGTACCTATAAATATGTAATAAATAATTTTGATTTTTAATTGATGAAAAAATTAAGATTAATTTCCCTCTAAAACCGAGGTGGACCGACCACAAATTATGGAAGAAAAAGAACACAAATTTTCAAGATTATTGGTATTTTAAAGCTAAAGATTGTCGATAAGTATGCCCTGGCGAACGTGTTTGCCGCACATTACTATTAAATAATGCGAAGAAACGCTAACTGTTGGCAACAATTCTGTAGACAAAGTATGCAGTGAGTAAATTTAAATCAAATATACATAAAGTCCCTTCAGTGAAGGGGCAATAAAATTGTAATTTTCTACTTGATATGCGTAACGGATCACCTCGGGTCCCGACATTCACTAGCTCTAGGCGATAGAGAGTTACTGATTTTCCTGTTCCCCTATTTAACAATGAAAGTCGATTATCACATCGTTTATAAGTTATTTCACACATCATCTATGAATCATATGAATAAATTACTATTTCTTGCAGCAGCATGCCTCTAACATGAATATAAATTTACAGAGTAAATTTATAGATAGGGAAAATATACAGAAAGTAAATCCAGCATTCGATTCTAATTCGAATTATGTAAAACATTGACATCTTAATATTTCCCTAAAAACAAAATCAATTATAATCAACATAGTTCCATAATATTTATGAACAACTAGCTGTCCCGGCAGACCTTGTTCTGCCCTATTTCTCTAAAACAAAGTCACATTTTTTTTCTTAATGTTAATAGCTTCCCCGTCTGTTTTTTTTTGAAAATTGTTTAAAGGAACCTGGCCTTAATGCTATATGTATAAAAATTGACAAATATTGACATTAATATTTATACGTCACTCAATTGTTTTGCCTTCCCGGAACCCGTCCACTGACATTTAAACTTTATGCTATGGTGTTAAAGTTCAAATTGACTTTTAAATATTATTACGAATTTTTTGTATGAGAATATAGAAAAGTGTTGTTTTTAGACTTTTTCAGACAATTTTTTTAATTTTTCTCTCCGTAATAACCTTCCCCAGACTTGAACAAACACAACAAAAAAGAAATAAGCCAAATCGGTTCAGCCGTTCTCGAGTTCTGCGCTTATACACATTTAACGATTCATTTTTATTTATGAATTTATAAACAATTTCACACATTAATGAACTAATAACGATTAATTAATACGTGTTTTGCTTGCCCTAATCCAGAATAAAGTACTAAGGGAAAACAAGCCAATGCCTATTTACCTAAAATTACGATTAAAGCGTGCATCACACGCGCTACGGCTTCCACAGTTTTTACGGATCAATTCTCATTTTTCCATTAATGTTTCTTTATGATTTGTTATGGAATAAAGATATTTACATTTTCATTACTCATAAGAAGGTACATATTATTGTTACCTGAAATATCTCCCTCGTCTATAAAAAAACCCTGTATGATTAACTTTCCTAGTTAATTAATTACTTAATTAAAGAAAACTTCGGTGCTTAGAAACTTTAATCTATCTTTAAATAATTTATTTCAAATATTCACGTAATATATTATTTTTATGGTGCTTAGTTTCAAATATTTTTTCTTATTTCATCTCCTTCAAATACCTTTGTGTGAGTTATCGTATTGCCGTGACTCCGTAAGCCCGCACGCGTGGTTCTTTTGTGGAAGGGAGAGGGTGGAGTGACAGTCTTTGTATATTGCAAATCTACTCATAATTCTAAGCTAAAAGTTAATTGTAACTATTCAATCCTTATGTTAATTTTTTCATATTGGCTCGACATTGTATCTACTTTGTACCTGATGAAAAGCACAATGTAGTTCCAGAAAGGTAAGGATTGGCAAGAGAGGATCTGTTGGCAGTTGCCATCGTTATATCGGGCCGCATATACCACGACAAAAGGTCTCTAGGTAATTATATGAACTACTGGTCCCGAAACGAAACATGGCGGAGCGAGTCACTATTACAGTTTTTACACCAGTGTATTGTGATCACGAATTAGTACGGGCATTCGACCTACCACCACAGAATTATAACTATATGTATCTTAGTGTTTTTATACTATTGGAATTGTTTTTATTGGCACTCTATCAAGACTGGCTTTAAACAAAAAATGAAATGGGGTAATGACTTCATTTATTGAAAATCGTATTATGTTTCATTATAAGAATTGTCTATGCATTATGATTTGCTCTAATTGAAATGAAAATCAATTGAATGTCTAATACAGAGTATATTGGTTTTTTACATAGAGTATTATAAAATTTAAAACCCGCATGGCATCTAATATAAATATAATGTCTAAGGCTGAAATTTCTGAAAGCTACTTTAAGTTTGGTTAGATTTTACGAAAACATTACAATTTTGTTTATTTTTTATTACGCAATGAATGTCAAAAGATTTGGTAATTCACCGATTTTGTCAACATGGACTTAGCTTTGCGAATACTATGGCTATACTCAAGTTCCTATTATATATGTTTAGTTTTTTGACAAAACGAATTTATTTTTTGAGAAATTGCTAAGCAAATTCAAAATAACTTCTATAAGTCTCAGCCTGAGTGCCCTGAGCACGACGATCAGCTGCCATACTGGTCACGTTGGGAAAGACATAAACGCAAAATGGTTATAGCCACTTATGTGTCTCTGCTCACCCCGAAAGTGATATAGCGTGACGATATTTTATTATTTATTATCCAATAATAAAACATAAATAAAAATATGACGGGTAAGTTTCACCATATAATACTATAATAGTGTATTATTGACTTTTTGTATCTATTATTAAATAAATATTTCAACTATATATAATTAAATACAAAAAAAAAATCACATCCGTTTTAGACAACCAACTTTAAATAGAACATGTTTTTCACAGCATCAAATCGTTTACTAATCGTTTACGTTTTAAAATCCAACATAGAATTTCGACAACTTAGCAATAAAATACATACCGTTCTACGAAACAGGTTTCTGACCACAGCACGGCACACTAAATACGCAATTAATGGAATATAATGGAAGTCAGGGACGTATGCGCGAAGGACTCTGGCGGACAGTTGCCGTGGCAAGCTCGATGGTCGCACTGAACGGATTTGGAGAAAGAACTCTCGCTTTCACCCGACAGTGCTCCACATCCTGGCAAACGCCAATGTAGTCGCGTCCTGCGCCCGCACGCCTAGTTATAAGGCAGCATTATCATAAATTCCGCACAAAGATTTGCGGTCATTTTTTCTGTTTACAACTGCAATTACTGTCTTTCATGTGGGACTCTAATTTACCCACACGCAACTATTAACATACAAGTACTTAAACCTCTCGCGTTATCTACGTAATAGTGTATAAAAGAATAGCGTTGCTCAATAGTCTTGTGCAAGACCAAGACTGCAAAAATAAAGGCCAAGTATAATCTAGCAAAAAAGTGACCTTCTTTTTTACTTGGGTAAGATCCTCATAGGACCGTCTCAGCCGCACAGGGGGGGTTGCGCGACCGAGGTGTGTTGGACTTGTACCGACTAAAAACCCCAAGGTGACTACTTCTGCGCATTGACGGGGACTGCGGGTCCTGTAATCAATTCGCCACAGCCCCGGCAGCAAGAAGTAACCTGCCTCAAGGTACTGCTATAAAACCAAAGTAAAGAGCTATCTCTCAGGTTCGAAACTGCAACATAGGCTGTGGTAAAAATTCGAGACCAACACCATTCTAGCAAGATCGAAAATGGACTGCACTTTACATCAGGCCCGCTATAGTCACTTTGCTGAGCTAGTATAAAAAAAAGACGGTCAAAACTGATTTTGCTACTCAATTTCGTAGTAACTTTAGTGTTAGCAACACGGAGTTAATTGTACTTGTGGTTAGAACCCCAGGTGCGGAGTTTACATGTGTTATGACGGTCAATTAATGCGAAAAAGAGTTTTTTTTTGTATTTCAGAGTATTTGTCACGATCTGGAATACCTAAGTATCGTTTATTTGATAAAGAAAAGACTGTGGTACGAAGTTTTAGTTTACATTAGTGAATGCAGTATGAATGTTCTGTCGTAGAATCGCACCCCTCGCGTCGTCTTAACGCAGCTATAGTCTCACATTACGCATCACTATTCCACAAGGCTGATTATGCATAAATTATAGTCATCCGTACTTAAGTTACTGTTTTTAATGAAAACAAGTTATGTTTTATTTTATTTCCAGTTCTGTTTATGCTCATATATATTCTCCATTCCCGCTTCACTTACTATAGCGTCTCTCATAATTAAATTAAAAAAAAAAACATAATAAATCCAATAAGAACGGTTAAATTAATTAAATAGAATCGACGTTATATTTAAGAGATAGGTTCTTTTATTCTGACTCGTCATTGTGACCGCACCACACCTGATAGTAAGCATGGTGCAGTCCAAAAAACGACTAATACTATCAATAGCAAAGGAAACCTATCTATAGCTGCCGTGAGCATACAAGCCTGTATAAATGTCTCTTCACACTTCATTTCCATATTCCATCTATCCTCTCTTTCTTTAATATACGAACAAATTAATATTAACTGGAGAAACGGAAATTAACTTTTTTTTTCATCGCATGTACAGTTCGGCTGACAGGCATTCTATCGTGGTATATTTAAGCAGGTAGGTATACAGCGACGAAGACTGTCCATATCTCATATTTAAGCGGTGACTTTCATTCTTGAACTGCAGTGTACTAACTATTACCAGCAATATATTTGGCTTGAACAGTATGATAAATTATATTTAATTTCTGACTCGTTTTCACTAGATATGTATAAATATAGCCTTTTGCACATAATAGAAACAATAAAAAATCTAATGTATATGCCTGAATAAAAGTTATATTAATGTTTTTTCACTTTCTTTTTAATGAAGTCAACTTAAAATACGAATGCTTTATAAGTTATTAGAATAAATTGCTTAATAAACTGATACTAAGCAATTTGAATAAAGAAACACTATAGTGATCAAACGTACAGCAAAATCTATTATAAAATATATTGCTTTTTAAAACCTACAGGCGCTTTTTAAAATATTTTACAGCTCTTACGTAAGTTTTAGAAGTAAAACATATCCTATATACAACTATACCTCTTTTTATAAATAAATATCAAATTTTTATGTCAGTAAAATCATTTTACTAATTTTTATATTTTCAATTGAAAACGTCCGATAAAATGGCGCAATTTCCATCAAGATTAGAGTTATGTTAAGCGTTTTTTGTGTGAAGTGTCCAAAAAATATTCCCATTAAAAATGTTTAATACTGTTCAGAAACAACAGTCCAAATAACAGAATGTGACTTCGAACAATTTAACAATAATAGAGGAATAATAATATTAAATCTTTCACTTTGGCCTAGGTCCAAAAAGCGTACCAGTTTATTACATATGTACTACGGGTATGTACTGACCATGAATGTGTTAAATTATAGTAACTACACAATCAGAAGACCTTCGATAAAACTGCGTGATAAGTTATCATTTTAATTTACAGAGTTGATCACGGAGGAATAATTATTAAAATTTATATTTTTGACGTAGTCTGGGACCCCTATTACTCGACAAAAGTTTTGCAAGGCGATGTCGGACTATTGAATTTGTTAGATTATAGAGTATTGCCTAAGACTCTCTATAGTTCGGATTTTTTTGTAAAAGAGTAACCTTATAATCCGACAATTTACACAAACAATCTATTTGAACTACTAATTATACTACATAATTATGTATACCTCTATAATTTGCGTGTGAAATGCTTATGTACAATCAACAGTGATCCGCAAGTCGGATTACAAGGGGTGACGTATTAGACAGGTTTTTTTTTACACTGGCCCGACATAGTGACTACGATGCACCTGATGATAAGTATAGTGTAGTCCAAAAACGATAGCAACCATCAAAGGATGAAAATCCATTGATAATGTCCGTCGTCATTTCGGCCCACATATACCACGACTGAAGGTCTCTAGGTATATGAGTTACTGGATATACACAAGCTGAACCCGAATCGCAACAGGCCAAAGCGAGTAACTATGACGGTATTTTCATCAGGTATCAGGTTCACACGGGCTCATTTTCCGCAACTCGACGTCTGAGTTCGCCTATTTTGCATGAAACTGGGCCAGTATGATTTCAATCATCCCAGCTCAGCTCCTCCAGGAAATCCGCCAGCCGCCTGATATTGCTGGTTGCTTCCGGAAGGTTCCTCGGTATGCCGAGGTGTTGTGCCCGGTACACTGCCAGTTCACTGCGCTCGAGGAGCACGTGCCTGGCTGTCTCCTCTTCTCTCATGCATGCTCTGCACAGAGTAGTTTCTGTGACACCTAAGTGAAAAAGATGTCTATTAAAATAACCGTGTCCTGTTATGGCTCCGGTGACCCTACGTATCTGTAATCTACTGAGATGCAAAATGGCTTTAGAGACCTTTGGATTCGCTCTAAGTAAGGCCTCCTTGGCTTGTCTGCATCCTACTAAGTCGTTCCTGTCTGAATCTTTCAGACGTCTTATTCTTTGGCGAATTTCGGATTTGAACCAGCTGAAGCGGTCTTTTCATTTGTATACTGTGGTTACGACCAAGTTCGGGCAATCGCCCTGCCACCAAAATCTTTTACTAATAATGTGTATAGTATGTGTAGTATATATATATGTAGTATGTAGTCATGTATATGTAAGTACATATCATTATCGATAACACTTTGTTATAGTCTCCAGTGCTGTGTATCTATGTATATATATACTCTATAGTTCGCTTCCTCACTGTTTTCTGCGCGTTGATACAATAAGTGGATGTCAGCTAAAAATCAGCGCCGGGTGGCTCAGCTGGTCACTTAGCATTTGCTAAGCGGACTTCCCTTTGGCGCATCATCACAACACAGGGTATTTTCTTTTGTTGTTTTTAACATGATTAAAGAAAAATAAATGCTTTGTCTTTATCCTTTTTTTTTCTTTGTTTTTTTTTTTAATAGTCTCTATTTCTTCTTTGTTGTGTAATGTAATATAATTGACGGGGTAATAAAAGGTCATTGATGCTTACTCGAGTGACGTTCGTCATCCTGCTATAAACCAGTTCCCAAAAAGAAAACAGAAATTAATTCCTCGTGTCAGTAAACTTCGATATATGAAATCATACCGTTCGAACCAGTACTGCATTAAGGGAGCGCGAGGCCCTATCTTTTAGGGGTCACTACCGGTTAATTGAGGTCTCAAACGACAACTGAAATAGGGAACGATCTCTCGCTGCCGGCCATGGTTCGCACAATAGTTGGCAGCGAGAGGTCGTAGACAGCTGCGCTCCAATTCAGCTAGTCTCTAATTTCCCAGAAAAAGGAGGCTGATAGGCACCGAGAGTCCACACCGGCGTTGGAAATTTGGCAGAGTAGACGAGGGAGGTGGCAGGTGACCTTCGCACATGCTAACCTGCGCAATCCTCCGCCTTAACGCTTACATGGGCACTGGTACTCATAGATGGGCAAAATGTAATCAGATTAATAAAAAATATTACGATTACATTTCACGTTTTTTACCATTAATATAATTGCATGCTGCTCATCTATCTTTTAAACACTTCAGAATCCCAGATTACATACACATTTATGATTTCTTAATGTTTTAAATGAATTTAATCACGATTACAGAGCAAGAAAATTAAAATTACGACTATATTTTGTAATCGTTAATCATTAATCAGATTACATTTTGCCCATCTCTGCTGGTACTTAAGGGAGTCCACCACCCATGAATAAAGAAGCCAGGGTGTGAGTGTTCCTATGCGCTGCCAATTACGACAGTTTTCTGGAGTTGGTCAACTCCACCCACCTTTCATAATTTAAGGAAGCCTGAGAAAACCGTCCGCGTGGCGGTACCGTGGCAGATTGCCTAATTCCCTCCCACGGCGGGTTTTTCGCAGCATGATAGAAACACCTAGAGATTTTTAGTCAGTAGAAATTAGACACAGCCCTGGTTGTCATCCTCATGGTGACCGGGAAGTCCTATAACAAACTTTTCACTGAATAAAAAAAGGTCCCAAACAAACGATTAGAAACCCTTAATAAATCGATAGATCGTAATGAGGTGCTCTGCTAAAATACACAAAATAGTGTTGTGGGTAGGTGTGATCCTCCTACATCATGCATTAGGAGCGCGGTACAACAAAATTGTGATGTATTGATTACAGGACCTATAGTTTTCTTCAACGCGCAGAAGTTACAAGCGGCAAGAAATTAGTATCTAGAATTCTATCTATCTTAGTATAGAAGTATGGCCATTCATACCATGTACTATTTAAATATAATTTGTTCACTAAATGAATTGTTGTAAATTTCACTGGAAAGTATAAAATAAACAGCAATGAAAATAATATTTAAATTAAATTTCTTATCCTTATTCTTATCCTACTTAAATCGTAGAACATTTTTTAATCGGGTCAGTAGAGAAAGAGACATCTCCAGCGGCGACACATCCGTCGCTTCTCGGAAAGTTTGCCTAAAAGGGAGCGTCAGGTAACAAGTTTGAGGGAGCTATTGCCTGGCATGAGAGCTCCAGTGGTAGCGTGCGTGCTCCCACGCACCACTAGGAGTAGGTAGAGGGGTCCACCCCTCCCAACTGTGGAGTAGCCCACGAGGCTGATCGCGCACCAGGCCCTTTGGAAGTCCTCGGAGCACCCGGGGACTGGTCCACACGCGACTTAAGGAGCACCTCAGAATTTTAGTCGGTAATGAAATGAAATATAACTTTATTCAAATAGACCTACTTCCATGCACTTTTGAATCGTCAAAAAAAAAACAAAGTGAATCTACCACCGGTCCGGAAAGCAGAAACTACCGAGAAGAGCCGGTAGGAGTCCAGCATACCGGGGGGCGGCCCTCACTGCCCTCTGACGATCCATGATGATTTACCCTGGGTTACCAAAAAAAAAAGTACGCGGGGCCCGTAGAAGTTGGTAATGAGTGGCTAATCCGTCCTTGGGTGGAGCGATCGTGCGGGCAATTTTGTCCGTTATTTGAAGGTCCCGCACTGACTGCGATTCGAAATATTCGATATCGCGTAAACTGGGTCAAATAAAGTTTTAGCTTTACCCTCTTATTATAATTAACACTTCATCTGTAAATGGAGGTCATCTGTGTCCGAGCAAAATAAATTTCTGTTTATACTCGATAAAGAGAGAAACGGCGGGCGCCCCCTCCTGTTCCTAATTTAATGAGAATATTGAATTTGTATTTAAAAATGAATGTTTTGAACAGTAGTAGGTTTTTTATATTTTTAGTGCAATCAAGGGGATGAAAAGAAGGCAGGACGCGAAAGTCCCACGTTTACAGACGGAAGATGCCGAAAAAACGCTTACAGACGAAGTGTTATTAAACTTTAATATGGATTTGCACAACGAACAGTAGGTTCTGCATTAACGCTGAGATTTATAGACACAACTTAGACTTAGCTTATACTTTACCTGAAAAACAAATTCGTCTTTGGTAAAAACTGAATCTTTATATATAAAAATCTTGTCTCTCGGTGTTTGTGGTCGCACTAATCCGAAACGGCTCTGCCAATTTTTGTGAATTTTTTTATGTATATTTGGTAGGTATAAGAAAGGGTTTTAAAGTATATTTCATACCGCTAGGTAATTAGGGTTACCCCATCAAGATTTATTTCTATTTTTTGATAAACAAAATATTTATATTTTTTAACTACAAATAACCAATAACCCTAAACTTTCTCCCACTTACCCCACGCTCCCATTTTTTAACCGCGACTTTAGTATTTTTGTACAAACAATATCCAATTAATTTAACCGTGGTTCGTATTTCAAACATAACCAAATTATTTATATTGTTGAATTACAGATGGTGCCACGTTCGCCTCAGATCCCATCCACACGCAGAATACTTTCGTTATTTTTTTATTTTTTCGTTATTTTAGTTATTTATCGGGAGTCAAAGCTGCTCGCGTCCGTAGGCTTTACCCTAGTGTAGTCCAAAAACGAAAGCGACTATCAAAGGATGAAAATGTCATGTCGTCCCACATATACCACGACTGAAGGTGTCTAGGTATATGAGCTACTGGATATACACAAGCTGGTCCCGAAACGCGACAAGCCGAAACCGGTCACTATGACGGGCTTTACACTCATATACTGTGGTCGCGATCCAGACGGGCACCGGCGCCCTACCACCTCGCAAATAAATAAGAGTGTTACTTTTCTTCCTGGAAAATACCGAAATTCAATTACATTGAAAGTACTAAAGTATTATTATGTTATGAAGCTTCAATTAAGAACAGAGGTACAGCCGAAAGCAACCTGTAAAGATCATTACGTAAGTTTATAACGCAATATCCAATTTTCTTTGACGTTGATTATGTAGAGATATTAAAACGGAGTTAAAATTCGTAATAACATCAGAAAATTAGTATTATTTAGATCATAACTTTTAAATTACATTTAATTATATAACATAATAAAATTAGCACGCGTAGTTAAAATGTCAGGCAATTTCATCCAAACGACTTGCGGCAATTAAAATGTAATTAATAAAAAGGTGGCTGTGGTGGCGAGTGGATAAGCGTCCGGTTTTCATGCGCTGGCAACACGAATGGTCGTAGATTCGAATCCCAGTACATGCCTCTGGGTTTATCCAAATTACGTACGTTTTTGGGCGCTACATGCTCACCAGGGAAGAAAAACATCGTGAGGAAACTCTCATGGCATCTGATAGAACTGTCATTTGTAAGTATCCTGAGGACGGCGATGGGCTGCGCTACTGTTCAGGTTGGGGACGACATATGAGCACAAATTGGATACAGCCAGTAATGTACTCTCTGCTCACCCCATAAGGGATATAGCGTGACGATATATTATTATTAAGAAGGTTTCGGTGTATTATAGCTTGAAAATTATTAGCCCTGTCATATTTCCGAAAAAGCGGATTTTTTCGACTAGATATTAGTTGATGGCCTGGACAGACCTTCACAACTAAATCGAGCGAAAGGGCGAACACAGAGATTCATAAAAACAGAAGATCTATAATTTGTTCCAACCTTTGTTGTGACATTTTAAAAGTTTACTCAAATATCAGATTATTGCAGCATCTTAACCATAGATGGGCAAAAAGTAATCAAATTAATGAAAATGATTAACGATTACACTTTACGTTTTTTACTATTAATATCACTGCATTTTGCTCATTTACGTTTTAAACACTACAGAATACCAGATCGTATACACATTTATGATTTCTTAATGTTTTAAATGGATTTAATCATGATTACAGAAGAAGAAAATGAAAATTACGTCTACATTTTGTAATCGTTATCATTAATCAGATTACATTTTGCCCATCTCTGACCTTAAGTAATTCAAGATAAAAAGTCACGAAATTAAATTTTAGTGAAAATCTTGTTTCCTATGCAATTAATGACATTTGTATTTAAAAAAATGTTATAGGTCACAGAATAATCTATAAATTATATAGGTAATAATAACACGAGTAAAATGACAATTGAAATGAAACTAAAATTAAAATTAAACTGAAACAGAATTCAAACCCACGACCATTCCCATTGCCTTACCCACTAGGGCCTAGGTCTTCACAACCAAAAAAATAAATATACGTATAATATTGCAACATAAGATCCTGTATTTAAATTATTTTTTAAAATATTCCACTCCATGACAGCGGGCCAACGCGATGTCCTTTACATAATTTCGTAATAATTTCATGATATTAAAGTGAAGGTAAGTAAACACAACAAAGTGGGACGGTTACATGGCCGGACTCGCATGCAGGTACACGTGGCTAAGCTTTGTTCTTTTGTCATCAACAACATTAACACAGTATTCCGATACATTAGTAATTTATGCAAAACATAACTGATTACATGTTTCAGTACTACTGTTTCTGCTCGAAGATATCTCATTTTTATGCTTCTTTCCCTAAAGCTAACCTTCTCGTAACATTCCTTAAATAATACGTTAGTAAATGTAATGTATGTCTTATTTACTGAGCCGAATAGGTTTCGGGTGTCCCCATCCTAACGTAGGAAACTTCGGTTTTAGTCTAGCTTAAATCTAGTTAAAACTTATATAAAATGTTATTAAGCATAAACTGTACTTACCATCTTGCAAGGAAACCTTATACAGTTTTAACAGTTATTTTATTTATATCATTGTTATGGTAGAATTAAACCGCTTAGAGATCGGAACAAATAGGCCACCGGGTAAAGAGCAGGCGCATGAGAAGCAAAGGTGGAAGAAAGAAATATATAATATAATAGACAGATAAATTGCATACAATGACAAAGCGTAAGTAGATGATTAAAGATGTGAAATGGAACGTGAATTGTACAAAAAGGACTATGGCGTGTACCAGAGGTATATCAGTGCTAGGTTATAAAAAAACTTTGAACACTGGATAGGTTTACATCTAAATCAGGCCTGGCTCTATTTTGTCAGCCGGGGCCCGTGCTCCGGGCACCAAATTTGCTTATCTCAAAGCGTATCCGCTGAATAAGGTTGGTTAATTTTATTAACCAATACATATAATATAATATTATTATATTATAGAAATAATAAAGTTATACTAAAGATATAATGAATTTTAAGTTGATAGTGTCTTTTTTAGTCAATTCGCAATGTATTTTTAATTAGATTGGCTGTTTTTCGCAGAATAGTTGGATTACGAGAATTGTTTGTCTTGTGGGCAGTCTTGCTTGCGACCTTTTGCCATAAAAACATTTATCCGAAAGTTGCTTATATGGACGTTGTTAAAGTTATGAAACTTGCATCGTATACACGAAATGCATTTAACTGCGCAGAAGCCGCGTGTGAGACTTTCGTAAGACATTCCTTTGGAGACATCTTAACCTTGTTCCGACTCGTTTACGAAAATCATGTGAGTGGGTGTGGCTAGTTACGTTCGCACTCGATCAGAACTCGAATTTAAGCCGCTTTTGTAGTAATTTCTGTATACAGTATGTATTAAGCACCCTGTCCTAATGCGTTAGTTGGTATCAATATTAGATTCTATTTACGTTATCCTTATTAATTAAAGAACAAAAAAATACCAGAACAATATACAAATAAAGATTAATGAAACGGGAAAAAGTACATAGTAATACTGAGAGCGTGTGTAGCTCGTGAACAAAGGAAAAAAGGAAAGCAAAGTACCATGTTAGTAGGGCATGACCCCCGTATATTCCAAGCACCGCTTATCAATTAAATTGTTTGATTGATTTTTAAACTATTTTTTGTAAATAATCCGGGGTTTTATCATAAATAAAAAAAATAATTCTCTTAATTTTATGTAAACATAAAATTTCAATACTCATGAGTAATATGGTTTTGTGGTGTATTTTGGTGATGTTGTTGTGTTACCTATATGCCCCTTTGGGGTTGGACGTGGTTTTTAATACATACTGTATGTCAAAAGAAGGCTGCGACCCGTTGCCCATTATCGACATGCGGGCAGCGCCTTGACACCGTTGCAGCGATCTTCTCTGAATCACGCCAGTACATGGCTTGGTCTATATGAAACGCCCTCGAAAAACAACAACAAGGCTACCAATGTATGTCTAGACTACGGAATCTCCCTATGTCACAATTTCTTATCTAACGACCCTGGTCTCGGAGTCTTCAGTATTGAGAGAATCGTCATTTTTTTGGTCTTAGCTTCCACATTGGCCTCATCTTTGCTTTCTATCAGATAATTGTAAGTTCAAGTTCAGATGCGGTGAAGTCATTACCATATCTATTATAAACAAATGATGATCAAGCTATTGCCAAAGTTTTTTTTTTAATCCGGGTGAATATTCTACATAGAAGCGTAGAGGTCGCCGCGACCTCGACGACTCCAGTGTGCTAGACTCCTCCTACTGGGTAAAAACTAAAAAATAATGAAATAATTAAAAGAAAATAGAGTGGTAAAATAAAAAAAACTACTTATGCGGTACGTAAAAGGAGGTCACAGAAAAATTTTGTTTACGGGTGAGAGTTTTTCAATTATATTGAGCAATATTTTATTTAAAAAAAATGACCGGATTTATGCTGAAAGCTCTAAAGAACCTTCCCAATTAGTCAACAGAGTACAACGTGGGCATTATCCGACTTCAGTGATGGTTTGGTGGGGTTAGCTATGAAGGAGTGACTGAGGCATATTTTTGTGAAAAAGGTATCAAAACATCGGCACAAGTGTATCAAGATACCATATTCCAGAAAAGGTAGTTAAGCCCCTTAACAATACCACGTTCCATAACCAAGGATAGTCCTTTCAGCAAGACTCAGCGCCGGGTCATAAAACTCGATCCACCTAAGCTTGGTAAAAACGAACGTTCCGGACCTGTTCTAAGACTTGTCTTGAAGTGTCTCGCCCAAAATTCACTTTCCCTTAATATTGGAAAGAGCAAATATGTAGCTTTTCATGTTAGTCCATCCTCCCGTCCGACAGATGATTCTATATGCATTAGGGGACATTCCTGTCTCTCTAATTTAGAATGCAAATGCTTGCCGCTAACAAGAACTGGTGTGGTGAGATATCTGGGAGTATATCTAGACGAAATGTTAAGTTGGAAATCTCATATAGATATTTTGATCAATAGAACTCAAAAACTTATCTATGTCTTTAAGAAATTGAGAAATTCTGCTGACATTTATACTCTTAGGACTGTTTATTTCTCTCTGTGTGAATCCTTGATATCTTACTGCATTGCTGTTTGGGGTGGAGCCTCTAAGACCACTTTATTGAAACTTGAGAGGGCACAAAGAGCTGTCTTAAAAGACATGTGCAAAGAATCCAGAAGGTACTACTGAGCTGTTATATTCTAGATGTCAAGTTTTAACAGTACATCTTATGAAACTCAATAATTCTCCACTGTGTGTAAATTGTGGAATCATAGATGATATCCACCATTTGTTGATTGAATGTGTCCGATCTGAATCTGTGAGAGAGGCGTTTGTGAGTGCCTTTGGTCTGAACAGACTTGACGTCGAGATGCTTAACAAAGTCTTAGAAGAACTGTTATCTGATGGGGCGTCTGGCCTGTCCAGATCAATGGCACCATATGTAATATGTTAGGTATTTCTGTATTAGGGTACGATGGGGCTGACATACGTACACACGTAAAAGTCCCTTAAATAAATAGAACGAAAAAAAAAAAAGTTTTGACAGTAAGACAGCTCTTTGTCTCGAAACTTGTCCTCCGCAAACATAGAGTGGTCCTTGTAGGGACAGATAGTAAAAGAGAACCTCGCAGAATGAGATATATTTGCCATATGCCGATTCACAAGTCCCATTTTGCTGAGAAACAATTATGGGTTCTTGGTTCAAGGATTTACAATAAGGTTAATCATGAATTAAATATCTTGAACTTGTCTAGATTGCAATGTAAGATGAAGCTGAGAGACTGGTTGTCGAATCTAAAATATAATGATTCTGAGGAACTGTTGCAGGAATAGATGTGTTTGGGCTTTAGTATTAACATTCTTTTGAAATTGTTATTCACTTTTTATTATTTTTATTTTTGTATATAAAACTATTGTTTAGTATGTAATATTATTGTTGTATTGTTTTATAAGATTGGAGCTACGCAGCGGTAATAAACTGTAACAAATTGTGTGAAATATGCTGACATCCAAGATACACGTTGTCATAGTTTAGGTGTCAGCTGATTTTAATGTGCTGCTTGTAATTGTTTGTCTAATAAAAAACTTTATTATTTTTTTTTATTTTTTTTACAGAGCTGAAGACTGGCCGTCGTCTAATCCTGATCTTAATCCACTGGATTATTATTTATGTTCAGTTTTAGAGAATAAGAATTTCCCTAATCTTTTTATGAAAATAAACGGCAGAATATTCTCAAAAACCAAGTGCGTTTCAATGTCGCTTCGTAACATTTATCATTTCTGTACTTAGGTCCCTAAAAAGTTCTTACATGAAATAAATTACGGCGAACGCGTGTTTTATTGCGTGCTGGACACTTATTTATTTTCAAAACACAATAAATTATTACAAAACGGTACGTTTTATGCTTACAGCGTGCTTTTCATAAATCAAAGTATTACTGACGGTATCGTCACAATAATGTTACATTTCAATAAGATGTAATTGTGTGGGTCGATAAAATAAGTATTTAACTTTATTTTTTTATAAAAAAAGGAAAATTTATGATCAGTAAATACAGAAAATATAAATAAATCTTACCAGTGCAGTACATATTTAAATAATACATATATAACTAACATATAATTGACTTTTGAAAATATGACTTGAATATACATTAGTCTATTTAAATATTATGTTTTTTTTAACAACATTGTTTGTTAGTATAGGATAAGTCTTTATTTTATAATCTTAAGATTATGTAAAGCATTGTGTAGGTCCGGATTTTGGGGGGGCAAACCGGGGCCCATGGCCCGAGCGCCATATTCCAGGGGCGGTATACGAGCATTCATTCAGCTTACCTGCTAAATGTATCTAAAAAAAGTGGGCCATACAATTCATGAAAAATTCAAGTTAAATTTAATTAAAGTAAGAAAAATCATTTATTTCGCACAAAACGTAACAAACAACACATAAGGATAGGTTAGTGAATATAGAAAAAAAAAACAAATACACAGTGTTGTAATGATACGCCAAAAGGAAGTCAGCCCAACTATGTGCATATTGTGCAACAAAAATCTCTTAGCCAGCATACATTGATACCCGTAAAGAGGCAATAAGTTATTCTAAATAATAATATAAGAATTTAAAAAAAACTTTCAAATACACTTTTATAGCTATATAACAGTTGGGGAGGGGTCGTTCCGGTAGGATGCGAAGAAAGAAAACGAAGACGGAAGAAAGAAACAGGACTATATTATGATTAACTAGATGCTGATACCAACACAGCCTTATATCTAGGCTAATACAGAATACGGATTGGAAGACGTTTCGACGGAAATTCCGAACATATCCTGAGTCGTAAATGTTCTTAAACAGCACCAGATAGAAGTCCAACAGTCTGAATGCGACTATCGGCGTGCGATGAGTCCCTGCGATGCTATCAAAAATTATCTCTTTTACTCCGTACAAACTATGACTAATCTATGCACCAAGTAAACAAAACGATTGCGTGATCAGTTCGACCATTCACGCCGTCTATTGGCATAGTGCTGCACTGCTCCCATATAATTTTTTACATACTGTGTGTTACAGATATATAATGTAAATAGTAAAAAATAATTAATAACATATATGATAACTAAAAACTTTCATGTAAAAAAGCATGAGGTTTATCTGTTAAATTTAAAAAAAAATGTATGTCCACGTTAAATAAAAGATCTAACTAAATTATATATACATTTACATATAATATTTTCGTTATTTCTAAAGTCAATTTACTTAATAGGAAGAAAAAATGGTATACTTTTTACTAATTAAATTACAAAATTAGTTACACTTTCTGTGCCTTGGGTTATGACTTACTGGAATGTGATATTTATCGACATTTACTCCTTCTGTATCTTAGTTATGAAGATTGGAAACATTGGCATAAGTGGCAAATTTTATCATCTTGCTGTATTTATTATAGTTTTTTTTTAAAATAAATACTAATAACAATAATTATATCCTGTAACGGATAACACGTTATATCCCTGTAAGTGACGTTAAATATTGGAAACGCCAAAGAGGGAACATAAATTAGTCCGCAAATTCCACGACCAAAGGGCACATTGCATTTAATGAATACCAAAAAGAACTTCGGAAGTTTCTGACGTAACTTACAAACGCACTTTCCAGTTACAAATCGGCCAATAAAAAACCTCTTGCCAAGTAAAAGCACCGTTTCACATTTTTAAGTAGGTGATGTACTAACATAAAAAAACATTATGGGGGTTAAGTATGTAAAATTACTAAAATACGAAAAAATATTTTTTTTATCGAGAAAGCTTTTCCTGTTTAGTAATGTAACAAATATTTGTTAGATGACCGCAAAACATGACCTTTCGAACTTAGCGTCAACTAGATAGAGGTATGAATAATAATCTATGAATCATTAAGCATAATTTCAATACAATAACAATAAATAAAACTACTTCTTCTATATTTGAACCCAGAAGAGGAATCTTTTTCTTTGTAAATAAGCAGTCGGCTTGTTTGTTCCATTTACCAAAGGTAAATATAGTAGGCAGTGTTTGAGGCGTCTAATTTCAAAACCCGCTAAAACTATTTTTCGTACAAAATTATTTAATAGTCCTAATAGTAATTTGAAATGTTTTTATCAAAGCAAATATTATATATGTTTTTTTTTTCTTTTTTGCTTTTTCACTCTTGAATAATAATTTAAATACTTTATAAGAATATGCTTGTTAAGTCAAAAATTATAAGTTTTTATAAATTTATGGGAATTGAAAATTATGTTATAGTGAGTTTTGAAATTAGACTCCTCATTTATTCTCCGTTTTAAATACAAAGCTTAATTTAAACGCGATTGGTCGTTATTTCGAATCCCGCCTCGAGCATCTGGGCTTATCCAGACTAAGTACGGATTTAGGATTTAGTTAAACACAGACGTGTCTATTTTCCACCAAACTGAGTATCTATCACCTGACTCTCACCTTCTGGGGTGTTTCTCCCCTGCTGACGAAAAGTCTCGAGCTCCTCGGTATAGAGCTAATTGCTGATGTAAACCTTGGGGTGTCGATTGAGTTTAGAGCGAAAAAAGCGGTTGAAAATCTAAGTGTCGTTTTTAAGGTCAGACGGTATTTCCTACCATCGCAACTTCTTAACCTGTGTCAGGAACAGATGTGGTCGGGTGTGAAAAGCTTTTTTCACCTTTCCGCTGCCTACCTTGCGTGTATGGTGTATGTTTTACACAAAATTTAGGTTGATGGCACAGCAAGAAGGAAATCTATGCTCAACACTAAGGTGAAATGGGCTATAGAAGACAATGACATATCCGTTTTTGATTATACAATACATTAATCTCTACATACTATTTGATTATTTATTTATATACTAGCTGTAGTGATCTAGCGTTGCCCGATGAACATGTTTTATTTTAGCCCGTATGGGTTTGATTTTCTAAAAACTTTGAAACACATTTTGTATTTCTAACCAAAAAGGTAAATACCAATTTTAATAGAGCGCACTTATAATGGTCGAACCTTGAAATAAACTGTCAAGCCTTATGTTGACTCTTGAGGGTTGATTCTCAAAACATATCGAAACATGCTCTAAGATGATATGTCTATCGGCACAAGTGATTTTATATATATAAGATTTATTAAGCCATCTCTATGTTATATGTTCGCTTCATGCTATCTTGTTGAAAGCTTATGAAGCGTGAGGATATATTTTTATACTCCAGTATCAAGGTGGAGATTTTTTTTTGCCTTTCGATAATCGTAGCCAATTTTTGGACTGCGCGGTACTTGCTACCAAACAGAGATGGGCAAAATGTATTCTGATTAATGATTACAAAATGTAGTCGTAATTTTAATTTTCTTGCTCTGTAATCATGATTAAACCAATTTAAAATATTAAGAACTCATAAATGTATGTACAATCTGGGATTTTGTAGTGTTTAAAACATAAATGAACAAAATGCAGTCATATTAATGGTAAAAAACGTAAAATGTAATTGTTAATCATTTTCATTAATCTGATTACATTTTGCCATCTATACACCACCAAATGGGGTAAAAAAATATCGACCGCATTTTTATGAAACGATTTCGTTACCAATCTCTGCAGTAAGTGGGGCAGTTATGCATGATGCAGCATTTAGTTTACATATTTATTCGTGAGCAGATCAGTTGAGAAATATACTGCATTAATTGACTACGCAATCCACTCAAGGTCATTATCTAATATACAGATCGCCACAGAACAGACAGATACAGTATGACAATAAACCTTTATTTAATCAAATCGAAAGATTTAATTTCTTAAAACAGAACAATGAGTCCATCAAATGAAATTATGTGTTATGTTTGTAGGATAGGAAGCGATAGGATCTGGTCTAGAGTGAAAGACAGAAAGAGACTCTCACTGCTAGCAGCAGCACCGGCGATACTGGTCTAGATGATAATTATCTTCTATAAGGGCATCATGACCCAGTAGGAGATGTCTAATTAAGTAAGACAGCAGGCTAGTTACACTTAGAGAAGAAGGCGTCTAAACCGTCAACCGCTATAACTTATCAATTGCAATTGAGATGCACTCTGCCCAAAACACTGAGATATTAATGGAAGCACGTCTCTCCCTCTGGAACTTTTATCACAAGGCCCACGAATGCCGTCAACGTACAGGAGTAGTCTCTTTAAGACTACGTGGCTTGTATAAGTTCTGTAGACCTTAGTGCCACCGCTACGAGAGCCTATAACGAGTTTTGTCCGTCAAAAAAGACAAGAGCGTTATGGAAACTTCTATGCGTTGTAGTCGGATGTAAAATATTCACATATTTAATAATGTTTCAGAGTACATTTAAAATTATTTTTAAAAAAGTCTTTAACATTGGTGTTTTGTAAGAAAATGATTAAATTTAATGGTAAAAATTAGGATATCTGTTGTCTCGAGCGTCGGGCTTTTCACGTATAAGCATCAAGGAGAATCAATCAAATCTATACTAATATTATAAAGCTGAAGAGTTTGTTTGTTTGAACGCGCTAATCTCAGGAACTACAGGTTCGAATTGAAAAATTATTTTTGTGTTGAATAGACCATTTATCGAGGAAGGTGTTAGGCTATATAACATCACGAGGCAACTATTAGGAGCGAAGAAATAATGGCATGTGAAAAAAACGGGGAAAATTGTTCATCCTTGATGGCTTCCATTGCGTGCGCTGCGAAAACGGTTCCAGATACCAAAAATATATGTATGAAAGAATTATTCCTCTTAAAATGATCTAAAAAAATGTCCGTGACAGTATATGTCTATCTTTTAAGATTAACTCACTAGAACCGTTTTTATGGTAATCAAATTTGATCGAAATGAATGCATTATTTGTTAAGAGTTGTATCAACGTAATAATATTAATCTTCATCTAAATAAATGTGTTGTTTATTAAGAGTATTTAATTGTGAACAAAATTGTCTTTGAAATCACTTAATTTCAATGAACATCTTAGAAGATATTACAATAACTTATATAGCAAAACAACGTTTGCCGGATCAGCTAGTTATTAATAAAAGCACGTTGTATGTGTGTGCGACGTCTGATGGTAAGGCCGGAGCAAATGTTTCGTATTTCACAAAATATTTGCTTCTTTTTCTTTCTCGTATACTTATGGTACAATTATTTTTCTCTTTGTATTGTTTTACGTACACAAGCATAACAATTGATAATGGCATGCGATAATGAGAAAATAGTTGCAAACCAACAAGAAAGAAAAAATAAACAGGTGTTTTGCGAAACACGAACCATTTTCTCCAAATGCACTATGGCGCTGTTTTTAAGTTTCGGCACTGTTTCTCACTTCACTGTGGCGCCGTCGATACTCGTTCCTTCCACAATCCCCAACGTGACGAGTGGGGTGTCGCGGCCGCCACCAAGAGCCACTATCACTCGCGCAGTCGTCGCGTCGCCGTGAACTTGGCCTGGTCTGCAGTCACCCTGGCCCCGAAGGCTTATCGGAGGCGCCGCCCGCGGCCTATAATAGCTGGGCCGGCGTCTCCCCCTGACTCCACAGTCGACTTTGACACCAGACATGTTTCGCGTGTTCTGCCTCTTCGCGGTGGTCGCCGCCGTCCAAGCCTGCACGCCTTGCAGTGAGTGTTCCTATGAAAAATTGTGTACAAGTTCGATTCCTGTGTTTGAGTGCGTGTGGTTATTTTAAGATTTTTCTATTAAAATTATATTATGTAAATAAGTGAATTCCTTAATACAAACAAATGGTTGCGGTAAGTCATTAAATAAGAAGAAAGTTAGGAAATTAAAAGGCAGGCATTAGTCGCTATTCAAATAAAAAAAACCTCGATTCACATAACGCTAAGAATAATTAGTCAGACCCTAATTAGTATTATTAAAAAAATATATTAAAACTATATACAAGTATTAAAAGTGAAGACAATAATATGCTCTTAAATAGAACAACATTAAATTTAAACAATTGTAGAAAATGGAAGTGTGGTTTTGAAATTTTATTTACGTTACGCCGTTTCTCTAATGTATTTGTGTCGAGAAATGAGACACAGTTATTGAAAAAGTACGATAATACAAAATAAGCATGAATGAGTTTACAAAAACAAAAAATATATTGTTTTTAAGCTGCGCGTTTTGTACTTGATAATCTTCATGTATTTATAATTTCAATAACTCCTAAGTCTTAGAAAGCTCAGAACCGTTATGTTTTCTTTTTCGGCAGGAGATAATACTATAATGGAAAGGCCTAATATAACTTCACCGGACAAGAGCCCTGAAATTTTGAAATTAATATATTTCACTTTACAATTAGAATGTGAGTTGAAGTAAAGGCGGAAGCCGACTGAAACTCACCTACGCAGACCAAATAAAGAGAGTTCTGATGGAGGGTAATGTCAAAAGTACGCGGAACCGGCAAGAGTGCATGAAGGGACTAATGAATGTTATGAAAGCGAAAGATGTTTGCAAAAAGAAAGGGTAATTGCGTTTCATTCTCTTTGCCTACCCCAATAGGGACTTGGCGTGATGATGAATAGATAGATATTTCTAATATATTACACAAAAATTCTTAACTAAGTTATAGCTAAGTGTTCGGTCGGACTCTAGAGTTAGTACAACAGCTTGTAGAAATATTTCTGAAAGTATTTTAAGTGCCCGGATGTGCAGTTTCTTTGCCAAAAATTTATCGTTCTCGATTAACAATGCGCTCGAATGTATAAAACGCACGCAAAAATTTTAACTCGCGAGCGAAAAGCGAAATATCGTGTACAACGCCGTCCTTACGTTATCATCTCGATCGCCTTTTAACCCACTTCGGTGACAATAAATAATGAAATAAGTGTCCCGACTCCCAGCCGTAAACGTTATTGCAAACAGCACCGGTAAAGGACGATAAGACGTGTTCGTTAAACATTCAGTACCTATTTGAACATATCTGAAAGATCTTAAACCAACGTTTTTTTTTCGGACTGGAGATATTAACAACATGACGACATATGGTTATCATGGTGTAGGCCTTTTTTTTCCCGGGGGAAAATCCTACATAGTGCCTTCAGGGTCACTGTGAGGGCAGTGACCCCAGTGTCTCAGACTCCTACTGACTAAAAACCCCCGGGGTATCCCTCAAGTCACAATACCCGGGCTTGGAGATCCTTATTCTTCCAGGCACCCGTAGAGCGAACAGTCCAATAAGGCACCTTCTCTGGGAAAGATGGGTTTAGAGAGCTCATCTTTCCGGATCTCTATGAGGCGGCGCACCAGTCACTGCGTGCCGCCTCCATCTCATCCGGGCAGCAGACTGCCCGGGAATATGGTAATCATGGTGCAGACCAAAAACAACTAAGACTAACATATAAATAGGTAAAATGTAATCAGATTAATGAAAAACGATTACGATTACAGTTTTCATTTTCATCATTAATATGACTGTATTTTGCTCATCTATGCTTTAAACACTACGGAATCCTCAATTGCGTACACATTTATGACTCCTTAATATTTTGAAGGGATTTAATCTTGATTCTATAATCAACAAAATTAAAATTATGACTACATTTTGTAATCGTTAATCATTAATCAGATTACGTTTTGCCCATCTCTGGATTAACAACAGCAAAGAAAACCAGTCGATAGTCGCGTCACTTGCACTAATCATGCTTCATTTAAAGGATATAATATTATAGAACGGTGAGAATACGCTCGCCGGGATACTATTCTGCAGCTCAACAACCCGGCAAAAGTAAGAAATAACTTCTTATTCATAGCCGGGATATAAGTTAGTATAAAACTCGCAACCGCTCCGCAACCCGCATGCGTATTTCTGTTATGGAAAGTTGAGGAAGGAACAAGGTTAAGAATGTGAGTGATTATCATAAATTATCCTTTAATTTCATACTGTAGCCTAATTTATGGAACTCTCTTTTAATTTAATAACCGTTTTATATATTATTCTTAGTCAGTTTCGCCCCACTTCAGGGCAAAGGCTTCCTTTCCCTTTTATTACTATATTTGTAGCATTCTTGGGAAGAAGTTTGGACATTTAACCCAGCACGCTTGTTAAATTCGGGTCCGTGGGTCTCTACTATGTGCAGAGAAGATGTATGAAGCAGCTTGGATGCGTGCAATTCAGCATCCTGTATACCTTAGCTATTACAACACCACAGTATGAAGAAGGAGGCATTATTCTGTCGGTTAACCCCACGGCTACTAAATACTATCTTAATAAATAATATTTATCTAAATACTAATAATGATTAATTTCACAGATATTAATGATTCATTAGCCGAAATTGTCTGTCTTCGCCCAGGTGAGAAGTAATCACTCAGAATCAGTAGCGTTCATTCCATAGATGCATGCAAGCATTGCATGCCCTTATGATAAACAAGTCTGGAATAAATTGCTTAAAGTTAAACAAAAAAAGGAACCATTTATATTAATATCTATTTTATATTCACGCCGTCTATCTTTCCTATAAAAGAAATATAATTTTTACATTCATAGTATAATATACAAATTAATTACGAGAATGCTGACGTCACTGCTCAGAATTAGTTTAGGCTCTGCGATGACATGCCAGATAGGACAAGTCTTTATATATAGATAGATTAGAAATATAATAAACATTTCTTTTAAACTAACTGGCGTTTAAACATTGTACTTTCATAAAATAGGAAACTCCGAAAGACAACCAAAAAATTGTTGTATTATAATTATGGCATCGAAGGTTGAAAATTCGTAAGAAAACTAATCATAATATTTTGAGATCTTTTGCATGATTGCCATTAAGCTTCCACTCCGAGATAGCCTTGAGTTTTTTTCGGCATTTCTTCTCATGGTAGTCCTGAAACGCTAGTAGATCACCGTTAAGTTATTTCAGGCCGACCGACTACGCGAGAGCCCTTGCGTTGCAACCCAACCCCTCGCTGGCTGTGCACCCGGTAAATTTGCAAAGGCTTTTCCCAGTTTATATATATTTTGTGCTGCCGTAAAATAGAAAGCCATCAAGCCAAGACTTTCATTCATAAATCAATCAATTTGATTTAGCATTCACTACGCAACGTTCATATTTTTATCAATTCGTTTGTTTATAACGTATTTTTCCAAAGTTATAAAATGGTTTAACCATATTTTGACTATCGATTTATGAAAGTCAAGCTCACTCGTGCTTATAATAATATGTTCAAGTGGCACCTACTTTTTGAGAATGTCCGGTTGTATAAGGACTTAAGTGTGTAAATATGATTATCTTGTTTTGTAATAAAATACTTGATACGTAAAGCTGAGTTCAGATTTGTGACATTTCACCATAACCGTATACCGGGGACAACATTTTTCATACAAATATATGCTACGATGTGGACGTAATGCGATGCGACCCATCCCGAACTCTTAAATACTTTGTCGAATTTGGACATAACATGTTACGAAACACGTGTTGATAGCCCATCCGTTTAAATTCTGTCTTATCGAATATTTTTATAGAAGACGTTCACAGTGGCGTGTGACGTTACGTCATACGGTCATGCGTAAAAGCTCACTTTTTAACCCTGTGTCACGGTTACATTATCGATGAATCTAGTATTAACATTTTGTCTGCATATATGCCACTCCTCGCCACGCACTGTTTTTCGCACAACCTCTGTTGCTGGAACGCTCCATCGTTTTTGTTTCCTAATTACTATGCTTCATCGTAAGCAAAGTACAATTACAGATTTAGAGACGAAGGATGTCGGTAATATAATACTGTTTGTAAAATATATCCTTTTTTATGAACATTGGAATTTACTGGCACAAGAACTGATGTTTTTCAGCCCTAAAATGATTATAATTCCACGTTGTATAATTTGAGACGATGTTACCACCCGTCCGCATCAAGCGTAACAAGTCCATGATAATACTGCGTAGTCCTATCCAATATAACGACACAAATCTACAATCACCTTAAGGAGGAAACTATATTTACCTACCTGGTATATAATCCTATCAGAATAACCTTTATATCATTCGTCTCGTTACAATCGGAGTCGCGTTGACTTGACACTAGCTGGTAACAAATTTACGATGTCTCGAATTGACGGTTATATTATTACGCCGGCAATAACAGACGAATCCTTGCTCTCCTTGATTATTACAAAAGTAACTCATAATTTTTAATACTTGTACTGTGATAACCTAGACATGCCTATAGGGATATATTTATATATCCAATATCTTAGATTCCATGTGTATATTTTTCAGTGTATATATCGTTGGTGTATAATAAATTAAAAAAAGCCAATGACATTCAAACGGCTCCGACGCGTTCGGTTTTACGCGACATTTGTGATATGAAATCGGCCAAGTTGATTATGTGATTGTAGTCACAACTTAATACTTTCGAACTAAACAATTTATGAAAGTTTTAAAGAATTTGCTAATGCATAATCGATGATATCCAAATATTATTTTTCAAAATTAAGTGTTACGTTGTTTATCTTCCATAAGTAGCTCGACGGATGTAGAATTATGCAATTTCTCAACTGCGTAGTACTCTGCTCCCGCATCGTGTAACATAAATGCATTCGTAATATATAATTTTTGGCTCGCTTGCATCATAATCTATGTTAATTATTTAAAATTTTACATCTCTACAAAGATATATCACAAATGAGCGTTAGAAAGTTTTGTTATAATACAATAAATTAAGTGACTATAATAATTTTAGATTTGGGTCAAATAATTTCTGATATAATTGGATGTTATTAAAACTAAACAAGTGGATTTATTATATAACAGTTCCCAATTAACAGTTCGTCAGTGCAACTAGATTTCTTGCAGTATTACAAGGATATTATTCTGTTATCATACGCGTTTTGATGAATCAATTGGGTGGTATACACAAGTGTAAAGACCGTCATAGGAACTTCTACCTGTCCCGTTTCGGGGATCAGCTTGTGTATATCCAGTAACTCATATACCTAGAGACCTTCAGTCGTGGTATATGTGGGCCGAGATGACGAGAGAGCTATCAATGGAGTTACGTCCTATGATAGTTGCTGTCATTTTTGGGTTACACTGTACTTACCATCAGATGCAATGGAGTCATTTTGTAGAGCTAGTGTAAAAAATAATTCATTAGATAATAACAATAATAATATATTGTCACGCTATATTCCTTTCGGGGTCAGCAGAAATACATTAGTGGTTGTTTCTTTTTATGGCGGACTAATTACTGAGGGTGGAGAAAGGCCTATACAGCCCAACCGGGCTTAGGGGGCGAGAATAGAAGGTGCTCAGCCAGCGAGTTTACGGGTTGGGTGGCAATGCAGGGGCACCACTGAGGGTACGAACCGCGACTTGGACCGCCAGCCAAATAAAATACGAACCTTACTGGTGATCTACTAGCGTTTCGGAAACGACTACCTTGAGAAGAAACGCTGAAAGAAACTCAAAGCGGTGTCGAACAGATTTGGATTGGAGTTGAATCTGGACAGCAACCAGATGCCCGAATGGCAAAATGCTGTGGAAAATTGCGATTTTACTAATGGAGTGACGTGAATGCGCTTCGCTTGGGGTCGTTGGTTTTTACGTCTATAAGATACTACTAAATATTACAAATATTAACGACGTAAAAAAAACTTGTATCCAGTGCCGTAAAACATAACATTAAAATAAAATATGTGATATATTTTTGACGGCCTGATAGCGCAGTTTGTATCGGCCCTACTTACGATGCTAAGGTCCTGGGTTCGAGTCCCGGTAGTAGTAAACTATTCTGTGATGTGCAGATAAGTTTGTCACGAATCATGGTTGTATACATATATTTAAGTATGCATATCTTTTTTAGCGCAAACTTGATTTTGAACTAGGTCAATGTGTGTTATTGTTAGTAAATATTATATATATAAGCCGTAGTGGCTGCCGGCAGAATAGAATAGCATCCCCCTCTTCTTACTGAGGTGTCGTAAAAGGCGACTAAGTTATCCCTTTAACACTGCAATTGAACCAGGTGTTCAGAGAAGGAAAACTCGACCAAACCTGCACCCTGCTCCCTCCCGGTGGTACTGGTTCTCCATTCCATCAAGCCTGAGGAAGCTCGGACGAGAGAGTGCTTTACTGGCTGCGCGTCCAGCTATGCACTTAAATATCTCCTGCGCAATTGACTGTTTCCGAAAACAGAACATCGATTTTCTTAATCGGTGTTGAAACAGTCGCCGTGGCCGAATCCGGCTAGGACATCATCATATAATATTTATTTCTATTTCGGCAACGCCTGGTCACGGCACCTAGCAGTTGATAAACTAACAGCGTTATTCAGAACGGCTAAGTAAAAGCAAATAGCGTTACTATCACTTTCAAATGTGCCATTAAGCCCAAAGCTAATAACAAAGGCATGGAAAATAATCAATGACCCACAAAATTAGCTCTTATGTTCCGTACTCAGCAATTATTGATTTGAGGTCATGTAGATTGTACATCAATGTCAATAAATGAACAATCATAGTACTATTGATTCAATGTAACAGAATACATTAGTAATGAGGTGAGTTTCATTGTTAAAGTGGATTCAATTGTGATTCTGAGCATGCACAAATAAGTGGGTATATACATTATAAGCATAGACGGGCAAAATGTAATCAGATTAATAAAAATGATTACGATTACATTTTACGTTTTTTACCATTAATATGACTGCATTTTGCTCATCTATGTTTTAAGCACTACAGAATCCCAGATTGCATACACATTTATGATTTCTTAATGTTTTAAATGGATTTAATCATGATTACAGGGCAAGAAAATTAAAATTACGACTACATTTTGTAATCGTTAATAATTAATCAGATTACATTTTGCCCATATCTGATTATAAGTAGTGATTATTTATAAATAAAGTCAGTTAAATATAACGTAATAATTATTAAACTCTATTTAGCTACTCCGAAAATGGGGATGTGTTTCAAGGTCAGATGGCAACTCAGCCCGTCCCAACTACTTAACCTTCTTTTTTATACTTGGGGAAACTCCTCACAGCCTAGGCCGCACGTAAGGGTGTCTGCCAGACTTATTCCGCCTAAAATTTCAAGGTAACTACTTCTACGCAATAACGGGGACTGTGTTGAATATAATCAGTTCTTCATAGCCCCACCACGCCTCACCTACTGGACACAATCTCTAAGGGAGGCTCGGCCTTCCACAACAGGATGCATTTCAATAGACCTCGTTACAACGCTATACTAACTTCTCGAGGAACTTCTTAACCTGTATCTAGCACAAGCGCGGTCTTGAATGGAGTTTTGCTGTCGCCTATGGTACAGATCCGCAAAACACTGTTAGGCAACCTGGAATACAATCGATCGCCGAGCTTTACGACTGATTGCCGATTAAGCACTAAGGCTGAGATTTATAAACGCTACTTCGACTTAGCTCATACTTTGTTTATAAAATAAGTTCGTTTGTAACAAAAAAAACTAAATATGTATGTAATAGGAGCTTTAGTATAACCTAAGTATTCGCAAAATCAAAACGAAGTTGATGAAATTGCTCTTACTATATACTTTTATGTTAAATCAATAATATAATTTTTGTGTAAAAACTAAGCAATGTCAAAGTCGCTTACAAATCCCAACTTTATTTCATGTAAGTTGTTCAGTTTAAAACACTGACTTAGAGTGGCTGGCCTTTCGGTTTTCTATAGACTATACTCTGGAGAATGTGCGGCTGAATTGCACAATTTAATTCCACCCTCTGCGTTCTACCTTTAGTTAGCAAAACGCCGTCCGGGTTTCAAGTTCAAACTTTCAACTGCTCGCACGAGGCGATTCGTCTCCTCCGATATACTGCGAACCGCCAAGGAAACGAATTCGCCTACTGCGTTTGTTTTTCCAGCATCTTACGACATGGGAATCTTCCAACGACGAGTGAATTGGTATTTGTTGGGTAAACGCGCTCCATCACTTTCCCACAAGTGAGATTCAGGTCAAACGTAAGCATGTATGTAATAAAAAAAGCCTCAATAACCTAGTACCTATTGTTGTACGTAATGTGTTATGATAATTGATAAAAAATAACTAATGTTTGAATTATAAGACCGAGACAACACTTAGATATTAATTTTTTTTTTTTGTTTATAAATCACTCTTCAATTAGCCCGACTAAGTCTTATAAATCAAAGTTAGTCTAACTCCCCATTCATATTAAATTAACTTTTATATCAAAATCATGCGAACATACAATTAAAACCTAGCATAAAATATTCCGTAAACTGAATCGCATTTTGTGTTTATTGTATTGGCACATCCCTACGATTACCGGTCAAATCAACCGAGAAACGCTTTTTATCTAGTTACCTAAAGCAACATCTTTTATTGGCCGTCAGGACGGCCATGAGGACGGAGGCTCCGGCATGCTGGATTCCTATTGTCTAAAACCCCCTGGGGTATCCTTAAGTTATCGGTCGAAGGACGTTTATTTTAAACATCAATGTCGCAGGCACGTCACTTGCCACTGAGCTATGATGCCGTTACTATTTCCAGCATGCGGTGTGGCTCGCGGAGGGCGCGTTGTCGGAGGGGCGGAGGTGTCTCCCGGAGAGTTTCCATGGCTGGCAGCCCTCAAACGAGATGGGAAGGTCGTCTGCGGTGCCACAGTCATCGCCAGGGATCATTTAATAACCGCAACACACTGCGTACATGGGTAAGTGTTTTGAAATATTAATTTCATTTTTATGTAGCACTTTCCATCAGATAGAACGTCTAAACTGAAACTATATTTTTTTTAACCTGGGGAATCCCTAACTGACCTCGGGGAGCGATGAGGGCCGCCCCCCGGTGTGTCGGAGTTGTACCGACTAAAACACAAGAAGTGTTCCACCTTCCACCTACCGGCATCGAGGGTACGACTGGAGTCTCATCCTGGATGACCGGCAAGGCGTGCAGTCTTAAGTAGGCCTCTACTCGTTTGGGGAGGAGTGGTATAAAGAGCCACAATTTTCATATTGTTCATTTTTATTGTAGAGCGGCACGCAGGAACATATCGTGCGCCACTCGCA
The DNA here is from genome assembly GCA_036320925.1 of Automeris io. NCBI lineage: Eukaryota > Metazoa > Arthropoda > Insecta > Lepidoptera > Saturniidae > Automeris > Automeris io. Next base: position 4,461,450 of record JAUDJH010000027.1, read on the forward strand.
CCCATATTCGAAAAACTCCGTCAGCTTAAAAAAAAAATCGTTTGTCGTGCATTTTGTAACTATAATTTGATAAGCTGACTACTATTATTGCATAGCGCGAAAATTATTATATCCACTAGAGTAATACATAATAATATATGAAGATTTGTGTAGCAAATGTATGAATTTATGTATTATTGAATTAAATAGACTTCCTTAGTTCACATTATAATGGTGCCGTACAAGATAATATAAGCTCCACACGACACTGAGTTCATTTTTAGGAAAAAAAAAATCGACTAACATTGTAACTTTCTTTTAAAAGTTCACGCGGGACCGAACTTGTAATAATATCTAGTTGATTTTAAAACAAGAAAACTAAATCTTCTTAAAACTCTGTTGTATGTAGTTTATTTCTCCTTCTTGTTCTAGATAAAAATACACCTGTTACCATTAGCTACAATTATCATTTCAAAATGTAACCAACTGGTTACTTCACATTTCTGTAACCAAATAAAAATATTGTGATACATAGGTTTTTCGCAGAAGTCCTAATTAATTACCTTGTAAGTAATTGATTTTTACATAATCAACATAAACTTGCATAATTGATTGGATGAGGAAAAAATTTAGTGACTTTATTGAAAATTTATTCTTAGCAAGAACTTGCGATAAAATTTATAAAGATCAGTGTTAATTACTTAATTAATATAACATTTTAAATAATTATAATAAAAAAATAAACGTTATTATAATCGGAAGATAAAAATTGTTTTTTTATACTATATTACGATAAGTACCTATATCTAAGTATTACGATGAGTTTGTCCAATTATGAAATTACTTTTTTTTCCGCGACATTTCTTGTAGTTTCACTAATTATAGTAATGATTTTATAAACAACTACAATAATTTAAATAAATTGATTAGTTACTCATTCATTATTTCATTACTAATTATTCAACTTTTGTGAATTAGTGTTTTCTTCTTTCGTATAAATATAAACCAATCTCTCTCGTTTATTACATTTGAAATATGAAAATACAATAATATAATTGACATATTGACTCTAGAAAAATAAACTTAAAATATTATTCTTCGACGCACTAATATAAAAACTAGTATGAGTAATTAATTAATTAAATTTGAAATAGTTTTATTACCGGTTTCAACGGTACAACACTCGCAATAAAATCATGCGCAAACGTATATTAAATTTATTATCATAATATCTAACACCGTTGGTAAAAAATGTAGGACAGTTGTTTGACATAAAAATTTTTGACCTAGGCATCATAAGTAAGTGGGTTTTAATTCTTCTTATTGTTGACAAAATGATTCTAATAAAAAAAAAAATAATATTGTCCGCTATTGGTGAAATGTTGCTCTATGTGTAGAAGTTTTACAACTATAAAGATTAATGAAAGATATTGTTTTTATGTAAAAATAACATCATTTACGTACATTTTATTTAAATATGTTTTTAATTTTATTAAAGACCACTACTTTGAACAAAATTGTAAAAACCTTTTCGGGCACGCACATTTTGTTTTTCATTTACTTAATTAAGTCTAAAAACTTTACTTTATTTGCACAATATGAAAGCAGCATACTACCATCGTTTAATATTTAATTACACTTAAACTCAATATAATATATAAAGGGGTTTATCTACAATAGATATTTTTATTCAGTGTCAGGAAAGTACCGTGAATTAGTACTTTAACCATTTTAAATATCACAAAACATACTTGAAATGAACAGTTGAAATAGCGCACTGTAAACAAAAAACAAATGCCAATCAAACTTCGCGCGTTTTTAGAAGACAGTTATACCAACTCACAGAAAAAATTTGACAATCTTTTAATTGGGGTTTTTAAATGATTTTGTACCGGATTTTATTCTGAATATATTCAATTGACTGATGTTTAGCTTGCAGTGGGTAAATTATTAAAAGTTGCTACATATCTATATGTATATTTCATGAATAGTTCAAAGTAGATGACGTATGATTGTTACGACGCTCTCTGGGTAAAAAGTCTGTAATGTTTACGTAAACTGACAATATAACTGCCTATGTAGGTTATAGTGCAATATTTACTACTTTCAATAACTTTTGCAACGTAAATTCTAATATGAAAAATTTAAATAAAGAATACAAAAGTAATATTTTAATGTGATAGGAATAATTAAATGTCAAAAGATTGACTAGAATTAATGTGAATTTAGAAATAATCATTTTAAATTAAAAACTGTTGTTTATAATCATTTATATATGTGAGCTTTAATATTTTACTGACTACTATCTCCGACCAAAGGAATATTCATTGCTAAGATTCATCGTTGATTTACATAAACAGGAAAATAATTAAAACATTGAAATAATACTTTTTTACGTATAGATAACTATTTTGCAAATATAATTAAATTGTGGTAGAGCATATTAATTTAGAAAAGGAGCAAATATAATACATTAATCGTTAAAAAATCTGGCAGAATATAAAGGAAAGTTGAATTATCGACAATAAATAAACATTTCCTTTTCGATCTGCATCCAGAATTGAAATTATCTTTGATTGTGAATGTACATAAACCGCAGAGTCGTTAAATAATTTCGCAACCTCATAAGGTTTCGCGTAACTTATACGCAAATTGCCATTTCAGCCTGCAAATTCTTTGTAATTATATTTATAAGTAAATAAGTAACTCGAATCTGAAGATTAATTGTCATATAGTGAACAAATGGCAAATAAAATGTTATTGTTATCTGATTGTAGAATGAATATTTTCAATAGTCATGACATAAACAAAAGTGGGGGAAAATTGACCCACTGTTTATTTTAATTATTTACTTTCAATTTTGTTTCATCTAATATTTATATTTCTGTCATAGCCCTTCAATTTTACACATGGAGAAGTACTCACCAGTAGGTGACATCTAACTCAGATATTCCTATGAAAAGAACCAGGTTAATTTCAGTAGGTACCTTCTATTTTCTTCTTTAATATTAGGTCCTTACATATGAAATTGGCGTTTTGTATGGGAGGAACAGAAAGTCGAATATTTTTTAATATAATATATTTAATTAATCAAAGTATGAACCATTATTTTCTATGCACTTTTGCCATCTCATAGGTAGTTCATTGATCCCTTTACTAAAAAAACCAGTCGGACGGGAATCAATAAAATCTTTGAAGGCGATTTGGACTGCCCCATCGGAGTTGAATTTTTTCCCTTGCAAGAAGTTATCCAAATTTCGAAAAAAATGGTAATCTGTTGGAGCAAGGTCCGGGGAGTACGGGGGATGTCTTAGACTTTCCAATTGAAGCTCTTCTAATTTAGTAGCCGTCTGTTGCGCAGTGTGTGGTCTAGCGTTGTCGTGAAGCAGCAGTGGCGTGGAGCGATTGACCAGCCTAGGTTGTTTAGCCGCTAGCTTTTCCATCATGGTTTGCAATTGCTGACAATAGACATCAGCCGTAATAGTCTGGCCAGATTTGAGAAAACTGTAATGAACAATACCGGCACTAGTCCACCAAACGCTTACAAGTAACTTTTTTGGGGTTAATTTTCGCTTGGGGCAGGATTTGGCTGGCTGGCCAGGAACCAACCATTGCGCTGAGCGCTTCCGATTATCGTAAAGAACCCATTTTTCATCACAGGTAATGATTCGGTTTAAAATACCTTCATTATTGTGCCGGTTTAGTAATGTAACGCAGCAGTCGACGCGCGTTTGCCGGTTTGCTTCAGTCAATTCGTGAGGTACCCACCTTTCAAGCTTTTTAATCTTCCCAATTTGCTTCAAGTGAATTAAAACAGTTTTATCACTAACATCGCAGCCTGCAGCTAACTCGGACGTGATTTGCGATGGATCCGCTTCCACAATAGCCTTCAACTCTTCATTATCAACTTGAGTCTCAGGCCGTCCACGGGGCTTGTTCTGCAGGTCGAAATTTCCAGAACGAAAACGTTGGAACCAAAAACGAACTGTGTTTTCTTTTGCAACACGACCGCCATACACATCATTCACCCTTCGAGTTGTTTCCGCAGCACTAGTGCCACGGCGGAACTCGTACTCGTAAATAATGCGATATTTTAAGTTTTCCATTTTGTAAAATGAGTGACGCAAACAGAAAAAACAGAAGAAAAAAACAAATGAATGACGATCATCGAAGCACAAATACATGAGTCTATAGCTGTACAAATTTGAATTTGGAATTCCTTACCAAAGAGGAGAAATTTGTGATTAAAGTGGCCAGTACGAAAAACGCCAATTTCATATGTAAGGACCTAATATTAGCATCTTTAAAATCTTTTGACGAAATAATATTATTTTTATTCAGTCATTCATTGAAACTGAACAATAATGACAATATGTTTTATTAAAATATAACTGGGAAGGCTTAAATACCACTGTAATGTAAGCAAGATTACTAACAAGAAGCTTATTAACAAGTGGAATAGAAAAAAATAATGTATTTATAATCGCTAATAAAATATCAAAATAAAAAGAGAACAAATAGACAGGTCGAATTTCCATTGCTTTTCCTAGTGTCTGGGAATTTTTCAGAGGAATTAAATAAACATGAACGCATGAATTTCAAGCGCTGTAGTTTTATTAAATATCTTATACTATTTTATCCCGGTATTTATTAAAAGACTTAATATTTTTATGCGTGTGATATGCTATAAGGCATTAATCTTTTATGAAGGAAAACCTGACAAAAATGACAAATATATCAATTTTCACTCCTTCTTCCTTTCGAGTTCCATACTGTGCACGATTGTTGGAGATATTTTTCTACGAGAAAAACATTCACTGCCATCACTTGTAGCGTCACTTCATCATGGTTCTTAAACTCATGATCATTTCTGGATAACTTTTCCGTATAAACAATCTCAACCCCTTTGCTGATTGCTATGTTTATTGTTATAAAATTATTTAGAAATATTTCCTAAAATCAAAACTACATTGTAGGATCAACTTGCATAAAGTGCTATGATTAATAGAATCAAGAAAAAATAACAATGCGCATAAAAGAAAACCCTAATGCATTCATACAAAAACCTGGACTTATGTAACCCGTCCGTTAAGTGCTAAGAGAAGAAATATAAATTTTATAAACTGTACGTACTATAATTTTCATGCACTGTGTATGTCATCAAACATTGTTTAGAATGTCCGCAAATATTGATAGACGATCATTAGAAATGGTGCTTTGGACACGAGTAAACATTTAAATTTGTTCGGTGCATAAACGCTAATTGGTGAAAGCTTATAAATATTCATTGAATTGTCATCTCAATACAGAAAACTATATAACTAAGGTATCTAAACTGTTAACTTCATATTAAATTAATTTTATGCTATTTTTAGAGAATAGGTATGGAACAAATTCTAACATGTGGCGTGTCAGCTATTATAGTGTGGCAAGGGTCGTTTTTAATTGAGTCGTCAGGTTATAAAAGTGAGTATTAATAGGAATGAGCTGAGTACCTATGAAACATCAATAGCAACGAAAATGTCTGATATTTTTTACATTAATGTCTGAATGGATTGTTTAGTTTAACGTAATTATTTATTTTCGTTTATACACCATACGTTCAATTAGTACTTTATATATTCGTTTGTTTTTAAAACTTTACCAATTTAGGGCGGCTTGCACTAACAAATTAAGTCTAGTTTAAGCTTTTATAGACGCTAATTAATCGAAGTACATTAATTCCATCTTAATGATGATTTGAGTTTAAGAGTTGTTACAACTGGGTTTTTATTCAGTGCAAGACTATAAGTACAGTTCAACGCTAAATAGCATTTTATGTAAGTCTAACCTAGACTTAATTTGCTAGTGCAAGCCGCCCTAAGGCTTGTATTGTATATTTAAAGTTAATAAAGATGTCCTATGGAATTTTGCAGATATAGATAGAAAGATAGCTTCTACTACTCGTTACCAAGGATAGGCAAAATGTAATCAGATTAATAAAAATGATTAACGATTACATTTTACGTTTTTGCCATTAATATGGCTGCGTTTTGCTCATTTATGGTTATAAACACTACAAAATCACATATTGTATACACATTTTTCATTTCTTAATATTTTAAATGGATTTAATCATGATTACAGAGCAAGAAAATTAAAATTACGACTACGTTTTATAATCTTTCATCATTAATCAGATTACATTTTGCCCATCTCTGCTCGTTGCAAATCAGAATGACATAGCTTATCGATATGCACTCGTTAATATTACGTACATCTCTAGCACGTTCCGTGAGCTTGAGGAGTGCGAGCGAAACATAGACAAAAGAGATTTATGTTCTAACAATTCATTTAAAACTGCAAAGCTACTTTTTTATTTCTTTCACACACATAGTTTTTTCATAGTGTATCTCGGTCTAATTCCCTGCGGTTTTTATTTATCACTGTTAAATCATCAGTTAATTCATGGTTTTTCATCATCATTATAAGCAATAATAAGCTCTACGTAACATTCATACCAATGATACATTTGTTTTAATATTGATATTATCATTAAATCATCTTGTTATAATAAGTTTTGTCACACACGCACTACAAAAACACACAATATACAAATTGGGTACAAAAGTACAGTCAATAATAATATTATAAGAACATATTATGTTCTTAAATGGAACATCATGAAATTTAAATGATGTATCGCGAGTTGAGCGTCGTGATCTACTAATTTTAATTGTTATTCGGTCCCTGTGTGAGAATTTGTATAATAAAATGCTAGAAAGAGCATGAAAGAACAATATGCCCTAGATTAAGCATATGAAACATAACAAATGATTTTTCTCTTTTTTTCGTGCGTTTTGTACTAGATTGCCCTTGTTACTCGTACCAAGGTACTAACATAATGGTGTAATTATTACAAAGTTATAATTTAAGTCTTGTAAATATAGGCTTTTATTTTTAAGATGGCAATGCCCGAACGAAGTCGTGACTCGTGACCACAGTACGCAAGTTTAAAGACCGTCAAAGTAACTCGCTTCGGCTTGTCGCGTTTCGGGGTCAACTTACGTACGTTCAATCTATACTAATATTATAAAGCTGAAGAGTTTGTTTGTTTGTTTGTTTGTTTGAACGCGCTAATCTCAGGAACTACTGGTTCGAATTGAAAAATTCTTTTTGAGTGGAATAGACCATTTATCGAGGAAGGCTTTAGGCTATATAACATCACGATGAAATTATTAGAAGAGAAGAAATAATGGAAAATGTGAAAAAAACGGGCAAAATTATTCATCCTTGAGGGCTTCCATTGCGTGCGCTGCAAAAACGGTTCAAGATACCAAAAATATATGTAGGAAAGAATTATTCCTCTTGAAATGATCTAAAAAAATGTCCCCAACAGTATATGTCTATCTTTTAAGATTAAGTCACTAGAACCGTTTTTATGGTAAACAAATTTGGTCGAAATTAATGCATTATTTGTTAAGAGTTGTATCAACGTAATAATATTAATCTTTATCCAAATAAATGTGTTGTTGATTAAGAGTATTTAATTGTGAACAAAATTGTCTTTGATATCACTTAATTTCAATGAACATCTTAGAAGATATTGCAAAACCTTACATAGCAAAACAACGTTTGCCGGATCAGCTATAGTAGTGTCTTGATAACCGCGAAACTCGAGAACGGCTGAACCGATTTGACTGATTTCTTTTTTGTTGTGTTTGTTGAAGTCTGGAGAAGGTTATAACAGAGAGAAGATTTTAAAAAATTATCTGAAAAAGTCTAAAAACAACACTTTTCTATATTCTCATACAAAAGATTTGTTATAAGTCAATTTGAACTTTAACACCATAGCATAAAGTTTAAATGTTAGTGGACGGGTTCCGGGAAGGCAAAACAATTATTGAGTGACGTATAAATATTAATGTCAATATTTGTCAATTTTTATACATATAGCATTAAGGCCAGGTTCCTTCAAACAATTTTCAAAAAACAGCCGACAGGCCAATAGCTATTACATAACATTAAAAAAAACAATGTGACTTTGTTTTAGAGAAATAGGGCAGAACAAGGTCTGCCGGGACAGCTAGTAACTAATATACCTAAGGACATTCAGTCCTGGTATATTTGGCCAACATGATGAATTCTAATGGAATTTTGTCATTTTTGAATTACACTGTACTTTCCATCAGAAGCACCATAAATATTTTGTTGAGCTAGAAAAAAAAACACAATTATAATTAGGTACACGTAGTTATGTTCCTAATATAACAGATTCCTTTCTGCGACACACAAAAGAAAGTTTTTCACAGAGTTCCAACTTATAAGTTTGGAAAGAGCAAGACATTACATCACATGAATGTACTGTAAATGGCAAAGTATTTTGATTACACGTTTCTTTAAAGCATGTCTTACTAATAAGCAAAGAACAAGCCACTTCTACGGTTAACAACGACTTTTAATGAAAACCTGTTTACTCCGAGATAACAGAAAATTCCAGACATGTTTTGGTAAAAATTTGCAACTCCAAGAAACTAGGAATTGTTAAAATTTTAAATTAAGTTATTAGTATTATACTGTACCTAAGAACATAAAAAAAAAACAAAAACTATCACTCGTGATATGTGATTTTAGTCCCTTGGCGGTCGATCTCGTTTCTAGTCTACACTATATGTACTTTCTTTTAGGTGTGGTGTTGCTACATTGTAAATAATATATCAATGTAAAAAACAATGCATCACATTTAAGCATAAAATTATTTCGGATCGCATTTGGAATGAAGAGATACGCAAGATGGTTGGTTTTAAAGATAGCATTCGCACTATACTCCTTGTGTGCTTCAATGGTTTGAGCAAGTGGAGATGATAAAAGATGAAAGGATGACTAAAATCATACAGTATGAATGTGAGTGGAAATAATAGCCGAGCTCGAGCGAGACTTACCTACGCAGACCAAATAAAGAGTTCCAAAGGAGGCTGGAACCGCCGTGAATTTGCAGGGTTCCGTGGAATTTATTAGTGGACTGTAATTTTTCAAGGTCTTGGCTCATGCGATATAGCTGTTGCCACCCACCTGTTAGGCTGTTCAGCAGTCCTGATGATATGTATCCCTTCCACAACACAGTATTTGTATAAAAAACCAAAAATATAAATTATTAAAGTGCAGCGTAGACGCATATGTCTTGATTGCAAGACGAACGATTTTACAATGGTTTGGCAAACTACCCGCCCCTCGGACTGGGTGGCAATCAAACGCAACAAGAGTCAGACAAAGCAAGGACTTATTATCTGTGGCGTTACCAGAGGGTGATGTCAAAATTAAGCAGAATCGTACGTGCATGAAGGTACCAACGAATTTTAAAAGCGAAAGCAGTTTGCAAAAATAGAGAGATGTAACGAGTTATTCTATCTGTTTACTCCAATAGGGATTCGGCGTAATGATAGATAGATAATTATATTATTAGAAAGAAATAGTATTGTTTGATATATTAATTATGTACTTGCATAAACGAACAATACCATACTCATTTAATATTTTATGCAATTACTTTCTAAATGTTATTAATTTGTATTTATATACAAACTCAAACTACATATTAGATATAATTTAAGAAGATTTTTAATGGTCCACTAATTTAATATGACAACATTAAACACAAGTTCTGTAATTAATTCAATGAATTAAATATAAAACTTTTGCGGTGTTCGGAATCAGTGATGTTTTAATTAATACGGTGCAATACAAATAACTGTTAACATGAGACAAAACTGCGCACGATAGCTTTACGGATCCCGCGGTGTGGCGTCGTAATGAATTTTTATCACATTACACTTCTCCCTTGATTTGTCGTTTACAAACACAACGGGAATCGGCGTCGCGCAGCTTTCCATATCGCACGATTTAAATTACACACTAAATTTTATCAAAAATAGCTGGCCCGGCAGACCTTGTTCTGCCCTATTTCTCTAAAACAAAGTCACATTGTTTTTTTTAATGTTAATAGCTTCCCCGTCAGATTTTATTCTGCCAAAACCTGTAGGCCTGTCGGCTGTTTTTTGAAAATTGTTTGAAGGAACTTGGCCTTAATGCTATATGTATAAAAATTGACAAATATTGACATTAATATTTATACGTCACTCAATTGTTTTGCCTTCCCGGAACCCGTCCACTGACATTTAAACTTTATGGTATGGTGTTAAAGTTCAAATTGACTTTTAAATATTATTACGAATTTTTTGTATGAGAATATAGAAAAGTGTTGTTTTTAGACTTTTTCAGACATTTTTTTTAATTTTTCTCTCTGTAATAACCTTCCCCAGACTTCAACAAACACAACAAAAAAGAAATCAGCCAAATCGGTTCAGCCGTTCTCGAGTTTCGCGCTTATATGTACACACTAGCTGATCCGGCAAACGTTGTTTTGCTATATAAGGTTTTGTAATATCTTCTAACATGTTCATTGAAATTAAGTGCTGTCAAAGACAATTTTAGTCACAATTAAATACTCTTAATCAACAACACATTTATTTGGATAAAGGTTAATATTATTACGTTGATACAACTCTTAACAAATAATGCATTAATTTCGACCAAATTTGATCACCATAAATACGGTTCTAGTGACTTAATCTTACAAGATAGACATATACTGTCGAGGACATTTTTTTAGATCATTTCAAGTGGAATATTCCTTTCATACATATATTTTTGGTATCTTGAACCGTTTTCGCAGCGCACGCAATGGAAGCCCTCAAGGATGAATAATTTTCCCCGTTTTATTCACATTTTTCATTATTTCTTCGCTCCTAATAATTTCATCTTGATGTTATATAGCCTAAAGCCTTCCTTGATAAATGGTATATTCAACACAAAAAGAATTTTTCGATTCGAACCAGTAGTTCCTGAGATTAGCGCGTTCAAACAAACAAACAAACTCTTCAGCTTTATAATATTAGTATAGATTTAACGATTCATTTTTATATTATAGAAGATATTTAAGGTAAAGATGCGTGCGATTCAGACAGTAGGTTTGAGGAAGTTTACTGCCCGGATGAGGTGAGCTAATGCGCTGGCAGCTCATCCCACCACCCAATTGGTTTAAAGAGGTGGACTCACACCAAACCTTCCAAGAGCTGAAGCTTAGTAAAAGGCTGTTCGCTTGACGAGTCGTCGGAAAAACCCGCACATCCTGATCCAGCGTGCAGAGAGATGGAGGATAACCGTGGGGTTTTAAGCCAGCAAAAATCTGGCACTGGCCAAAAAATTAGAAACCCTTAAATTCTCATTCACCCTTACCTAATCATATTTTAAAAGCGATTCCAGACCAACAGCGTACGTACAGCCGAAAGAAAATTAAATGATGATCCGGAAGAAGTCTCTGAAATGTGAAGTTATAACACAATGTTGCTATTTCGACATATCTGTACACTTTGTTGGTCCAACGTAATTTTAATTTGCATAATATTGACTGAAACGCCCTTAGGTCTAACCCACTTAGCATGATTTGACCTCCTGCTTTCTTTAAATATTGCATAAGAAAGCCTCAGCACAGATATGCTTTGTCCCTAAAGTACGACGTACCTATAACTGAGTAAAGTCGAAAGGTATTTACTTCGATTGTGCAATCGGGCATAATTTTTAAAGGTCCGTTACAATTTAATAACAACGGCTCTTCGTTTTGTTTTTATTTCAAATTCAAAGATAACTTGGTTTATTGAGGAAAATTGATCAAAAGTCCATTGATATTTTAATGCAAAAAGGATACCCTTTTGAACTCAAGTAAAATAAATTCCCATTTTTGAAGCGAATAAGCTCCATGAAGTCGGTAAAACTCCCGCTAAATCATCATCTAAATTTGATTAAAGCTCTAAATTAAATTAAATTCTAAGTCTACTAGTTATCCTTATGCTATGAACGGATCGAAAATATAGAACAAATTCTCCGTCTAAAAGGTGGATATAAATTAGCATTAAGAAAAATTTAATGACATTCTAAACAAAAGATCCCCCAAAGGAGCAAATGTAGAATGATGTCATATATAAAAAGCCTCCGAAACAGTTTCAATACACGTCTTGATATCGCTTCCTTAATTTCGAACAAAGCATCAAATCTTTTTATAATTTCACCGAAATAATCGATGGGTAACCTCGCAAATGATGCAATCAAAATTATACTCCCTCCAATTACATTATACTGAGAAATGTCTTTGGAAATTCACTCTTTAATTAGCCGTTTCTTAATTTATCATAATACCGATAATGCTGTAATAAATGCAATTATGCTTTTATGGAAATAAAGACTGCTAATACGAATAAAGATAATATTAAAAGATTTGTCACATTGTAGGTATTGTGTATTGAAACAGAGATAAATCTGCAGATTTCTGAATATTTTGAATAGATTACTGAACTAAATTTATGAAATTCTTTCAAATTCAGAATCTAAAATTATCACAATCGGTTTGGTAAAACCTGGAGCACACATAAAATGTTTTACCAATATCGGGGTAACAAAAAACGTTACATATTTGTAGGAGTGTAAGCGAAATTAATTCTTTACTTTACAGCGCGCAATGTACCTTCAGTATTAATAGAACCCAACTTATTTTCAACATAGCTAACATAGCTGTTCAATGTTCATGCAGTATTTGTATTGACGTTTTGCTAAAGACAGAGACGTGATTTCAAGGTTACGTCAACCAATTCAGGTCAAGAATACGATGGTATTGATGCCTGCTAGGCTTTTGTGTTCTGCGTATACGAGTTTGCTGCAAATCGATTGTCACGCTTCGTAACAATACGTGTCCTGCATTAAGTTGTCTACAGATTAACTTGATTTTTGACGAACTTTATTGTCGCTCGGTATTTTAACGCCGAGTAAAGCCACTGCTACCTTGTTTGGCCAAGTTTATCGATTGTCATTGTCGCCTGACAAAGTTCGATTAAATATAAACAAGGTCAAGGGTATTCACCTACGCCGAATTTACATCATTTGCTAATCTATCAATTAATAAAAAATTATCTCAGGGCTTCAACAAAATATCATTCGATCACTGATAATTTTAGTAGAAAAGTTCAAAATATATAAATTTGAATTGATATTACGAAAGGTTATGTCAATTCATAACATCCTTTTTCTATTACCATTATCGCTGATCAAATATTACTAGACGCCCTGGATAGGCTGCAGTGGGGGGCTGTCTGCATTGCGAATGATCCAGACGTTAGTATCTTGAACAGCCTCAGTTACGCAGAAATATTGTCTCACTAAACGTTTACTCCATCAGCATTAAGGAGAGTGTTCGGAAGAGTTTATTTAACCCTGTTTCACTCTCTCTGTTTCCTATGAAAGTGTACTATTACAACAACGCGCGCGGACTTACAGCTTCACAGGCTCACAACTATACTGTAATTCACATCCCGGCTAAGACAAAGAAGTTCTCTAACTCTTACTTTTGCCGAATCTCTGAGCTGTGGCATTCCACAATATTCCGCTGTCACTTGTCGGAAGACAATGATCTTCCGTGAATTCTAATAAACGTGTTCCCACCGTTCTATGATAAGGATTTCTTCAAACAAAGCTTGAAGAGATTTGTGCAGGCCGGCATCGCTGATCGGCCGATGATCGCTGCAACAATCGATAGGTTTTTTACTGTTGATTGTTATTGTCGTTCTTCGACTACATCATGCTTACCATCAGGCGTAATGGTATCATTCCATTGTTTTGTGTACTCCAAAAGGAATTATAGGAGATAGATTAATTGGTTCATTCTTGTTACAGGATCGAAGCTTCTCGTTTATCAGTCCTAGTTGGAGAGTACAACGTGAACACGTCCCGTTCGGACGGCTTTGAAGTGACCCACGTAGTCCAGCATCCAGATTTCAACAGATATTCCTATGACTACGATATCGCTGTCCTGAGGCTTGCAGAACCTTTGCCTGACAAACTATACCGGCCAGCTTGCTTGCCTGGTATGTATAATAACAAAATCGACGCACCTCGACCTGACTCGCGAGGGCACTGATGTGTTGCAGGTGACATTCACTGAAATTATTCCTATAGTCATTACTGTTCATGTTTTGATTCCTACCAGCCTCCAAGTTCATCTTGGGAAACAAGTGTTCAGTGGTAAACTGCTCATAGTGTAAATACTGAAGGCGATCTTACTGAACGCCGCACTAATAGTTCCAAGGTTCCGTTCTTTGGAGCCCTAAACTTTGATCATTTGTGAGAATATTAGACGTGTATCCTCCTAATGTCTAATGTAAGAAATAGTCTGGTGGATGAGTTATATATTAATAATATCTATATCATCCTGCTATATTCCTATCGGAGTGAGCAGAAATACGGTGGATAAAACATCTAATATACATAAAGATATGGTTATTATTATGAGCTTACCCTCGCACCAAGGGCAGCAAGTTGGAGAACACGTAATTATCTCATTTCGGCTTGTTTTTGGATTTTTTTTTATTACTGACAAGTTTTCGCAGGATCTCAGTTTCACCTGCTGGAAAGTGATGAGGCCGACGATGAAGCGCGCTCACCCAGCAAATACCGATTCACTCGACGTTTGAAGATTCCCATGTCATAAGATGTTGTATCCTTATAAATTTAGTAAAGTTTGTCCACCTTGGTATACCTATAATTATTTTAATGGCCAGCGAAAGGCATGCGATATCATTGCTGGATAACACGAGATTCAAATTACATTCCTAATTTCTTCATCTTTTCTTGGTGGTATGATCGGTTTTTTGGATTTTCTTTCAATATCCCATTAAAACCATCGCATAAAAAAAACACTGTTATTTAATCATTAGTATTTATAATTTACAGATGCAAATGACATTGATCTACTTGAAGGCGGTGATGCAATCGTTTCTGGTTGGGGCAGCACGATTGAAAAGGGACCTTCATCCAGTATTCCCTTGAAGGTGAGCTATCTATGAGTGTATCCGACATTTATACGCTTTGGCGGCAACAATTGCAAACTCATACATCCAGTGCTTCGTACACCTAGAGACCATCAGTTTGGCATAAGTGGGTCGACATAGCTATGACTAACCACTCAACCGTCGACGGTTATTTACAGAACTAGGGGCATATGTCGCGCCCTTGTACAGGACTTTCATCAGATGGGGGTTTTTGAGAACTAGGTTTCGAAAAACCTGGATTTTTTATACCACAGAATTTCTAATTTCTATGGGAAAGGATAGCTGTTCTTTCGTGAACAATTTATAATACGTGCGAAAAGGATAGAGCTTTATGTCGCGATGTATTATGCTTGTAACAAACATCTGTTAGCACTTGTTCGCGCCGGCTGTCACAGGACGCCTATCAGATGCGGGATATTTTGATTTGTCCTGTAGCAGTACTTTCATCATACGAGGGGCTAATATGAATGGATTTGTTACCTTTGTAGTCGTTGGCGTTCTAGAACTGCTCTTTGCTTTTAACTAGAAGCGATGTAGTCAATTTATCAAGCCAGTATATAAACAAAACTGTAATGTTTCGACTTTCGATGCTGCATATGTACAGCATCGAAACATATATACACATTAATAAGATCTAAAACATAATTTTACAGGCTGAAGTCCAAATTTGGGCGCAAGATGATTGTACAGGCGCTGGATACGGTCGCAAGAAAGTCACTCCACGCATGCTGTGTGCCAATGCCCCGGAAAGAGATGCCTGTACTGGCGACTCTGGAGGACCCCTGTTACTGGCGCGACCTCACTTTACACTTGTTGGTGAGACCATGATTATTTTTGGACAATAATACTCATCATACTCCATCATTTGCCTATGAGACTTTGTGCTTATGTGATTCTTTGTTAATTCAACGTGCTGGAAAAATAGGTCCAAATACATTGCTACTAATATTATCAAATTCAAATATATATATATTATTGGTTCGTTGTCACGTCAAAACGGCTGTACTGTTATGATGAATTTTACCATAGAAATATATTAAACTTTGGAGACGTTCATAGACAACATTTTCGTAGTAAAAATAAAACTGACATTGAGGATGCAATTTTCTACGGGGATATGTGAGGATGTTGAAGGAGATTGAAAAATGTTGAGGGTAGAGTGGGAAGGAGCGGATTAGGGAGGAGGAAGGATGAGAGACAAATAGCTTAAACATAAGTTAACAAGACATACATTGATAATACAAAGTCGGTCGGGCCAGATAATTCAGAATAAATAACTGCTCTTCAAAGTGATAAATGATCCTATTGAGTATAAACTATAATTAATTTTACAAATAACTCTTGGGCAATTCTTTATGGGTAGGAACGAAGAA
This sequence comes from Automeris io, assembly GCA_036320925.1. Lineage (NCBI taxonomy): Eukaryota > Metazoa > Arthropoda > Insecta > Lepidoptera > Saturniidae > Automeris > Automeris io. The sequence continues at coordinate 4,477,714 of JAUDJH010000027.1, forward strand.
TATGGTACAGTATGAGGAAAACCTTTATTCAGCAGTATATTGAAACGTACTGCTGATGATAAAAAAATTCTATGGGCAGAATGGTTATTCTGTAAAAAACATCCTGTTCGCTGATAAATTGTTAGGTAAATTAAAAGAATATTATTTCAATGCATTTAAAATATTAATATTTTTTATTGAAAATACAATGCCAAAGTGATACTGTAGTTAAAGGTTTTGTCTAATTTCTTTAAGGGGATACGAATACCCAAACGTAGGTTTTTTGATTACACTGTTGTATGCTATCTAATCTTATAGTTATTAACAATGATATATCGTAACGCTATATCTCTTTCAGGATGAGCAGAAATACATTAATGGCTGTATCCTCTTTGCACTTATATTTCGTACCCAACGTGATCCATAGAGCAGCTGATCACTGTTCTCAGAATTCTTACACATGACTTTTGTATTATAATGCCAAGTGGGTTTCCTCCTAATGTTTCTCATTACCGGTAAACATATGATGTCTAAATCCGTCATTAATCTGGAAACACTTAGACATAGTTGCTAGGATTCGAATTTATGCCCATTCGCATTGTCGTTCATACCTATCAGTCCCTCATCGTGTCATGTAGTTATAAATATTATTCTATGATTTTCATTTTTCCAGGTATCGTATCATGGGGTCGAGGATGTGCAAGACCGGGATATCCAGGTGTTTATGCCCGTGTAGACCGCTTCCTGCCCTGGCTTAAGGTGGCTCTACGCCACGCTTGTACCTGTCAACCTCCAACGTATGGTTAAAACAACAAACACACAGGAAACAAAAGTACAGGCTACTTGTATCGAAATAAACAAGACTGGAGAATTTATAGAGATGCTTAAAAATGGAGACTGTATACACCTGGTTTTATGCGTTTGTATTTGATTTGTATAAACCTGTGCATAGGTTTTTTTAAACTAACTCCGTAATCAAAAATTATTGGGTGGAACAAGCCTCATACCTTAATGACACTAAAATTTATTTTTATTAAAAATAACTAAAGGTGCATCCAGATTTGTTACATTATAACGTAACAAGACTCCGTGACCGTATCATTGTATGAGGCAGTGCACACGCCGTAATATTGTTACGTCGCAGATTATTAAAAATGTGTCAGAAAAGTCTATATAAGCTCTAGCGTTGCAAAGCGTGTAACCAACCCCCACCACTCCGCCTCGTCTCGCGAACTGTAAGTCCGGTTGACGTGCGTCCAATCCATGGCACAGATATTTGTATATATAACTACCAAACCCGGAGAACTTCGTTTTGCCACCAGATGGCTTCCTTTTGGTTTTTAGTTAGCGTTTGAAAAAACGTGCGCATAATAAATGTCACATGAAATTAACTGAGCAGAGTACAATGCGTAGCTGTCATACAATGTATAACGCATCAGCGCCATCTACTTAAAATACTGGTGCGACCTGCTCCACCACCATGCAAAATCATATGGTTTGTAGTACATGCTATGTATCAGAGATGGCGCTGTATGTGAAATATGATTTTCCCCGTTTTCCTGCTTTTCTGTTGAAAATTTTCCTGAATTTTGTTTGCTATAAACCTCACGGAACCCGAGACCTTTCCAACGAGTGCAAAACCGTGAAAATCCGTTAGTGCGTTCTGGAGTTATAGCGTCAGGAAGGAAAACCGGACTTATTTTTATATAATAGATATCTACGGCGTACGAGACAGAGAAAAATAATTGTAAATACATAAGACAAAAGGATCCATAGATAATTTGCGTACTGTTCGAATGACTAATGCCGTCCATATTGCCGATATTAACACGTGTGTATATATATCATGACACAGTCGTGGATTTCTGTATGGTGAAACGTCATAAATGTTGACGCACCATAACAAGCGCATTTTGTGTAACACCAAAATGTATGAAATGTGTTTCAACATATTTGTTATTAAGCTTTTCTCTGAAATACAACACCAATCCTCTAAAAATAGGTTTGACTGTACACTCTTTTAATATTTTGTTGATTTATTAATCCGTAAAGTCTGCTTAGTCTGTATTCTGTAATCTAGAAATAAATTTTTACCAGAACCGGAAACCATTAAGCCAGTATTCACAACACAAGAATATTTTTGTTATTATAGGTATTTTATTAGCAACTATATTTTATTTCTAAATGATTTTTTTTGTAGTTACTTTAGATGTACCTAGATATTAACTACCACATTAAATATTTTTTAAAATACCCATCAGTATTAGAATTTTATTGTTACAATTGATAATTAAGTTATACGAGTAAGTTACTATACAAAATTATGGCTGTGATTATTATAGTTACACTAGAAATTCTTAAGATATTATTATGTAATGTAATATAAAATAACGTCAACTATTTCTTTACCATTACTATTAATAGAAAACTGTGTAATAAGAGGAATAAAACTAATAACACATTTTTGTTTTGTTCTTTTTTTAAACCATTTAATACCTATCTACTTAATGAAGGCTATTATCTATCGTTAATTTAAAAAAATTAAGAGATAGGTAAGTATGATGACTGGTTTGAAAGTTGGCATTAATTCAACAGCATTTATAGGTAAAAGGTATGCTTCGCTGATACACGTAGAAAGAAGAATAATGAAAGAATATTGAATAAGATCGCTAAATGAATGTGAGAGAAACAGAAAGCCACGGCTAGTCAAGTCTTACTGAAATAGAACCAAATAAAAAAAAAACACATAGAATGTAAAGTCAGGAGTGAGTGCAATATCGGCCAGAGTACATGAAGATATACATGTATATTGAAGAAACCAAAGAGGTTTGCAAATTGACGTTGCATTCTCTCTGCCTACCCCAATGGGGAATGTATAGATAATATTGTAAGATCGTAAGTTCAAGCCTGTTCAAGCATTAAAAACATTTACAGAAGACAGAGTTATTCAGAAGTTTCTGACCTCGATCTTTATTTCGAAATTTTTGACTGGCTTCGTAACATGCAAAAAATAGTGAATCAATCTAAACGGTGCTTGCAGAAATCTAAATCATATTTTCTTATAGTGTGTCCGCATTTTCACATTACCAAGCAACGAACATAACGAACAGTTTTACGAAACACGAAACGTGTGCTATAGATGCATCATAATCTATACTAATATTATAAAGCTGAAGAGTTTGTTTGTTTGTTTGAACGCGCTAATCTCAGGAACTACTGGTTCGAATTTTTTTTTTGTGTTGAATAGACAAGTTATCGAGTAAGGCTTTAGGCTATATAACATCACGATGCAACTATTAGGAGCGAAGAAATAATGGAAAATGTTAAGAAAACGGGGAAAATTATTCATCCTTGAAGGCTTCCATTGCGTGCGCTGTGAAAACAGTTCAAGATACCAAAAATATATGTATGAAAGAATTATTCCTCTTGAAATGATCTAAAAACATGTCCCCGACAGTATATGTCTATCTTTTAAGATTAACTTACTAGAACCGTTTTTATGGTAATCGAATTTGGTCGAAATTAATGCATTATTTGTTAAGAAATGTATCAACGTAATAATATTAATCTTTATCCAAATAAATGTGTTGTTGATTAAGGTGTTTAATTGTGAACAAAATTGTTTTTGACATCACTTAATTTCAATGAACATCTTAGAAGATATTACAATAACTTATATTGCAAAACACCGTTTGCCGGATCAGCTAGTTAAGTATAGATATTTATTTTGTTATGATAAGTGGAATAGAACTGCAGATATAATAAATTAACCAATGTATATTACTAACTCATAATTCAGCGGTATCTCTTACCTTCTCGTCCCCCATTACAGGACCGTGAACTTGAACCTGATTTTCTCTAAATCTAGTTGGAATTTTGTATAACTCCAATTAGTTTTATCAATAAAATATATTTCTTTATGTAATGTAATATAATGTATCTTATACTATACTTGACTTTGTCCCCGACGCAGCCTTGAGTTTCTTTCAGCGTTTCTTCTCAAGGTATTCGCTTCCGAAACGCTAGTAGATCACCGTTAGGTTTAGTATTTTTTAGCTGGCGGTCCAAGTCGAAGTTCATACCCACAGGGGTGCCCTTATATTGCTACCCAAGCCATAAATTGCTGGCTGAGCACCTTCAGTTTTCACCCACCCGCCCGGTTTAGTTGTGAAAACCTTTTCCGGTCAATCAACACGTGACAAAATCGAAAAAAAAAAACTTGACTTTGAATTGAATTGCAACTGTTCTATGAGAAATAATAGGAGCTAATTAATAAGAGAAGGACTTTTTACCGTATCCTGGAATGGGACGCTTCACTGACGAAAGTATTTCATTCGTGAACAAGTGTTTTAGACTATATTGTTAGATTCGATTACCTAGAGAATGGCTAAATAGTCGTTGGCTTCAGAGAGGTCCATAGTAGCGCATCAAATAAAAAACAGGGATTGGCGGCAAAGCTTTAAGCCGGAGTAGTTGCATGTCTTCTACACTCTCACCAAATAATTGTCTCACCAAACAGCAAATTAACATAAGTAATTAAAACTACGAAAGAGATATTGGAGCGTGGCGGTAAGACGTAACAGAAATCTAATAAGACTTGAAAAAAATAAGATCTCAGACATGGCTGTATATCATAAGAGTCTTTGCCTTTCCTTAAATAGGAAAATATAACCAAAAACAATAATACATTGCCGCGAAATTTTGATAGTCTACCTGACGTTGAAAAAACTGCATAATTGTTGTCCGGATTTTTTTGCAAAATTATGGGTTTCTTTTGTTCATTTTATTGTCGTATTTTGTTGCGTTGAAAATGTGTTCGAATGTGACCAGGGGCTATTAAAAGTGTTTTTGATTTCATTCATTAAGGAAAATCAAGTTTATTAACATTACATGAAATATTATTACACTGAACCTATAATATTAAATTATGAATTTCTCTGATAATGAAGGCGTAAGTACAATTAAAAAGGCTTCCAATGTTAATAATTACCTATAATTAAAAATAAAATATGAAAATCGTAATGCTTTTTAGGTTAAGTTTTTGTTGTTTGTTGTTTAGGACGACACATCAAGCGTCGAGAGCACTTCAAACACAGATAATACATCTCGAAGTGAGACCCCCACTAACACCAGAGTGAAGAAACGACGACGAGGCAAAAAGAAAATAAATAAACAAGTAAAGCCCCCGTACAAATTTAAGTATGTTGATTAAGTATACATTTTTTTAGTCTATTATAGATTACAATTTAATATTACCTAATTACCGGCTTTAAGAAGTTCCTAGTTAATATATGGGGCTCAGTATTTGCCTGTACTATACAGTATCTAAAGACATCTTAAAGTCATCACCATTGAAATAAAAAAAAACTAAATTAAAGAAAAGGGACCATATTCCATCAATGACTGCTAAAATGATAAAAGTGTGTGGTCTTAATGTACTATTTTTCTCACAGGACTAGGAGTATTATATATTTATATCTTATGTTGAAAAGAGCAACTACCAGAGTTTTTTGTGAGGTCTTCTTATTAGATTCTTCTTACTGAACCAGTGGTAGATCCATTTTACTCTTTTAGTGCTTGGATACATCCAAGAATCCAGGCCTATTTGAAGAAAGTTATATTTCATTTCATTATTTAATTTCATACCATAAATATGTTTATTTCTTTTATCTTTTCCTGTTCTGTTATAAGACTCTTCACATTGTGGAACTGATTACACAGGTTATGATCATGTTCAGTACTAACTCTGAGCATGGGTTGTATTTAGAAAAGCTTGGCAAATCTGTTAGGCTATATTAATATCAGCAGTAGCGTTCATTCCATACATGAATGAAAGCATTGCATGCCCTTATGATAAATAAGTCTGGAATAAATTGCTTTAAGTAAACATAAATAAGGAACCCTTTATATTCATATCTATTCTATTTTCACGCCATCTATCTTCCCTATGAGAGTAATATAATAGTTATTATCATTATATAATATACAAATTAATTATGCAAATTGTGCCTACATTATCCAAATACTCTATGCACATCCCTGATTAATATACTATAATTTTGACTGAACCCTTCACTTTAGCACTGCATTAACCATTCAATTAACTCTGATTGAGAAATCCAACTTAATTTGGCCAATACTTGTTTTCAAGCTCCAACGAACTAGCTTTACACTGTTCAAACAACGAGCATGAGGGCATCTATTAACTTGAAAAATATTGCATAGCTTAGAGCAGTTATATATTCCTGTTAATATTTTATGTCTCGATAAGATCCAGTAGCTGGCATCTGTATAATGGTAACTTTTATTTCAACTGGAACTAAGAAACTCTCTGACTCTTACCTTTGTCTGGTCATTGGATTGTAGATCGGTATTCTGTACATCCTATAGTATTGAGTTCTTTAAGTGAAGCATGAAGTTCTGTTTGTGTAGGTCGGTATGATTAAAGCCACTGTCGGCAGGCAGTTGTACTCGGGTTTTGGATTGCACTTTATTTTTCATCAAGCATGATGCACTCACTGTGCTAGATCATAACAGAAAAAAATGATGTAGGCTGAAAAAAAAGTGCTGGTTCAGGTTGCTTAACTAATTTGAACAGGAAATTAATCAAAGTGTATGTGATTCAGTTGCAGTGCCAAAGAAGACCATGGTCAGCCGTTGTTTGGTTGCCAGTTCAATCATCACCTAGGGGAGGGTGAACCGCAGTTGTTTGCAGTGGTCGGAAGTAACAGGGTCTCTGTATATGAGTGCCCTGAGTCTGGAGGGTTCAAGTTTCTTCAATGTTATGCTGATCCTGATGTAAGATTTATTAAATAAATAAATATATGTTAACAAATTATACACATTGACCTAGTCCCAAATTAAGCTTGCGCTTGTGATATAGGTACTGGGCAAAGATACACATCCATCCAGGAGCGGTATATATGTATTCCCACACACTGCTCCAATAAAAACTCGTAGAGATGAGGGAGCGGTCAGAATTTTACAATTTCCCCTCCGCGCACAGTTTACGTGAGGCGTGAAGATGGCCGGATATTGCCGGGAGTTGAGATAGTTAGCAAAGGTCATATTCTTGGCCCCAGCAAATGGGAGAGGGAATACACCCCTGGTTTTAGTCCCTAAAAGCCTGGAACAATGGGGCAGCGGCCCTCACTGCAGCCTTAACGATCCATGAGGATTTCTACCTGGTTACCAAAAAATAACTAAAGTTATACATAATTAAATATATATGTAGTATATACATACCCAGAACTCGTGAAAAACTAACCTAATCAACATAAAAAAGTTTCTTAGGGCCATGACTCAAGCCTAGGACCTGTGGCATTGCAAACAGAGGCACTATCATTATGCTAGCTGTTAATAAAAATATCTTCATGCTATGTCCTTTTTTAGGATGAGCATTAATGGATAATTTTACTCTCCGAAAATACTAATTGAACTACAGAAACGGGAGTAATTGCCCATTGCCACCAAACTCACCTTTGTACTTTAATTACATTTTTGAATGATTAAATGTTACACATTAACACAAGTCTGTTTTTCCTTGCAAGTGTAATGAAAATTATCATATGATGTGTGCGTTTTGACCATCTTGCTTGTTTATATTACATGTAATGTTTGAATGCAGGTTGATGAAACATTCTACACTTGTGCCTGGTCATATGAAGAGGAGAGTCGCTTGCCCCTCCTCGCTGTAGCTGGATCTAGAGGCATCGTCCGCATCTTCCACCCTGCAACGCAAACCTGCATCAAACACTACATCGGGCACGGGCACGCCATCAACGAAGTCAAGTTTCACCCTCGAGACCCGAACTTGCTGCTCTCCGCAAGCAAAGACCATGCTCTACGGCTTTGGAACATAATGACTGACGTTTGTATCGCCATATTCGGAGGAGTCGAAGGTCACAGAGATGAGGTCCTCAGTGCCGATTTTGATCTAAAAGGCGAACGGATCATGTCCTGTGGGATGGACCATTCTTTAAAGCTGTGGAGGCTTGACAAGCCTTCCATGAACGAAGCGATCAAGCAAAGTTATACTTTTAACCCTCATAGAGCATTGAGGCCTTTCAATTCACTCAAGGAGCATTTCCCGGACTTCTCTACAAGGGATATTCACAGGAACTATGTGGACTGTGTGAGGTGGATGGGTGATCTTATTCTCTCTAAGGTAATTAATTCTATTTATGTATCTCAGTTGCATGTCAAATGAATTGTTGGCTAAAACAATCGCCCTGTAGGTTCCACGAACCAGGAGGGAACATTAAAGGGCCTAGGCGGAGAAATAAACTAACTACTGAAAGTATTGGTACTAAAAAGCAGAAAACAGAGAGTGGGTGACCCTTTAATGGGAATATATCTAGGGGGCAGTTCACTAGCATCAAATTAATGCCTAAACAGACATTTTTTCTAAATCAACGAGATTTCATGAAGGGATTAATTAATGTTAAGTTAATGCAAATGTAGAAAAGAATGGCGTTCCTTTCTCTCTGCCTGTACCAATAAGGAATCCGCGTATTGGTATATATTAATATTACCAAATTATAATTGAGCATCTATTATCTATTAGTATTAGTTGGTGTGCCTATATCTCACCTGGTGTGTTCAAGTATTACAGTTTTTTATACTTGCTCGACAAAGTGACTACATTCCACCTGATGGAAACTGTAGTCCAAGAACGGCAGTGACCACCATGGGACAAAAATCCGCTGACAGTTGTCATCTCTGTGTCGGTCTACATATACCACTACATGTCTTTAGGTATATGAACAACTGGATATACACAAACTACTACTAAAATTTTGTGGAAATTTTCTGTTTTGTATGTTTTTATGTATCCATATGTTTCCCTGATTTAAAAAAATATTAACTCTTTGCGGACGTATTAAATTTGGACATGGGTATCGTACTGGTCGGAATTAATTTCCGTCGAAAGAGCAGCGATACATAACATGTTAGATTACGATGGATAAACAAGATTTGGTCATTCTTTTGTGAAATTTAGATATTATAGCATGTAGACGCCGCCCGATACGTAATTGTCGCCCTAAGGGTCGTTAGGGTGTTACGAGACGTGCGGGGTAAGAGGATGCGCGCGCTCACGAGATGCTTGCGAGTCAGTCGACTACCGAGACTCAAGGCGAGAGTACGTGCGTGTACGTCGCAGTTCGGTGTGCCTTAAAGTGCAAATAAACTGTAAAACGCCAAAATCCGTGTCTTTCTACAACCACACTCACGACCACCGGTTATAATATCTATTTATTTAATACAGTCATCCATCCATTTTGTTTCGAAAAAGTGTAAACTGATACATTGTTGCATAGAGTATAGGATTCGTATGGTTCCTTGCTGTGGTGGCTGAGAGCAGGCATACGACCGCAAAGGGTTGATTTTTTTTTGTATGAAATACAGTCGTGCGAGAACGCAATTATTTGCTGGAAGCCCGGACGACTGGAGGACACTGAGCTGAGACCGGGCGATAACTCCGTCACGATAGTGCATCGGTTCGACTACAAAGAGTGCGAAATATGGTTCGTACGCTTCGCAGTCGACTACAGCCAACGGGTACGTATATCATAGACTAGCTGATCCGGCAAACGTTGTTTTGCTATATAAGGTTTTGTAATATCTTCTAAGATGTTCATTGAAATTAAGTGATGTCAAACACAATTTTGTTCACAATTAAATACTCTTAATCAACAACGCATTTATTTGGATAAAGATTAATATTATTACGTTGATACAACTCTTAACAAATAATGCATTAATTTCGACCAAATTTGTTTACCATAAAAATGGTTCTAGTGACTTAATCTTAAAAGATAGACATATACTGTCATGGACATTTTTTTAGATCATTTCAAGAGGAATAATTCTTTCTTACATATATTTTTGGTATCTTGAACCGTTTTTGCAGCGCACGCAATGGAAGCCCTCAAGGATGAATAATTTACCCCGTTTTTTTCACATTTTCCATTATTTCTTCGCTCCTAATAATTGCATCGTGATGTTATATAGCCTAAAGCCTTCCTCGATAAATGGTCTATCCAACTCAAAAAGAATTTTTCAATTCGAACCAGTAGTTCCTGAGATTAGCGCGTTCAAACAAACAAACAAACAAACTCGTCAGCTTTATAATATTAGTATAGATGATACCCTTTAAGAAAAATCACATACCTTGAAAATACAACTTTTCAGAGATGTCAAATAACAGATTTGCGAATAAAAACTAACCGTTAGGTAAACATTTCCTAGGAAGAGTTGGTGATTATATAAACCTTAAACATTTAGAAGACTGCCCGACTGTTATAGTCTATATGGCTATAGAGCGCGGCACCAGACTGCCGCTATGAATGTTTTTAAAATTATCAGTGTGACTTATTTATCAATGATTCAGATGCGTACGCTTGACCTCAATCACACCTGTTGGAAGATAAGTCCGACAATTGACAGCGTCCGCCCAACAAATGCCTATTCATTCTTCTTTTAAAAGCTCCTAAATCATAGGATCGTGGATCGTCGCTGAAATCATATTCCACTCCTTAGCCGTTCGCATGATGAATGTAGAAGCGAATCCTCTCGTGCGGATATAAGAAACACCCACCGCTTACGGATGGTATCAGACTCCGCGTCTAGTGACTTTTGAAGATATCGTTTTGTAACAGAATAAAAATGATAACAGTTAGTTTTTTATTAATTAATTAAGCACGCAATTGGACATAACACCGACTTATTTATATATCTATCTGTAACCTATTCAATGAAACTATTTTATTAAGCTCAAACACAGTACTTCTACTGTAAGATAATATTCAAACTTCTTTAATCCTAGTTAAGAAAATTCTCGATGAAATAACTTTTCCTACAAAAAAAAAACTTAATCAAAATCTGTACATCAGTTAAGGCGCTATGATGCCACAGACAGTACAAATACACAGAAACATGCGCTAAACATACAATACCTGCCTTTTTCTCGTCGAGTTCTAAAATTTACCGCAAATACATGGAGTAATTTTACATAGTAGTCTTCCAGCGAGCGTGTGCCCACCGTTCTATGATATTGGGTCTTTTAACACGTTAACACCTGGGGGAATATCTGCGTTTTTCCGCGTGAGGCGAGACTGTCTTATCTCGTTACACGGAACATTCAAATGCGACCCGCCGGCGTGAACGTGTTAAACGACTTGTGAAGAGATGTTTGTGCAGGCTGGCATGACCACTGCGACTATTGATCGGTTTTCCCCACTTTTGTCAGTTGTAGTCCTTTTTTGGACCGTATCATGTTTACCAATCAGGCGTATAGTGGTTTCTATGTCGAGTCACGATAAAAAAATGACGTTATTGTGTATATTTTTTTATGTATACACAGGTAATCGCCCTGGGCAATCAGTGCGGGAAGACCATGGTCTGGGAGTTAGGGAACGTGGCGGGCGGCTCCAGGGTGTCGCAGCTAGTGCATCCGCGGTGCGTAGCCGCCGTCAGACAGGTGCGTACCTTATAGTTGTTACTTACCTTGTATCTTATTAAAAACAAGTCTATATTATCATGAAATTCTCATAAAATGCAGTGGCAATTCACCAGTGGATTAGTTTTGCAAAATATCCGCCTATTGATTAAATAATCAAAGATTCTTCCATGTTATTAATACAGTCAATGATATAAAAGTTCACGCTTGAAATGGAATATATCTCTTCAATAAAAAACGTCGTCGTTTGGGAGTCGAAGCTGCTCGCGTCCGTAGGCTTTACCCTAGTTTCCCTACACGTGACTCCTGGGTGGTGCTAAACGAGCAGCAGCGAGGTGGTAGGGCGTCGCTGCCCGTCTGGATCGCGACCACAGTACATGGGTGTAAAGCCCGTCATAGTGACTAGTTTCAGCTTGTCGCGTTTCGGTATCAGCTTGTGTATATCCAGTAACTCATATACCCAGAGACCTTCAGTCGTGGTATATGTGGGCCGACATTACGATTTAGACTATCAATGGATTTTCATCCTTTGATAGTCGCTTTCGTTTTTGGACTACACTGTACTTACCATCAGGTACTCTGTAGTCACTAAGTCGTACCAATGTAAAAAAAAACGTGCATGAGCTGGTTTATTTGAAAATGTTACACTTGCCTGAGTTGACTTTAATTATTTATTGGTACAGGTGACGCTGTCCCGTAACGGGAAGATTTTGATAACGTGTTGCGACGACGGCACCATCTGGCGCTGGGACAAAGTCAACGGCAGCGCCTAAACGCAAAGACTTTTTATACTAAGCGTTCAGTAGACGCGTTAGCACCGCTTTGTCTCATAATCGCATTAATTAGACAGAACAATCCGCAAGCATTACAGGCAGACAGTAGAGCTCATTACATAGATGCATGGAAGCACTGTATGCCCTGGCGATAAATAAGTCTTGATTAAATTCCTTAAACTTAAACAAAAAAAAAGAACCATTTATATTAAAATCTATTCTATATTCACGCCACCTATCTTTTCTATGAAAACAATATAATATTTACGATCATAATATAATATTCAAATTAATTACGCGAATTCTGCCTATCTTATCCAAATACCCTATGGACGTCGCTGCAGGCAGACTCTCCTCCTTCTACCATAAATTGACAAGAAGCCGTGCAGGTGTGCACCCTTGTGTGGTTGACATTCCAGCTTCTCGCACGAGGCGAATTCGCCCCCTCATTCTTGCCGCGAACCGTCAAGTGGTGGAATTCAACATGGGAATCTTCAAACGTCGAGTGAATGGTTTTGCTGAGTGCGCTTTATCATCGGCCTCATGATCCCTTTCCAGCAGGTGAGATTGAGGTCAAGCGCGAGCCTGTCTGTAACAAAAATAGACTCTAAAAATCTGACCAACGCGTGCTGCTCAGTAATATTGTTAATTATTGCAAAAACAGACAATTTAATGCATTATCTATACTCAACAGAAATATCTAAATGCATGCATTATCCATACTGTTGTGAAATTTATAAAAAATTAGCTGTCAATAATTAGATGATTTTACTGTCAAGCGCAAGAACAAGTTCACAACATGACATCTGTCAGATTATGCGGTCTAAACGAATGTGTGTTGACATTTATCGTTGCCCGTTGTGTAAATGTTATAAGAGATGACGTTTTGAATGTTTTTAAATTATCAATAACAATTTTGTGTTTAAGCTATAAACGTAAAGAGAAAGTTTATAGAAACTGTTATTTTAGTAATATAGTAGGATGACTAATTATTGAAAACAGCCGCTATTAACGTCTCTACAGTTCAATTGAGTCTGTCGAATGTTATAAGTGCATTAGAGCGATTATACAAATGGGTTAAAACGAACTTTAAGCTGTGTGAAAGATTTGTAAGTTAAAATGTCGACCAACGCTGGGTCCATTCGACGCAATGTACCGTTTTACTAAAACATACTGTGTCCTACACAGCTTAAAGTTCGTTTTTAATTGAAGAAATTATAAGGCGAGGCGGTGCTGTGGCGTTTAGTGGACGCACAACATAGTTTATAAGCTTAGATTATATAGATAGAGTCCTCTCATACATCGGACATAAAATTTCCGCGCCAAAATTAACACGTGACATGACCTACTTACTAGATGCATTGTGGCAGGTGACGTCACCAGATATAGAGTTGCCACATTCACCCTAAATACCCTTAAAATTAATTATATATTCCAATACGGAATAATGCTAAATTTCTGTCATATATACTATTTTTTCACTCAGCTTGTCTTGAATTAAAAACCATTTATATAATGAATATACATAAAAGAATTATAAACAGTTCTATGGTACATGATGATTTTAATAATTTTCCATAATATTGAATCAATACTTAGCATGAGGTACAACCAAGGCACCACCCTAGGACTATCTATATATCATATAGATGTCACGATGTAGGTATAGTGTTATTCCGAACAACCTTGTAACTATTTAAGTATTATTTCCAGAAATATATCAATTTATTAATAATTTATTTAATAAATTGGACTTTAAGCAAAAAATAAATATAATTAACAAAGATTAAACACTGATGCTAAAAAATGTTGTAAATGAAAACTATAGTATACTGTACTAATTTAATGCCTAAGAGCAATTTATATAATTAGTAAATATTTTTATTTTTTTATTAGTATCAACTATGGACCCTGTTGGGCATGGTATTTATGTAGGCAAGAAGGCTTTAATATATAAATAATAATTCGAAAATTCGCCTGGGCTGATGTAATTAACGAAATGTGCAACGTAATTTCACGTTCGGTTAATATTGGTATGAAGATCGTTGCAGACACTGGAAAACACATATAATACTTTCATTCCCGAAATATTTTTTTAAAGGAGTGAAAAGATGGTTGGGAAGAAAAGAAAGGCAACCATACATGTTGCCTGTTCGATCGTGAAAGCGAGTTCGCATGGTGGAAAAAAATAGGTTATTCGAAGTACTAATTTTACGTAGATAAAGTCATGGGCAAAAACTAGTATTGTATATAGGTGACGTACTCATACATATTAAGAAGTATACAACTTTTCAACTCTTAGATCACTATACCTCAAAAATGGCAATTCTTAGGAGAATACGTGTAAGCAAAATTGTTACAGATAATTGCATAATCTACAACTTTGAAATACATATTTTTATTTAGTTTTGTTGAAACATGTAAAAACCCATATTTGTGAACATAAATAACTTTTTTGTTGATATGGGATCAATGGGAATGGTGTTCCCAACATTCGTACCAGTTTTCAACTCTATGCGATAATCATAACCATGTATTTTGACCGGGCCAATAGCAATTAGCCCAAAATAAAAATACCAAAAAGTTTACACAAATAATAGATATATTTTTCATCAACGTAGTGATTAATAACAACTATATCGTACTTGATGCCAGCTAAAGACAATAAAAATTAATATTTTCGTGTTAAAGCACAGGTTAGATAAGTTCCTAAAATTGGGGAGTTTTAAAAAGTAAAAAACTGGCAACATTTGCAGTTAAAAATTATTGTTATATGATTTAAAATTATATTGACGTTTTTTCAAAGGAATGCAAACATATTTCACTGTTTACCTATGAAAGGAAATTTTACTATTGCTTCCGAATTATCACTGAAAATTTCTGCACAATTTGACAGCACACCACGCCATAATAAAAATATATAACAGAGCACAACACTGCACCGTTTCCAAGTGACAACTGTCGTCCATGAGAAGCGTGTCATGTAGTATTACATGCCATTCACTTGAACTGTTTTGTGCGGTTAGTACTACTAGGTTGTTTATAAGCAATAAATTTGTTATAAATGTGACAAACAATTTAAATGTCACTCTGCGAACAAAGAGGAACATAGGCCACTCACAAGAAGTCAGAAATAAAACATCTTTTTGCTAAAACACTAATGTAATATCACGTACACTTTTGTTTGGTGAAGTTGTAGAGGCCTTTTACAGTCAACAACATTCTGTCTTACTGCAAAAAAAAAAAACATTTTGATTGAATTTGAGTCCAGGTATCCATTGTTTGAATACATAACACAATCGCAGATAAGCAGTTTGATAAAATTATTTGAACTAAACAAAAAAAAAATCGTCTGTATGGCCCGCGTGCACCTATAGTTCCGTCTTGTTTGCTGAAAGTAGAATACATAAGTTAATATTGTATTAATTATAGGAAATAAATGATTCAGTTGGCCAATATATTGGCTAAAGTGTTAATGCATTAACTATTCGTAATAGAATAATGTTAAGAGATCTTATAATGTATAAATCATAATAAAAGACTGACTGTAGTCGAGGAATATTTGTTTTATTTAATTTACCCAGAAATAATAATATATAGCGCTTATAGCATTTATTATAAGCTGTTTCCAGACGACAGTTGACTTAAGTCTGCTTAAAAAAATGATCCCGTAACTTCAAGTGTTTAGAATTTAAAAAGCAATCTGCCACACCATATCACATGACCGTGCTGCAAACGTGTCAGGCATAAAAATATTGCGTAGACATTTTTAAAACTATGGCCTCTGTTCAGTCAACGACCCAGATTGTCGCCTATTGTACACAGATCGTTTATTATGTCGATATGCTATGATACATTCATCAAATCCATTATAAACGAGCATAAAATGTTCTCATGGGCGAGGTAATCCATGATTCCGTTCCGTGCCTGATACGTTCATAGCACGGTCATACACAATGTAGTGAGCAGACAGTAATAGTGTAAATTGAAAACAATATCAAGTACATTCATTTTGTTTAGGACGGAAAAAAAAACTTATAATCTATAGTTTCGTCGAGAAAACCCAAGGGTTTCCCAATATTAAATTAACCTAAGATTTATAGACGCACCATTGACTCAAACTTCACGAAATATATTATTTAATTAATGTAAAAAGAATATGGTAAGTTACTGATTTCTTCAACTTGGACTTGGTTTTTCGAATACTGAGGCTGTACGCAAATTATTATATAATTTGTTTATTGTAAAACCTGAATTTATAAATCTCACACTTAAAAAATGAAGACTACGAGTGAAGCAGCATTTAATCTATTCCATTCATTCATTCAACACTCCAATGTTTTAGTGATATATATTAAATCTGCGATCACCTCCGCTACTAATCGTGTCGGGCACAATACAAAACTACAAAGTGAATACAGACACTTATGTATCTCTGCTCGTACCGAAAGCAATATAGCGTGACGATATATTATTATTGTATATTAACACTTTCGCTTCGGCAGGCCTCGCTGCAGTGTTTCGCAGGAAACGGAGCTCTGTGCTGAAAGTGCGCACATCAAACGCGCGCAGTCTTCAGCATTCAGAGCCAAAGTTTTGGCTCAAAACGAATTTAATTGGTTTTCAGAAGAAAAATTATACGCGCGAATAAAATTATAGTCACCCATCGTGTTTAGGCGATATTTTTCAGCCGGTGACCATAGTCACCCATCGTCTTTAGGGGATGTTTTTTAGCTAGTGACTATAGTCACCCATCGTCTTTAAGCGATGTTTTTTAGCTAGTGACTATAGTCACCCATCGTCTTTAAGCGATGTTTTTTAGCTAGTGACTATAGTCACCCATCGTCTTTAGGCGATGTTTTTTAGCTAGTGACTATAGTCACCCATCCTCTTTAGGCGATGTTTTTTAACTAGTGACTATAGTCACCCATCGTCTTTAGGCGATGTTTTTTAACTAGTGACTATAGTCAGCCATCGTCTTTAGGCGATGTTTTTTAGCTAGTGACCGACAGTACCACCGGCGCTGTTTTTTATTCACCGACAGTAGTAAATAAAACTACAAAATTTATGACAAACGTTTATTTAATGACCAACATATAACGTAATTAACAAAATGAATCACAGGGTCAAAGGTCTATCTCATAATGACTACTCATACAACATACTGCATCCTACATTGTACCTTGTGAATGCCTAATGTACTAGACTTGCACGCCTACATCACTAGACATTGAACAACCTACGTTTAACTCAACAACTATAATGAACCACTCTTTTGTATCTAAGTATCGATAGCAAAAAAAAAACCTAAAAAATGTATTCCTCCAAACTGAAATCAGCATTTTTTAAGGTACAAAAATAACAAAATCTTTGGTGATTTAACAGTGATAAATAAAAAATCATGCGGAACGAGATAGCACTATGACAACATTATGCGTGCGAAAGAGAAGTCTTTTTGTATAATTTGTCTCATGCCTATCTGTTTTTGTCAATAGACCCGATATAGAACACCGTACGTCAAAATGACAGGAATAGAGTGATTGATTATAATTGTTGTTACAAAGTTATTACCTAAGTAAATCCTATAAACTATGACTAGATTAACATCAATGACTGTAATTGAATTTTTATTAATTTCAATTTAATTCAGTCTTTAAATTTTCATTATTAAACGAGCAATATAGACTGGCGTAAAATATGAGATTGAATTTTTGAGTTGGATAGACCATTTATCGAGGAAGGCTTTAGGCTATATAACATCACAATGCAACTATTAGGAGCGAAGAAATAATGGAAAATGTGAAAAAAAACGGGGTAAATTATTCATCCTTGAGGGCTTCCATTGCGTGCGCTGCAAAAACGGTTCAAGATACCAAAAATATATGTAAGAAAGAATTATTCCTCTTGAAATGATCTAAAAAATGTCCGTGACAGTATATGTCTATCTTTTAAGATTAAGTCACTAGAACCGTTTTTATGGTAAACAAATTTGGTCGAAATTAATGCATTATTTGTTAAGAGTTGTATCAACGTAATAATATTAATATTTATCCAAATAAATGCGTTGTTGATTAAGAGTATTTTATTGTGAACAAAATTGTCTTTAACATCACTTAATTTCAATGAACATCTTAGAAGATATTACAAAACCTTATATAGCAAAACAACGTTTGCCGGATCAGCTAGTATAATATAAAAGAACTTTCAAATTTGTCTATATTCTCTACAGGTACAGTATGCAGAAAAAGTTCAGAACATAGTTCGATTAATGGGCGATATATTGCATACATAGTATGTCCCTTTTCCCACGCCTAGGTGTGAAAGAGGAAAGTATATCTCATTACAAATTAATGACATTAGTCAAAAGAATTCGATTATTGAATTATTTTTTTAGAACAATTATAACCTATCGTCCCTATCTGTTTATGAAATTCGTAATATCGGCAAATATCAACACAATCTCATAAAAATTCATACAAAAGTGTTCATCAAAATATTGTGACCGAGAATTCTTTAAACATCATATATCAAGTATAACGAGATTCGATTATCAGATATAGTAAGTACAATAAACGGTACAAAACCATATTAATATCTTAAAGTAAGCATTCGTACAAAACATCAGTCACAAAGTTACAAAGAATACATTGAGCTAACAAAGTACAAAATTTTCGTTTCAAATTTTACATACTTAGACATCATGTTCAGATCGCATACTACCAATAGGCTTCATTAGGCCTCTTAATGTATTCAGTTGAAGAAGTTTCGATACTTACGTAATGCAAAGAAGTAATTCGGCATTACTTTATATAAATATGTATATACAGAGTGATGTTAAAAGAATATATTTTTCAATATTACATTGTTTTATGTTACCTTCTACGTAAAAATTTTTGACATACATTATTTTGTTTTTTTTTTTCCTAAAGTCTGAAAAAACTTTTAGAAAACACTTGGAAGTTTAAGGAAAAACATCAATAAACTTATCGAACATTAATTCTGTACAGACGTTTGATAGATTTTACGAATTAATATTTAAATTAAATATACTAATAAACTATCATAGAATGAACTCTTAAAAATATAATACTATACATTGCGTGTCCTGTACGTCACAAATTTATCAAATCTATAAAAAAAATTGAGGCAGCTAGTTCCATGCTCTCCTACAGAACCATCATAATACAAATTAACCGCGCTGTACAATTTATAGTACGTATAGTATAGTACGTTGGTAGTATGCAACCGTAACCAGAATTCATATAATAAAAAACAAAATAACATTAATTACAGCCAAATATTAACGATCAACAATAAAGGTACAAGTGTAATAATATAATTTATTAACATCGTAAAGGCACGAACTATAAATAAACCATTTTAAAACAATGGTTAACATTTATCTTGTTTACTTTTATGATAATTATTGTATTTAATATCGTTTTTAATTGCATTATTAAATCTTTACATTATTATATAATTTGCGCACACATTTCTAATAATTTTATTTTAGAATTTCTAATAAAACAACACGCTGTATCTCAGTTTATATTAAGTGGATTTTAATCGAAATAACCACACATAATCTAGCATAAAAATAAAATTCTAAGATTAAATGCTATTTTTTTTAATAGATTTAATATTAATTCGCTGTATCTTTTGATAATATACTTATCCTGTATATGACGATGATTTTACAGACGAGGAATTTATTTTAGGATACGTTAATTTATACTTTCTTAAAATGTAAAAACTATACTCTCAAAAACTCATAAAGAAATATCAATGAACAAATGAGAATCCATTCGTAAAAAGTGTAGACACCATAACCTGTGGCGTATGATTGATTGGTAAGTATACACATTCCTTTTACGAAATTTTAGATAAACAAGTATTGACTCGTTTTCCCTTCGTACTTTATCCTGGCTTAGGAAAGACAAAACACCTACATAATAATTAATTATTGTAGCGCGCACAGTTAATAATAATGCGCGCGGGCAGTGACGATGCATACAGCACTCGCCCCTCGCCGCGCCAGTCTTAATTTGATAATCGCATGTATGGCCGCGCACTCCCACGCTCCGCGATCGAGCTCCGAATTTCGCGTTAAACTGCAATGCGCAAACGGCACATTATTCATTTATATATGTAATTGTCCTTAAATTTGTTGACCAGAATTTACTTTGTTTTAATAGAAATATTAAAATATCACTATTTTTACATATTTGGAATCAGAATCAAATGTTAAATATTCTCCCTTAATATCCCTCGTCTATAAATCACCCTTTATGGTATGAGGGAATAGAGGCGGATATATCCGCCACATTATTTCGAAATGTGTGTGCAAAGAAAATAAGTTGCCTTAACGTAACACTATAATATCCGAATACGGACCGAGGTGAAAAGATACTAACTACACTACTATTGGGGTTTATTCTTAATATCTACGGGTTTATAGGAAAGTGCTTTAATAGGAATTAGCTCTACATTGGGGCGGTTGTAATACATATCTAATAAAGATTGAAGGAACTGAGCAAGATCTTTAGAAAAAATCTATAAAATTAACTTACAACTTTCTAGTCTCACTACATATTTTTTTCAACTGTCCTATTCATAGTGGACCTAATAAAATGCATTTCATTGTTTTAGCTTACCTCAGTAAGGACCCAGTGTGATGATTGTATTAATCAAAGAAAGGCAAGCATTTACCTTACTTTAGAACCGTTGCGTGCAAAGGTAAGGCTTTAGGTTTTAGGTATATAAGAAAAGCAAATTTCGATACTCTAGAAAATAGAAAAGGATTTAGTTTCGGGTTGTGCCAAAATCCAATGTTACTAGGTGTGCCTTTGAAATCGGCTACATTTAAAATTAATATCCTTTTAAAAGTTATCGAGTTATAAGTGTCTTTGTATAAAGCCCATTTAACAACTTTTTATAAATTATTTATCAGGCATTTGCGGCAAGTTCGTATTTTTAATTCATACTGTGTAGCGCTTACTCGGTTGCTAGGCAAAGACCTTTAGTTCTGATTGGCTCTCGAAAGTCAGGTGATACTAAAAGACGCGCGAGACTAGTTTGTCATTGGTTCTCGAAAAGTCGCGTGATGTTAAAACGCGCCAGCACACAGTAGAGAAATGTCCGTTGCAGAGCGTCAGTCTGGACTCGCCGCTGAGAGAGAAAATATGAGCTACAACTGTTTTTATTATTATCAAATTCAAATTGTCTCACATATATTATTGTCTATTGACACATATTTATCTTGTGAATAAACTTTTTTTTAAATATTAAGAGAACTATGTATATCTATAGAAATATTTATTTTATAAGTCGACACCCTTAATAGAGTCGTTTTGAATATGGATTAAAATATTTTAACATATTTCTATCCGGACCAACTTTTCTTGCATCTAAAGTCTATCAGTTCTATCTATTCACGTCACTATCTCTAATATTTCATAGAATTATTGACTTACAATTGCTCATAGTTGAGATGTAACTGAGATCAGTTTATATCACTTATCGACATCGAACGCATGCCTTTTGATCGATTAATTCTGTGTCTACTTAATATTTAATGTGCGTTTCGAGCTGTTTCAAGGCCAATATTTTTCACCGAAAATCTTCAAAGCAGTGGCAGTTCCATAGAAGCATAAAAATGCATTATGTTGTCATAGTTGGGCTTTTAGTAAATATATTGATTTAAAAAAAAATGTGTTCTGAAACCCGGTGATTACCAGATTTTAAGTCATTATATTATGTACCAAATATCCAAGACAATGCTTTTCATGTTTTATGGGAAGCGGCCCACTGTTTTATTTAATATTAATTACTATACCAATGATGAGTACACGTGAGGAAGTTTATCGAGTAGCGACAATATTGTTTCACATGTCGCACTTTAGCCATGAAATTTCAATCAGTAACATTTTTTTAAAATAACTAATGTAACCATACAATCTAATTGAAATCCTTAATTATAACTGGATAAGATAGATAAAAATTATCTATGAAATTTAGAAATTGGTTTCAAGGATTAATAATCTCTAATCAATAGCATATTTGACTTTACCTAATTTTTTCGCCATAATGTTCGGTATTGTGGTCATACGTATATTACATGATGTCGATAATCAAATATTCACTATATTTTTATACAGGATGGCCCACAAGCCGAGGTCTATCGTTCCTTAATCATTGGACTACGACTTACGGGCCAACCTGTATTTATTACAAAAATTATATTAGTGTCCCATGAAAATCAATATCAATGTATGTGGGATTTTAAAGCGTTTTTAATATTTTTAAAAACACTAATTTACTTCGTATTATAATTGCTTAAATATGCCAAATGTAGTTTTACGACGCGAAAATAAATTTTAATCATTCATGTTCGCACAATTAGGTCTTTTTACGCGAAATAGAGGCGCCGAAGTCATATAATGCAACCATAGTATAGTATAACTATTTTACGAAGTCCATTTGCCTGTTTTTGTTGTTATATCATATATGTCATGTACATGTAATTTTTTTATATAGTAGGCGTGAACCATAGATGAGCAAAATTTAATCAAATTAATGAAAATGATTACGATTGCATTTTACATTTTCTACCATTAATATGACTGTATTTCTCATCTATGTTTTAAACACTACAGAATCCCAGATTGCATACACATTTATGATTTCTTAATGTTTTAAATGGATTTAATCATGATTACAGAGCAAGAAAATTAATATTACGACCACATTTTGTAATCGTTAATCATTAATCAGATTACATTTTGCCCATCTCTGGCGTGAACTCAGTCGCGGCTAGTCCGCGGTCGGTATCTTCGGTGTTTAATGTTTTAGCGCTGATTTTCTTTTCTCGATATGACAATTCGCTGATGGTCGGGAAACGCTTTTACAACTACACCGGGCCACAAGGGCGAGCACTTAGGCTCAGATTTATTGAAGCAATTTTAAATTTGCTTGAACTTTACTAAAACATTACAATATTTATTACCCAATGAATATCAAAGGATTTGGTACTTCACTAATTTGTCCACATGGAGTTGGCTCTGCGAATACTATGGCTATACTCAAGTTCCTATTACATATTCAATTTTTTGTCAAAACGAATTTATTTGAAAAATTTGCTAAGCAATGTCGGAATAGCGTCTATAAATCTCGGCCTTAGGGTGCTCAGCCAACGATTTATGTGTTTGGTGGCAACGCAAGGACACCCCTGAGGTACAGACCTCTACTTGAGCGACCAGCCTCAAAACAAACCTAACGATGATATACTAGCGTTTCGGAAGTGACTACCTAGAGAATAAACTCAAGGCTACATCCGATTGGAAATTCGCCTCGGAGCATAAACGCAGCGGTTAGGTACAGTTGACTCAACTATTCACACTGTTTTTCCGTGTTGCAACTGCTAATAAGATCGAGGTAATTGGATCGTCGGGACCCAAAAGGACGCGGGACGCGGGAGGCTTTTGGCGCGCGCTGAATTTTTGTATCAAGTAGCGTCCGAATCGAGAATTAATGAAGAATATTTATTCTTAGCTTGATCGAAGACTTCATAGACTAGTTGAACTATACATGGTTGCAAGACCAACGGGAAAAACAACAAAGGTAATGCCGCGCGTCAGGTTCTGGTAGTCGCGACCCAGCTGCAGCTCCTCCACGGTTGCTTACATGGGACACCTTTGATACGTAACTAAAAAGTCGCGACTGCCAGTATCTAAAGCGTGCCTTAATGAATTTGCCCCTTTGGTAAGATGTTTAATTCATATGTAAGTGAAGTGCGGAGGCGGTCACCTGACCCGGCCGGAGGGCGAGCGCAGGTGGGATCGTATGTACCCGGTGCGGTAGTCCATCGCGTCACGGTTGCGTCCGGACGCGTTGTGCCCGCGTTTGCGTTGCCGACTCCATCTGACGAAGTAAAAAATCACGTCAATCGACGTATCCGCACATGTGACCTTTTCGCACCGCGGTTCTCGACAGAATGTGGTTACATTATAGATGATGGAGATATTCTTGTAACTAATAAAAAGTAAATAACTATATTCCCTAACAAATCATAAAGAAAAATTTATGAAAAAATGTGATTTAATCCGTAAAAAGTGTGGACACCGTAGCGCGGGTGGCGCACGATTGAATAAAGTTCCTTTTACGTAATTTTTTGGTAACAGGTTTGTTACAATTATAGTGAGCTGACATAGAATAAGAACATACATGCCGAGCAGTAGACTTGAGTAAGTCTGCTGCCCGTATGAGAGGGAGATTTTGGAGGGGTGGGTGCATTACACTCAGCCCTCCCAGACAGGCAGTCTCAACAAGGCTTTTCGCTTCCCGGGCGTCTGAATGAAAATGGTTTCCCAGGCCCGGGTGACATAATTAAAGGGACACGCCGGGGGGTTTTTAGTCTGTAGGAGTCTGATACACCGGCATCGCTGCCCTTATAGTGGCTCTGATGGCTATATGCAAAATTTTCTCCCGGGTTACAAAAACAAAGTACGAGAACATACCTCAAAAGCCTCATGATATAATCGGGCCAATTGTCAGGAAACATCACCAGAAAGAATCCCACCACGATCAGTATGACGCCGGCCAGCTTCATGCCCTCGAAATGGACACCGTAGAGGACCACGTCCAATGCTGCCATACAAATTCATATTAAACCCTTTGTACTGGTCAACATGTATTCTAATTTAGTAAGGACCCTAGGCTGTAATTCATGGACGCCACTTTAAGTTTGCTTAGACTTTACTAAAACATTACAATTTATACTACTCAATGAATGTAAAAGGATTTGGTTAGTCACCGATTTTGTCAACATGGACTTGCCTCTGGGAATAGAATGATTATACTCAAGTTCCTATTATATATCGAGTTTTTTGTCAAAACCAATTTATTTTTTGAGCATTTGCTAAGCAAAGTCGAAATAGCATCTATAAATCTTAGCCTTAGATACCCCAAATAATTTAATTTTCTTTTGCAAATGAATAATTAACCAAATATATTTATACAAATCTAATCTAAATAAGACATCTTAGGTTGACATTTATACACACTGATAGAAATTTGTGTTAAAAGTTATAGGAGTTTATAATTGTAGATAGTGGTAACACGGTGTGTAATGTCAGAGTGTAGCTGTAATGTCTTATAATGGTCGTAATAAAATAATACATTTACTTTTACCGAAACATGTTTTAATAACTGCCAAAATATACAACACACACAACTATGACTTTGCTTAGACTACATAAAAATTAAAAACTAGCCGTGCCTGCGACTTCGCTCGCGTGGAAGTAATAAGTTAAGTTAGTTGGTGATAGGGCGATTGCTCGAGCTCGGTTGTGGCTACAGTACACAAATACCGTCATAGGGACTCGCTTCGGTCTGTCGTGTTTCGGGATCAGTTTATGTATATCCAGTTGTTCATATACTTAGAGAACTTCTGTGGTGGTATATGCGGGCCGCCATAGCGAAAGCCCCTGTCAATGGATTTCAAACCTTCACGGATTTTACCGTTTTCGGACCTTGGTTCTCGGTTCTTGTACTTTCCACCAGGCAATATAGTCAATATGTCGAGTTAGTATAAAAAAAAATAGCGAGAGGTATTCAGCTATGGATTCTAAATAAACTAGTTGAAGAAACTATTTCGGTTAATTTTCACTGTGTACAAGTAAAGTATACAATTTAATAAATTACACAAAATTTACCTGCAGAGACAGGGACAGAAGTTATAAGCGCGAGTGAGACGAATATATTGTAAGTTATGACATGACCGAACTGGAAAACCAGGTGGAATACTGCAACAAAAAATACTGTTGTAAAGTGATTCGTAAAAGTAAGGCGCTATGTCGTGCGACGGTTAGAAAAGATTGAGTAACCAAAGAATATCGTCCGCAGGATTTACGCAACGACTCATTTCCAGCCATACAATGCAAGGCAAGCATTCCCTTGCTGGAATGAACCACTTTTTAAAGCCGTTTTTAAACTACACATATCACGGCCGAGGTCTTATATTGGAACGTTTTCTAATACCGGAGTGGGATCTATGAGGTTGTAAGTTTGTTATTTTTTCTTAGCTTTAATCATTATTTATACAACTGTTTTAATCAATTAAAAAAATAATAGACGTGATGTTATAGGTAATGTTGATATTTTTGAATTATTCTGAGTCGAAAACCGTTATATTTATAATACAATTCAAAACTGATTTGGTTAAGTTGAGAGTTTTTACCTCAGACAACAATTTGTACAGTGAAACTGTATAAGAAAGAAGCCAATCTAAAATAGTCAGTTATAAATAAATATTAACCAGTGACGTGCATAGGATATTTGGATAGGGTAGGCAGAATTTTCGTAATTAATTTGAATATTATATTGTGATAGTAAATATTATATTGCTCTCATAAGAAATATATATGGGATGAATATAAAATAGATGTGGATATAAATGGTTTCTTTTTTCTTTAATTTTAAACAATTTATTCCAGACTTATTTATGGTAAGGGCATGCAATAAATTGGGCATGCAAAACAATACATACTGAATAGAGAAATGCTGGCGGCGAGAAGATATATCCAAGGCATCCGTTGAGACGGTAACATTTCTGTTCCCGTGAGATACAGCGCGAGGCTTAGTGGCCACAGAAGAGACGCGTTCACAACGCCGAGAATGGAAAAGAAGAGAGCTCTCTGTCCTGGGTTCACTTCACCCATCACCTTTCTGAACAGCACCTGAGTCCAAACAAATTTGCTTTAGCCACCTAACTAAAGTCTTACCCCGGGTAAAGGCAGCCGTTGGATTCTGTCAGCTGTCATGCGATATTTCAAGCTTACAACCGTGCGGCCTACATCGAGCGCCTTTGTATATAAATGCATACAGTGTGGTGGTACATTGCGATCTAGTATTAGCTGCTACATAATCGGAACTCCCAAAATCCGAAGCGTACTTTAAAGCGCAGCATAATAAAGCATTATCTTAATATATATGCGTAGTTTTAGGAATCTTTGGATCTGAATAAACTTTATAAACTACTTTATTGCTCTTTTTCAAAATAACTATTCGTCTTAACACTTTTTACGTCCCAATATTAAAGAGTGCTCGCGTCCAAAAAAGAAACCGTTTATCCTCCCTCTCTTTCTATCCTTTCACTCTCATATGTTCCATTCTACGCATTTACTATTATACTTCATACAATAGATATGCAAAATGTAATCATATTAATAAAAATGATTACGATTATATTTTACGTTTTTTACCATTAATATGACTGCATTTTGCTCATCTATATTTTAAGCACTACAAAATCCCAGATTGCATACACATTTATTATTTCTTAATGTTTTAAATGGATTTAATCATGTTGAAAGAGTAAGAAAATTAAAATTACGTCTACATTTTGTAATCGTTAAACATTAATCAAATTACATTTTCCCATCTCTACTTCATACATAATAATATTTCACACAATAACATCCATCCTACATTTTAATATACTGATCTACAATAAATATAAATTAAGTAACAAAAAATAATAATATATCGTCCTGCTACATCCCTTTGAGAAAAGATACATTAGTGGTTATATCCACTTAAATATCGTGCCCGACGTGACCAGAAGCGAAGATGATCGCCGATCTTAAGGTATGTAAAGACGGCATTTTTATTAGATACCATGCGAGTTTCATCACGATGTTTTCACATTGAGTAACAACACATAAATGCAAAGTGTATACAGCCGCTACTGAGTCTGCTTAGTTCAAAATGGATTTAGCGCGAAGATGCATTATTATTAAACTTTTTATTTCTTATAAGGTACCTTGAAGATTGCAAAGCCTGCTGCAGCACAAGCAGCCAGCACCACTCCACCCAAGGTGGAGCTTCCAGTTATCCCATCCATGTAGGCCAGTAGAGCAATGCCGGTATCGCAAAGAATCGCCGCTACTATCTGTATTTACAAGGACTCGACTGCAGTTGGGGTCAAAACAATACCATACAAATGACACACATACATTTCTAACTCTTTCAATTAGTTTTCGCCAGTTCATTGGTATTGGAAATAATTATTAATCTTTTTAAATCTGAAGAAATACACTCACCCTGACACCAACAAACTGTTCATGCAGTATAACCCAAGAAAGAAGGTAAATGCAAGCAACATTGGTGGCAAATAGAGTCACAACATCCGTTGACAGCAGGATCTTTAATGAATAGGTGTACATGTAGACCATTAGCACCCAGAGCAAGCAGAAAAGGCCACAGCGACTCAAGAATCGTGCTGCAAAATTAATCAATACTTTAGCTTTACTGCTTACACATGCAGTCATAACCTTAATCATATAGCTCATACATATCACTCAACCTCGGATGATTTGGACACCCAGAAACATGCTAGGAGGGGTAGATATAAAGAGCCCACACCTCTAAGCTTTTATGCTGAGTAGTATGTGATACACCACTGGGACATCATCAGAGCAGCAGATTTGATAAAGTGTACTGCCTTGTCACTTTGAAGGAGGGATGCTATATGGTTCATTTTGTTTAACATAAAAGAGGTTCCTTAGGATAATAGAAAATAGTATAAATAACATAGGTATATAGTCACATAGGTTTTGATGTAAAAAATATTAAATACATTAAATTAAATACAATAAATACATTATTATTTATTGGGATCATTTGAAAAGTTGACAATATTTAACAATATATTCATAGGCCATAAGGCATAGCCAATACCTTGTGCCTTTGGCCCAGCACAGGGTAGAAGGAACACCTAGTTAGTTTAGTAGTAAAAGTCTGACTCAGAGGGGCTCCTTGCATGGTCCATGAGGACATCCACATAATTAAAAAAAATTTGAGATAATTAATACAAAAATTCTTACCAAATGTAAACCCTTTCTCTTTGAAATCAGTGAAGGCATCAAATATTATTGAATTTGCAGACTTGCACTTATTATGTATCAGCATGACAATGATGTAGAAGGGATAGAAGAAGATTAACCAATTGGTGCAAAACCAGGCTGTGAAGAATGGAGCCCTGTACAACTGCTGTAATAAAAATGCAAATGGTATTCAAAGGTGTAATAATCAATCGTTAAACTCAGTACTGGCATAATATGTCAAATATTCTTGTCTATAACTGGCATAATATATTAGAGGGCGCCACAGGTGAAAGGAAATCATGTCATCAATGTATTTACATAATGTACAGACCTACCATGATATGGGATGTTAAAGTAACAAATTTTAGGAATTCCACTCATGCTGGAAAAGTTGTGTTTCACTCTCTAATTTGCTAACTGACATTGCCTAAAAACATTAATATTGTGGTATGGTATTTAGATGGAATGAGACAAAATTATATTTGCAACATGGTTTCCCATATAAAACAACACAAAGTCTCAATTACTCTAGTGCAATATTTATTACATTGTAAACTATATCAAACAACAGCCATCTGTAAGTGTTGTCACATAAATTTGAAGAATTCATCTCCTAATCAGTCAAAAACTTACATGCGCATTAAAATGAGCTGATGAATTGCTATAAGCCACGGCTGTAGGTTCAGTACTGTAAGCCAGAACATAGTTTTGTTTTGTAGTGTAGATTGGAGTATACTCTTCAAGATACAGGTGTTTGATACAGTGGGTAGATGTCACCCATGATGCAGTTAGAGTTGTTGTTACACAGATGCCAAAGTAAATCTGAAAGATAAGTGTATGATATGTTTTTTTATACATGCAAGGCAAAGAGTAGGGTTCTGTAAATTAAGACACAACAAGGTTAATCAAAGAGCAAAAGACTGGGTACATAAAACCATATTTGCCAATCAACTAAACTTCAACCAAATTCATTACAATGTATGTAAGAGAAGTTTTATTTTTAGCATAAACATTATCCATACTAGGATAGGTTCTGTGGCATACTTACTATCTATTCCTAAGTAAGTTCTATTCCTCATTAAATTACACAGTCAAAAGTGTTTACGGCACCATAGTTTAGAACAAAATACCAGTTTTAATGACCCAGAACAAAGGTCCGAGCAAAAAATATAACACTTCATATCATAAAAATAAATTTTATTATAAATATGTTATTCATATTTAGTCCTCTAAATATAAATAGTCCCTTTGATGTCATTATAATAGATTTTGATTGTATTATTGGCGCAGAAGTAACCAGAAAATCAAAGGCATAAAGGGCAGGTGTCTATATTCTGTTAACACAAGAACAATACTGCATTGGCTTCTATAAAAATAGATCTACTGTTTTTTAAATTAAAATATTATAAAGTAAGTTTAACACTTTCTCAACTTCTCACCTCTGTCAAAAATAATAGGCCTTTATCAAAATTATTACTGTTTTCTCTCTGCCTAGATATTTTTAAAAGACTAAACTTACAAAAATCATTCAATAGGTGATTTATTAGAAGGGGCTCCCAATAAAGTCAAACCATTTCAACTATAATTATTGTACCTTTTTAGCAAATTTTGAGCAGCAAGTGCGCGCTTTTTTATCCCGAAGTTGCCGCTCTTCATCCTGACTACTCGCAGCTGACTCGCTGTACGCTTGCTGCAGCGATGGCTGCGTCACTAATGCTGGAGCAGAGGAAATGGAGACTTGCGGTGTAAGAGGAGCCCGCGGACTCAGCGGTGTGGGAGGACCGTTCGGTCGCTCTCTATCACCATCGCATCCGATTCGCTCACTCTCAACTACTTCCTCGCTGGTAATGATCACGGATGGCGCTCGGACACGTTTGGGATTGAAAATCGTTGGCACGTCTCCGTCCCTCGCCATCGTTGAAGAAAAAGTCACTAGGTGCTTCTATCCCACATCTTCAGTAATCTTTTTTCATCACAAATACTGCAATTCACAACATTCGAAGATTCCAACAGCAAAGTAATAGATAACATATCTTTGAAAACTCAGTATACATTCATTGTGGTTTGAGAAATATAAAATCAAAACAGCAACGACATAGCACACTTTATTGTAAAACGATTTGCTTTTATTTTAACTGGAATAATTTATCAAATATTAATCATTTTTCAGTACTGCTATTTTCCAAACTCTTTCATAATTACCCTACAAATTTTGAATTGATCCCTACAAAATTATTGTATTCAGAATTCCTCTGATATTTAAGTAATATAAATGACTAAATAAAAGTTAGTGCTTTACAATGTAATCAAACTCATTAAACATAGTTTTAAAGTTATGTTTCTTGATTCTAATTTGGTTTGTTCACCTTTTATATAATTTAAAAAAAATCATGCATGCCATAATTCGTACATAGAACACATTCCAAATACAAATACTAACTACTAAAACGCCAACCTTATACGAGTTTCAAAGAAAAGCACAGAATATAAAACAAATCTCATCTCTCTAAAATTAGTAATTAAAATTTGCATCTAAAAAACCTCTATCACTCTCGAGCATTACAATTCCATAAAATTAAGGAAAAATTTCAAGTTGATATCATTTTCTGTTTTCTGTGGTGTTCGTAATAAATATATTTAAATTATAGACTATAAATAAAGTACCCTAAGCACGAGATTTTTTACTTTTTAAAATTGTAACATTAAATGCTGTCAAAGTGTCAATAACTATTTTATCTTATTGGTAGAAATGAATAACCCATGATTTTATTGGTCACAAACTTACTTTTTCTCTACTAAATTAAACAGATTTTATTAATGTTATTTTGTTACATTAAATAATTATCATTAAAATTGCAGCCAATTTCAAAATACACTTCACAGATAACTTATTAAAAAATTATTTTCAGTTAAGGACTGTTTTATGAGAAATTCAAATTGCCTGTGAAATTAGATTTTAAATATTTTTAAGGACACGTGACACCATTTCAATAAAATGTATGCTATATATTTCAATAATTATAGCTATATTAAAGGATTTAAAGACATGTTTAATGGATCTAATTTTTAGATAAGCTCATCAAAGTTTATAAATCTAGAGGCTGTAAGCTCGATTTCTCATTTGAAAATATAAAATTGTCTATTCATCAATTCATGAGCAGGTGGCGCTACAAAAAGTTCGCAGTCTCGTCGCCAGAGGGAGATAATTGTCTAGCCTACTTGAAGCATCCGGGAACCTCGCCATAGTAGTAGACATGGCGGGTATCAACCTGGCTAAATGACGAAATAAAATTTGTTTGCTAATATAGAAACGTGATAATATCGTAGAAAAAGTGTTGATACTAAAAGACTAGTTCAGTTATATTGTATTAGGACAAAGATGCAGAATGTGGGACAGTCTGAAAACCGAAATATCGATAAGGTGAATGTGCAACTTGATGTGGTAAAATCGTCCACTCCTCAGAGTTCGGCTTCGAGTCCGGCCAAATCTGAAACCGAAACGTATTCAGGAGCTCCTGCCAAATACATGACGGACTCTTCGGAAAGCGAGGATGACTCTGTATCTGAGGTAAAACGTGTTTTGTTTTCGGTAGAGGCGGAGGCAGTGAGGGAATGTGATTATCTGTACCGCTCTAAATACTGCAAGGGACATCTTGTACCTTCTCCTGTGATCATACACTTACGTCTTTTACTCAGATCATTCTGAAGAAGTCAAATACGCAAAATCGTGCGTAGCACGCTTCAAAGACCTAATCTATTTTACATTTCCAATACAGTACGTCGTTTGCCAAATATTCCGTAAAACGTCAGAAAGTCATAAGTACATACCACTGAGTAATGCATGAATTTACTGCCAGTCGCTCCCAGATATTTTCAATTGATTATTTATGATTTAGATTTGTAAATGGGATAATCCGTTGTAAGGTTATATCCATTGTCTATTTGTATTTTGAATAAAGTTTGGTTTGAGGAGGCCATGTTTCGCGGATCACATGCATTCTATCGGTGTAAATCTCTGAATAAATGCATACTTAGTGCTTTATTTGGTTTCGATCGAGCGAATTATATAATTTTCATGCTGAATTTATGAGTTTTAGTCCATAGTAAGGGTACGCTATGTGAAGTGGCGTGCGTACAGAGGCCGCCGTTAGCTAACATAAATTCGCGCAAAAACATGGTTATTAGTGAATTGCAAGGACCATTGTCAGTAATAATTAGTGATAGTAGTCCTCACACAGCACATTTTCAATACATCTCACATGTTTCTCGTTGGTGTTTATAGATCTTGCTGGCTTGTTTGTGCCTTAGCAGGCCAGACCTGTTGGTAAGTCGAAGAAAACATCATAGAGTGCTGAATGCTTCATTCAAAACAATAACTGTTGCAGTTTGAGTGATTCTCACAGTTAAATATATGATTCAGAAGATGGGGACTCCGCAGCAGCTTCCGGGCTGCGATATACCAATCTGATTGCATTTATATAGAAAAGCATCGGATGTAGGTGACTATGCAGCGCGGTCAGGTGGCTGGTCAAGCTTGCGATCGTGACAGTGCTACAGCTCTGTACACAGCTGCCTACATCAGACCCTTTTCCATATAGATACATATAGAGTGGTACATCATAACATGACAGCAGCTGCTGGATCCCTGCGGTAGTGAATCCTAGAATCTGAATCATACATTAACTTGCATAATCTGTGTGCTGTGGACACTTGTAAACATGTCAGATAGCTAATGTTTCTTTTTTTGTTTTATATATGTTGAATGGTCCTTGTGATTCTAACAAGAGCTGCTTTTTACAAATGTGTAACCCTACTAATCACTTTAAAAGGATGTAAAGATCTCATTGATGTTTGCTAACACAGGATTTACATATTTTTAGCATAATTATTTTTCTTATTGAGCCAACAGTCTCCTTTCTTATAATTCTAATATCAAAAGATGCTAAAAGCTTTTTATGCCAGGCTGCATGTAAGCTGCACTTTGTGATGAATTGCACAGTAGTCAATTTTAAACCTGTCAATGTCTGTTTTGATGTTCACTAAATTGACTCCCATTATTTCACACAGCTGAATTTAACTGCCTTGAACTCTATTTTCTGCTTTAAAACATCTAATGACATTGACAGTTGACTGGATTGTTATTGGTAGGAATAACTTTGCAATAACACATATGTGTGCTGATATCAATATAACAACAAACATTCCATTAGTAACCTTTGTCCAATGCCGGATTTCCTCTACAATTATAGCTGTGATATTGCACTAAGTTTTATTGAAAATTGAAAAACATTATGCTTGCAACTTTGTCTTAGTGATGTCAGAATACCCCTATTGGTAATGACTTATAATTACACATGGGCATTAACTACTGTGCTTGACATCCTTTTGGTATGATGGAAAGATCAAGCTTAATAGAGATAAATCACAGGAAGAATCCTATTCTACCAAACAAATTTGAAGAAACAGAGGGACTACAGGCTAGTTTTATAACAATTTGATGTTAATAAAGCTAACTATTCGAAAGTAAACTCAAAAATACTTACATTTAGTGCTCTTACGTTTACTTACTTAACATTACTTGGAAAGTTGCAAAACGTCTTTTAAAATAAAAGTCTTATCAAAATTTGTTCTGAAGTGTTAATGTGGTCACTGAAAAAAAAAATGATTTGATGATAATAATAGAAATGTTAACAAAATATTTTAGATACTCTTAACATGTGATAATAGTATATTATTTTCTGTACTACTGTTTCATGGTGAACAGACATACATAATGAATGTATCCACTTTACATATGTATGTGATGCCTTGCTTGTCCAGGAGCATAGGTCCATTCTCAAGGCTTTACATATAAATGTACTGTAATTTTGTTAGATAACATGCAGTTTCCTCACAATCCTTTCTTAACCACTGAATATAATTACATGATTTTATAGTACAACTTCTTCAGTTTGAACTTCACAATTTTCTTTCACGTCTATAACAAATAAAACAGTGTGGTCCAACCAGTATAAAGCCACCTCTATTGTTGAATCACATTTAACAATTGTTTCAGTTTTAGATTTGAGGAGAACAGTAATAATAAGAAATAATTAATTATATATTCTGCACCTACAGGCAGAAATGGAGGAAGAAGGTGTTGGGACAGAGCCATCCAAGTTCCTACTCTCTCACGATGACCCAGAGAGGACTGTCGATCCGGAAATGCAGGCGAGACTTGAAGCACTATTGGAGGCAGCTGGTGAGTACACATTTGCATCTCCTTAGATCACTGAAGAATATAAATTTATCTATAAATTCTAACTGGAATTAGATGCCTTACAATCCAGGCACCTGATGCGTTGCGGTGCTGGCGCGGCTCTAGAGTGGTGTTGCTCTATCTTTTTACATATAAATCCATGGCAGGGCACACTGTGCGCGCTGTGTTGCACATGTACTCCTGTTGCTATTCCCGAGATGTGGTGACGAGGAATTCACGCGTTGCAATGCTGGAGTGGAATAGTTTTTTTGGAGACTTCTTAAATAGCTGTGACATAACAACATGCAACATCACAATCCATCATTAGAGAGCCAATGCAATAAATCTGAATTGCAAAGCCACGACGCCACCGCCACCACGGCATAGTATCATGTGCACTGGCTCTTAATTTAATGTAAGAGATGCTAAATACTTTACTATTTAAATAAGACTAAGTACTACATTTGGGCCATTTACCTGATAAATAGGCACTACAATTAATTAATTTTGTTGCCTACATTAATTCTTATTTTAGCAGGCATTGGTCTGTTGATTGTATTGGTATATAATATAAATTGTCTATAAATAGAAAGTATGAAAACAGTCTCTTTTAAATCATATCATGGTTTGGAAAATATTTGTAAATTCATGAGTAGTATTTATTTACTGAATTTTTCTCATAAAATTGCACAACTTAGGTGCAAAATCCCAGTAATAAAGAGATTTCCCAGTAGAGATTTTATGCTAAAAATATCAATAGATAGTACAAAGAAGTAGATTTTTTGGATAAAATTCTTGAATGGTTCTTAAATTGCCTATAGCAATATTGCTTACAAATCAAAAATACATATTTTCTTCCTAATTTAATAAGCATCATGAAGTTTGTATGTTTTATTCTATCTATATTATAAGCATAATTCATTAAAACCTAGAAAATCCAGTCCTTTTAGAGAAACAATAAAATTCTAATATAATTGTGTTTTTAGAAATAAATTTTTAATAAAAAAAAGTCCCTCACATTTACAATTAAATAATGATATTTCAGTAAATGTCATTATGTTTTCACATAGTATTTAACATTTACATAAGATATACATTAGGGATATGGGATTTGAGATAAGGATATAGTTATTACACAAGTGCACACAACAGAGTATTCCTATTTAGGTTACAGTCTGCAGATAGAGATATCTAAGTCAGCGCTAGTGTAGATCCGGATAAAAGGGAGGCGGTGTGCAGTGTCCGGCGCGCCGCCTGTGTGATAGGTGTTGGAAGGGTGGGTTTTTACCCTTTCCCCTCCCAGAGAGGCAGCCTCGACAAGGCATTTCGCTCTCCGGGCATCTGGATGAATTTGGTTTCCCAGGCCCGGGTGGAGCGATCAGAGGGACACCCCGGGGGTTTTTAGTCAGTAGGAATTTGACACACCGGGGTTGCTGCCCTCACAGCGGTCCTGATGGTCCTATGCAGGATTTCCCTCCGAGACATCAAAAAAAGAAAAAAGCGCTAGTGTAGAGAAAAAAATTAATAAAAATTATGTTTATATGGTTATATTTATATCTTACATAATCTATCATGATATAATCTATTATTTATTTTATTATATAATAGTAATGAAGTAGATTCAGTGCATTGAAGATATTTATCAAAATTGTATTGGTTTTACATATTTGAGTCTCAATATAAGAGATCGAATAAAAAAAGTCAATAATTCAGAAAATAGGAAATGCAGAAGTGGAAAATGAAAACAGGCATTAATTTTTGTATCAAGCTTAAAATAATATGAATCTTTGATGACGCAATCTCATAAGTTTATAATTAATTTTATATATTTGAGTAAATGATTGTGTTTCTGTCTATTTAACATGATGTTATTATAAGTTCACTGAACTAATTGTTTATTTACTCTAAAATAGAATATTGTTGATGTCAATGAATATAATAATTTTAATTGTAAACATAAACATTCCAAAATTATGCCTATCAGTGCCATTATTATATAGCACACACATAAAAGAAATATTACAATGTTTTATACAGAGCTAGGAATGGCAACCATGCTGCGATTTAGTATGGATAAAATGTTTTTATTAAAGAAAGATTGTTAAAAAATTTAATTCATTTACTCAAATCAATTATAATTTTATTATATTATATATATATATATATATATATATATATATATGCTAGAAAATGTAACAAATGTTAGTAAGAACTTCTTATACATACAAAAGAGAGATCAATTTAGTTATTTTACGAAAGTTTCAATAATATTTGTATGTAAAAATATGCAGCATCTGAGATCTTAAAGCTTTTGATTTATTTATCCTATAAGCCTTTTCCAACCTTTTTTAAAGATGGACCCTGGACCCCTTAGCTTCAGCATACTACGAACCGCCAACCCCTAAAAAACTATTACTTACAATATAAACATACTTTTATTTTATTCTCAAAATCTCATGATTTTCGTTTTGTTCGCGGTTTCTCTGAGACAAAACCATAGACTATCAGAGTTTCGAAAACCCAGCACTGCGTTAGAGTTATCCAGTATTCACTCAGATTAATTTTACATATTTAAACTTAGAATTAGCGACAGATCTCTCACAGAATTTGGCTCAAAAGCACTATGACCATCATTGTATATCATGGCTGTAATGGAAATTTATGACATTTTCTTTTATGTTTTACCGATTTAAGATATAAAGTCAAATCTCTTAGTATTTTAATAGTGATTCTTTTGTATACAAAATTTATGTAATACTACTTTGCCGATGGATCATCGGGTACGTATGTCTTCATCACACCTGTTCTTGTTAAGGTGCGGTTCCACCAATATGCGGCACTGTGCTGTACGTTAAACAAGTAAACCGAACAAATGTGGTCGCGTCATAGATAGTTTGCTTACAATTCAAACCTATATTCGCGAACACGTTCAACAAATGTAGCTGCGACAGCGCACGCGCATACGTTTTCCCTTCCTCAAAGTTGATTCTGTCGCTGGAGCAAAAACATTCGTGTTCACGTACTTTTATTCGCGTACAAAACTGCACTTTACATTTGAAAATGTTACACATTTGTGCCAATTATTACAGTTCAAACTTACTTTGCAGCTTATAATGCGCACGGTTAGAGTTCTGCCTGAAATGTTTGCGTACAAATATGCTGTACGCGTTATAGATGGAACCATACCTTAACGTTGAACGGATCTGTGATCGGCTTGTTCCGTAACTTGCCCTTCAGTTTTGAATGTCGTAATTTGTATTGAAAGCTTTGATGAATATGGTTTCATTCTTAATTGTAGATTGCAGAAACGTAAATAAGTTGCCGTTGCAATTTTAAATGTATATTTTTTGTTAGAATTTTATAGAATTTGAATTATGTTTTGAATAAAATACCTATATTTTACGTGTGGATCTATGCGATTTTTACAGTCCAAAAAATGGATGTTATCCATATGATAAAGAAATAGTTACTGTTAAAAATAATTCAAATTATTAACGTATCAAAAAAGTTTGGCTACAGCGTTTTAGCAAAATTGAAAGTACTTTCTGCTATTCTATAAAGTTTTATCTTTAAAAACATTGTAGCCATAGCAGTAATGTTTGGATTGGTTTTAAAGAAATTTTCACTAATACGTATTACGGTTACATAGGCAATGCAAGACAATTAATTTATTTAATTTTTTTGTTTACAAATTCTTAAAATAATTAAATCAACTAAACAGCGCGGTGCGACCAATCCGAAACTGAACTCGGAAGATAAGCCAATGATACGGTTCCCGCTCAAACACTGTGACGGTCGCGGTACAACTAGCAAAATTTAGTTTTCAGTCAATTTTTACCGAAACAGATAAACAAAACTTTATGAATCTTGTCTCGAACTAAACTATAATATCATATCTTAGTTAATGTATTAATTCAATTTTCACCCATTTTGCTGACATAATATATCCAACGCTGATGCCGATTTTTAAATTTTGCAATCCATTTTTTACTTGGGGAAAATGCTCATAGGACCTTAACCATAGGTGGTTGTGCGACCGAGGTGTGTCAGACTTGTATCGACTAAAAACCCCAAGGTGACTACTTCTGTGCATTGGCAGGGACTTCGGGTCCTGTAATCATTTCACCACAGGCCCGTCGCGCCGCGCCCGCTGGGCACGAACTCGAGGGAAGATGTCTTCCCCGACACTGCTCAATTGTATTTAGGCAGAGCATGTCACAATGCTCTGCCTACTTCTCGAGTGTCGCTAACCAGTCGCTCAGGGCCCCCATCCTGAGCGGCCGCGACCCCAAAGGCAACAGCCAACCGGTCGTGGATCGAACGATCGGAAATTTTAAAATCCTAGTTTAATTGGCTTGTGTGGCCTAGTTGATAAGGGACTGGTATCCGTACGCGGCAGCGCGAATGTACCCGGCATGAACCTGTGGGTTTTTGCCAGATTTAAGACATCATTTGCTCACCGCTCACAGTGAGGAAACCCGCATGGCATCTAATAGAAATGTAATGTGTAAGTCAGTGCTCTGAGAACGGTGATCACTTACGCTAGGCGTAAAGTTTGGATGATATATTCACCGATTTCAAGTTCCTTTTTCTAAATCGTATTTTATTTTTAACTTTTTTATGTAACAAAGTAGTTCATACTGACAAATTAATTTTGCGGGTATTCAAGCCTGATAAACTAATAATCAATATAACAGAACCTTCAGTCAATATTTTTTTTGAGCGAAAAAGCATGATGTGCCCCCTGTTTTAGTATACAAAAGTGAATAAATAGCTTATTCAAATACATCACCCAGTTAAGGCCAGCGAGAAATGATACCAAAAAAAATATATTTTATGAACAGTTCTGTGTTCCGATTATGCTAACTTTATTAATGTATTTTGTTTTTCTCATGGACCGTTTAACGCGTTTCAAGTACTTCGAAAGGAATTATGACATGTCTTCTTGCTTGTACTTCGTATTTTATTATCTGCTTAGACCATTCCAGTGTGTCGAGAACGAAAGTGTGTTACATTACGTACTTAATGTGCGTTCCGTACTAGATTAATAGTACAATATATTGTAGAAAGTAATTCGTCTGTGAAAATGTTTATAGAGACCAGACAGTAAATATGTTATGTCGATGTATGCCTTTTTACCAAAAGCCGGTGAAATCCTGCATATGACATGAAGATAGCAATCCCGGTGTGTCAAACTCCTAATGATTAAAATCCCCGAGGCGTCCCCCAAATCGCTGCCAGCAGGTCCTGGAAATAAAATAGCCTTTGTCAAGCTCTATCTCTGAGAGGAATAGGTGTTAAGAGCCCATCCTTCAGTACCTCTGTAAAGCGGCAAGCAAGACATATTCATACCGTTTCCGTCTTATATCGATTTATACCTTGATGAAAGGTATACTTTCCTAAAGTAAGCGTCCCATAAAGGACGCTCGGATATAATGGCGATATCTATGTATATTTATTCATCAATTATTTTCTCATTATTCATTCATTTTTGATACTACTCATAACCTAATCTACCTAGTTTGCTTGCAAGTTAGTGGATTGTTCAGTATATTAAAAGTCATGTGTAGCCCAATTTGCCCTGATTAAGACTGAAATTACATGACTCTCACTCTGAATGCTCAGTCGGAAATTCTCATACGAGATCAAGACACCGAACTGTGGCGCCATGTTGGCTGTTATTTGTAAGCGATATATCTGATCTACGAAATTTAAAGAAGCAATTGGTCTCCCCATTTACACTGCGATCTGCATCCATAACACGTTGCATTGGTGTCGAAAACTAGAGGACCGAGACAAAATAAATTTCAACCGGCGATAACGCTGTAGAAAAGTCCACTATCCATGAAATGGACATAACGTAACAAGGTCATATTTCGAAAGTCACTCTGTCACTCCGCATACATTTTATACACTGTCTAGATCCTCCGGGCGCTTCATACGAGAATCTTTATTTATATACAGGACGTGCGAACTTAATCGTTTACCTCACTTTTGAGAACTAATTTTACTAAGTTGCACCACGTTGTGAGAACTGTTTTGTCAACTTTTTGTTCATTGTTCATCACCAGACACGATTGGGGTCGTCGAGCTCTATAGAACCAGTTCTTAATTTAAATTACTATTCTATTATAAAGTTACTTCATCGTTATCATATGTAAATTAAAGCAGTTACGACGCTTCTTTGAACGTATAATCTTTGAGGTCATTTATTGCGTCTAGACCAGATTACAAGCGACCTCAAATCCTTGGCTAAAGAATTTGTATCGGCATTAACGTACCGAATCTATTGCAGTACACGCACACGCAACGTACAAAAGATGTGTTAAGTTATGAAATGTGCCCGGGGAATCTATCTTCCTCAATCATCCAATAACCTTCTTTGCAAGATATTCTTTGAGGTTTTATTGAGCTTAATGTGAAATACCACAATACCATATATGTGATATTTACCAATTTTGACACTAGGAAATGAGAAAACAGCGGTTTTTCTAAAAGAAAGCAATGACTATGTAGAATGACTCGGAATGGTAGGTTTTAACACTGTCGAAGGTATGATAATTGAAAGAAGAAAACATAATATAAAATCAATATTTTCCACCTGAGTGCTTACTGCCTCCCACGTGAGATACCGGCCCCGTATGAGAATCGAGGGCTCATAATAAAGGAAAAAACCAATTGCGACTTGCAAAAGGAAAAATACAGAAGTCGTAAACATTTTGAGCTCCTTCACTATTCTCGAGAGATTCGTAATACCCTTGTAGATCGTCAATTTCAAATATAAAACTCTACTGGCTGGAGGAGGGCTGGGTGCCTTGGTAACCGTCACATTACTTCTGAAACACCTACTCTTATGGCGCCACAATGATAATAATACGCCAATACAAATATCCCGTATGTTATATAAGTAGGAAATAATACTTACATGTATTATATATGTAAGAACCACAAGACGATCTGTTTGTGAAAGTATTTTCCGAAGCCGTTGATTTTAAATTCATTTCACTTAGGACTATCAAGTACAATACAGTAAATGCCAATAAAAATCAGATTGTAGCAATAATATTTTTACAATTTATTCGTCTCGTAATTCGCCTTTAAATATTATTACATTAATATAACACCTGTATTTTTTGTATAAAACAAAACAGTTCACCGGTATGGTTGTCTATGCACATAAGTCCAGACGTTCCAATCATTTACTAGGTTTTTGGAGGGGTGGGCTTTACTCTTTCCCCTCCCAGAGAGGAAACCTTAACAAGGCTTCTTGTTCCCTGGGCGTCTGTATGAATTTGGCTTCCCAGGCCCCGGTGGAGCAATCAGAAGGACACCCCGGGGGTTTTTAATCAGTAGGAGTCTGACACACCGGGGTCACTGCTCTCACAGCGTCCCGGATGGTCCTATGCAGGATTTTCCCCGGGGATAAAAAAAACATTTAGTACCTACTTCTATAAGCAAGGTTTTGACATAGATCTGGAAGCCTACCTAAACAAAGTAACAATCAATCAACGATAGCGCTATTTGAAAAGTGGAAAATGTAAGGGTTTGACATAAGCTTTTGAAATATCACATCGACACGTTATGCTGGTTCTATTCATTTTGCACTTTTTTTTACTAGTGTTATCGCTGATTGAACTTTACATTGACAAGGTCCACAGAGGATCTAGACATAGCAACGATCTATCAGTGATAAAGGTACTGGAAAGTAGATCATGTAATATTTCGATAGTTTATTTTTTTAATACTGGCTCGACAAAGTGACTACAATGCCCCCGATGGGAAGTACAGTGTCGTCCAAGAACCGATGCCGAGTCCAACAACCGCCAAGGGACGAAAATCCGTTGACAGTCGGTCCACAAATACCACGATGGAAGATCTCCAGGTATATGAACAAATGGATATACACAAGCTGATCCCGAAACGCGACAGACCAAGCGAGTCACTATGACTGTCTTTACACTTGTGTACTAGGATGACGACCCAGCTCGGGCAATAGCTCTACCACCTGAAAAAATCCCAATAATGTCAATCTCTTACATTTTTTGACTGACCGTTGTAGCTGGTATTCAATAATGAATATTAGTTTAGTTAGAACGATAAGGTTATAGATGTTTCCAATCATGCACTCCGATTGTGTTAATCACTTTGTTTTAATGTAGATGGTCTGAACCATAGATGGGCACAATGTAATCAGATTAATAAAAATGATTACGATTACATTTTACGTTTTTTACCATTAATATGACTGCATTTTGCTCATCTATGTTTTAAACACTACAAAATCCCAGATTGCATACACATTTATGATTTTTTAATGTTTTAAATGGATTTAATCATGATTACAGAGCAACAAAATTAAAATTACGACTACATTTTGTAATCGTTCATCAGATTACATTTTGCCCATCTCTGGTCTGAACCACAGCTGCTTTTTGCTGTCGGCCATACATGTGACGTGTTTGTTTGCTTTTGCGAACGTGTCGACGCTTGGACAATAGTTTCGGAGAGCCGTTATGTACTCTAAAAGACTAGCTAAAGGCATTTCTTTTATTATGAGACTTACAGTTACATACAATATATTATGCTGACTATAATATTAATTTTAACGCTGTAAAAGTCCATTTTTTTATTACAAACT
Source organism: Automeris io (assembly GCA_036320925.1). Lineage (NCBI taxonomy): Eukaryota > Metazoa > Arthropoda > Insecta > Lepidoptera > Saturniidae > Automeris > Automeris io. The sequence continues at coordinate 4,521,686 of JAUDJH010000027.1, forward strand.
GCACCAAGGTTAGCATTAACTATTTAATCTTTCCTAGGTCAATAGTTAATGGCTTAGAAGAAATGTAGATTAATTGTTGTGTTAAATTGTAGGTTTAATTTTATTCTGACCCGTCATAGTAACCACACCACGTCTGATGGTAATCATGGTGCAGTCCAAAATAGACTATGTCCATTAATAGTAAAGAAAAACAATCGATAGTCGCAGTGATTATGCAGGCCTGCACAAATATCTCTTCGCCCTTGTTTACAGGACCCAATGATATAGGAAAATGGGAACACGCTCGCCGGAAGACCATTACACAGCTCAACGACTTGGCAAAAAGTAAGAGAAAATTCCTTTGGGCTGCTTATTGGGCCTGACTCATAAGACTATTGGAAAATTGTCTGTTGAAACGCAAGTCTTTCTTTTTTTTCTAACAGATGTACAACTAATTGTAAACGATTACTATCGTCTATGTATAACTATGAAACAAAGAGTCGTCATTATGCTGCCAAACTAACACGGCATATTCGAGCATATTTTTTTACACTGACTCGACAAAGTGACTACAGTTCACCTGATGGTAAGTACAGTGTTGTCCAAAAATGAAAGCGACCATCAAAGAATGAAAATCCGTTGATAATCTCCATCGTCATGTCGGCTTACATATACCACGACTGAAGATTTCTAGGTATATGAGTTACTGGATATACACAAGCTGATCCCGAAACGCGTCAGGCCAAAACGAGAATATTAAGCCTTTGCAATATTTATGTATAATTAGAAAATAGTTGATTTTTTTCTACATGGTTGGTATAGGTAGACTGCTGTTGCTGTGGAGCGTTGATTGCAGGACCCATAGTCCTCGTTAAAGTCCAGTAGTACACCTTGGGGTTTTACCCGGTACAAGGCCGGCACACATCGGCCACAAACCCCAGTACAGCCGGGAAGTTCTTGTTAGGATTTTCCCCAAGAAAAAAAAGGGTAGACTGCGGTTACTAATTGTTTTTTTTTCAGCTGGGAGTCATAATTGAAAGTATTGCGAAACAAAAAAATGTTGATTCTATCTAAAACATTTAAATAATTACAAAGTATTTTAAATACTGTGAATGAAATTATAAATTACTCGGAGATAAAGATTAATCTGAATTCTTGTGGTATTAATAAATCAATTTTTAGTGATTTTATATTGATGAATTCAACAAGCATTGAAAATATGTCTCTATACAAGTATTTGAGGCGTCTAGTTTCAAAACCCGCTATAACATATTTCTTTCAAATCCCAATTATTTATAAAAAAATTTAAATAAATAATTGATTTACAATCACATTCTTATAAGGTATTTAAATTATTATTCTAGAGTAAAAAAGCAAAAAAGAAAAAATTCATATAAAATATTTGCTTTGATAAAAACATTTCAAATGACTATTAGAACTATTAAGTAATTTTGTACGAAAAATCGTTTTAGGGGGTTTTGAAACTAGACGTCTCATTTATCTGTAAGTTAAATTATAAGTCCGCATTCATCTTCTATGAAGATCTTACCTAGAAGAGTGGTGTTTAGTAATGCTTGAAAATAACTAATTAATTATAAGCAATAACCGTATAAATATACTAGTCAACTCAGCGAACTTACATCAAGAACTTGCCGCAATCATAATTTATTGTGAACACGCGAAATAGTATCTATGTGTTGTATAGTGTTGAGTCACATTCGTTTATTTTTGTTGCGGCGTACCTAACCAAATTTTCCATGTGGTTTACGGGGGCATGTTGTATTTCTTATTTGATATTAATCACAGTATTATTTAAAATTCTCTGTAACCAAATTAATAACGATTATCATCTTTCTCGCTTTAATTTACCTCGGATGCTTTATAACCCCCTTATTACACGTGTAAAAACGATCTGCACAATACATGTGGTTTTTGTGTGGCGCGTTAAGGGTCAGAGGATTTTGAACTTTAAAACTTACCAGCATAGGTTTAAAATGTATGACTACTGGTGGATTAACAACGTCACTGTTAAGCAGACGCGGTAGATGACGCCGCAGACATTGGAGTGTAGCTCGAATTATTAGCGATAGCGTTTTGCTTTATCATTTTATAAAATTATACCGCCCAAGCATCCTTAATTAATATGGTACGACCTAAACGTGATGTAGTGTTTGTTAACTGTAACTTATTCGTAAAGAAGAGGTATATTACAATGGCCCATATATTTTATATAACGAATCTCGAATTGTACGTTACATTGCTGTATCATGTAGTCGATACATAATGCATCCTTATACTTGTTTCTGATAAGAAAAGTTTCTTCTGTAATAATAATGATAACTTAGATTAATGACGTGTTTAAGAGAACAGAGGAAATTTCTGCGGGGGAATGTGAATTCTTACAAAATTGGTTTCCCTAATAGTTCACTTTAAAAAAGTCTGAATTGTACGAAGTATTTGGTCAACGTCTCTATCGTATAGTATGAGAACCAAAAATCCCAAACAAATGTTATGTTTAACGAAAACGAATTCATAAAGTGAATTTTATTGATCCACTTGTGTCACTGATTGTATCATTACTTTAATTACTGTTATTGTTTTACAAAATATTTTTACCGCTGTCGCTTGTCGCTCAAGCCTTGTCAGCGTGCCCCGTAGCGTTTGATAAGCTTCAAGCGCCAATGTTCTCTTTGGCCTCACTCACGGCTTGGACGCGCCACAGCGCCATATGTTCCAGCGATGTGCGCATTCGAATCTGTTTCTTACCTATACGATGGATTGTTTTATACCAACCGACGACGCATTCTGCTGAGGTTCACTACTGTGTGAAAGTGATGTTTCGTGAGCGTTTTGTGTGTGTGTAAAAAGGTTGTAGTGGAAGATTCGGTTTTAAATTGTCGAATGTGTGTTTATAAGTAATTCAATTTTATCTTATTGTATTATACTAAGAAACCTGTTTTTAGTATATTAGATGTCTGTAGATATTAATTTTATTTGGTAGTTTGGGTTTTTCTGAAACTGAGAAACTCCTTTTTTTTTAACGTTATACTAATTTTGATTTACATGCAGTTTAGCGATTCGCTGAAACTATAGTAGGTAATAGTAATATAGGTACAGAATATTGTAGTAATTTTTAATAATACTTATTTTATACTGTCTGTATATAAAATATGCATGTCTCCAACTGTCCACAATGTGTCCAACTTTGTTAGTATTCTGGGTTCCATCAAAATTGCAATTGCCTTTTTGCTCACCTTCATAGATAAATGGAGCAATTTTCAAACAGGCAACATTTTAAACACTGTTGTTTTATCTTAATTATAAGTTTTTTTAATATCTTAAATTCACAAGTTTGTCCCCGTTACGATTTTGCAATAGTAAAATCTACCCAAATAACTATCTTTGTTACTGATATTTTTGTTTGAAAACGAAGGTCAAACGAATTTTTAAATATCAAATGCCCAGTTTCGTAAAATTGCATACAAATTTAGTATTCATTAGTGCTTAAGAGCGATTTACAATTTAACAAGGCTTTCTAAAACCGAGCGAAAGAAACTAGAAATATTATAAATTATAAAAGATTGTTAATAATTTAAACTTTGTTTAAGTTGACCTTGACCTTGTAGACGCGCTGCATTCATCTGTAGGTGTTGTTATGTCTGGGCATTGGATAAATCGATAATGCGATTAAAACGCTCCCAACAGTAATGGAGTGTAAGGGTGTTTTCTATTTAGTGGAATATTTTTTATATTATCAGGGAAATATTCAGTAATATATAAACAATAAAAAATACACAAAGAAAAAGTACACAAGCAAGAAAAGTTTCCACAAAAAAAACATAGTAGACAATATTGTCTGTGGAAGTTCCCGTCGATTGTCACTTAAAGGTGCGATTATTAATCTAGGTGCAATCTCAATTCGACGCAACCTTGAATTTCTCTCAGCGTTTCTTCTCTAGATAGTCAGTTCTGAAATGCTACAAAATTAGTCAAACTCCCCGGCCAGCACTCAGAGGTACGTTCTTATTAAGGGTGCTTTTACGTTGCTGCCAACCTACTCGAGAAATTCACAAGGGATCGTCGTTCTCTACCGTCTTGTATGGTGAAGTTAAAAAGTCTCTCAGACGAACAATAAGTACATAACTGTTAAAAAGGATAGAAATAATGTCGAACATCCATCTCGACAAACTTTAAAATGTGCTATAATTCTCACCTCTGTCTTGACGTCAAATTATGAAATTACTCACAAAGAAATAAATGTGATCGCCACTTTGCAGCTGTCTGGATTATACTCATGACCTTCAGTTTCACAGGCATGGACATTATTAATTTAAGTATGAAGCCGCTAATATCGATTTATTTTTGCTAAGTCCAGGCTGGGCAGGATTTTATTATTTTCTTTATAAAGTAAATTTCGGTAACAGGCATACATTTTCAACCGGAAAAGAAATAATTATGAATTAATAAGAATAATGACTGATAGATAAGAGAGGATTTTGTATTATCTTACTCATGAGTTATCAATTATCAAAAATAGGATATGTTTTTTTAAGGCCTCTATGAATTCCACGCTACTGTATATAATACACGTTGTTACTAAAATAACTTGTTTACAACTGTTTTTCGAATAAAGGTGCCTGATAGTAGGTAGTTGTAGGTAACAAACAACCTAGAGACGACCTTGCTTTAAAGAAAATACCTTTAGCCGTTAATTTATAAATAGCGAAGTTTTACATTGTTCAAAGTCTTGAGAGGCATATTTATAAATATTTTTTTTTAATCAATATTTTAAAGGGCTTTTGACTGCACATGCAGTCATGCCAGCCCTATTGTGCTGCACTATATATATAGATACAAAAAATAGGAAAAACATTACAGTAATTGTTATGGACGCACTATAGAAGATAGAGAAACCTTAAGGTTCCACTAAACTATTATAAATGAATTTATAAATTTTGCGAGCTTCTTGACTGCTGGGATTACTTAAATAGCTTTGATAAATGCCTAAGTCCAAAAAGTTGATGTTTAGGGTGCTCCTTAAGCTTTCTCTTTCTTTTTTATTCTGGACACATTCCATCAACAAATGTTGGATATCCTCTGTTGTGCCACAGCGGATTATAAATATTAAAAAAATATACTTTCATACGTAAATTTCTAAAATATTCCTAATAATAAAATAGTTTCATTCACTAATTCCGCCAGCTCCATTTCATCATAAAACCACTAAACACCGTGCCCGATACCATCTGTATGTGGTGGACGTTCCTTATATCCGCATGAAAAGATTCCCTTGTATAATACATTCATCTTGCGAATAGCTAAGGAGTGGAATATGCTTCCAGCGGCCATATTTCCGCGATCTTATGACCTGGGAGTCTTTAAAAGAAGAGTGAATAGGCATTTGTTGGGCGGACGCGGTTCATCATCGGACTCATCTTCACCTTCCACCAGATCTGATTGAGGTCAAGCGTCCGCCTGTAAATAATAGAAAAAGCTTTGCTGTAGCTGCAAGTAACAAAAACAGACTGTAAAGAGGAAGTCCCAAATACCAGAACAATTTTTTACTTTTACTTTGATGACGGTAGGCATTTTTTGCAAAGAGGTGTCGTTACAACGCTGCCTTTTATTTGTTTTAAAGGGAATCATACAACAATATATAAATAATACAAAAAATGATACATAATCCGGCAAAGTTTCCATAAAAATTTATACAAGAAATCAAGCTGAGAGACACATAATAATAAAAGAAAATCAATCAGATACACATACATATACGTATAAAGAAAAAAAAAGAAAATTGAACTTCAGTTAAGATTTTTTCTCTCACTATTCGTCTAAAGGACTCAAAGGCACAGGACAGTATATCTATTATATATCACAAAAACGTTTAATATGTAGACCACAGGCACAAAAAACAAAAGTATTGTCAACATAATTTGAACTTAAGAATGGCACCTTAAACAGCGAAAAGTCTCTTGCATTGGAATGCGGACACCTGAGAGGTCTCAAATAGCCAAATAGGTATTTGGCTAAGCAAATAGGACGAGTCAACGAGACCGTTAACAATTTCAATTAAAAAAAGTTGATCCCTCTCAATTCTACGGTTATATAATGTAGGAATTGAGTGACAAGGAAGGCTGTGAAACTCAGAAAGACTTTGATAATATTACAAGTTATACAGGGTTTACGGTGACCATTGAAAAACCGATACCTATGAACAGTCGCTACTGTTAACTTGGTCTGGATATACGACGGGCGGTTGTATGTTAAAAGAGGTTAAAACGTAGTCGAGTACAAACGTCTCACTGATCGTTTAGCACCTAAAGGAAATTATGTGTAACTTCTCGAGGATATTTACTTTTTATTTGTATCCCGGGGGAAAATCCTACATAGGACCATCAGGAACGCTGTGAGGGCAGCGACCCCGGTGTGTTAGACTCTTACTGACTAAAAACCCCCGGGGTGTCCCTCTTATTGCTCCACCCGGGCCTGGGAAGCCAAATTCGTCCAGACGCCCAGGGAACAAAAGACCTTGTTGAGGCTACTTCTCTGGCGAGGATATTAGGTCCGTACATATGAAATTGGCGTTTTGTATGGGAGGAACAAAAAGTCGAATATTTTTTAATATAATATATTTAATTAATCAAAGTATGAACCATTATTTTCTATGCACTTTTGCCATCTCATAGGTAGTTCATTGATCCCTTTACTAAAAAAACCAGTCGGACGGGAATCAATAAAATCTTTGAAGGCGATTTGGACTGCCCCATCGGAGTTGAATTTTTTCCCTTGCAAGAAGTTATCCAAATTTCGAAAAAAATGGTAATCTGTTGGAGCAAGGTCCGGGGAGTACGGAGGATGTCTTAGACTTTCCAATTCAATCCAACCAATGCCAATCCAAACCAAACCATTGCGCTGAGCGCTTCCGATTATCGTAAAGAACCCATTTTTCATCACAGGTAATGATTCGGTTTAAAATACCTTCATTATTGTGCCGGTTTAGTAATGTAACGCAGCAGTCGACGCGCGTTTGCCGGTTTGCTTCAGTCAATTCGTGAGGTACCCACCTTTCAAGTTTTTTAATCTTCCCAATTTGCTTCAAGTGAATTAAAACAGTTTTATCACTAACATCGCAGCCTGCGGCTAACTCGGACGTGGTTTGCGATGGATCCGCTTCCACAATAGCCTTCAACTCTTCATTATCAACTTGAGTCTCAGGCCGTCCACGGGGCTTGTTCTGCAGGTCGAAATTTCCAGAACGAAAACGTTGGAACCAAAAACGAACTGTGTTTTCTTTTGCAACACGACCGCCATACACATCATTCACCCTTCGAGTTGTTTCCGCAGCACTAGTGCCACGGCGGAACTCGTACTCGTAAATAATGCGATATTTTAAGTTTTCCATTTTGTAAAATGAGTGACGCAAACAGAAAAAAAAACAGAAGAAAAAAACAAATGAATGACGATCATCGAAGCACAAATACATGAGTCTATAGCTGTACAAATTTGAATTTAGAATTCCTTACCAAAGAAGAGAAATTTGTGATTAAAGTGGCCAGTACGAAAAACGCCAATTTCATATGTAAGGACCTAATATTTACTGACTTGACCATTATCAACCCGCATAAAGCTAAAAATATATTTATTGAAATAGTATTCCTGCTGCCTACTCGGTTTATAAATGGCGTAGATGGTGGGACACGAAGCTTCTGCTCATATAAAGCAATCGATACTTAAATATAGACTAATTCGAAGTAATTGTTACTTCGTTCTGCTCGGCACGCCCTTTGTACCATAGTGGGTGTACAATATTATGGTATATACTTATATAATAGAGCCAAACACGCAAAAGCTTTACAAATATTCTTCAGCCCTTATAATATACGTGAGGCCGAAACGTAATAAGATTTATCTATGCTACGTTTTTAGAAAATAACTTGTTTTATATATGTATATACACCAAGAATCATATATTCTTTAAGATATTGCATATTGGACTTTAACAGATATTTAGGGTGAGTGATAACTCACAATTTTTTAAAATTTATTTTAATTAGTAAAATTTCTAGGGTGCCAATGGCCCGGTACACTACTTCAATCACACAACACATACATAATTACAATCAACAATGTTGTAGTTCCTATTAAGTCATCCACAACATACGTAGAGTGTTAGTTATAATTTGAAATTTAATAAAGCAGCGGTTTCAGCAATGAAACTAATGTTATAATATTAAATTTATCTCAGACTATAGTAATGAACAATATGTATTTCCCAACGTGAATTTTTAGAAAAGTCATAAAATTAAATAAATTCAGCATTTTTTCGAAAAAAAACTTCTCCTTCCTGACATCATTGTAGATCCTAAACTACTAAACATTTTTTTTTGTAGATTAGGTTCATTTTTATGACGTGGCCACCTAAAAAAAGGCAGATATTTTGTCATTCCACCAGTAAAGGTTAAAAATAATGGACGATAGTTTGAATATCCATCCGATTTGAATCCAAATTACATCTGAGTGTGTTACAATCCGTGACCTTTAGTAGGACCTATACTTTTTTAAGGAAAATTATTCACTAATTAATGGTGCTGATATGAAACACTCCTAGTATGAGCTGTTCATAAGTTCCGGTGACCTTTTACCAGTATCTGAAATGCCGTATAAGTAAAATATTTGTTTTTAGAAAAAAAGTGGCTGCGAAGTACGAGGCCTTTGAATATTGTCGACTTAAGAAAAATAGGCTTGACACATTTAAATCGTTCATTGGTATGGCCTTGTTTTATATTTAACTGCGCGTTAATTGGTTCCTTACACAATATTGAGATTGTTTTATTACTATATAATGAATATAATAAAACTAGAGAACTTTGTTGTATTATGAGTTGTAATGATTACATTTAAATATGCATTGTACATACACCATGGAGTGCGTCGTTCAACATATCCAGTCGAGAGCGGTGTATGATATGCTCTCATACACCGCTCTAATGACATTAGTTTAGAAGTGAGTGATGGGTGGCCTTTTACAACACCCCTGCCTAATAGTAGGTGGGGCCTTCAAAAGGCCAGACGAGTAGGAGGAACAACACCCCGATGGTTTTAGTCGCTAAAAGTCCAACATAAGGGGGCCGCTGCCCTCACTGCGGTCCTCACGATCCATGTGGATTCACACCTGGTCAAAAAATGTTATTGCACACCATTCCGGGTCGCTATATGGATGACCTCCGGGGTTGTATCAAACTCCTACTGAATTAAAACAGTTGGGTGTTCCTGTTGCGTCGCGGAAAACTGACTGTGGGAGCGAACTACGGAATTTCCTACGGTACCGGCACGTGGACTGCTTTTTTAGATCTCCCCAAAATGTATAGAATACATACATACCTAGTACTCACAATACAAGTGAAAGCCGAATTTGGACTAGATTGGTATATATAAATTCCTATAAATTATTGATTACATCATATTTCTCATAGTCCTGTTGATGGAATCCATCGAGGAAATACGAATTAATTTCCAATGTAGTAACATGAATTCCTAATTAGTTGTGAAATAAACGTAAAGCTCTCAAAGCAATAGCTTAAACCTCTGACTCTGAGAAACATCATTTAATGTTTCGAGAAACCAACAAAATATAAGCAATATTTAGTTTTCAATGAGATCTACCAAATATCAATTCAGTTAATATAAAGCAATGAATAAAATGAACTTAGTACCCTTTATTGCTTTTTATATTTTTGTTATACCATGAAATATGATATCAACGTTGCTATGGACATCCTTGGTTAGGACATGGAAACGAAAAGAGATACGACTTAATAACGCTCAAAGTACTCGACGTTTTCTGGCAGCCGCTATTAGCTCGCCACTGTTGAACAGTAACTGCCAGAATTGTGCTAAATGAGAACAAAATAACATAAAATTAAATGAAATAACGAAAATGTGGGTATATATAAGCGAAACTCATTAATAGAGCCATGGATGGTATTGATCTGTTTATCTCAAAGAGTTGATACGTAATTAAGCGGAGCTGCATTGGTTTTCAGTGTATGTACGGATTGCGCTGTGATATGCTGATATGAGGAAAAACGTCACGAGTAAAAAATATAAGCGAACGTGAATAGAAATACCGCATATTATGAAAATCTATTGTACTCGAAACCTTATCGCTATATCGAACGCGTTAGGACAAATAGCCATGTTTTTATTCATGCACATTTAAATCAGACAATGGAATTGTTTTCGTTCATCCGTTCAATGTACATTCAGCCTCCGTGGAATTTGACGTTGGAACTCCTAACAGAACCCCTTACGTTGAACGGTTAGGCTGAGATTTATAGACGCTACTTCGACTTTGCTTAGCAAAGTTCTCAAAAAATCAATTCCCTTTGACAAAGAACAGATATATAATAGGAACTTGAGCTGAACTTGATTGGCTATACAGCCTAGTATTCACAGAGCCAAGTCCATGTTGACAAAATCGATGACTTATCAAATCCTTTTACATTCATTGAGTAATATAAATAGTAATGCTTTAGTAAAGCCTAAGCACACTTAATATTGAGTTTAAAAATCCCAGCCTTAGATCTGGACAGAGTTTTTAACTTTGATGCCGTATCCTTGATTTGTACAACAGTCTAGTTAGTGAAACGGTATGGCGGTGACGCTGCGTGACCGACTATTTTGACTTATCAATTTAAAATATACTGTTCCCCGCACAGATTAAAGTTAGTTTTTAATTAACTAGCTTGTAAGGCAGATCGATGTCGAGATGGCTGATGGAAATTAAGCATTATCCCACAGTCTTACGCATAACTAAAATAGCAGCTGTTTCGACAATCTTGCTTTTTGTAATACCGCTGATGATATCCGAAAGAGATCTCGATTTGTTCGCCAATCGATCTTTCCTTATATACGCCATGAAATATTTAATAGTATTATTAAAAAAAGCAAATAATAAATGACTTAGTAGTTGACAACCTTGTATACCTTACACTGCGTTACCAAACGATAAAAGTGCAACCCTTTCACTCATAAAACTATAAGCGACAGAAATTGCAGTTCCTGGTTTTGATTGTAATAATACATGAGCAGAGAGGAAATAAGCAGGTCGAATTATTAATAGTAATGATGACTCAATTACAACTAGTCCGGATTGCTTTAGTGGTTTTCACACATCTCATTGCTGTGATGGTGAGACATGAATATTTCTTCTGAATAAAAAGGAATAGTTCATAGTTTTTGTATGAATATGAATGTCATAATATAGAATCATTTAATTGAAACCTATTGTATTAATGCAACTTAAAAAGAAACATTGACGAGAATTCACTATGGGTAATGCATTCTGCCGTAATGGAGGCTTGTTTCAGGCGTATTACTATCTAGAGATTCATCTGCACACACGTGTAGGTAGTACTAACTCATCAGCGACTCTCTCAGAACTGAGGTGTATTTCACCGTATTGAGTACAATAGGGCTGATATGCCAAAATGGCAAAAGCCATTATAAATAATAAAATGTAAAAAAAAATGTGATTAAAGGAACCCAAGAAACTTTATATCTACACAGATCAGTCAAATGTAGTGTTGGGAGTGTTCGTAATAATGATGATGATGTCCTAGCCGGTTTCGGCCACGGCGACTGTTTCAACACCGGTTAAGGAATTCGAGGTCCAGTTTTCGGAAACAGTCAATTGCGCAGGAGATATTTAAGTGCATAACTGGACGTGCAGCCAGAAAAGCACTCTCTCGTCCGAGCTCCCTCGGGCCCGATGGAAAGGAGAACCAGTACGATCTGGAGGGAGCGGGATGCAGGTTTGGTCGAGTTTTCCTTCTCTGAACACCTGGTTGAATTGTGGTGTTAAAGAGATACCTTAGTCGCCTTTTACGACACCTCAGCAAGAAGAGGGGGGTGCTATTCTATTCTGCCGGCAGCCACCACGGCGAATAATAATAATAATAATATATCGTCACGCTATGTCCCTTACGGGGTGAGCAGAGATACATTACTGACTGTATCCACATTGCGTTGTGCCGTGTTCAACGTGACCAGTAACGCCACTGTGCTGGCATATGTGCTGGGATTCGAATCAACCACCATTCGCGTATTCGTACATCAAAACCAATCCGTTATTCACTAGGCCATCATAACCAGCTGAATTTAACAATAGTGCTATATAATATGAAATTCTAGTAGAATCATAATAAATCGGCACACATCCTGGAGTATCGTGTAGTGAAGCCGGAATGTTGTGCCAGCTGATGCCTTTTCATCGGCGACTCCCTTAAAATGTAAAGAACTAACTTACGGTACAATGGGGCTGATATGTTATGTAGTAGAGAGCCCCTAATAAAAAATATACATATACTAGTGTGTGCGAGATATTCATAGGTTTGTTATAAACATTAGCCTGGTTCTGGACGTAAAATGTATCCCAATCAATAACTAATAGTAAGAATGGATTCTAATAAAAAACTAAATAGAGATATAAAATATTTGTATTCTGCTTTATGTAAATATTGAAACATTGATAAAGACGATTTCGAAGTACGACTGCATGCTTCACTATCATTGTAAAACGTATCAATGTCATTGATAAGTTTCATTGTTTTCGAGCACGTGGTTCATTATTCATCTCTATCTATAGACTACTAAAACAGTAGTAGATATTAATGACGTAGAGCTTGGGTCGGCAACCTTTTCTTATATAAGGGCCACAAATATTATGAGTATATTGGTGCGGGCCACTTTTCATCTAATAAAAACTTGCAAATTTTTTTGCATTTTTGACTATATTTATTGTTACTCTCATTTTACTGACTGTGATCGCTTAAACTGAATCGTACACAAAACAATGAAATAGGAACTTATTTTTATAAGTGTTTTTTTATTTATTGCGGTGCGGCGTTCTGTGGAACGCCTCTTACTTGCGCGGGCCGCACCGCAGTGGCTTACGGGCCGCTGGTTGCCGACCCCTGACGTAGAGCTTTAAATCGGAACCTGTTGTTGCATTAACGACAGAATATCTATCTGTTATTTTCATGAAGCATTTCTCAAAGTGTGGACGTGTAAATCTTCACTCAAAATCAAGAACAAGCTCGTTAAGTCATCGGGATCGTCCAGGACTATGTTAACTGTTACAAGCATTGATGTTTGTTACACGATGAAAAGATGCCCTTAAGACCTAAACAAATTAACATGCGATAAACGCTAGTACAAAATGTATAAGATTGATATATGCTTTCAAAATATCACGTTGATACGATCAGCTGCGCTACTGGCCACGTTGGATACGACATGTAAGCGCATAGTGGATACAGCCACAAACGTATCTCTGCTCACCCCGTAAGTGATGAGCGTCATGATATATTATTTTTATGTCGATACGTTAATTCCATACATTTTGCAACTCTCTACTAGAGCTATCGCTGATCGTATGCTACTTTGTCTAAGGCCTTACTTATTATTTCAGTGCGGCTAATTTGCCCTATCACTAATGACATTTCTTACAAGGTCGAGACGCAATGCAGATTACTGAGGTTTAATAAAAAAATAATCTATTTCTAGCGCTTTTATGTTTTACTCACGTTCACCAAAGCTTTGGTACGGCTTTTGTGAGTAAATCTCAACATCTAACAATGAGATTAGAGGGATACACCATAATACCACAATATTAAACTTGGAAAAATGCTACAATACAAAGCTCCTTACGTGATGTTTGCAAGTTTAAAAATACAAGCTTACATTTAGAGCGAACATGGGATTGTCACGACAATGCCCTGGAAACCCATAGGAACACTTAAGCTGATAGTTGTTATGTAAAGTACCTAGTAACATAAGGGTACTTTGTACTTACGTATATTTATGACGAGTTTGTTTTTATTCTATTCATTCTAGTATCTATTTGCATTTACTTCGATCAATATTTATTTTAAAGTCGTTGAAACGATGTGAACTTTGTGTGTTCTGCTTCCCAGCAGTAATGTGCATTTCTACTAGGAAATAAAGCACGTTATAATTTTAATCACTTATAAATTTTTTGAAGAACGTAATCCATTATATTTAAAAGAAAAACAATTCGACGGGTGAAAGGCTATGTGGTTTATATATATATATAAACGGAATCAGCGTTTTTTACCGATTCCAAATATATATATTACTATATCACCAATAATGTCGCTTAAACTAAATAGTTTTTTCACCCGTCGAATTAATATTATCACGTTGAAATGCGCCACAAAGTATATAATAGATATTTAATAGTACAATGCAGTCTTAAAACGACGTTGGCCGTCAAGAGTAAAGAAACCATTGACAGTAGCTATCATAATCATCAATAGACTTTAATCCACTGCCTAGACCTAGACCTGTTCTAATGACTATTAACTTTGAACTCCCTTTTTTTTAAAACCTATTACTTACTCCTTAATTAATTTACGAAAATGGAGATATTGGGAATATTCAGAATGAGACATATTAAGTATGTAACAGAAAAAAAAAACATTTGATACTTTGAATTATTTTTAAAAATTACTTTACAATAATGTCGAATCTGTCTCGACGTAGGATTTTGTGTAAGAAATATAATATCGAGCCACACTCGACATAGGTGTGGTAAGGGTTAAGAGTCTTCGATTTATCCCATCAAGGTATATCAGAAAAAAAAATTAACTGAGCACTCAGACCTTGGGTCGATAATATGTCTGCATATACGAGTATAGTCGTTTATTGTATGTTTATAAAACGTACATGTGATGTGAACCGAGTCGCGTTATTCTACAAAAAAAAAGTCAAAATATGTTCTGCATGTGGTTAACCGGCAACGCTGTAAGTTTTTTGATAGTTACAATTAGGGATGTAACGGAGGCAGTTTTATCGGAACCGAAGTCGGAGTCGGAGTTTTTAAATTTGATTAATCGGAGTCGGAGGCAATGTCAGTCACAAGTGACGGCAGAATAAAATAGTTTTATTAAGAGACAAATAAAAACATTATTCAGTGAACCTTTTTAATTAGAAAGTGATAAATTTACACATACACAGACAATGAAATTAAAAATTTCTGTTTCTTATTAACATTTTTCCATTAAGGATGCACAAATTAAATCAAATTTACTCCAGGGTTGTTTTTGTGTTAATTTCTATTTAATTTAATTTAATATAAAATAAAAAAATCTTTTAGTAATAAATTAAAATGTATTTTTTGTTCTTAATTTAATAATTTTAATCTTTTTTTTTTATTTATTAAAAATGAGATATTTAAATTAAGTAGTACTGATTGTTTAATTACATATAAAATGAAATCAAATAAATTTACTACAATAGTGGTGGTGACCTTCGATGAATACCTCCGATTAAAAAGTTTCGGAACCGAAGGTGTAATATCAATCGGAAGTTCCGACTTATCGGAGTCACAGTCGAAGCTCCGTAACATCCCTGGTTTCAATTAGGACTGTTAGAGTTATTGAACTTCGGATGTAGGTTGAGAACGGATATACAAACCAAAAAAAAAAAATCTAGTGTCGATTATCAAAAAAATTTATTTTTGACAGCAAGATGAATGATGTCTCCCAGGTGTCCTATCGCTGTGGGTAATTTCGATTATGTTATAATAAAATATTTTCATTGAATTATTTTTAAAAAATTCTAGAATTCAAATATTGTAATGAAGTGAGGACCTCAGGACACGCCGACTATTTTTTTTTTTTGTAAGTTTATAATTAATCAAGTATAACTTTACGCTTAAACTTACTTTTTTATGATATACACGCGGACGCTTGACCTCAATCACACCTGGTGGAAGGAGAAGATGAGTCCTAGGATGGACCGCGTCCGCATATTCATTCTTCTCTTAAAAACTCCCAACTCATAAGATCGTGGAAATATGCTCGCTGGAAGCATATACCATTCTTTAACTGTTCGCATGATGAATGTAGAAGCTAATCTTTAAACTTTTAGTTTTTCGTAAATGAATTGGCAGTGGCATTAATTTATTTCAAAGAGAACGCGTACTTAATATTTTAGGGTTCCGGGTTAATTAAATTTGATAAAAGTAATGTAGCAATTTAGAAATGATGTAATTTTGACAAATTTTACCTATATTGAAAATAGCTGAAATAGATTCACTTTGCTATTTAAAAAATATGTTTTGAGTACTTACTTAATTAATTTAAACGCTATATAATATTTATGACGGAGATGGCGGGATGAATTGGACATCTTTATTTAAGATTGGTCCCAAGAAATCAAAAACAAAATAGAATAAGGGATAGGAAGCATTTTTTATATTTTATATGTATAATAACAATGCAGCTACGAGCCACACAAATGGTGCTAAGAAAACTTAAACGATATTTTCTGTTATACCACTGCCTGAAGAACACTAGACTCTATGTATTATCACATCGAATCCCTGTTGAGAGAAATAGAGAGAATGAATCGCCACTTCTCTTTTTTCACACTAGCTCAACAATGCGACTAGAGTTCACATGATAGTAAGTACAATGTAATCTCAAATCGAAGACAACGAACAAAGGACGAAAACCTATCGAATCTCCGTCGGCCCACATAAATCACTACTGAAGGTCTCTAGGTATATGAGTTATTGGAAAAACAAAAACTGATTCCGAAAGGCGACAGGTCAAAGCGAGTCACTATAACAATATTTATACTCGTGTATTGTGTATTGAGGTCATGACACAGTTCGGGCAATCGCCCTACCACCTCAAAAATCAATCTATTCTAATCTCTATATTTTTGCAAAAATTCCTCAAGTTTAAGTTTTTTTTAATTAATTCCTTATGCGTTCTCGCAAATTCAACGTACTTTTGACGTTATCCTCCTACAACTCTTGTTTGCTCTGTGTAAGTAAATCTCGGTCGGCCTCGGCTGTTACTTCCAACTCACATTAATATTACAGGCCTATCCATAGGGGATATAACTGAAAGAATAATAAAAATCAACTAATTTATATTAAACACAATTAAAGACATGCATATTACATTATTTCGTATAACCATAATATCTTTAGTTAGACTATAGAATGGTTAGAATGACTCAGTTTAATAGTCACATTAGTGGTAAGAAAAGCTCTTTTGCGGTTGGAAAAACCTTGTTCTGAAACTCTAGTATAGTAATTTATTAATTTGCGAATTTAAAAATTATATTAATTTTAGATACATCGAAACATTTGTGTTTTTATTACCTCTTTGAAAGAACACATTTAACTTAACCTTTTTGATAACGTTTAGCTTAATATTTATTGCCCTGCTCGACTACATTAATATAAAAGTTTAAAACGTACAATTCGTTCTCCTTCAAGCCTTTAACGTTTTATGGATAGGGTTACCATACGTTTTAGCTTAATCGGGATTTTAGTGATTTCAAGCGGTGCTGCTGTTGCCCCATTCAAATCTATTTGATTACCGGTTCTGATCCCAGTATAGTAATTATTTTACTATTATATCAGTGTTTGGTGATTTTTATGTATAATTCGAGCATTCTAATTTGGAAATCTTTAAATATAAAACATCCAAAAGATTATCTGCCTTTGCGAACTTTTAGTTTTTTTTTTATACAGGCACGACAATCTGTGTACAATGTACCTGATGAAAAGTGTCAGTGACCGTCACCAAGTTGGCATACATATGCCATGACAGATGTTTTCTAGGTATATGAAGAACTATATGTATGACATAAGCTGAAAACCAACAGAAATAGACGAGAAACTAACACAGTATTTACTCTTGTGTACTGTGGTCACGAATTCGCTAGGGCAATCGCCCAACTACTTCAACCTTTTAATGATCGATGATATGTTTATTTTTACATATTTTTTTTTACATATTACTATTATTATATTTCTCGCTATCTTGTCTCACCGTCCTGTCCCAGTTAAGATATCTATAATCGTGGGCAGCCTATTTATAGATAGGTATTAGCTTTTATTTCATGGATTGCCTGGTAGATAGCAATAGCAAAGAGGTCGAACTACAAACGAATCGTGAATGCTTAATGTACATTTAAGAGATGCTCCACATCCAGTATTCACAAAGAGAATGAAATTCCTAAAGTCACTAAATAATTTTGAATACAATAAGTACTTTTAATTTGTATAAAATGCGTTTAAGTAGAGTGGTTATTGACCACTTTAAACGTTTTGAGTTGAAATTAAATTTTGCTTTTGATAATAGCTAATCCTTATCTATAAATATTATAAGAAGCCCGAAGTACCGCAATTTCTGAGGGATAGTTCTCGTAACTTACTATCGATCAAAATTAGTCCATTTTAAAACTCTTTGTTGTATATGTTAACACATGAATTATACGTCCGATGTCACGTAAAATTGAAAAACGATTGAAGAAAGACCTAAAACAAGATAAGGTCTTCCCCTTCTTTGGTTTCAGGACCAGCAGCCGTACCGATTGCTTAGCGATTTCTTTGAAATGAAATACATAATATAATTTATATATAGCACTGTCACTATTATGCCTTGTCTGGGTAATATCAAATATGAATGTTTGACGAAAACAATACTACTATAACACACTATAAACTATGATACAGCCACTAGAATAAAGACCTGCCTTCGTAAACCTCTATAAAACAAAATGCGTGAGTATTACGCTCTAAATTACCACAATTCTCATAACAGACGAAAATATAAACTATATTTAACATTGCGTACGACAAAATTTGTATTTAATTTTAGATGGAAAAAATATTTATATAATCTCTGTATCCTAAAACTTTAGAATAGAATTTAGAGTATGACTAACAATCGCTAGGTAGTTTTGATTCATGTTCGTGTGTACAAAGAAGTACGTCATCAGACGATGCTCACAATGACACCCTTCTGGCCTGTCACAACCACAAAAGTATATCTCCAAGTTCCTGGATTTACAATAGGCTGAGACATTTCTGCGAAATTTACAGAAATCTAATTAACTAATCAACACGTCATAATATTTTTGAGAATATGGTCCTAACCCATATTATTATTATTTATGCAATTATAAAATACTAGCTACGCTAGCTTTGAATACTCGTAATTGTAGTTTTACGTACGAAAGAGTTAATTTATATAACCTATGTCTATCCTTTTTTTCTTGGTATCCTGTGGGAAATCCCTAACGGACCTTCAGGGGGCAGTGAGGGTTGCCCCCCGGTGTGTCGCACTTTCACCAACTAAAACCCCCGGGGTGTTCCTTCTCCCGCTTGCCGAGTGCCAAGGGCAAGGCTGAGCCATCTTCCTCGGCACCCGGCGGCTTCTGGCCTTCTGCAAGCCCCGCTTACTTGGCAGGGGAACCTATGTATATCCCGAAGACTCATCTTAAATACTGTTAAAAATTTGATATCGGATAGAAAGTTTTAAAGATTACCCTTTATATTCAAACAAATTTCCAAAAGATCTCTTTATAAAAATATTAGTATTGATTAGTCAATCTTGATATTTCCACAGTGACAAAATAACATTAAAAGATGTTTTTGTTAAAAAAAAATAACATTCACTCTTGTACCTAATTCATAAGCGTTTGTCCAGTATCAGTAAAACCTTAAATTTAAAAACGCTTTTAAACACAAATTAATCTTCAATTATATTCATTATTTCTTAGTGTATAAAAGCATTACTTAAAGTGGGCGTTAGACATAAAAAAAAATTGATTGATACTACGTAGATTTAAGTGTATGCAATTAGAAACTTGATAATGAGTAGACGTAACAATAACGTGCGTTTGTTTCTTTCGTGTGCAGGCATCGGCAAGCCGTCCGGCGAAGGCAAACTTCTCGCGGACCCGGAGGTGCTGCGTCGGCTGACGTCGTCGGTGTCGTGCGCGCTGGATGAGGCGGCAGCCGCACTCACGCGCATGCGCAGCGACCAACCCCAACCGCACCACCGGCACCACCACCAAGACAAAAAGTAAATACTCTAACAAAACTATAATCTATTTTTTTAAGCAAGTGTAGCTAACAAACCGTAAACTGCCAACCTAATGAGCGAATTTACAAGATTTATTGTGTAAGAAATGCAAGAAATCAATTTTGTAAAAATTCTTTGTTCGGCAACTGGTCTTTTTTTATGGGTGAAAACTCTCGTAGAACCGTCCGAGTCGCGCTACCGATGCATTACCTCGCAAGTAGACCATTTCTGCACACTGGCAGGGGCTGTGGGTCCTGGAATCTATTCTACACAATCCCGCTACGGCGGAGGCGCACAGCTTCCCCTATCGGCAAGCTGTCTAGTGTCTGATAACTTCAGAAACATCTGCGTTATCAGAGATACAACATGGAACATTGATCATACATCTAGAATTCCCACCGCTGTCACCATTTTGTGTAATGAAACGACCGTGTCTGGTAAGCAACTGATTTATTGACGTTATATACTATATTCGGTTTAGAGCTGACAGCTGACTTGAACTTTGGGCGGTCGATTGAGCTTAGAGCGAAAGCAGCTCTAAAAAATTGGGTGTCCTTTTTAAGGTCAGACGGTTCTTTTCACCATCGCAACTTCTTAACCTGTATCAAGCGCAGGTGCGGTCGGGTGTCAAGTACTGTTGTCACCTTTGGGACGGATCCGCTAAATATCAGTTGGCGGCTTTGGACTCGATTGATCGTAGAGCTCGTAGACTTATTGGCGACGACTCTTTGTCAAAAATTAAAATGCAAAGCATCGAGCATCGACGTAGAGTTGCCTGCCTTGCGGTCTTTTACCGGTTGCACGGTGGAGAGTGTTCTCAGGAACTACATTCTTTGATTCCACCAGCCCCATTCCACCACAAAACCACAAGACATCGTGTCGGATACCATCCGTATGTGGTGGATGTTCCTTATATCCGCACGAGAAGATTCGCTTCAACATTCATCATGCGATCAGCTAAGGAGTGGAATATGTTACCAGCGGCCATATTTCCGCGATCTTATGACCTGGGAGTCTTTAAAAGAAGAGTGAATAGGCATTTGTTGGGCGGACGCGGTTCATCGTCGGACTCATCTTCACCTTCCACCAGGTGTGATTGAGGTCAATCGTTCACCTATAAGTTATAAAAAAAATATATATATACATATATTTATGAAACCACCCACAACAGTTTAGAGCCTTAATTAATTATGCGTGTTACTCCCGGACACATTTACAGCCGTGCCCCTCAAGCACTGCTGTTTGTTTTCATAGGGATTCCATTGAGGCGTCTGATGAGGCTATTGCGGTGGCTTCGTGGTTGTTAGGCCGCAGTATTTGAATATAACTAACTGGTCATCGATACGAAAGAAGATTAACCAAATGAAGAGCAAAATGCTGACTTTCATTGGACAAGCTCCATGGTAGTCGAAGCTGTTCTTGGATTGCACTGAATATTCCATTCCACGTTTCTGTAAAAATGCAGATTGCCGATGAATCCACACTGGTTTTAAACTAAGTTTTTGTTATTTACGTCATAAATACACACGTATCAGAGAGAATACTGTCAATTATAAACGGGTTTATTCTCTAATGTCGAGTGTATGAAATCGAATAGCACCAGGGTCATTGATTGATGTCCGTATAACGTTTGCATACATATCAAGTTTCATGAATATTTTTTGTTGAATAATAAGTCTTACATTGCAAATGCTTCATAATTAACGACTTTTTTTTAATTAAACGCACATGTATATCAATAGTTCTTTGAATCAATAAATACAATTATATATTATACTATTATATGTTTGGGGGTCGCGTTAGGAACGAAGCAGTGACGTGCATCCAATAGAAGCATAAAAAAGAATTATCTTAATATACTTAGTCATTTAATATATACATTGATGTAAAAGTTGGTGCAATTTGCATTCTGAGACACCTATTCTGGTAATTACCAGATTTTAAGTCAATATATTTATTAAATGTCTAAGTGTAACAATATAATGCTTTTTATACTTTTATAAGGTGGACGCCACTGAAGCGAAGAGCTTCGTATAGTGGTTAGATTGAAGAATAATTTTACCATTTCCTTTCACCCCTTTATATATAATATGTTTTCCACATATTTCATTATACTATGTCGCATGTTTTTCGTTAAAACACTCGTAAACACATTTGAAGATACACACAGTACAATCATAACACAACAACAACAATTCATGTACAGTTTTGCCACAGTATAATCTTTGTTTATATTTCTGCATATCGATTTTTTACTCGAATTTGGGCCCCGTGAGGAACACAAACGAATTGCGCTGGGCGACGAACGTGTTAAATTAGGCCGTATAACCAAACGTTTGGATAGTTTTTATAACAATATTATATCCTCACGGTAAATAACTTTAAGATTGAGTAGATATGTATTGATGGCTATATCAATACTTTTAAATTGTAAAATAGTTATCAGAACTTCGATTGTCTTGTCAAAATTGATCCAATAGCTACTGCGCCATTTCTGGACAAATATACAAATATTCCTTTTTTTCATTCATGACAATGCGTTGCAATCAATCGCATTACCATTTACGTCAGTGTAAACTGAACGTGATGTCTGAACGGTCGTTTGACGTTTTTGTTTTGTCTAGACAAATTCATCTACGTGCCGCTCCGATTTCCGTATTTTAAACTTTTGCCCCATATTCGAACGATTGTTTCAACTTTTATGAATTATATGTTTTCCCGCGTCTTCGTCTACAGTAAGAAAGCTGTACCCGCATTCATTCTACTTCTTTTTTTTTTGTAACCCAGGGGAAAATCCTGCATAGGACCATCAAGAACGTTGTAAGGGCAGCGACCCCGGTGTGTCAGACTCCTACTGATTAAAAACCCTCGGGGTGTCCCTCTAATCGCTCCACCCGGGCCTAGGAAACCAAATTCATCCAGACGCTCAGGGAACAAAACGCCTTGTTGAGGCTACCTCTCTGGGATGATAAGGAGTAAAAGCCCGCCCCTCCAAAACCTCTCTCTCAGGCGGCGCGCTGGACCCCGTGCACCGCCTCCCTCTCATCCGGGCAGCAGACTCCCTCATGTCTACTGCCCGGGCATTCGTTCTACATAGATGAGCTCATTTTAATTTCGGTTCATCTTATTAGTTAAGAATGGCAACAATTACGGAGAGGTCAAGTTATATCTCTATATCCAACATATTTTAATAAAGTTAATAATATAGGAACTGTAAATACAGTGTATTATATAGATCATACTATATCTTCTAGTTCCTGAATAGTGATCAACCATATCAACTATCTTAGGTTAGAAGTTTTTTTTTACACTGGCTCGACATAGTGACTACAGAGTACTTGATGGAAAGTACAGTGTAGTTAAAAAACGAAAGCGACCATCAAAGGATGAAAATCCATTGATAGTCTCCATCATCACGTCGGCCTACATATACTACGACTGAAGGTCTCTAGGTATATGAGTTACTGTACTAAAATTCTAAAATTTCTCTCAAAATCGATTCAGTAGATTCTACAATATAAAAATACAAACGCGGTCCGTCATTGATTCCATTTTTACCTTCCACTTGGCGTGAGGTCAAATATTTAAAAAAATGTGTTCAAAATCCCCTAAATATTGTAATCGATCTCAGTCAATTTGTTTTAAATATCTTCAAAAGAAATATACAATCCCGTTACGATTTTATATTTACTGTTATTGTTATGATTCCTTATCTTAATAATTATTTTTTTGCTATCGTTGTTTTGCATAATTAACGTGATTTATGTAGTTTCGCTTTTGTATTTCGTCGAGTGTTCGCCTATATTGTTTTTTCATTTATTTCTTTAATTAATTATAAATATTAACGCCGCCGTAATTATTAGAAGTAACTTTGATACTAGACTACACGGATTGATGTCATTCCAAGAGCATAATGCACAAAATTTCCCTATAAATTGACTTCGAAAATTTCCTGTCCCATATAAAATCTATTTATAAATACACTAGCTTCTCTCCGCGACTTCGTCTACGTTACAAATGACGGTAAACCTCAAATAGATTACATTCAGATTGGGATTTTGAATCAGAAAAATAATCTTAGCTCATATACTGCTAAAAGGAATATTAAAGGCACAATTTGAATAAGCGTTTTATTAAAAGTAGTTTAGAAGTTGCATGTTTGCCCAGAGCATCGTTATTGACCTTTCATTAAAAAAACAGTTTTACTAACCCTTTTTATAAAACTCTATGAATCAATAATTTCTCATCATGGAGATTAATATACTCAAAAATTGCATAGATTTCGAAAAAAAATGTTATTGGTATATATGGATTAATATTACTTAACATACCTATTGTTCGACAGCACAAACTAAAATTGGGTTAGCTATATCTTCACTGCTATTAAACTAATCACCACTAATAAATTACACATTGATCTAAACGTATTATCTGAAGTTTTAACGAACCACATTTAAAAAGATTGTAGGATGATATTCAATTTGTAAATAGATGTAGCAACTATAAACATTTTCGTTATAATTGCTGGAGTACAAAAGTTTCTGCGCAATACGTGGGCGACAGACACAATACGATTTTATTATTTATTAAGATACCTATGATGAAAATCCGAGATTTGAGTCTTAAGGCGAATCTTGCAGTCTCTCGGATCGTCGCCGGGTGGAGTCATCGATTCCCTGACGCGGTCCGATCAGAGATTCGACTCGCGACTGTGATTTTTGAAGCTTTGATCTTATCTGATTATTTTTTTACATTCGTCACTCCCCAAAGTTGATTGAGGCAGGTATTGAGTGTTGGCTGTATGTTTTGCCTGTAGCTACACGCAGCAATGCGGGTCGACCGCGACGGGCACGACGCCGACGGTGACGACTGCGGTGGGCGCGGACGGCGCTCCGTCGCTCGCGGAGGCGTGCTCCGACGGCGACGTGGGTACCGTCCGCAAGCTGCTCACTGAGGGCCGGTCGGTGCACGAGACGACGGAGGAGGGCGAGTCGCTGCTGTCGCTCGCCTGCTCCGCGGGCTATTACGAACTAGCCCAGGTCCTGCTCGCGATGCACGCGAGCGTCGAAGATCGGGGCATCAAGGTCTGTTCGCTGGTGTATTTTGTTTTTGTTTGATTATTTATTTCATTTCTACTTTGTATGACGAAATAAACATATTTCTAAGGTGTGGAATAAGTTCCCGGCATTCATTTTCATCCAGTCTTATAATATGAATAAATTAGCTATTTTTTTAAGCACGAAAGCTTCCCTAAAGTTGTCCAAAAAGCCAAAAATATGTTTCAACCCCACAGTCCTTTTGACTGCTTTTTAATTTAATTTAAAAATAAAAAACCATAATTTTCAGACTCTTATACGTGAAACATATATAAATGATTAATTTATAAATTCTAATTACCTTCCTTTTTTTACTCGATCTTCTTAGTCGTGCATGGATTGTCCAATCATTCGGTTCGGCTTTTGCAAGACGCCTCCATCACGCTATTAGAGGCTCTCCGTGTGCATTCTATAAGGAAACACCTCTTAGATGGTTTAAGTCTATATGTATATGTGTGATTGGCCTCTACAACGTCAACCTTCCAATGCTGCTGTTCCTGATGTATAGTGTGTTGTGGAAACCCTGTCCGACCCGAAAGAGTTATATTGGTCTCACGATAACATTATCAAAATACGTCAGATATTCATAGTAATAAAAAATTTGTTGTCATATAAAATTGAAGGAATTGAATTATTTTACATGCGATCTAAGCTTGGTTACTTACAAAAATCAGTGTAAAGATTGATCTAACGATTTAATTGATAAACGGTGCTTGCGACTTAAGAGGGTCTTGACACTTTTGACGTCTTGACCTACTGGCATGATTCGTTGATTTTCTTTCATCCTTTGTTCACGAAATACACACGCTTCCAAGGTTGCCATGTAACTTTCCTCATTTAAATAATTTTTAACGTTCAAAGACCAGTCAAAAGACCATCCGTCCATCACTGATACGTTTATTGTACCATATACAACAAGAGTATACCATAAAATTACATAAAAATAGCAATAATATCGCGAGCTACCTTTGCAAGGCGCGATCGATCACGAGAACGTCGCATGAATTCTCTCTCTTACCGTCCACCGCGGCCGGTACGCAAGTAGTATAAACAGTATGGCGTCTGCGAGAGTGGGCCGGCAGAATGCACGCTACAATTTTTATTTTATACGAGTTTTTTTTTGCGTTTTATCTAAAAAGATATTGTAAATAGAGTCTAATGTTAATACCGAGTAACGCCTTCACAGGTCGGACAGAATTTTTGTGACATATTGTATGTGTGTATCAGGGATGTTACGGAGCTTCGACTCCGACTCCGATAAGTCGGAACTTCCGATTGTTATTACACCTCCGGTTCCGAAACGTTTTAATCGGAGGTATTCATCGGAGGTCACCACCACTGTTGTAGTCAATTCATTTTATTTCATTTTATGTTGTTGAAATATAATATCAATTAATCAAACAATCAGTGCTACTTAATTCGCAGAAGACATTTTTAAAAATTTAGATTAAAAAAAATATGATTAAAATTATTATTAAAACTAAATGTACATTTAAATTTATTACTAAAAGGTTTTTTTATTTTACATTTACATTAAATTAAGTTAAATACATATTAATACAAAAACAACCCTGGAGCAAATTTGTATTAATTTGTTCACCGTTAATGGGAAAAATGTTAATAAGAAACACAGCAATTTTTATTGTCTGTGTATTTGTAAATTTATCACTTTCTAATTAAAAAGGTTCACTGAATAATGTTTATATTTATCCCTTAATAAAACTATTTTATTCTGCCGTCACTTGTGATTACTGACATTGCCTCCGACTCCGATTCCGACTCCGATAAATCAAACGACTGCGACTTCGGTTCCGATAAAACTGCCTCCGTTACATCCCTAGTGTGTATTATAGCAGTCTCAAAAGCCAAAGCAACATTTATATAAAAGTTTCATTCTTTGTAGTGTTAACAATAGACGTTATATTGTTTAGGGTGATTGCACGCCGTTGATGGAGGCGGCGAGCGCCGGTCACGTGGACATAGTGCGGCTGCTGGTCGCGCACGGCGCCGACGTGAACGCCGTCTCGGGCTCCGGCAACACGCCGCTCATGTACGCCTGCGCCGGAGGCCACGAAGACTGTGTGCGCGCCCTACTCGACAACGGCGCCAACGTCGAAGACCACAATGAGAACGGGCACACGCCGCTCATGGAGGTACCGCATTCTACTGTCTCATCATCATATTCCAGCCCGATTAAGTGCGAGTGCGAAATGCAAAGCATCGACGTAGAGTTGCCTGCCTCGCGGTCTTTTACCGGTTACACGGTGGAGAGTGTTCTCAGGAACTACATTCTCTGATTCCACCAGCCCCATTCCACCACAAAACTACAAGACATCGTGTCTGATACCATCCGTATGTGGTGGATGTTCCTTATATCCGCACGAGAAGATTTGCTTCTACATTCATATCTACAGCGGCCATATTCCGCGATCTTATGACCTGGGAGTCTTTAAAAGAAGAGTGAATAGGCATTTGTTAGGCGGACGCCGTTCATGATCGGACTCATCTTCACCTTCCACCAGGTGTGATTGGGGTCAAGCGTTCGCCTATAAGTTATAAAAAAAGAGTAATTTTTTTTATTACAGGCAGGCTTGCGCTTGACCTCAATCACACCTGATGGAAAGTTGTGGAGAGCGCTAACTCAACAAATACTGATTCACTTGTCTTTTGAAGATTCCTATGTTATAAGATATTAGAAAAACAGACCAGACAAGCGAGTTCCGCTACTTGGCGATTAGTGGCATAGATGAGCAAAACGTAATCAGATTAATGAAAATGATTAACGATTACATTTTACGTTTTTTACCATTAATATGATTGCATTTTGGTCATTCATGTTTTACACGCTACAAAATCCCAGATTGCATACACATTTATGATTTCTTAATATTTTAAATGGATTTAATCATGATTACAAGCAAGGAAATTAAAATTACGACTACATTTTGTAATCGTTCATCATTAATCAGATTACATTTTGCCCATCTCTGGTTAGTGGGAAATAGATCAGCCGAATCACCTCGTGCGAGCAGCCAAAAAACAGAAATACAATTACAGTCTCACAAAACTAAATTATATTTTGCCTTTGAGGCAAAAACATACATCCAAACATTAAAAATACATCAAAATTGTTTTATACTTTGTGAAATTAAATGGTACTTGATTATTGTTTCTTATAAACAAACAATACAAGAAGGTAGAGTAAAAACTTCATGTAATTGAAGTCTGTATTATGTTAGCTACCAAACAATAAATACATGAAATAGTTCAATATTTTCTTAAATATAATAAAAATATACTTTTCTTTGATGATTAAATTTGTTGGTCTCGAGTCGTGGATGTACTCGTATATTGGTATTTAAGTTAGTATACATTCGTCTTGTTTTTGTTTAGTTTAAGGATACGTCAATGCGTTAACTAATACATACGTCTGAAGTGATATTGGTAAGAGTTAACCAAAGAGTGAACATTAGGTATGCTGATAAATGATCTAGCTCAAGTCTCTTGTTATAGCCTTATTAACACTAAACATATCGTAACGGGTCAAATGACCCATTTTGAACTTTTGCATTGAAAATACAAGTATCATCTTATTGTTTTTGCACATTTGACTTCATGACTTTTTCTAACTAATTAACCTACAGTTAATTTAGTTTTTTTTTTATTATTTATTTTGAGTAATACTTGAGCGCCGATTTTCGAGAAGCCCGTGAACAACCAAAAGAAAAAAAAACGAAAGAATCGTTGCCTTAGTCTCCTACAGATGCTTATCAACGTAAGAAGTGTCAAATAGAATACTGAAAAGAAAATAAAACCAACAAAATTTGCTCTAAATGTAAAAAATATGTTTGCGGAAAATTTACAATGGATATACTTATATGTAAAAATTGTGATGAGCAATAATTAAAAGTTATTATTTTTACTTTTGTAATAGAAATGGCCAATATACAGTCTTTTTAATATAATAATTTTACTATTATGTTTATTTCCTTCCTAACATCCATATAATACATTCAAGCAGGAAATAGGTATCTAAAAAGCGTTGGTATGTTTAGTGTTAAAATGGGGGTTCCAATGGAGGCAAGAGTTTGTTCTTACAAAAATTAGCTTGTTTCTTATATAAAAATCTTAGAAGTAATTCGAAAGCTATTTAATTTTTTATATTAGGTATAAAAAGAAACCAGACCAAATAAAAATAGTTCTGATGGAGGCTAATGTCAAAAGAACGCGAAATCGGCGAGAGTTCATGTAGGGATTGAATGTTAAGAACTCGAAAGAGGTTTGCAAGAATAGAGAGAAGTGGTGGTTCATTATCTCTGCCTACCCCAATAGGGATTTCGCGTGATGATAGTTAGATATTAGAGGTAAAAATGTATTTGTAATAACTGAGTTTTGGCTTTTATTAAACCTTTCATTAAGTTAAA
Source organism: Automeris io (assembly GCA_036320925.1). NCBI lineage: Eukaryota > Metazoa > Arthropoda > Insecta > Lepidoptera > Saturniidae > Automeris > Automeris io. The sequence goes on from JAUDJH010000027.1 coordinate 4,551,104, forward strand.
TTATTATCTTATCTTCTAATAAGGCTATTGAGGTATACTTATCCCAATTTTTTAATGTAAAAGGAATTCAAACTGTCTGCCTGATGGTAAGCGGTTAAGCCGAGATTTATAGACACTTCTTTGACTTTGCGTAGAATTCACTCAAACATTACAAATCTTCATTACTCAGTGAATATCGAAGGATAAGTAACAGATTTTGTAAAATTGGTGATGGCTCTGCGAATACTTACGCTTTACTCATGGTTTTATTATATATTCAGTTTTTTGTCAAAGACCAATTCATTTTCTGAGCACTTTGCTAAGCAATGTCAAAGTACCATCTATAAATCTCAGCCAAATCTCGTCTATTAATATCACCTATGAACAACTTTGATACAAGAAATATTGTGCTGAGTAAATTATAAGAACGCTTTTCACACCTAAATTTTTAAATCGGTTTTTTTTTTATTTCAAAGGAAACAATAATCAGTAAGTAGGAGAATAAAAATATTGACCAATCTCCACAATCAGTGTCATGCGAACGTTCAGCTAAGTTCATCCTTTTAAGTTTGTTTATTGAGAATTTTTCATTTTCCCCCTAAATGCTTTTCGTACAGTAATGTATCTCTGCATACGCGGAAAGAGGCATGGCGTGATGATATGTTAAAATGAGTCGTGTGTACACAGGCCGCGTCTGCAGGGCACGTGGGAGTGGCGAAGATCCTGCTGGAGCACGGCGCCGGTATCAACACCCACTCGAACGAGTTCAAGGAATCCGCGCTGACGCTCGCCTGCTACAAGGGGCACCTGGACATGGTGCGGTTCCTGCTGGCGGCGGGCGCGGACCGTGAACACAAGACGGACGAGATGCACACGGCTCTGATGGAGGCCAGTATGGACGGACACGTTGAGGTCGCCAGGCTGCTGCTAGACTCTGGGGCTCAGGTCTGTATTATATTACAATAGGTAGGTAGGTGGTAGGTCTGTATTGTATTAAGCCGTGGTGGCTGCCGGCATAATAGAATAGCACCCCCCTCTTCTTGCTGAGGTGTCGTAAAAGGCGACTAAGGTATCTCTTTAACAACGCAATTCAACCAGGTGTTCAGAGAAGGAAAACTCGACCAAACCTGCATCCTGCTCCCTCCCGATCGTACTGGTTCTCCTTTCCATCGGGCCTGAGGGAACTCGGACGAGAGAGTGCTTTTCTGGCTGCGCGTCCAGTCATGCACTTAAATATCTCCTGCGCAATTGACTGTTTCCGAAAACTGGGCCTTGATTTTCTTAATCGGCGTTGAAACAGTCGCCGTGGCCGAATCCGGCTAGGACATCATCATCAGACCCGGCCACGCGTTGCTATGACTATGGTTTTTTTTATATAAGGTAGATACATGTGAATTCGCATTCATTGTAGTAACAACCCTTACAGTACGTTTAACATAGCACCATATCACGAATAATTACTCAATCCAGTCAACGGATAGCGCCATCTTTTAGAATCGGTTGGAGCTAACTGTAAATTATGACTACTAAATAATAAACAAATAATTTGCAATAAAATAATATTGCGACTATGAATTGAGATGAAAACTATCCTATGTTTTAAATTAGATCAAACTTCACGTGGTGTGTAAATTTCATTAAAATCGGTTTAGTAGTTTAGGAGTCCATCGCGGACAAACATCGTGACAGGAGATTTATATATATTAAGATAACACGTTATGTTACATGAACCAATCTAATTTTGTACTTCTAAAGAAAAACAATCGATAGTCCCAGTGAATATACCAATCTGCACATATATCTATTAACGCTTCGTTTAAAAGACCCAATATTATAAGACGGTGGGAACATGCTCACCAGAAGAGCATTCCATAGCCCAACCACTCGGTTGCAGTAAGAGTTAGAGAACTTTCAACCCTAGCCGGATGTGAATTACCGTGTAGCTGTGACTCCGTAAAACACGCGCGCGTGATTTTTTTTTGTAGAAGGGAGAGGGTGGAACAATATTAAATAAATCGGAACGTTCACCGTGATATAGACGGTAGACAACGTTTAGTGGGGGTAATATGTCTGCGCAACTGGAGCGGCTCAACATGATAAGGCTGAAATTTATAGACGAAGCTTTAAGTTTGCTTAGACTATAAAAAACATTACAATTTATATTACTCAAAGAATTTGGAAAGTCACCGATTTTTTCAACATGGACTTGGATCTTTGAATACAATGGCTATACTCAAGTACCTATTATATATTCGGTTTTTTTTTTTGTCAAATCTAATTTATATTTTGAGGATTTTTCTATGCAAAGTCATGATAGCGGCTTTAAATCTCAGCCTTAATAACGTCAGGATCATTCACAATATGGATAGCCCTCCGCTGGTACCTATCCAGGACGTGAAGTAAGTACTGAGCAGAACCATCCCAGAGATGTGAACAGTATTCCATGCATGGCCTAACCTGGACCTTATACAATAGGTGCAGTTGATCCGACGTCACACTCTGGTCAGAATGCCAAATCTACATGGTGTTGCAAAAATAGCAGACCCTATATGATTTCTAAGGCTGAGATTACAGCGAATGTTCACATGTTCATCTAATCAAACAATCAATACTACTTAATTTGTAGAATACGTTTTTATAATATTATTTATAGATTAAAAAATATGATTAAAATTATTCAATTTAAAACCAAATGTACATTTAAATTTATTATTAAAAGGTTTTTTTTATTTTACATTTACATTAAATTAAGTAAAATAGAGATTAACACAAACACAAACCTGGAGCAAATTTGATTTAATTTGTTCACTAATAATGGGAAAATTTTAATAAGAAACACAGCAATGTTTATTGTCTGTGTATTTGTAAAGAAATCAGTTTCTAATTAAAAACTTCCTTAGGTTGTCGCGCAATGTATGAGACACTTTCTGGAGAGATGGAACGGGGGAAAAGGTTTTATTTACTTGAAAATACACACACATGTGTTTTCTTGTTATTGAACTCATCATAATACTCGGTGCGCCAATAAGAAATGAAGCTTAATAACTAACAACCAAATCTTTCCGTTTCCTGATGTTCTAACGTCTGAGCCTTTTGGTGTTAGACAGTGAAGATAAATATGTGTTGCCGTCACAGGTGAACATGCCGACAGACAGCTTCGAGTCCCCGCTGACGTTGGCGGCGTGCGGCGGACATGTGGAGCTAGCGATGCTTCTGCTCGAACGCGGCGCCAACATCGAAGAGGTCAACGACGAGGGATACACGCCGCTCATGGAGGCTGCTAGGGAAGGTATGTACACACGTTTATTTTCATACTTAAAGACCCGGTCCGCATTTGCACGAAAACGATTTCTTTACTATTTGTAAATAATATTTACTGACAATTACACACACTAACCTAGTCTCAAACTAAGCTTGTACTATGGGTACTAGACAAAGATATATATATATATTTAAGTATATACACACATCCTTGAACCACGTTCAAATAATCTGCTACTTATTAAAGAAAAATTAGCTACAAGAAAAAAGTTAAAAAAAGCTACAATTCCATCAATGCATACAGAGAGGATGCAGTGTCTGGGTTCTGATAACTGACACCTATCAGCACCCTAGGTCTTTAACAATGCCTATGGTTCTTAATACACCATACTTTCCAATAGGTACGGAGCAGTCATTGTACTGAGTCAAAATAAAAAAAAAACTTGTGCTGTAAAAGTACAATATCTGTTAGGAGTTTTTAAAGTTTACCTCTGTAAGATCAGGTTTTGTGGTCCACTAGTCTACGGTCTTCATGCTTTTGGCCTTTTTTTAACCTGGTTGAAATCCCTTCGGACCGTCAGGGGAGTGGTAAGGGCCGGGCCACTCCCCCAATGTGCTGGACTTGGACCGGGTTGCCAGCACTGCCTACTCTTCGCCTTCGACGGGTCTGAGAATTCAGATTCTTTCGAGGCAGCTTAACATAAATGTTGTAAATCATTCAAAAAATATAAAAAGATCAGTGATAAAAAAAAGCTTACTATTCTCTCAATGATTATTTAGCTGATAAAGGAAGCGTGGCTAAAATTCCAGGACAGAACATTCAATTCAATTTAGTTAGTATCTAAGGAACAAACTTTTGAAAAGAATGACTACCAGTGTTTTTTGCCAGCTTTTTTCAGTAGATCTTGCTTTACTAACCAGTGATAGATTCAGGTTATTGAAGATTTAAAAGCCCTGGGAAAATAAGCCTATTTAAATAAAGTAATTTTGGGTTTGAGTTTTAAAAAAAACATCTTTTATTCAGGGCACGAAGAGATGGTGGCGCTTCTTCTTGGCCAGGGTGCGCAGATCAACGCGCAGACGGAAGAAACGCAGGAGACCGCCTTGACACTGGCCTGCTGTGGCGGTTTCCTTGAGGTGGCAGACTTCCTGATCAAGGCGGGAGCGGACGCGGAACTCGGTGCCTCCACCCCACTGATGGAGGCCTCTCAGGAGGGACATCTCGAGCTTGTGAGGTTAGTCGGATTCATTTATAATATTATCAGATTAAGTTATACAATATGAAAGTGAGTGAAATTAAGAGTGGGGTCCGATCGAGATTTACCTGCAAAGACCAAATAAAGAGAGTTCTGATGGAGGGTAATGTCAAAAGTACGCGGAACCGGCAAGAGTGTATCAAGGAACTAAAGAGTGTTAAGGAACCAAAAGAGGATTGCAAGATAGTGACATTACATTCGCTCTACCTAACCTAATAGGGATTTGGTGTCAAGGGTAGATAAATAATCTCCAGGCTTCTATGTATGACTTTTTTTATTCATTTAATATCCATGTTAATATCCATGGGTTGAATTTCGTCTTGCAACCTGTAAGATGATAGTCAAGGAAAGATTTTTATATAATTCTGGGTATCCCAATTAAGTAATTATCAGATTTTAAATCAATATATTTATCTAACTCTAGCAATATATAAATTAAAAGAAAAGTATAGAGTCTCAGTTATGTTCTACATGTAATCCTTGTTCTGGTCGTAGGGAATATCAGGTATAAACATCCGGCTGAGCACCCCAGTGTTTGCCCTCTCGCCCGGTTTAGTTGTGAAGGTCTGTACCGACCAACAATGTATTGCCCAGTTCGAAAAAAAAAATGTGTAAACATATCCGATAACACAAACATATGTCAAAGGACAGCTAATCCCACAAGACGAGAAACTTGGACAATATTTAATATTTTTATATATTTAAATGTTAGTGCGATTACCTAACTGGGTTGTGATCACGGTATACAAGTCCAAAAGCCATCATAGTGACTCTCTTGAGCCTGTCTTGTTTCGGGATCAGCTTGTGTACGTCGAATTATTTATATACCTAGAAACCTTCTGTGACGCCGCCATTCTTGTATACGCAAAGGCGACAGAGATAATACGTATGACAATGTGACAGGTACCTGATAAACGCGGGCGCGGACGTGCACGCGACGACGCAGACGGGCGACACGGCGCTCACGTACGCGTGCGAGAACGGACACACGGACGTCGCGGACCTGCTGCTGCGGGCCGGCGCGCAGCTCGAACACGAAAGCGAGGGTGGCCGCACGCCGCTCATGAAGGCGTGCCGCGCCGGACATCTGTGCACTGTGCAGTTCCTGGCCGGCAAGGTCACTATGCCTTCTGTTCTGTCTCCCCTACTCGCAGCCGAACGGCAACCCACATCCCGGCTAGGACTAACAAGTTCTCTAACTCTTACTGTAGCCGAGACGTTGGGCTGTAGAATGCTCTTCTGATGATCGTGTTCCCATCATATGATATGGGATCCTTTAAACAAACGTGAAGAGATATTTGTCCAGGTCGACATAGTCGCTGCGATTATCGATAGGCTTCTTACTGCTCTGTTCTGATTGGCTTTTTTTTTTCTTTCTTTACTGTTGATAGTCTTTGTTGATTTTGGACTGCACGATGCTTGCCATCAGGCGTGGTGTCATCACAGTATCTAGTGAGGAAGAAACAAATCACTATTTTAGTATTAAGAACGAACCTGATTCATAAGGGAGATAGTGCAACAAGGCTAAACATGTCTTTAAGTATTGCTATTCCCCAGGGCGCCGACGTGAATCGCATGACGGCGAATTGCGACCACACCCCGCTGTCGTTGGCCTGCGCGGGCGGGCACGTGGACGTGGTCAAGTTTCTGCTCGCCTGCGACGCAGACCTGTTCCAGAAGCTGAAAGACAGCTCGACGATGCTCATCGAAGCCGCCAAGGGCGGGCACACGGCCGTCGTGCAGCTGCTCCTCGACTTTCCGCGATCCGTTATGCTGCCGAGAGGTATGCACTCCGCTCTCAATGTACCAAGTTTAGTTAACAGTCTTTTAGTTTATAATTTATCGAAAAATGAAACGTACTTGGTATAAAATTATTCCATTAAAAAAAAAACATATTTGCAATGGCTTATTTCAAATTTAAACTATAATTTGATATAGTCTCACGAAGATTCAATAAACCTTAAATATTGCTGAAATTTGATATTATCGAGAATAAACAAAGAATAGAGTCTTTGTAATTAATTGCTTTACATTGAGTAATGTACGCTCTGTATTAGGTAACGCGGTGACCACCGAAGATGGCACCACCAGCCTGAGCGTGGCGCAGGCGGCGGCCTTGGGCTTGGCGCACGCGCCCGCACCCGGCGCGCCCGCCTCCCGTGCGCTGCTGCCGGCGCACACGCACACGCACCCGCCGCCGCACTCGCAACACGCTGCGCATGCGCCCGTGCCCTCCGCCAACGACCTGGCCGCCAACTTCGCCAAGGTCTACCTGGACGGTGAGTGCACACGTCTCATAGCCGAGAACCAAAGGTGTGGATAATTATCTAAAACAGAACTGCTGCATCATAGCGGTTCTCTAGAACATTTTTGTTGCGCAATTTGGAGTTGTGGAATGGGCTGACGGATACAGTTTGTCCCCAGAGCTATGATATGGGATTCTTCAAGAGGCCAGTGAGCAGGCTCCTTGTGGTGCACTTGTCCTTGGACTAAGGGAACCTTTTACAATCATGTGGCAGTCCGTTTGCCAATAAAAGTTTAAAAAAAAACCTTGTCTCCATCCTAACTAATGGAACAAAAGACCTGAATAAATTATGTATTTTTATATTATACTTTGACTATTCTTGTTAAGTCGATATGCGTAATAGGGAAAAAGTATACAAACTACAATATTAGTAATACTTGTTATTTACTGCACTGTTACTTATTAGGGCTTTATATTTTTGATACAATTTACGACTCGGTTGGCGCAGAAACCAAGCGTTCAGCTTCATTTCACGTAACAGTCGTACTGTTTACCATTAAAAATGTATTTCTGTCTATTAAAAAAAAAAAAACAAACTTTGAATCAAACAAGAAACACTTTATTTGATTATATATTTAATGTGTAGATATCCATTATTCATGTCCTATAATAAAAGACAATTATATCAATTCTGTGTGCGTAGACTAGTTTCAGTTTTTGTGTACATGATGTAGAGCGTGGAGCGGTACCAGGGCGCAAGAAGCAGGCGGGCGCGCCTGCCGCGGTCCAGCAGCCCGCGGCGCCGGCCCCCGCAGCAGCAGTCGCGGTCGCTCCCGCGGTCCCCCCCGCGCTCGCCAAGCACAAGTGTCCGCGCAAGCAGAGGATCGCGGTCCCTCATTCCGACCATCACCTGCCCCCGCCGCCAGACATACTCGACGAACACGTAAGCGCCACTCTCGTTTCGACGCCATTTCGCTCTAGCTTATTTCTTCCTTTATGCACGTCCTGTCGTCTCATATGCCCTCAGCGCCATCTTAGGGTCGATTGATATTAGCGTAATGTCGATCAAACTTTAAAATGCCGATTCAAAATTAAAAAAGCATTAATTTTAAATACTTTATCTGTTCTTATACAAACATATTTTAGTTGTAGCTCATCATTTAAATATACCAGTTTAAAACATTTTTAGAAATTATTGAAACATATGCAGTATAAAGTTAAAACGATAAGTTTTATAAAATGAAAATTGCTCATTGTACTCTAATTGTTTGCGTTGCGGTATTTAATAAATTATCGATATTAATGATGTCGATGTAAGCAAATTAAACGCACCTAATACGTCAAGTTGCGGTAACAAGCCCGTTTGGGCCTGATAATAATATCGATACTTCTCTAGTGTCGCTCAACCCTAAATCCTAGCAATTGAATGATACACCCAATATAATAAGTTCATGTTTTATATGATTCTTTCGTAAAATGCTAAACGCTTCAATTTCAAATATCCTATGATACTCGTATATACCGCCAATGCTATCGATTTGCTATAGTCTGAGCTTAATAATGGTTAAACAGTAACTAGATTGCATATAATTGATAAAATGTTAACTCGGTACATATGGTAAAAGTCCGTATTATGAGACACATTTTCAGGTTGGTCGTACATTACCGCTATTATATAATCTGTTTAAGTCAAAAATACTATTTAAATCGTATCATACAATTGTCTTATGATTATTTAATTAATATAGCTAGTTTTTATTGAATGTTAATTTGTAAAAATAATATTAATAGCCTTTTATGAGAGGAACCTCTATGTCCCTATTTATGAGACACTTAAAAAGTAGATGTCCCCAATGTCTTATGATGTATGTCCCTATTTTTGAGACAGTTTAGAAATCAATAAGACTGATTTTAAAATAACTATTTATTAATTTTAAATCACAATACTTATAAAATAGATAATAAACTTGAATCTGAAATAACAAATAATTAGTCTTTACTAAATTAAATGAGAAATAAATGAAAATTATAAAAATATTTAATTCACTTTTATTCTTTAATTTTCTTCTGCAGTTCTTTTACTTTGTCCATCAGTTTTTTCTTTTCTTCTTGTAACTTTTTTTTTATTACTTATAGGCGAACGCTTGACCTCAATCACACCTGGTGGAAGGTGAAGATGAGTCCGACGATGAAACGTGTTCACTTATTACCTATTCACTCTTCTCTTAAAGACTCCCAGGTCATAACATCGCGAAAATACTGCCTCTGGAAGCGTATTCCATTCTTTAGCCGTTCGCATGATGAATGTAGAAGCGAATCTTTTCGTGCTGATATAAGGAACATCCACCACATACGGATGTTATCCCACACGATGTCTAGTGGTTTCGCGGTGGAATGGTGATCCTTTTTATGCCAACACGCTCTCTGCTTCAGGACAGAGGAGTAAACATCTTTCATCACAGTTAAAAAAAATTGTAGGAGAAATATTGCATACATTTTTACTTTCGAAATATACTCCAGACTTTTTAAACCACTCTTGCAATTCTACACAAGTGACAGCTGCTCTTGTAACACTCAAATGTTGGGGTTTCCTTATAGCTAATTCTGAATGACGTTTTCTAAACCCTTCATACCAGTGGCGACTAGGACGACTCTGTAAACGGAGTTTTTACAGCTAATTTTTGGACATATTTTTGAACACAATCCAATAACTCAGTTTTTGTTACAGGTGCTCCTATTGCAGCCCTGTCTACCACCCATTTGACAATATCATCTTCTTCCTGAGACGATAAGACTGTTTCTGGTTTAGATTTTTTTTTATCTCATCTAGCCCAATACTTTTTTTCTGCCTAGAGTAGCCACAGATACTTCGAAGGCAACAGCTACTCTCCGTAATGATGACCCGGTATCTTTTATTGCTTTTAAAGCATTTTCTACATATAATGGGTCATATTTAAGTCTTTTATCAAGCACTTTTGAACACAACACTTTCTTTTTTGCTGATTGAGACGGCTGTTGTCCCCATTACTCCGATTTTCAATAATTTGTTTTTTGTTGTTCACTGTTGACACGTAACCTAAAATATCGAGAGATATATCGATGGGGGGAGTCGAAGCTGCTCGCGTCCGTAGGCTTTACCCTAGTTTCCCTACACGTGACTCCTGGGTGGTGCTAAACGAGCAGCAGCGAGGTGGTAGGGCGTCGGTGCCCGCCTGGATCGCGACCACATTACATGGGTGTAAAGCCCGTCATAATGACCAGTTTCGGCTTGTCGGGTTTCGGGATCAGCTTGTGTATATCCAGTAGCTCATATACCTAGAGACCTTCAGTCGTGGTATATATGGGCTGACATGACGTTGGAGACTATCAATGGATTTTCATCCTTTGATAGTCGCTTTCGTTTTTGGATTACACTGTACTTACCATCAGGTACTCTGTAGTCACTATGTCGAGCCAGAGTAAAAAAAAAAATTTCACTAATTAATAAAAGTATAAAAAAACATATTTTAAATATTTCAATAATATCAAATAAAAAATTAAGAAAAAAAAACTTGCAAAATTAATGTTTTGATTTTAGGTTCAGTTTTGAAATTAACGTAATTAAATTGAAAATACTTACTCAGAAATAACTATTTGAAGTTATGCTAATAAATAATTTGTTATATTTAATCATTTTACTTTTTTAATACTAAAAATTATTGATATTTTAATTAAAAACGCATAACAGTACACTGTCTCATTAATGGGGACAATCATAAGACTTGATGTCCGTATTGAGTGATACGCGGTGTAAAGTGTTCCATATACCGGTACGTCTACGTTAACAAATGTCGGTATTGTGAGACACTCAGAAATAAAATAATATTGCTATAAATTAACATAAATTCAAATAACATACAATATCTATAATTTATAAGCTTTTAGATTACACTTACATTATGTATATAAATATAATAAAATATATAATTTCATACAAGTAAAAAACTGTACAGTAGTTATCGTTCAACTCTTTTAAGCCACGGTTTTGAATACCAACAACAAACCTCATGCTTTTATAATTTTTTTTCAAAACATACAAGTAATAATTAACAATTAGACTTGTTAATTTCATTCAAAAATGATAAAATTATGTGTTTATTATATTTTTTAAAAGTATAATTTGGTATTCTTTTTATAAATGATTATATTCACATTGTGTATCATAAATAGGGACAGTGTCCCATAATATGGACTTCTACCATATATCGATATTTCATTCTAATTCTCTTGGCTTTCACACTGTCATTTATCATTTGTATGTGCTTGCTTCCCACGGTGTAGATATGCCAGCACGCCATGGCTAAGGTATCACTGCTCCCCGGCTTTACCTGGAAGGATTCTAACAAGAAAATTAAAATTAAATGCAACGATAAAAATGAGCCGAATGTGAGTTGTTATTCAGTAAATAATGGAGATACACTTTTTTTATTACTTTCTCTCTTATTGAATTACTAGTTATGATAGCTTAAATAGACTTACTAACACGTAGAGTGTATGTAGTTGTATGAATGTTACATTTTCGGTTATTTTGTTACCCCGAACCCATAACACATATAGCAAAAGGGTTAATAGCAGGTGCGGCCAAACTGTGGCTCGCAGGCTTCACGTAATCCGCCAATGATCATTTAACCCATGGAACAAACTAGAATGAATATTACCTACTCCTAATACACCAAGTATTACTAGTAGTTAATGACCTGTCCGTCGTGATATGGTACATAGAGCCGAGAACGCGTCATGGCTTTTCTTCACACCGCACTGTGATCGTATATAACATGACAACCAGAACACGAATTTCGCTATGTGGTTTTTCTGTGATTGCCACAACGCGTCATGAGCTCTTATTAAAACAAGAGTCGTAACACGAATTTTGCGATGTGCATATGCTTACAGGGACCAAAACGGGTTGTGAGTAGTGATGAAAATGCCCGGTAGTTTTCCCAAAATGTCCAAAACTTGCTTGGGAATATTCCCGGGAATTTACGAAATGTTCTCGGAAGTTTTGGGCACTTTGGGAAAATTCCCGGGCATTTTCATCACTAGTTGTGAGCTAATTATTTTCTCAATAAACGTATTTGGTCTTCGAACGTGACACCTCGAAATAAAATAAAAGATTTTTTAACTTCTTAAATATTCAGTACACGACTTCAAAATTTAAAATGAAGACAACAAGTATTTATTTATTTTTTTAATACATAATGTAAAAATACAACGTAACGATGAGTGTACAAATAAAAAAACTTATTTTGTACTATTTTTAATAACTGCATGGCTACTATAATGGCGCATGCTCACTACTTACGTTCAAAAATTTGAAACGCTTACATTTTATTAACGTATTTTATAATACGTTATTATAATTAACAAATAATAGTTTTTGCATTTATTTTAATTTTAAAAAAAAATGTTGTCGTGTGTAGAAGTTATATGACCGCCTTTTTAGGTAAAATATTGTAAGTTTCAAAATAATGCATCAAATCTGCAAGTTTTCGCTGTTTTTGTAAGCGACAAAAAAACGACAAATGTGCGTAATTATAATATAATATGTTTTATTTTTGTCATATATTTATTACCCAGTTTCTAATGTGAATATGAGCTGGAAAATACAGTCACAAAAAAGACGATGATTGTTTTAAAATACAACATAAAAAAAGTAAACATATAATATTGAGAAAATGTTTGACCTAAAAAGGCTATTATATATTATATGTTAATTTTATTGTGAATGTTTAATTTGAGGTAGTTATTGTCGCTTTTGCAGAGAGTGGACGCGCTCGGAGCCCTCCAGCGCAACGATTCACTGCCTGAGAGTGAGAGGGTGCTATCTCTCGATCTGTCAGATCCGTCAGGTCAGCATTATCATCAATTCCCTTCATCGTTCAAAACTAGTAAGTGTTTATTCTCATTTAATGATCACCTTTTCCCCACAGTATACCTAATTTAAATAGATGTTTGAAAAATTATAAAAACTAGCTTTTGAATAGACAATCTTTTTTATTCCGTCAGTAATTTTATACACAGCTTTTGAATTTTATTAAAAAGGTATTTTAGCTTTAAAAGTTTCAATATATAAGTGAATAAAAACATATCGGAACAATTAATAAAATAACATTTTGAGACTCCATCTGTTATTAAAAAAAAACTTTTCAAAAACCGTCTTAATAAAATTTCATATGCACAGACAATTATTTTACAAAAAAGCCTATGGTCTCGCCAAATATGCATAGATTGAATGAAATTTTGATAGTTTTTGATGGAATATTAAATAACGGGTTAAGAGACCGGTATTGTTATGAAGGTCCACCAACGCTCGCCACATCGGCGCTGCACGCTCTCGACCTCCAGTTCTGCGCTCAAGGCAAGTTGCACATTATTCTCCTTGTAATTTTTTTTTATTGGTTAATAACGATAAAAGACTACTATTAACTACTACATTCAGTTTAAACACCGTTATATTTTTCTCTGTCAGACATATGCGTATAAAAAGAGACGTACTATGGTTGCTATAGGAACAATCGCCATATAAGAAGATAATTCTTTCGGCCTTTAATAATTTTATAGTTTTGCTGATATAACTATTATCAATATCGATCAATGAAAAACTAAACTGACTCTTTTATATTTTACTGTTTTATTAAGACATGGTTTATTGAATTATTCATTAATATTGTGCATTTGTACCTCAATTTATTTTTGCAAAAATCAATTATTATGTTCTTTTGATTATTAAATAAGAAATATTCAACTTAAAATTTCATAAGGCATTTGAAATTCACAGGTTGTTGTAAAATAAATTCTATATATTACATACATTTTATATTATTTTGAATTTAGACAAATATGTAAAATATTATTTTCGATATTTTAGATATGCTAATATCGATGCTTTAACAATATTGATCGATTGTTGCTGTTCCCTAATTCTCAATGATGTATGAGAAGTTCGCAGTCATTATAAAACAAAGCATTGAATAAAAATAAGTATTCTGATGCAGGTGTGACGACCATCCATTCTCCCACCACGCCGCCGTACCCTCCGCCGCAGCAGTTGTTCCCCGTGCAGCAACTAGCTGCGAGTCTCTCTCAAGTGAGTTCTCCTTTTTTACCGGAATCAAAGTTATTTTAACTGTTCATTAATTAATGTATACAGGGTTATAGGTAACTAACGCACGGCCTCTTAAGGGTGGCTTTGATTTATCAAGACTGACAACTTTTGTTGTACGACTTTTGCCAAAACCTAATACATCGTTAGATTTTATTTTTTTTAGTTTTAGTGTGAATATCTAGTCATCGTTAGCTCTATATTCCAACTTTCATTCGATCTGGCGTAGGTATCCAATCAGCTGGTGCTATGCAGTCGTGCGCAAAGTTACGTTGCTACGCAGCGTTAAGGATCGTGTAGCAGAAAGTTTATTAACCCTATACCTTGTTTATTTTACAAAGTCGCTTATAACAATTATTTGAACGTAAATTTCCATATTTAGTTAAATAGTGAAAATAAATGTTTATTGATTGACGTACTAATACACTATTAAAACAAACTAGAATCAAAATAAAACATTAAATAATTGTTTCACAAACAAAACCAACCTATTATTTGTCTGCCATAGGGAACATCGTAAAATGAACAAGGTAAAGGCCTCTACGTAAGTTAATGTTTCAAAGGTTGTACAATCTGTACATATTTATACACTGAATCCACAATCCCTTCATACTTATCCAGGCTTAGGACTGGCTACACTAAAAAATAAAAAAGTAAATAGAAAAACACGAACATTGATACGTAATCAAGCAATTCATCGCACCAAAAGAGGCGCGCGGTCTGTTTGAAGATAGATAATTGCAAACTATTTTTTAATGTAGGCGTATTTAAAAAGTGGAATCACTCTATTTACAATAATTAAACTATTTACAAAAATACTCACAAATCTATTTACTCGGTGTCAACACATTCGGAAATAGTCTCGCGGACTCACGGCAAGCTTCAGACAGATTGTCACCGCACCGAGCATAAACACGCACCATTTCGGTATATTCAATGTTAGTGTATCGATTTGACATTGTGATTTATGAAACGAACGCGTCACTGGGAAAACTAACACGTGACGGCCGGCCCATACGCAAGCAAATTTGCGACTGACATGACCCGTGTTACACAGTAGTCAAGCACATGTCGCCACGCCCGCTCACCGCGCCGCAGACCCCTTTCTTTGTTAGTAGCGACACAAGACGCCGCGCACTACGTAAGTCTGTCTTCGGTCGCCTTTGTCGGCGTGGCGCGATCGTCGCCTTACGAAGAGTTAAAAAGTTCAGAACTGCAAATCTGATTTTTATTTTTTTTGTATGGGAAAAAAAGTAATTGAATTAGAAAAAGTCGTACAACAAAAGTTGTCTGTCTTGATAAATCAAAGCCACCCTTAAGAGGCTGTGCGTTAGTTACCTATAACCCTGTATTTCTTTGTTTTTATCTTTACTTACTATCCCCTCTATATTTTTTTATTGTTATTTGTTTGCTTACTGTTTTCACTATTTAAAGACACTCTTTTTGTATTACTGCTCTAATTATTATTTCTGTTTTGTATTTCCTTGTGTGGTGTTTGATTTATGAACCTAATTAAAAAAGGGGAGTAGGTATGATTTATTACTTATCGTTTATTTACCGTAAATGCGTGGTTTTATTGTAATGAACTCAATGTATATGAATTTCAATGTCGGCTTAATCTCAGGGTGTCATGTTTCGATGAAGCAGCAGTAGAAGCAGTATTGCTCGGCAGCACGTAAAATCATTAGTTTGTATAAATTTGTATGGAGAAAATTTGTATAAATGCTGCCCGACTGTGCTATATTGCACGCGGTACCGTCGGTCCATTTTCTTGCAGCCGAGTAACTTTGATACTGCTGATGCTTGTTGTTGATAATTCTACTACCTTTATGCAAATTAAAGAAATTTATAAGGCAGCATTCACGGCATTAAAATGGACGTTTACATTCGATAGATGATAATTTTATACTCTTTGTCTTTAGTTTTCTTTTTAACAAAGATTAAACTTCTGTTATTTCAAAGCGCCAAATAATAGTTACACCTATTAATGACTTTGTAATTTTAAGCTATTAAATTTAAAACAAATAATAAACCTATCGCAACAATTAAATATAATTTAGAAAATACCATGCGACCGTTAAACATAAAAAAAATGTATTCTAGAACGTGCAAATACACGAGCGACCTCGTGCAAAGATACCTAGAAAATGTATTCAGTTTGGATGCAAGCTTTTACATCTGGACGCCTTGCAATGGCTCTGTCAGCACATCGGAGAGGTGGGAGCGTAGTACGGGACTCGATTGATCTCAGTTATCTACAATCACAAATGGGGGGTACAAAAGCAAACTCACTTCAGTCCATAATTGTTAAATACTTTCACGCCGGCGGTGTAATTTGTGTTTCTCCCCCAGAGACGGAATTAATATATTGAATATACGATCTGAATTTTTGGTGGTACGCGCCGCCCGATGAGCCAATCATCTGTGAACCTCCGGTTATACGTATTGAACTCCGATATAATTATGTCCCATTGTAAATATAGTTTAGTTCAAAAACAGCGGCGACTATCGCGCAACAGTCGATGGTCAATTGACACACCGCAGTCGTGTTGCCATTAGTATTTTTAAAATATAATAAATAAGTAGGGATATGATGATAAAGAAAGTGAACGCATTTGAATTTCAATGGATGAGCGACTTGAGCGCTCGCCCCCAAACCCCCCACCCCCCTCTTGCCTGGTGAAGTTGTAGACATCGGTGCCCAGATTTTAACAGCTGGCGATCTATCTCAAAATTATTAGATTACAAGCGTTCGACTATGTAAGTAGATGCCGCAATTATGTGTGATACATGATTGTCGTGTACGTTGGTAATTCACAGGTGTAGAGTATGTAAGTCATTCATAAAAAAAACGAAAAATCTTATTCAAAAATGCGTTTTTACAAAACGACGATTTTAGTTACAATAGGTACTTAGCGGCCTTTCGCCACCAACAGAAGTTATTCCGATATAAAAAAGTAACAAGGTTTTTTTATGACATGACTGAGAATCAATTTGAATGTGAATCCACTAATATTTTCCACTAATGTTATAACTCTAACAGCTCTCGCGATCCACCGTTTATGCAGTCCTGTTATTGAGGCTCATTCTAGATCACATCTAGATCATTCTAGAACACCGTTAGTCACAACGAATTTTTTTTTAAATGTAATTGAGATTCTTTTACGAACATTTTAGTAATGCTTTGTAAATAATCTAGTAAAAATGAATTAAAAGTGTGAAAACAAGAAAAAATGGACTGAAGGTTTTTGTTTTATAATCCTCAATTGATTAGTATTTATTTGCAGTAATTCGCGTAAACGGTTGAACGTAATAAATAGTTATTTAAATACGGTAAAAATAAAGTTGAATTGATTCATACGTGCATTAACTTGAGTTAAATTTCATCTTAGATTATGAATCTTGTTATTAATATGCTCATTTCGATAATTAGTAATGTCACATTTGATATGTTATTTGATAATAGAATTTTATATCTTATTTTGTACTTTGAAGAAAGATAGTAAAGTATATGCTTTTCGGAGTTAACTATGTACAATTTGAACGTTTTATAGCACCAATTGCAAGAGTTACATCAGCAGCAGTACCAGCATATAGCTGCACAGCAACAACAACTGCAACAACAGCAGCAACTCCAACAACAACAGCAACTCCAGCATCAACAGTTGCAGCAACAGCAGCAGCTGCACCAGCAACAACAGCAGCTTCACCAGCAGCAACAGCTGCAGCAGCATCAGCAACTCCAGCAGCAGCAACAACTGCAGCAGCAACAACAGTTACAACAATTGCAACAGCAGCAGCAACACCTCCAACAACAACAACTCCTGCAGCAGAAGAAGCAACAACAACAGTATGCGCAGGATATGCAGCAAAGGCCTGAAGGCTATACGACCCAGGTATCAATAAAATTAACTACAACTTCATTCATTTGAATCGATATTTTGATAGACTTTATCAAATTGATATTTAAAAAAAATATTTTTTTAAAGAATAGTACAGTATAGTAAACTGACATTCAAATTAGGGACTTGGCTGTCACAGGGGTGGGTTGGGTTATTGTCACATAATATGTTATATATATTTCCTATCATTTATGTAGCTCGAAATTAAACATTTGTTTGCTATTATCGATGCAAAAAAAACCTTATTTTTCGGGGAGGTTCTTGTTTTTATTTATTATTGAATATGTTTAATGAGTTTGGCTGAACTGGTTAGATCTCTGCAACTAATAGGTTTCATTAAATTGGGGTGGTCGTTTTTACATTATAACAGCTTTATTTGATCTAAAAAAAAATCATAATTTATCATGTTATGCTTTATTGAAATATTTATGTTTGCGAGGGGGGTTTAGATGCAAAAACGCCACTGTCCATTACAGTTGAATAGGAACATCTCCCTCGATATTGAAATGCTATCTTCGTGTTCCTTAAAAATCAAAAGGGCGATTCTCTTTATTTAAAAATACCCAAAATCTAGTGATGAAGAAACATGGCGTGAAATAAAGTAAAGAGAATTGGCCTTATGTTCTCATTTGGGTTTCACCATACATTCAGTCGCTACCCATCATGTATTAGGGGTCAGGGTTGTGATAAAATTGTGGACAGTGCCGTTTTCGCATCTAAAGACTGTGTTGTCTTGTTTGTTTTCTTACATAATAAGAGCGGGGAGAGCTCTCGAATCTTCGACACGCAAGAGTTGGGCGCCGTGTTGGCCTACTTGCAGCGCGAGGTGCCCTCTCTATTCGCTTTACCTCCGTACGAGCTGCAGACTCTCGTCTTGCAGGTTATTATTCACTTGTCTTCTCTCTCTCTCCATTTATTGTTCACTAATGTATACCAGGTTCAGATGCTAAAACGATGCTGTCCATGTTTTTTTTATACATAACATATACACACGTATTTTTTTCATATGTCAGTAGCAGTTTTCATAGTAATTTTCTAGTAAAAAATCTAAATACATTCAAAACCGTTTATGGCGACTTCGTTTAGGACAACATACCGGTTCTTACGACTAAATATAAGTAGTCCCTTCGATGTCGTTATAATAGATTTTGAGTGTATTTCAATTAAACACATACATAAAACTTATATGTAAACAAATTTTCGATCTATGAAGGTCTCCACCCAATAGAACTGATCGCTCTGTCAGCATTTACTACCACGAGATGATCAAAATAGTTTCTATACATTTTGAGTTGGCACTTTCTACACTTACGTTTCATGACTGACTCAGCAAAAACAATGAATCGTATAGGAAGTTCATAGGCCGTTGCTTGCAGTCGTTGGAGCACCAACCAGCACTGTCTATTTATAAAGGAGATCAATATAACAGTGGCATGCACGCCATAGAAGCATAAAAATACATTATCTGGTTATATTTGGGTATTTAATAAACATATTTGGTCATATTTGAATTCTTAGACTGAAATTTATAGATGCTTCTTTGACTTTGCGTAGAATTCACTTAAACTATAATGAATTACTCAATGAATATCAAAGGACATGATAAAACAGATTTTGTAAAATTGGTGTTAGCTCTGCGAATACTTGCGCTATATTCAAGTTTCTATTATATATTCAGTTTTCTGTCAAAGGCCAGTTTATCTTCTGAGTACTTATAAGCGATGTTGAAGTACCGTCTATAAATCTCAGACTCAGACTGCATCTGGTAATCATCAGATTTATTTTTTTATATTTTCAGGGAAACATACAGCATTCTATAAACATTAAAAAAAAAGTACATAAGACAACAAAGTTTCCACAAAATAAAAATCAAATTAAGGGACACAATACAATAAGAAAAAAATATTTAAATAAAGAAAAACAAATAAAATAAGGAAAATAAATGTAAACTGTCATTTTCAACTATCATGTCAATATATTTATTAAATATCTTAGTATAACAACTTAATGTTTTTATGGGATGCACACCGCTGCAATACAAGCTCCCGTTATGGTGCACTGCTGAGCTCTGCAAGGGTTGCAACAACTTGCGCTCGTCTTCGTACCTATGCATGCGAGAAACTTCTGACTAGTCACTTGCTGGACCATTATGGTCAGCGTAATGAACCGGAATAGTCAATTTAGAGGTGGAGACCTTTAAAGGATGTGTTAAGGGTGACTATTAATTTCAATTTGTACATGAAAACAAACTTTTTTTTTTTGAGAACAAATAAAAAATCTGATTCCGCTGTGATCTAATTCTATGGACGAGTTAGGAGTTCTTATTATGGGTCTTTTTAAATTAATTAAATTTAAAGTTTGAAAGAGGCCATGTCTATCGCTAACAAAAATGATCAGAGTCTTTTTATTTGTCATGTATTTACGAATATTTTAGTCTTTGTCGCAATTGTTTATCGCGTGCATGCAAAATGATATGCTAGAAAGAGAAAAATAATTATAAATACATGAGAAAAAAAAAGATACATGGAATATTGTTCTGAATGTTTCTTGTGTATGCGTAACACGCGACACATACAATGGACAGGCTTTTAATAGTCGAGGTGATGGTACAGAAATCGCACGAGATCCTGTCGATGAAGTGCGGCGAGGAGGGCGACGGCGAGGGAGATGGCGGCGAGGGCGACGGCGACGCGGACAGCGAGGCGGACGAGGAGCGTGAGAGCGGCCGGCATGCGCGGCGCCTCGACCGCGAGAGCAGGCACGCGCGCCGCCTGCTCGCCGCCGCCGAGCAGGCGCTCGCCGCGGACTGGCCGCGCCAGGACCTGCACCACCACCACCACCATCATCATCTGGACCTCACGGTGAGCGTGCAACACTTTCGAACATACAATGACATTAACCGGCCTCGAAGGCTTTCTACGTGCCTGATATACGCTCAGTTTCAGAGGGGCTCCTAAAATTATATGACGATCTGCTAGCGCAATCTTTTTTTTTTATCTTTGTTCACGAGCTACTCGCGTTCCCTTCCCTGTCTTTCAATGTATATTTCAACTTTTAAGTAATATTCAATTTTTTTCATGTATATATTTTTTACACTTTATTTTTTTTTTTACACTGGCTCGATATAGTGACTACAGGGTACCTGATGGTAAGTACAGTGTAGTCTAAAAACGAAAGCGACTATCAAAGGTTGAAAATCCATTGATAGTCTACATCGTCATGTCGGCCCACATATACCACGACTGAAGGTCTCTAGGTATATCAGCCACTGGATATACACAAGCTGATCCCGAAACGCGGCAAGCCGAAACTAGTCACTAAGACGGGCTTTGCACCCATGTACTGTGGTCGCGATCCATACGGGCACCGACGCCCTTCCACCTCGCTGCTGCTCGTTTAGCACCACCCAGGAGTCACGTGTAGGGAAACTAGGGTAAAGCCTACGGACGCGAGCAGCTTCGACTCCCAAAACGGATAACGTAAATAGAATGTAATATCGATACCAAGTAACGCTTTTACTAGTCGGCCAGGGTGTTTACAAGATAGTATATAATTCAGCAGGTAGGCAACGGCTGCCAGTATCGCGTGCGTCCGTCGTCGCCGGCTGGCGCGCTCGACACGAGCGGGCTGACGCTGCCGCGGCATGAGGAGTCGGAGCAGCAGCACCAGATGTCGCAGACGCAGCTGCCGCAGACGCCACAACTGCAGCTCGCCCAGCAGCAGCCGCAGCCTGACCTCCAACCTTACTTCGCACTGCCGCCACCGACGCCTCCATATGAAGACTATCGGTATTGTTATTACATGAGTTCTCCTTTTTATTGCTATAACACTACTCCCTTTCTGCTCTGTTCCCTTCGTTCCCTCTCTAGTATTAAAGCATTTTATACTGTAATTTTGTATATATTAGAAATATTTTAATTAATCGGTCTGCTCAACGGTCTGTGTGGACAAATTAAAATATTAAACCAATATGTTAATTATTTCGTGTATAAGACCATTTAAAGTATGTTTATAATGGTTATCTACGGCATAACAGTTTGATGTTCATTGTTTTGTCGACTTCTCTTTTAAATATAATCCAACTTTTATTTACTGTTTTTTTTTTTTTTTTCAAAATTACCATCTCATGAATATATACATTACAGTAAATCAAGACAGTTTTTATTTTAAGAAATATAATTTTATGTTGATTCAATGTCCTATAACATAGTTGTACAATTCTGGCAAAAATATTAGTTATTCTAACCTTCACTAGAAAGTTAGTTACTATTACGGTTTTATTTACGGTCCTTTAAATAAAAGATTTGTAAAGTTCAAATACCATTTATCATTTTCATCATCATCTATACAACATATAAAAATTTCTATAACGTTTTGTATTAACGAATTATAATTCAACTTATGAGACTAATAGTAAAATAATTTGTCTGAATTGTCGATTTCGGAACTAATGTTATATTGGTAATGTACACATATGTCAGTAAAAGTATTTACAAAGGTTATAGTGAAGATATTATGACTCGTAGGTCGGCGACGTTCGCTCCACCGCAAGCGGGCGGCGCGCCTGTCGTCCCGACGCACGGCCCGCAGCAGCAGCCGCAGCTGCACTCCAAGCGCGACCACCAGCATCACCACAACAACACCTCCGTTGCTGTTAAAAAGAAGGTACCTAACAACCTATTCATACCTCTTAACAATCAGGCCAACCTTCAAAAATAAATATTGAAAGTATTCCGCTATATGTGTTCGACAAAAGCAGAAAGATAACTTTGAACATTTACGTTAGAATTGTTTGCCGCTGAAACTTCTACAGGTTTCTACAATATTACATACAACATAATAGGACAGTTTAATTATGACAGAAAAATGTAATAATAATATAGATAAAAATATAATAATAAGCATGATAAAAAATAAAAAAATAATAATAAAGATATTTAATTTTAAGAAAACTAATTGTAGTTGTACAAAATTTAAACTAGATTTAGAAATGTCAGGAATAGGTTCAGAGGCCTGTAATGGGATCCCACGGAAGAGATGATATAAAAAAAGTAAGACTTAAGGCGGGAATAAAGCTATTTTATATTTATTTACTATCGTTGGACAACACTTACAAATATATTACATACGGTACGGTACTACATGTTGTACCAATTACATATTGATAATATTTAAAAAGTAATATAGAAAGGAAAAATGACATACCAGCCAACTCGCAACATATAAGAAAATAGGTGAGTGTGAATGAGTGAGTGTGAGTGACAACATGAGTATGTATTTCTGTGTGTAGTCGTGGTGGCTGCCGGCAGAATAGAATAGCACCCCCCTCTTCTTGCTGAGGTGTCGTAAAAGGCGACTAAGGTATCCCTTTAACATCGCAATTCAACCACGTGTTCAGAGAAGGAAAACTCGACCAAACCTGCATCCTGCTCCCTCCCGATCGTACTGGTTCTCCATTCCATCGGGCCTGAGGAAGTACGGACGAGAGAGTGCTTTTCTGGCAGCGCGTCCAGTTATGCACTCAAATATCTCCTGCGCAATTGACTGTTTCCGAAAAGTGACCCTCGATTTTCCTAATCGGCATTGAAATAGTCGCCGTGGCCGAAACCGGCTAGGATATCATCATCATCATCATCATGTATTTCTGTGTAGTAAGCTAAGTTAAATTAGTGCAGTATG
Source organism: Automeris io (assembly GCA_036320925.1). Classification (NCBI taxonomy): domain Eukaryota; kingdom Metazoa; phylum Arthropoda; class Insecta; order Lepidoptera; family Saturniidae; genus Automeris; species Automeris io. The sequence continues at coordinate 4,574,567 of JAUDJH010000027.1, forward strand.
TCGTCTGTACTCCTGTTACCGTTTTAACTTTAACAAAGCTAAAATTGAGGTTATAAAATTATTTATATACAGTGTAAACTCCATATAACGTCACTCGATTTAACGACAAACTCCCTAAAGCGTCGATATCACTCGGCTTTGGTTGGTTTAGCTTGTTTCCCATACAATGATACACTCTATATAGCGTTACACCCACTCTATATAACGACAGAAATTTAATAATACAAAGTACTTTTGAAGTTGCCAAAATAAGTAAAAACTGCGCAGCTGTGTACGTTCTTTTGTCGTTTTATTATCGTAGCCCGTAATAAACTCGATTGTCAGCATTACACATACCGAACATCACCAAGATGCCTCAATATCCCGAGATTTGGATAAAATAATTTAAAAAATACAATAAAATTACTTGTGCAGCAAAAGACGTCAGACAAAAATAACAGATTATACTCAATAGCGATAAAAAATAATTGTTTATTATGTATTTACTGACACTAGTCTGAAATAAACTTTTTCTAATACAGATTTTTCTTCTCTCCATTTAACGACAACTCTCTATAACGTCAAAATATGCACAGTCCCTTGAGGGTCGTACGCGGGCCGGGATAAGTCTTAACTTATGCCGTTGCACAAAATGCACCCTCGTAGGCGGGATAATTTATAATAAAAAAGAGATTGCGATAATTTGAGACAATGATAAAAGTACTTACCGAACAGCGGTATTCCAGGCACTTTACAACCACTCACTGTGTATGTTTGTATGCGAATGTTGAGTATGGTTTGAGAAGGATTTGTGTGTGTTGCGAGTTAGAACGAATTATAAAATGCGATTGTAATGTAGGAAAAAAGGATGCGATGCGATGTGTAGTTTAAAAAGAATGCGATGCGGAGTTTGGTTTTAATGCGAGAACGTTAAGAAGTAGAAGTGAGAATGAATGTTCGCCAGGTGGCGTTGGCGATTAGGTGCGTTTACATTGTTATTATTTTAAAGGTTCTGGGGTTGCGCCTTTTGGCGCGACTATACCGCCGGCTTTGAAAGGATCCCCTTTCGAAATAATAGAAAAATAAAAGTAAGAAATTTTAAAGAATAATAGCGAATATTGCGTTTGTGACATAAAAAAACTAGCGTAATGTAAAATATAAAAATTAAAGCAACACTTAAAAATACTAAAATTAAAGAAAAGTTGCATGTTACTGCGTCGGTAGCGAGCACAGTCTTATGATCGGCCTAGAGTAAAGACCGTAAGCGATTTTCTTTGTTGTAACGCGTAAAACTCCATCGCGACCAGGATGACACTCGGTGAATGCACCAAGGTGCCACTGCAATGGCGGGACTTTGTCCTGCATGATCACCATTACTGTACCAGGTTTAGTGGAAGCTGTAGAGATGTTCCACCTTTCGCGATCTTGCAAAGTAGATACACATGCTACGGACCACCGATTCCATAAGGATTGAACAACTTTGTCGAGCAGTTGATATCGTTCCAAGAGATATGCCGGGTGGTCTTCAGCGTTGGACGCAGCGGGTAAATATTTTAATGGCGTTAGCGTTAAAAAATGTGAAGGAGTAAGAGCTAAAGGCTCGAGCGGATCCCGACTTGAAGTCGTACAGAGCGGGCGTAAATACACGACATTCTCTATTTGAAAGAGAACGGCGCGTATCTCCTCATATATGAGGATTTGTGATCTTATCACTCTAGATAAATGTGATTTGACCGATTTAATGATTGTATGTTGCAGATACTTGGTCCACGAGGACAATCGTTGAACGAGTTTATATAACAGCCGGATGTAATCTACTGGTATAGTGGGGGAGTCGATAGAAATAATTTTAATTGCGGGGAGTTTAAGCGCGAGATTTTCATTAATATGAGTTATGGGCCAGTCCTTCTCGTCCTGGGCTGTCCAAGAAGGGTTTGTAAACAAAAGCGGCTGGTCACACAATCGAGAGGGCAATAATATACGTGATAAACTTTCTTTGCGATTTATAACATTAAAGACGTGGTAGGATAATATTGCGGACAAGAAATGTATTGATGAGATGCGATTGGCAACAAAAGTTTGAAGGCGATGCGGGATTGTGGCTATCCAGTGAAGGGCCACAGCGATATCAGAAAATGCGAGTATTTTATTTAGTTTATAGTGCGGTGTGATTTTTTTCAGAGACAATTGTTGAATATCTGTGATAAAATCGACTTTGAAAAGACTAATTTTATTTATTAAAAATTTAAATGCGGGTGTCGTGAATGATGTGCCGATCTTGTTATATCTATATTTAAAGTCGGATTTTCCCTGACACTTGCATTCAATTTGTGTAATGAATTGCCTAAAAAAGTAGGTTTTTCTATGGAAGTTAATGCGACATTAAAATGGCCTGAAGGAATGCGTTTACTCTTTGAGTTGTACAAATTCTTAGAAATATTATTTTGCGAGTACTTTACAGGAATGTCTTTTATATTCTCTAGTTTCGGATATTTACTTAGCTCTTGTTGATGGGTCCACTCAACAGTTGCGAGATGTGAAAATGACGTATCGGTTTTACTATCGATATTCGTATCGATATGTGCATTACCCATCACTACGTACCCTAATGTGGTTCGGAACGCAGAAGGGAGGTGAGGTTCAGCGACGATTTTTCCGGGTAGTAAAAATTCTATAAATAGTTGAGCACCGAGAAGAATCTCTACCTCTGACGGTCTAAAGAAATCTTCATCGGCAAGCGGTATGTCCTTCAGATAGTCAAGCGAGCTGGTTTCGATTGGAGCGGTAGGCATATAGCCGGTGATGCGGTCTAAAACCAGTAAATCGGTCGTGTAAGAGTGATTCTGATCGACGCGGCTTGAGAATGTTATTTTCACTTTTCCCTTAGCGATATTTGAGTGGTCACCGAGACCTTTAATTATGGTTTTGCGATTTAATTGTTTAATGTTTAATCCTAATTTCCGGCAGCACGCGGCGGTCATGAAGTTGCTTTGCGATCCTGGATCGATAATACATCGACAGGGAATAAGTTTGTTATTGTGATCTAAAACATTAATTACAGCGGTTCCTAATATTATATTATTTTGCAATTGAATATTTTGTGTATCGGAGCACGAATAATTATTATAAAAGTCTGTACAATCAGCTGATAAACAAGATACAGCGCTGTGAATATCCGTAGCGGTCGCGGCGACACGCTGCGTGGGAGCGGGAGCGATATTGTCGTGGTGAGCGGGCGGGACGGAGCGAGAATGATTGCAAGCGCTGTGAGCCGGCTGCGGCGCTTGCGTTGCATCGGCACGGAACGAAACTGTCGTATCTGTAGCCGAACCCGTCGGCTGCGACGTAATATTTAAATTTTGTAAATGAATAAGCGAATGATGACGCGCCCCACACGTTTTGCATACCTTATTACTTTTGCATGATTTCCATTTATGTTTAGAGCTTAGACAATTTGTACAGAAATTATTTTCCTTTATAAATTTATATCTTTGAGATGGCGAGAGGTTTAAAAATGATTTACAAGTATAAATTTGAGTATGAGTTTCGTTGCATAAAGAGCATGTAAAATTAAATTTTTCAGAAGTTACGGTAGAGTTATGATTTAAGTAAGTGTGCGTAATTTTCGGAATAGGATATGATTCTGTCGGAATATTTGATTTAGTTGTGGATTTAAAATTTGATCTTTTCATTGATCTTTCATTAGTACGCTTGACAATTTTTACTTGACTTTTGATGAAATCAACAAATTGGTCATACGTAGGCATATCTATATTTCTAGCAAACGTTTCAAATGCTTGAGCGGTGTCCCTGTCTAAACCCTTTAAGCCTATATACATAAAAACGTATCCCATTAAATCGGGTAACTGTAAGTCTTGAAGCGCGGCTATGGATGCAGCAAATTTTTCTACGAACATTTCAAGTTGTTCGGCATTTGCAGGGTTAGGCAAAGGCTTTAATTCGAAAATCGAGTCTAAATACGTATTTGCTAAATAGCGTGGATCTTGATATTTTTTAACTAATGCATTCCAGATTGTGTTATAATTATTAGCGGTGGGTGTGATACCCCCGTAAACCAGCTGCGCTTTACCGTGTAATTTCCCTAATAAATAATGCAATTTATCTTCTTTGGATAAAACAGATTCGGGTTGACTGTGAATAGCGGACTTAAATGTTTCATAAAATGTCGTCCACTGACTGGGATCGCCGTGGAAGTCGGGAATGTTTTTTCGTGGTAGTTTGGCTAATGAAACAGCTGGTGATGACATCATTAGGTTGGTTTGCGAGTTAGAGGGTAGTAAACTCTTTTTAATGCGACGTATTTTACAATATATGTCCTCGAACTCATTGAATGCCGTGAAAACTGGAACATACTCAGGATCCAGTTCCATGCTTACTGAATTTATATTGTTTAAGCATTGTAAGTATTGTTCCCGAATGTCATCGATGGTTTCTGCGAGTGTTAAAAAATTATCGAGTGTGGAATTATCATTTTCGATCTTATGCGATACAATAGAAATATGTTGAATACGCGAAATATATGTTGCCCGACAAGTTTCATGCATAATCAATTCTTTCTTTAGTTTGTTAATACGTGTGGCTGCCATATTTACAACCTTTTACAATAGAAAGGAGGCAGTTGTTAATGTAAAAATATGAAAATTTATACGTTTAGCAGATTTCTTATATAAAGAAATATTTGCTTAATGCGCTAGTAATGCTTGTTATTATGTCACAAACAGTAATATTAGCGAAAAAGGGCTCTAAATGCGGGTGTAGGTATTTACCGTTATGTCTCAAATTTAAAATATATTTTAAAGTGAGGAATTGTCCTCACAGGAGGCACCAAAAAACTATACGCGGGCCGGGATAAGTCTTAACTTATGCCGTTGCACAAAATGCACCCTCGTAGGCGGGATAATTTATAATAAAAAAGAGATTGCGATAATTTGAGACAATGATAAAAGTACTTACCGAACAGCGGTATTCCAGGCACTTTACAACCACTCACTGTGTATGTTTGTATGCGAATGTTGAGTATGGTTTGAGAAGGATTTGTGTGTGTTGCGAGTTAGAACGAATTATAAAATGCGATTGTAATGTAGGAAAAAAGGATGCGATGCGATGTGTAGTTTAAAAAGAATGCGATGCGGAGTTTGGTTTTAATGCGAGAACGTTAAGAAGTAGAAGTGAGAATGAATGTTCGCCAGGTGGCGTTGGCGATTAGGTGCGTTTACATTGTTATTATTTTAAAGGTTCTGGGGTTGCGCCTTTTGGCGCGACTAGGTCGTTATATAGAGTTTGCACTGTATAAGGTTAATGTGTCAAGACTGCAAGAAAGTATTATTAAATGTATTCATTTATTTATAAATGACAGGGCCGTTTCGCGGGGTCGGGTCGAGGCGAGCGCGGCGACCGGGGCGAGCGCGGAGAGCGCGGCGGGCGCGGCGGCGACTCATTTGGTGGCAGCTCCGCCGGCACGCCCCCGCACCCCGCGCCCGCCGCCTACTGCGCCATGGACGTCGACGGCGAGACCGACTCCAACCACGACACGGCGCTCACGCTTGCCTGCGCCGGCGGCCACGAGGACCTCGTCGAGCTGCTGCTGTCGCGCGGCGCCGACATCGAGCACCGGGACAAGAAGGTGAACCTCCTTACGTCGCCGCTTCACATCACTCTCGATAACCACCACCTCAAAATCACGTACAGTCTATCAATGGAGTGCATCCCATAGAAGCTTAAAAATGCATTATCCTATTGTACTTGGACATTCAATACATAATATTGACTTACAATTTGATCCAATTTGAATTATGAGCCTCCTCAAATGATCAGATTTTAAGTATTTATTAAAAATTCAAGTATAACAAGATAAATGGTTTTTGTGCTAACATACTGTATTTTATGCAGATTTGTATTATGAGAGAGAAAAATTATTTTCTTATTTGGTTTCTATTGATAAGTATTGGTAATTACATAGGCAGGTTTGGTAGGATTGGCAAAGAATATCCACATTGAATATAAAAGAAACAAAGAAAAAGGAATAAAAAAACTAGGAGTATTTAACTGAAGTGATGAATCCTCGGGCATGCTCTAAAAAGGGGTAAAATCACAACCGATTAACTATGATATATCTATTTTAACTTCGCAGTTGACCACAAAGTTTTCTGCACTAGATTCACTCAAAGTAAACTTTTTACAGTACTATTTTTTTTTTAATTCTGACTCTTACAGTAAATATGTCATAACTGATGGCAATTACAGTGCAATACACAAACAAAGTAGGACTATTGAATCAACATACCAATAGTCGCCGCGATTATGCCGACCTACACAAATATTTCTTCATGTTTCGTTTAAAAAACTCAAAATAACAAGCTTGCCCGAGGTCCATTCCAAAATCTAATGACCTGACAAAGGTAAAAGTTAGAAAAGTTCTTAGTTCTAGCTTAAAATAAAAGTCACCGTAAAATTATGCCTACGCACCAGCACACGTGATTCTCTTAGAAAAGCGAGAGGTTAGATTGGGGTTACACAACTCTTCAGAACACTCGCAATGATATGAGCGATAAAAAACGTACAGCAAGGCAAAGTCCCCGCGCAGTTGAAGTGTCTCAGGGTATTTAAAAACGTCCGGATTAATTACAATGCGGACATCTCCACGTTGCAACCTTTCTATAGCATCAAAGAGGTACTGCGCGAAGCCAACCCAGAGGTGCAAACAGTATTCCATGCTCGGCCTAATCTGGGCTTTATATAAAAGTTACAGCTCACCGGCTTGAAGCAAATTATTCACAATACAATCGCAAGAGGTGCGGTTTTCATACAATAGTTTTGTTGAATAGATTTTTATGTCGAGTCCATCGATCATAGAGAGTAAAATATGATGTTGGTACGTGGGTAGGGCTTCACGCCGCTGATCCTGGCGGCGACTGCGGGCCACGAGAAGATCGTAGAGATCCTGCTGAACCACGGCGCCGACATCGAAGCGCAGTCGGAGCGCACCAAGGACACGCCGCTCTCGCTCGCGTGCAGCGGCGGCCGCTACGAGGTCGTCGAGCTGATCCTCAGCCGCGGCGCCAACAAGGAGCACCGCAACGTCTCTGACTACACGCCTCTTTCGCTGGCGGCCTCGGGGGGATATGTCAACATCATCCGGCTGCTGCTCACGCACCAGGTTACCACACTTTGTATTTTCTCAAGTGAGAAAACTTAGGCAGCAAGTCGATTTTTTTTTACACTGGCTCGACATAGTGACTACAGAGTACCTGATGGTAAGTACAGTGTAGTCCAAAAACGAAAGCGACTATCAAAGGATGAAAATCTATTGATAGTCTACATCGTCATGTCGGCCCACATATACCACCCACATACATACATACATACATGTATTATATTTTAGATAATCGATAAACCCTAAACTTTTCACTAAAATAAAACAATGTAATTTAAAATTAGATCGTCATAAACGTATAGGCGGTTTGAAGATATTTATTCTCATTAAAAATTATACAGTTCACTTACATGAGAACTTAATAATATACAGAAATATTTTTGTAATTAATGTACACAATATAATTATACTACAGTTGAGGACAAAAGTGGGTATAAATAATTTTTTTAACATTGGCATACAAATAACCAACTGTTAGAATACCATTAGTCATGTAGATATATAGTATAACACGTACTATACTAATGTATAATATAATATATGATTAATTTTAAGTAATTTTGTTAATCAAAGTAGTCCATGGTTGTAAAATTATTTGCTATGTATTTACTGGCTGTCGATAAGCCTTACATATGGCTTCGCATCCTTTGTAATTCAGAACCAATTAAATACATTTTAAATATTGTATGAGAATAGAAAATCAATTTTAAGGACGCGTCCCATTTATATATATATATATTTCGTAACATAGGAGAGAAGAGATGTGCCATAGTGGCCAACCGAGACTTCCCTACGCAGACCAAATAAAAGAGCTATGATGGAGAGTAATGTCAAAAGCACGCGAAAAACGGCAAGAGTGCATGAAGACTCTAATTAATGTTAAGGAAGCGAAAGTGGTTTGCAATAATAGAGAGAAGTGGCGTTCCATTCTCGCTGCTTACCCCAATAGGGATTCGGCGTGATGATAGATAATAATAACACACAATATTGTACGATGCAGGCGGAGATAAACTCCCGCACGGGCTCCAAGCTGGGCATTTCGCCTCTGATGCTGGCCGCCATGAACGGGCACACGGCGGCCGTGCGGCTGCTGCTCGACTGCGGCTCCGACATCAACGCGCAGATCGAAACCAATCGCAACACGGCGCTCACGCTTGCTTGCTTCCAAGGTAAATAGAAAAGGAAATATTTAATCAGCACCAGTCAAAAATAACTCACGACGTAATACAAATAAATCACACGTGAAAAAAAGGAACCATAGGAACAAAAAACTGTAAGCCGCCGCCGATATGCACCCTGTCTCAGCTTGTGCTACAGAGCTCTAGGCTCCGCAGCGCTGGTATTCTGACAGGGCCTTATGGACGACACAGCCATTTCACCGGCACTGTGTTACACTGTGCACATCCGTCAAAGTGCAACCTCATTCCCATTGCTTGTTTTTTTTTTTTACACTGGCTCGTCATAGTGACTAAAGAGTACCTGATGGTAAGTACAGTGTAGTCCAAAAACAAAAGCGACTATCAAAGGATGAAAGTCCATTGATAGTCCACATCGTCATGTCGGCCCCACATATACCACGACTGAAGGTCTCTAGGTATATGAGCCACTGGATATACACAAGCTGATCCCGAAACGCGACAAGCCGAAACTGGTCACTATGACGGGCTTTACACCCATGTACAGTTGTTGCGATTCAGACGGGCACCGGCGCCCTACCACCTCGCTGCTGCTCGTTTAGCACCACCCAGGAGTCACGTGTAGGGATACTAGGGTAAAGCCTATGAAAAATCATCTTGTGTCATCTTGTTCTAACTTAATATTCAGAAATAGCCACAGTAGAACAAAAGCTACCTGAATTAATAAGAGGGGAACTCACCGCACCTGGAAACACTAAACACTGGAAACATTCACAGGGGACAGTCGATTTAAAAAAGTGGTGATTGTAAGAAAATCTCGCAAATGCTAGCTGATAACATACTGTGAAAGAGTTGTGATCTTTAATGCATACCACTGTGCCCGCAAGCAGGGAAACACATTCATCGATCAATGGGAAAACTTTTGTGATCTTCAGGGGATCTTGAGGGATGTTTGGGCAATTGTTTTTAAAAGCTGATTTTAATTGTTCGACGGGTCTTTACTGGCGGTTTAGTTGCCGCATTACCAAATTGTAACCTCCGTTATACGTTACTCCTGACTTCGAGAAGTGTATGCATAATGCATATAGATTGTGTAATCCACCAATGAAAAGGAGTCATATGTCACATTTGATGAGATATTCGTCTGAATCAAGCCATTATTGCCAATGGATAAATAATAACAATCTATTAAAATTAGTATGTTCTTTAACTATTGGCTTGGCTTAGTTGAATGGTTCATGTAGTGGGGCTGCGGCGATTTGATTACAGGACCCGCAGTCCCCCCTAATTCGCAGAAGTAGTCACCTAAGGGTTTTTAGCTGGTAAAAGTCCGGCACACCCCGGCTGCCACCCCCTTCGCGGCCGGGACGGTCCTATGAGGATTTTCCCCAAGTAAAAAAAAAGTTGAATGTTTCATACAATCGTTTTGTGTAAATGCGGTATTAGGCTGCAATATTTTCAAACAAAGGCTATCTGTGCCAGAACATCTCTGTAACATGTGTTGCTCTTTTGAACTCATTCTTATGGACAGGACAGGATTATCCGCCTTCGGTATTGAGAAGGCATGAAACTAATTATAATAGAGGCCGTACCTGCTATTTATCTTTATCCCTGTTGCACGTAGTTTTATTATATTGCTATCTCGATGTTAGTCCGTGTGATGTTCATTTATCACTGCTAAATCACCTGTGATTTCACGTTTTTTTGTCCATTGAGTTAAAAAGTACTTGGTCGTACGTCCAGGTCGACACGAGGTGGTGAGCCTGCTACTTGACCGAAAAGCAAACGTCGAGCACCGCGCCAAGACTGGTCTCACTCCGCTGATGGAAGCCGCGAGCGGCGGCTACGTGGAGGTGGGCCGCGTGCTGCTCGACAAGGGCGCCGACGTGAACGCCCCGCCGGTGCCCTCCTCCAGGGACACGGCTCTGACCATCGCCGCCGACAAGGGCCACACCAAGTTCGTCGAGCTGTTGCTGCAGAGGTCAGTGCACAGTGCAGTGCTGTATCGCGATATTTAACTTGCAGAGATGGACATTGTCTCTCGTTAAGTGATGCGCACCTCATCTTTACGAGTTACGCGTGTGTCTCTAAGTCTGTGTCTTATTATTATTTTTTAATCAGACATGGTCTACTTACCAGTTGTAGGTCATTAAAACGTTTTCCAACAATTTCTTAGAAATAGCCATTGATATAATTATAATGTATTGCCGTGGTGGCTGCCGGCAGAGTAGAATAGCACCCCACTCTTCTTGCCGAGGTGTAGTAAAAGGCGACTAAGGTATCTCTTTAACACCGCAATTCAACCAGGAGTTAAGAGAAGGAAAACTCGACCAAACCTGCATCCCGCTCCCTCCCGATCGTACTCCATCCATGGTCGTCCATTTCATCGGGCCCGAGGGAGCTCGGACGAGAGAGTGCTTCTCTGGCTGCGCGTCCAGTTATGCACATAAATATCTCCTGCGCAATTGACTGTTTCCGAAAAGTGGCCCTCAATTTTCTTAATCGGCTTTGAAACAGTCGCCGTGGCCGAATCCGGCTAGGACATCATCATATGTATATACCAAGGGGGCCAACTTGCGGCTCGCGAGCTACATGCGGCTCTTTGGAGGATTATTTGTTAAATGGCTCCGATTGTCATGGAGCTTGGCCTCTCCTGGCGTATATAAATATTATTAATAGAAAGCTAAGACTGGACTACATAGGTGGAATTTTGACTGCGATATTTGAATCGCCCGGTTCTTATTGATATTCGGTTTGGTCAGGCGAGCGGCCGTGGAAGTGAAGAACAAAAAAGGCAACTCTCCGCTGTGGCTGGCGGCGAACGGTGGCCACCTCGCCGTCGTCGAGATGCTGTACGCGGCCGGAGCCGACATCGACTCGCAGGACAATAGAAAGGTAACTTATTACATATTACAAAAAGTTTTTACACACAGTTTTAGAAACGCTTTTAACACGTTCCCACCGGCATGTACCATTGATGATACAATGAAAGAAATCAATTTAATTTGTATTTTTCGCTAATAAAAAGAAAAACGTTTGCAAATGAACGCAGGCATAGTTGGCAGAAGCACTTAATGAGAGATATGCGATAACGTGCAAACGGCGCCGCCCGATGAGAAATTTGATTTTACAGAGCCGTCAGATGCCGAAGGCAGCGAGTTCAGCCGCCGGCGGGCACGTGTTAAACACTAATGAGCCAATATTTTGTATGAAATAGATTTAGCTCGAAGCCACCTGTCCGCAACATTGTTATTGTTGATGTTTATTCATTGAAATATAAAAATTTTAAGAGCTTGGCGTGTACTTCTCATACGACCCGATTTTATTTTGTAGATCCCAAGGGGAGGGTAGTATAAAATTAATTTCGAGTTTGTGGGATTATACTTCTCATAGCGAGGGTGCCAGTTTGGAATAAGGTTTGCAGTTGTTTTTTATGGTTTATCTGGAAACCAATTGATGGTCCAAAAAAAGTATTGTACTCATTTTCGTCGTAAATTCAATTCGCCACAACTTTGGTCTCGTAACTTTTAGTTGTAGAACCAAAAATAAAAAAAGTAATAAACGAAGATCGATAAAAATTTGGAACATTCTTTATTTTTATAACTTCTTTTGTAATTCTTCTAAAAAATTAAGTCAGTACATTTTTATAAATAGATAGTTAAGAATTGGTAAAAAAATGTTTGGAGAAATTTACTAACTAGTAAATCTTCATTATAAAGAATTTTGTTGATTTTTTGACGTGGTATAATTACGAATACCCTTAATGTTGATGGTGATACAAAACCCATCACGCACGGTCGATATCAATGTATTTAAATTGCAAACAAGAATAGACTCATCTATTGAATGCATTTTATTGATTATTTGTTACAGGTGTCTTGTCTGATGGCCGCTTTTCGGAAGGGCCACACAAAAGTGGTCAAATGGATGGTCGGTGTGGTCACGCAGTTTCCTTCTGACCAGGAGATGACAAGGTACGCTAAAAATATAATACACTTATATTACAAGAATATAATAACAATTTCCAGACAAGTTTCATTACAAGCTGTCTAAAGATATTTTCATTGGAGAGTTGACTATCATCTGTCCATTTATTTTCTAGACATACAAAATTACTTGTCCCGACTGAATTATCATAGTAGAACCTAGAAACTATATTACTATTGTTTTTTATTTAGTAATCGGCTTCAATTACATATTTCAAACTTAATTGATTTAAGAGTATTTTTAATGTAATGTAATAATTTTTTGTTTGCGTATTAATAAATAAATAAACTAGAAGCATACAATTTTTACATTGGGTTCTTTTTTATTATGTAGGCACCTACTAAGGGTGATTTTTTTATATACGAAGGGGTAATAAAATTGGTTACTGTTTGTTTGAAGATCTCTTCAGGGCGAAGTAGACCGAGTTCTCTAGTATATCGCAATATTCCGACCATAAATTATTTTTATTAGAATAATAGAAGTAATATGGATATTTTGACGTCAGGTATATCTGCACAATATCGGACAAGGAGCTTCTAGAAAAATGTCAGGAGTGTGTCAGAGTGATCCGTGCGGCTAAGGTGTGTAAATATAAGTTTTTTTTTTTTTTTTTATAAACAATCCTAATACATTAGTTTCATTACAGTCTATCAGCGCTTTACTCCAATTTCATTGGCATATAAGGCCTTCGGGATTAGAGTGCGTCAAGTGATGTCATCATAATGATTATATAAATAAAGACGTTTTAAATGATGTCATAGGGGTAATATTTTTGCTGTTTCACAAAACCGATTCGAGATTGATAACAATTGTGCGCGCATACATTCATTCATACATACATACACATTTACATGCTGAGTTAGCTGTTATTTTATTACAATGACACACGTTTGTTGATAAGGTAGTGTAAGTAGTTTAGTTTTGGGAATCCTTAGATCAGATTAAAGTCTAGAATAAACGTTAAAAATTACTTTATTTCACTTTCGAATTTGTAACACATCCTAGCACATTTTCCAACTTTTCCGAACCCGCTCTCTTAATTAAAAAACGAACGACAGAGAGAGAGAGGATATATGTTATTTTTTTTAATTAAGAGAGCGGGTTCGGAAAAGTTGGAAAATGTGCTAGGATGTCTTCGTTCCTTTCACTAACATAAGTGCCGTTCTACGCATTTACTACTTTCATAATAATATTTTATACAATTACATCCATCCTACAGTAGTGAAAGTGTTTCTAGTAACAAATCAATATTGTGGAGGTATTTGCGAATTTCATATGAGCATGGGTGGTCCAATTTAATTTGGTGTTTGAACTGTTTGCTGCAGAGAGATACTCTTAAAAATATCTTACAAACTGATTAATGTAACATTACTTTTTCGACCAACCAAGGTAGGCCTGGCAAGCCACCAAAAGAATTACTATCATGTCACAGTTTAAAGGTAAGCTCCAATGGAAATGATTTGTCGATGATTTAAAGGAGACGCAGGCAGCTCGAGCGAACCAGAATGCGACCATACTCCTAGAGGAGTTGGACGCTGAGCGCTGCAGGGAGGAGTCCCGACGCCAGGCAGCAGCCAGGCGACGAGAGAGGAAGAAGAAGAAGAAGCTTGAGAAAAAGGTATGTTGAGAATTTCCCCGCATATTAAAATTAATAGTTTATTCTGACGTCTGAGTCCAAATACGCTGTTTAAGTAGTTGACGTGACTCAAAGCATTAATATTGGCAATAGAAATGTTATATGTAAATGCCCTGAGAACGGTTTGATAAAACGTGATATATTATTATTATTCTGTGTATCAAGTATCCATCCATTAATTATTTGTTTTATTTGTTGGCTATAGTTGTGTTTATCAACATTTTCTGAATACTTTTTAACCTTTTTTTATTTATTTTTTAACCCGGGGGAATGCCCTAACGTACCTTAGGGGGCGATGAGGGTTGTCCCCCGATATATCGGACTTGCATCGACTAAAACCACCAGGGTGTTCCTTCTCCCGCCTGCCGGGTGCCAAGGGCAAGGCCGGGCTGTCTTCCTCCGCACCCGGCGAAAATTGTATTATTCTGACTTTGCATAGAGACTACACCACGTTGGATGGCAAGCATGGAGCGGTCCAAAAACGATTACGATTATCAACAGTAAAGTAAAACTTATCGATGGTCACGGTGATCATGCCGGCCTGCAAAAATATCTCTTAGCATTTTGTTTAAACAACCTAATATCATAGGACGGAATATCTTAAGTGTGTTGTTTCAAATATGTTATCATAACTGTTGCTTTTCCTGTAAACAAATATATAAATAAAAAAACGAAGTATATACAATGACTATTGTATCTCTGCTCACCCCGAAAAGCACGAGCGAGCGATATATAGTTAATGATGATTGTTTCGAATTTGGTATAAGACGCTACAGTGCCAGCCTCCTCCTATTCCTTGGTTTGCTAATATTAATATAAGCAGATCTTGTGTAACTGCAGCATTTAGGTTAAGATCAGGTCACATTCCATCAAGGAAGTTTGGATATCTCATGAAACTGGTCGACTCACCGCTTTGTGAAACATATGACAAAATAGACGATGTCCATCACTTCATGATGGAATGTGACAAGCATAAGAAGGAAAGATCTGTCCTTGTAAATAGTTTAAACCTTAATTTATATAATGTAGGCATGTTTCACAGCATTCTAGCGGAACCAACCTCTGGTGCCGCTGGAATGTTGTGGAACATGTATAAATAGTTTAGAATTTTTTTGTATTTTTAGGTTAAGGTATGATGGGGCTGACATGTTCAAAAGAACAAAAGTCCCATAAAAATAAAGAAAAAAAAATGATTGTCTCGTTCGTCCACAGATCACGGTGCAGGAGGAGCGGCGCAAGCTCGAAGCGGAGAACGACAAGAACTCGCTGTACTGCGAGAAGGCGCTCGGCGAGTGCTCCGAGGGCGGCGAGGCGGACGACGAGCCCGTCGCCAAGGAGGAGGGCGACTCCGGCATCGACGCCAACTCGCAGGTACGCGCCCGGCACCCGCTGCGTAACACCAACTCTCGTACTTACTCCACAGGTCAGACCGTCGGAGGTCAGTGTGAGAGGATGAGAATCATAGGTCCAGGAATAATTTTTTTTTCAAGCTTTACTTCTCGAATTAGTGTACGGTTTATAAATGGGAAAATGTATGGGGTTATTGTTTCCCAAACTATCCGATAAAAAAAACTAATTCGAGAAGTAATACTCGAATAAACTCACACATAAGTCATTTGAGTGTCACACACATCTAAACAACCGTTAACTGGCGCATAATTTGTTACGGCTGCTTGCCGCCGCTGCTTCGTTGAGGCACAACCTTTCTACTGATTAGTGTTCGAGCCTTGCTAGCAATCAAATCTAAAGAAGCTGATCGGTATTTTGTAGACCCGTGAAGACGTTTTTGAGCATTTAAAATAATTGCCAGGGTTCATGTTCTTCCTCGGACGTAAAAGCGCCGCCGGCCCCAACATCGAAGAGCAAAAAGAAGAAAAAAGAAGAGAAGACCACGCCCCCACCGCCTCCCGCTGCGAAGAAACAGCCAGATAAGGTATTTGCAAACTGTAGTGCCTATGTGTCTCTAAACGACATGCCTGACCACGGCTCCTCGATCGAATGCATACCAAGAAGGATAAAAATTTGAAATATTGTTGTCATTTTCAGCCCACTTTTGTCCACTGTGTGACAAAATAAGCTTCTAATTATGGCGGTTGGTAAAAACAATAAGAATCGAAGACCTGTCTCGATTGCGTTTGTTAGGAAATATTTTTTTTTTTTTTTTATACCGACTCGACACAGTGACTGCACCATACCTGATGATAAGCATGGTACAGTCCAAAAAACGCCAACGACTATCGAAAGGTAACAAAAAACCCATCGGTAGTCGCAGCGATCATGCCAGCCTGCACAAATATCTCTTCACGCTACGTTTAAAAGATCCCATATCATAGGATGGAGGGAACACGCTCGCCGGAAGACCATTCCACAGCCCAACGACACGGCAAAAGAAGGAGTTAGAGAACTTTTTTGTCCTGGCCGGGATGTGAGATACCGTATAGCTGTGACAACGCAAACCCGCGCGCGTGGATCTATTCAGGAAGGGAGAGGGTGGAACAAGGTTAAACAACTCCTCAGAACACTCGCCATGATACAGACGGTAGAAAACGCTCAGCGAGGCCACATCTCTGCGCAACTGGAGCGGTTCAAGATGTTTAGTCACTTCAGGATCATTCACAACGCGAACAGCCCTCCGCTGCAACCTGTCCAGGGCATCAAGTAAGTACTGGGCAGAACCGTCCCAAAGATGCGAACAATATTCCATGCAAGGCCTGACCTGAGCCTTATATAAAAGGAATAGCTGATTCGGCGTGAAAAACCGTCGCACCCTATTCAGGACACCAAGCCTACGTGATGTTGTAGAGATGACAGATCCTAAATGATCCCTAGGATTGAGATCACAGCGGATATTCATACCTAAGATACTTAGGCTGTCGCATATTGCAAGTGACACATTCTGGAGAGAAGGAAGGGGGGAGAAAGGGGTTTTTTTGCTAGAAAAAGCACACACCTGCGTTTTCAAGGCATTGAACTCAACCAAATTCTTGTCGCCCCAAGAAGAAATGAGGCTCAAGGACCGATTGAGTCCAACAACCAAATCATGCCGATTCCTGACGGTGTCCTCCCGACAACAAGCGGGCTTGCTACAATAACCCCCATGAACCGTGCTATCATCTGCATAACAATGTATACTGCCCAAAGACAGCATATCATTGATATGCAGAAGAAACAGGGTGGGTGAAAGCACAGAGCCTTGTGGAACTCCGGCATTAACTGACACGAACTGCGAACTGTGACCATCAACAAGGACACGAATTCTACGCTCGTGCAGAAAGCCAGAGATCCATGAACACAGATTGTCGGGAAGACCGTACGCACGAAGCTTGGAGAGAAGACCTCGGTGCCAGACCCTATCAAAAGCCTTGGCTATATCAAGACTAACAGCCAAAGACTCACCGTGCATATCCATTGCCTCACCCCAGCGGTGCAATACATACGCTAAAAGATCACCCGTCGATCTATTCGATCTAAAACCGTATTGACGATCACTTAAAAGTGAGTGATCTTCTAGGTAGCGGATAAGATTTGAATTTATGATACGCTCCATAATTTTGCACAACACTGAGGTAACAGCAATGGGACGATAATTTAATGGGTCTGAGTGATCCCCTTTCTTAGGAATCGGTTGCACATTAGCCTCCCTCCAAACCCGAGGCACGACTCCGCTAGAATAGGACAGGCGGTATAAGCGAGTAAGTGGAGAAGACAACTCGGCTGCACAATTCTTGAGAACAATCGCTGGGATACCATCTGGACCACTGGCCTTCCGCACATCGAGTGATCGCAACTCACGCAGCACAGAACGTTGCCTGAAAGAAATATCAGGCATCGTGACGCCGCTACTAATAATAGTGGGTGGTTGAGAATTACGATCATCGAGATTGGAATTTGCCGCGAAGGTATGAGCAAACAAATTGGCTTTCTCCTGCGGCTCGTAAGCCAGTGATCCGTCCGAATATCTCAGCGGTGGGAAAGACGGGCGACAAAAATTCGCTTGCACGGCCTTGGCCAGCCCCCAATATGCCCGACCATTGGTTGGGTGCCCTATTAATTTCCGGCCAATCCGTGCAATGCGCTCTGCATCCGCAGCAACAAAAGCCCTCTTGCACGACTTGGTGGCTTTATTGTAGGTTGCCTTAAGAGAGGATACACAAGGATCCATGTTTGCGCGGCCCCTGATCCAAGCACGATATGCAACCTGCCTCTGAGCGACAGCCTCAGAGCATTCGCGATTGAACCAGGAGCGTCTTGAACGATTACAGACGATCTCAGAGGATGGAATATAATAATCCATACCTAACTTGATTTCGTCGGAAATCGCCCCGGCTATCGCAGATGGATCACTCTCATTAAAGCAGCGATGGATCCAGGGAAAAGAAGCATAATACTCCCTCAATCCATCCCAATCTGCTGACGAGTAGTGCCAGACTTTACGCTTTACTCCGACAGAGGGTGGAGAAAAATCACAAGGCACTAAAGTGGTAATTACACAGTGGTCGGAGTTACCAAGAGGAGTTCATACTGAAACAGAGTATCCGGTAGGATGACTCGTCAGCAGAAGATCCAGCAAAGAGCGTTCATGATCCGCCACGTCTGGAATCCGGGTGGGCTGGATTACCAGTTGGGCGAGGCCGTGCTGCAATGCGAATGCATGAGCAGACCTACCTGCATGGTCAGTCCTTGGGGAACCTAGCCACAATTCGTGGTGAGCATTGAAGTCCCCCGAAACCACCAATTCCGCAGCCGGATACCGCTCTTGAGCATCATCTATCGCCCGGCTCAAATATTCAAATAGCCGAGTCGTCTCTAATCCCCTTTATGTGGACGGTAAAGGCACACGTAAACACGACTCACAGAGCCAAGATCCACGTGTACCCAAAGGACGGAAAAGGAAGGATCCTCCAAAACGCACAAACGACGACAGCACACATCCGACCGTACATAGACACACACCCCGGCCCTAGCCTGAAAGTTTTCTTCCAGAAGAAAACCGGGGTAGTGCAAGTATGATGTGTCGGTCGGACGGCGAATCTGAGTCTCCGTCAAGAACAATAAGGCAGGCCGGACCGTCTCCAGATGATGGTGGACGGCGTTTATGTTGGAGTGGAGCCCTCGGATATTACAGAAATCCATTAAAAAGCTAGAATTGGGATTTAATGCTAATGTATAATGTCTATCGAAAAATTGGCTATGTCGGTCAAATTAATATAGAATCGGTGTCCACGCGCTGTCAACATGAGTGGTTGCAAATTTGAATCCTGGCACGTAATTTCAGATTTATTGGTATCACATGCTCACCCATCAAGGAAAATCCATTAGGAGAAAATCTGCATGGCATTGAACAATGTTACGGGCAATCAACTTCGCTATCGGTCGCGTTGGGTACGAAATATAAGCGAAAAGTGGAAATAGCCATTAATGTATCTTTACTTACCCTCAAAAGTGATAAGTTTGATAATATTACATAATATTAAAAAAATTGTTTTTAATATATCTTTTTTGTCAATTAGCAAAACAAACCCAAAATTGAAGTGAAACAAGAACGCGAAACCGCCCCTAAAGTAGACAAGAAGCAGGAGAAAGAGAACGTCGCCCCCGTCTCGCCTCCCGCTCCCCAGCCCGAGAGACGAAACAACGAAAAGAAAGACAAGTCAGTACATGTACAATCATAGTTGTAAACAAAATCTTCCTTTAACCATATACACTGTGATTGCTCTGTCTGAGGTGCTTCAACATTTGTTTCTGTAACTATGTAATAATAATTTATTGCAATTTCAACTGCGTAGAAGTGACATTTTGTTACATTTTTAGATATAAAGCGAACAAAGAAATAGTTTTTATTAAGAATGGAAAAATTATAATGAGAATATGTTAATTTCATCTCTTTTGTACACGTAGTGTTGCTATAGTACTATCTCGGTTTCGGATCGCGTGATTGTGATCATTTATTACTGTAAAATCATCAATGATTTAACATTTTTTTCTATCATGAGTTATAATGTTAATAGGGTTTGCCATCACCATAGACAAAGTGATTCAGTGCAATAGTTGAAGACCAGTTTGGTTATTCATAAAAATAATGCGCATGTCGTTTGTTATACGCTTTTCAGTAGGGACAGGCTAGGATTAAAAGACAATAATGTAAAAAGTTCTAACAATAAATATTTTGTTGAATAATTTTCTAATCCGAAATTAAACTTGAATTGATTTCATAGAAAAATATCAAGTTTCAAAGCCTTATGTTAAAATCTACTTATCACTCAAACCTTAATATTTTTGGTTTTCTTTTCCTTTTTTTTATATAAAAAAGTAAGTTAAAAATTAGAATTAAAATGGCTGTACACAAATTAGCGTGCATGCATTTAGCGGTCAAGTGAATTAATGCCTTTTTTTTTTCTATCAATGATTACTGGGACGACACAAGATGCGACAGAATCGAAGGGCTTAAGGCTTTGTATTGTTCTTGCAGAAAACCAGAAGAGGAAAGCCCTAAGAGCATTACAGTACAGAATGTTAGCAAATACGGGAATAACTCTAGAAAGAGCCAAGTATTCGAATCCACTAGGCTCAATGTGGACAGAGATGACACAGATTCATCCGACAAAATTAAGAAGGCCCACGCCGCCTACCAGTAAGTGTCGATCGTCATATCAACTCCACATGGCCGGCAGTGTACTGTGGGGAACATGAAATCACTGTCAAATGCTCGAACGGCCTCACTCGTGCTTTATGAAGCATGCACGCATACATTTACTATTATTTTTATCATAGATGGGCAAAATGTTACAACATTAATGATCAACCTTTATTATTATATGATTAGATCAATGACTAATGACGATGATGTAAAATGTACGCGGAATCCGCAAGAGTAGAAATAACTACATAGTACAACATACATACAACTACAATACTACATAGTACATAGTAACTACATAGTAGTATGAAGGGATTAACAAATAATAAGGTAGCGAGAAAGATTTGCAATCATATAGAGAATTGATGTTCGATTCTCTCTGCCTACCCCAATAGAGATTCGGCATGATGATAGATAGATCAACGATTAGATAATTAATCTTAATACATTTTTCCCATCTATGATTTCTATTATGAGGGGGGTCAAAGGGAACTGGCTTCTATTTAAAACTGAAATAAATGACATTTTAAAATTAATGAAAAGGTTGCACAGTAAAGGTTTGTGTTTTAATATTTGTTAGTTTTCAACTTGTTTAATTTTTTAAATTTCAAACAGGGTCACGTTTGACCTCAGAAGAGAAAAAGAGAGAGTAACGTAGAAGAAAAAGAGAGAATATTCAATATAGAGTGAAAGTGCATTAAAAATATTAAAGTAACAAAAACAGTACAGAAGCTCTTGCTTTTATACTACTACATTAGTTATCGTGCATGATGCTTTGACATTGGTTTTATTGGTTTGCATGTGTAAAAGAATTGCTTTGTGTTCGTTTTTTTTTAATATCACAATATGTTTTGATCAACCTTGGGTTTTTTGGAATCTCATATTGAAAAAGAAAACAATTGTAAGACTGTGCGCGATTTGCTTAAAAAAAGGTTGATTAAATAATTATTGCATAAAGACATGTTCACGGAAAATGACCTGAGTCGAGACCTGAAATATTATTTCTGACATCTCTTTCCGATCACTATTGTGAGACATTGTTCAATCAATTTTAAATCAACAATTTATATATTCTACTTTCACAGTTTTCAACAAACTTAAAGAGTTTTATGCGATAATTATTATTAGACCTATTAAACGTTTTAGACCATTATGCCTGGTATTCTACGTAGTACATTGAAGATGATTACAACCATACCATTGTTTTCGATAAGCATGCATAAGATTACACAACTTCTCACCATACCATGCATCTTCTCTGCACATAATGCACATTCGTCATCCTGCGTTGCACAGGAGTGCTGGGTTAAATATCCAAACCCCTGTCCGTGGATTCCACAAATGTACTGGCCTTTGTCCTGCAACGGGATTTAACGAGCCAATAATAATAATGCATAAAATTAGAGCAACAATACGAACTCTTTGATGAGTAAAAATTGCAACATTAAAAACAAGTGGTTCTATTATATTTATTTTATTCATCGATGTTTCAATGATACTGAATATCGATTCGACTGTATAGCTATGTTGATTATAAAAACCTGGGGGAAATCCCTAATGGATCTTCAGGGGGAGGTGAGCGCCGCCCCCCGGTGTGTCGGACTTACACCGACTAAAACCCCCGGGGTGTTCCTTCTCCCGTCTGCCGAGTGCCAAGAGCAAGGCTGATCCATCCTCCTCGGCACAACGTAGTAATAATCCTATATGCTTTTGTTATCAATGAATATTGAATGTGTCTATAGGTGTTAATTAAACAACGAGAGACAAGTGCATAGTTATACTAACGCATTTGCCCGCTTATGTCAGCCGCTGTATAATTCTCTAGCATTTCTACTACGTGCCATGAACATAATCGCATAAAAATTATAGTAAACGGTTATCGTACAACAGATGGGAGATAGATAATAAGAGCACGTCACCGAAAGGCGGCTGCGTCGGCGGACGTCGCGACGAGGGATGGAAGGAAGTCGTCCGCAAGTCCAGCGTGCAAACCGTGTCCGCTGTGGAACCTGGGTGAGTCTTTCTTTTACACCGAAAGTCTGATAATGCAGTTCGTAGTAACCTTAATTATGATGCTAAGAATTCGAATCTTGGAAGCGGTAATCTTTTCTGAGGTAATTAAGCATCTCAACTCAAATTATGAACCAATTTAAAATTCCTCCCGACAAATGTTGTCTTAAGTGACAGCTGTGTTAATTGAAAGAAATTAATAAATTATCGATAAATTTTGTTATGATTTTTTGTGACCGCATTTGAATGTAGTTATTGTTATTACAGATGCAAGAAGGTGTCTGTCCCGTCGCACGCGATATCGCGCGTTATCGGTCGCGCTGGTACCAACATCAACGCGATCAGATCCGCGACCGGCGCCCACATCGAAGTCGACAAGCAAACCAAGGGCCAGGGCGAGAGGATCATCACCATTAAGTCAGTCTCACGCTCACTCTAGCACCGCGCAGTAGTTATATTACGACCACGAAAACTCCTGAAGGCCTAAGCAAAGTAACATTCAACTAACAATAATGCTGCTAAAAAATTATTATATATGAAATATAACACACATATATATATATATATATATATATGTGTGTGTGTTATAGGCCTATATAACGAATAAAAATGAAAAGAAAAAAATGCAAAAGCAAAAAAAGAATAAGCGAATTAAGATGTGGTAACTTTATATTAATTCCATACGTTTTAAATTGACGACATTTAAAAATTATTAAGCCCTGTAAATAAAATACCATTTCCTTAATTTCGTATCCTGAAGTAACTATTTTTTATTACTTAAATTCACGGAAAATAAATAAAAAGTAAAGACATTTGATGAAGTCACATACACAAAACTAATATGTATTTTTACCTTTATAAAAAAAACATACCACTACTAATGTCGTATTTTTTCATGTAATTCGTATGTGAACTTTGTCCTAAAGTTAATTTTGATTAAGAAAACTGCAACCTAACGTTATAAAATTTCAAAGAATTTTGTTATTTATTCTGAGTTTGAGTCCTAGTGCATATTGAATTTATAAATAGACCCATGTGACGGAAATAAATTCTACTATTGTGAAAAATTGGAGAAAACAAATCTTAATCACGCTCACAGATACAAACACTAATGTATATCTGCTCACTTCTAAGAGAATATGGCGTGACGATATATTATTCCTGGTTACAGAGGATCGGTGGAGGCAACGAAGCAAGCCGGCGTGCTGATCGCGGCAATGATCCGCGACCCGGAGGCGGACATCGCGCAGCTGTTGCCGCGCGCCGTCAAGCAGCCAGCCGCCGCGCCCGCGCCGCATGCGGCCGCCCAGCAGCAGCTGCAACCGAAACCGGCCAAGCAACCCGCCGCCAAGGTAATACATTCACTTTCACATATCTGCAAGCCTTCTAATCTACTCACTATCTCTCCTTTTATTAATGTTCTTGACATTTTAATGTTCAAAGGCAGTAAAACTACCATAAGTCCATCACAAATACGTTTAATGCACAATTACTTAGACAAACCCATAAAATTACATAAAAATAGGCAATAATCTAGTGAGCCACGTATGCAAGGCGCGCGGTCGGTCGAGACTTCACATGAATTCTCCCTCCTACCGTCCACCGCGGACGGTGCGCAAGCGATGCGTACAACCATTACGGCGTCCGCGAGAGTGGGCCGGCAGAGTGCACGCTACATCTATTTATAACAAACAACTATTTTAAATATTATTATATCTTCACTTTTTTTTTACACTGGCACGACATAGTGACTACAGAGTACCTGATGGTAAGTACAGTGTAGTCCAAAAACGAAAGCGATTATCAAAGGATGAAAATCCATTGATAGTCTACATCGTCATGTCGGCCCACATATACCACGACAGAAGGTCTCTAGGTATATGGGCTACTGGATATACACAAGCTGATCCCGAAACGCGACAAGCCGAAACTGGTCACTATGACGGGCTTTACACCCGTGTACTGTGGTCGCGATCCAGACGGGTAGCGTCGCCCTACCACCTCGCAAACACTTATTTGTCTAAGTAATTTTATTTATAATATTAATACACTAGCTTTTGACCGCGGCTTCGCTCGCGTTAAAAAGTATAATTAATTAGATATAGTTTTTGTGGCTTTACTTTTGTTTAGCGTGTGTAAAAAATTAGGGCCTAATCTGTCATTAGGCGCTAAAACTATCAAGGTATTATATTATAGTCGAAAATCTGAGAAGATTTATACAAACTTTTATACCCTATTTTATCCCCTTGGGGGTGGAATTCATCAAAATCCTTTCTTAGCGGATGCCTACGTCATAACATCTATCTGCATGTCAAATTTCAGCCCGATCCGTCCAGTGGTTTGGGCTGTGCGTTGATAGATCACTATGTCAGTCAGTCAGCCAGTCAGTCACCTTTGATTTATATATATTTAGATTTCACAATTTAAAAAAAGTATTTATGCTATACTGATACTGTTACTCTGGAAACGTACATAGCGGGCGGTGAAATTGAGTACCGCTGTACGACGGCACGCGCATGCAAAATGCGCGGCCGGGTCGCGATGCAAGCGCCGCCACCGCCCGTTTCAGTCTCTTTATAATGTATGCAATAGTTTTATGCATGTACGGCATGAACCTTACTACTGTAAAAACGACGAAGTCTGACAGTATGGGCATTAAATTTGTGTGTTGTGTATTACAGCAGGCGGGTGCAGCTTCGGGCCCGAGCGTCGGGTCTAGTGCCAGCAGCAGTGCCGCGACGAGCGGCCGGGTCGCGACCGCGACGCGCGCTGCAGTCAAGCACCACGCCGCAGCGCCGCGCCCGCCGCAGCCTCAACCGCAACCGAGACTGCACGCGCACGGTAATACATCTTCATTATTATAGCCAAACTATTATACAAGGTATTAAAAATAGCAATCTCAAAGTTAACGAAGACTATTAATTTTCAATAACCTTCATACACTTTAAGGTTTACCGGCTGGGTTACACGATGAATTGTCATCTGCCCATCCTATTCCACTGCTGAACATAGGTTTCTTCTAGCAATCGCCATTGAGCTTCTCGGCTTTTCTCATTCAATCTTTTCCAGTCATGTGTAAACTTATAGATTTATGTATTTGTTTTTTTTTTAATGGGGCTTTTTCGTTTCATCAAATCTCAATTTACAACGATTTAAGAAGTTTTACTGAAAAAATCAAATGAATGGTCTTGTGTAACAGTGTCGTCAGCGGAGAAGCGACCGGCGACGACGCTGTCGCCCCCGAGCGCCGTCTCCGCTGGCAGCAGCCTGGCTGGCAAGAGCGCCGGCGTGCTGTCGTACACGGGCGCCATAGTGGGCGCGCGCTCACACACGTTCGCGGCCAAGCTGACCGCAGCCGCCGGCGCGTTGCCGCCCGCGGCGCCGCAACCGCAGCCGCAAACACCCTCCACGCCGGTCTGCGCGCCGCAGCCTGACCTCAAAGCAAGGATCACACCGCAGGTTAATAAAACATTTATCAAATCAAATAATCGTTATAGAATATATCATGCCGAATTACACGCAGTTTGTTAGAATCTAACCTGCTGCATGCACATTCTCTGCATATAGTGCACACCCGCCATGCACCCGCCGCATGCTGAATTTAATGTCCAAATCATTCCCAAGGATTCCTTAAATATAGTGGAAAAAGGAAGGGAGACCTTTGCCTTGCAGTGGGACGAAACTGGATAATAATAATAATCAAATCAAGATTACAAATCAGCTTAGTTACACCTGAATACTTTTAAAAGTAAATAGGCTAATACAGTCCTTCTGTGACGTTAGAGGGAGAGCTGGGAATGACGACAAAAGAAATCGCGCGAGAAACGGGTGATACACCGCCTCCTATAACGTCGCAGCCCTACATCTGAGTTTATCACGTTTTTCTAATAATGTATATTGCCATGGGGGGGGAGGAGGGGGTACAAGCCGTGGTGGCTGCCGGCAGAATAGAATAGTACCCCCCTCTTCTTGCCGAGGTGTCGTAAAAGGCGACTAAGGTAACTCTTGAACACCGCAATTCAACCAGGTGTTCAGAGAAGGAAAACTCGACCAAACCTGCATCCTGCTCCCTCCCGATCGTACTGGTTCTCCTTTCCATCGGGCCTGAGGGAGCTCGGACGAGAGAGTGCTTTTCTGACAGCGCGTCCAGTTATGCATTTAAATATCTCCTGCGGAATTGACTGTTTCCGAAAACTGGACCTCGAATTTCTTAATCGGTGTTGAAACAGTCGCCGTGGCCGAAACCGGCCAGGACATCATCATCATTGCCATTGCCACGCTATATCCCTTTCGGGGTGAGCAGAGATACATTACTGGCTGTATCACTTTGCGCTTATAAATCTTGCGTAACGTGACCAGTAGCGCAGCTGACGCCGTTATCAGAACACTTATACATGGCATTTCTTTTAGATGCTATGCTGGTTATCTCATAATGTTTTTCTGCTCCGACAAGCATCTGGAGTCTAAACATGTACTTAATCTGAAAAAAAAAATAGATGTAGGTGCCTAATAATTTAGAAGTATTAGGTACTTCCCGTTTTACATTAAGCGTCATCTCGCTTGCAGGAAAGAGATTGATCTAATATTAAGTAATAAGTATATTTTGCTTAAAAATTATGTAATCCATTACTTTTATAAATACCTAATCCGATATTTATGCCTTACCATTAGACAGTGCAATGTAATTGTGTTGTCGTATAGTTGCATATTATCTGAGCTAATATTTGCACGTGAAGGTGGTGTCGAGCCCAGGAACGGTGCAATCGCCGTGCGCGTCGGCCCCGGTTCCGATCGCGGCGACGTCTTCGCCGATGAAGGCTACGCGCGAGCACTCGCCGCCGCCGGCCACAGCGCCCGCCCCCACCTCCTCCTCCGCCGCCGCCGCCGCGGTGCAGAAGCCGGACGACGCTGACCTCAAGTCGCAGCGCATACCTGATCGCAATCTGCAGGTTTGACAACACTACTCTTGCTTTATTTATGAGGACTTGTCACGAATATACTCTCTGTGTAATGACTTTTGTATTATCTAAATATTTGTTTTATACCGTTTGCAAAATTGATTTTAAATCAACATAAGACTACTTCTGTCATTTATAAAACAACTTCTATATATAAAATGACTTTACCGCCTATAAAATGTTTTCTACCATCTATAAAACGACTTCTGTTAACTATAACAATGTCTGTAAAACAGCTATTATATATAAAATTACTTCTATCATCTATTAAACAACGTCTATCTATAAAACGACATCCGTCATCTCTTCAAACTATTTCTACCATCTATGAAATGACTTTTATATTTCTGGAAAATGACCTATATGTCGTTTACAAAATCACTGTTATACTGTCTGTAAAATGACCTATAGTATCTACATATTTACTTTAAAACCGTATTTAAAACGACTAATTTTCTAAGGACAAAAAGTGAATTTATTGCATTGCATAAATCCAATGAACAATTTGTACTATTAATTTGACAGCTAAGCCCCGATAATTCAAGCTCTTGGAGCGCAAATGAAGAAAACCCCGCCAACACATCATCAGCACTACACATAAACACCAGTTCACAGGTCAGTTTTATATGCCTTATCTTTGAAATAACTAAACAAACAAACAACAAACATCCATTTGTTTTAATAAAATAGGCATAAGACCTAATTGAATAATAATTCTGTACTAGATTTTAACCTGCAACTTATATCCATCACATATTCTGAAAGCAGAATTTACTGATAAAAGTAGGAACGGTTGTATAGTTTTTCTTTTTAAAATATTGTTGATATTACATTGAATTTTTTACTTACGTACCTTTTCGTGAAGAAACATTTTTGCTTTTTCCTTAAAAAAGAAAAATTGTTTTGTGAACAAACTTAGCCAACTACATAAAGTATTCGTTATCATCAAAATTGGCTCAGTAATACACTTGAATAATTTTTATTGTCTATTTAATATAATATAGAATTGGTTGACCCCCGAGTTCAGTTGAAAAACAGGAGGATATACAACATAACTAACGCAAAACCTCTTAAAGGTAACTTAGGTACATCAAGACTAACAACTTTTGTTCTATGACTTTCGCCAAAACTTAACACGTCCTAAGATATATATTATTTTTAGTTTTAGTAGGGATTTCTATCAATCGTTAGCTTTATGTTTAAAGTTCAGTAAGCTGATGCTACGAAATCGTCTGCCCCAGTTGCATCGCGCCGCCTTTCAGTGTATTAAGAAGATCAGAACTGCAAATTTGATTTATTAATTTTTTTGTATGGGGAAGATTTATTGAATTATGAAAAGTCGTAAAACAAAAGTTGTTAGTCTTGATATACCAAAGTCACCCTTAAGAGGTTTCGCGTTAGTTACCTGCATCCCTGTATATATTTTTATATATTTAAAACAGACTAGCGGAAGCGGCAGCGGCACGCAGGAATATTCCCTGTTCAAGGACATGCCGGTGAGCGCCGGCGGCGGCATGTGGGGCGCTGCCGGGGACTCGCATCACAACCTTGACATGCCCCCGCCACAGGTCAATAAACCAAATACTATTGACATTTATGGGGTTATACGGCATCTCTCACTTGTACATTGCCCTGTTTTGTACTCACATGCATTGGTAACAATTTCATAAACGTTTTCTGTAACAACAAGGGTAAACTTTTTAAAATGTCGATCCGCAATTAACACATTAAATATGCCTCTGTAGCAAAAGATTCCGAGTTTCACAATACATCTACTAATCTTTTTATTACTTACTAGCTGATCCGGCAAACGTTGTTTTGCTATGTAAGGTTATGTAATATCTTCTAAGATGTTCATTGAAATTAAGTGATGTCAAAGACAATTTTGTTCACAATTAAATATTCTTAATCAACAACACATTTATTTGGATAAAGATTAATATTATTACGTTGATACAACTCTTAACAAATAATGTATTAATTTCGACCAAATTTGTTTACCATAAAAACAGTTCTAGTGACTTAATCTTAAAAGATAAACATATACTGTCGCGGACATTTTTTTAGATCATTTCAAGAGGAATAATTCTTTTTTACATATATTTTTGGTATCTTGAACCGTTTTTGCAGCGCACGCAATGGAAGCCCTCAAGGATGAAAAATTTTGCCCGTTTTTTTCACATTTTCCATTATTTCTTCGCTTCTAATAATTGCATCGTGATGTTATATAGCCTAAAGCCTTCCTCGATAAATGGTCTATTCCACTAAAAAAAGAATTTTTCAATTCGAACCAGTAGTTTCAGAGATTAGCGCGTTCAAACAAACAAACAAACAAACTCTTCAGCTTTATAATATTAGTATAGATGTATCTGCAATTATTTTTCTTTTCCTTGCTATTTTTTTGCATACACATACAAAATATTTGTTTATGGTGTACGAAAAAGAGAAAAATAATTGTAAATACATGATTAAAAAAGAACAAGCAGATATAACGCCACGAACGATGCTTAAATTGGATGGTGCGAATTCCGCTGACAGGCAATGCGCGTGTCGCAGGTGGACGCGAGCAAAGCGCCCGGGTACCGTGTCACTGGCGGCGGCGCGGCCGGCGGTGGCGGCGCGGGAGCCGGCGGGGGCTGCTCCCCGTGCTCGCGCACCTCGTCGCACGGGTCCACGCCGCCGCCTGCGTACGCGCCCGCGCCCTCGCTGCATCCGCCGCCCGCCTACCACCAGCCAATGCCCATCGACCACGCGCAGCTCACGGCGCTCGCGAGGAACGCGCCCGCCTACCAGGACACCGCCAGGACCAGCCACAACATCATGGTGCTTACAATACAATTACAAACAATAATATACTTTATTTTATATTACCACGAAAAAGTCGCCACACTGCACCTGATGTTAAGCAAAACTCAGTCTAAAACCGGAAAGCCACTATCAAGGGATAGAACACTGTTTATCGTTACCGCCATGATTATGCCGGCCTGTTCAAAAGATCCTTCACACTTCTTTTAAAGGATCCAATGTCATAGGAGTAATGAAATACACCGGCCGAAATATCATTCCACCGCCTGAGCTCTTATGAGTCTCTTTCGGCTCTTTAGTATACGGTATACGTTTCAGGCGTTCTCACTTGTTCAGAATATATAAATGACTATTTAAAATAGCAAAAGAGATGATAATAATAAAAAGAATCCTTTCTCACTTTCACGACGGAAGTTGTTATAAATATCGATATCTATAATCAAAGCTATTACATATCGATTATAAATGGATACTTATATCCAAGAGCGAAAAGTTTCACACGACTTGTAATTTTTAGATTAAATTAAAATTGTATCTATATTAAATGTCGTTTATCGCACCAGGTAACTAGAGAATCGATTGATCAACTACTCTAGAGAAACTTTATTTGGTAATCACTTGGCACTAGTCGCCGATATCAGGTCGGCCTACACAAATCGATTAAAGAACTCGATATCGAACAAATTGTTTAATGGCTTTAGTTGAAAAATATAATTCGATTCATTATCCTTACCACGCATACAACCTTAGTCACACCCATACAGTTACTCAAATCACGGCTAGGACTAAGAAGTTCTCAAACTTGTCCTGCAGCCGTGTCGTTGGGCTGTGGAATGCTCTTCCGCGAGCGTGTTCCTACCATCCTATGATATTAACCCTTTGCACTCGAGGCCGTTCCCACGCGCATATACTGTGGTGAGCGAGTGTAAACGGTTAAGTCCTTTAAACGAAGCGTGAATAGTTATTTGTGCAGGCCGGTATGATCGCTGCGACCATCAATAACTTGATAATCGTTTTTTTTTTTATTCTGACTCGACACAGTGACTGCACCATACCTGATGGTAAGCATGGTGCAGCCAAAAAAACGCTAACGACTATCGATAGGTAAGAAAAACCCAACGGTAGTTGCAGCGATCATGCCGGCCTGCACAAATAACTATTCACGCTTCGTTTAAAGGATCCCATATCATAGGATGATGGGAACACGCTCGCCGGAAGACCATTCCACAGCCCAACGACACGGCAAAAGAAGGAGTTAGAGAACTTCTTAGTCCTAGCTGGGATGTGAGAAACCGTAAAGCTGTGACTCCGCAAACCCGCGCGCGTGGTTCTATTCAGGAATGGAGAGGGTGGAACAAGGTCAAACAACTCTTCAGAACACTCGCCATGATACAGACGTTGTCCTTTTTGGACTGCACCACGCTTACCGTCAGGTGTGTGGTGGTTACTGCTGAGTCAGAATAAATAAAAATACATGTCTGTAGGATGGATGTTATTGTGTGAAATATTATTATGTATGAAGTAGTAAATGCGTAGATCGGAACGTATGGAAGTGAAAGACAGAAAGATAGAAAGAGAGAGAGGATAAACCGTTTTTTTTTTCGATGCGAGTGCTCTGTAATTTTAAGACGAAAAAGTATTTATAAAAGTGCAATAAAGAAGTTTATAAAGTTTATTTTGCTATTTATTTGATCTGAAGATCCCCAAAACTACACGTCTTTGATGTTTCCAACAGGTGTCGATGTCCAGCGGCGTGAACATGAGCGGACCGTCGCTCGGCCTCGGCTACGTGCCCGTGGAGAGCGGCTCTCGGCTCAACCCGCGCGCGCCCGACTTCGCACACAGGCATCCCATAGTTCAGCACAAACACAACCCGCAACAGGTGCAGCAGCATATCACGTTAAAAACTTCCCACATCGTGTACATGTAGATCGCGCGAGTTGAATACTGCCGCCTGAGCTGATGTTATTGTATGATTAGCCGTGATGGCTGCCGGCAGAATAGAATAGCACCCCCCTCTTCTTGCTGAGGTGTCGTAAAAGGCGACTAAGGTATCTCTTTAACAACGCAATTCAACCAGGTGTTCAGAGAAGGAAAACTCGACCAAACCTGCATCCCGCTCCCTCCCGATCGTACTGGTTCTCCATTCCATCGGGCCTGAGGGAGCTCGGACGAGAGAGCGCTTTTCTGGCAGCACGTCCAGTTATGCACTTAAATATCTCCTGCGCAATTGACTGTTTCCGAAAACTGGGCCCTGATTTTCTTAATCGGTGTTGAAACAGTCGCCGTGACCGAATCCGGCTAGGACATTATCATCATTGTATGAACGCATCACAGCCCGAACACAGGTCTCTGGATATGTCAGAAGAAGCATGAAAGTAGAATTAATACTGTGAAAATGCGATCTCTTCGTTCTGTATGCGGTGTAACGCCTTCGGATCGCTTTAGGAACGATACGCATAGATAGTGTCGCAGGTTCGGGCACGCGGAGAGGATGAATTATGAAACGATGACATTTTTTTTGGCATGACATTGGTGGCCGGGAGCTTTTACAACCAAACCGGCCTTAGTGAACGAACACGGAAGGTGCTCGGCCAGGAAAGGATGACAAAAGAGATATAATACAATATGAATGTGAGGAGAAGTAAGAGCGGAGGCCGACCGAGACCCACCTACACAGACCAAATAGAGTTCTGATTGAGGGCTATATCAAAGTACGCGGAGTCGATGAGAGTACATGATAGGCCTAATGAATGTTAAGACAGGAGTGGCGTTCCATTCTCTCTCTCCCTATCCCAATAGGGATTTGACGTGATGATATATATATTCTGTAATGACCATGGCGTGTATAACTACGTCGAAGCGACGGGCAATAATTAAGAGTAAGTATTTTCGCGCATAAGACCCGTTAAAGTATCATCGTCAACCCACTACAGCCTGTAGAACATAGGCCTTTCTTTACAAGAGCTATTTAGTCCGGCCTTCGCGTTGTAAGACCGTCCGCGAGATATACGTTCCGTTGCAGCTGTTTGCGGGCGGCAACAGCGCGGGCAACCTGAGCGCGCTGCTGATGTCCTCGTACCAGCAGCCGATGACGCAGTCGCCGAAGCCGATGCAGCACGCGTCGCAGCAGCACCACGCGTACCAAGTCAGTACCCGTTTATATACACATTTACAGGAAAACAAATCATTATGATTACACATTTAAAATTATCAGACAGTGAAATGATCTTTTAGCGAGTGCATCCACTTTACCCTATGATATTAGGTCGTCTAAAATAAGCATGGTTATGGTTGCAGGTCTGCATGATAACGGCGACTGTTGATAAACAGTCTTGTTTTTGGATAATTGCGGTTTGTTTCTGGACCGCGCTGTTCTTAACATCAGATGCACCGTAGTTAATTTACTGCTTCAGTATTAAAAAAAAAACAACACTAACAATACACTTAGATTTATTTAAGTTTTTTAATGCCGTCTACCGTCACGTCGTTGGTTTGCAATATTAATTTAAAAGTTACTCTTTTTTTTACACTGGCTCGACATAGTGACTACAGAGTACCTGATGGTAAGTACAGTGTAGTCCAAAAACGAAAGCGACTATCAAAGGATGTTAATCCATTGATAGTCTACATCGTCATGTCGGCCCACATATACCACGACTGAAGGTCTCTAGGTATATGAGGTACTGGATATACACAAGCTGATCCCGAAACGCGACAAGCCGAAACTGGTCACTATGACGGGCTTTACACCCATGCACTGTGGTCGCGATCCAGACGGGCACCGATGCCCTACCACCTCGCTGCTGCTCGTTTAGCACCACCCAGGAGTCACGTGTAGGGAAACTAGGTAAAGCCTACGGACCCGAGCAGCTTCGACTCCCAAACTCTCATTTCCACTCTTGTGTTGGCATCAGTCCCGTAAAAATTCAACCTGGAATAGGTCTCATACACATTCAATCTGCCACTGCTGTCTTGCGAGATCGCACTCGTTAAAATGAATTGAGTAAATCAAGACAAACGCAATCCGCAGTCGCTGCTGGACCGCGGCGTAGGAGTGGGCGTGGGCGGCGGGTGGGGCGGCGAGGAGGAGGAGCGCAAGCCGCGCCCTATCGGCACCGAGCGAGCGTGGAAGCTGACCGCCAACGAGGACTGGAACCACCCGCACATGCAGCACCATCCGCACATGACCGAACACGACAGATACCAGGTTAATAAACAGCCATTTACACAGACATACAGCCGCTATACACGGGGAAGTTTTCAAAAGGTGACCAAAATTCAAAGGGTCGTCCAGAATCTATAATAATAGAGCATTTATACAGAACAATGTGATGTTTAAATTGCATGTTTTTTTTATAAACAATAATAATTTATCGTCACACTATTATTTTAAGTTGTGTAGAGACAGAGATGGGCAAAATGTAATCTGAAATGTGATCTGATTAATGATCAACGATTACAAAATGTAGTTGTAATTTTAATTTTCTTGCTCTGTAATCATGATTAAATTCATTTAAAACATTAAGAAGCCAAAAATGTGTTCACAATCTGAGATTTTGTAGTGTTTAAAACATAAATGAGCAAAATGCAGTCATACTAATGGTAAAAAACTTAAAATGTAATCGTTAATTATTTTCATGAATCTGATTACATTTTGCTCATCTATGTGTAGAGATACATGAGTGACGAGAGGAGTCTTGAAGGAGTCTGCTGTCCGGAGCAGAGGAAGGTGGTGTCCGCAGTGCCCGGGCCACCTCTCTCATACAAGAAGTCTAAATAGACTATTCGCTCTCCGGGCTACTGGAAGGTTTAAGATTCCCAGGCCAGGGTAGTTATTTGAGGGACACCCTGGGAGATTTTAGTTAGTGAGATTCTGATGCACCTGGGCCGTTGCCCTCACAACAGCCCTGGTGGTCCTATGCAGAACTATACCCCGGGCTACCGAAAAAAGCTGCGATATCCATTTCATACAAAACGTGGACAGTAGCGCAGGTGATTGTTGTTCTCAGATCACTTTAACATTACTTATTATTATAATATATGACGTGCTGGTTTCCTCACGATGCTTTCTTTTACCGATGAGGATACAGTAAACTTACTTACTTACTAATTACTTACTTAATAATAAGAATGTATCATCACGCTGTATCCCTCACTGGGTGAGGAGAGATACATTAGTGACTGTACTTACTTTGCGCTTATATTTCATGGCCAATATGACCAGTAACGCAACTGGTCGCTATTCTCAAGCACTTAACACTCAAACAAGGCACTCTCTCTCATTCTCACTTACACAAGACGTTCAAATCTTAATTTTGGAAAACCCCAGAAGGAAAGGCACGCGTCGGATTCCGGTAGTTGCAATTTGGCTGTGGAGGCACATCCTGGATTCTTACCAACTACCATTCACTTTTCCACGCGTGAATAACTATGTATTTGATCCATTAGGCCAACACATCCACAATAATGATGCATTGAAATGTAATAGCGTCTCTATGTGTGTGTATACAGAGCGGCATCCACGGCGTCGGTGTCGGGCACGGCCTGGACACGTCCGCGTACGGCGTCGGCGCGAGCGGCGGCGCCTCGGCCGCGGCGCTGTCGCTGATGCACGCGATGCCGATGCAGTACATGCCGCCGGTGCCGGTCCCGGTGCCCGCAGCCGCACCTGACCACCACCACCACTGGGACCAGGCGCACCACCACGCGCCCGACAAACAGGTCACTACCCGCTTAGCAAACCACTATTGGCACACGGGGCAAGCGTCCTACATGACATTGCGCGCAGTCAGCGCTTACGCCGACACGCCACAGTTACCATATCAGTAAGTGTTTGCCCACCCTTAAATGTTTACTTGCTCTAATACATTGCAATTTCATAAAAGTTAAAGTTCAGGTGGTTAAAATCATAACGTTCTAATTGACTCTTATCTTTATGAATCAACAAAAAATATGTGCAGTGCGATTATAGCACCATACGTCTTGGTCCTTCGAGCCAGATTAATGGTTCAAAAAAATTCTATATGTAAACAACTCATTGTCACCAAAAATTAAACAAACAAACATTTTTAAACTAATTACAATCCTGAATAATATATCTTATTAATGATAAATGGTTTAAGTAATAAGTGCTCATCAGCACTCCACAGTGAATACACAGACAACTGATAATGACGAATCTTTCTGACAAATAAATCGTTTGTTCACAGACATGGAGCAAATGGACTCACTAAAGAAGTGTCACCCCGTTGAAGACTAGAAAATACTGCCTTAGAATGAGAGCCGGACAGGAATGAGCCACGTTCCACGGCGATAGAAGCGGTGGACTGCGGCTACTCACTCAAATGCATGCTACTGTAACCCTTTGCAAACGAACGGTGTAGATATTAGCGAGATACAATTATAATTATAAAGATTATACTATAAAAAATAATAAAGAGAAAAACAAATGTTCTGACGTGAAATAAACCACTTTGTAAACTGTACGAGACCGACTGATGTGACCATATGTAATTGTATGGACGCGACGTTAACGTTTATAGACAAATTATAGTTACGTTATATAGCAGGCGTCGCGCCATTTTCCTCTCATGTAGATATTATATTAACGAACACGTAACGATTGTAACGTAGGTAGCTTGGAATTTGATTCCGAAGTGCCGCTGTGTATTTTGCGTTGCCTCGGGCGGAGCGGACGCTGGACTGTACACAGCGTCGTGGACTGTACGCGGTGTCACGGACTGTACACGGCGTCGTGGATTGTACACGGTGTCGTGGTCTGTACGCCAGGGTGTCCGCTCCGTACTGTACAATGGTCACGCGACGCCGCTCATCGCCGCCCTTTTATTAAAACATATTTTACACTATATTATGGCATAATACATTATTACTTTGAATGATTTGAGCTCGATAATCGAGAAGGATTATTAAAATATGTGTATTAATAAATTCGCTTGTACATGAAGATTAAATATCATATATTAATGCACTTTATCTGCTGGTGTTTTTAATATTGACCTGTTTTTTTTTTTCAATAATTAATTTCTTATTAGGTTTATTTGGGTAATGTGTTGTATTTATAAGTAAATTATTACCGAGGACTTAACTTGTCTCGAATATGATTAAATGCAGGATGCGCGGTAAGTTCAGGGCAAATAAACCGATGACAAATATTG
This sequence comes from Automeris io, assembly GCA_036320925.1. Lineage (NCBI taxonomy): Eukaryota > Metazoa > Arthropoda > Insecta > Lepidoptera > Saturniidae > Automeris > Automeris io. The sequence goes on from JAUDJH010000027.1 coordinate 4,612,067, forward strand.
TCTTGCGAGTGTTTTTGATTAGGTTTTAGTGTAGACATTTTATAATGAAAATGCAACTTGTGTAAAATAGAAATTTTATTATCACTTAGAGATTCGTAATTTTATTTACAATACAAACACACACAACCATCCTAAAATTATAAAAATCTACAAAAAATATATCTTTACCGAAAAATATCAATTTTCGTCTGAACCAATCTTGACTAATGCACAAGAGTTGTTCAGAGCAATTACTCCATACTATAAAATCAGTTTTATTTGTTTAGGATAAAATATATCTGACATGTAACTGGGAACAAAAACTCTTTCAATAACATTCATAAAATGATTATAAGAATAAAAAATTACAAAATAAATATTATAAAATAGTTCTCATAACTCGGAATGGCGTTCAAGAATTCTGGTTTCCAAGTCTGCGTGCATTTTCTCGACCTTTCGCGAGTGTTTCTTGATCATTTGCTTTTGGTCCTCGAATTGGTCGAATTTATCGCCCGCTGCCGCAACCTGAGAGATCGAAATTCGTCCAATATATGAACAAAACTGCAAAAGTGGGGAGGTTGTTCCATATTTTTTTTTATTTCGCCATTGGATAGTATAGGAGCAGATCCATATCCTCATTTTTCAACGTTTACTCATAAATTACGAAGTTCTGTGTAAATTAATAAAAACCCTTAGTAAAAACCCTATAGAAGATTTTTTAAATACATGAACTCTCAACTTTATTATATTTTGAGTTTAGACGCACTTATAGCTATTTTTAAGCTATTAACTGTTCTTGAAACACTCCAGAGAACATAGACAAAGTAGTATTCGATTAGCGACAATGCTGGTAGAAAAGTGCTAAATGTATGGAAATGACACAATCGTGTTGACCTGATATTTCAAAAGCTTATGTCAATCCCATAAATTTTGTACTTTTATGCTAAGCATTATCAATGATCGAATGCTATTTTACTAAGAGCGGCTTATATCAACAAATGAAATATAGTTTAAACTGTAATTATTGTCTGGCACGGAACCATTATCCAGTTTCAGCAACTGTTAATTTTAAATCATTGAAGTGGAATTAAATTGTTTCAATTATATAACGTTTTATACAACACTAAACTAGATTTAATTTGTAGAAACAATCTGCCTTTAAATTTAACAGTTTTAAAAACTGGATATTTTTTCCGTGCAAAACAATAAGTTTATCGCTAAATAGCGTTTTATATAAGTTTAAACCAAATTTAATTTGTTGGTGCAAATGTCGCCTTTAGAGCCTCTGAAAAGATGGTATGTTCAAGGTATGTATTCCATGAAGTGTGCGAAATATTTTAACATTTATAATGAACTTTTACTCGCTTATTCAAAACATTAACAATGATATACACGTAAGGGTTAAATAAATGAGATTATATGAAAGAAAACTAAAGATAAATTAACGTTATAGTAGTGACAAATAATTTTACTTGATCCCCCTGGTGTATGATGGCAGATATTGCAGAGAGTTCAAATTACATAATATATCTACTGCTAAATAATCATGGCAAAATGATGACCAGCAACAACTTAACGGTTTATTATGACGTTCTCGTTGCGCACTTGAAGCTGTGGATTGGGCCCTACTTATGGCTATTTTTCCCGAAGATATGACATGAGGTACTTCAAACAAGGAGTGAACACAGTTATTCAATGTCAGTAACTTGATGGCAGTGACGTGCATAGAGTATTTGATCGAGGTAAGCGGAGTTCGCATAATTTAATTTAATTAAACATTATATTGTTCTCATAGGAAAGATAGAGAATGTAAAGATAGGAATGGTATGAATAGGAATATATCTTTTTTTTGTTTAACTTGAAGTAAGTTTTTCCAGACTTATTTATTGTAAGGGCATGCAATGCTTTCATTCGTCTATGGAATGAACGCTACTGCTTGATGATGACGCTTCTGATATAACAGTTGGAGAACTATGGAGATACGCGACAGTAAGCGCTCTTTTATTTTATAATTTACAGGTGTACGCTTGACCTGAATTATACCTGGTGGAAGGTGAAGATGAGTCCGACAATAGACAGCGCCCGCCCAACAAACGCCTATCTACTCTTAAAAGAATAAGATCATGGAAATATGACCTCTGGAAGCATATTCTACTCCTTAGTTGTTCGCATTATGAGTGTAAAAAAACGAAGCTTTTCGTGAGGATATATGGTACGTGCACCACATACGGATGTCATCCACCACCGAATATGGATATATTAAAATATATGGTACTATTACCTTACTGTGATGTTTGTCTACGTTGGTTATGTGCTCGGCTTGCAAATGGCGCAGTTTCAGCAACCGTGACTCGTAGTGTTGAAGTTCAATCTGCAGATAAAATTACATTAGTTATTTTAAGAGTCAATTATATATCCTTACGCTATATCCCTATTGGGGTGAGCAGAGGCATAGTGTGGCTGTATCCATTTTACGCATATATGTCGTGTCCAACGTGACCAGTAGCGCAGATGTTCTGACAGCAGTATTACAGATGACATTTCCATAAGATGCCAGATGGGCCTCGCAATGTTTTCTCTCACCGGTGAATTAATATCATGCGGCGCCTAATTTATTTATTTATTTATAAGTACACTTACATAGACTACATTAACACATAAAAACTATATAAGAACATGAAGAGGATATATTATGAATGCGACTATATTTATAAGTGTAGACTACATGCACAGAAGAAAAGAAAAATAAAAATACGAGTAACACAGAAAGATATGTATGTGACTGTAATCAGAAAATTTTTATAACAGAAATAAAAAAAAAATCAATAATCTATGGAACAATCTTCTCAAATAACATCTTTTTTTTAATTTGTATATAGTTTCGTTAAATATGTCGAGATCTATTGATCTCGACATATAATTGTATAACTTTGTCATTCTGCATAGGGGAGCATTTTGACCTAATCCAGACTTATATGGAAAAACTGGGAAGTACGTGCCGTGATTTGAATCTACAACTACATGAGTTTCTGCGCATGAAAACCGGTCCATTACATGATATGGTAGTCATTCTAAACATTCTACATTCTGACTAAAATCTGAATATCAGAAATAATTTAATATCCATAACAGTATTCGTCCTTTATTCTTGTCTCTAGCAAGTACCTTGGCCCGTCTAGGCCACTACAGAAATTTTTGTATTTTTAAGTCAAGAAGAATGTGGAAGCAGTATCCGAGAAGCTATTGTTTTATCTAAAAGGTTTTTTTTTAATTCTAGATCACTAAAATGCCTAGCATTAATTATTTGGTAATATAGTACAGTTCATGATAAAAAGAGAATATACAAGGAGTTATTGTTGTCAGTTTCAGTGAAATATGAGGTCGGTTGTTGGACTATGCTATGCTAACTTCAGATCGAATACAGTCCTTGCCGGGCTAGAACAATGTGTAAAGAAATTAAGAATATTTCTGAGACTTGTTTGTTCAGAGTCGCTAGCTGAATCTACTTCCCTTGTTGTAATTCCACTCGAGCGCCGTGCCCGTGGTTGCCAATATATGTGTACGAGTTGATTTGTAGTTAAAAATTCACAAAGTTTACCTTCAAGGAATCCAGTTCGTCGACAGTGAAGTTAGCAGCGACCGCCATGCGCCACAGCCCCTGCACCTTCGGCTCTATAAACTCCTTATTGTCTGGACCTTAATAATAGAAACCGTAACAAACTTTATTTTATAATAATACTAGAATTTTATCACGCTATATCTGTTTCGGGGTGAGCAGAGATACATTCGCGATTGTATCCACTTCACGCTTATGTGTCGTGCCCAACTTGACCAGTTGCGTAGCGGGTCGCCGTTCTCAGGGCACTTACTCATGAAATTTTAAAATTTCAGTAAATGCCATACGGATTTCCTCACGGTTATAATAAACAAAAAAAAAACTTAACAAAACTGCAATAGAAAAGTATACTCGAATAAACTAACACCTGAGCCACAGTTCCTCTCTGACGCAGCCTTGAGTTTGTTTCGACATTTAATTTCAAGGTGTACACACATCAATATATTAACAAAAATATACACAAAAAGATACATAAGCTAGCAAAGTTTCCACAAACAAATACGGCCATTATTATTAAGTTTTATTTGGAAGCCGCCCAAGCTGAGGTCTGTTCACACAGGGGTGCCCTTGCATTGTCATCGATCCTTATAATTTGCCTATAGCATTTTGAGCCGTCGAAAAAAAAATGTTTACATACCCCTCGCAGTAATCCTCTGCAATTTATCATATCCATCTCGCAAGCCCCTGTGTTTCTCTCTGATCATATTGGTCTGGTGGAGATAGTCTTTGTTTTTAATTTCATTATCTTCCTGATTTACTTCATTAAAATTGTCAACTTCTTCATCATTGACAGCATCTTATAACATATTTACAATACTTTACGAATCATAATAGTAATTATTAACAAACACAAATAAAATGTATCGAGAATATAAAGCAAAGATATATTGGTGACTGTATACACTTTTGCGCTTTTTTATGACTTGCCCAACGTGACCAATAGCGCAGTTGATCACCGTTCTCAGGGCACTTGCACATGATATTTCTTTTTAACGCTATGTGGGTTTCCCAGGATGTTTTCATTCACTGGTAAGCGTATGGTATATAAGCCCCTACTTAATCCGGAACAGCGAGCCCTATGTCGAGCATCGAACCTACGACCATACCCGTAACCGCGCATGGACACTAGACCATCACAGTTACAAAAAAATACTGCAGATATTATCTTCAGCCAATCATTTAATACATAAGAAGTACAGTAACAATCATAAACTCTGACGCAACCCAATTTAAAAGGCCAAATTAATTTTAGTATGAGCTAACTGTATAAAATTGTTCGATTAAATTGATGCTCTACAATAACTTATGTGGCGTCTTAATAATAGCTGAAGATAATGTCTGCTTTGAGATTTTATTAGTGAGTACTAACGAAACGTCGAGCCATAATTGAAAGTAAGTTAATTCTCGCATAGGAACCATTAAAGTATCTATGAGTGGTAATAGCGAAAAGTTTAAATATGTCAGTGAGCACAATTTCTTAGTAAATTTTAATCACATATAATCTAAATAGATGGGATCAGCTGTTATGACTTCTGTAATTAATGCAGAAAAATGCTCTTAAAGATATTTCAAAGTCTTACTAATATAGCTTAATTTCTCTATTCAATATATATTCGATTTTGCTGCTCATATTGTTATTATTAGCGAGTTTCGTCCCACTACAATGTAAAGGCCTCCCCTCATTTCACTATATTTGTGGAAGCCATAGGAAAGTATTTGGATATTTAACCCAGCACTATTGTCGAATACGAGCATAGATGGGCAAAATGTAATCAGATTAATAAAAATGATTAACGATTACATTTTACTTTTTTTTACCATTAATATGACTGCATTTTGCTCATTTATGTTTTAAACACTACAAAATACCAGATTGTATACACATTTATGATTTCTTAATATTTTAAATGGATTTAATCATGATTACAGAGCAAGAAAATCAAAATTACGACTATATTTTGCAATCGTTTATCATTAATCTGATTACATTTTGCCCATCTCTGAATGCGAGTTGGCGGGTGCGCACTGCGCACTATATGCAGAGACGGTGAATGCGGCAGCTTAGATGCTACCATCTGTGTGCATTCATTGCATTAATCCGAACATAGACTGCATGTAAAATAATCCAAATTTTATATGACAATGACTTTGTAATATTCAGGAAAAATAATCTATACTAATATTATAAAGCTGAAGAGTTTGTTTGTTTGTTTGAACGCGCTAATCTCAGGAACTACTGGTTCGAATTGAAAAAATCTTTTTGTGTTGAATAGACTATTTATCGAGGAAGGCTTTAGGCTATATAACATCACGATGCAACTATTAGGAGCGAAGAAATAATGGAAAATGTGAAAAAAACGGGGAAAATTATTCATCCTTGAGTGCTTCCATTGCGTGCGCTGCGAAAACGGTTCAAGATACTAAAAATATGTGTATGACAGAGTTATTCCTGTTAAAATGATCTAAAAAAAATGTCCGCGACAGTATATATCTATCTTTTAAGATTAACTTACTAGAACCGTTTTTATGGTAATCAAATTTGGTCGAAATTAATGCATTATTTGTTAAGAGTTGTATCAACGTAATAATATTAATCTTTATCCAAATAAATGTGTTGTTGATTAAGAGTATTTAATTGTGAACAAAATTGACATCACTTAATTTCAATGAACATCTTAGAAGATATTACAATAACTTATATAGCAAAACAACGTTTGCCGGATCAGCCAGTATGGAATATTTTTCTGATGTTTTTTAATAAAGTTATTGTGTCACTAAAAGGTCCATTTCATGTTGGGTTTTCAAAACGTATTTTATATCAATCCAATCTCATGTGAATTGGAAAATCTACAAAAGCAAAGCCCCAGGAATAGACTGCTAAACTATATAATCTGAAATTTAATTTGCCTATAAATCCTAAGTTTTATTTGCCTATAGAATCGTATTTCTAAATATAAAAACTTACTTTTATAACCATCCTTTTTGCCGCCATCTAATTCACCCAACAATTCATAATACTGATCAATCTTGTTTTGATGATGCATGAACTCTTCCTTCAGGGCAGCCAACTCTTCACTGGTAAAACCTGATGCTTCAGCCTTGGACCAGAGATGGTTTAACTTCTTATCTTTGAAGATACTCCTGTTAATATGGTCATCCATAGCAGAATTGAATGCCTGAGAACAGAGATGGGCAAAATGTAATCTGATTAATGATGAATGATTACAAAATATAGTCGTAATTTTAATTTTCTTGCTCTGTAATCATGATGAAATTCATTTAAAACATTAATAAATGATAAATGTGTATACAATCTGGGATTTTGTAGTGTTTAAAACATAAATGAGCAAAATGCAGTCATATTAATGGTAAAAAAACGTAAAATGTAATCGTTAATCATTTTTATTAATCTGATTACATTTTGCCCATCTATGCCTGAGAATAAAAGAAGATAATTGTGGATTACTTTTCTTATTAAACTTTAAAGTTAATTAGTACTAATATATTTTTTTTATTTGTTTGTTTTTATTTGTTTTAAGTTTTTGGCTAAAAGGCTTTCTTGGTATCTCTCAACTCCTTATAACATTTTTAAAACTAAAAAAATATGCATGTATTATGCTTCAACATCACATGCACAATTTTAGAAGATATAGTATGAAAGAATGATATTCAAATAAAAATAATTTGTATTACATTACATTAAATATTACAAGAAAAGGTGCCTAAAATAAAGTCATACAAAACACACATTACCATACAACAACAAATGTAAATGTAATGAAGATATATTATTTTTATTTCCTTACAATCTAATTATAGTTGCATGTAAATATAATAAAAAGTAATTTACTAGTTACACTAAGATAAATAAGATTTCATTGCCCGGCGTGGGGCAGCGAGCGGCGGGACCTGGTCCAAAGGATCGGACACGACCTCTCCCTGCCAGCAGTGATGTCGGCCATGCTGACAGGATATGACAACTGGAGGGCCGTGGTCTCCTTCTGTGAAGACGTCATGTCCCAGAAGGAGGCCGCAGAGCGAGAGCGGCAGAAGGCCGCTCGAAGAAGACACCGGGGTGCCGGCAATCGCCCTGGCACATCAGTACCAGCCGATCGGTCGATCCACGACCGGTTGGCTGATGCCTTTGGGGTCGCGGCCGCTCAGGGTGGGGGCCCTGAACGACTGGTTAGCGACCCTCGAGAAGTAGGCAGAGCATTGTGACGTGCTCTGCCTAAATACAATGAGCAGTGTCGGGGAAGATATCTTCCTCCGAGTTTGTGCTCAGCGGGCGCGGCGCGACGGGGCTGCGGCGAATTGATTACAGGTCCCGCGGTCGCCGTCAATGCGCAGAAGAAGTCACCTTGGGGTTTTTAGTCGGTACAAGTCCGACACACCTCGCTTTCGTGCAACCCCCCGTGCGACCGAGACGGTCCCATGAGGATTTTCCCCAAGTAAAAAAAAAAAAAAGATAAATAAGATTTAGCAACACTACTAAAATTGTTTCAACATTCATGACACTCTTTATAAATAATAGCAGTATCATCTAGAGTGAAACTTTAACATTCTTGTACATTTTCTATTATCAATATAATGTACAATGAAAGCCAGAAAATGACCACTTGTACATACAGTATTAAATAAGATAAGGACAGTTTCAAAGACATGTATACAGATAATAGTATTTCCATCTGTGTAAAGTGTTATGACCTTTGTCTGGAATGACAATCAAATTTTTATTACAATAACACATTTATCATTCATGTCTAGTTTTATGAGCAAAAACAGCATGTAACAGGGAGACTAGTTTATGTTTGTTATGAGTAATATTTTATAGGGTACTTTAAAGGTGAAAAAGTATACTGTAATACTCAGTTCAAACTTATTAGCCAGCACCTATCTCAAAGGCAATCAATTAGACAACAATGCACACAAACACCTCCTAAGCAACAAGACTGTCAGAGCCTGGAATGTTCTCCCAGAAGTTTACAAACAATCTCAGCTCGAAATGTGAACTAATTTAATTATCATCTGGATAAATAACCAAACATAATAAACAATTACAAACATAATAAATAAATAATTACACAGGATTAATAATAGAGTAGTCACCCTTTCAGGTTTGAATTATGTTTTCTTTCTATAACTACTATTATATTGAGGAGTGAAAAGCTATTAAGAGACATTTTTGGTGATATTCTGTAATATATATTTTCAGAACCAGCGTTTTCTACCAATTCCGAATATATATTATTACTAAATCACCAAAAAATGTTGTTAAGCCAAATAACATTTCAGCCCTCAATATAAATTTTAGAACATGTTAGGACTAAAATTAGCCTGGAAAAATAAAAAAATATAACCCCAATAGCGTTTTTACATACAGTATTATGTGTGCAAACAATTAGTTTTAACATCTCATTCATTTTCATATGTGTGTTCATTGGTTCTTGGTGATGGTTAGTTGGTTTGAACTTTAAAACTTACCTGACTGAAGCTTCAGCTTCAGCAACATTATCATAAGTTTGAAGGTAATTTCAATAATCTCTAGACATTGTTTACATAACTCATATAACCGAGACCTCTCATTGTGTTATATGTGAGTCAACATGATGGACACTGTCAATGAATATTTGTCCTTTGATAATCACTGTTGTTTTTGTACTATACAGTACTTACCATCTTGTCACTTTGAGTAGTTAGTGTAAATACAAAAAATCAACTTAGTCCTTAAATTGAAAAGTAAAAAATATATCCCTTTTTAGCCTATCTTCAACTGTTTTTTTTTTATGACTTTAAAACCTTGGACTTCCACCGTAAATTTTGGAGTAGAGGCAATATAGTATAGGCCTATAATTTCATACTTATTAATAGTAATTTAACAACCACAATCAGTCTTAATTTGAAGCTTGCTAGGAACCTTATGCAGTAGCTAAAATATCAGCCCATTTGAAAATTTTACAGAAATGTTGTTTTTAGCCGAAAGTGCTCAAAGCTGTAGCCTTCGGTGAGACATTATCTTTACGATCTTCATTTGTGGATATTTAATTGAGAAACCTTACAATGGCAATCCTGATAGTCATAGTAACATTATAGATGATAGTCAGAGGTTTAACTATGATATACACAATATAGTGCAGCTTTTGTAGATAATACTTGTCAACACTGATTTCAGAAGCACTCAGAATAAGTTTACTTTGGTTTAACATTTTATTTGCTTAACATGTTGCACAGAATTGTCAAATTTATAGATAATGTCATTAACAGCATGCACAAACTCATGCTGCACTGGGTTGGACATGTGGAGAGGATGAAGAATGAAAGAATGACAAAAAGATAAACAGTATGAATAAGAGTAGATGCAGGGGCCGAGGCTGGCTCAACTTATGTACATACATCAAATAAATAGAGGGATTTGAGAGATCTGGCAGAGGGTAATATCAAGAGTATGCAGGATCTGCAAGAGCACATGAAGGTATTGATTAATATTAAGGGAACCAAAGAGGTTTGAAGAAATGGAAAGAATTGGTGTTTTATTCCCTCCACTTATCATAATAAGGAATCCGCTTGATAATAGATATATAGACATATTATGTACATTAAGATTCCATTGACCGAGTCATATGTCAGCCTGCCTGATAATGGTGAATACAGTACTTGATATATATTTATACTTATAATTGTGCTGTGTATATTTAGGTCATGATTTATAATAGTTATATGGTCTAATTAGACTATGGGTTAATTAAAGCAAAGATTTTAACAGTGGCAAAAGTCTATTCTTACAAGAATCATCTCATTTTTTATATAAAATTCTTAGCACTACATCAGATGTAACTCTATTCTTTATATTTATTTTATTAATTTGGCAAACAACAACAGACAATAACCACAAAGCATAGCCAATTATAGAAATAGCTTTTTAAACTAAATTGCCACACATATAGAAATACATATTTACATATATTAGCAATAAATATTTTTATAATAACTGAGTTTTGTCACTCTTTAAATCTTTACTTAAGTTGAAATTCGTCTTCTAATAAGAGAGTCAATAAAACCAATTGTATCAACTTACGGAATGTTCTTTTTGTCTGGGTATATTGTTATCATCAAAATGTTCCCTTAATCCATATACATTCATTATGTTTGTCAGCTTTCTTCTCATTTCCGCTTCCTTTAGGCCTTCTTTATCACCTCCTTCACTCTTAAACCTTTTTAAAGTAATCTCTTCTTTATCTTGTATCATTAAATCACTGTATAATGATTTTAACTTTGGTTCTGTCAAACGCTAAAAACGAGAATTTACAAAATGTGAATTAAGCATGCATGAATGACGACACTTAATAATTTATATTTAATTATAAATAGTATTTAAAAGTTAACCTGTTGAGCTTTCACCCACAACAAATTAAGTTTATTCATCCTGAAAGGTTTTTCCAGCTTTCTAAAATCTACTTCATCCTTCTTCTTTTCATTGGCCGATCTTGAATATTTATTCTCACACAGCACACCGCATATAAATATCACAAATAAAAAATATATTTTATATGATAAGATACTCATATTCTTTTATTATATTTAGACTTACTACACTACTGTTACTAATTAAAATGGAGTCTATATCGTTAAATGTATTATTACTTTATTTTTTCTGTAATACTTTATTATACTCAGTACTCAAAAAATTATAATTTTAAAACTAATAATTGATAAGTCGCTCTAGAGTCTAGTCTGTCGACTTCAGTATACCGTGTAGTGATGCGCAATTAGCAAACAGTAATGACAAATAAAATATTTATTACACACGTATTTGAATATACGAAAAAGCAATTCAATAGGAAAAAGTCAATTATTTATATCAATTAATTAAAAAATGCAGTTTTTGGACTATATATAACTAAATTTAAAGCAGCATTTTATTTAAGGCATTCTCCTTTTTAAATATAGAATAAATTATGTATGTTTCCTTGCTTGCATTTCTTTTTATCTCATTACTATTATAGGCTGCCTTGTGGTGTATAGGCTCAGATATGCGTCGCGGTGAGGTGTGTCTACGGTAAGTATGAATTTCAAAGATACAATACCAATTGTATTTTTTTTTTACTTCTAAATTACAAGAATAATAAATCATAATATAAAGACTCCGAAGCTATATGCCAGGCTTATGGGCAGCCAGTGATTTCGAGCAAACAATTAATATAAGACATTAAAACAAATATGTCATAATATGTTACACTTTATATATCTTTTTTTATTACTGAGATTTTTATTACTGCCTGCTCTTGACCTCATCTTACGTTATGGAAAGTGATGATAAGGCTGGAGGAGTGATGATAAGGATGGAGCGCGCTCTCCCAACAAATACCAATTACCCGTCGTTTGAAGATTCCAATGTCGTAAGATATTGGAAAAATAGACGCAGGAAGCGAATTCCACTCCTTGACGGTTCGCAACAAGAAAGGGTAGGAAAATGTATATAATTTTTTAAATTTTATTTCCATTAATATCGTTATTAATTTATTAAATAAAAGTGTTATCTAACGAAGATATTATATTATTGTTGTCATTCAAATACATTATTATGACGAAAAATCATAAGGTTTTTTAAGGCTTTATTACAAGGACTGGTTCTTTGTGACTTTGCCGATGTCAGTGTGTTGGCTTCAAAACGAGGAAAGTTGGTCGGCTATGCATTTTCATAACAATGAAGAAAAAATGATTACTGTAATATTACTTGCTAATTATTAAAACCACTTTTTACATTTTTGGATATTAAACATCGCCCATCACTAAGAAGTATCGTATGATGACTGATGAAAATGCAACGTTGCCAATGTGAATATGCTAAGTTACCTAATAATGTGTATTAAAATTTTCCAGTTCGATGATAAATATTCAGTTTCCCTGCGGAATTTACAATGAATTAAAAAATCAGAAGAAGCAATAGCATAAAACCACGAGTGGATACTTTATAATAATTAAAAAAACAACATATATTATTGCTATGCTATATACGCGTCTAAAATATTTTTTGAATCTATAGCACTTGCCAGTAATGACAAGTACTGGCTAGTGTGACCAAACTTAATTAAATCCTGCTATTGTAGTAGGTGCGGCTCTTAGTTTTTGATAGATTGCTTCACAGGTTAAACAAAGACATAAAAGTTTTTTGGACAATTTCCTAAATAAATTAATAAAAACTTATTTCCAGGGGTTTTTCATAACGGTAGTAAATATTTTAAATGAATCTAAAAAAAGTGACAAAAAAAAGAATACAAAGCATTATCTAATATTTCATATTTAGTAACATGTAAGTTATGCTATTACTGACAATGATGATAAAGAGTTTTATAACTAATAAATGTTTTATTTCATTTTATATGTAATCCAATAAATCTTATTTGTAATTTCGTGTTTTTTTAGTAAAGGTAGGGCATGATTTTTGTAAGAAAGTGCAGTTTTTGGATTAAAACAGCTAGCATAACTAATGACAATGAAGTTTTTTTTATTATTGTTTTAAATAAGGATGACTGTTACGCTCTTTCATACCCTTATCATAGTGATAAATCGATTTTCCGAGACTTGAATTACTTATCTTCATCAAATTAAGTAATTTGTATAACTATAATGGTGTTGGTTATATGTTTATATTATTTATGTTATGATTTAGTTTGTGTGTTTGTTCTCGTTCTTACTTTACTAATAACTCTTTACATGTCTGTAACGTGTATTTTGTTGTAGTACATCATCACAGCATAATAGAACAACATCAATATAATTTAAATTTCTAGTTAATAAATCACTTTTCTTCCAATACCATAATCATCATGTAATAATGTGAATAACCAACATCTTTAATATTTTTAACAGTACACATTAATACAATTTGTATGCAGTTAAAATGTCAGGAATATTAAATACTCTTTTTAGGGTCTTAGGGGGATTATTTGGTAGGAGCTAGCAACATTCAACTCTATACAGCAAGGAATGCCGGATTTGTCTATTTTATTTTATTAATTAGTTTTTGTGACAGTTTTGATTTGTGATTGTGAATACAAAGAAATATGTACGTTTTGCTGACACTGAATTTGCGCCAAAGATAGTAATGGTGACTGATTGAAACGCGTGTTTACAGCTCGAGTGTTTAATGTAGTTTATAAGTTTTATTTCTTATTCTACCGTTGTGCTGGGTGGTTGTGTTCGACGTAATAGAGTGCATTTACCGTAACAGTACCAATTTGTTTAGTTTGCATTTTTTTCCACGAATTAAGTGTTATATTTTGCTCGCCTGAGAATACATCTGCATCGGCGGAGTGAGCCAGTATTATAGGCCTGCAGGAACACTTTCTCTCGCTGATTTGTTGCGAATATCGTTACTCAATAGCGCGTTGTGCAAAGACTGGTTTTCCACTCGATGTTTTTTAACGGTAGTGCGTGAGCTGTGACTAGGATCGGCCGTGTGTGTAATGTGTATTGTATTGGTGTGATGGTGGAACGCGAAGGGATGAGACGCGGTGGTTGTGGCTGGGGCGGCGGCGTGCTCGGCCGTTGGTCGCTCAGGAGGCTGCTTCTGGACAGTCCACTTGTGGGCAGAAGGCTTGCGCATACAGGTAACATATTCAATTCACACCATAATACTTACAGATCTTGAATATTTTTAGTTTCTATTATGGACCCTGTTGGGCATTTCATTTCAAGTTAGGCATTTTTAGGCGCACATCTCTTATTAAATTGGGATTAGGAATATGTTTTATACTGTTAACAAAAAAATTGTGTTAAATTTTATTATAAATATAAAAGATTTGTTTATCATAGATCAAAAACAAATATTAATGATTTTGTTGGGTTCATAAACAAAGATAAAAGCTGCACAGGTTCTGTAAAAGTGATATATCATTATGAGATATAGTATTGTAGTATTACAATAATTCCTCCTCTGTCTACCAACACCTCAGCTCATTTTAAGAGGAGGGCTTTCATCTCAATTTCAACCTTAATTTTAATACAATTATTTCTCTAATAAGAATTGTTAAAAATATAAATATTCACAGAAAAGAAAAAAAAAACTAATATGCGAAAATGTAATGTGCTGTGAGTGTAAATGTAATTGTTTTTAAAATATGTGAATTTCCTTTAGTAACTCATATATCATACTAGCTGTCCCGGCAGACCTTGTTCTGCCCTATTTCTCTAAAACAAAGTCACATTGTTTTTTTTAATGTTAATAGCTATTGGCCTGTCGGCTGTTTTTTGAAAATTGTTTGAAGGAACCTGGCCTTAATGCTATATCTATAAAAATTGACAAATATTGACATGAATATTTATACGTCACTCAATAATTGTTTTGCCTTCCCGGAACCCGTCCACTAACATTTAAACTTTATGCTATGGTGTTAAACTTCAAATTGACTTATAACAAATATTTTGTATGAGAATATAGAAAAGTGTTGTTTTTAGACTTTTTCAGATATTTTTTTAAAATCTTCTCTCTGTTATAACCTTCCCCAGACTTCTACAAACACAACAAAAAAGAAATCAGTCAAATCTGTTCAGCCGTTCTCGAGTTTCGCGCTTATCAAGACATAGCTGATCTGGCAAACGTAGTTTTGCTATATAAGTTATTGTAATATCTTCTATGATGTTCATTGAAATTAAGTGATGTCAAAGACAATTTTGTTCATAATTAAATACTCTTAATCAACAAAACATTTATTTGGATAAAGATTAATATTATTACGTTGATACAACTCTTAACAAATAATGCATTAATTTCGACCAAATTTGTTTACCATAAAAACGGTTCTAGTGACTTAATCTTAAAAGATAAACATATACTGTCGCGGACATTTTTTTAGATCATCTCAAGAGGAATAATTCTTTCTTACATATATTTTTGGTATCTTGAACCGTTTTTGCAGCGCACGCAATGGAAGCCCTCAAGGATGAAAAATTTTGCCCGTTTTTTTCACATTTTCCATTATTTCTTCGCTTCTAATAATTGCATCGTGATGTTATATAGCCTATAGCCTTCCTCGATAAATGGTCTATTCATCTCAAAAAGAATTTTTCAATTCGAACCAGTAGTTCCAGAGATTAGCGCGTTCAAACAAACAAACAAACAAACTCTTCAGCTTTATAATATTTATATATCATATTTAAAAAAAAACACTGTAGTCAGAAATAAAGGCTGGTATTTATATTAACTAGCTTTAGTATCCTGGCATTGCTCAGGTAGAAATCATTTACCTCTAGTGGGTTGATTTACAAAAATTTTAACATTATATTTTTAAATTCAAATTAAAAAGCTAAATACCATGTTTCAAATATTGTATTTACATTAAACTAGACATTTTTTTTAACAAACTTCCATCACTTATGTTACCCTCTTTAGGATTGATTTATTGAAAATGTTGAAACTCAGTTTTTATTTCAAACCATATTTTGATAATCTTATAACTCTGCCGTATTTAAGAGAAGAGTGAATAGGCATTTGTTGGACAGACATGGTTTATCCTCAAACTCATTTTCACCTTCCACCAGGTGTGTTTGAGGTCAACCATCTGCCTAGAAATCATAAAATAAGCTAAAAACCTGTTTTCATAGTACTTACTCCAAAAAGGAAGGCTTTTCAACCTAACTTTAATCTCCCATTCTTCCTCTTTAGAGGTGAAATATCAGAACATCTGTTTAATGAGTGCTTATATTGTTAAAAATCCTTATTTGTAACTGTCTGATGCTTGCTACAGTAGTGTAAGTTCTATATTGATTGATAAAATGTCAGTCAAGAATGGGTTTTAATACATATAGATGCTATCTGGGAAACACAAATAGAGAAAATACTTATAGCTACTTAAATACAATAAATTTGACAGATTTTAATTTTTTTTTTGGCTAAAATCCATAAAATATCATGTGAGATTGATCAGCATTGTGGCTTAATCTTGCAAGTTATGTGAAAACAGACAGTACAATTTCAGCTCATTTAACCAATAAATTAAGTCAGCTGAAAAGAAATAATACAAAAAGCGCTATAGCAGGATACTGGCCTAACCATTTGTTTCAACTGCTTGCCTGATAATAAATAAATAAATAATCACTTTGAAATATCCTCTCAAATGTGTTATTGTTTTGTTATGATATTTTGTTTTTATTTTTTACATATTCAGGGAAGTATATAGAAATATATAAACAATTAAAAAATTACAAAAAGCAGCAAAAGTTGCACAAAAAATAAAAATTGTTTCATGAAAGATGGCTCAATTGTATAAAATATTTTGTTTTACATTACAAAATGATGATGTTTCCCACTTAACTAATTACAATTTAATTATATTTGCAATTTAATATGTATTTCTAATGTATGTTTGTGTATTTATTTTTATCTATGCTTAAACAAATTAAATAATAATTACCATTCTTTATGGCTTTAAGTAATCCTTATTTGTTAAATTAAAAAAGTACATAATATTATTGCAGCATTGTAGTTCCATAATAGTATAATTTGTTAACCTAGCTTGAATTTAGCCAGGTGTGGCGTATACTCAAAATTGACAAATTTTTAAACAAACTTTTAACCCCTATTTCATCCTATTAGGGATAGAATATACAAAAATCTGACCTTAGTAGGTGCTTATGTCATAAAAGAACTGAATGTAAAATTTTCATTTTTCTAGTTTTCATAGTATATCAGTCAGGGCATGTCTTCATATGTATATAACACCATATCTCTCGATAGACTAATGTTATATTTCAATAATAATTATTATATGCCTTGCCCAATATAAATAGCAGTCAAAGGAGCAATTTACTTGGGGAAATATTTAATTAATTTATTAAATAATAATTTTTCCTTGCAATGTTTTCTGTTGTTGACAATAGAGTTGTTTGTTGTTAACCTCATCAGGGGTATCTACATGTATGTTTACATTATAATCTAAGGTTTACATATAGTTTTTATTTTTATTTTCAAGAGTAATTAGCTAAAATTTTATCAGAATATTCTACAAAATTTCTAAACAACAAAAAATAAATGTTACAAAAAAATAAATAAAAAGAAAATAAAAAAAAAATGTTAAATGTTATGTTGTTGTTATGTTGTGTTGTGTGTTATGTTGTTGTTGTTGTTATGTTATGTTATGTTGTTGTTGTAAGTACAAGGGCATTGATAATTGAATATTCTATTTCAGTGTTCAGCAAACTTATTAGCTAAAGAGCCAATTATGAATATTATAATAATTTAAAAAAATGTGAACCAAATCTGCTTGTTTAGTAAACTTTTATTACACTAAATAAGAAGTAAACTAAAAAAAACTAAATTTCATATTTAATAAAGATTTATGAATGCCAACAATGTGCTTGCATCTCCTTGGAAAGTTTGAGTAAGTCAGGTTATTATATTGTTTTTAATTTTAGGCGTGATTCCAAGTCCTTATGAATAAAACAACTTCTGAGTTTACTCTTGAAAATGTTTACTCAATGATAATGTTCAAAATTGTCCATGAAGAGGTTAAACTCAAAAAATTATTACAATAAGTCACAGAAGAGGATTTTAACTTATGCTTTTCATTGGACTTAATATCAGCCCATTATGAACTAAAATATTACAGCTTTAAGCTCACTATTAGAGATTTAAATAAAAAAAAATACATATCAACTTGATTGCTCCTCATAGGAGTTGCAAAACTGACCTACATTACCAGACAAACAAGTGTACAATAATTTACTGTGATGTTTAGATTACTACACAGATAAATTGTTTCCTAACAATGGAATGATGTTTAGAGTGGCTTTGATGTATATTCTGAGCATTAGTTTAATTGTGAAATTTCTGAAGTGCTATATACTTTGCTTGTGACACTTTATCACACTTGTGCTCTGTTCATGAGTATTCTGAAGAGTTACTTAACCTTGTTCCACCCTCCCCCTTTCATAGTAGAACCACATGCATGGGCTTACGAAGTCACTGCTACATGGTCACTCACATGCCTGCTAGGACTAAGAAGTTCTCTAACTCTTACTGCAGCTGAGTCGTTAGGCTTTGGAATCCTCTTCTGAAGATCGTGTTCCTATCATCCTATGATATTCGGTCCTTAAAGAGAAGCACGAAGAGATATTTGTGCATCCAGCACAATCTCTGTGACTATTGACAGTTTTTTACTGTTGATAGTTGTTGTCATTTTTGGCCTGCACCATACTTACCATCAGGCGTGGCGTGGTAAATGTGTTGTATCAGAAAAAAAATTGTGACCATAATTCTACCATAAGGGCATCAGATGATGAATTTTCTTATAAATAATACCTCTCAAGAATTCCAAATGAGTCTGTCTGCATTGATGCAGTGTCTTGCATTTGAATGATTTTCGATTGAGTTTTTATTACCAAGGGTACCAAGTAAGCTGAGACTTCACTTCATACAAAGCGTTTTGTCACTCATTTTTTTAAGAAACCCTGAATGTAATAACTTAGGAAAATAAAAATAGGTTCCAATGCCATGAGTCAACTATCACAGACATTTGAAGCAGAAATTATTATGATAGTAATTACTGCACTGAATTTGATGGCTATATGTAATTAAAAATCTTAATATTTATAATAAAAATCAGTTCATTTAACTGTAGGAATAAAAGTAATTTTATGTAAATATTTAATTGAACTATAAAGTAAGGTAAGTTTTCTTAAAATTAATGAGTAATGGATAATTATATTGTAAAAACTATATTCTGTATCATTATCAGTTAATTAAAGGAAATTTTTGCTATAAGGTTAAATGTGACTCATAATACTGTTCATAAATTTCGTAAGTAATTATTGTCATTATTGAAGTACATTATTATAAGCTTTTTTAAAACTTTAGTGGATACTATTTTAAAAGATTGTCACAGACATCTTATATTTGCAACATTTTCAAATATAATTCCAACATAATTAGCTTCTTTAGTAAATTGTGTACCAAGTTAAGGAAAATATAATATTAAATATTTTAATTAGGATCATTCATGTTAAGTGACACCTGGGGAAGTTTTAAAATCTCCATATATTTGTCTTTAACTGGTTGATGTTGTGACAACATATATTTATTTATATTACAGAAAGTACATCATGTGTCATCATTCAGGCTTTGTAAATGAGTTTGTTGTTGTTTGAATTTGGTTTGAAGTCATTCATTATTGATTTTCAACCACAAACTGTCATGCTGATTTGCCTCAGCCTGTCTCATTTTGAGATCACCTTATGCATATCAAGTTAAGCATGGTTACACTCTCGCCGCCCTAGCCGAGGTCCATACAGAAAAGGATGTCCGTGCGTTGCTACTGACCCAAAAATTTCACTAACTAAAGCTTGCTCCATATGCCTGACGAAATTGTTTAAAGTTTAAAGAAAACCTGTATTTAGCTATTACCATATATAAAAGTTTAGAAAAGATACTAAGTTGGAAGTTGTAGTAGTTTTCATTTATTTTCCTTACTTGTTTAAAGTGTTTACTTGTCCTCTATACTGGCTTAGTGCCAAAGATATTTAAATCCCGTTTCGAGCTGGTCACTCATTATGTATGAGTAAACAAACACAGGGGTCTTATGTTTATGCTGTATTTTTGTAATGCCATAAAAAATGATTAATTATAAATTGTGTGCCTGTCATTGGGTCGGCTAGCACCATAGACATGTAATAGACTGCCAATGTTATATGTTATCATCAAAAAAGATGATAATGCTGTCAAATGATAGTATAGGCTAGGTTGGTTGTCTTAGATTGAGCAGTAGAGTTAAAGAAATTGCTTCCCGAATGAAACAGAGGTAGTGCATATGTGTCCTACAAACCGCTTGATATGTGGTCCTGAGGAGTGAGACTTTTTTGACTCTACTTCATAGAGATGGCACTTGCACAAGGGTTTACGTTCACAGAGGTACAGGAAGAAATACCGACCCCCAGGCCTGAGTTGCAATGAGTAGAGGAATGTTTCGCAAGCTAGTAAGATTCTTGCCGACCGGGGCTACAACCTTCACTTCGGCCTTGATGCTCCTGCAAGCAATATTTTTGAACGAAATATTGACTGGTTCGATTATCCATAAGCACAAGTGCGAAGACCGTCATAGTGGCTCACTTCGGCCTGTGGCATTAAGAGTTTACGCATGTCCAGCTGGTCATACAGCAAGAGGTCTTCGATCATGGTATTTGTGGTATTATGACAACACAATTGTCACTACATTTCATACCTTGTCGTTCGCTGCTGTTCTTGAATGCTATGCTCGCCATCAGGTACGGTCTAGTCTATCGAGACAGCATAAAAAAAGAATAAGTTATCTCACTACTGCTCCTGTAGCACTACGCGTCGTTCTTCTTGATAGTTTTCAGGAATCCTCTATTGATGTAGGCGGTTTCAATTGCCGAATCAGCTGTTCTGCTCAAGCGTATGTAATTTATGTAAGGCTGTTTGTATCTTTATCTATCCGTCGGCGTCGACACATCGTAGCATCAATAATATTTCCGTTTCAAACTGATAAGCGCGTTTTCTATAATCGAACGTTATGAAGTTTATAAATATGCGCGCAATTTATCTCCAACCACGTGCTGTGATAATCGGAGTCCACAGACCAATCAAATAGACTTTTTTTACGATTTACTGGTATACACTAGTATAATAATTATTATACTAGTCAACGAACAGTTTTCTACCAACATTAACTAACCTATCAAACCGTTCGACAGAATCATCGTTGTATTTGGTCATACGACATGGGCGTTGCGCAGTCTATTGTATGCGTCTATGGTTGAGTGCTTACAGTGTGTAACGTAAACTAAGAAGGTTGTTGTGTTTTCATATTTAGTTAAATAAATCCGATTCGAACCTGATGCTAAGTCCAATGCATTCCAAGAACTGATAAAGATTTCAGATATGCAAGGTTGTGATAAATTGTGTTTTAGTCCAAATGGATAATATACTGATTACCTTGACTTCAATTGCACTTAGTGGAAGGGGAATAGTAGGTCGGTGATGAAAGGTATCAACACCTCTTAAAGGGCCGCGACCTATATTGATTTAAGGGGACAGATGTTTACCAACGGCAAAGTTAAATCTGTCCCTAAATCTTTTCGTTAGAGCAATGTATAGAACTTACATAGTTTATGTATACGGAACCCTGGGTATTATGAGAGTTCGACTTGCGCTAAGCTGGTTGTTTTTTATAGTCAAAGTAGATAGACTATTTTTTCAAAAGTCCCTGAAATAATTTTGTTTTAAGTTATTATCATATTCAACGCGAGACAGACCGCCGGCAGTCGTTAGTTAAAAAATAAACATTGCATTGACTTACGTGACATGTAAAATTATCGATATTTTTACGTCGTGATGCCATTGTTGTTTCTTATCATATTAATTGCTCTTTGTTATAAAAAACAGTCTTTTAAAAACATGTAAAAAATTCATATTGCATTCGAATAGTCATAAATATGCAGTCCATGTACAGAATATAAACAAATCGTGGTCGAAATATGATTATTTCTGATAAGGAGTACAACAAATTGTGGGGACTTGTAACATTTTGGAATAATGTATCATTCCAGGTGAGCGTACATTACACATGAATTCGCACTTTTCTTGAAAAGATTAGATAGTGGAGCGACTAAACAAAATAATAATTGAGATCAGTCCTTACATGAATGACAGTAATATAGAGACAAAAAGATTAATTTTGCTGTTGTCAATTCAGAATCGAAGACATTCATCTGACCTGCACCATTTTAAAGTCGGACCATATTCATGATATACCCTATTGACTGTAAAAATATTTATCTAAATTGGTTGATAAATAGCGGTATAATGGCTGAACATATATACAATAATATACATTGGTATACTGATCTTCTCCTTTTTCAAGTCGATTACAAATTGAATACACACTTGAACACATACTTGCAGCGACTTTTTAGTTATTAATTATTTGAAGAAATGTTTTATGTGAGTGTTCGCATTTATTCGCAAATCTGTTTTACGACGCTCCTGGTGGTAAGTTGATATTCAAGCTATATATTTTTTCCGCTGAAGGTGCTAATCGCCATAAACGTGGTGAAAAGCAGATCGTCGCCTAATGACATTACGACAATGCTCAGAAAACCTTTCCTGTTATTTTATTATTGATTTATAGTCTCATTTCAATCTCTTGTCGTATTGGACGTTTGCTTCATACAGCTACATTTTATACATACACAGGATTGAGATTGTATAGAAATTAGATTTTGAATGTTTCAATTTACAGGCATTGTGCGTCTGATTGTAAGTTACAATTTGTAACATATATTACACAGATATGTTACAAGTCAATCTTCATCGATAGATATCTGTATTTATTTATGTATGATATAACCTTTTT
This sequence comes from Automeris io, assembly GCA_036320925.1. Taxonomy (NCBI): domain Eukaryota; kingdom Metazoa; phylum Arthropoda; class Insecta; order Lepidoptera; family Saturniidae; genus Automeris; species Automeris io. Next base: position 4,635,029 of record JAUDJH010000027.1, read on the forward strand.
GTTCAAGTCTGTTTGTAGGTTTTTAATTATGAGACCACGTTTCGAATAAATGGCACAGGTTTGAATCTTCTCACCGTTTTCCTTGCTTTTCTCTTCTAGCTGTATCCGTTATTCTTTATATTTATGACAATATACAACTAACAGGTGCAAAATTATGGCTCCTATGTCGATATTTTATCTATAAATTATCGCTACATTTTTAGATAATTAGCGTACGACTGTCTTTTAAAAATATTTTAATAATAATTATATCTCATGATATTTAATCGATATTAAACAAAATGTTGATAAGTCACATTACTTATTCAAAAGTCATTGTTATTATAAAGAGATTTGCATAGGTAGAAACTAGTGGCGTTGCATTTTGTGTACCTACATCGTTAGTGAGTCGTCGTGATGATAGATATATAAAAAAATATTAAGTTAAAGAGGTGTAAAAGATTACGAAGGCGGCCGCCCTTAAATAGTGATGTAATTGCCCTAGAATTTGATCTACGTTGTATTTATTCAGTAATTTTAATGTTACAATCAACAGCCTTTGATTTGTAAAATAAATAAAATGAAGAGAAATGGTGTTTTATTCTGACTACCTACTCCAATAGAGAATCGTCGTCATTATAGATATACAGGCTGATTTTATAGATAAGGGAGATATTTCAGATTACGATAAGTTGTACCTTTTTGCAACTATTTTTTTTTTCACTGGCTCATGATACATTTACGTAAAATTGTTTCTATTATTAATTATAGACATTTAATTTAAGTTTTAGATGTATCAATATTACTAATGACTTTTGAAGCGTATTTTAACATTTATATTTTATTGTTGCAGGTAAATTTTTATAATTCTGTTCGCTGTAAGAAGAGGTAACTTACCTACGAGTTTTATTATTAAATACGTAATCATCTTAAGATGTTGGGGAAGTACTAAATTTCTCTTATCACTTCGGAATACGTTGTTTTAGAACAATCCTTTTGACGATGTTGACGTTATTTCTTTATATTATTTGTGCAACACTTTTTGCGATTTAATTCAACTTTTGCCGGATACGATTTTAGTATTTATTACTAATTAATCATATACATTGATACATTATATTTTTATTATATTATATACATTGATCATGGCCCCACAAATTTACAGTTTTATCCAGTATATTACTTATGTAATAGTCTTGCTTTGAAACGTTTGAAAAAATTAGCATAGATTTTAATAAGTTTCTGTTTAAACTACAAGAAAATTAAAATTTATGTTTTATTCATGTTATAACTTGACCGGTGATGAAGGAAAATATGATAAACACATTTAGACGCTCAACTACGCAGTGAGGATGAAGTAATTTCACATAAAACTAATATTTACGACTGTAGCACGCATTCAACTATAAACGCAGTTTTCGTAACTTGACCTTAACATTTTTATTAAATTTATGATTGAAATATTAATTAGAATTTAAGAAATATGTTGTCGATAAATATTTCAATAAAATAACACTATTAATATAACGTTTATTCCTTTCTATTATTATTTAAGTCTCATGCATACGATTTAAAAAGAGGAAATTATGAGCTGGTGGAAATTATGGTTGATTTTGTGACAACGAAAATCTGATATTTATTTAAAAAAAAATTTAGTTTGATAACTTTTCTGCTTGAACTTAGATAAAATAGTAATGAGTTTTTGTCTATTTTAAAAGGCGATCAGCTGCGTTACTGGTCACGTTGGGCACGTCATATAAACGCAAAGTCGATACAGTCACTCATATATGTCTGTTCACCCAGCAAGGGATATACCGAGACGATATATTATTATTAAAAAGTTGTGCCGTGGTGGCTGCCGGCAGAATAGAATAGCATCCCCCTCTTGTTGCTGGGGTGTCGTAAAAGGCGACTAAGGCATCTCTTTAACACCGCAATTCAACCAGGTGTTTAAAGAAGGGAAAACTCGACCAAACCTGCATCCCGCTCCCTCCCGATCGTACTGGTTCTCCATTCCATCGGGCCTGAGGGAGCTCGGACGAGAGAGTGCTTTTCTGGCTGCGCGTCCAGCTATGCACTTAAATATCTCCTGCGCAATTGACTGTTTCCGAAAACTGGACCACGATTTTCATAATCGGCGTTGAAACAGTCGCCGTGGCCGAAACCGGCTAGGAAATCATCATTAAAAAGTTGTAATTTTGCATTTATTGAGTTTTATAACATGGCGACGATGGCAATAACTGTGCAGTAATCTGTCGTGCAGTAGGTGCATTTGTGCAAAGTACGATTGGAGAAACGTGCCGTGAAAATTCACCCCAAGAGCTACGAGATGATAAAAGAAAATTAAGTAGTAATCTTTGCCTAGAGAACTAAAGACGCCATTTGCGTTATCAGCATTGAGTTCTCACGACGATTCCGAATATTATTTTTATCTAATCGCCGCGTTATCTTTGAGTACTGTTGACAAAATTCAATGTTATTATGTGTTTGTAATCGGGGAATCGCATCAGGTAATCATAATAACTAAACGGAATCGGCGTAACTTTATGTTAGGACAGATGTAACGATTCTTCCTGCAGTAGACTTGAGGAAGTCTGCTGTCTGGATAAGGGGAAGGCGGTGCACGGTATCCGGCGCGCTGTCTGAGAAAGAGGTTTTGGTGGGTTTTTACTCTTACCCCTCCCAGAGAGGTAACCTCATCAAGGCTTTTTGTTCCCTGGGCGTCTGGATAAATTTGGTTTTCTAGGCCCGGGTGGAGCAATCAGAGGGACACCCCAGGGTTTTTTAGTCAGTAAGACACACCGGGGTCGCTGCCCTCACAGCGCCTCTGATGTAATCTCTCCTATGAAGGATTTTCCTCCGGAATACAAAAAAAAGGTTTATCGATTCTTAAGCTATTATATACTAAGTGTGAAGATTTTCTAAATAGCAGATGTAGCCTTGGGTTTATTTCAGTGTTTCTTCTCAAGAGAGACGCTTCTAAAATGCTTGTTGATAACTGTTAAGAGTATTTCTTTGGCGGTCTAGGTCCCGTAACCATAGAGGTGCCCTTGCGTTGCTATTATACCAACCGATACAGTTCGCTGGCTGAGCAGCGCTATAAGCACTCGCTCTTCTCGCCCGGCGAAGTTGTAAAAGCCCTCAAAGGAATGTTGGTCTGTCAAAAAAAAAAACTGCTGTAAGATGTTGAATGCAAATGTTGAATGAAAATGCAAATAGAACATAGGCCTGAAAACTTTATTTTTGAGGTTTAATATTCCTCTACTGATCTTTGATTTTCAATTAATAATAATAATATATCATCACTCTGTATCTCTTTCGGGGTGAGTAGAGTTACTGCATCCACTGTAGTAGCTGTATAATTTTTACTTCGTTGTTAAAATACGATAAAAAGTTTAAAGTTGTTATACGGAGTAGTTAAACAAGATACGTAAAATCTTTCTTATTATGAGTTTAAGAGAAAAATTACTTATTTTGTAACAAATATTAATTAAAAGAAAACCGGCTAAGTGCGAATCGAACTCGCACACCGATGGTTCCTTGCAAACTTGTAGAGATATAAGTTTATATACGCTACAAAAACAGTTTTCGAAATTTTCCCTATGCTTTTGCTAATTTTCATAGTTTTGTAAGTGAAATTAGACATAGTTAAGGCAATATATTAATGCATTCAATGCATTCTGTTTTAATGCGTTTCAATCTAAAGTAATAGAAGTGCAAGTCATGAAAAACCTGCTACTGTAAACAAATGAGACACTAGTTGTTACGTCATGATGTCAACTACGATAATGGGTTACACGGTGCCTTTGTTATCCTAGACAATGGCTCACATAACACTACTTGGCTTCTGTTGCATAAAGATCTACCAGAACACAGTTAGACAGACACCTAGCTAGCAAGGTGTCTAGCTACTTCCTTATCTAAAATTATTGTATTATTTGTAGAACGATTCAACTCAATGATTTCTTAGGGATATTTACCTCCATGATTCACATATATTTAAAACTTTGATAATGATGTTAAGTAGTGATTTAAAAGCATCTTGTAGCCGCTTAGTATTTACTGTTACAAATAAGGCCGTAAATCTTAAAATACAAAATATTCATTATCTACTAGCAAACCCGGCGAACTTCGTTTCGCCACCAGATGGCTTCGTTTTGGTTTTTAGTTAGCGTTTGAAAGAACGTGCGCATAATAAATGTCACATGAAATTAACTGAGCAGAGTACAATGAGTAGCTGTCAAACAATGTATAACGCATCGGCGCCATCTACTTAAAATACTGGTGCGATCTGCTCCACCACCATGCAAAACCATATTGGTTTGTAGGAAACACTATGTATCAGACATGGCGCTGTATGTGAAAAATGATTTTTCCCGTTTTCCTGCTTTTCTGTTGAAATTACTCCTGAATTTTGTTTGCTATTAACCTCACGGAGCCCTAGCCCTTTTTCCAACGAATGCAAAACCGTGGAAATCGGTTCGTGCGTTCTGGAGTTATAGCGTCAGGAAGGAAAACCGGACTTATTTTTATATAATAGATGATGGAGATTAAGATAAACTGCTTTAGACTGTTACCATAAGCGTACCATGGTTCACTCCATTTTCGAAAAGCCCCACGTCGTAACCCAGAGGAAATATTGCGGGTGCAACCTTATTCCACAACTGTTCGATAAGAAAGTTCTAAAAAAAACCATTGTTCTTGCGAGCTGTTGAGGCTAAAGTGAAGGTAGGGATGAATTGAGAGCCAACCGAGCAAAGTGCGCCCTAGGGATGGGGATGAAGGCACAAGATCGAAGAATTCTTCAGAACACTCCTTATTGTAACACGATGAAATACGCAGAGGGAATGAAGACTTCCAAGCTGCGAGTTAATGTGGGATCATCGATATACGAATGCCACGTCTTTGGATGGACTCAGAATGATTGAGCTGATAAGCAAAAGAACCGCCGAACGCATGAGAACAATAGTCCATATGCGGATGAACTTGTGCTTTATACAGCACACGCCGTTGCCTTGGGGTGACGTATTTATCAAGCGTGTTTCGTCATCTACCTCATCGTCACTTTCAATCAGATACGATTGAGGTCAAGCGTATGCTCGTAAAACCAAAAAGAATGGTAATAATATATTTTAATATCTTCCGTTTAGATATCATTTAACATCTACATCAGGTTACGCAACTTCCGCGTACAGTCGCATGTTCCGTAGAACGATCGGAGAACGCTGCGTCTCGAACTCCGCTCGCAGAAGTGGGATGCCGGTGAAAGTGACGGCCGCTCGGAACCATTCCGTGCTCTCTTAACTGGGTAACCTCGATTGGATCTTGAGTAATTTGTTTGAATATTACCCAGCTGTTCGTCTCCCTCACGTGTATAACTCGAAGTTGAAACAGAGCACGCTGATCGGATTGGAGTATCAAATAAGAGCATCTATATGACGCGGACGTCAGCATTGTATTAGGGATTGGTAAGAAACTATACGGGGTTACAGGTCGCATTTATTTGGTATCAAACATAACATGCAACTCAGGACAGGAGGCTAATCAAGATAGAAAACAACAAAAGTAAATACCCTGTGTTGTGATGATGCGCCAAAGGGATGTCAGCTCAGCAAATACTAAGTGATCAGCTAAATCACCCAGCGCTGATTTTCAATCAAAACCCATTTATTGTGCCCACGCGTCGACAATAGCGAGGAAAAGAATAATATAATATAGAAGTGAAGCAAAAATATATGTTCTTAAATAGAACAACGTGCAATTTGAACGATCTGTAGCGACTTGACGCGTCGTGATCTCCTGGTTTAAATTACTTTTTTTTTACATGTCGCGCGTTGATTGTCCTGGAATGGTCTTCACAACTCAACCGGGCGGGTTGAATTACATTATGCCGTTTCTTTGTAGTGCTTGTATCAAAGTACAGATTTAAAGGAAACATACTACAGAACAAAATGTCCATAAAATAAGCTTACGAATACATATAAAAATATGTTGCTTCACTGTTATCCGCGCGTTTTGTACTACATTATACTTCTACACATTTCTTAATTCCATGGCTGAATTATTCAGTGAAGTAGTCAGGGTAGTGGTGAGGGCCACTCCCCAGGTGTGCCGGACTTGCACCGACTAAAGCCACTGGGGTGCCAGCACTGCCTATTCTTCGCCTTCGCCGGGCCTGGGGATCCAGATACTTCCGAGGGCCCGGCAAGGATGACACGTATCAGCGTAGACTAGTAATATCCTACCACTTTTTAAACTTTCGCGTATTGTACTCATTATAAATACTTCAATAAGTGGTATACGCGAATTAATTTACTTTTAATTATGTCGTGACGGTTCACGCCGTAATTAAAAGTAAATCAATTCGCGTATAAGGCCCATTGAAGTATTTATAATGCGTAAGCGTTAGTTAAACCGCTTCAATTAAATAGTGTTTTATACAAGCTAAACTAGATTTAATTTGTTGATGTAAACAGCCCTAAAATGTTGATCGCAGACTTATCGCACGACTTGTAAAGTAAATCGATTACAGTTTTACGTATTTTATTTACAGTGTATTATGACATCATTCCATACGCCTATAAAATATAATACCTAAGACATCTTAGAGTTATTACTATTGAAATAAAAAAAATATATATTAAAACTAAATTGCTAAAAAAGGGATATTATTCCATCAATGACTGCTTAAATGATAAAAGTGTGTGGTTTTAATATATGCATCTTTCTCGCGAGACATTAATTTCTTTGTGTATTATACCTTTTATTGCACCTTATTTTATTGAAAAGAGCAACTATTAGAGTAGGCTCTTCTCGGTAGATTCTGCTTTCTGAACCGGTGGTAGATTCACATTACTTTTTTTTATTTTTAACGTTTCAAAAGTTCATGGAAGTAGATAATGAATAAAGTTTATATGTCATTTCCTTACGTATGGTGCGATGCCACAAGATATTTATCCAAATCGAACGAGTGTGTAGTTTTTTTTAAGAGTACTTGTATGAAAAGGAAAGAGCATATATTTAATTAACGGTAGTTACACTACAAACAAGATTATAAGCAGATTACATACTGCTTATAGATTTATTGGACGTTGATAAAATTTTCTTATATAGGTTACAAAGCCACTGATAAGTATACAAATTTAAAACGTTCAAAGATACATGGATTCTTTTCTTTTTTTTTTACACTGGCTCGACAAAGTGACTACAGAGTACCTTATGGTAAGTACATTGTAGTCCAAAAACGAAAGCGACTATCAAAGGATTAAAATCCATTGATAGTCTACATCGCCATGTCGGCCCACATATACCACGACTGAAGGTCTCTAGGTATATGAGCTACTGGATATGCACAAGCTGATACCGAAACGCGACAAGCCGAAACTGGTCACTATGACGGGCTTTACACCCATCCACTGTGGTCGCGATCCAGACGGGCACCGGCGCCCTACCACCTCGCTGCTGCTCGTTTAGCACCACCCAGGAGTCACGTGTAGGGAAACTAGGGTAAAGCTTACGGACGCGAGCAGCTTCGACTCCCAAAACGATCATTCGATTCTTTCATAATATGTTTTTGTTAGGTAAGCAGTGACTATTATCTTTAACGAGTTAATACTAATAATGTGTACATTCAACTGTTTTTACGTTCAATATCGTAAAAAACACAAAGTAAATGGGCACATGAATCGAGCCTTATTTACACGGACCATACATTTGTAAGTATTAAGGCCTTGTCAAACAAACAGCTAATCAAATACGTGGCAGAAGCGACAGGCGTAGACGTGCACGGTCAAACAGCAAATACACAGCGAATCGAATTAAACTTACAATTCGCGTTCCTACGACAGCTCCGATGGAGACACCATGCGTATATTTATACCAAACGTCTGCATCAATTTGATGACATGTTCTTTTATATATTTGTCTATAATTATAGAGCGCTTATAGAACCGAAGTCTGCGTATATGGTTTATTAAAAAAGTAATACAAATTCTGTGGTTCTTTTTAAACATATCGAGGGGCTTTAAGTGAATTTTTTTTTAATATATTTTTTAATACCCATTTTCGGAATCAGCGATTTTCACCGATTCCGTAAATATATCAAGGGGTGAAAGGCTATTTGGATTAAGCGACATTTTTTGGTGATATATATATATATATTTGGAATCGGTAAAAAACGCGGATTCCGAAAATATATAATATATTAATATATATTATAAACCACCAAATCACCAAAAAATGTCGCTTAAGCCAAATAGCCTTTCACCTCTCGATATGTTTATTAATCAATATCTATTTTGTCCTTTTCAAAATGATCGCCATCAGATTTTACGCACTTGTGCCTAAGTTTTTTCCAATCCTTCAAATAATATTTTTTTGTGATCTTATTCGGCTCCTCCTTCGATGCCGTTTCTATCTCCTCAATCTTAGTGTGGCGCCGTCCTTGTTTGGATCTCTTCAGTAGGCTTATTGACCGTTTTACTTTGTGGCAAGAATTCATTATGAAAATTGTAAATTCAAAATTACTACTATAATATACTTTTTGAACAGGCCGAAAGTGCGAGACTTTCATGGAGTTTCCATTACGACTGTTGCAGGTTCCCGAATCTAGTGGATACGTACCTGAACATTACAAAATAAAAATGCTACGCCACGCGTTCGTTTCGTTGTGTATTTAACAAGGCCTTTAAGTCGTTTCAGTTTCGCCTGTTCGCCGCGTATTGCTCCGGCTAATTAATTTTAGTTGTTCCATTTAAAGGGCATATAGAAAACCGGATTCCGTTTACACTCCCCTGTCTGCAGTTTTGTCTGACGTAAGCTATCGATTATAAACTACGGACAGAATAAAAATAACTCTGATATGAGGTTGGTTGCATTTGAAATTTGGTGTGGTGAGCATCTAAAAGGTTAGCCAATACAGTCAAACCTGTAGCACAAGGATAAATAAAGTTCCACTTGTAGTAGACATTTGTGCTTATATAGTCGATATTTTATTAACTTTTTGACTAAAGTTGTAAACTATAGCTACAACTTGAGGTGTCTAGCGAGAGTCAAACTAAGGCTGGTTGATTTGATTGTGATTGTTATTATAATTTAATTTTAAACATCGTGAAGAAACCCACGTGGTATCTAATAGAAATGTCATGTTTAAGTGCTCTGAAAACGGCTATCAGCTGCGCTACGGGTCATGTTGAGTACGAAATAAGCACATACAGCCGCTTATGTATCTACTCACCTCGAGAGGGATATGGCGTGCAGATATATTATTGTTATTAAACTACTTGTAATAAGTATCTGATTATAGTTCGATATCCAACTGTAGCCGACTAATCGGCCATTGCTGCAACCTTCAACCAAAGCCTAACCCTTTGCCAGGCACTACACTTGAGAAGTCTGCTGCCCGGATAAGAGGGAGGCGGTGTGTAGTATCCGGCGCGCCGCCTGAGGGATAGATTTTGGAGGGTGGGCTTTTTACATCCATCTATCCCAGAGAGTTAGCCTCGAAAACTTTTCGCTCCCTGGGTGTCTGAATGAATTTGGTTTCTCAGGCCCGGTTGGAGCAATTGGAGGGACATCCCGGGGGTTTTTAGTCAGTAGGAATCTGACACACCGGGATCACTGCCCTCACAGTGGCCCTGATGGTTGTATGAAGGATTTTCCATCGTTTACCTAAAAAACAGCCTAAGTTTTTAAAATCCTAAATAATTATTTTCAATATTTATTAAAAGTGTATAATAAATGTATAATCATTTTTAAACCTTTTAAATGTAAGTTTTATGTTGACGTCCATAAATATTCTAGCATCTAGAGTTTATTATAATGACCTCAAAACTTACCACAAGGTGGCTACAGCCGCTGTCTAAGCATCGGAAAGACACTATTTGTATCATATATTTTTTGAGTAATTTAAAAAACTGTACTAAACCTTGAGCCTCTTGAGAGGAATTGCTATGCGCTTCGCGTTAGCTTACTCCGAAACTGTCTCCCGGTCTATATGCAGAAGTAATCACCCTTGGGGTTTGTAGCCGGTACAAGTCCGGCTCACCTCGGCTCGCTACCCTCTGTGTGCGGGCGGGACGGTCCAATGAGGACTATCCCCAAGTAAAAAAAAGCTTCCTCCGGAACTGCTTGTTACCTATAGAATTTTAATTTTCATATCTATACTAATATTATAAAGCTGAAGAGTTTGTTTGTTTGTTTGTTTGTTTGAACGCGCTAATCTCAGGAACTACTGATTCGAATTGAAAAATTCTTTTTGAGTGGAATAGACCATTTATCGAGGAAGGCTTTAGGCTATATAATATCACGATGCAATTATTAGGAGCGAAGAAATAATGGAAAACGTGAAAAAAACGGGCAAAATTATTCATCCTTGAGAGCTTCCATTGCGTACGCTGCAAAAACGGTTCAAGATACCAAAAATATATGTATGAAAGAATTATTCCTCTTAAAATGATCTAAAAAAATGTCCGCGACAGTATATGTCTATCTTTTAAGATTAATTCACTAGAGCCGTTTTTATGGTAAACAAATTTGGTCGAAATTAATGCATTATTTGTTAAGAGTTGTATCAACGTTATAATATTAATCTTTATCCAAATAAATGTGTTGTTGATTAAGAGTATTTAATTGTGAACAAAATTGTCTTTGACATCACTTAATTTCAATGAACGTCTTAGAAGATATTACAAAACCTTACATAGCAAAACAACGTTTGCCGGATCAGCTATAGTGTCTTGATAACCGCGAAACTCGAGAACGGCTGAACCGATTTGACTGATTTCTTTTTTGTTGTGTTTGTTGAAGTCTGGGGAAGGTTATAACAAAGAGAAGATTTTAAAAAATTATCTGAAAAAGTCTAAAAACAACACTTTTCTATATTCTCATACAAAAGATTTGTTATAAGTCAATTTGAACTTTAACACCATAGCATAAAGTTTAAATGTTAGTGGACGGGTTCCGGGAAGGCAAAACAATTATTGAGTGACGTATAAATATTAATGTCAATATTTGTCAATTTTTATACATATAGCATTATATTTCCTTCAAACAATTTTCAAAAAACAGCCGACAGGCCAATAGCTATTAACATTAAAAAAAACAATGTGACTTTGTTTTAGAGAAATAGGGCAGAACAAGGTCTGCCGGGACAGCTAGTTATATATAATGTTTTCCTACTGGGTTGGCCAAACTGCGGTCCGCTGACTACTTGAAAACCGCCGATGGCCTTGTTGCTGCCCGCGGAACACGGTCTAATGAGCATAAATGTTAACTTGTGTCGTACGTGTCGTTACCCACTAGCCACGTGAAATTATTATCTCTGTTATTCGGTCTTTTCAAAGTATCTCTCACGGCAGTTTACTTATTTATTTAAGTAGTATTTGATATTTTATGTATTTCAAATTTAATTTAAATGTTATCATGAGTAAACAGGGCAATAATAACAGGTATACGAAGTCGGAGTACGGGGAAAACCTAATTGTATTCTAAATATTCGCAACGCTTCGCACATGATGCTAATGCGCAAATGGGTGTTAAGTCTGGTTGGTACTCACTAGCGGTCCGGATGAGGCAAAGGCGCTGTGTTTGTGACGTGACCTGCACTTTACGTTTACATCAGTAGCGTTCATTCCATAGATGCATGAAAGCATTGCATGCCCTAATGATAAATAAGTCTGGAATACATTGCTTAAAGTTAAACAAAAAAAGGAACCATATATATTCATATCTATTCTATATTCACGTCATTTAACTCTCCTATGAAAGCAATATATTATTCACTGTCATAATATAATATTCAAATTAATTACGCGAATTCTGCCTACCCTGTCCAGATACCCTATGCACGTCACTGGTTTACATTATGAATTTTCGTTACATTAAAGCGCAACACACAGCGAGAAGGCGCGTGTTTGGTGCGGAGTTCGTCTGGTTTAATTCGTTGTATTTATGTGGAAGATTACACATTGAATCACTGGCTCCGCGCCCGACCCGTTGTCAATCTTATAAAAATACAAGGAATAAGGCTGGCATTTATAGACGCAACTTCAAATTTGCTTAGACATTACTAAAACATTACAATTTATATTTCTCAATTAATGTCAAAGGATTTGCTAAGTCACCGATTTATCAACATAGACTGGGCTCTGCGAATATTATGGCTATACTAAAGTTCCTAATATATATTCAGTTTTTTGTCAAAACAAATTATTTTTTACGAACTATGCTAATCAAAGTCGAAATAACGTCTATAAATCTCAGGCTTAGACCCGTCGAACTTGCGTCCTGAGTCCTGACCCGCGCCTGAAGCGCGTCTTCTCTTTGTGTATGTTGCGCTTTATTGTAAGGAAAATTCATAATGTACATTAACGCTTATTAGCCTGCTAGTGAGTGCCTAGCTTTAAACCAGCATTTATAAATACGTCAATAATATGATAATATTATATTTTATTTGTGTAATATATGTAGGGTAGTCATAAGTTATTGTGTCGACATCGTTTGTATGCACTCTCTCTGTCAATACATGCTTACAAGTACGGTCGACTTTTATTGTGCTCCGAAAATACTGTGGTGTCCTGGACACTTATATCAATTTGTTTTTTGTTTTAATAGGCTAATGAGGCCAGTGCCGTGGTAATCCCATAGAAGCATTAAACATTATTAAACTTGAATATTTATGCGTTTACGTGATATGGTAAAAGATTATTTATTTATTTATTTATTTACTTTTACAGGGTTGCCAGTGGCCCGGTACAATGACTAATTCACACAATACATACATAAAGTTACAATAAAAAAAAAAATGTACAGTTCCTATTAAGGCATCCACAACATACGTCAGAGTGGCCTGTTTAATTTACTAAATCATACTATACTATACTATATTATATTATATCACAATATATCATATTACATTATATTATTTTATATCTTATCACATTATACTATACTATATCATGTCATATGAATGGTAATTGATGTCAATTGATGTCAACATTATTCGTTTGTGCATCTCTCAACAACCCGAAGACCTTTCTTCTGAATCCCGGCATGGAGTCCGCAAACAAATCAACCGAATCTCCAAGAAGATTGTAGGCCCGAGACATTCTACATAAAGCACTGTTGACTCCGAGGTTTGTTCGCTTAAAAGGTGGGTGAAGAAGAGACACGGCTCGTCTGGAATTTTTCGGGGGGGCTCTGAATGAAATTTTTTGTAGCAGTTGGGGGCAGTCAATTTTATTATTTAAAATTTAATTAAATTAAATAAATTAATTAATTAATTTAATTTAATTTTTTATTATGATAATTCTACTCTTTTTGGACATGTCTACTAGCGTTATCGCTGATCGAATGTTGTTATTCCAAGCCATCAGTTTTACCACTTCACAATTACGATAAGAGACTAACCTGCTGCCTTTATATTGTTATACTAAGTTGCACAGCGGACTTTCCGATCCAGTGTTTTTTTTTACTTCTGAAAAATCCTTATCGGACTGTCCTGGTTACCAAGAGCTTCTATAAACCCCAAGATAACATCTGCATATTAACGGGAACTTTGACTCCTATATCAATACTCGTCAGTCCCACTGTGCCGCGCCCTCTGGGCATTACTTTGTGGGAGGCAGGAATGTCCTCCGACACTTTACAATATTTTCGGCGCGTCACCCTACGCTGCAGACTTCTCGAAGTTCGTTAACCGGTCGCTTAAGGACCTCACCCTGAGAGTCAGCGATATTAGATCTAGTAAAATAACGATTCGGAACGCCATTAATTATTAACCTTCAAAATTTAATATTTATTTCAGAATATCTTTGTTTTCCACTGACCTCATCGCTTAATTGTCAATTTTGTAAATTGTTTTCATTGAATTTCATATTATGTTATGTCTATTGTTATATGTTTTACATTAAATTCGTATTCAGCAAGTATAGTACTGCGTAGTTTTTTCGTAAGGGTCTTTCAACAGCATCCCCTTTTTTTCAATAGGTAGGTCGGTTGTGATATTGTATGATTATTAGTAGACATATTCCAGAAGAGAGAAATAAATTACAATAGATCTTATGAATCAAATTGTAATCAAGTGACACGGAGTTCAATTTTCATTTCGCATACAAAAAAAAATGCATACGGGATTCTTCAAGCAACGAGTGAATCGATATTTGTTGTAGCCCAACTTTATTTATATGGCCAAATTCATCTAAATCAGTTTTGACGTAAAAACGGAACATATACACTCCAGAATGTATAATATAGGTAAGGATTGCATTATTGATTTTGTCGAAAATTATACTGTCGTATACAAGAGGTCAGCTATTGAACACACGATTGATAATAGAGGTTCTTTCGCGCTGACCTCCACAGTACGCTGAACCTACGAAGGCCAAGCATTATCTATACTAATATTATAAAGCTGAAGAGTTTGTTTGTTTGAACGCGCTAATCTCAGGAACTACTGGTTCGAATTGAAAAATTCTTTTTGAGTGGAATAGACCATTTATCGAGGAAGGCTTTAGGCTATATAACATCACAATGCAATTATTAGGAGCGAAGAAATAATGGAAAATGTGAAAAAAACGGGCAAAATTATTCATCCTTGAGGGCTTCCATTGCGTGCGCTGCAAAAACGGTTCAAAATACCAAAAATATATGTAAGAAAGAATTATTCCTCTTGAAATGATCTAAAAAAATGTCCGCGACAGTATACTGACAATAGACATATATGTCTATCTTTTAAGATTAAGTCACTAGAACCGTTTTTATGGTAAACAAATTTGGTCGAAATTAATGCATTATTTGTTAAGAGTTGTATCAACGTAATAATATTAATCTTTATCCAAATAAATGTGTTGTTGATCAAGAGTATTTAATTGTGAACAAAATTGTCTTTGACATCACTTAATTTCAATGAACATCTTAGAAGATATTACAAAACCTTCTATAGCAAAACAACGTTTGCCGGATCAGCTAGTGTATTATATGAGGTCGTCTAAAGTTACCCCGTATTCAATGTTTCTAATATAATTTTGATTGTAGATTATTTTTTTAATTCAATGATACAACTGAATATATTAGTGGAATTATAAACATTCAATGTCTATCATTGTAGTTTTTATCCACGCTTTAATATAACTACTATATATGGCATCCTTTGTTACCGCATAATTTCACAATGGCCTTTAACACGTTAACGCCGACACTATAATTCATATTTCTCAGCCATATACCGCGGCGCTTAAAGCTTTTCGCTCTGTTGTTATCAACATCTTTTTAATTATTATACTAAATATACTATATAAATATTTGATGGTACACACTGCCTAGTATCGCAATCAGAGGCGAGTAACCAGTGGTACGCGTTGCTCGATGAGGCAGACTTGTGCCTGCCAGCAGCGGCACTCGCCGGCGTGGACGTGTCAATGATAAATAAATGTATTACAGAGAGGAATTGTTTGCAAATTTGTTTGTATATAAGAGGGTATCTTGGGTATCTATCCGATTAAAAAAATTGCAACAAAAATTTGGAATAATAGCTCTGGTGGTCTAATGCGTAAGGGTCCGGTATCCATGCCTGCCAACGCAAATGGTTTTAAGATAGAATTCTGGAACGTGCCTCTGGACTTTTTCCAAATTAATTAAAGATTTAGGCACCAGTGCTGACCGGTGAAAGAAACGTCGTGCGGAAACCCACATGACATCTATAAAAATGTAATGTGTAAGTGCCCTGAGATCGGCGATTAACTGCGGTACTTGTTATGTTGGGCACCATATATAAGCGCAATGTGGGCACAGCCACTAATTATCTCTGCTTAAATTATTTTGTTCACAATTAGACGGACCCGCGATATCGCTCGCGTGAAATTGAAATTTCACGTGGGAACATGATAATATGCAGCCAATGTCCATACTGCGGGTCCATTGTCAGCTTGATATTTTATTATTATTTATTCATTATATATATACAATATAGTTACATTTTAAAATAAATACATATAAAAAAACATATAAATTTTAAAATATAAAAATATGTAGACCTACAGGGGCGAGGCCTAAGGCCCAAGCCACCGGTAGTTAGGAGCTTAAAGTGAGGAACCTCCTAACAATGCGTGCCGTATCGAGTAGAACTGCCTTCTGTATCCGGCCCTTGATCCAACAACCAAGCGAGAGCCTCTTAAGGTGGTAATCGAGGCTCTTTGCGATCAGCCCATTAGTCGATACGACTATCGGGACAATAATCGTAGAATCTACATCCCACATGCTGGTAATCTCGTGTGCGAGGTCTAAATATTTTGATAGTTTTTCTTTCTCAGCTTTTACGAGATTTTCATCATGTGGTATGGTGATATCAACGAGTATTGCCCGGCGCGCCGACCGATCTACTACCACAATGTTAATATGTTTTTGTTTTTTCTTTTGTTTTTGTATGTTGTTGTCTTGTAACAGAAATGTTGCTTTTGAATTTCTAGTATTTTGTTAGTTTGTGGTGAAAATAAATATATTTCATTTCATTTCATTTCATTTTCACAATGTCAGGTCTATTAGCATAAATAGTCCTATCAGTGATGACAGATCGATCCCAGTATTATTATTATTATTATAGTATATAGGCTAAACTAAATGTTACGAAAAATGGAAAGTTTACTTTAATGAAATATCGAGAGAGAAAGGGATCTGGTATAAAACTTTGCAAAGTGAACCTCCTCGAATACCCTGGTTTTCTGGAACAACTTTGTGCAGGATGTTGGTGTCAATGGCTCACAGACTAAGATCCGGACATATTCCATCTAACAAATTTAAACATCTTATGAAACTCAATGATTCTCCACTGTGTGTAAATTGTGGACTCATAGATGATATCCACCATTTGTTGATGGAATGTGTCCGATCTGAATCTGTGAGAGAGGCGTTTGTGAGTGCCTTTGGTCTGAACAGACTTGACGTCGGGATGTTTAACAAAGTCTTAACAGAACTGTTATCTGATGAGGCGTCTGGCCTGTTCAGATCAATGGCACCATATGTCATATGTTAGGTATTTCTGTATTAGGGTACGATGGGGCTGACATACGTACACACGTAAAAGTCCCTTAAATAAATAGAATTAAAAAAAAAATAGTATATAGGCGAACGTTTGACTTCAATCACACCTGAGGGAAGGTGCGGTGAGTGAGCTGAGTAATTATGTGGTTTAATGCACACAATCGAAATGTGTCAGATGCAAGTAAATGTACAGCGCTGTTAGGCGGCTGGTCAAACTCGCGATCATGACAGCTGACAGCGCTGCGGAGTCACCTATATTCATAGATAAGCAGAATGTAATCAGATTAATGAAAATTATTAACGATTAAATTTTAGGGTTTTTACCATTAATATGACTGCATTTTGCTCATTTATGTTTTAAACACTACAAAGTCCCAGATTGTATACACATTTGTCATATCTTAATGTTTTAAATGGATTTAATCATGATTACAGAGCAAGAAAATTAAAATTACGACTACATTTTGTAATCGTTCATCATTAATCAGATTATATTTGCCCATCTCTGCCTATATTAGACGCTTTTCCATATAACAGTATACAAGCGGCACATTGCAACCTGACAGTGGCGTTGCTGGATCCAGCATCTAAAGCGTACCTTAAAATATTATAAAATGGTATTTATGGAGAGGCATCTAAATACGAAACAATCGTCTCCAGAATTGTTATGTATATTTTTAGGCGCATCAGGCTAAAACTGATCCATCAGTACGGGACATATTTAATCATTACAGTCTAGAGAGAACCGGCAATATAGTTTGGCCAATAAATATTATGAACTATCCATTTAACAGTCATGGTGTTCCAGTTCAGGAAGTAGACTTACTTTCTAGACATTTTAATAATTAAAATAATAAATAATGTATTGTCACTCTAGATCGCTTTCGGGGTGAGCAGGGATACATCAGTGGTTATGCCCACTTTGCGCTCATTTCTCGACATTTTTCTAGTCACTGTAATTTAATTAAACTTGTAAGTGTATTTCCATCTCTGCTTACGTCAAGGTAGTCATGAGCAGGTTCATTGTAAACAACTATATTTAAGATTATTTATGCTATAAAAATTATATCGGTGTTTTCCTTTTCCATTTTTATGCTTAAGTTTCGTGTGACATTGCGTGGGACAAAGGAACGAGGCTTGACGTCACAACGTAAGCAAAATGTGTCGTAGGCGTCTCTATGTAATATGCAAATATGAGTAGGCTTCTAGTTTCATAAAGAATTATGCTAACGACACGTCTCTTTAATTTTGTAATATAACGACTAGGATTCTCTTTTTATGGGTGTATCCCACAATTTCCAGATTAATACTGGTTTAATGATTTTACTATATTAAATCACATTGTTTTTATTAGTCATTGTTGTTTTTTGTTAGTATTCGTTTTTTTGGGAGTCGAAGCTGCTCGCGTCCTTAAGCTTTACCCTAGTTTCCCTACACGTGACTCCTGGGTGGTGCTAAACGAGCAGCAGCGAGGTGGTAGGGCGCCGGTGCCCGTCTGGATCGCGACCACAGTACATGGGTGTAAAGCCCGTCATAGTGACCAGTTTCGGCTTGTCGCGTTTCGGGATCAGCTTATGTATATCCAGTAGCTCATATACCTAGAGACCTTCTGTCGTGGTATATGTGGGCCGACATGACGATGTAGACTATCAAGGGATTTTCATCCTTTGATGGTCGCTTTCGTTTTTGGACTACACTGTACTTACCATCAGGTACTCTGTAGTCACTACGTCTATCAAGTGTAAAAAAAAAGTTAGTGGCTATTTTTACTTGGGGAATATCCTCATAGGAACGTCCCGGCCGCACATGGGGGTCGCGGCACTCGCGGCCGAGGTGTGTCGAACTTGTACCAGCTAAAAAAAACCTCAGAGTTGACTACTTCTGCGAATTAGTGGGGACTGCGGGTCTTGTAATCAATTCGCCGCAGCTTCCATTAATGGCATCCATAAAAACAGCATAAAAAAGCATTATCTGTTATACTAACGTTTTGTTTCAGAAACGTTTTTTAAATTTTAAATTGCCTTTAAACATTAGTAATGTATAAATTGGTATACAAGATTATGCTCATTTAGCATTTTTATAATAATTTTTAAATTTAAGGAGTGTTTCTGAGCCGTGAGATATTTATTTTATGAATTAGTTTAAAATTTGTTTCAATTTGGATTCTGACCTTCCTTTTCTGGTAATTACTATATTTTAGGTCAATATATTTATTAACTAGCTGTCCCGGCAGACCTTGTTCTGCCCTATTTCTCTAAATAAAGTCACATTGTTTTTTTTAATGTTAATAGCTATTGGACTGTCGGCTGTTTTTTGAAAATTGTTTGAAGGAACCTGGCCTTAATGCTATATGTATAAAAATTGACAAATATTGACATTAATATTTATACGTCACTCAATAATTGTTTTGCCTTCCCGGAACCCGTCCACTAACATTTAAACCTTATGCTATGGTGTTAAAGTTCAAATTGACTTATAACAAATCTTTTGTATGAGAATATAGAAAAGTGTTGTTTTTAGACTTTTTCAGATAATTTTTTAAAATCTTCTCTCTGTTTAACCTTCCCCAGACTTCAACAAACACAACAAAAAAGAAATCAGTCAAATCGGTTCAGCCGTTCTCGAGTTTCGCGGTTATCAAGACACTATAGCTGATCCCGCAAACGTTGTTTTGCTATATAAGTTATTGTAATATCTTCTAAGATGTTCATTGAAATTAAGTGATGTCAAAGACAATTTTGTTCACAATTAAATACTCTTAATCAACAACACATTTATTTGGATAAAGATGAATATTATTACGTTGATACAACTCTTAACAAATAATGCATTAATTTCGACCAAATTTGTTTACCATAAAAACGGTTCTAGTGACTTAATCTTAAAAGACAGACATATACTGTCGTGGACATTTTTTTAGATAATTTCAAGAGGAATAATTCTTTCATACATATATTTTTGGTATCTTGAACCGTTTTTGCAGCGCACGCAATGGAAGCCCTCAACGATGAATAATTTTGCCCGTTTTTTTCAGTTTTTCCATTATTTCTTCGCTCCTAATAATTGCATCGTGATGTTATATAGCCTAAAGCCTTCTTCGATAAATGGTCTATTCCACTCAAAAAGAATTTTTCAATTCGAACCAGTAGTTCCTGAGATTAGCGCGTTCAAACAAACAAATAAACAAACTCTTCAGCTTTATAATATTAGTATAGATTATCCAAGTATTAGAAGATAATGCTTTTATGGAATGTACGCCAATGGTTTCCGTGTAAAAACGAAAATCGTTAACGGAAAAAGTGAGACAGTTGTTTAGGATAAAAAAAAATGGAACGAAAAATGTTTATTTCGCCTCATAAAGGAAATTATAAAATTAAACAAATAATTAGGTAAAAAAATACGAACAGAAAGAAAACAAACACGGTTATCTTCATTGCATTTCATTGATATAAATACTGGGGTCGTTTGTCCTAATATTCCTTTAGCTCCCCGGTGACAATAGTCGGCCAGTAGACTTGAGGGAGTTTGCTGCCCGGATAAGAGGGCGGCGGTTCACGGTGTCCGGCGCGCCGCCTGTAAAAGAGGTACTGGAGGCGTGGGCTCTATATACCCACCCCTCCCAGAGAGGAAGCCTGAATAAGGCTGTTCTCTCCCCAGGCGACTGGACGAATTTGGTTTTCCAGGCCTGGGTGGAGTGATTAGAGGGACACCCCGGGGGTTTTTAGTCAGTGGGAGTCTAACACACCGGGGTCGCTGCCCTCACAGCGACCCTGATGGTCCTATGTGGGATTTTCGCCCGGGTTGCCAAAAAAATAAAATATTATTTATTATAATTATTATGTAAAATATATTTATTTTACATAATAAATAAATAATAATAATAGTGTGCCCAACATGGGTAACATTAGATAAGAAAACAAAAGGATCATGGACCAAAATAGAACATACAAATGCACCCACAATTATAGGGCGCCACAGCATGCACAGTTATTAATATATAATGCTAGTGATTAATATATTTCTTTGGCTATTGCAATTTTTATTACGAAATAGAGGACATTGTTAAGCCCTCTGGAAATAAATCAACTTTAAACTGCATTTAGTATGTTCATAATGCGTCCAGTCAATGTTTTATAACAATATTTCCTTTTGTTAGCACAAGTACTATTCGTTTATTTCAATGCAAACATTTGACTGCGCACAATCACGTTCTTTACTTCTTGGAACTAATGCGTATTTTAGATTCGAATCATATTGACTGTTAAGTTAAATAAAAGCTATTTCGCATTCCGAATGCGGATTTATATCTTGCTAATTTTGTTCAAATATGTATTAAACACCCGCGAAGTCTTAGTTTGACTTCAAATTATCAGCTCGTTAAATTTAAATTGTTAGTAAATACAATATTTAAGGCTGAGATTTATATACGTTAATTTAACTTTGCTTAACCTTTACTCATAAGGCGACTATCAATACTGGAAATCACGGATTTTGATGCACTTGAAATATGTTGTTGAGGTACCTTTTTTTTTGTAACCCGGGGGAAATCCCTAACGGTCCTCGGGGAGAGGTGAGGGCCACCCCCCGGTGTGTCGGGCTTGCACCGACTAAAACCCCCGGGGTGTTCCCCCTTCCGCCTACCGGCATCGAGGGCACGACTGGGGTCTCATCCTCAATGACCGGCTGGGCGTGCGGCCGTGAGTAGGCCTCTACTCGTTTAGGGAGGGGCGGTGTATAGAGCCACCCCTCTCGTGCCTCTGTGTTGTAGAGCGGCACGCGGGAACACATCGCGCGCCGCTCGCACCCTTGTTGGACGACACACTCCCTCAAGCGTGCCGCCCGGTGTCGCCGCTAGAGTCGGACGTTCCTGAGGAATATATATTATCCGGAGTACTTTGTGTTTGGATGTGTATTTAGTACTTATAAGTAAAATTATTTGAAACTAGCTCTCCCGGCAAGCTTAATATGGCCTAGCAGTCAATTAATGTCGTGTTAACTTTTAGTTTAACCCTCTTTCCTTCTCCCTATTGTGCTCTATCTGCCCTCTCACTCTTCTTCACTTTTCCCTGCCCCCTCCCCTCCTCACTCTACTCTTTACATTATATCAAAGAACGAAATAAGAAAAATCCATATTTGTATCCCTAACTTAAAAATAATCATCATCTCTATATAGTACCATTGCACCACTTATTTTAACCGTTTCAAATTTTATTTTCGTAGCGAAAGGTAATCGGTGTCCGTCTCCAAGGTTTTTTTTTAAACTGCCTCGGCACAGTGACTGCACCATACCTGATGGTAAGCATGGTGCAGTCCAAAAAACGCCAACGACTATCGAAAGGTAAGGAAAAACCCATCGATAGTTGCAGCGATCATGCAGGCCTGCACAAATATCTCTTCCCGCTACGCTTAAAGGACCCCATATCATAGGTTTAATGTATTTTTATGTTAAAATTCATCGGAATGGGTACAGCCATTTCAACGTGAAAACGGAACATATACACTTTCGAATTTATAATATTAGTATGGACTTATCGTTAATACTGGGTAGCTCTGTATTTGATAGAGCTATAATAGTCTCTTTTAATATCTATACTCAGAGATGGGCAAAATGTAATCTGATTAATGATGAACGATTACAAAATGTAGTCGTAATTTTAATTTTTTTGCTCTGTTGTCACGATTAAATCCATTTAAACATTAAGAAATCTTAAATGTTTATACAATTTGGGATTTTGTAGTGTTTAAAACATAAATGAGCAAAATGCAGTCATATTAATGGTAAAAAACATAAAATGTAACCGTTAATCATTTTCTTTAATCTGATAACATTTTGCCCATCTATGTCTATACTATACTTCTATCGTCTTAAACGTAAAATCCGCAGGAAGCTTGGATAAGATACGTATTAGGTTAACACAACCAACTCGGCATATTCTGGGAGACGCTTATCGTAATTTGAATGGTAATCAGTGAGATAAGCTGCTTAAGAATGTAATTAAAGCATGAGGTCTGTGTCTGACGAGCTACTTAATATAGAATTTTAGATTGCGAGTACGTTGACTCGCATTAGAGGCCAAACACGAACATAATAATTAATAATAATGTATCGACACGCTATATCCCTTACGGGGTAAGCATGGATACATTAGTGGCTGTATCCACTTTGCGCTTATATAACGTGACCAGTAGCGCTGCTGATCGCCGTTCTCACAGCACTGGATTCTTTAAACAAAGTGTAAAGATAATTTTTTTTTTTTTATACCGACTCGACACAGTGACTGCACCATACCTGATGGTAAGCATGGTTCAGTCCAAAAGACGCCAACGACTATGGAAAGGTAACAAAAAACCCATCGGTAGTCGCAGCGATCATGCCAGCCTGCACAAATATCTCTTCACGCTACGTTTAAAAGATCGACGACGATCGATCGATTTTTAATTTGTGTAAGCCGATATATACTATCGGAAGGTTATTGTTTTTCGATAATCATACTGGGCTACTGGATTGCACTATGCATTCTACCACATGTATACCAATAAATATTATCGCTTTAATTTTATTAGAAACAAAGCAAAATATACCCTGTTATATATACAGTGTAAACTCCATGTAACGTCACTCGATTTAACGACAAACTCCCTAAAGCGTTGATATCATTCGGCTTTGGTTGGTTTAGCTTGTTTCCCATACAATGATACACTCTATATAGCATTACGCCCACTCTCATTAACGACAGCAATTTAATAATATAAAGTACTTTTTAAGCTAAGATGACATTTTAAGTTGCCAAAATTAGTAAAAACTGCACAGCTGTGTACGTTCTTTTGTCGGTTTATTATTCTAGCCCATAATAAACTCGACTGTCGGCATTATACATACAGAACTTTCTAAGAAATCCGTTCTTTTGTTTACAAATTGGGATTGCTTGCACGTGATGACTGTTGTTAGTAGGAGTCATGGATTATCTATACGTTATCATATTCTTAGTTACTCACAAACTTTCAAACTGTAAGTATGGCAAGTGAGAGTTTAAAACTTTTTCTTTTTCTAATACATATTTTTCTTCTCTCCATTTAACGACAACTCTCTATAACGTCAAAATATGCACAGTCCCTTGAGGGTCGTTATATAGAGTTTGCACTGTATTTCTAAAATAGGTATAAGATGTGCGCCGGTAAATCTATTGTTAAGCTCTAGTTTGGAGGGCTGGGCAACTTACAACCGCTTCTCCCAGAGATGAAGCCTAAGTAGGCTGTTTGCTCCCCAGTGGTCTGGAAGAATTTGGCTTCCCAGGCCCGGGTGGAGCAATCAGAGGGCTACCCCAGGGGTTTTTAGTCAGTAGGAGTCTGACACACCGGGGTCGCTGCCCTCACAGCGTCCCTGATGATTCTATGAAAGATTATCCCCCGGGCTACAAAAAAAAAGGCCAAGTTGACGACTTTGATGACTCACCATATACGAGTGCTTTGACATTATTTAAATAATATAATTTGTATTGTTTGAGTATAAGCAAAGTAGCATATACAATTTTTTTTTTACACTGGTTCGACATAGTGACTACAGAGTACCTGATGGTAAGTACAGTGTAGTCCAAAAACGAAAGCGACTATCAAAGGATGAAAATTGATGAAATTGATAGTCTACATCGTCATGTCGGCCCACATATACCACGACTGAAGGTCTCTAGGTATATGAGCTACTGGATATGCACAAGCTGATCCCGAAACGCGACAAGCCGAAACTGATCACTATGACGGGCTTTACACCCATGCACTGCGGTCGCGATCCAGACGGGCACCGGCGCCCTACCACCTCGCTGCTGCTCGTTTAGCACCACCCAGGAGTCACGTGTAGCGAAACTAGGTTAAAGCTTACGGACGCGAGCAGCTTCGACTCCCAAAAATCACAAAACAAACAACAAACAAAAAAAAAGACAAATCTCGTCATAAAGTGCGAACGAACTTATTTCATACATTTGCACGTGTAATTTTTCTAAACTAGCGATGTGTAGTCGATTGTGTCAGCCTTGCAGTTTTTATTGGCAATTGATCGACGTCTATTAGGCACATGCGTCTCGTTTCGCTTGAATAAAACACGTTCTCTTCGGTGAAAACTGTACTGGGCCGGTTGTTTGTCGGTTCTGACTTGAATCACGTTCGAGGATTACCGCGCCGGTGACAGCAAAGTTAACGCTAAATTCTAGTGAACGTTTATCAGATAATAACCTACTTTTTGCAACAGGCCTCGTTAAATCAGCCACGCTTCAATCTTTGGCTACGTAATAGGGATTTTTTGTCACTCGGTTTACAGAATACTATAATGCCTTTTTTATATTTTCTTATTTATTTATTTATTTTAAAGGGAAACATACAGCACTATAAAAATGATAACAAAATACACAAAAAATGTTACATAAGCCAGCAAAGTTTCCACAAAAATCAGTACAAAAATAAAAATCAAGCTAATAAATAACAATAAAAGAAAATAAATCAAATATACATATATATATTGTTGTTAACTAGCTGCGTTAACTCGGCGATACTCGGGTAGAAAGAAAAATATATTACTTAGGGATCAGTTTCTTACTTATAGAAGTTCTCGCAAGAAAGTATCAGTAAAGGTGTACCGAACTTGTAATGGCTAAAAATCACAAGGCTTTATCGTCAGGACAATACGTTAATGGCCGGGAAAGGCCTTTAATATTACATCGGGTGAAGATGGTGAGCATTTAAGGTGCTCAGCCAGCGATTTTTTGGCACACCTGTGCGTACGGACCTCGACGCGGATGACCTGCGAGGATAACGAACCTAACGGTAATCTATTGGCCTTTCGGAATGGACTGTCTTGAGAAGAAACGCTGAAAGAAACTCAAGGTTACGTCGGAGTGGAATCCCAAGGTGACTGCCTGGGACTGTGGGTCCTGTAATCAGTTTACCGCAGCTCAGTGGCGTTACGTGGGTAGTTGCGGTTACCAGGCGTTGCCCAAAACAATATTTTATCCTTAGAATATTTTATCATCGACTATGTATTCTAGAATTCGAGAGGATTTACTCTTTAGCTAAGGTCACTCACACTGTTAGTAGCTACCTAGATGACTAATAATAATAATAAATAATGAGTGGCTTGGTGAGTTATCCAAGAAAACGAATAGACGAGAACTTTCGACACCGGCTACACCGGCGCGTGATTATGTAGTGACTAATAGTTACGTAACACATTCGTCTCCAGGAACCCTGGGTAATCGAAGTGATCCTGGATTAAGCTTATTGTTCACTCTACAGTCTATAATTTCAAGAGTCTGTATTATGTTGTGGTTTTTTGGCTGGAATAGTGGATGAAGATCTTTAGAAGTGAAATTTTAATTACAAATGACTTCTCATTGTTTGTCTCATGTATATTGTATTACGATACAGATGTTTCTTTAAATCAGCCTGTATTATTCACCTTATTAAAATTTATAAGTTATAACGTTGTATAATATGTTTGCTCTGAAAATATTTTAGTTTTCAAACCAGTTTTAAGTAGTTAACTTCTGGAAAATACACGAACGCCGTGACATACCCAGTTTTTCGATACCTAAGTTATATTATTAAACTATGTAAATAAAGGCTCCTGATTTCAATAATTGTTATTAAAAAGTGTTGCCAGAATGCTTTTATAACTCTTTGTGTTATTTTAAAGTGCAACGCAAACAGCAAGCGGGCGCGGGTTGGGTCGGGAATTTAAGCGTTCTAATTCCATGTATGTATGTGGAAGACGACTACAAACTGCATCACCCGCTTTGCGGCTGATCCGCACACGCTTTGCGGCTGATCCGCACACGCTTTTAATGCGTAATCTTCCATCGAAAACAATCGTGATTTGCGGCTTAAACAAATAGCGTCGCACACGTTTAACTCTTTGTAAAAACAGGATCTGACCCAGCGCGTAATAATTGTGTACTGCTTGGTGTTTTTACGCAGTCTATATAAACATATAGTTGTACACAGTAATGTTTACAGCGTCGTACTGTTTTTAGGGCTCCTTACCTCAAAAGGAAAAACGGAACTTTTATAAAATCACATTGTTGTCTCTGTCTGTCTATCATGAGCCTTTTTCTCAGGAACGCATGAATGTATCAAGTTGAAATTTATATCTGCAGTCTGCGGTTTTTAATGGCCCTGAAAAATCGTACAACTAACTTCTAAGTCAACGCAATTAAAGTAATGCACATTTGTGTCGTGTTTTTTTTTATCCTTTTTCACGTTTTCGCTAGGGAATCAAAACCAAAACCTATAGTTTTCTAGATTTATTGCTGATCGAATGTTGCTTCCCTTAAGTCTTCTCAACTTGTTTCACTCTCAGACGGTTATTGAGAGGTTTTTTTTAATCGGGCTCGACAAAGTGACTACATTTCACATGATAGAAAGTACATCGTAGTCCCAGAACGCTAACGACCGTTTACGGTGTAAAGATTGTTGACAGTCGCCATCGCTATATCGGCCGACGCATATGACGACGGAAGGTCTCTAGGTATATGAATAACTGGATATAAACATACTGATTCCGAAATACGACAGGCCGAAGCGAGTCACTATGACGGTCTTTATATTTGTGTATTGCGGTCACGACCTAGTTTTTTTTACACTGACACGGCACAGTGATTACACTAAACCTGATGGTAAGCATGGTGCAGCCCAAAAAACGCCAACGACTATAGAAAGGTAAGAAAAAATCCATCGGTAGTCGCAGCGATCATGCCGGCCTGCATAAATATCTCTTTACGCTACGCTTAAAGTATCAAATTAGTTCGGGCAATTGCCCTACCATCTCAAAAAAAATACATTCAGTTAGCTAACAGCAGACGGTTTATCCCACTAAGATTTTGAGTCATTTAAAGGGAATGTGAAGAGACGAGGCTTCATCAAGGCGACTATTGACGAACAGTTTTCTGTTTCTTGATCTTGAGGTCAGTCAGTTCAGTTGAGTTTCGTTTCTTTAGTGGTAGTTGATTTTCGGACTGCGCTGTGCTTAAAAAATGCAGTAATTTTACTGAGTTGGTATAAAACTAAAAAGAGATTTTAGCCTAAACAGCGCGTTCACGCACTGAAGAGTAATCCCACTCCGACGTTACCTGGATTATGTTTCGACGTTTCTTCTTATACCATTTACATAATCACTCTAAATCCAGAATCTCACTAAAAAATCCGTACTTTAACGTTGACGATCGATGCCAGCATTATTTTTAGTGTTTCTTCTCATTAGAAATAGTATTATAGGGTTATTCAAATTATTGTATATTCCTCGTATTTTAACTAAGATATATTTATTCCAATAATTGTAAAGTTTTCAAAACAAAATTATATAAAAAATTAAATCATGTAATGATGAAAATGGGTTTAACACGTTCCCGCCGGCATGTACCATTAATGGTACATTAAGGACTGTTCCATCGGTCGGCGTGTACCATTTATGGTACATACACAATTGTCCCATCGGTCGGCGTGTACCATCAATGGTACAATGAAAGAAATCAATTTAATTTGTCTTTTTTGCTAATAAAAAGAAAAAAGTTTGCAAATTAACGCAGGCAACGTCAGCAGAAGCACTTAATGAGAGATATGCAATTACGTGCAATCGGCACCGCCCGATAAGACATATGATTTTACAGAGCCGTCAGATGACGAAGACAGCGAGTTCAGCCGCCGGCGGGAACGTGTTAAAGTAGTCCAGAAATTCAAATAGATCACTATAGGTAGTTTTTTTCCTTATAACCTCCCAAGCTGAGATTGTTACTCACTCTTGACTTTGCGTTTCCATCCAACCCACAATTCTCGCTGGCTGAGCACCTTTAGTGTTTGCCCGCCTCGCCCGGTGAAGATGTATCTATGCTCCTTCCAGGCTAAAAATAATATATTACGTCGATTTTTTTTTATTATTTCAGAATATTTTTGCGTTTCCATTGATGCAATGAAATAAACAGACTTCGCAGTATAGCGCAGTAAGATTAACCCGGTAACCCAAATAATGATTATTTATTTAGAATGTAATTTTAATAAAACAATCCGTAAAATGAGGTTTAAACGCATTTATTACGGCTTATACACGTACCTACTGTTCTTAATTTATTTATGCATATTAATATTTGTTATTTAGGATGCTATGACGCGTTGCGTGTATATGTAAATGACCTATAAAAAGTTAAAATAGTATATATAAATATCCCCCGGGATAAAGAAAAGTATATATATATACATTAGTGGCTGTACCCACTTTGCGCTAACATGTCATGCCCAACGTGACCAGTAACGCAGCTGATCGCCTTTCTCAGGACACTTGTTAATGACGTTTTTATTAAATGCCATGCGGGTTTCTTCTCTATGTTTTCAATGTTGAAAAAAAAAACTCAAAGATACGTGCATACTAGTTCCTTATCCACTACACCAGGGGTCGGCAACCAGTGGCCCGCATAAGTAAGAGCAGTTCCACAGAACACCGCACCGCAGGCAATAAATTAAAAAGACTTATAGAAATAAGTTTCTATTTTATTGTTTCGTGTGCGCGGTAAAGTGATAGGAACAATAAATATGGTTTAAAATGCAAAAATTCGTTTTATCTAAACAATTGTTTATTAGATGAAATGTGGCCCGCACCAATATACTCATAATATTTGTGGACCTTACATAAGACAAGGTTGCCGACCCAAGCACTACACCACCACTGCTGAACTTAATGTATCTCTGCTCACCCTGAAAGGGATATAGCGTGAATATATTTATTATTATTTTTTGTTATTAAAATAGTATATGTCGTCTTCGCCACATTATATTATAGCCATATACCACATAATACTTATAAACTGTTGTATACATATTTATATATGCGAATGTTATGACGTAAATAGGGCGTATAATGCTCTTATAAATTATAATCAGGCGATAATTAATTCAATAACTTATAACGATGTCGGCGGAACACAAAAGGCGACCGTTATAACCTACTGTTGGCGAATACATGCTATGTCGTCTAAATAAACTAATTACAAACCGAATTACAATGAGATTAACGAAATATGTACATTCTGACTTTGTTGGATTACCTTTCTGTCTGCTGTCTCTTTCTACTAACGCCATTTACATATACATCTTATGCGATATATGGCATTTATTAATGATCGTGCTAGTCACAACTGGCAAACGATTCACGGCAATCTCATCAAATTTATAGCATCCCAGCACGGCTGCTCTAGGTTAAAACGCAGTAAGGGACAAATTAAAAAAAACAAATCACATGTTTCATTGTTAATCCCGTTATATTATTAATCGAAATGTGTTTACGTAGTTCCATACATTAATTGCGACTCTAAATGTGGACTGTTTGTAAATAGCATGCGTTCAAACCTTAGTGGTTTCTTTATGCTATATTAAAAAAAATATGTAACAATGATTTTTGTAAATGATAATAAATGAAAAAAAAAAAGTGAGTTTCCCGTCCCATTAGATTAAGAGGAATTTGGACGCAAGGGTGCGTTTGTGCGAGTATTAGTTTTCACGCACCAAATGTCTCCTGCGCAATTGATTGTTACCAAATGTATTCATCAACGAGCTCCCCTTTTCCGATTAAGACAACACTCCACGCCTATTTGAGGAGATTCGGAAACGTCCCCACGGCCGAAATTGGCCAGAATTTCATTAACTGATAAAAAATTCCTTGCAGACAACGTTCTAACATTCTTTTACGTAACTTCTATTACCTACTTATCTAATTTCATGTCACCACAATGTATGTACAAATTATCACTAGGACAAATAACCGTTTATGGTTTTTGTTAGTGTGCTTAAAATTCATTAGAGCTTAGGATTTGTCATGTTTTGTTTCCGTGGTAATGTCAATAAACCGTTTCCTTATAACGACTCGTTGACACATCGTCTCATTCATAAATATTGGTTATATTTATTTCTGCATAGATCAGAAGTCGGACTAATATGAGGGAATGCAAAGGGATAGTAAAAAAAGTAGTTATGACGATAAATAAAGAAAACACTAACCTAGTATCAAATAACCAATACCTAATTTAGTGATTGCAGAAATTATCCACAATATCCATTATCTGAGGGCAAATTCAAAGCAACAATCGATCAGTGAACAGTAGAAAGTGCAAAACATATAGGATAGAAAAAAGTTTTCGAAATATCACGTCGTCACGTTATATTAATTCCGCCCATATTGCATTTTTCTACAAGCGTTATCGCAGATCGAATGCTAATTTGTTTAAACCCTCTCTTTTTTTATCTGGATACCTACTGAGGGCCGGGAAAGACCTATACAGTTTAACCGGGCTTAAGGGGCGAACACAGAAGGTGCTCAGCCAGCGAGTTTATGGGTTGGGTACGAACCTCGACTTGGACCGCCAGCCAAAAAGAATACGAAACCTGCAGGTGATCTACAACCGTTTCGGAAGCGACTATCTTGAGAAGAAACGTTGAAAGAACTCAAGGCTGAGTCGGGGTGGTAGTATTACCACCGTCCGCGATATACATTTATATGAAAATCCGTCCTATGTACGTGACTGCGCAGCGCTGTCATGCGCGCGTCAAACTCGCGAAAGTGACAGCCGATAGCGCTGCGCAGTCCCATACATCCGATTACTTTTTATATATATGCATTCAATGCTGTCGAGGTTCGTACCCCACAGGGGTGCCTTTGCATTGCCACCCAACCTATGAACTCGCTGGCTGAGCACCCTCTGTGCTCGCCCCCTAAGCCCGGTTGAACTGTAAATGCCTATCCCGGCAATAAGTAGATAGGCCGTTCAAAAAAAAAAGTCGGTGATAGTGGGTGCCAGAATGCGAAGCGTGCCTTCAGATCCACTATGAATCAGCGAGCTACTGCAGTTAGTTTACTCACTCATGCTGTGGTTAAACGTGCCTTAAGGTTTTTAGGTCAGATTATTTCCTTATACCCGTGTGTGCAAAAAATATTTGTGCGTGTGTCATGTTTTTAAAATATGATGAATTATTTTTTCTCGTTAATTCGCTTTTGTGGTTATGTTTAAATGTGATAATGAAACGGACATTCTATGTTTATGTATTGTTTACATTTTTTCCTTTGTTATTGAGTCCATGTTGAAACGAATGTATTTACATTTCATTTAATTAAATGAAATGTAAATACATTACGTATATTTTGTAAGACTTTCCGCCAATACTTAATTAATTGTTATATCCCTTAATTACACAACTCTACAACAATATTTTTTGTGTTTGTCCTAATATTTATTTTATGATTTTTCTATTTTATGCTCAAACATAAACTTATTCCTTTTTTTTTGTTGACCCATTGGAAACCCATTATGGGCCGTCAGAGGGACATTGAGGACCGACCCTCAGTGTGCCATACTCTCACTGGCTAAAACTTCAGGGATATTCCTCCATTCAAAGGTGCGCCATATTACGAGAATGTGACATTGATCTCACCGCGGTCCGGCGCGTGGTGTCCCCTGGTGAGAGTTACGCCATACATTGTAGGAGGGGTGGGAGAGAAAAGTAGTTAACACCCCTCCATCGGCAAATAGTGCGTGGGAACACGCACAAACATAAACTTATTCCTTAAAAAGTTTGATTTTGTAGTATTTATGATAATATTACTTTTATGAGTTATATAATTTTTTTTAGTTCAGAGATTTAATATATCTCCAATTTTTTTTAAATAATGAGGTCATAATTTTCACACAGCGTCTATAGATGTCTCTTAAGTAGAAAATAGTGATAATCTATTTTGTAAAAGACTCAAAGGGGATCAAATGTTGCCTA
Source organism: Automeris io (assembly GCA_036320925.1). NCBI lineage: Eukaryota > Metazoa > Arthropoda > Insecta > Lepidoptera > Saturniidae > Automeris > Automeris io. Next base: position 4,667,834 of record JAUDJH010000027.1, read on the forward strand.
GAACGTTTAAATATACACTCTGTTACATACGTGGTACTTTTCTTTAAACTAGCTCGACATAGTGACTACATCGCATCTGATTCAAAGTACAGTGTAGCTTAAAAACGTTAGGAACGATATAGGGACGAGAATAGATCATAGGGAGAGCGTAGGCTAGCAAGATCGTTGCGACTACCGATAGATTTTTCATAATTGTTGCTAGTCGTTGTCGTTTTTTGGACTGCACCATGCTTACCATCAGATGTGCTGTGATCTCTGTATTGAGTCAGGATAAAAAAGAAAAATACGGTTTATTTTTAGCGCAAGTTATCGTTTTTGCGTTGATATAATGATTGCAAACCGTTGAGGAATGTATAACCATCTGCCTCATCGGTCGCATGTATTTTGACCTCGCTCGTAGGTACCGCAGTAATGATGACGAATCACATTCCGCTTTAGACCACTTTATTCTATCATGCTTTTCAATAGCGCGCTCAAAATAACTGTACCGCTCCTGACCGTAAGTACAGGAATGGCGGTGACTGACTACATAGGTTATAATCGGGTCCCTTCACGAAAATCAGCGCTGCAGACTTCTTCTGTGCTTCGGTTTAAGCTGATGGAGGTCCCATTTTTACTATGCTTATACATTTCTGTATTTTCTTTTGTTCCTGTTTGTTGTTTGTGTTACTGCATTTAATTTTTTTATTTTTTGTTAGTTTGTGACGAAATAAATACATTTCATTTATAATGATGGGCGTCGGAAAGCCGGTACAAATGTAATATGATCAATGATAGAGGATCTCTAGATATAATATTAGGCGAATATGTGCGAGCTAATTCTGAAACCCGACATGCTAAAACCAGCTTCCTATAACTGACATTGCATACATGTACAATAGTACCAGGATAGAAAGTTGCAAGGATGTACCTTATTTCTCGACCAATGACAATCCGTGCCGGAATGACTATAAGACTATAAGCTGGAGCCAAAACTCAATAAGATTAAATCACGTATGTATCGGACAAAGTAATATCGACCTTTTAACATAATTTTTTAAATTTACTATTTAAAATTTATGTCCTTGTTTAAGCTGTGATCAAACTGTAGGTATAGTGGTCGCGAATGTAGTCGGTCTGAGACAAATAACTTTATCTTAATTTTATGATATCTTCAGGAAAAGGCTTTATGAATTCCAGTATTGCAGTGCGCGAGTCCATTCTAGTTTTAATCATTTTATGACACGTCTCCTTGATTTAGCTATTTTATATGCAATGAATGTATGCATACCGATCAAGACAGACAGCGCTAGTTAACACGAACGAGAAACGAATAAAAGATGGATCAATATGTCCATGAAATGAGGAGTCTAATTTCAAAACTCAGTATAACATATTTTTTTAAAATCCATAAATTTACAAAAACTTATAATTAATATTTGACTTAACAATCACATTCTTATAAGGTATTTAAATAATGATTCTAGAGTGAAAAAGCAAAAAAGGATAAATCATATATAATATTTGCTTTGATATAAAGATTTCAAATTACTATTAGGACTATTAAGTAATTTTGTACGAAAAAATTGTTTTAGCGGGTTTTGAAACTAGACGCCTTAAATATAGGTACATAACTATACGTATATCAATCTATCATGAAATATAAAAAGACAAATTCTAGAAAGCTAATTAAAGCTGGGTCTGCTAGGATTATATACATTGCATGTGTCAAGAGTTATACTGGCATTTCTGATATAGTCCTTAACGAATACGAAGCAGTAACTAATATTAAATAGTGTGTTCTGTTTGTTGCAGTGCTGGATCAAGCGGACGGCAGATCCTCGAAGCAGAGCACCGTCGAACAGTCGCAGAGCAATAAACCATCAACAGTCGAGTTCATAGCCGAAGATGACGAGGTAATGTAACAAAAGCATTTACTAATCTAAGCAAAACTAAAGCCAGGGTTGGAGGAGAAGACAGTGAACACATTATATAAACGAATTGACGTGGGGCGAAGAGTGTCCATTCCTTATGACATGATTTAGTATTAACATTAACTTCGTATTTGGCTGTTGCCACTCCAACGCAGTCTTTCGGCGTTTCTTAAGGTAGTCGCTTCTGACACGATAGTAAATCAATATATTGAGGGGTGAAAGGCTATTTGGTTTAAGTGACGTTTTGTGGTGATATATATGTCGGAGTGAGAGCGTCTAAATTGTTATTAGTTGAAACGTCAGGCTTAGTGCCTGGATGGAATCAGAGATGGCGTTACAATCGTAATCAACTATTCGATTTGGTACAAGCATGAATTATGAAATTGGTAACACTGAATTAAGGAGAGTTGGTCTGGATTAGTAATTTTGAAAGGCATTCATATTTGGACGGTCGCAACAATCGGACGCATCTCAGAGATCGTCGCGTTTCCTTTCTACAATGAGTGATGAAGACAGTGCACGTGGCGCCCTGACAGGCTGTATCCCGTCATATATAAGTTTTGGAATCGGTAAAAAACGCTGATTTCGAAAATATATATTACTATATCACTAAAAAAATGTCGCTTAAAACAAATAGCCTTTCACCCCTCAATATATAGTTTTTTTCTTGCTGGTTGCCCAAGTGAAGGTTCGTGCCTACAGTAGTGCCCTTGCGGTTTTTTTTTTACACTGGCTCGACATAGTGACTACAGAGTACCTGATGGTAAGTGCAACGTAGTCCAAAAACGAAAGCGACTATCAAAGGATGAAAATCCATTGATAGTCTACATCGTCATGTCGGCTCACATATACCACGACTGAAGGTCTCTAGGTATACGAGCTATTGGATATACGCAAGCTGATCCCGAAACGCGACAAGCCGAAACTGGTCACTATGGCGGGCTTTACACCCGTGTACTGTGGTCGAGATCCAGACGGGCAGCGACGCCCTACCACCTCCCTCCTGCTCGTTTAGCACAACCCAGGAGTCACGTGTAGGGAAACTAGGGTAAAGCCTACGGACGCGAGCAGCTTCGACTTCCAAAAACCAACATCCAACCCCTAAAATTCGTTGGCAGAGTGCCTTTAAGCGTTTGCCCCTTTCCCCTGTGATGTTGTAAAGGTTATAACAAAGCAAAAGGATTGGTTCGTTTGAAAAAAAATCCAGCTGTTGAACTTGAGTATTCACGAAGTGTACATAAACGTGCCGCGATAGTACGTTTCTATGAAAACAATTTATTAAATGTAATGCCAATTAGGGTGGCATTCCCACTAACGAAATTAAATCTAGTTTAATCGTGCGCGCGCTTTCGGATCGCGTTAGGAACGAAGAAATACCTGGAATGGTTGGTTTGAAAGATAGTGTCATCGACATCATGTACAAATGCTTGCTTCGATGGTTCGGGCATGTGGAGAGGATGGATGATGTAAGGATGACAAAAAAGCAGTGACGTGCATAGGATATTTGGATAGGGTAGGCAGAATTCGCGTAATTAATTTGAATATTATATTATGACAGTAATTATTGTATTTCTTTCACAGAAAAGATAGATGGCGTGAATATAGAATAGATATGAATATAAATGGTTGGTTTTTTTGTTCAACTTTAAGTCATTTATTCCAGATTTATCTATCGTAAGGGCGTGCAATGCTTTTAAGCATCTATGGAATGAACGCTACTGCAAAAAAGATATACAATATGAAAGTGAGTGGAGGTAAGAGCCGAGGCCGACCGTGACTTACCTACGCAGACCAAATAAAACGAGTTCTGATGGAGGGTAATTTCAAAAGCACGCGGAATCGGCCAGAGTTCATGAAGGTATTGAATGAATATTAAGGAAGCAAGAATAGAGAGAATTGGCGTTTCATTCTGTCTGCTTACTGTAATAAGGATTCTGCGTGATGATATAAAGATGGATAGTTTAAGGCTGTATAAAACGTTATTTATAATAATTGAAGCGGATTAATTTGACCTCTATGGTGAATTAAATTTAACAAATGCTAAAACTTGATTATGTTTCTGTGTAAGATAATAAAAAGAGTTTAACACTAAATAGCATTTTATATAAATTTAAACTGTATTTGATCTGTTGATGCAAGTCGTACTTACCTTACGAACCTGTGCTATTCGTCTGAAAAGGCTTTTACAATCACCCTGGACAAGAAGGTCATCTTAGGACGCTCAGCTAGAGAATTTTAGAGGTTGTTTCCAATACAAGGGTATCTCCGACAAGTACGGACATCGAGTCGGCTTGTGCAGCCACCGGGAAGTTTGGTTAATTTTTTATCGTTTCGGAAGCAGCTGCCTTGTGAATAAATGCCGAAAGAAACTCAGGGTTACATTGGTAATAAACCGCGTCTAAACTGTAAAAATCATGAGTTGGTAATATCATTCATTATTGACAGCAACATTTTAAGTTTTAACAGCAGTGTTATCCGTTGAGTATTAACAGTGGATTGAATAATCTGTTATTGCAATGAACAATTCTAGTGCTTCACTAATAGTAAATTCAGTCATCGTAATCGAATCATCGGTATCGAATAAAACAAGATGCAGGCGGCCTGAAAAGTATAAAAAAAACAAGAGCTGTTCTTCTTCACGTACATATTCACGGTCAGTTTCCGAGATTATGAGACTGCATTCAACGAGACATGTTTAATCGATACGTCTCGCCTGGTGCCGTTAAGTTTTATTCTAACTTCATTTGAACAGATTACCATGTGCTATCTGAGGAGTATAATTTCAAAACCCACTATACCATATTTTTTTCAAATCACATAAATTCATAAAGCTTATAATTAATCTTTGACTTAACAATCACATTCTTTTAAGGTACTACCTGATCCGGCAAGCGTTGTTTTCCTATATAAGTTATTGTAATATCTTCTAAGATGTTCATTGAAATTAAGTGATGTCAAAGACAATTTTGTTCACAATTAAATACTCTTAATCAATAACACATTTATTTGGATAAAGATTAATATTATTACGTTGATACAACTCTTAGCAAATAATGCATTAATTTCGACCAAATTTGATTACCATAAAAACGGTTCTAGTGAGTTAATCTTAAAAGATAGATATATACTGTCTCGGATATTTTTTTAGAACATTTCAAGAGGAATAATTTTTTCATACGTATTATTTTGGTATCTTGAACCGTTTTCGCAGTGCACGCAATGGAAGCCCTCAAGGATTTATAATTTTCCCCGTTTTTTTTCACATTTTCCATTATTTCTTCGCTCCTAATAGTTGTATCGTGATGTTATATAGCCTAAAGCCTTCCTCGGTAAATGGTATATTCAACACAAAAAGAATTTTTCAGTTCGAACCAGTAGTTCCAGAGATTAGCGCGTTCAAACAAACAAACTCTTCAGCTTTATAATATTAGTATAGATTTAAATGATTATTCTGGAGTGAAAAAGCAAAAAAGAAAAAAATCATAATACTTGCTTTGATAAAAACATTTCAAATTACTATTAGGACTACCATTAAGTAATTTTGTACGAAAAATCGTTTTAGCGGGTTTTGAAATTAAATGCCTCATCTATATAATAGCAATGTCGGGTAGCCCTTTAGACGTGGATCATTATACAAACAATATATTTATCGTCATCTATGATGATGTCCTAGCCGGTTTCGGCTACGGCGACTGTTTCAACACCGGTTAAGAAATTCGAGGTCCAGTTTTTCGGAAACAGTCAATTGCGCAGGAGATATTTAAGTGCATAGCTGGACGCGCAGCCAGAAAAGCACTCTCTCGTCCGAGCTCCCTCAGGCCCGATGGAAAGGAGAACCAGTACGATCGGGAGGGAGCAGGATGCAGGTTTGGTCGAGTTTTCCTTCTCTGAACACCTGGTTGAATTGCGGTGTTAAAGAGATACCTTAGTCGCCTTTTACGACACCTCGGCAAGAAGAGGGGGGTGCTATTCTATTCTGCCGGCAGCCACCACGGCTCGTCATCTATAATACTATTACGACGAAACTAGGGTTAAACTTTAGCCCTAGATTTCTAGGGATCCAGGCGTCGCACGGCTATGATTTTAAAATGCATAGATTGTCTTGAAATAATGTTACGAATGAAGTTAACTTACAACCAGATAGGCAACAGTTGTTGGACGTCGAATAACATCACCACGAGTAGACGATACACTGCACATTCTAACCGGCATATGATTCTCCACAGTAGACCTCAAAAGTGGCTATTGGCAGGTGGAGATTAGTGAAGAAGATAGAGAAAAGACGTCATTCACTACTGGCATATTATCACCCCGCACTTGTAACAATACTATAGAATAATATCGAGGGTTGAAAGGCTATTTTGTTTAAGCGACATTTTTTGGTGATATATGTATATATTTTCGGAATCAGCGTTATTTACTGATTCCAAAAAATAAATAATAAAATATATGTGGAATATGTTATGAAATCTCCCAAGTATTTGTATATTTTTTAGAAAATTATAGTTCGAAGCTGGTATTACTGTGAAACTGTGAAAAAGACGAATGACGTTTAGTGATAAGTTAGTTTGAAGGTGGTTGTAGAAAAAAATGTATTATAAGGAGATGATGTGTTACTTTGGTTTCCGTATTATAATTAAAATAAAATAGTTTTGAGCCTGAATATCTCTTCCCTCGATCCCACATATATATACAGTGCAAACTCTATATAACGACCCTCAAAGGACTGTACATATTTTGACGTTATAGAGAGTTGTCGTTAAATGGAGAGAAAAAAAAAGAAAGAAAAGAAAAAGTAAAAATGTTAAACTCCTACTTGCCATGTTTACAGTTTGAAAGTTTGTGAGTAACTAAGAATATGATAACGTATAGATAATCAATGACTCCTACTAACAACTGTCAACACGTGCAAGCAATCCCAATTTGTAAACAAAAGGACGGATTTCTTAGAAAGTTCGGTATGTGTAAAGCCGACAGTCGAGTTTATTACGGGCAGGATAATAAACCGACAAAAGAACGTACACAGCTGCGCAGTTTTTACTAATTTTAGCAACATAAAAAGTCATCTTAGCCTAATAAGTACTTTATATTATTAAATTGCCGTCGTTATTGAGAGTGGGTGTAATGCTATATAGAGTGTATCATTGTATGGGAAACAAGCTAAACTAACCAAAGCCGAGTTATATCGACGCTTTAGGGAGTTTGTCGTTAAATCGAGTGACGTTACATAGAGTTTACACTGTATATAATAGCCTTTCACCCCTCGATATAATACTTACTATATCGTCAAATTAAGAGTAAGACTTCATTGTAAAATTTATAAGATACAACAGTGCCAGTACGCATTTATTAAAAAGGCCAATGAAGTGCCCTGCTTTTCCCCTGCACTCTTCACGGCTTCTACGTTAGGAACCGCTGTAATAGACGAATATTTTTGATATTGGGTTACCGTAAATGAATCGCCAGCGTCGGCCGATCTTTTGTTAATCCGTCGCGCTTATCAACCTTGACGTATAAGCTGACAGAACATCTATACTAATATTATAAAGCTGAAGAGTTTGTTTGTTTGTTTGTTTGAACGCGCTAATCTCAGGAACTACTGGTTCGAATTGAAAAATTCTTTTTGAGTTGAATAGACCATTTATCGAGGAAGGCTTTAGGCTATATAACATCACGATGCAATTATTAGGAGCGAAGAAATAATGGAAAATGTGAAAAAAACGGGGAAAATTATTCATCCTTGAGGGCTTCCATTGCGTGCGCTGCAAAAACGGTTCAAGATACCAAAAATATATGTATGAAAGAATTATTTCTCTTGAAATGAACTAAAAAAATGTCCGCGACAGTATATGTCTATCTTTTAAGATTAACTCACTAGAACCGTTTTTATGGTAATCAAATTAGGTCGAAATTAATGCATTATTTGTTAAGAGTTGTATCAACGTAATAATATTAATCTTTATCCAAATAAATATGTTATTGATTAAGAGTATTTAATTGTGAACAAAATTGTCTTTGACATCACTTAAATTCAATGAACATCTTAGAAGATATTACAATAACTTATATAGGAAAACAACGTTTGCCGGATCAGCTAGTCTATAATAAAATTGTGCAAGCGGACAAGCCGGCAAGGTTAGCTTCGCTTAACGCGCGCAAGTCACGTCTCCGATGCTTTATAGCCTGTGCTGTGCATATGCTACAATAAAAAAAACACTTTCTATACTTGTAAGTTGGCGTCGGACACGTTCAAATCGTTTTGATTGCGAAAGTTACGACACAGCTGCAAATAGGGTTGTCCTCTGCTTTTCTTAATCTCGAAGGCAAATAAAATAAAAACTTAATTCTAAAGCTTCTAAAATATAACACGAATGACCTTCTGTAATATTGAAGTCTGATGAATGTGATATGAAAAAATCCTTTAATATTTCGTGTTTCTATGTACTCTATCTTCTATCTATTGTCATAGAGGGAATAGTTTCTTCAATCTTTATTCTAAGTCCAAATTTAATTAATAGAATTCTCTACCAACGGCTTCAGGATTAGGCGCTAAATAGTGGAGATATTTTTATACATTGCATAAATTAATTTATAGGAGTAGCTAGTATCGCAACTTTTAGTAGTAGTAGTACACATGCTTATTTACTATGGCGCACAGTAAGTATAAAGGATAAATATGAAATACAACATTTTACAAAAGTTATGAGATTACCTTTTTTCCAAATATATGTGCACATATGAAGTTACGAATATAGTACGTAGCTACAACTTCAAGTTGTTTCTATTGTCTTTCGTTTAGAATAATTATGTATACAATCAATGCATCACAAATTTAATTAATAGACGCCAAAGTCATCAGACCCTGCAAAGACATCCTCATTAAACATCCTGTTACTAGGTTTACGTCTTTATCACTAAGGTCAAATCATTTGGGGCATTATGTATTAGTGAAGGGTGTACCAATCAACTTCTAAGTCTATACAGACTTCAGATACTTGTATTATTGTAAGACAGAATAAAAATTTAATGCGAATGTGTGTAAAAGTAAAAGTCGAGGCCAATCGTGATTGGACCATGTATACGGATCTGATCCAGTAATTGCTGAGTAATGGGAAAGTGGAAGGCACGCGGATGTATAAAGAATCCTAAAAACATAATGTTGCTTATTATGATTTGTTACAATACCCCGTTTGATTCGTTCACAAAAGGCAATCTTTCTGTAAGTTATGGTTATTGGGGCTATGCTGTGAGTTACCTTGGTATTCCATCTATGTGATGCGATAAAGACATATTAGCACTATCTTGGTTCGCTTTTATATTGAGAAAAATCATATTAAAATCACTTTGTATATGTGGAATCTTTAATATATTGTAGTAACTTAGTCCTGTATATGCCAAGCGAGCCCGCGTTTCTAATCCAGGAGGATGACGCGTTGTAGAGTTCTCTTCTGCAGAGTTATTTACTTGTGTGCTATTTATTAAAATCTTTTTTTTTAAGTCTCAATACGACCATTTTAGTTACCTAAAATCACTGAATAATTTGGAATTATTTTTGCTCCCATATTTTTTTTTTTGTAGTGTATTGTGATCTGCCTACATCAGGGCTTCTTAAACTATGAGTCGCGACCCTAAATGGGGTCGTGTAGCTAAATTCTGCGGTCGCGAGAGATTTTAATGTCAAATATTTATATTAGGTCCTTACATATGAAATTGGCGTTTTTCGTACTGGCCACTTTAATCACAAATTTCTCCTCTTTGGTAAGGAATTCCAAATTCAAATTTGTACAGCTATAGACTCATGTATTTGTGCTTCGATGATCGTCATTCATTTGTTTTTTTCTTCTGTTTTTTTCTGTTTGCGTCACTCATTTTACAAAATGGAAAACTTAAAATATCGCATTATTTACGAGTACGAGTTCCGCCGTGGCACTAGTGCTGCGGAAACAACTCGAAGGTTGAATGATGTGTATGGCGGTCGTGTTGCAAAAGAAAACACAGTTCGTTTTTGGTTCCAACGTTTTCGTTCTGGAAATTTCGACCTGCAGAACAAGCCCCGTGGACGGCCTGAGACTCAAGTTGATAATGAAGAGTTGAAGGCTATTGTGGAAGCGGATCCATCGCAAACCACGTCCGAGTTAGCTGCAGGCTGCGATGTTAGTGATAAAACTGTTTTAATTCACTTGAAGCAAATTGGGAAGATTAAAAAGCTTGAAAGGTGGGTACCTCACGAATTGACTGAAGCAAACCGGCAAACGCGCGTCGACTGCTGCGTTACATTACTAAACCGGCACAATAATGAAGGTATTTTAAACCGAATCATTACCTGTGATGAAAAATGGGTTCTTTACGATAATCGGAAGCGCTCAGCGCAATGGTTGGATCCTGGCCAGCCAGCCAAATCCTGGCCCAAGCGAAAATTAACCCCAAAAAAGTTACTTGTAAGCGTTTGGTGGACTAGTGCCGGTATTGTTCATTACAGTTTTCTCAAATCTGGCCAGACTATTACGGCTGATGTCTATTGTCAGCAATTGCAAACCATGATGGAAAAGCTAGCGGCTAAACAACCTAGGCTGGTCAATCGCTCCACGCCACTGCTGCTTCACGACAACGCTAGACCACACACTGCGCAACAGACGGCTACTAAATTAGAAGAGCTTCAATTGGAAAGTCTAAGACATCCTCCGTACTCCCCGGACCTTGCTCCAACAGATTACCATTTTTTTTCGAAATTTGGATAACTTCTTGCAAGGGAAAAAATTCAACTCCGATGGGGCAGTCCAAATCGCCTTCAAAGATTTTATTGATTCCCGTCCGACTGGTTTTTTTAGTAAAGGGATCAATGAACTACCTATGAGATGGCAAAAGTGCATAGAAAATAATGGTTCATACTTTGATTAATTAAATATATTATATAAAAAAATATTTGACTTTTTGTTCCTCCCATACAAAACGCCAATTTCATATGTAAGGACCTAATATATACCATTTTATAACAAACATTCCACCAAGATTTGATTTGTTATGCAATAAAAAACAGGCACATCCATGTTTTTTACATATATTTTAATTTAATACTTACCACGCAACTACTTGAATATATTCGAGCGAATTAAGACGGTCAGAATCCACTTTTATTTTTGAAACTATAATAAATATAATTTTATAATTTTTTGTGCAATTCTTAATTTTAGATTTTTGTATGTTTCAAAACTCACAATAATAAATGGGGTCGTGAATGACAAAAGTTTATGAAGCCCTTTTTTGTTTGTTAACCCGGTGGAAATCCCTACGGACCGTCAGGGGAGCGGTTGAGGGCCGCTCCCCCGGTGTTTCGGATCTGCCTCGACTAAAACCACCGGGGTGTTCCTTCTCCCGTCTGCCGGATGCTAAGGGCAAAAAGTTTATGAAGCCCTGGTCTACATCGATAGGCAAAGCCAAGGCATAATTTTTATTCCTATCGAAAGCAGATAATTTTTCTTGGACTTCAATATACTACTTGAGAACACATTTTTTTTTTCACGTCAACCACGACCCTCGTCGGGTCTCCTTAGGGGTACTCCCTCCCTAGAGAAACTACTTTGGGATTCACTGATTTAGAACAAGATGCTATGCGAACCCGTATCACGGTGTTGTGTTACAATTTAGTTCATATGGTAAAAGTCCGTATTATGAGACACATTTTCAGGTTGGTCGTACATTACCGCTATTATATAATCTGTTTAAGTCAAAAATACTATTTAAATCGTATCATACAATTGTCTTATGATTATTTAATTAATATAGGTAGTTTTTATTGAATGTTAATTTGTAAAAATAAAATTAATAGCCTTTTATGAGAGGAACCTCTATGTCCCTATTTATGAGACACTTAAAAAGTAGATGGCCCCAATGTCTCATGATGTATGTCCCTATTTTTGAGACAGTTTAGAAATCAATAAGACTGATTTTAAAATAACTATTTATTAATTTTAAATCACAATACTTATAAAATAGATAATAAACTTGAATCTGAAATAACAAATAATTAGTCTTTACTAAATTAAATGAGAAATAAATGAAAATTATAAAAATATTTAATTCACTTTTATTCTTTAATTTTCTTCTGCAGTTCTTTTACTTTGCCCATCAGTTTTTTCTTTTCTTCTTGTAACTTTTTTTTTATTACTTATAGGCGAACGCTTGACCTCAATCACACCTGGTGGAAGGTGAAGATGAGTCCGACGATGAAACGTGTTCGCCCAGCAATTGCCTATTCACTCTTCTCTTAAAGACTCCCAGGTCATAACATCGCGAAAATACTGCCTCTGGAAGTGTATTCCATTCTTTAGCCGTTCGCATGATGAATGTAGAAGCGAATCTTTTCGTGCTGTTATAAGGAACATCCACCACATACGGATGTTATCCTACAAGATGTCTAATGGTTTCGCGGTGGAATGGTGATCCTTTTTATGCCAACACGCTCTCTGCTTCAGGACAGAGGAGTAAACATCTTTCATCACAGTTAAAAAAAATTGTAGGAGAAATATTACATACATTTTTACTTTCAAAATATGCTCCAGACTTTTTAAACCACTCTTGCAATTCTACACAAGTGACAGCTGCTCTTGTAACACTCAAATGTTGGGGTTTCCTTATAGCTAATTCTGAATGACGTTTTCTAAACCTTTCATACCAGTGGCGACTAGGACGACTCTGTAAACGGAGTTTTTACAGCTAATTTTTGGACATATTTTTGAACACAATCCAATAACTCAGTTTTTGTTACAGGTGCTCCTATTGCAGCCCTGTCTAGCACCCATTTGACAATATCATCTTCTTCCTGAGACGATAAGACTGTTTCTGGTTTAGATTTTTTTTTATCTCATCTAGCCCAATACTTTTTTTCTGCCTAGAGTAGCCACAGATACTTCGAAGGCAACAGCTACTCTCCGTAATGATGACCCGGTATCTTTTATTGCTTTTAAAGCATTTTCTACATCTATTGGGTCATATTTAAGTCTTTTATCAAGCACTTTTGAACACAACACTTTCTTTTTTGCTGATTGAGACGGCTGTTGTCCCCATTACTCCGATTTTCAATAATTTGTTTTTTGTTGTTCACTGTTGACACGTAACCTAAAATATCGAGAGATATGTCGATGGGGGGAGTCGAAGCTGCTCGCGTCCGTAGGCTTTTCCCTAGTTTCCCTACAGGTGACTCCTGGGTGGTGCTAAACGAGCAGCAGCGAGGTGGTAGGGCTTCGGCGCCCGCCTGGATCGCGACCACATTACATGGGTGTAAAGCCCGTCATAGTGACCAGTTTCGGCTTGTCGCGTTTCGGGATCAGCTTGTGTATATCCAGTAGCTCATATACCTAGAGACCTTCAGTCGTGGTATATATGGGCCGACATGACGTTGGAGACTATCAATGGATTTTCATCCTTTGATAGTCGCTTTCGTTTTTGGATTACACTGTACTTACCATCAGGTACTCTGTAGTCACTATGTCGAGCCAGAGTAAAAAAAAAAATTTCACTAATTAATAAAAGTATAAAAAACATATTTTAAATATTTCAATAATATCAAATAAAAAATTAAGAAAAAAAAACTTGCAAAATTAATGTTTTGATTTTAGGTTAAGTTTTGAAATTAACGTAATTAAATTGAAAATACTCTCAGAAATAACTATTTGAAGTTATGCTGATAAATAATTTGTTATATTTAATCATTTTACTTTTTAAATACTAAAAATTATTGATATTTTAATTAAAAACGCATAACAGTACACTGTCTCATTAATGGGGACAATCATAAGACTTGATGTCCGTATTGAGTGATACGCGGTGTAAAGTGTTCCATATACCGGTACGTCTACGTTAACAAGTGTCGGTATTGTGAGACACTCAAAAATAAAATAATATTGCTATAAATTAACATAAATGCAAATAACATACAATATCTATAATTTATAAGCTTTTAGATTACACTTACATTATATATATAAATATAATAAAATATATAATTTCATCCAAGTAAAAAACTGTACAGTAGTTATCGTTCAACTCTTTTAAGCCACGGTTTTGAATACCAACAACAAACCTCATGCTTTTATAATTTTTTTTCAAAACATACAAGTAATAATTAACAATTAGACTTGTTAATTTCATTCAAAAATGATAAAATTATGTGTTTATTATATTTTTTAAAAGTATAATTTGGTATTCTTTTTATAAATGATTATATTCACATTGTGTACCATAAATAGGGACAGTGTCCCATAATATGGACTTCTACCATACCTAAAATTTAAGTTTGTTTGTGGTAACCCTAGTAGAATACCGTATGGACTTTATAAGCATCTTTGTTTCTAAACGTTTACGCGAAGAGCGAGCCGAGATTTTTAATATTCCATCGTGGTTTTTCCTTTGAAACCCGGCAGAATGGAAATGCCGAGCACACAATAGCGTCTGCACGGCTTAATTTAAATATAGCTTGTGATGTTCATGTTTATATTTTTTAGTTGTTAAACAGCGCAGTGGCGTGCATTTTACAGAAGCAATAAGACACATAATGGTGATTAATAATTTTAATTTAACAGTTTTTGGGTAATACCCTTTCTTATTGCCCCATCCATCATCAGCTTACATTAATCAACTGCTGAACAAAAACTTCTCGAAGTAATCCTGGTCTTGGATCCTCTGTATCTTTCGTATGTCGTTGCTCTATTTAGCAGGAGCACGTCCCACACTACGTTTGTCAATACGCGGTTTCTCATACAAAACTCAAATGCTCATCGGTTCTTCAGCATACGTTGTTGTTTTTATTGCCTGTTTACTTGTAATTTATTTCGCGTCGTTTGAAACCTTTTGAAGAAGTGTTCAGATACTTTTGATTTCGGTGACTATTGAGTATTTATTTATTTATTTAATATACCATCGATATATACACGTAATTAAAAAAAAAAACAAAACATATATTTCTAAGACCACGTGTTACATGATTACAGGCATACCTAACTATATACAGCACAAGTATAAACAAAATTAAAAAAAAAACATATTAGTTAATCCTGCTATACTCAAGCGGATTCAGATGAGAACAATGCAATCAAAGCCGACCGAAATCCTGACAGGGTATTCACAAATTCCTTATTTTTGGTTGATTGAAGTTTATCCTCCAAGTGTCAAGCATTTTTTTTTTATTAGGTAGCACTACATCAGTCTTCATTACCCAAACACGTTCTTGTTAGCAATTTGCTCTTACGATAAAAATGGTGATATAAAATGTTTCTTCGAAACACTGGCCATAATTTTTATGGTGAGATTTTATTTCACTTCTCGTTAAACATTATCTTGCATGCTATCATTACTTTTACCGTAGTTTACATTGTGATGTAGTTTTTTGCGTTTAATATTTACCGCTGCTTCGCGTTCTTCTTGTTACTGAGAAATCCTGTTTTGACTTTTTAGATTAAATTCATATGTTTTTATAATGAATTGTATAGACTATCGAATAAAATCAAATATATATTCTCGTTTCGTTTATGCTATGGGCGCATTAAGACTTTTCTGGTACGGACAAAAGTGTGCCCAAAGCCATGAAAAGTATTTACAGACTTTAATATCGTCAGCAAAAACTATCCAAAAAATACGCGTAGTTATAATGAGTCAGAGTACAATAAACGATCGATTTATTTTAAAAAAATCTGAGGGCATTTATACATGTAGAATGTAATTCGAATTTCGCGCCTTGAATAGTCAAGAAGCACTATTCTATGTAGTGTCTTTTAATTTATACTCTATGACCTTTGACAGTTTCGATATATACGTTACTTTTTGTAAATATAAATAAAGTTTTTCTCACAATTAAGTGGAATAGTCATTTATTTCAACAATACAACGCTCTATCTAATTTTTTTGTTTTTGAGGCACTTAGTTTTAACAGTCTGAGCTATCCGGATTATTCTTTCGGGAAAGAGAATCTATTTTAATAATATCTTGTGGGCGTAAGAGCCGGAACATGCTAAAAATACATCCTGTTTTAACAAAAAGATCAGAATCTTATAAAGTAGCTGATTGATGGTTTCAAATACATTCTGCTTTTGAACATGCCAACCGTAAATAAGTAAAATTGGCTTTGCGCATTACACGATCAATATTTTGTTTTATTCAAATATTCCACAATTGTTTCTACTATCTGCATTCGAATGGATCTTGAGGGTAATGGTAGTAGGTTGAGGAAGTACCAGAAACAGCATTACTGCACGTTTCTCTCTATCGGAATAGGCTCTATGTAAATCTACATAAAACCAGTCCTATTGTTTGTTCTGCCGGCCACAGCAGCGTCCTGCTGGTGCTTCCAACGACTCGCCTTCGTCTCAAGGTTTAAAAAATTACATAATTTCACGGTCTACTTATTTTATCTTGCCTTCTCATACAGAATATATGATGTGACATTATGTACTATTCTTTTATTGTTTTATATAAATGTGTATGTTGTTACTTTTGTCTCAAAAAGTTTTCTTTCTTTTTTTTATCCTTTCGCGAAAAGTTGAGTCTACATTGAGCTCGAACTCGTGAGAATGCGAAGGATGTGTTACATTGCCGCAGCATATGCCTGAAAACAGAGATGGGCAAAATGTAATCTGATTAATGATGAACGATTACAAAATATAGTTTTGATTTTAATTTTCTTGCTCTGTAATCATGATTAAATCCATCTAAAACATAAATGTGTATACAATCTGACATTTTGTAGTGTTTAAAACATAGATGAGCAAAATGCAGTCATATTAATGGTAAAAAACGTAAAATATGATCGTTAATCATTTTCATTAATCTGATTACATTCTGCACATGTATGTCTGAAAATATGAACTCTCAACTCCTTTCAAAGCATGCCCATCGTCATAGGATGCCATCTTCATAAAGAAATTTGGAGGCCAATGGACAAAACTTCTAACGATCCCATGCGTCATGCTCTTCAAAACAGGAAAGTTCAGACCGGTCCACTTTTTGATGTCGCTTAGCCGCTCCCTTCTCTAATGGTTCTTGGTTTCTTTTCCCCGGAATCTTGGCTCCGAGGATCTACCTAGGAAACTTCTATTGGAATCCTTTTTGCATACTTTCTAAGAAGTTGGATACATTCTATCTCACGAATGTCCACATCCGTACTCTATGGTATTTTTTTTAATTATCCAGGGAACTCTGAACATTTATAAAGCATCTGCGGCCAAATATAACTCACTACTTGGAAAGGTTCTGTAAAAACGAATCCGAATTGCAAGATATACGAATTCAACTAAATTGTTATAAATAGAACAACTATCCAAATCAATCAACTGTTACAGTCGGGACACATGATGCGTTGCGGCGCCGCACCGCATGCGTACCGGACTTACGCTACGCGAGACGAAGCGCAGGGGGGGGGGTGAACACGATGCGAGGACGTAGCAATACAATCTTTATACACACACGCACCGTGTGCTCAAAAATGCGATTATTCTTTGTGTTGCAGCGGCGACGCGCATCGTGTGCACAGCTCTTATTCTAATAATCTATGTAAACGCTTTAATCTTTATAGTATATGTAGAATCAAATCGCTTCATCCATATTTATTGTTATTGGACCGGAAGAAAAAGTACGTAGATTTACGATTATTTACAAAATGCAACCATAAATACTTTATTTTATTATAAACAATTTGTGAAGTAGTGCTAGGCGTTCTGCCAACATACTACGCGTAACATCGCAAAGACTGAGCGATGTTAAGATTTATGTATTGCCTATATCTATAAGAGTAAATGTGCCAAAGAATTCTCAAAACATTTGCTTTCTCTGATTGGATTCACTGATACTGTTAATTTTCAGCTCTAATAAGTAAAAGGGTGATATCTGGCGCATAACGTATTTACGTCTACAATAATTACTAAACATAACTTAAAAAAAAAACAACAATTACTGACCAAATATACTGCCAGGCATAGATGGGCAAAATATAATCGGATTGATAAAAATGATTACGATTACATTTTGCGTTTTTTAATCATAATCACAGAGCAAGAAATTAAAATTACGACTGCATTTTGCAATCGTTAATCATTAATCAGATTACATTTAGCCCATCTCTGCTGCCAGGCAAGTTGCGGGGACATTTACTAATCGACTTAAAAAATGAGGAGGTTCTATGTGCACTGTATGTTTTTTTTTCATATATATTCACTCATAACTCCGCTATTTATTGACCGACTTGGATTTTCTTTCTTATAGTGTTTTAGTATATCCGTAATATCCAATAGTTTTATAATATGTTTCGACGTATATGAGCATGCTTAGTTCTCCGAATTGGATACTTAATAATCATGATGATTCATATACAACGTTACTGGTAACTAACGCAAAACCTCTCAAGGGTGACTTTGGTATATCAAGACTAACAACTTTTGTTCTACGACTTTTTATAATTCAATATTTTCTTCCCCATACAAAAAAATAAATAAATCAAATTTGCAGTTCTGATCTTCTTAATACTGTGAAAGGCGGCGCGATGCAACTGTGGCAGACGATTTCGTAGCATCAGCTGACTGAACTGTAAACATAGAGCTAACGATTGATAGAAATCCCTACTAAAATTAAAAATATATATATATCTTAGGATGTGTTAAGTTTTGGCAAAAGTCATAGAACAAAAGTTGTTAGTCTTGATGTACCTAAGTTACCTTTAAGAGGTTTTGCGTTAGTTACCAGTGACGTTGTATAGTATAAGCGTGGTTTTTCTTTTCAAAATCATCAGGTTTCAAGAGGCTAAGATAATTATTTTCTTAAATATATTGTGATGTAGTTCAATTTTCATCAAAATCGCTACCGTGACTACGTTGAGTGTTATTCTCTAGCAGTGGCGTGCAACCCATAGAAGCGTAAAAAGCATTATCTATCATTTAGATATTTAATCAATATGTTGATTTAAAATCGGTATCAATTTGGATTCTGAGACATTGAATGCACTTACCTAAAAGTAATCTAGTAATAACCAGATTTTAAGTGTCCAAGTATAACAAGGTACTGCTTTTTATGTGTTCTATGGCATGCCCATCATTGTTATCTAGTTATAGTTTTGTATTAGCTATCGATGGCTACTTCTAAAATTAACTTTGTATTTTTATTTATAATTCATTCACGAGTTTTATTGCTTTTAATTTACAATCCGTTTACCGCTTTCGGTTAATCTTACTTCCTTCCATGATTCAGCATTCGAATAATGGTTTTTATTTGTGTTCTGTTTTATTGTATTCGGGATTTACAGTATCGTATTATTTTCCCTCTCTGCAATCTGTCAAGGAAAACTTGGCTAAGTAAAATCAAGTTTTGCAATTATTATATATTTAGGATCCAGAAGTAGGAATCTTTAAAAATAAGTACAAAATGACCATAAGTTACATTTATAATTATTAATTTAACAAAACTCGTAAACTAACCTACAAAATGATCATAAATTGCTAATGATTTTAAATACAAAAAGAAATCACCAATACAAACTTTATAAAGAACTTACATAACCACATAACTTACTAATATTACTTATAGAACCGCTTTTAACCATTTATAACATAAATGCTCGATATAAACGCAAATCACATCGACCACGACCTTACCGCACAAAACAGCAATGCAATAGCGCGCGCCATGTTGCTATGCTGTCCTGCTCTACCACTCATTTTTAGTGAGGTACCCAGACATTCCTAACTATATTTTATTAATAAATGGGGAAATTGTCTGCACATACGGATACAGTAGTAGCGATAGCACTAGTAGAAAAGTGAAAAATGTATGAAATTGACTTAAGCTATCGAAATTTTCGCCGAGTCAATATTTCAGCTTTATTATATTAGGCGCAAAAGAAAATTTCGTTCGTTGTTATGTTAACCATTTAAGCTAACAAAAGCTCACGTGAATAATTTAATGGCGGTTTCCTAGTACGCTTTTTGACATTTTGATATAAGCTTGTCTGATACATTTATACTCGTGACATGTCATCTCGCGTAAAAAGAAATCGGCCCGGCTCGTGAAGATGTATCAAAGCAAGCCACGCGACCTTTAGCTTAATTCGTACCCCATCGTTTGATTCATTTTAGCAAGTGGGAAATTACCCTAACATTCGAACGTATTCCAAAAATTCGTTCTCCCGGTCATGACATATAGACTAAACAAACGATACACCACATAAAGTAAGTCACTCAGAGAGCCTTAAAGCGGGTTATGTTGGGCATTCCTTTTGTGACCGTGACCGAGAAACACCGAGATTCGCTTGAGAACTAGTATGAATGATATAACTCAGGTGATAAAAGTTATAAAGTGTCCATTTATGTCCTAGACTCGATAATAGGTGGGGATAAAAGTGCTCGAGTGGAAATCGCGAACCGGTCGTAACAATGTGAGAAGACAGTCTGCCGAACGGACCGATGATCTGGTGTAGGTGGTTGGGAGAAACTGGTTGGTCAAAGATTTCGACCGTCACGAGTGGTAAAGAATAAAAGAGACCTTTGCTCAGCTTTGGGTGGATGAAGGTTGAAGAAGCATTTTTGCGTGATCGCGAAATCTTACTCAAGTATAAAAACCTACGAATAAAACTACTTTTCTAAGAAAATTAATCATTGTGTTAGTGGATATTCCGAAGCAATGTTCAATGTTCGGCTTGAACGAAGAAAACAAGTCAGAGGCTGTCTAAACAAATTGAGTTTTCGACTGCCTTTGACGTAATAGATCTGGCTTGTTTAACAATTAAGTTTAAGCTATAATAATTAATATTATTCGGGGTTTTATACGACTTTCATTGACTTTAATCCTTCACCAGAACAGTCTATATTTTCTCAGCGTAGGAAAGCTTCGGTGGCTTTGGCGTTTACTTCTATTCACGTTCTTATTATATATCTTTATCGGTTACACTTTCATAATTGATCTTTTCTACGTGTTTTAGCCGAAGAATACCTTTGTGTGTTCCAGCTATCACTGTGTTATAAACAATCCATTCTGAGCATCTTTTTCTTCTTGACGCGACCCAGGAATGTAACTCCGTATGTGACTTAAAGCTAAAGAAGGTAAAGACGTTTTCAATGGTGGCAGGAGAAAAATATTTTTCCTATATTCCTGCCAAATCCAACTGTCAGTCAAAGCTATTGAAATATTGGAATTTATTTTCTTACGGTCGCTAGAGTTATATTCGAATCTATTAAATCTATTTTATATAACAATATATGTGTTTTATTTTGCGCTTTAATAAATTTTTTGGTCTGTTAACGTCTGTTTTGAAACAGATTTTCTCTTTTTTGTATAGAGCCTAAGATATTGTTTTAAAAATACTAACATAAAACCCATTGTCACTTTAAAATAGGTACTGACGTAGTTTTGACCGAAATGCTCTTTCGATTTCAAATTGACGAGGACCTTAATTTCTTTTGTCGCCTTTTGTTTGTTGCTGATTTATGAATTTACGCTGACAGCATGAGTATGTAAATGAAGAAATAAATTTGTCCGTATGTATGTGATGGAATGTAAACGCTTTGTTGCTCACGTGTAATTGGCGATGTCTTATAATTTACATAATAAACATTTTAACATAGACTATATACGAAGTCCTAAAGACTTCTTTTTTATTTGGTAAAGATTCTTATTAGACTTGCTTGGCCTGCGTATAGACGGCATAAGGCCTCATTTATAAAGACGACATCATTTAGCTAATTGGTTCAAAATCTTGCCTGGTGAAATTGTAAAAGCCCTGCCAGGTGAATAGCTCTTTGTTCCATTAAGAAAGGGATCATTGTATGGTAAACGGCAAGTGTTTGGTAAAGAGAGATATATCTTAAAAATAAAAAGGATCAAACACCATGATGCCGTGATGTTGACGCAATTTAAATGTGTTGTTTCCTATATTTCATTAAAAGTCTCACAATGAATCGAAGCCGTTAATAACGGTAGTTTAAATACTGAAATAACTTGATCGCTAAATCGAGAATTCACTCGATATTATTAATCGAAAACATGTATTCTAACTAGTTTTTTATATCCATATCTATATTTAGCATTGTAGGTATTTGTTATTCAACAATACCAGCATATTATAAGAGTCTATCTAACGTACCGATTCAAGATTATTCTTGTTGATCTTCGGATCATATTCATAGAATATTTTGAAAAGCTGAAGTAATGTTTAACCTCCCATCCCTTTGCTATGTCTCATTGTAAACAGTAGACAACTAACTCTTCGAGTGGTAATTTTTGATTTATCATGTATTGAATATGTTTATCGACGAAACAGCTATCCTAAAGGGACACGCAATCGTTAGCTTACATTTGTAGATTTTAGTTTCGATATCCTATAATTCTTTTTTGGCGGATTCTAAACAAGCAGAGATATTATGGTAGAGTGTTCCGGTAAGATTGGAATCACTGTATATGCTCCGACATGTTCGTCAAGTGTAACGCCTCGGTTATGTTATATTTCAAAAATTAACCGTTTTATTATGTCCAGTTTCATTTCTTCGTGGTCGTGCTTCTAAAGGCAACAATCCTTGTGCCTCTGATCGTCTTGTATCTAACCAATCTTCGGTTATCTATATCGGCCAATTAAATAACGATCTCACCCAGAAAGGAGTGCTACGTTTTGATATTTAATATTATAGATACGTGTGTTCGGACAACTGCGACACAATCGAACCGGCTCACCTTTGAAAACGTGTCGTAATACCTAGACTGAGACTGCCTTTCTCCTGCTACACGACATGCTGGTATACTCAACCAAGGTGGAATTAACGCCGTTGTGGAACCTTACCTTCCTTACCTTACCTTCTTGATCATTTATAGTGTCTTACCGAAACTTCGGCTACAGCTTCGGTTTTTGACAAAATAAATAGGTAATATCTAGACATTGTTTATTATATCGGGTGAACGGTAATTCGATGCATTCCTTCTAGGGGGTCAAAGTAGAGTTAATTCGCAGTAGTTTAAGTTGTATGATACCCTGTCCAAAAAAGAATAATTTTCGAGATATTAAACATTTCTTGATTCAAAAAAGAAACGGCGTCGACCCCCATGGTACGAAAATCCTTTGACAGTCACCATCTCTATGTCGGCTCACATATACCACGACGGGAGATCTCTAGGTATATAGACAACTGGAATCCCGGAATGCGACAGGCCGAAGCGTGTCACTATGATGTTCTTTAACACTGTGTACTGTGGTCACGAGCCAGTTCGAACAAACATCCTACCACCGCAATAAAACTCAAAGTCAAATCATTCTAGCAAAGTTCCGTGATATTAAAATGCTAATTATTTTTAGAAGGTTTAACATTTTGGCAAACCTTGAAATCTCAATCCAAAGCGTCTCGATGTCGATGCCCTGTTCTAGTCTACCGTTTTATAAGATTCGTTCCGCAGTTTACCTATATTGGTTGCGTAATCGTTTTCGCATGATAAAGACTTATTATGTAAAAACTATTAAAACTGTTTAAGGTTGAGGTAACGTGATAGATAACTGGGCCATTTGTATTTTCGATTGTTATCTAATCGAAAACACGAGAAATAAGTACAAAACTATGCCAAAGTTTATGCATATCTGTGGTTATAATATTTGTGAAGGCAAATATGATATGATACAATGGCGTGGATCCCATAAAGTGTAAAATGCGTTATCTTGTTATGCTTCGATATTTAATAAATATCTTGACTTAAAATCTGATAATTACCAAATTAGGAAACGAAAAATCTAATTTGGATCAAATTTAAAATCAACATATGTACTAAGTGTCAAAGTATAACAAGATAATGCTTTTTTAAGCTTCTATGAGATGTACGCTTCTGATATAATAATTACTAATTATAGTTGGACTGAAAGACAGAAAGGATTAATTATGGAACACGTAGCCATGTCTATAAATTAACTTGTTTTTACTAGCTCAGCAAAGACCACACTGTACTTAATCTTAACCTCTTAAGTGGCTATGACGGATATATACGTCATCAATATATGTATTACAAAACGCCTAAGACGAATATATTCGCATATATGCCATTACGGCTTGAGTATAATATACGTCTAAATATATGTTTAGGAGTCTGCGTATCATTCATTGCATTTGTATGGGAAGAATGGGGGCAGGTATTGGTCATTTCGTTTCATGAAATAAGCCAGTTGAAGTTTAATCAGGGGACTGTTCGTTAATTTTCGCCACGATCATGTCGAATTACACAAATGTCTCTTCAAACTTCTTGTCAAGGACCCAAGGTCATGAAGAAAGATATACATCGACTCGAAGATCATTTCTTAGCTTGAATCAACAACTAAACGAATTAGGAAACCAAATCATAGGATGGGGGAAAAGCTCACTCTAGTATTATGCCGTATGTATTGTAAATAGACTTGTGCGCATGGTACATTATCATAGGACGGTGATGTAAATTGAAACTACATTATCACAGGAACGGGAACTAACACGAGAATTGTTCTTAAAATCACAATCAGGATTTAAATAGCAAGTACGATTAAAGTAAAATACACGGTTTTTATTTTTTCCCTTTAAACATGTATTACATGCTTGCGAGTTCATTTACCTTTACATCTCCGAGCACATCTTAAAAAATAAAATATCCAACATACGTCGAGGATCTTATAGTCAATTAAGATTACTTTAAATTTACTAAAAAAATTAAGGTGAATAATCAAATTAAATAATCTCGCGTACCTCGGTGTTCCGGTTGAACTTGATACGTCTGGTTTTTATTGTAAGCGTATAATAATAGCTTACTACCTTAAACCCGAAACCCTTTGATTTTTTTATGAGATTATGTGTTGACCCTCATCCCTCGAAATAATTTGTGCCTAGTCAACAATGTAAACGGTTCAGGGCGAATGTTACACAGTACAAAGCAGTACGTATAAGATTTTTTTACTTCAACAGTTGTTAACTATGTCCATTATCTGTACATTTATACTGTAAATTAGTATTTAACTTTATTTTATTCTTCGATAAAAAAAAACATAAAACTTGTATATTCTTTATCCCTTCTTCTTTTTGATTTTTTTCTCTCTTGATAATTATAGCCTTGAGTGAGCGTTTCTCAATAATTTTAATCTAAATTATTATGTCTTATTGGATTTTATAATAGCAAAATTGAGACTAGCGAAACAGTCTCGTCTTCTCCAGCCATTTGACAACTTTAGCTCCCTGTTAGCTACTATTTTGCTTAGAAAAATCATTAGCTTCTTATTTTGCATGTTTATTGGTACTTCAGCTTTGAATTATTTATTTTCACTCTAAAAGATTTCACTGTAAATTACTAACAGTCATAAACTACGTCCCATCTCACGTTAGATCGTATCTGGCTCCGAAAAACAGTGTTTTTGTGCGTTCCCGTCGTCCCATTATTCTCAATTTGTTCCGACAAACAATACCTCTTGTGCAGAACGCTGTCTAGTTACGTTAAAAATAAACTTCCAAATGTCATTCACACCTTACTATTTCTAGCTCGCCTCCTAGACTAATTGCGCTTTTTGTTACTAAAGACGGCTGTAGTATTGCTCTTTCCTATGATGCGTCTTTCATCTGCTTTCTAGTTTTCGTTTGTAATTAAAACAGTGGTGTCGTTAAAGGAATATTTAATTTGTTTATTTTTAAATTTGTATCTCATTTGTACACTCGCTTACCTAGTTATTGTAATTAGTGATATTTGCCCTTTATATTGCCTATAGGAAATATTTTTTTACAATAAGGCCGCCCAAATAGTATTTATTTTAGAAATAAATTGTTTTTATTACTTTTCTCATTTATTATGTACAATAACATTAATTCTATTTTAATAAACATTAATATGCTATAAATCGAGTGATGCCATTTTTGCCATTAACTTACCTATCTCATATTATTTCGTTTTCTTTAATGTATTGAAACACCATCTCTTGTGTAAATTATTGAACTTAAATGTCATTAATTGTTACTTGTGTTTGTATTTTTACACAATTTCCTTTGCTCGTCAAGTATGTATGTATACATTCATATTTAATCAGAACACATTGCTTTCTGAGGTTTTCAAATAAATTGTTTCGTTTACACAAGCTATTTGCTATTATTGTTTGTCATCATTAATTAAACTATTCCTCTGTGTGTATGGGCCAAATAAATTTATTTTTTTGTTTTTCTGTTTAATGTTTTCATGGGTCACATCTAAAGTATTATAAATTTAGGGTGACTGCCAGGTTAATGTATTGTTGCAAAAGAAATTATTTCGGTGGTGGAGTTTGACGTTTAACCTGCAGATGATTTATTAACTACATATTTAACCTTTCTCGAAGCCAAGAATAATGGAAATAGAATGAATATGGATGTTACGTTTGTATATCACGACTCGTTAATTCGGCGCTATTGGAAATAATAATATGCTTCCAGTTGCGGTGTATTTGTTGCTGGTGCCTTTGGTTTTTCTTTTTTACCGTACGGTACTCATTTTTGAAACCTATATAGGATCACTAGACGTGATTGGTGAGCTGCCTGACAAACATGCAGGAACATGGCATTAATCAGAAACTACCAAGCTTAGATCATGAGGCCCATTATTGTTATAGGCATGACTGTATGTCATAATCAATAAATTTTATGATAGAGACCGTAGCAATACGACTTAGCAGTGTATTTTACAACTACTGGTTATTGGTATTGGTCGCGTTCGTAAGTTTAGGCTTTTTATCCCACGCTTGACTTCGGCTAAAGTTTATTACATATACATATTATTATATACTATATACACCTATATACATACACATAGGTTATAGTGATTTGTTTTCATTTGGCGTGTACTAGAAACAGTTCATACTTTTTAGTTATGCATGTATCTCGAAACTTTTCACGGTGATATACTTGTGTTATCTTGGAAACGGTGGCTACGAGTGGGTTCTCGTTTTTTGGACATTGTAATTAGATTTTACACATTTCGAGTGTACTTCATATATTTTACGCTTTACATACAATACTTTTTACATAGTCTAACTTATATGACTACCCGGCCAGATGCTCAATCGGGATGTTTAATGTATAGGTCGCTTAAAAAATGTTTGTTGATTCTGGCTTTATTCGAATCGGCGACCTCCACCTATATTATAAAGTGCAGTGCTCCCGTGACCTGGTAAAGAAGCTATAAGCGTAAAGCAATTATTATTGCTTATTATTGCAATGAGACGTTACAAACGATTCGATCCAATTCCTCGTCTGGTGGACCGTTAAGCGATTGCATTTAGTGCTAATCGCGGCTTTAGGTTAAGAATTTGTTTCGACTCAAGTGACCTTGTCGGCTATGGCTGAATGCTTATTTATTTTGTATAATGAGATACCCTTTTTTACCCTGGTTCGGCATAGTGACTACAGAGTACCTGATGGTAAGTACAGTGTAGTCCAAAAACGAAAGCGACTATCAAAGGATGAAAATCCATTGATAGTCTACATCGTCATGTCGGCTCACATATACCACAACTGAAGGTGTAGGTATATGAGCTACTGGATATACACAAGATGATCCCGAAACGCGACAAGCCGAAACTGGTAACTATGACGGGGTTTACACCCATGTACTGTGGTCGCGATCCAGGCGGGCACCGACGCCCTACCACCTCGCTGCTGCTCGTTAAACACCACCCAGGAGTCACGTGGGGAACTAGGGTACTGCCTACGGACGCGAGCAACTCCGACTCCCAAAAGCACACAGCTTTTTTTTTGTTGACCCGGTGGAAATCCCTTCGGACTGTCAGGGGATCGGTGGGGGCCACTCCTACGGTATAACGGCCTAGCACCGACTAAAACCACCGAGGTGCCAGCACTGCCTCCTCTTCGCCTTCGCCAGGCCTGGAGATCCAGATATTTCCGAGGGCCCGGCGAGCGGTTGGCTATAGGCAGGCCTCCTCTCTGGGAGGGGGTCGTAAACTACACCCTCACTACCTTTCATTAGCGATAACAGGATACCCAAAAGGGGTGACATTGAGAAAGAATACAAGGAACCGTCGTATACTAAATAGAACACACAGTACCCCCACAATTATACGGCACCACAACATGCACAATAATTAATTGATATATTGATTCCAAGTTGGTCATTGTTTTGTGATTTCTTGAAAGGATAAGTTAAAATGATATTACACGTGTTCAAATATATAGCTTTAAGTTGTATACATATAGCCATCTACACACACTGGTTTACCAGACAAGTCTGAAGGTTAAAACTGTGGAATTTTCTACCCGTAACTGTGTTTACTAGATTTATGACTTTAGATTTTTCAATAAGGAAGAGAAAAGCGTTCTTCTAGGCAAAATGAGAATAACTTTCATGGGCAGTTCATAGGTGACACTTACTACTCTTCACAATCCACCTGGGGAGTTGTAGTAGTAGGGATTCACAGGTTCTGGCTCACCGCCTTTGGCTCTCTCATCGGTTCTAGCTCACTGATCACGGCGGCAACCCTAAAAAAAAAAAAAAAAAAAAAAACAAAAAAAAAAAAAAAGTTTTCAGGGTCGCTGAATCGAATGCAAGTATTTCAAATTGCGTAGCTTTAACCGTTTCAGAGATAGCATAACATTAACTAGGCTATAATAATACAAAGCAATGGGGTACAATTAACAATGGATCATCCGAGCAAGGGTCGCCTATTGTTCGCTCGAACGCTATTGTTTGAATCGAGTTACGGTCGGGGGGTCTCAGGTACTTTTTCTATGTATAATAAAAAGCCGTCTACATTCCTTCATTAGTCATATTCATTTATTTTAAAACAGTAATTAAACAAATTCCATAATAACATATCATTGTACATGGTATCGATGTCAAATTGATTAATAAAGTAATTCATTGTACAGTTGTGCAACTTGTAGTACAAATACATTAAACAGTATTGACCACATACTGAAGTCCAATTGTTTTGCAATATTTTTTTATTGAAACTCCATCGGTGGCTATTTCTCTTTAAGAATGCATAGTGATATCCAGAAGGTGGTCGTCCATAGGAGTCGAAAAATTCACCAAAACCATTTTTGTCTATATGTAGTGCAACCCAATGTGATCCAGGTTTTGTATCGGGGTCCAAATTACTAATTAAATAAGTAGGAGTTTCCATGTATATCGGTAATCTATTTGCAGCATACACATTATACCGCAAACTTGGATGTATTTCGTTCAAATATTTCTGTAGTTCTATTGTATTCATATTTATTTAAAAATACAACTTTCCAACCCCAGAGATCGCAAACATGTGTGCGATTGTAATTACAGTAACTTATTATATATGGAAAGGGTGATTATTAAAAATAATACAAAGTAAGTTCATTTTAATTAATTTATTCAAAAATGTACACACAAAGAGATACATACAAATATTACAAAGTTAATATTTTTACAATATATATATATTCAACTATTATAATCGACGGATACATTGCGGTTTTTATCTATCTCAATAACATTATCAAATTCGGCGTAAACAATACAGTTAATAGTTTGTACAAGCGTTGACTCAAATCGAACTTCTAATCTTACAGTGCCATGTCTTATAAGATTCCAATGACCTGAAGAGTTGGCTGATAAATCCGGAGTTAAATCAAAAGCTAACAAACAGTAACCGTTCGAATATTGTTCTCTCGAAATTCCATTCCCTTCATTTAAAAAATGTATACCCGTACCCGAAAATAATGTATGATAAGCCGTGGTGAAAATATGGTTTTCAAACGAAGGTTGTAAAGCTTTCGAAGGTATTTGTTGACCATCAATATATAAACAAAATGTGTTAATGTTGTAATTTTCGAAATTAAATGGATTTTTAGTGAGATTACCGTTAAATGCCCCGTTATCAACAAACCCAATAATCTTCATATCTTCTTACCGTTTTGACGAATGCATTCCAAAATTTGTTAGTTATGACTCAAACATTTTTAACAGTTTCATGTTACAACTTGTTTCATTGTCTGATAACAGAAAAAAGTTCCAAAGTATTTCAAAAATTTCTAAACAATGAGTCAAAATATTTTTAACAATAGTTTAATGGAAAGATGACTAACAAAGACACCTTACAAAATGTTATAAACCTATTCATATCTTTTGTTCATATCGAAGCCGGAATTCATTATCACAAACCTTTTGTGCATTGGACCCATGAGTCATGGTGTAGGAGCGATATTTTCTATATATATAGGGTTGGAACTGTTTAAGTTACATTGTGAAAGTGTCATTTCTATAGTGAACATTTAGTTTGTTATATTTCGTGTATTTCTAAGTGAAGTGAAATACAAGTATAAATTTAATTTACAAAGTATTAGTGACATAGATTCATACAACAATGAATGTAAGTAATTTTGTTATTACTTTATACCACACTTATATACACTAAAAAACCATCGCTACACTACGAACATCCATCAATTCAGATTTAAATTTATAAAATATTTTTACAGAACTCACTGGAAATTATTGATGAAGAAAATACTTTTAAAAATTACTACTATCCTCTATCGGATGAAGGTAGTCAGGATTTATTTAGTAATGTACAATCAAAACTAAAGAAAAAGAGGGAGCAAAATATTATTACCAAGAATTTAGATGAATTCTTTGAAGGTCCTATAATAAAACGAAAAAAACTTTCATCCACTGTATCTCGAATCGATGAAGAAGGTAATACCGTCTGTTTATCAACAAACGTTGATGATGGTTCCAGCTCAAGTAAACTTATTAAAATAGAAATATATGACATGAAAAAGATTGCAAAAATAGCCTCCACAGAACATTGGAAGCACGCAGATTTTAGAGTTAAATATTACACAAATGATAAACACAAAAATTCTGCAAACGTTAGAAACATTGTTTACGAAATAACTAAAGAAATTTCTAAGACTGAAAATTGTAAAAAATCTCACTTTAGTAATAAGTAATAAACGCATTCCATTTAATTAATATTCGTGTATATATTATTTACTTATAGTTTCTGAATATAATAATCATGTGTATTTTATAGCTAGAATATAAAAAAACTATTTTTTGTAAATACAAATTTTTGTTAGTACTTTCTTTAAATAAGTTCGTGTCATATATTTCCATTTTATTGAAACATAATCTAAAATTATATCTGTACCTTTCTTCAACGCAAATCTAATATGGAATGTATAATTTGTGGGGAATAGTTCCAGAGAGTGGATTGAAAGACTCCACATATGATGAAGAATTGTACAATATTTGTGCAGTAGTTGAGGAAAACATAGCGTGAGTATGCCTTCTTAAATTATCTCAAAATTTACAGAATTATTTTGTTCTTCTTCTATAAATATGTTTCTTCTTTGTTTTAGACAATCAAAACAATCATATCAAATCGGGATGGGGTCTAAGAAACTTTGTAGTACGAAAGATGATGACAATAATAAGAAAAAGACTAGATATGAAGATAGGCCATCAACTTCATTATCATCGATCGGGATATCAGCAGACCTCGATGTCGACAAGGTGCAATGTAACACGTGTAAAATTTTGATAACTAGAAAATACTTTACCAATCATTTGAAAAGCAAAATTCATAATAATAATGTTTTAACTTCTCACACATCTCTTAAAAATGTATCAATTGCTGAAACAGCCTTTGGAAATAGAATAATTACATATAAAATTAAAAATAAATCTGATTTATCATCTATGTTAGATTTTGAAACGCCGGAATTGTTTTTAAGTTCTATAAAAGATGATGTGCTATTTTTGATTGAAGAATGTATGCAGAAACATACTGCTTTTAAAGTAAATTTTATACTACACGCAGATTTTATACAACAAACTAAAGATATTCTAAATTCATTTGATTTTCAAACATGTAATTATATAATTTTTCGAGGTGATGACTTAAATATTTTCTTTTCTTCATTATGTGATGCTATAACAAATAAAATAAGTGCTTTTGAACAAAAAGACAGTGGGTGGAGTCTTAAACAAATTAATTGCTTAGACATGAATATTAATAAATTTAATCCGCTACGTGGTACGTCATATATTGATTTACCTAAAGATATTAGTAATAAAAAAGCTGTGATAAACGTAAAAAACTCTGACAATTTATGTTTTCAATGGGCATTACTTTCGGCATTATATCCAGTGAGTAAGAACGCAAATCGAGTATCGTCCTATAGCATGCATGTAAATAAACTAAAATTTAATGGTGTATCTTTTCCCGTTAAATTAAATGATATATCAAAAGTTGAAAAATTAAATAATATTAGTATCAATGTATTCGGTTTAGAATTTAATAAAGAAATGAAAAGGCATAGTGTAGTGGGTCCACTATATTTAACAAAATGTCGTAGAAATAGTCACATTAATTTATTACTCATAAATAGAGAAAGGACTTACCACTATTGTTATATTAAAAACTTATCAAGATTGGTCAGTAAACAAATTTCAAATCAAAATCATGCGGTTTATATATGCGATGGATGTTTATTGCATTTCCCCACAAAGGAAAGGTTGAATAACCATCGACAATATGATTGTTCACATATTACTGTAGAACTACCAAATATAGATAAAAGATATAAAAATTGGTTTGGACAACTAGTGTCAAATACTCAATTAAAATTTGAAAATTTTCATAAAAAGTTAAAGATACCCTTCGTTATATATGCAGATTTTGAAGCCTTTTTAAATCCAATAAAAACGTGTTCTAACGATCCAAATAAACCGTATACTAAAAATGTTCACAAACATGAAGTTTATAGTTTTGGATATTATATTAAATGTTCATATGATAATAGTTTGTCAAAATATGTAACGTATAGCGGTCCAGATTGTGTACAGATATTTATGAATCGTTTATATGATGATTTAAAAATAATAAGTAAGAAAAATAGTTTTCAAAAATGCCCCAAACCATTGACTGCAGAAAATGAAAAGGAAATTGCGAATTCTAAACTCTGTTGTATATGTGAAATAGAATTTTCTGATGATAAAAAGATTTCATATTTTGATTGGTATACAGGTAATTTTAGAGGTGTTGCACACGATGTTTGTATAAGCAAATTTAGGATACCACGTCATGTTCCAGTATTCCTACATAATCTCAGCCACTATGATGCACATTTCATTGTTCATGCATTAAACTTTGTAGAGGGTGATGTGGATGTCATTCCCCAAAACAAAGAAAGATACATATCTTTTTCTAAAACATTAATAATAAATAGCCAAATTTTGAATTTAAGATTTCTTGATTCCCTAAAATTTTTACCATGTAGTCTTGAGCAATTAGCTAAAAATCTCAACGATGAACAATTTATTACTTTAAAAAATAGTTTTCCAAGAAATGAAGATTTCAGGTATGTTAGGAGAAAAGGTATTTATCCTTATGAATTTATGACATCATACGACTGTTTAAAATTAACATCTATTCCCACTAAAAATCAATTTTACAGTTCATTAACTGATTCAAATGTATCTAATGATGATTATAATCATGCACAGAATGTTTGGCAACATTTTGGTTGTCAAAATATGCTGGATTACTCTAACTTATATCTGAAAACAGATGTTATATTGTTAACTGATGTATTCGAAAACTTTAGAAATATTTGCATAACAACTTCTGGATTAGATCCTGCTCATTATTATACAGCACCGGGCTTGAGCTGGGATGCTATGTTAAAATATACAAAAATAGAGTTAGAATTATTAACAGACTTTGATAAAATTGCTTTCATCAAGGCAGGTATTAGAGGGGGGGTATCACAATGCAGCAATCGTTATGCTAAAGCTAATAATAAATTTTTAGATAATTATGATGAAAATAAACCTACATCATATCTTGCTTATTTCGATGCAAATAACCTTTACGGTTGGGCTATGTCTCAATATTTACCTGAAGGAGGATTTGAATGGGTCAGCCCAAATACAAGTTTTGATATACCCGACACGTCTGAATTCGGTTTTATTTTAGAAGTAGATTTAGAGTACCCAGTTGAACTTCACGATTTACACTCTGATTTTCCACTTTGCCCTGAGAAAATATGTATAAGTAGTGATTCTAAAGAAACCAAATTAATACCAAATCTTTATAATAAGATCAGATATAAAATTCATTATAGAAATCTTAAACAGTGTCTGAATATGGGAATGAAAATAACAAAAGTTCATAGAATACTAAAATTTAGACAGAGCTCATGGCTGCAAAAATACATTGATTTAAATACAAAACGTAGAATAGAGGCAGTCTCGGATTTTGAAAAGGATTTTTATAAATTAATGAATAATTCCGTGTTTGGGAAAACTATGGAAAACATTGAAAAAAGGGTTAATGTGAAATTGTTAACGCATTGGGAAAATAACGGTAAAACTCTAGGTGTACAAGATTTGATTGCAAAACCGGAATTTCACAGTTTATCGATTTTTGCAGAAAACTTAGTTGCAGTACAATTGCGAAAAACAAAGTTGGTTCATAATAAACCCATTTATTTAGGATTTTGTATATTGGATATTTCAAAAACTCTTATGTATGACTTTCACTACAACTACATGATGAGGAAGTTTGATAATAAATTAAAATTATTGTATACTGACACAGATAGTTTAATATATCAGATTTTTACAGACAACTTTTACAATGATATTAAAACCGACCTCGTTTATCGATTTGATACATCCGATTATCCATCAGATAATACATATGGTTATCCAAAAATCAATAAAAAGAAACTAGGATTTTTCAAAGATGAAAATAATGGAAAAATTTTAAAAGAGTTTGTAGGTCTAAGATCTAAAATGTATGCATTTGACGTCGAAAATAAATTGACAGCAAAAGCAAAGGGTGTTAATAAATGTGTTACAAAAAAAATGACCATGGAAAATTATAAGACTTGTCTCTTCACTAAAAATATCCAATTTTGCAACATGTACAGATTCAAATCAATTAAACACACAATTTTCACCCAGCAAATAAACAAAAGATGTTTGTCTTATAACGACACAAAGCGTTATATTCTACCCAATAATATGGATACACTGGCGTGGGGTCATTACAAATTAAAATAGATTATAGAAAAATCTGTATGTAAATATTTCTTTGTTAATATATATTTCTATTCAATGTTCTAATTAAGTACCTTAATGTTAACAAAATATGTATGTATTTCGATTAGTTTATGAATATAATATTTGTAAATATGTTGCTGTACACTGCTGTATTTGTATACTAGTCTTAAGATGTATCTTTTATTCAATTATTATTGTCAATAAATAGTTAATATTTGTAAATACTTTTTCTTATGTTTATTTTTTAATATGCATGTAGTAAGTGAATATATAAACCAACAATTGAACGAAATGTTTTATTTCTCTCTGTAACTCTCAAGCATTTACACACATGCAACGTGATGTTTCACTTTATTCATCCATTTACTGCAATAGTTGCAGGTCCAAGTGGCTGTGGAAAATCAAATTTTGTTACAAACTTCATTAAATATAT
Organism: Automeris io; assembly: GCA_036320925.1. Taxonomy (NCBI): domain Eukaryota; kingdom Metazoa; phylum Arthropoda; class Insecta; order Lepidoptera; family Saturniidae; genus Automeris; species Automeris io. Next base: position 4,703,228 of record JAUDJH010000027.1, read on the forward strand.
TAATGACATATGTAGTAGGGAGTTTACACAAATTACTTGGTGCTTTGATGAAATGCAACCATTATATAACTTGCCAAATGTAAATTATCATCAAGGTATACCAGATCTTAATATGTTTGATGGGAAGAATGCAAACCTTGTAATAATTGATGATCTTATGAGAGAGTCTGATGGTCGCATTGTTGATATTTTTACCAAAGGAAGCCACCATAGAAACTTAAGTGTATTTTACATCACACAAAATTTATTTCACCAAGGTAAAGGACAAAGAGACATTTCTTTAAATTCAAATTATATTGTTTATTTTAAAAATCCCCGAGATAAAACTCAAATACGATACTTAGCACGCCAAGTATCACCAGAAAATCCAAAATTTCTTGAAGATGCCTATCGTAATGCAACTATGGAAGCACATGGGTATTTAATGATAGATCTTAAACAAAACACTGATGAAATGTGTCGAATTAAAACAAAAATATTTCCTCCAGATGTACATTGCGTTGTTTATGTCCCCACCAAAGGCTTTAAATATAGCAAGAATCAACAAATTCCTGTCATTTACACATAATGCCGCGAAGTCTAAACACGCATAAAGACTTACTGAGAGCACTACATAAGCTTAAACCTAAATATAAGAAAGCTCTTTTACAATCGTGTGACGAAAAGGAAATTAACTGTATTTGTGAATGTATACATAACGTCCTCCAAGGTAAAGTGGAACTACCAGAAAAAGAGAAAAAAAAAACTTAAACGATATAAATCTATACTGCGGAAATTGTTACATAAAAGTTCTAATAAAATAAGAAAAAATATTATTATTCAAAAAGGTGGTGCATTTCTACCAATAATATTGGGTTCAATTTTGAGTGGCTTAGTTAATTATTTTATGTAATAAAAATGGAGCAAGCTAAGAAAATGTTGCTCATTGAACCAAGTTTGATGGACAAACTAAAATACAACCAAGTTCCTGATAGACCCACTTCTAGATTAGATGCTGAGATGAAAAATATTTTGAATAGTAATATGGATGATAGGAAAAAATGTATTCTATATCTACAAATTTTACAAAGATATTTACACTTTACTGGAGAAGACCGTCAACCTCATGAAATACCAATAATAACTAAAAGTATTGATACTACCACTCCAGAAGTAAAAGTAAATACATCTAATAAAAGTAATTATACCGACGACAAGAGTTTAGTTACAGCTCTGCCACCAAACACTGAAGATAAAAATCAGGAGAGTACTATATCTTATGAAAAACTTCCTTACACGAAAGATCAAATTCTTAGTTTAATACCAAAAACCTATGTAAAGAAAGGTGGGTCTTTATTGGAATTGCTAACTCTAAGTACAAATAAAATTCATTGGAATGATGATGGTACAGTCATTATAGATAACGAAAAAATTCTTGGAAGTAATATAGTAGATTTGTTAAATGATGCAATTAGACCGTTAAAAAAAAGTGATCCAATAGGTTGGGAAAAGTTTGCAACAGCATTGAAGGATATTAAAGTACCGTTGACTTACGTTGGGAATCCAGCTAGAAGTGACTACATACACCGGCATCAATTAAAGGATATTGACCAAGTATCTACAGATGAAGAGTTTAATGATAAAAAAAACAATCTAGAAAAGATAAAAAAACCTATAAGAAAAAAAAAAAGTTGGGAAAAATGGACCCCATACTAGAGATAACTAAGATTTATTATGATCCATCACATCCTGCTGGTTACAGTAGTATTGAAAAATTGTCGAAAGCTATGAAAGGTAAAATGACTAAGGAAGACGTTAAAAAGTGGCTACGGTTACAAGAAACATACACGTTGCATAAACCAGTACATAGGAAATTTCCTCGAAACAAATATATTTTGTCCAACCTAAATGAACTTTGGCAGGTAGACTTAAGTGATATGAGATCTTATTCTACACATAATGACGGATTTAATTATATACTTTGTGTTATTGATGTGTTTACTAAATATGCTTATGCTAGACCTATGAAAGATAAAAATTCTGAAACAGTTAAATCATGTTTTGATAGTATTTTTAGTGAAGCTAATACCACACCAACACATATACAATCTGATAAAGGAAGTGAATTCCTTTCAAAAGATGTAAAGGGTTATTTAAAGAGTAAAAATATAAATTATTATACAACAAATAACCCTGATATTAAAGCCAGCATTGTAGAAAGATTCCAAAGGACACTAAAAATGAGAATGTGGCGTTATTTCACTCACAAAAATACCCATAGGTATATAGATATCCTACAGAACTTAATATACGCATATAACCATAGCTATCATTCTAGTATTAAGATGTGTCCTTGCGATGTAAATTTTGATAATATAATGACTGTTTGGAATAATTTGTATGACAGAGAAAAAGTTAGTCAACCTACAAATATTCCACTTCCAAAATTTCATATTGGTGACTATGTAAGAATCACCAAACACAAACATATCTTTCAAAAGGGATATGAATCCAATTGGAGTGATGAAATTTTTATTATATCTTCTATAATAGATAGATCACCGTGGGTAGTATACACATTAAAAGATTTACAAAATGAACCAATAACAGGAACTTTTTATGAGAAAGAGTTACAAAAAATATCTTATGATCCTACTTCAAGTTATAAAATAGATAAAATTATCGGTTCCCGCTATTCCGGTAACAGAAAGCAAGTGTTGGTCAAGTGGAAAGGTTATCCGGATAAATTTAATAGTTGGATATTGGCTTCTAGTTTAAAGAAAATATGATGAAGGAAAGTTTTTATTTAACATTGTTGAGTAATAGCTCCATGGAATACTTCCCAGAAAATACGACAACCCAGTTTTCAACCAAATTACCGAAACCTATTATACTTGAAGGTAGATGGTCTGTTGGTGTCGTTGAATTTCAATATCCATGCACGATGTTTACAGTTCAGGAACATGAAAATATTGTTTATATAACAAAATGGGCTGTAATGCCCCATGAGGATAAACCTTCACTAATATACTACAAACATTATATACCAGCCACCAACTATGATGATATTAATCAAATTTTAACAGCATTAAACAGCATTGATGATAAAGTTATATTTCGATATGATGAAATTTCAAAGTTTGTATCTGTAACTGTAATGGATGAATCAATAAGATCAGTTACGTTAGCACCTAGCTTAAGTCTTCAACTAGGATTTGAACCAACTAGAAACTTAGCACACAGGGGTGGTTTTGGAAAATGTTCAGCGAATTTACATCTAGGGCTACCATCCCAGTTATTTGTTTATAGTGATATTATTGAACCGCAAATTGTTGGGGATGTGATGACACAATTATTAAGAATAATACCACTAGACCCTTCAAAATACATATATGGAGCTAATAAAATGCATGTTTTCTCACCACCTCACTACATACCTGTTATGCGCAGGGAGTTTGACACGATTGAAATAAATATAAGATCAGGCACAGGACAAAAAATACCATTCCAGTTTGGGACATTGTGTATTAAACTCCACTTTATGAAACTATAATGTATTCCAAAGAATATAATGAGATTTGTCCTTATGAGCACTATTATTCACATCAAGCTGGTCACGGTATTGGTGTGATTTATCGAGGAGCACCGTATCAGCGTGGACATGGAATTGGTAGTTTTTTAGGAGGCTTATTTAGATCTGTTTTACCATTGCTCTCTAGTGGTGCTAAAGTAGTTGGTAAAGAGGCTTTAAATGCCGGTGTGGGTCTATTATCGGATATGGTTAATGCACGCCCCATGGAAGATTCAATAAGAACTAGATTGAAAGAGGCCAGCTCAAATTTACACAAAAAAGCTCAAGATAAAATTAATCGAATTAACATGTCCGGTTCAGGATATATAAAAAAGAGGAACCGTTTGAATTCTCTCATTTCAGCACCGAATGTCAAGGTGAAAGGTATCAAAAAATCAAAGTCAAGTCATACTAAAATCAAAGACATATTTTCATAAAATGTCATTTCTACATAACAAATCATGTGAGTGCATTAAATCAGAGTTAGATTTATTTGCATTACCCTCAACACAAACTAGTATAGAAAATGGAATATGGATACATTATAAACCTATATCATCTCTAGCTGATGATGGGCCCCTCGAATTTCAAGTACCAGGAACTGGTGAAGATTATATAGATCTGTCTCATACTTTGATTCATATAAAAGCCAGGATATTGCATCAAGATTCCTCTAAGGTAGCTGCCTCAACGGTAGTGGCTCCGGTTAATAATTGGTTGCATTCAATCTTCAGTCAACTTGATGTCTATTTAAATCAAAAACTTATATCACCTCCAAATAATACATATGCGTATCGTGCCTACATGGAAACTTTGTTGAATTATGCTAAACCAGCTAAAGAATCTCATCTTACGTGTGGCCTTTGGTATGAAGATACAGCCAACAAAATGAATGAAACCGGCGAGGAAAATGGAGGATTTGTTAAAAGACAAAAATTAGCTTCTGAAAGTCAAGAAATTGAAATGATTGGACACTTACATGGCGATATATTTAACCAAGAAAAGTTCTTGATCAATGGTGTAGAAATGTCAGTTAAATTAGTTCGCTCTAGAGAAACATTTAACTTAATGGCCCCTTCAAGTGATTCAAAGTTTAAAGTATGCATTACAGATGCAACACTTATCGTTCGTAAAGCACGAATCAATCCAACTGTTTTACTTGCACATCAAAAAGCATTGGCTTTTTCTACAGCAAAATATCCCGTCACTCGAGCTGAAGTGAAAGTTTTAACTATACCATCTGGGATTCAAGGCAAAACACTTGACAACATTTTTTTGGGGCAAGTCCCAAAAAGATGTATTATTGGGTTTGTTGATAACGGGGCATTTAACGGTAATCTCACTAAAAATCCATTTAATTTCGAAAATTACAACATTAACACATTTTGTTTATATATTGATGGTCAACAAATACCTTCGAAAGCTTTACAACCTTCGTTTGAAAACCATATTTTCACCACGGCTTATCATACATTATTTTCGGGTACGGGTATACATTTTTTAAATGAAGGGAATGGAATTTCGAGAGAACAATATTCGAACGGTTACTGTTTGTTAGCTTTTGATTTAACTCCGGATTTATCAGCCAACTCTTCAGGTCATTGGAATCTTATAAGACATGGCACTGTAAGATTAGAAGTTCGATTTGAGTCAACGCTTGTACAAACTATTAACTGTATTGTTTACGCCGAATTTGATAATGTTATTGAAATAGATAAAAACCGCAATGTATCCGTCGATTATAATAGTTGAATATATATATATTGTAAAAATATTAACTTTGTAATATTTGTATGTATCTCTTTGTGTGTACATTTTTTAATAAATTAATTAAAATGAACTTACTTTGTATTATTTTTAATAATCACCCTTTCGATATATAATAAGTTACTGTAATTACAATCGCACACATGTTTGCGATCTCTGGGGTTGGAAAGTTGTATTTTTAAATAAATATGAATACAATAGAACTACAGAAATATTTGAACGAAATACATCCAAGTTTGCGGTATAATGTGTATGCTGCAAATAGATTACCGATATACATGGAAACTCCTACTTATTTAATTAGTAATTTGGACTCCGATACAAAACCTGGATCACATTGGGTTGCACTACATATAGACAAAAATGGTTTTGGTGAATTTTTCGACTCCTATGGACGACCACCTTCTGGATATCACTATGCATTCTTAAAGAGAAATAGCCACCGATGGAGTTTCAATAAAAAAATATTGCAAAACAATTGGACTTCAGTATGTGGTCAATACTGTTTAATGTATTTGTACTACAAGTTGCACAACTGTACAATGAATTACTTTATTAATCAATTTGACATCGATACCATGTACAATGATATGTTATTATGGAATTTGTTTAATTACTGTTTTAAAATAAATGAATATGACTAATGAAGGAATGTAGACGGCTTTTTATTATACATAGAAAAAGTACCTGAGACCCCCCGACCGTAACACAACAATAGCGTTCGAGCGAACAATAGGCGACCCTTGCTCGGATGATCCATTGTTAACTGTACCCCATTGCTTTTGTATTATTATAGCCTAGTTAATGTTATGCTATCTCTGAAACGGTTAAAGCTACGCAATTTTAAATACTTGCATTCGATTCAGCGACCCTGAAAACCTTTTTTTTTTTTTTTTTTTTTTGGGTTGCCGCCGTGATCAGTGAGCTAGAACCGATGAGAGAGCCAAAGGCGGTGAGCCAGAACCTGTGAATCCCTACTACTAGTTGTCGGCTCTCTTACCACTTTTTCATATAAAAAAAAAACATGTTTATCCAAGGATTGAGACAAAATAAAATTTTGTTGATTGCAACGCTATTAGAAAGTCCAATAATTGAACAGGGTTTATAGAGACTCGATATCTTTACGCATTCCTGAGAAAAAGGCTTTGCAAAGGCAACCAGATGGCGGAGTGCTTCTATAAGGAATTCTTTTGTGGTACGGAATCACAAAACAATAATACGACGTTTTGTATTATCCATAAACTCTAGTTTTAAGGAAAATATGTGGTTACACGTGCTTTCGACCTTCTGTATCTTTGCATTTTAATCATAATTATTATTTTTTAAATGTAATTAGATAATTAATATTTTTGCCACTGTCTTAATTATAATTTCCACGATTTAAGATCTCGTTAGGTAATTTCAAGGTTACTGAGTGAAACAATGAGAATATAAAATAATATTTATTATTCACATTCTTAGTATACCTAAATTTAGGATTTAAGATTTTGATACATAACTATCGTGGGTAATATAATTATTGTTTACCAAAGTATAATCTTTACCAAATTAATAAAAATAATTCATAAATGTGGAATAATCAGAATAGAGGAACTTACCAGAGAGCTTACAAAGACAAAAGAACACTTTATCGGTGCTATTTCTAGTAGAAAAGTCCAAATTATGTGAAATTAACATGATTTTTCGAGATATCACGTCATACTGTGGGTGCAAACCGGTCAATATCGTAGCAGAATTGAATTTTTTACCTAATTGGAATATTGAGATGAAATTTGAAAAATGGAAATCGATGAATATATAGTTTTAAAATCTATTAAGTAGTTTATAATATCTTTTTTTTTTACAAAATATAAAAAAAATAACTTGTGCCTAAACATATTATGTAATGTATGGAACTTTACAAACAAAAATAATTACTAACAATAATATTAAATTTATAAAATAAATAGCATCAACCAGATAAAATATTTTAATGATAAATAGAATGATTTATTACTTCAGACTTTATGTTGAAAATTAAATATCTTTTCTATAATATAAAATGGTACATGCACAATAGTTACTAACAATAATATTTAGAATGGATATATCAACTAAGATTATAATATATTTCAAAATATTTTCGATAATTAAAAACAGTTAATAATTTTACATATTATTTTCTACTAATAATTGTTTTGCTTCAACTTCTAATTCTAAAACTTTTCGAGGCTTAGAGAACCTTTAGAGAACATAAAAATTATAATGACTAATCAGCGGCGTTTAGCGCGATTTGCTAAAAATTTAAACGAGATTTTTTACTTGTCTCGGTTAAAGTGTATTTCCTTTCTCCATTTTTTTAAAATATTTAGCTACTGTAATTTCATAAATTAAGTAAATAGTTTAAGTAGTAATTTAAGTTAAATGTTAATATTCCAAGCAAAAGGTATTTTAAAGAATGTTTAAAATTACACTAAGAATTTAGTAACTTATTATAATTATATATATATATAAATTATAATTAATTATATATAAATTAATAAAATTATTTAAAAATTAATAAAAAAAAAGTAATTATATATAAATATATATAATTACTTTATTATAAATCTGTAACTCGGAGGTCCTATAATAAATAAATAAAAATAATAACAAAAATATCTTTGCCCAAAAAAAACTTCAGGTATTTAGCTTTAAACGCTTTAAATAACATTAATTATTTATATCGTACGAAATCGTATCGTATCTTATTGTATTTGAAATTAATTATGAGATGATGTTGACCGATCGCTTCATAGTGCGTCGTCACATAATGTTTATTCAATATAGGTGTTTGGACTTTGTAGGCTACTACTATATCGCAAATTGATTATTAGTTTGCCTAAAGGTCCGCTTCAGTCTCAGCAAGAGCAATATCGCAGCGGTTGTTAGGTTGCGTTGTCTTTTTTCAGCAGGACTGTACTTTTATGGCCGGGATAAACCTTCACAACTAAACAGGGTAGGTTTCGATCTACTACTCTATGTGTATTTTATCGAAAGACGTCCGATGTAGGGGACTGCACAGCGCTATCAGCTGGTACGATCGCGTGCTTTTTACACGCCGCTTGACAGCGTCGACTTTTGCCGAGCAGAGACTTTGCCAGGATCCGAAGCGCACCTTTAGACTCCAGTCGTTTCCACTGCCTAATATATAAATTAGTTTCCTTTCTAATAATTGATCTTGTTTTATACAATTTCCGTCAGTCGTAATGCTAACTGTTGTTATTGCAATAGATAATTTCCGCGTGACATTTTATTTACGTGAGAACGTGCTGATCTTCTATGATCTTTTGTTTTTATCTAGATTCACCTCGCGACCATTTTTTGTTCGCATTCTAGTGACCAGCAGAGTAAGGTCAACCCCGATTTTCGGGTTTCTGTTACATTTTTTCCCTCCAGACGAGGTTATGTAAGTATTTTCCATTGTATTTAAATGAATAAACTATACATTTACAGTTTTTGCTGGTAGATTCTTTAATTTATGCATTGTTTTTACTTGCTTATGTTTTTCTTTCGGCTACAGTTAAAGTAAATTTCAAAGTATCCATTCCATCATCACTTCACTCTACTGTTGGATATAGGTCGCCCAATAAGCGTTATTGAGTCCAGTATTCGGCCTTTCTCATCTAACCCTTTCTGGCCACCCTTGGCAAGTCATCGCTCCACCTTCCCTGGGGACGCTCCACGCTACGTTTGATAATTCGCGATATCCACTCAAGAACCTGCCTACTTCAACAATCATCGGTTCTTCAGCTAGTTCACCAGTTCAAGATCGTTTAGCGTGTAATGGAACACTATGTTGGGCGTCTCTCTGAATGATAAAAACCGACATTAGTTTATCTGATAAGGAATCAGAGTTATTGACATCACTTTTAGTACTAGCAAGCCGAAGTGGTAGTGGGCAAGCCTCGTATGCAGCACTACTTTCTTTCTTTATCTAAATAATAGAATTTTATAGGGTTATTCTGTCATATTGTTATGCCAACCATAACTTGATTTACAACAACAGTTTTATGGCTGATACGAGCGGGTGCTATGTTCGGTGATTTATTATATCTATAAAAAAAACACCAAGGCTCACGCTTGTTTGTATATCACAACATATAAAACAGAAGATTCCCGCCGTGTCTGTCTGTCTAGACAGATTCGTGATAAACTCAAAAACTTGAACAGATTTGTATGTGATAAAGGAGGAAGATTTTTTTTTATTTGATTCATAGATCGGACATCACACAACTAAATACATAAACAGAACTTAAAGCAATAATATAAATTAATACTTTTAATGTATAATATGTTAAGGCTTTGTGTAAATTGGTTGAAATATGACGATAATTGTTGGCAATGTCGTAAAAGCCGTCTGTGAGGTTACATCGATAACGCTGCCTAATCTCTTTGAGACATAACAATGTATGGTGGGGGATTTCTTCTCTGTTATAAGTCTACATAAAAGTCTATGTGCAATGACATATATCTATGGTTTAAGGACAGCTTACTAAACTAATTATAACTTATAAAAAATGTACATGTTTTTTGGAAGAAATGAACATTAATCCTTGTCAATTAAATACGTTAGGCGCCTTAAGGATTGCATGTAAATATGATAATCCTATAAACCATTATGAGGGAGGAGAGGGCAGTCGATTAACACGACATTAATGGCGGAACGACGTTCGCTGGGTCAGCTAATTTTTAATATCATGTCTATATTATGGCGAGTGTTCTGAAGAGTTGTTTTACCTTGTTCCACCCTCTCCCTTCCTGAATAGAACCACGCGCGCAGGTTTGCGGTGTCACAGCTATACGGTATCTCACATCCCGGCTAGGACTAAGAAGTTCTCTAACTCCTTCTTTTGCCGTATCGTTGGGCTGTGGAACGGTCTTCCGGCGAGCGTGTTCCCACCATACTATGATATGGGATCTTTTAAACGTAGCGTGAAGAGATATTTGTGCAGGTCGGCATGATCGCTGTGACTACTAGTCATTGGCGTTTTTTAGACTGCACCATGCTTACCATCAGGTATGGTGCAGTCATTGGCTCGAGTCAGTATAAAAAAAAATGACGATTTCAAGTAGAATCCGGCCATGAGCTCTGAATAGTACATATCCTTGAGTTTGATCAGTTGTTCGACCTCGGTGAATCCTCGTGCATCTACAGAATGCTAAAAACTAGATCAAGGTAACTGTTGCTAAAATATTCTCGCAATTTTTAAGTATCAGTGCCAACACATTTTGTAGTATATCTTTCCAATAATATAATTAGTCAAATGGCAAATGAAGCAACCGTTTCAAGGAAATTATATTAATAAAGCCACAGGCAAGAGCAGTGCCCTATCTAATGAGGTAAAATTGGTTATGCAATCGTCAGAAGTAGGAATTTCCATTCTGTATTGTATCACTAGTTTCCGAACGACGCTCGTCCATGAACGCATAGTACTCGACATAGGAATACAGTGCTAAGACAGTAAGCATAATTACACTATATAAATGAATTCTCGCATACGACTCTGAAATTTAGCGTTCATCCCATAGAAATATAAAAAGCATTTTCTTGTTATTCCTTAATATTTAATTTCATTGATTTAAAATCTGGTAATCTGTATTTATGAGACTTGTTACCAGTTATTGTTAAGTCAATATATTTGTTAAATGTCCATTAAGGAAGACTAAAATTCAGCCCGTAAATCCAAACTTTTTTCGTAAAGATCTAATCGAATGAATGTACTGGCCACTTATAATAATAAAAAATAAATAATGTATGTGATAAACATAATGTTCTAAATTCCAATTTTTTTATAACTTATGTTCTCTTTTTGTGTAAATTAGCGGTGAAACATTACTGGGAATATTGTAACTCGGCACATCTGATGGTAAGAATGGTTTCATCCAAAAAACGACAACGACTATCAACAGCAAAGAATAATCTATCGGTGGTCGCAGCGATCATGCCGGCCTGCACAAACATCTCTTCACGTTTCGTTATAGCGAGAAATTACTTTTATTTATTTATAATTTGTTACTGATGACGTAGAGCGATTACTTTACATCATGATAATTTTCCTTGTTGTCAAAATGTTTTCCGTCATATTCACCGACTGCTATTGCAATTGCAGTTGGATTATATCCAAATTATGTTAAATGTTTGTATGAGTGCTAACGTTGCAGATGTCCTTCCATAAATTCAGTAAATTAAATCTCTGAGATGTATAAATCTGACAGATATTGGGTGAGGGCCAAACGTTTTTCATTAAGTGCCGAGGTCGCAGATAAGACCGGATTGAGGGCATCCAGGATCCCGGAGTCGATATCACTTTGCAGAAATACGTGAATCACATCCATACATTTTACAGGGAAATATTGGTTTTATTATATCCAATTGCAATGGATAATTTTTCCTGTTATAAGTGAGAGATGTAATAATAATATTTAAATAATTTGTAGACGTTTTACACACATTGTCCTAGGCTCGAAGTAAACTGTAACAAAGATTTGAATGACACCCTTGATACGTCTGTTTAAGTGGAAAAATTTTAATTCTTTTTTTTTACGCTGGCTTGACTAAGTGACTACATAGTACCTGATGGTAAGTGCAATTTAGTCCAAAAACGAAAGCGACTATCAAAGGATGAAAAATCCATTGATAGTCAACATCGTCATGTCGACCCACATATACCACGACTGAAGGTCTCTAGGTATATATGAGCTACTGGATATACGCAAGCTGATCTCGAAACGTGACAAGCCGAAACTGGTCGCTATGACGGGCTTTACACCCATGTACTGTGATCGTGATCCAGACGGGCACCGACGCCCTACCACCTCGCTGCTGCTCGTTTAGCACCACCCAGGAGTCACGTGTAGGGAAACTAGGGTAATGCCTATGGACGCGAGCAGCTTCGACTCCCCAAAACAACCATCAACCATCCATGAAAAAAAAAACGTGAATTCGATTTACAGCACTCTTTCCAATCATAAATGTGCAAAATGTAATCTGTTTAATGAGAAAAAATTAAATTTTCTATTTTGCATCATTAATATGATTACGTTTTGTCCATCTATGTTTTGTTACATCCCGGCTAGGACTAAGAAACTCCTTAACTCTTACTTTTGCCGGGTCGTTAGGCTGTGGAATGGTCTTCCGGCCAGAGCGTGTTCCCACCGTCCTATGATACGGGATCCTTTAAACATAGGAACATGAAGAAATGTCTCCGAACGCCAGTATGATCACTGCGACAATCGATATCGTCGGGTGAAAGGCTATTTGGTTTAGGCGACATTTTTTGGTGATATAGTAATATATATATATATATTGTTAGAATCAGTAAATAACGCTGATTCCAAATATATATATTACTATATCACCAAAAAATGTCGCTGAAACCAAATAGCCTTTCACCCGACGATATGTTTTTTTTACAGTCGTTTTTGGACTGCACAGTGCTTTCCATCAAGCGTGATGTCGTCACTGTGTTGAGTCAGAATAAAAGAGATTGGTATAATTAGTGACTGAGTGTGTCCGTTCCCAGGGCGAGGCGCTGGAGTGTCCGCTATGCCTGTCGATGTTCGCGGCGAGCGCGACGGTGCGGCTGGCGTGGTGCGCGCACCGTTGCTGCGAACCCTGCCTCCGCCAGTACCTGGCCATCGAGATCTCGGAGGCGCGCGTGCCCGTCAACTGCCCAGTCTGCCATGAGAACGTGCATCCCTCAGGTAACACTTAATTCATCTTACTGTAATATTAGGCAGGGAGGGAGAAGTTTCATCCTATTGCAGCTTAACACGTGCCCGCCGGCGGCTGAATTCGCTGTCTTCGGCATCTGACGGCTCTGTAAAATCAAATTTGTCTCATCGGGCGGCGCCTTTTGCACGTAATCGCATATCTCTCATTAAGTGCTTCTGCCGACTATGCCTGCGTTCATTTGCAAACTTTTTTTCTTTTTATTAACAAAAAATGTAAATTAAATCGAATTCTTTCATTGTACCATTGATGGTACACGCTGACCGATGGAACAGTCCTCAATGTACCATTAATGGTACATGCGGGCAGGAACGTGTTAAGGCTGTTTGTTATCAGAGTTTCTTGTCGCCTCTACTCGGTAGATTCTGTTTTCCGAACCGATGGTAGTTTCATTTTCTATTGACGGTTCGATTGTGCTTGGAAGTAAACTGAATATTATAATATTTCATTACAAATTTATCATTCATTAAAACGTCTTGAAATTTAAGGAGCCATTCTGAAATTGGATTTTAGTCCACCGTTGAATATGCACCACTCCGAATAAAAGTAATTGGTTCCGGTCTTCGACACTACCTACTCACGTACTTATTATTGACCGCATCTCGAAAGTCCTGGCTCAATTTTTCTAGCGGCTATTAATAATACTATGTTGGACGATGAGGACGATTAAAATGAACATGATTCTATTCTTTCCGTATGACTAAATATCTGCTGCTTTACCAACACATTGGTTACCCAAACATTATTCAATTAGGATGAGACTTAATTTTCTTTATTTGGCACTACACTATCTAATATGTTTTTTATTAGTTAAAAGTATATTTTACGGTGGCTTGCACTAACAAATTAAATCTAGTTTGAATTTGTTTACAAACACTATTTAATTGAAGCGGCTTAATTTTACCCTAATGATGATTTAAAGTTAACGATTGTTAAAACTGGATAATGTTTCCGTCGGGCAGTAGACTTGAGGGAGTCTGTTGCCCGGAAGAGAGTGAGGTGGTACGCAGTGTCCGGCGCGCCGCCTGTGCTAAATATTTGGAGGTGTGGGCTCTTTACACTCACCCCCCCCCCAGAGAGGAAGCCTGAATAAGGCTGTTCGCTCCCCGGGCGACTGGACGAATTTGGTTTCCCAGATCTGGGTGGAGTGATTAGAGGGACACCCCGGGGGTCAGTTAGAGTCTGACACACCGGGGTGCTGCCCTTACAGCGGCCCTGATGGTCCTTTGCAGGATATTCCCCCGGAGCAACCAAAAAAAAAATGGATAATGTTTCCGTGTAAGACAATAAGTACAATTTAACGCTAAATACTGTTTTATATAAATTTAAACTAGAATTAATTAGCTGGTACAAGCCACCTTTAGTGATGGTTTTCTTTTTGTCTTAAGTACGCCATAATGGGTAAAGTTCGTTTGAAATAAAATTCCCGTTAAGTGTTAAAAAAATATTGTTTTCCTTAACGGCTATTATTCAATCTTCCCGGGATATGCGATAACAATGTAAGCTGATACAGTGGTGACATACACCTTTGTCAATTCATTTCGCGTGGTTATGCTGAATCGTCAGTAATATGATGCATTTAATACTTCTTAGTAACTTTCGCAATTATTATTTATGAATTCTGCGAAATTAATCAGTAACAAATAACAATGGAACTATTTTTCCCACAATCATGTTCCTGTATTCGTAAATGTTCAAGAATATAACCAGCATATTTAATATATGCTGCAATGGACAAACATTCATTTTGAAATACAAATTGAAAAATTCTGTCTTTTAGTAACAGAAGGGGACGCCCGCCGTTTCCCTATTTAGCAGTTATAAACAGAGATGGGCAAATTGTTATCTGATTAATGATGAATGATTCCAAAATGTAGTCGTAATTTTAATTTTCTTGCTCTGTAATCATGATTAAATCTATTTAAAACATTAAGAAATAATAAATGTGTATGTAATAAATGTGTGTGTATGTGTGTAATGTGTGTGATTCTGTTGTGTTTAAAACATAGATGAGCAAAATGCAGTCATATCAATAGTAAAAAACGTAAAATGTAATCGTAATCATTTTTATTAATCTTATTACATTTTGCCCATCTATGGTTATAAACAGAAACTGATTTCGCTCGGACACATATGGACCTGGTTTACAGATGAATTGTTAAAACAATTAAAATTTAAGTTTTATGTTCATACTTATATAGAAACAAAGTTTAGACTTTATTAAATTTTTGTTACAAGGCGGTTAAAGCCTCAACCGAAGCATCGGTCGGACATTAGTATTAATTGGATTGCCTCGATCATAATTATTGGCAACGTGATTGATTATTTATGACGAAAACACTTGCAGCTGCCGTCCAGTTCGATTTCCGTTCGAACAAGCTGCGAGTGTCTTTTTTTCTTTTCTACCAGCCCCTGCCCACGGCTTCGTCTGCGTTAAAACTGAGGAAATAGCACTGAAAGTCTTTTAGCGGTTGCTTAACGGAGTTTGTTGTCAAGAGCTGCGCATACTCTAATTCCACCTACCTGATCTCACCAAAACTAAACGCCGTGTCGGAGTCCATCCACACTTGGTCAATACTTCTTATATCCAGGTGAAAAGATTCGCTTCTATACTCGCCATGAGAACAGCAAAAGAGAATCTTTACCTTAAGAAGTAATTGAGGATAAGCGTCCACTTGTAAATTTAAAAAAAATAACACCTCCCCCGCTCCTTAATATGATTTTTTTTCGGCATGTCTTACGTTGGTGGCCTGGGAAAAACCTTCACAACAAAACCGGGCTTGGTGGGCGAACGCAGAGGGCGCTTGCCAGCGAAATTTATGGGTAGGGCGGGTACGCTAGGGCGGACACCCCTGTGAGTACGGACCTCGACTAGGGCAGCCGGCCAGTTGAAAAACGAACCTAACGGTGATCTACTAGCGTTTCAGAAGCGACTACCTTGAGAAGAAACGCCAAAAGAAACTCAAGGCTGCGTCGGAGTGAAACTGCGTTATTTAAACAACAGTTGACGGACCTATCCTTAATCGTCGTCATATCATGGTCATGTTGGCCACGATATATAAGCACAAAGTAGATACAGTCTCTAAAATTAAGTAAACTATGATTAATGTCACACAGTCTTGGGAATCCTGGTAATTAGTACTAAGTTGGCAATATGAGACAAATTTTGTGGTATTGTAAAGCTGTTCTAAATCGAACGGCTTATAAAAATGCATGTTAGGCCATTCAAGAAATAGCTTCGATGCAACGTATTGCCTGTCGGAGGCTCTACAGTGTTGCCAACCTCGTATAAGAATATCCCATAAAATTGCTTAAAATCACTCATAAAACTCAATATCTCTAACTTATTATCAAAAATTTATTGTGAAGTTCATTAAATAAAGTGAAGCATCGGCTTGATATCGAT
The DNA here is from genome assembly GCA_036320925.1 of Automeris io. NCBI lineage: Eukaryota > Metazoa > Arthropoda > Insecta > Lepidoptera > Saturniidae > Automeris > Automeris io. Next base: position 4,719,704 of record JAUDJH010000027.1, read on the forward strand.
CAATCATCGTTTATTACCTCTAAAATGCACTTATCGGCAGTCATATGAATTATGTGTATTAAATCTTTTATTTTTCTTGTAATTTTGTCTTAACATAATAATATATCGTCACGCTATAACCCTTATGGGGTGAGCAAAGATACATGACAAATTTATTAGATGCAGTGCTGGATTCCTTACGATATTTTCCTTCACCGGTGAGCATGTGGTGCCTATTCCGCACTTAATCTGGAAAAACCCTGAGGTACGTGCCCGTATTCGAACCTGCGATCATTCGCTTAGCGATGAAAAAAACCAGGTCCGTAATAGTCACTTACCACTTATTTGTCACAAAATGACAAATTTAAACACCCTAAAGATCTCTAAACAATTCTTACACCTGAGAATCCCCCTACTGACGTAAATATCCCTTTTACAAGTAAAACCGCTAAATTGGCAATAGTTAGGTCGGAAATAAGAAAACGTCTTTACTAATTACAAAATATTAATTTAGATCAGTGATTCCCAAAGTAGTCTATATCGACCTCTAGGGCTCTATGACAAACTGCAAGGGGTCTACGTCAGCGAAAAAAAATTTGGTGTTCCATGAAATGAAAATGGGGGTCCACGATAGTGGTTCTCAACATATACACTGATAGTACCTATTTACTTACCTCATACTATCTTATAATATCAAAACATATACATTATTTATAAAAGTACCTATGAAGTATAGAAACACGAAGGACAGAGAGTAAAGGGGAAGACAGGGAGGGGAACTGGCTGCTTTAAATTGACACGTCACGTGGCGCGGGAGCACACTTTGGGACAAATAGCTTTAAGTTTTTAACACTAAACTTCACTACAGTTAGAAATTTACAGGAAATCAATATCAGGTAAGTAGGGGGTCTACCCAACACGGAAAAACATGGCAAGGGGTCTACGACACAAAAAAGTTTGGGGAACTCTGATTTAGATGATTGGATAAATGACGCCTTGTCTTTGCTACTCTTAGTTGGAACGCATGTAGGGAAAACACACTGATATTATATTTGAATTTCTACCTCAAGGACACGGAATAAAGATAATTATATAAGGAGGCACATTAAATTGAACATGACGTGGGCAGGTCGTTACGCAAATATTATAGTTACGATCAAACTTCTCGTGAAATGTTTGGCTAAGTTCAAGGGTAATGGAGTTAATAATTACTATGTGTGGAGGTAGCATTAACATTATATATTTCCAGCATAATCTACAATAAACGGGCGTATACGTGACATATAGTAAATGTACGTGACATTAAATAAAAATGTAATTGCAACTCGAGGCCATTTTTGCTTGTTTTACTGCTCATTTACAATGTTCCGTGATATTTTATTTAAAAATAGTACCATTCGTTATTTAATTAATAATAACAATGTATCGTCACGTTAGATCCCTTACGGGGTGAGCAGAGATATAATACATTAGAGTCTGTGACCAGATTAGAGGGAGGCGGTGCACGGTGTCCGGCGCATCGCCTGGGAAAGAGGTTTTGAAGGGGTGGGCTTTACTCCTTCGCCTCCCAGAAAGGCAGCCTTAACAAGGCTTCTTGTTCCCTGGGCGTCTGGGTGAATTTGGCTTCCCAGGGCCAGGTGGAGCAATCAGACGGACACCCCGGGGGTTTTTAGTCAGTAGGAGTCTGACACACCGGTGTCACTGCCCCCACAGCGTCCCTGATGGTCCTATCCAAGATTTTCTCCCGGGATAGAAAAAAAAAACAAGAGTCCGTATCCACTTTGCGTTTATATGTCGTGCCCAACGTGACCAGTAGCGCAGCTGATCGCCATCCTCACAGCACTAGTACACATGACATTTCTATTAGATACCATCTGGGTTTCCTAAAAAAAATTCCCTTCACCGGTAAGCATGTAATCCTAAATCTGTAAGTAATCTGGAAAAATTGGGCATAAGCACATGCCGGGACTCGAACTTACGACCGTTAGCGTTGTCGCGCATGCAAACCAGTCAATTGTCCACGAGACCACCACAGCAACAGCTCAGTTATTTAGTTCACTAATTATGTATTTAGTTCAAATCCATACTAAAGTTACTATTATCTTATCTTAATATGCTATTATAGATGCGTAGGCTTAGATGGATATTTGTTATACAATCCTGCCGGAATTGCGTAACAAATTGCGATGAAATTTCGCATAAAGATAAATTAGATACAATAGAACATAGGCTACTTTTAATACCGAAACCTTATCTACCCAACTCTTTAACAGGCTTTAACCTATTTTCTCATACGACGCCGGGTCACCGCAACTAGTATTATAAATGCCAAAGTAACTTTATCTGTGTTACCTTTTCATTCTTAATCTATAATACTAATTTGAATTAGGCGTTTGGTGTGAAGATATGAGACTGGATATGGTATAGAATAGTTTTTATCTCGGAAATAATTCCTTATAGGGTTTAAAAAAGGTTTTCTTTTAATATTCCCATACCTCCAGCCACCTCTAGTATATTTTGCCTGAATCGTTGTCACACACTTACTATTTCTAGTCTAATTCGCTGCTCTCAATATATGGATATATTTCTTGTGACGCCTCGCTATACAATTCAGTGTCCTCGATCTAAGAAAAGGAGGTTGAAATAAGAGAGTGAATGATTTATTAATTATAATACAATTTGTATTATTCTTACTCGACACAATGACTGCATCGTACATAATAAAAAATTGTCTAATCTAAAAACTAAGTATGACTATTGAGAGCCAATCACCGCGACGTGAGATCTCTTCACGTTTCGCTTAATGAAACTAATATCGTAGGACGAAAGGAATACGCTCGCCGGAAGACCATTTCACAATCCCTTTGGATTGGATTGGAGGGTCTTTACCCTAGGTTTCTATGACCCGACAAAGTTAAGAGTTAGATAACAACTTAGCTCTAGCTGAAATAGAAATCACCGTAAAACTGTGGCACGACAATTGAGAGCGCAAAACTAAAAAAATATACAATAGTGAAAACTGCATTGAGTAAAATCTCTGTGACAAAAAAGTCTACTCGAAGCACTATATCTATGCAGAAGAAGTCGCGGGTTAAAGTTTGTAGATAATAATTTAGCGGAAGATGAGTTATTTTAAAGTTGTTATGACCTTTTTACATACGAAGCAGAATGTTGCCGGAAGGTCAAATAATATTAGTTCCACGAAAAAAAGTTTTATTATACTTTAAACATTTCCGTATTCCTCATCCTAAGATTTATCGTAGCTTTCTGCATAAAATATAAGTTACTTCCCATTGTTATCTTAAATTAATCGGTAGGACACAAAAACTGAATATTGTAACTGTCACTTTGAAAATATTATTATTATTATTATTTATTATTATAGTTAAACCAGTGTTTCCCAACTTGAAATCTGCAGACATTTGGAGGTCCATGATTCTATCTGAAGGGCTCCGCTAACAAAACGAAATGTTTCAATTTAAAATTACGAACACCTAACCTACTTCTACACTGAAAGTTGCAAACTAAATGCTTGAAAAATGAAGGATACGCGTAGATAATAGAATGATAAAAATCTTGTTTTTCATTCTACACCAAACTACGTTCTGGAAATGTAGTTATAGAACTGATCACATTACAAAAGATAGCTGGATGTTTCGGGATGCGAATCGCCCAGAACAAGGATGAGTGGGGTGCTTCGGGAAAAAACCTAAGTTCCGCAGTAGACTCTGTGGGCTGGAATGATGTTGAATAATCACATTTAGCCTTTTTCAGTTTAAAGAAGGAACGACGAAAAGTCGATATCTCTGCATGCGAAATATTATAATATTATCCGTTTGTTTTATAATAATTTTCCATAATTTCAGACGTTCGCCGAATCGTCGACAACCCCTCGTTATATGATAAGTACGAAGAGTTCTCCGTGAGAAGGGCTCTTGCTGCCGATCCGGACACCAGGTGGTGTCCCGCACCGGATTGCAGGTTGGTTTTAGTGTTTAATGCCTCAAGAGAGAAAAAGAAACTTATAGGATCACTTCGTTTTTTCCATCTGCCTGTATCTTTCTACGTTATAGACCTTTCTCTCAGGAACACATGGAGATATTAAGTTAAAATACATAGGTCCACAATCCCTTAGAGTTGTGAAAAAAATAAATTTCTAAGTCAACACAATCAAAAGATAGGTCCTTTAAGTAGCTAACAACTTGCAAGTAAATCAAAATCTATATGTAGAGTATTTCCCATTGACCGAGCATGTTTGGCAAGAAGCAATATCTAATAGCACAGTAAACAGGAATAATCAAAAAGTGTTCCAACAAGAAAAAATAAATTGGACTTTTGTATTTGGGACACGAGCACCTTAAATGACTCTGGTATGATTGAACCGAGGTCGGAGGCTAGTTTCACATTTTGGTCTTTGCGTCAACGGAGATCTCCCATCTCAGAATCTCTTTCGTGGCGTGAATCCACCGCCTTTAGATACTGTTTATACACATCTAGGCAATTCCACTTCCCTTTACTGCCAGAATAATATAGATATGGCGCCGTATATTGTTACAATCGTGTAATCTGTAAAATGATTACGTTATAGTTTCGCGGTAGTTGCCACCGGGTGCGCATCATGCCCCAAGCTGACCTGCCTCGCACCCGGCTGCGGCGCGTCCTTTTGCTACCACTGCAAGGCTGCCTGGCACCCCACGCAAACCTGCGACGCCGCCAGACGGAGTCGCCAATCCCCGCCTAGCGCGCCTCAACCCTCACACTCGGATATCGACCATGGTAAGAGAGACTATACTTTACCGAGCCAGCGAAACCAGACTAAATGAAAATTCAATCGATATAAGAAAGTTTTGGTAAGATTCGTTTTAGTTCTGTTGTTAACCATTCATGTGGATTCATGAAACTCACATTTAATATATTCTTGATTGAAGAATATGGAACTTAATGGGCACGGGAGCACACCACCAACATAATTATACGTCAAAACAGTTACGTATAATTGACACCACATCAGGTACCGAACACCAATTCAGCTTTTAACTTCGTCGCATTTGACTTCAAGCTTAATACGTCAACGAGTTTCAAAATTAGTAATCTTGTCAAAATCGAAGATCAGACTTCAACACTACCAACTCTATTCTGCTTTTTCGTCGGTCAATTTCTCCTGTATGTCACAACAAGCGACGAGAATGTTCTAGAAAACTGTATTGTTGGGTGCTCATGTGCCTTTAAATGTTGGGGGAATATGCCGCTACAATTGCTCAAATGCATTATTGGAATATCTTGGAATTGCGTTAGATTAATCGTACAAATAGCCTACAAGTTTAAGGTCACTCCGCGTACTATGGTACGTGTTAATGCTATGCTCGGTTTCTCCAAAGAGAATTAAATGAGAAATGAGGCGATCCTTCAGAGAATTAGGGTAATCAACATACATTTAGAGGATTCGTAGGCTTGAAGTGGGAGTGGGTTGGCCCTATTTGCCGAAGAACTGCTGACCGCTGGCCTAAATGTGTTTTTGGGTGGAGTCCGTGTTTTGGAAAACTTAGTGTAGACCTTTCCCGGCTAGGTGGAGCGGTGATTTACGCAAAGTGACGGGTATTTGTTGGATGTAAAGAGCGGAATATCGGGTTCAGTAGCGAAATTTAGGAGTGACTCCTGTCCTGCTCGCCGGACGTTTGGAAGATTATGAATACCCAGGTCCGACTGACAGCGAGTTGAGGGACACCCATGTGGTTTTTAGTCAATCAGAGCGTGACCAGATTCACTCCACTGGATTTTTGCCGGTCTTTCTTTGGGTTACAAAAACAGGATCCTATGTCCAGCAGTGGACAAAGACAGACTGTTGGTAACGACGTTTGATTGTACGTTGCAGGTGACGTAAAGCCGTGCCCACGTTGTTCGGTGTTGATCGTGAAGGTTGAGGATGGCTCATGCAACCACATGGTGTGCTGCGTTTGTGGCGCGGAATTCTGCTGGCTCTGCATGAAGGTCGTCTCAGACCTGCATTACCTCAGGTACTATTCAAGGATGCCTTTAAGACAATTCATGTCAAACACCTGCACACTTACATAATTTTGTTTAGTTTTATAAGACTAAATACAAGAAAGAAAATATAATTAGTGACAATCTAGTCTAGAATTTTATATGCAGTTTTTTAATTATAAATATGAATTAATTATTTTACTATGCAAATTATGATTGCATTAGTGTTCATGCCATTTGGGGAGCCTTTAAAAGAAGATTGAATTGAAATTTGATGGGCGAACGCAATCCATTATCGGTGTTGTCTTCGAGGTACGATTGAGGTCAAGCGTTTGCGGATAAATAATAAAAAAATATCTTTAAAAAAAACTGTGAGTTAATCATTTGTGTGCAGTCCGAGCGGTTGCACGTTCTGGGGCAAAAAACCGTGGTCGCGCAAGAAGAAGCTGCTATGGCAACTAGGCACGCTGGCTGGCGCGCCGCTCGGCATCGCGGTGGTCGCGGGCGTCGCGCTGCCGGCGCTGCTGGTCGGGCTGCCGTTGTGGGCCGGCCGGCGCGCGCACCGCCGCCTGCGCAGGGCGACCGTCGCCAAGCGGCGGGCCGCCGTCGCCGCTGCCGTCGCAGCCGCGGTTAGTATCTCTTGAACCTCAGTACATTGCTAGATATAGGCCTTCCCTTATGTTACCCTGCGTCCTAGCGTCACCCTGGTGGTGTGGTCTGGATTAGGTCGTTTGTCCATCTTGTGGAACGTCGCATGCCGCGCTCGCCAGTACGTGGTTTCCTCTTGAGACCTTTTTGTCCCATCGGCCATCCGCTCTACGAGTTTTGTATCCTGCCAACTGGAATTTGTTAATTGGAATTGTTGAGGGACTAAAAAGTTATGTCTTGAAATCCAGAGGAATATTTAAATATTATTTATTCGATATGGTAACGTGTTCAGTGCTCACATATATCCCGTAGTTATAGGAGTCTTCAGGATTATAATAATCACAGGGAATTGCAATATTTCAGATTTAAAACCTTGTACATTTATTCATGTTAACTGTACGTACGATATACATATCGATAATTCAAATTATCGATAAAAGTCGATCTCTTGACTTATTTTGTTCAAAATCGAAAATATTCACGAATTTGTTTTTTTTTTATCCTGGCTCACCATAGTGAGCACACCACGCCTGATGGTAAGCATGATACAATCCAAATAACGACTGTAAATGACTACCAACAGTAAAGAGAAACTATCGATAGTCGCATTGATTTTGCCGCCTTGCAAAATGTCATTTCACACTTTGATTAAAGCAGCCAATCTCATAGGACGGTGGAAACGCGCTTGCCGGAAGATCATTCCACAGCTCAATGACTCGGCTGCAGTAAGAGAGAGAGAGAGAGCTTGTTAGTTCTAACCGGGATGTGAGTTACCGTACAGCTGTGACTCTGTAGATCCGCGCGCGTGGTTCTTTGATGGAAGGGAGAGGGATATTAATTTATCGGCACATATCATTGAATGTGAGCTGTTGCAACCAGCTGGTGGTGTCGCCGCTGGTGGCTGGGCTGGCGGTCGGCATTGGCGTGCCGATCCTGCTGTTCTACGTGTACGGCGTCGTGCCGGTATCGCTGTGCCGCGCCGGGGGCTGGGGGGGCGGCGCGCGGGGGGGCGCCGCGCCGCGCTTCGACGACGACGCGCAGCCGCACGAGCAGGACGCCGCCTCCAGGCGACTCGAGCCCAGCATAGGTATTCCACACTGCTGCTACACACCCCTCACAGTGCACATTGCAGGCTTAAGGCGCGCTCAGGTTCCTGCCAGTCGCGATTTCTTGAACTGGGTCCAAATGTAGAGACCGATCAACGTGTGTATATCCAGTAACTCGTATATCTAGAGACCTTCTGTCGTGGTATATGTGGGTCGACATAGCGGTGGCGACTGCCAGCGGATAGTCGTCCCTTGGCGGTCGTTGTCATTCTTGGACTGCACTGTACTATCCATCAGGTGTACTGTAATGACTTTGTCGAGCTAGTATAAAAAAATACAGGTTATGTGACATTCATGATAAGTCGTACTCTCTGTTCGAGTAAAAGAACATGAGTCAGCTGCTGTGAGCAGACTATGGCGTGATGCACGTCGGTTCGGTAGATGGCGTTGTGCGAAATTGCATCGCGTTATAGTTTCGTTCACGGCAGCTGCATATAAGGCAAAGGTGCCATATAGTGGATTGTGACGAAATGACAGAGATACCTAAGAGATATCAAGTATTGGTTTAACGTGCTATATATGTTTAATTATTAAACCAGTGGTGACCTGTATCTAGTGGTTTCAATTCAATCTCCCCGCTCATGATCCAGTAAAGGGAAATCTGTACATGGTCCTTCGAGCCGGATTTTGAGCAATTTTTGGTAGTCATCGGTGGTGATATTGGTTATCACCCGTCGCGTTGAGGACTGGGCAGTGGATCGCTGCTCAGAACAATAGCCCTACAGCGGGGTATCAAGATTGGTGCCAGAGCTGGAAGGAGTTACCGGAGGAATTTGCGGCTTCCTGAGTGATCAAGGAGTAGCCGGGTGGAAATCCGGAGGAATAACGCACGGGAGGAGCTCATCAGAGTGAGGTGATTGCGGACGACAGGGGGCGCCACTGGAGCATACGTGTGGGTTTATGGTAAAACTGTTTGACGTAATAAAGTGTCAGTGTAATAAAAACTGTGAGTACATTTTCGACCTTATTGCTTAGAAGACTTTAACTTTGAAATAATAGAAGATTTGACTTGGAACATTTAAATTTAGAATAATATTAGTGTAATTTGATCCGTAATTTAAAGACTTAATAAACTTGGTGTAATTTTATAGTAGTTAGGACTTGTAATAGTTTTAAGTGAAAAGTGGTTGAGACGGGGAACCTATGCCCGATTTTGTACCCATATAACACAAGTTCCAAACACTTAGAAAAAATTTGGTGATTTGAGTCTAATAATTATTTACTTTGATTTACGTTGTTTACATTAACTTGAAATTTATTTGTTAATCTATTATTATTATTGTTAAAATGGATTCCTTATATAGTCTTCAAGATGACATTAAAGAGAAACTTATTAAGGCCAGAGTTAATTTTAAGAAGGCCCCTAAGGAACGTTTAACGGTTTCTTACATTGAAACTAGAATAGAGAATGTGGATAAACAATGGTCTTTATTTGGTAGCAACCACAATGAAATTGTAAAAGGTGTTAAGAAGTCAGACCTGTGTATTACTGACTATTACAAGAATTGTGTTTATGATGAGGTCGAGGAACTGTACGTAGAATATAAAAGTGAATTAAAAGAAATGTTACGAAAGATTAAAAGTATTGCAACTGGTTCTGAAGCGAAAGGTAACTCATGTGGTCTAGAGGGTAAAATAGTTAGTCAAGTTAAATTACCAGAAATAAAAATACCTTTATTTTCAGGCGAATATTCTGAATGGAATACTTTTAGAGATTTATTCACGGGTTTAGTACATGACAGTAAAAATTTAGATAATTCACAAAAGTTTTATTATTTAAAGGGGCACTTGACTGGGGAAGAGGAAACACGATGTGAGGAATTAGTTACAGCAGCCAAGCGACGAGATAAAGGTGGCCGGTATATAGTACGGTTACCATTTCGTGATGCTGACCTGGCTAGGCAGCAAGGTGAATCAAAGGCTGCAATAAGATTTAATAGTCGGAAATTCAAATTTAATACAGTCCTATCGAAGTGCGGTTTTAAATTACTAAAATGGATTAGTACGGGCAAGGCATCATTAAACAAAGTAAAGGATAGGGGTAGAATTGAGCAAAATCATTCGGGTCCTGACGAAATCACTCGCATAGTTACATTGCGTACTCAAAATTCTATCATTAAAAGACCTACCTCTAAGCTATGTGTGCTACCAGTCGCTAGATAATGTCTTTTGTAATAAGTATTTTGTGTTTTTGCTACATGGATATTTGTGAGTAGCAATGATAATTTTGTATGGATTTTGACCACCAATGACATATCACATAAATAGTCCGGTTAGATGTTGTTTTTAGCTTTTATTTTATTCTTTAACATTCCAGACGTGAGTGTTTCATGGTGGGCGGTGTTAAGGACATTTAGCAGGATGTCCTTGGTGGGCGGTATGTTCGAGTAAAAGAACATGAGTCAGCTGCTGTGAGCAGACTATGGCGTGATGCACGTCGGTTCGGTAGATGGCGTTGTGCGAAATTGCATCGCGTTATAGTTTCGTTCACGGCAGCTGCATATAAGGCAAAGGTGCCATATAGTGGATTGTGACGAAATGACAGAGATACCTAAGAGATATCAAGTATTGGTTTAACGTGCTATATATGTTTAATTATTAAACCAGTGGTGACCTGTATCTAGTGGTTTCAATTCAATCTCCCCGCTCATGATCCAGTAAAGGGAAATCTGTACACTCTCATATTGGTATTTTAAATAGCATCATTGCAGGTCACAGCCAAGTGAGAATTTATAAAATTAACGATTCCACCATTATTAAACTGATCTTAGCACTTTGAGTTGTACGGCATGTGTTGCCGGCATTACCCATCGGTTTTTTTAACACTACCTTTTTTTATTATTGTTATTGTTTTTTTTTTATATCTTATTAGTGTACTTCAATAATATATGTCAGTATAATATGAAAAAAAAAAGAATTTTGGGCATTTTGATTTAAGCAATAAAGTTTATATTAATGTAAAACAGTTATTTCTAAACAACATAATAGGATTATTTATTATTGAAAAATGGCTGTTATTACCATCTGTAATAATATAATATTTACTAACAATTACACACGTTAATCTAGTCCCAAATTAAGCTTGCACTTGTACTATGAGTACTAGATAAAGATATGCATACTTAAGTACATACATACAATCGTAACGCCTAACAAACCAATTTGGTCATTACAGAAAATCTTACCACCAGATCTAAAGTTTAACCTAATGGTTACAGGTGACGCGTCTCTATCTGCGGCGTCGCAGCAGGCAGAGGCGCGCGCGCCTTCGCTCGCGGGGCTGGCGGGCTCGCTGCACGAGTCGCACTCGCCGGCAGCGCACCGGCTGGAGGTGACCGTAGACGTTGCCGCCTTCGACACGGCCAGCGCCGCCAGCGTGGCCAGCTGGCCCGATGACCTTCCCTCCACGTCGTCGCGCTCAGCGCGCCTGCGCAGCCTTTTCCTCTACGGCTCCCCCGCGCCGCCCCCGCCCGCGGACCCCGAGGCCGGCACTCCGCGTTCGCCCAGCCTACACTCATAACGAATGCCGCTCGCAGCCGGTCATACTCATTAAGCCGCTTATGCGACATCGAACTTATTGTATCGAATGTAACAGTCGATATGCATTAACAGGGAGCGATAGCTATCCCACAACGACACTACCTTTCACGTTATATGAATGAGCGGAGATTACGCTCGCTGAATCTTATACTGCAAAGGGCGCTGATCACTGAACAAGCCACATAGACATAATAATGGACAATACCATCGAATGTAAGATGATGAACAATCTAACGTGTATCGACATGAAAATAATAGTTGTCGTCACGTTAAGAATATCACCGATTATAGTAATTAACTTCCACAAAGAATATAAGAGATGTATCGATATGGATATCGAATTAAAGACTATTAACAATCGATAAAAGGATAATAATAATCGATGTCAAGTATTCTACCGTCCTCGGTGATCAAGTTGTATGGGCAATATTATGAATCGGTAAATATATCGTATGTAAGATGATTATCGATCGATATATATATCGATATGGTAACATCAGTATTGCCCGTCTCTTTACTTTATATCTATTCAAAATTTCAGCCCTTTATTCATGCATCAAATACTGCATTGTGTAAAAAAGAAACTATATCTTTTAATGTTACGCTTTACAGAAACGTCGTTGAAAATCATCGTCAAGTATGGCTAATATGATTGTAATTGGTAAGTAGGGATGTATGTCAATGAAAATGTAATTCGTCATCGAAATTGGAATATTTAAAATCGATTATAATGTGATTTACGTTGTGACTAATTTTATTAGTTATCGATCTTACTAAAATAGTGGTTTACTTGTGAGGGAATAGTGTTATTTCTGAACTCGTTATGTTTAAAAAGTGATGAATACTTACGGCTTGCCTCAGTTCTATGTCCTTTATTTATATAGGAATTATCGTGCAAGATTAATAATACTTAATTAAGCAAATACTTTCAAACATATTGCCGTAATATATTATACTTATTTGGATATATCGACGGAAGAAAGCTTAAAGTTCAACCCCCTGACATATGAAATTAATGAATAATTTCAAAATAAACCGTCAGAAAAATATTTTTTTTTATAATATGTCATTTTTTGCTTTTTTCCGTAGATATCGACATAATAAGGTATGGTGTGGCTGCTTGCCAATATACAAATACCTGAAGAATTCAATCATATTACTAGTAATCGATATTTGTACTATACGAGTTTCATACTCCAATGTCTCGATTATTTTATAATTCATTAGAGATTAAACAATTGACCCGATTGTACAATTAAGAGGAATTCTTGTAAACAACGTAGTCATTTGTCGATTGTTTATATCGACTTTTGACAGTTCTCAATATTGTGGATTTTAATAGAAAACTAAAAAAAATATTGATACTTTTGGAAACCCTTTTCGCACAATGTCTGGAAATAAAACGCCACACGCTGTGCTTTACGTATAAAACGTAGTGAGGCTCGCGTCGTATATCGATAAAACTGTTAAATTCTATGTTCATTCCAGAGTCACGTTTATGTGACGAGTTGACTCAATTCGATCATCGTGTCCGCGTTACATGGCGCATACAAAACATTTAGAATTTTAATCGCTGTATAATTGTTGTATCAATGTTTTATATGTATTCGCTTGAATAATAGAGCCATGTAACGTGGACTCGCTGAGTATTTTTTTTATTATCGTAGGTAATGGTCTATGTAGGCTTCATATCGATTCTTGTCGATATGATTTTCCTGAAATATTCGATGTGTCAATAATTAAAGCACTGTCGCGCAATCGTTGTATCTAATATTGATTTATATAAAAAAAGATTATTTAAAGTTTTCCGTTTTGACATATTTCAAATCAATATTATTTTCTATTGCCTTAATTTGAGAAGGAATTTAGAAAGGTTATTTTTACCTTCAAAATTGTATATGGTGATTCTAATTAATTTATTGATTGTGGAAATGATTAAAAAGATAGAGCAGTTATTAAAAAAATAATATCCAATGCCACAATATAATTCATTAAGGGTTGTTTTCATTCGATATTATTTTGAATTGATTATTATTTGCAATGTGATCTCTACTGAGAAAATTCGGCAAACACTTGACTTAACTTCTCTCTCTTATTTACTCTTCTAAGTCTTTGTACTATATTATTTTCCTTTAAAGAATTATCGATGTTAACGAGTAACGAATATGGCTGCGACGAAGTGATTTAATTTTGCAATTAAATGTGGTGGCGGTTTTGTGCGTAATGACAGAGAGACTTTACAATGAACTTAACAATTTCATCACTTTTATTATAAAGTACTAACCGGTTCAACAAGCTCTTTTAAAACGTCTTTTCCTTCCATATCAATATCTCTGAGCTCAAAAGGCGTAAACGGCAAAACAAAGTTATCAGTAAAAGGAAATAACAGATTTTGACTGCCCATTCTTTTATCACCCATCGTACACATATTCGTATATACAGTTTTCTTAATTCAATACTGAACTTAACTTCAGTTAACTACACTTAATTCTTCTGGAAATTGTGTTTTATGATTTTTTTTTTGAGTCAATAATTGAAATTGTTTTTTTTTTTCGTATTTCTCTTCATAAGCCTTAAAAGTCAAAGAAGAATAAAAAAAATTAATCGATGTAAATAAAATATGTATATTATTTTCCCAAAATGTGAATATATATCATGAAAAAAAAAACTGTACATACAAGTTCTGTCGTTTATCAACATATACAATACATCGCGCAAATGTTTAATGCTTACCGTTTGCGTCTTTGGTAAATTATTGTGTTCATGGGCGTTCGAATGCGCTAACGGAAAAAAAATGACAGTCTCACTAAAATATGTTTAGCAAAATCGCCACCGATTATGGCTAAGACCGTTCTATGTAGCGACGAAACTTCTAGATAAATAGACAAATGTGTTACTAGAAAATAAGTTTAAAAGTTTATTAATGAGTGTTTAAAAGATATTTACAGGGATCCGTTCCTCAACAGAAAAAAATTAAACCTTTATAGAATCATTCTCTTGTTTGTCTGTCCGAGTGTCAACATGCATTTTCTCAAAAACGCGTTGAGATGTTAAGTTTTTTTTTTATACTTGCTTGACAAAGTGAGTATAGTGCACCTGATGGAAAGTACTGTGTAGTTCAAAATCGACTACGACTGCCAAGGGATGAAAATCCGATGACTTTAGTTTTAGCTACGGATAAGTAATTAACTCGAAAAACTGTTATTCTGGTTGTTGGAAATCATTCACGAGGTGTGAAATTCACTAATATGGATGGATTAAATACGCGATACTCTTAACAGTTTTTTTTAAGCACAAAAAATGCCAAGGTAAATAGCGTACCGCTATACCATATAATTTATCCTAGGGGGGTCCACGCCCCTTATGGGAGTTTGTCCACAAGAGCGTCTCATCGCCGGTTCACCATACAATCGTTAATTAAAAATGTACTTTAACCTCTGTGAAACACAGTACATCTTAGCATAACTATGAAGACAACGGCGCGCAATCCCGCGTTATCAATTACTTTGATTTATCAATTTAATGCGAATTTAATTTTTTGCGAGGTGGTAGGGCGTCGGTGCCCGTCTGGATCGCGACCACAGTACATGGGTGTAAAGCCCGTCATAGTGACCAGTTTCGGCTTGTCGCGTTTCGGGATCAGCTTGTGTATATCCAGTAGCTCATATACCTAGAGACCTTCAGTCGTGGTATATGTGGGCCGACATGACGATGTAGACTATCAATGGATTAACATCCTTTGATAGACGCTTTCGTATTTGGACTACACTGTACTTACCATCAGGTACTTTGTAGTCACTATGTCGAGCCAGTGTAATTTAATATATACCATACTGCGCAGTGCTTAAAGTCCATTTTAAATTAACGGGATTTTAAAGCGATGCGGTGATAGTAGGATGCTTCGGTAGCCATCATGTATTAGTATTAGGGATATAACGAGAAGTTTAGGATATTGAAATAACACATTTTTCTATTTTGTCAGATAACACTTTTGTCTCTTATTTAATCCTTCAAGTACATGTGCATTGGTTCCTTTGCTACATAGTAAGGGCTTAGTCTAAGTGTCCATTAGGAATAAGCGTAGTCACGCGTCCTCTGTGCCAATCGTGTAACTCATTGTTCTGTGATTCGATTAGTTGATTCCTGGCAGGCAGCACTATGTGTGTGTACTGTGCAAAGCCGGCTCCACACTTGTGTAACTCTATTGTATAGGTAATGACTGACTTGTAACGTTTACGTGTAATGTATCGCGTTATAACCCGAGCATTATATAAGCTCCGGGTCTAAGGGAGCTGGGTCATGCCCCGGAAGCGAATTTCTAGGAGAGACAAACAAATATGTCACCCGGCTTACCTACTGAATAAAGGCCACTGAATAAAGGGTATTTTTTGGCTGACAGAGGTGATCGAGGAATGGTAAGTAACTCTATAAGTTACTGTAAACATAATTCTCAGATTCATGCTTCTTTCAGAGATTTTTTTTTCTCGGTAAAGAGCTGGTTTTAAAGACCTGGACAGGAAAGACTGGAGATATCGGTCGGTACCGGGGCTCGAATGTAGGTTCTGCAGGCAGCTTCCGATTTTGGATTTTTTTGAGGCGAAGCAAAAATTACTGAATCGTGCCATTTCTTCCTCCCCGCTAATACTTTTACCTTTGTTTCTCAATCATATGGATTCATTCAATTAAAAATATTTATAGCACAATTTTTAAAGGTCGTGTTATCTATATCTTATGAGACTTTTAAGTTCGCTTTTAAAATGTCAAAACAAATGTTTGTACAAATCGACCCATTTTTTATGAAGTTGTTGACTCGTCTGCCGCCCTAGAAACCGGGCCAGCCCACAGGAGTATTATAGTCGGCAATGCTGTTAACTGAACCCTTCTCGCCCGCATTCATATACAGTTTACAAGTTAGTCTTCACCTTAACTTATAGTGATTTCAGTGTGGACTACACTAGAAATGTTACCGAGCGTGATGTGTAACTTTTTTATTGTTAGCAAAAATTGCGTTACATTTTGCCACAAATAATATATAGTGTGGATCCGGCTTTAGTTTTATTACTATTGTATACTGGGCCAGAATGCGCGGGTACGAATCTACTTTTTAGGTTTTAAAATAACGAATAGCTAATATTGAATCAGAAAGTCGAGTTTTAATGAGAGTTATTTGTAGAATGAGTTTATTTAAAGTAGTTTTGAAATGCGAAATTATATGGAATTTTAGTCAGTGTTTTTACTGGATCGTTAATGTAAACTCAAAAATATACATTTAAAATCTTAACTCATTTGAAAAGTAAATTTCTTAGGATGACTTGCATGAACAAATTAAATCTAGTTAAGACTTGTAAACGTATAAAAAACTATTTAATTGAAACGGTTTAATTCTCTAATCTCAATGGTGATTTAAATTTGACAGTTGTTAAATTAAATAATGTTTCCGAGCAAAACAATAAATTCAAGTTAAATTGTGTTTTAATAAGCTTAAACTAGACTATAATTTGTTGGCGCAAATCGCCCTTGAAGATCATTCGGCTTTTGGTCCTGCACAATTTATATTATATATAGGAGATACATTAAAGGATTTCAATCTGAAAAATGCTAGTTACATGGCAATGAAAAATAAACATACCAATCATATTAAATGTACTAAATTCCCATCATCCAGGGTATTATGTTTTTCATTGCATCTTAGCTTTGTACTCTAGCGAGATAGTATTTCGGGACAGCCTTTTGGTGCAGATAATAAGAATTTACTGATGTATACTGTGGCAGTCGTTCATGTGCAAATTATAGTTTCAAATTACAAGATTAGATTCATACCCTTGCCTTCTGACCTTGGGGTCTAGACAAAGTCAGTGACAGCGCGACAAGAAAAGTTCAAATGAATGGCTCAATTCCATACTTATTTTTGGGTTTTGTCTTGACCCTGTTGTATGTAACGGTAATATTAATTATGCGTGTAAGATAGACGCTTCGCTTTACGAGCAGTGTTATTCTATCCGATAATTTGTGATACTTTGAATAATAAAGTAGAATTATGATTAATGATCTAAATTATTTAATTTTTCACGTTTGTAGGTAGATTGTATATTTTTAAGTGATAAATGTTATGTCATATAAATTGTAAACTGCGATTAAAATGTGACTAAATTAACTTGTTTTTTATTATTTCCGTAATAAGTATTAAAAGGTATAGTATCGAGGGGCATTTCTCACCACAATATTGTGCCAGGAAAGTGCACATTTCGCACAAACTCCGAATCATCGCTTTGCCCGAATAGAGAATAGGATTTTTTGATAAATTATGTTCATTGATATCGAAAGCTGGTTACATGTTATTAAAATATGGAAATAATATACGTACGTATTAATGATGTAAGTATAATTTAATAAAATAAAGGAAAATAGAGTATGAGTAGGAAAGGAGCCTACACCTCAAAAATTAAAATCAATTCTAGAAATTCTATATTTTTCTCTGGATTCTATAGATATGAGAAAAACTTGCGATTAAATTAAAAACAAACGTCATTAAATGAAACAATAAATATAAAAGGAATGTTTTAATGTAACACAACACAATTTCACTACACAATTAGTACCATACAGTGGTTCTCTTTACGTTACATATTTCATTTCTGTTAATATTGTCAATTCACTCGATTGAAAATAGATACAATAAAATAATAAACAGGGATAAAATAAAATATTACGTAAAAGCCGAAAGAAGAAACGGAAGCATAATTGAATGAAAGGTTTTTCTACATTCTCGTGACAAAAATCTCTGTGCTGCTTTTCTTGGAACAAAAAGCAATTATAATGGGCAACTCATTTTAAAACACACTTTACTTCAAAAACAATGAGATGACTAGACTCAATTGGACTGTCAAATTTTTTTCCCTCTTTTTCGGGCACATGTAGTGACGAGACAAAGCAGTCCCGGATCTGGATCCCGGAAGTGGGACAGAAATTACTGTTTGTCGAACTCCACCAGTCCTTTTACCTTTGTTTTATACTTATATGGATTTATTCAATAAAAAATATTTAAAGCACAATTTTATATATTTTGTGCTAAACAACTTTGCGAATAGATAAATATCAATCATCGCATGAGGAGCGATTTAAGAACCTTGCATAACTTAAGACATGATAACGATATCTTATGAGACTTTTAGGTTAACTTGTTTAACCAAAACCAAAGACTTGTACTTTTCAGGCAATTGTTTACAGAAATTGTCCCACTATTTTAGATGAATTACTCAGTGGGAAGGCTAGGTAATGTGCTTGTCTGCTTCTCGAGAAATTATGTATCCAGGACTAGTGATGAAGATGCCCGGGGTTTTTTTCCCAAAGTGCTCAGAACTTCTGAGAACATTCTGTAAATTCCCGGGAATATTCCCAAGGAAGTTTTGGGCACTTTGGAAAAATTCCCGGGCATTTTCATCACTATTCAGGACGTGGACCCTGGCTTTCTCCCCGCTTAGATCCAGGGCTGCCCTGAGGTGACTCACTATTACAATATGAGTTGAAAGAGATTAAAAAGAAAAGAAGACAGTTAACATTTTACATGAATGCTCAGTCAATAACGTAGCAAATACGAATAGTTCTAACACTGGATCATAATGAAAAAACGAGTTTTTGTCTGTCATCGAAGAAATTCCGTCCAGATAGCCGAGACAAAATAACATTGTTCTGTTTTGTAATTTTCGTCTAGCGTTATTGCCGATCAAATGGTACTTTGTCTAAGCATTCATTCTTTACAACAGTGGACGGCAGCTAAACATACATGGACTGATATCCTGGAATTCAGTGGTGTACATCCCATAGAAGCACAAACAAGTATCAGGTTATACTTGTATATTTAATACATATATTGATTTAAAGTTTATTCCAATCTGGATTCTAAGACTCCTGTTCTGGACCGAACACCCTGGGAAACCCGGTTATAGTCCAGCACACCTGACCGTGATCCGGCACGACCATGATTTCCCCCGGGTTACAAAAAAAGGCCCGTTTGATAGAACGGAAGGCTTTAATAGCCGTCTATGAGCGTGAAACGTGAATTACAACGCATGCCTTAAATTAATAAACGTCCCAGTATGACCAGGTAATGCTTTTTATGCTTCTATGGGATGCACGCTACTGCTGGAACTCAAAAAGTGGCCGTTGTTACCAGCGCCTTATTATTTTATAATAGAAAACACCTTCAATACAATTCTCGTATTTTTATCACATGCCGCTTTATAACTCACACACACCGCATATGTACAATAACTACCTGTCGCTTAATATCTAACATCTTATAAGGACTTATATAAAACTATAGGACATACATAAAACTTTATTGTTAACTTCGGCTCTATTAAAATACGGATTTAAGCTTAAACAACAAAGGTATCACTGTTTAAACCTTTGTTTAAACAGTGATTAAATAGTTATTACAGAATATATTTTATTGCGAATTCAAAAAAATGGAACCCGTATGGGTTCGTGAGGAAATCCACATGACATACAATAGAAATGTCATTTTTGTGTCCCGGGAACGCGATCAGCTCCGCCACTGGTTACGTTGACGACACGAGCGGAAGTTGCTTTGCTCACCCCGAATGAGAAAAAGATAACAACGTGATAATGTGTTATCATTATTATAAAAATAGACTAATATTTGATATAGCACTAAGATTTTTATGAAAGATTATACAACTTACTTGGTTGCTAGACAACGACAGTTATCTCCGATTGGCTCTCGAAAGTCACGTGATGTTATAAGACGCGCCAGCGCACGGTCTAGGAATGTGCGTCACCGAGCACGTCATTCCGGGCACGCCGCTAAGAGAATAAAAACGTGCTACAAGATACTTTTTGGTAAAATTGATTGTTGTTTAAACCTCTATTAAAATTAAGACCCGTTGCGTAATAAGGCCGTATATTCATTCTGAAACTAATACTCCGTAAGAAATAACGTTAGTGTTTCACATTAGAAAATGCTAGAATATTCGCTTACGTATTCAAAGGAAAAGATCTAACAAAAAAAATCGACATCTATTATGTAATTCAAACTACTTTTTATTTGAGATTATTTTAAGATTAGGAGTTGCATTCAGTAAATTGGCGAAATGTGATACACATTTGTATATTGCAATGTATGTTGTATTACCTTTAAACGGGTTAAAATGCCTTATTATTTTACGAAACAAATATATTTTAATTAGCGATACAAGCTATTATACAATAAGATTCTTATTAACAGCAAGCTTTATAATTAGTTTTGGCAAAGATATTTATTCCCAAGTTTTTTTAATTCTATGCATATTTTCCAATAAGCAAATGTCGACGGCTATCATGTTTAGCATTACCTATCACAAAATAAGATATTTTCGTTTTATTCCAACTGTTTTTTGTAATATTTGCTAGACAATAACAATTCGTAAAATATAAGTATGAAATCATTGAAATAGTTTTCGAAAAGTGTGTTTATTCACAAGAGAGATGGTTTTTTTACTTAATTTCATTGAATTAAATTTATATTACATTAATGCTTTATTCTAAAATATTTTTTTGGAATCTAGCAACACTTAATACATAATCATAAAAACCGGTCTAATAAATATAAAATTATACAAACATTTTTTTTTTATATACATATTCATTGATTATTTAATTTAATAAATTGCATAGAAAAAAATAAAGTACGAAACTATTATTTAACCCTTTGCACTCCGAGTGTTTTTTCACTCAATACTGCGATAACTCGGTTATATATTTGCGTTGGAGCATCGAAAAATGAACTGAAATCAATGACTGAAATAAATGAAAGCATATGGCGCAATAGCAGCGCCTACGGAGTTAGTGCACTGATAGCATTGGCGCAATAGCGGCGCCTACGGAGTTAGTGCTTTGGTAGCACTGGCGCAATAGCGGCGCCTACAGAGTGTAAAGGGTTAAAACATGTTGCTAAATGATAACTTGAAACAAAATTATTATATGAATTTAAAGTATAGCTTATTATTATAATTTTAAGTTTTTTTTATTTCTTATTAATGTAAAACCCTTAAGCATATTTACAAGTAACTTACAGTAAAAATAGATTCCTTTCAATTCACAAATATATATTTATATTTTAAATAAATTGATTATTTACGCATTTAGTCAAAATGAACTAAATATTTTTAACATATGAAAATATTACAATAATTTTACAAATCCCTCCATTGACAATACACTCACTTTCGTTTTAATAACTTTTTAAACATTTCTTCTGTGTTCATAACATAGATATGATAAATTTAAAAAACTAATACACTATAAAAATAATTTGTAACATTTAATAATCACGGAATAAATTATGTATCAATTTATAACTTATGCTTACAAATATAGAATAAATACGTCTATCTTAGTAAAACATTTCCGTGTAATCATATCTCGAGATATAGTTTCTTCTCAAGAATCGCAAAACAACATAAGTTACTCTTTTCGGTTTGAAATTATAAGACAGAAATAAAATAATGCAAAGTTGCTTATTTTCAGTAACATTAATACTGAATATAATCAGAAATAATTAGCAAATTCAACATTTATTACTTATTTATTCTCGACCATTATTATTGAAAGAAAATAAAATACAGAAGCATTTTCTTAGGCCATTTTAGTGCAGATCTTTGCTCAAAATCACCAACAAACTCGTGTGTCGTTGGAATAATACCAACAATGTGTTTTAATTAAAGTTGATTATTTATTCTTGATTTTAAATTTATTTATAGCTAGTGGAGTATGTTACAAGGTCTAGGTGCAATGCAGACAACCGAAGCTCACCAAAAGTTGAGACACTTTTAGCGCTAGTCATGCTTCTGTATTTAATTTGCATTCATAAATAAATATATCTACTTGTTAAACAATATCTGTAAGTCATAGTTAATAACATTTATACGATTACATTTAAGCTAGCTTAACTGTATAAAGTAAAGTATACGTGAAAGTACCTATAAATATATTTGTTATTGCTTTAATAGCGACTATATTTCCAATCACAATAAATTCGACATTTTTTCTCGCTTTTCCAAGGCATATGTTACAACGTTTTTCATTTATTTTTCGACTTCCATTTATAAAATGACAGAATTGCATTTATATGAGTAAATAAAGATATATCACTAAATGAATAACTTTACTATTTTATTTCTTACATCTATGTAGATTATTGATGTAAATAATCAACATTAAAAGCATTTCTTTTTAATCCATTAGATTAAATTTAAATACAGCCGTTTTTTTTAACAAACATTGTAGAGAATGTATTTTAAATTTACATATTTTAATATCAGTTTAGTCATTTAATTTTTTGTGAATTTTTTTAATCATTTTCATAAATCATCTACAATTTATAGTAACAGAACAAATATAGAATAATCATTCTATTTTTTTTTTTTTTACAGAAAGTACTAACTATTATTCTGAGCAAATTTACAGAGAGCGTTATTATTAATTAAACTAATTTAAATCAAAACGGTAAACGACACACGCTATACTTTTGATAAACTAACTAACTATTAAACTAACTATTATCTTAATTTGCCGTCAACTAGATAAATCTAGATCAATTATTGAGTTTTATGATTAAGTGTAAAAATCATAAAAGTTAAAGGATTGAGCGCAACACATACAGCGAGCGGGCGCGGGTAGGAAAGAAGTTCGGCGGGTCTAGTTCCTTGTATATATATTTATATGGAAGATTACGCATGGCATCAACCGCTCCACACCCGACCCACGCACGCTTTCAATGTGTAATCTTCCGTATAAATACTAGAAATTAGATCCGTCGAACTCTCAGTTTGACCCGCGTCCGCTCTTTGTGTGTTGCGCTTTAATAACCTGAGATGGGTGTGCAAAGATCATGAGAAGTACCTATCCATTATTTTTGACAAGTAAATATCGCTTTTATGACGCCACGACATATGTATATCGTTTAATGCTATGTTAAGCAACGATTACAAACTGTAGTTTTAATTTTAATTTTCTGGCTTTGCAATCATGATTAAATCCCTTCAAAACATTAAGGAGTCATAAATGTATATGCAATTGAGGATTCCGTAGTGTTTAAAACATAGATGACAAAAATGTATTCATATTAATGATGAAAAACGCAAAATATAATCATAATCATTTTTCATTAATCTGATTACATTTAGCCCATCTATGTTAAGCAATAAGGCCAAGCTTTATAGACGCTATTTTGACTTTGTTTAAAAAACAAGTTTGTTTTTGTCAAATTCTAATACAGCTGGAATCTGGTTCTACTAGCAATTAGTCTGGTATAATGTAATATTGCTATGATAAGGTGACACTGCGGTCTGCACATGTAGGAGTAAACTGAATCTAGTACAAGAGGAAACTGAATCTAATAGAGCTGGAATCTGTGTCTATTAACAAATCTTCTGGTATGGCTCAATAATGACAATAGCAGCACATTATAATCATCAACTGAAAGAATAAATTGTATAGTATAACTGGAAACTCTAATAGCGATCGAATCTGGGTCTATTAACAAAAATTCTAAACTGATTTGATGATGACGCACGCTAAGGTTACCTGAAGGAAAAAATTGCATTCAGAACTAGAAACTGGATCTGATAGAATGGAAACTGGGTCTTGAAGAACGGAAACAAAGTCTAATAGAGCTGGAAGTTGAAGGTGGTGGAGCCGTCGCGCCAGGTGGGCTCATCGGCGACCTTGGCGCGGCACAGCGGGCACGTATGCTCGCGATCCAGCCACGCCGAGATGCACAGCTCGCAGAATATGTGGCTACAGTCGAGCCTCACTGGCGTCGCGTACTCGTCATGGCATATCGGGCACGAATCCCCAGCAGAGAGTAGTTGTTCACCCGTCGGCTTACTGCCCAGGTTCTGAAAACACATTTATGATGCAATCATTTCGGTTTGTCCGCAGCAGACGTTCCGTGCTTTTCAAAATGTCTGCTTATCTTTTTCTTTCTCGTGTATTTATAACTGCTTTTCTATTTATTATGATGTTTTGTGAAACACGAATTACAATAATTCTAACTTTCGCGTTTTCTACTCATTTTAATACTTTAAGGAGTCTTATGGGAGATGAAACTTATTTTTAATTCTGGCCCGACATTTCGATCTGGTTACATATGGTTTGAACACAAGCAGACCAAAGCGCCGATAAGAGGTTATTATTTTCTCCACCCGATTCGTGGAACTACAGTCCACTTGTGACCATGGTCTATCTAACGAAACGTAGAACAAAGATTGGAAGTAAATTTCCTCGCGCTTAAGACCCGATGAAGTATTAATAGCCAAAATAAGAAAAACATCCATTTGTCAACACACAATTTATATTCTTCTTCACATCTCTTTTTCTGTGTTGTAATAATAATAATCTATACTAATATTATAAAGCTGAAGAGTTTGTTTGTTTGTTTGTTTGAACGCGCTAATCTCAGGAACTACTGGTTCGAATTGAAAAATTCTTTTTGAGTTGAATAGACCATTTATCGAGGAAGGCTTTAGGCTATATAACATCACGATGCAACTATTAGGAGTGAAGAAATAATGGAAAATATGAAAAAAAACGGGGAAAGTTATTCATCCTTGCGGGCTTCCATTGCATGCGCTGCAAAAACGGTTCAAGATACCAAAAATATATGTAAGAAAGAATTATTCCTCTTAAAATGATCTAAAAAAATGTCCCCGACAGTATATGTCTATCTTTTAAGATTAAGTCACTAGAACCGTTTTTATGGTAAACAAATTTGGTCGAAATTAATGCATTATTTGTTAAGAATTGTATCAACGTAATAATATTAATCTTTATCCAAATAAATGTGTTGTTGATTAAGAGTATTTAATTGTGAACAAAATTGTCTTTGACATCACTTAATTTCAATGAACATCTTAGAAGATATTACAAAACCTTATATAGCAAAACAATGTTTGCCGGATCAGCTAGTAATATATATCCACAAAAGCGTGAATCCCCAAAAGGGATCCATATCCTTTTCGGGGTGAGCAGAAATACATTGATAGCTATATCCATTTTGCGCTTATATGTCGTAGCCAACATCAACAGTACGTGTGTCATTTTGTGTTGTAATATATTTTTTTTTTATTTTACATAATAGGGTGCCCAAAATGGGTAACATTATACAAGAAAACAAAAGGATCATGGTTCTTAAATAGAACATATAAATGCCCCCACAATTATAGGGCACCACAGCATGCACAGTGATTAATATATAAAGCTAGTTTACATTAAGGAATAATAATAAAATTCCAAAAAAAGAAAAAACATATACATACATACATAGACACAACACAAAAGGACAATATTGTAGAATGTATAAATAACAACTTTAAACGAAACTGTGACTGATTCCAAATAACACAAAAAGTAACACAAAAAAAATAAAAATGAAAATACAGTCACTTTCTACACGCTGTTCTAAATTTTGAAAGAGAAACAGTCAGGTCCAAGTCACCGAGTCGCGAGAGCGCGTTGTACTGCCTGCAGATCCTTGGCATGGTAGAAAACTGTCCAAGATTAGTTTTAAAGAAGGGTATAGAAAAAAAAATATTTTATCGTCATGCTATATCCCTTACGGGGTGTACAGAGATACATTAATGGCTGTATCCGCTTTGCCCTTATGTCGTGCCCAACGTCATAAGTAGCGCAGCTGATCGCCATTCTCAGGGCACTTACACATGACACTTCTATGAGATGCCATGCTGGTTTCCTCACGTTTTTCTTCACCGGTGACCATGTGATGCCTAAATCCGTACGTAATCTGGAAAAAACCTAGAGGTTCGTTCGGCTGTAGAATGGTCCGGCGAGCGTGTTTACACTATCCTTTGATTTGGGGTTACTTGAACTAAGCGTAAAATGACATTTATGCAATTATGATTCTTGCCACTGTCAATAGGTTTTTCTTTACTGATGATAGTCATTGTCGTTTTTTGGACTGCACCGTGTATACCATTAGCTATGGTGTGGTCACTATGCCGAACAAGGATATTAAAAAAAAAATGAAAATATTACATACCACACTCTGCAGCAGAGTCCACGTGGCGTTCTTGAATAGTTTAATCCTGACCAGCACCTCGATTACTTTCGCTATGACATACACAGACGTGAGGAACATTCCGACCATCTTCTCTGAGCCTTCGTATGATCCCATTAGGAACACTATCCACGGCTGGATAGTAAGGCAGGAGCGGTACAACTGAGACACCGCCTCCGTGAATAGGTACACTTTACCCTGTAACGATATTGTCCCCTTGTAGCTTACTATTCTATCCTCCATTATTTATTATTTTATTTTTTATATCATAATGTATACTAACAAATTAATTATAATATTTATTTTGTATGTTTCAGGTTGTACACACTCAACGGGCTCTAAGGTTGGCTGCCGCTGCATACCCGCGCGCGCGGCAAGATTGCGCAAATGCACGCGACTCGAGCGCTCCACAGCTCGTGCAGCCGGCCGGCAGTCTCGCTATCACTATACGCACTGGCCACACGTTTCGCCCGCTTGCGCTCTGTACTGTTTTATATTATTGTTTTCGCTATCGCATTTCTATTGTTTCTTTGTAGACTTTACTTCTACTGCACATATTCATGATTTCTACTGGACTATGTGCTATGATGTGTGGACTTTTTCATTTCTCTTATCTATACAGCTATAACTGCGCTATAGACCTTAGGTAGGTTAACTGCATAGGTACACTTTACCCTGCATCGATATTATCCATAACTGTAAAAATGCATGTTACCCTGGAACATGGTGACTACCGTATATATTGCGGCGGGAGAGTTAGTCCTAGACCTCTGATTAGAAGAGGCATTCAAGACAACGAAGTATATAAAAAAACAGTCAATAATTTACGTATGTCCACTTGACTATATGTTTATTATTATCGTTTTCCTCCGTCTATCCACTGCTGGGGACCGCTCCGATCATGTCGGGGTCACCAGTTGTAATGGAGGCCTCAATCACTTGTGGGAGGCGTTTGAATAAAATACAGTCTTAGCCTGAACTCCGTTTATTATTTATTTAGTGCGCATTTTAAAAAATTTGCATCGAAATTGAAATAATCTTACAAATGCCAAACTCCATAGGACGAAAATGCGTTAACATCGCTATGTCGGCCCACATATACCACGGCAAAAGGTATCTAGAACTGGTTATTCACAAACTGACCCCAAAACATGACAGGCCTTGTGTACGGTGGGCATGATCCAGTTCGGGCAATTGCTCTACAAATTTTCATAATAAAATAGGAAAAAAGTAGGAGTTATAGAATGTTTAACTACTGGAACTAGTTAATTGAAATAGACAAAGTATCCTGGATTGCTTAAAAAACTTACCCTCTTCTGAAGAGGCAGCATACAGACAGGCATCATCGTAACCACAATCTTTATATCGACTGTGATGAGCTTGACAATGAGGTCAGTCAGCACAACCAACCAGATTAAGTCCCAAACATCCAAAGAATCGTATATTGGGAACATTATCGCATTGGGTAGTAGTTTATCATGACCAAAGAGAAAATGTACTATAATAATGCAACTACTCGTGAAAATTAGTTCGAAAAATAAGGATAGTACACTTCGACTCATTTGTTTTCCGTGTTCTCTAAAAAAAAAAGTTGTTTTATTGCTTTAGGTCTAATACAAGAAGGTTAAGCGTGTGTCGTCATTTTGTCTATACTCAAAGGTTTAAATGCGTCCAGGAAGGAAGAAGTATGGGCCACTATTATGAAGAACAGACAAACTAAGCTAGTTTTGTAAATGGGAACATGAATGTTAAAAATCATGTTGAGGATGTTCTTAGTTAGGTCTTATGTCCATCCATTTGCTCCAACTCTCGCCTCCGATTTAATGTTAATTAATGACAATGCACGTTCGCATACAGCTTTGCAAACCAGTGAGTACTTAGCTTACAGTGAGTATTTCTCTGGCTTGCACAATTGCCAGACATCAATTCCATTGAGCATGCATGGGATACGCAATAGAGTCATGTTTTAGAGGATTTGGACTCAGTGACAACAACCCAACAGCTGAAGGATTTACTAAAAATCCATTGGGAGTGATTGCCGAAGCATAAGATTAATGCACTCATCAATTCTATAACTAACTAGCTGTCCCGGCAGACCTTGTTCTGCCCTATTTCTCTAAAACAAAGTCACATTGTTTTTTTTAATGTTAATAGCTTCCCCGTCGGCTGTTTTTTTGAAAATTGTTTGAAGCAACCTGGCCTTAATGCTATATGTATAAAAATTGACAAATATTGACATTAATATTTATACGTCACTCAATAATTGTTTTGCCTTCCCGGAACCCGTCCACTAACATTTAAACTTTATGGTATGGTGTTAAAGTTCAAATTGACTTATAACAAATCTTTTGTATGAGAATATAGAAAAGTGTTGTTTTTAGACCTTTTCAGACATTTTTTTTAATTTTTCTCTCCGTAATAACCTTCCCCAGACTTCAACAAACACAACAAAAAAGAAATCAGCCAAATCGGTTCAGCCGTTCTCGAGTTTCGCCCTTATCAAGACATTTAGCAATTCATTTTTATATTATAAGATTGGTGCTGATAAGTTATAAACAACAGGGAAGACCACACTTTGTAATAAATTATTCAATTCTTTTACAATCAATTAATTTTGTTTTAAAAAGGTTTAATTGCTTAGATGCTTTTGTTTGTAGTACTCATGATATAGTACACAATGAAGTTGTTAATTTATGTTATTAAAAAAAGAATCAGTTGTTTTTACATCAGTAAGATACTTAAATTATTAGTTAATTTATAAAAAAAAAAACAAATCTAATAATGTGAAAAAATATTCTACAATTAAAATTAGGACATGTTGGTTAGACTTTTTTGATGTGTGTAGCTGCAAGAGTGAGTTAACTCTAGAGGTTAATGCTTAGTCAATTTTATGTGCTATTATGAAAACAAAATATTTAATATGTTATAGTGAAATTAAGTTCAAAATACCTTACCTTCTAACTAAACTGTTGCCATGTATAAATGTAGAAAATAATATTATAAATGTGAAAATTCCTTCCCGACTATCATACATAAACTTGATAAACAAGAGGAAGTAAAATGGCATGTAACGAATTAATACATTAAGTGTTGCTCTTACATCAACAACCTGAAAAATAATATTTTGTTAGCACATCTTAACATTGAGATTGTTTAGATATACACCTATCCCCCGATTTACACGGTAGATACGTTCCTGAAAAAAACATGTAAATCGAAAATTAAAAATTTTCAAGTCAAAACCGTGTAAATCGAAAAGCTTGCAGAAAATGCATAATTTTGCTATTTAACAGTTGTGATTTTTTTCAATATTTTTAGGTGTACCAGAAATAATAATAATTTGCATTAACAGGTCAAAATATCTAATATATTACGGAAACACTGTTTTATTATTTAATTACAATACATTAAACAGAAGAAACAAAAAAAACCAAAGGTGTTTTATTATCCTTCATCATGTGCAGCAAGTCAGCACATAAGCTCGGGATTCCCCGTGAGATGTGTACACAGCGCACGTGTTCAAACACAGTAGCATTTAGTAGAGTGCGATAAAAACAAAAAAAAAACTTATTTGGAAAACCGTGTACAAGCGAAAACGTGTAAAACAAGTACCGTGTAAATCGTGGGATACGTGTACTAGATAAGTGGGCTCTACACTAGCGGCGCGAAAGACCGCGAAACGCGAATGTGGATGGTTTTGCGGCATTCCCCAATATGTGGTTGTTTTTTGATCCATGTCAAAGAATTTTATGATGTTCAAATGCGGACGCATCCACGCTCATCATGTATCAGTTCTGTGCGAGATGCAGTGACAACTGGATGCAAAAAATGAGCATCAAGTGGAGTAACAATATCCGAGAGACTACAGTTTGGAATTTTTCTGGAAAAGAGTACCTTGTAATCTGACATATTACATAATCTATTTGAACTAGGAACAATACTATAACATTATATATACCTCTATAATATGTATGTAAATTTTTGATGTACAATCAACATAGAGAGGCAATTCAGATTACAAGGGGCTCAGATTAGACAGGGGTAGAAGAATTACAGGGGTCTACTGTATTATTATTTATCTATAAATATATATTTACTTGTTGTGTTCCATCTTCACTTTGGCTGTCATTATCTGCATTGTCATTTATATTGTTATTATTTGCTGGATTCACTGAGACGTTTATATCACGGAGCTCATTATCTTGTTCTGACAAATTGGACTCATTTGACACACTGTTACTCATTCCGTGACTTGTTGTCTGTGTTCTTTGGTTGACTGCAGTACCTCTTTCAGTAATTATATAAGTTTGAGCATTTGGTCCTAAGTTTACATGAGCTATAGAACTTTGCGGTCTCTGTAGAGTAACCCCGACATGCTGATGGGTTCCTGGAGGGTTTCGGGGTAGCCACGTTGGTAAAGATAGCCTAGCATTGTTACCCTGAAATATTATTTTAAAGTCAAATTATTTAATACTACACAAATGTTAAATAATATCTATATACCTTTACTCAAACTCCGGCAATTTTCCTGAATGATGAGGAAATTGGTTTATTGCGAGTCATTTTTTTTTAATAAATATTTAAGTAAGTGTATCTTAATCTAGAACCCCAATTACAAGAGTAAGGTTAGTTCGAGGCTAAATTAATATTTGCAATTTACTGGGTCAACAGGTAATATATATATATATATATATATAGATATAGAGAGATATATATTAGGTATATATATTATATGTATATCACTGGTAGTCGAGGAAGTTGGCAAGACTGTACCCTAGGCGCATGAAGATGGGAGAAGAAGGAACACCCTGGTGGTGATTATTCGGTAAGAGTCCAGCACACCAGGGCAGAGGCACTCACCGCTGGCCTGAAGGTCCATGAGAATTTCCACCGGGTTACCAAAAAAAGGTACTATATGTATATATATAATATACAAAAAGAAAGATAGTAGAGATTTTATTCTCTTTGCTCTTACATGTCTTATACAATATGACCAGTAATGCAGTAGCTTTCCTTGGTGACTAGCACAACACAATGTGATTTAATATTATGCAATCATGTACACAAATCACTTTAAAGTTGAGGTTTGAATTAAATTAAATATGTAATTATATCTACTATAATACTGAATCATCTTAATCAAATCACCTTTGGACTTTTGCTTGTATTTTAGGATTTCTTCAGCATCAATAATTTCTATTGCTGGCTCATAACTGACTGAGTAGTCATAACTTATAATTATGAATTTAGGAAATAAAATAAAAGGTTGAAACCTAGCTGCGTAAATACTACAGATGGTAGCAATATGCGTTGTTATGTGTATGATATAAGATAGTTATTTTAATACGTTAAATACACAACGTTTAGATATTTACCATTCGCGCATGTTCAACGAGAGGCCTAATCTCTCGGAAGACACTGTTCAACCGGTCTCCTAAACCCATATTACTTCTATTCGAGACTGATATCCTGGACATCGGATCAATTCTAAGTGCAGCATTGTGTTGTGGTGTCTCGTTGGTGCCCTCCCCGTCTTCGATATCCAATGTCACTTGATTAGTTTGAGCCATCACTAATAAGAGAGGGAACACTTTTAAATTGATTTAAAACCTAAAATGAACATTTCTAAATATTTACGATTATACGACAGACGACATACAACAGAAAGGTCAAAACTAGTGTTGCCTCCACAATAAATATAAAATATACACTATATTTTTTAATAAAATTTACTATCTCACTATTTAGAATAATTATTTGTTATAACTTATATTCTTACGTCATCTTAGATTCTAACTTATATTTTACGGGGAATTCTCGATTGAGTTTGTTTTTTGGAAAAAGTTCACAATTTAGTAAAAATAGAATAATAATATAAAGGATCTTACATTAAACTTCCTCAAAACAATACAATAGTAGTATTTTGAACTTTTTATTACAAATGATAATCATAAAATACGTGATAATAATAATGTTTTGAGAGTTTTGATAACACTCTATCTTCATACGCTGCTTTTAAAATAACTTCCCATCAGGTGGGTTAGGTGTCCGTCTGCTGCCTTTTGGTATAATAAGAAAGGTTAAAAAGCTGCAATTTGTTTTTGAAATAAAATGAAAAGACTCATGAAGTGTCAATAATTTATTATTTTGCTTAAACAATAGTCAATAGACCACAATGAATTACTAGCATTCCACAAGATGAGCAATCATTGCCTACTTTACGTATGATAAGATACAATAATACAACTAGCCGTGATTCGATATAAGTACGATAATTCAGTCTTTGGTTAGGCTTTCCTCCGTCACGAACGACGATATTCCCTAAATCCAATCGTAACTATGTTAAATAAACTCACACATGACTATAACGCTATTTGTGCGAATGAAAACAAATACCTATAATTGGACTGATTCATTAACGATAAAACAAATAAAGAATAGTGTAACACGCTCTTGGCACAAATAAACGAAGCTCACGACTCCGTGTCTGGTTTTAGGTCGAGTATTCCTAGCATGTGGAGATCGCGGACAGCTTCGAGCAAACGTCGCTCCGCTCTCGGGTCACCTAGAGCTACATCAACGCTCCCTGCGCATAGCAGAAGCGCTCTAAGTGCAGCTCTTGGCCAATCAGGTCTCAAGCCTCGTCTGACTGTGGCACCAGCTTCTGCAACCCCCAATCTCGCACATTCTTCTTCCAAACGGTCGCCGTATTCTTCTATCAAGGAGTCGCCCACTGCTCTCCTCAATTCCGGCGTCAGAGATGATAGGAGAAGCAGTGCGACGTCGTCCATTGGCCTTCCGAGCGAAACCATCTGCCAATCGAGGGCTGCGCACTCGCAAACTCCTTCCACCTCTCTGAATAAAAGATTACCGCTCCAGAAGTCTGCGTGGGCTAGCGGTGCCGGTTCCGCAGGTTTTAACAGAGTGCCTAACAATGATGGGGCTCGAGCGCTTAAAGCTGATACTGCAGCAGCTTCTTCAACGCAGTCAGGACGTCCTCGCAAAAATGCTTCGAGCTGTGGCAAGCCTCGCCTCACAAGGCGTAAGTATCCCGCTGCCGCTCTCTCGCAAGGGAATAAAAAGTCGAATCTTTGGTCTAATGGTCCCTCTCTATCGCGGAGGGCTAGAGAAAGAGCGTGCAGTCGAGCTGCAGCGTGTAGGGCTGCCTTCGCTCGTTCTTCTGTTAATCCATCAGCAAAATCCGCTGCTTCGTATCCCACGGCTGTGACGTCTTCCAAAACAAGCTCGCTGTCACCTCCGATCTCATCTAAAACAAAAGAAATATCGTAAAAAGCAAAATAAATAAAAAATAATATTAATGACTTCCAGTTGCTTGACCTTAATCACAACTCACACCTGAATAAAGGTGAACTTGAGATCGATAATGAAATGTATACCTATTGCATTCGTTGGACAAATATTTATTAATTTTTAATAAAAATACTTCGAATCTTAGGAAATTGGAAAAATAGAGGGGACGGCGTATTCCACTCTTTTAATATTTACATTATTAATGAAGATGCCAAGCTTTCTTTGACTTCTTTATGATTATAAAATACAAATAACAATACCTAGCCCTCAAATTATAACAAAGACTAGTTCGCAACTAATTGTACTTGATGTGAGAATTTGTACAACAAGCGAGCTGTTTATACATTTCACCCTTATTTGAGGCGTTTAATTTCAAAACCCACTAAAACGATTTTTCGTACAAAATTACTTAATAGTCCTAATAGTAATTTGAAATGTGTTTATCAAAGCAAATATTATAAATGAAATTTTTCTTTTTTGCTTTTTCACTCTAAAATAATAATTTAAATACCTTATAAGAATGTGATTGTTAAGTCAAAGATTAATTATAAGTTTTTATAAATTTATGGGATTTGAAAAAAATATGTTATAGTGGGTTTTGAAATGAGACTCCTCACTTATAAAAAGTATGGTTCACATTTTTAACAGAACGCACCTATATGTATATTAAATTGCATTACTAGTCAGGAACAGACATATTTAAGAACTTTCATCCTACTATCCAACGTACTACTATGACCAGTATTTTTTCTGAAGAATCGAAATTAGATATTATGTCAGAATACTAGTCTTCGATATATTTTATTAGCAGGCTAAAGAGGCAGAATAAGGCTGGTATTTTTTGCCGAACAACTGATAACATGGATAGATATATTCTCGCAGTATATCACACCTTCTGGATTGATGGAACGAGTATTTGCGTAAATTAGCAGGCAATTGTTGGATGAGAAGAGCCTAAGATTGGGCTCAGTGGAGCACCTTGGAGTAGACATATGTCCAACAGAGGACAAATATAGGTTGATGACGAAATCTCATAAATAAATAGCCTTCTAAAATTTGCCATCATCGATTGACCGTAATTTTTTTCTGATAATCAATCAAACTAGATAAAATGACACTCAATCAATTCCTAGATACCAAATATGGTACAAAAAAATTAACTCGCTAGTTGTTTTCAATTTACTTTAAAACAACATCTCAACGAAACGAAAAACTACTGACCTATTTCGAAACTGCGACAGAAGAAAACAGGTCAGGCTATGACTCGAATGCAATGAACCGGCGTCAAAGGTGAAAAGTTAAGTGATGAAAACGATAAGTTCCCTTTTAAATTACTCTAATTACATCTTTAGATGTAATAAGTTCAATAAATTGTATCAAATTAAGAGAGAATCATTTTTTCTTGATTTTAAAATAACAGAAATACGATGTGTTGTTTTCTTGTTGGTCCGCTGATTTTTTTTTAATATTTACAGGCAAGATGTTTGACCTCATTCACAACTGGTGGAAGGTGAAGATGAGTTCCATGATGTACCGCGTCTGTCTAACAAATGTTTATTCACTCTTAAATCCTCCTAAATCGTTAGAGCGTGGAAAAATCAACGCGATGTGATAAACTCATTCGCTGCTCACATTATGAATGAAAATGCGAATTTTTTTAGTGCGGTTCAGCGGATATTCAGCATATAAGGAATGGTATTCTTCACGGCGTCTAATTGTTTTGTGATGGGAAGGAGATGGAGGAATCAGAGAACACAGAGGAGGAGTGCAGTTCTTGAGACATTCTCAAGGGTGTAACTCGTAAAAGACTGAAAGGCAGACGACTTTACTACGCTAGATGATAATTGTAAACTGATGTTAAGAGAGACCATGATCCGCAAACTCTTATAAAAACTTTTATTTACAATACTAGTATATGCCTATTTTATTCTTAAAATATCAATTTTGTTCGCGGACTCCTTGAGATAAGACCACAGATTTTATGACGGGGCTGTGGAGAATTCATTATAGGACCCACAGTCCCCGTGTAGATGTAGAAGTAGTCACCTCTAGTGTTTGTAGCCGGTACAAGTCCGGCACACCTCGGTCGCGTCACCCTGTGCGTGCAGCCGGGACGGTGCGATCAGGATTTTGTCCAAGCAAAAAAAGACCATAGATCTTAGGTTAGGAAATACCAATCTAGAATTGTCTTGTCGGACACTTTAAGATTGTAAAATGAGCACACGAGTACGGTATTTTCTCTGCACTATGATATGACATTCGGCTCTTTAAATAAGGAGTATAAAACTATCTTCAAGGTCCGCTACGCAGTGATAACACTTTTTATATTGCAGTTGTCCATTGAAAACAATAATAGTATACCATCAGATAGCCTAAAAGTCAATTTGGTATCTTTTTAAACAAAAAAGTAAATCTAAAGAAGCCAAAGATATAAAAATATTATTATACAAAAAGCACGTTTTGGAAGGATTTTAGACGAAAATATTGACCATTATAATTGAATAAGTGAACATTTCACAAAATTAATTGACAAAACTATAAACCAATTAAAACAGTTAAGATATCTTTATGAATCCAACTTTTTAGCGAATAAAAAGTGATGGGTTTATGCTAGATTTATATTCGTAGAAATTTAAAAAAATAATAAATCTGTGTCTGTGGTGGTTTTGTAGATTGAGAATCGGTAACAACGCACGGGATTGCAAATGGCCGGAGGTTTAACCACAGCATGTACATATGGATGTTTACAGATTAAATACGGATTTAGGCTTCACGTACTCACTGGTGAAGGAAAATATCGTTAGGAAACTTGGATGGTATCTATTGGAAATGTTTTGTGTAAGTAATTTGAGAACGGCGATCAGTTGCGGTGCGGATTACGATGAGCACGACATATAAGTACAAAACGGATACAGCCACTAAAGCCTCTCTACTCACCCCTAAAAGGGATATAGCGTGTCGGATTATTATTATTATAAACAACACTCCAACACTCTCTTAAACACTCCAATTCAACCAAGTGTTCAGAGCAGGAAAACTCGACCAAACCTGCATCCTGCTCCCTCCCGATCGTACTGGTTCTCCATTCCATCGGGCCTGAGGGAGCTCGGACGAGAGAGTGCTTTTCTGGCTGCGCGACCAGGTACGCACTTAAATATATCCTGCGCAATTGACTGTTTCCGAAAACTGGACCTCGATTTTCTTAGTCGGTATTGAAACAGTCGCCGTGGCCGAATCCGATCATTATAAACAAATTTGAACTACTTCCAAAGAATAAATGCACAAAATATTTATACATGACAGACTTTGACGTGGCTTTCCTATAACCTTGAGGATAAGACAGAAATACATTTTCTAAGTCAATGACTGGTGTTTCGAGTCTCGCGTTGCATACAAATTAATGTATGGAATGTAGAAATGTATCTTTGCGGAAAAATGCGAAGTAAAATTAACTTAGACGCTCCAGAGGACGAAATAATACTGTTATAGGAGTTATTCTTTATTTATATGATCATAATGTAATGAAATAAAATTAAATATAACTTTATTCAAGTAGGCCTACTTCCAAGCACTTTAGAATCGTAAAAAAAAAGTAAAGCGAATCTACCACCATATGTATACAAAGACGTACTCCAAAGGACGGAATAATTCTGTTATAGAAGTAATACATTATTTATATCGAGGGGTGAAAGGGTATGTGGTTTAAGCGACATTTTTTGGTGATATAGTAATTACTAACACTAGTTTGAAATAAAAAAAATTAATACAGATTTTTCTTCTCTCCATTTAACGACAACTCTATAACGTCGAAATATGCAAAGTCCCTTGAGGGTCGTTATATAGAGTTTGCAGTGTATTTGGAATCGGTAAAAATTGCTGATTCCGAATATATATATATATTGCTATTTCGCCAAAAAATGTCGCTTGATATGATCATAATGTATGCAAAGAGCCAAAGACATGCGGAAAAAACAATATGAGTAAAGGAAATCGAAAAAAGTCAATTTAAAAAACGATTCTAAACAAATTTTGTGTTATATTAATTTTTAGTATTCAAAAACGCTTTTGAAATTTAAAAAAAAATATTCTGTATGCAATTATTAAATCTTTATTGTTTAAAAGCGTTTTAAAATTCAAGGAGCCTTTGTAAACTGGACGTAAGTCGATAAAAAAATAAATAAATAAATAATAATAGATTTAAACAGAATAAATTGAAAGAATACTACAATACGAACCTGGTAATCTTGCTTTAACACAGCGCGGTACCGGCAGCCCTGATCCAGGGCCCAAAGCCTCCTCAGCTAGTTTATTAAGAGCTGGCGCGAGTTCCGTATAAAACAGAATCTCTCTCGTGTCGAACTGCGCCTCGGCCACGAAAAGCCTCCCAAAAGGGTCTCGTGGAGGCAACTTCACCACGAGAGGCAGGGCTATCTGCTCGCCCTCGCTTTCATAGCGGACGGTAACCGCCAATACCCTACTTAACGCCCCGGCTACACCTGCCCTTGACTCCACTCGAACCTGTGAAATTTGGAAAATAACGATCATATATTACACGGGCTAATTTTCCGCAACTCGACGTCTGAGTTCGCCTATTTTGCGTGAAAAACGATCATATGTGCAATACAGTATTTTTTTTTTATAATTGAGGCGTCCAGAACCTGAATCGAATTTTGTGAATTACAATTCTCTGCAGATTTTTTTTTATAAGAGCAGCCAAGTCTGAGCCGAACTTGCGAATTCGTATAAATATAGAGTATAAGAATTTCGTATGAAGATTTTTCATATTATTTGTGATGAATAGATAATTGTTTATTTATATATATTTTTTTTTTTTATTCCATTAATGTAGTAAAGGAGGATTTCATATTCGTATATTCTAATTATATTTAAATTATGTGCTACTGGTCGTTTTGGGTGCGACAAAAAAGTTCAAGAAGTATATAGCCATTACAGTATTGCTGCTCACCCCGAAAAGATTAAAGCGTAACGATATGTTATTAATTATTATTTAAACCTATCGATACATTAACTAAGCAATTAGTACATTATTTACATTTTTAATCTAAGCCGTAAATTTTTATCCTTATAAATTAACCTATACATTTAATACAGATAAATGAAATACAACAGTATTTGTATCAATTAGCGTATTGTATAAAAGTAGGGTAATTTACCTCATTAGCACTGGCCACGCCCGCTTCAGCCAGCAGTTCCCTGGCCCACTCCTCGGTGATAGCGGCATCAGTGTCGGGTTCCGGACCCTGCTCACAATCAGACTCCTCACTGCCACTACTGGGAGCCTCCGAAACCGCCGCACTGTCCTGACCCCCTGCTTGCATTGTATGCTTTCTTCACACTAATTTAATGCTTATAAATAACGTGATTCAAAATACATTTCTATCAGTTATTATTAAATAGTTTTAAGCTTCGAAAGCGTCCGGTCGCCAATACTTTGGGGTTACGTCTCCGCTCCGGCGGTTCACGCATGCGTGTAACTATCTCAATTATTCATTGGGACTTCCTAGATGAGTTGGCCTACCTATTATAAATCAAGCGGTGTTGTTTTTCGCAAACTATGCAGAACTAAAGTTTGCCCTGTCTAATAGTTATTTCCTGTGTAGTTTTCCTTATATTAGGTTTATTGAATATTACAGAGTTACACATTTATATTAATTTATTACATCTTTTACGAAAAGAGAACTATATCGAAATAAATCAAAACAAGAGAGACTTTAAAAGGATACTTAAATATTAGTTATTGCAAATATTTTACTTTTAATCAAATTTAATAAACATCATAATTTTAATAAACTTTTTCATTGTATTTGATCAAAAGAAAAATAATGTTATTCGTAGTATTTAAAATAAATGAAATAAATTAAACTTGTTATAATACATATTATGTTTTATAACAACATATTGGAAACTAATGCTTTTATGTAATACGTACCTTTGCTTATTAGATTTTGAACTGTTATAAAAATTTGTTACGTCATACTGTCAAATCAAATGTCAAAATACTGCGGCATTTGTGAAGTTCAAGTTCAGTATTTTTTTAATTCGATTCTCTTAAAAAAATGGGTAAAGAAAAGTCGAAGAAAGTAAAAAAACGCCGGCATTCTACTTCCGAAGACAGTTCCAGTTCGAGTAGCTCGGATTCATCCCAGGAAAAAAAGAAACTTCGTAAACTCAAGAAAAAACTAAAGAAGGAACAGAAAAAGACTGAGAAAGCTTTGAAAAAGAAGCTGAAAGAGGAAAGGAAAAAGTTAAAGAAGAAGCGTAGAAGTAAAAGCGATAGTCGTAGTCGGGATGAGTGTTCTACAAAGACTGAGGAAACTACTGCGGATATTCCTATTGGTATGGATATTTATTTAAGTACTACCAACACAACGCTACTATGATGCGAATATATATTATGTGATATAGAAGCACGCAAATAGTAGAGAAACAAAAAGATTTATTAATAAAGGTTCTATATCTGAAAATAGAATATTGTTATAGCTACGAAATGCTTTGTTTTTAGAGTTAATGGAAAAGTCTAAGGCAATGGCGCCAATGACCAAAGAAGAGTGGGAGAAGAAGCAGAGCATAATTAGAAAAGTTCTTGATGAAGAATCAGGAAGATACAGGTTATCCTATTATTCTTATTTGTTTTGTTACACCCTACTATGCACCTGAAAATTAAATGGGTAGGTTTGGATTTGGTGAACATGTTGCCAAAAGTAACTCAAAGATAAGTCCTGCTATGATACATTTAAGCAAGTGATGGTGACTAGGCTTAATGGACACTTTATGGCCTGATTTTTTTCGGCCGAAACCGAAACCGAAACTCACGTGGTCAAGTATAAAAGTCAACGTGGTCAAGTAAAAAAATGAACAAAAACTTACATGTAATCAGTTCCATCAAAACATAATCTCTAAAGAATGTTTACGCTGGGTGATAACGCACTGACTAAGTTGTGTTGCTATACAGCAATGCAAATTAGATCCGCCAACTGTCGTCTAAACGACGCAGTTACCCTCCGACGCAGCCTTGAGTTTCTTCTCAAGGTAGTCGCTTCCGAAACGCTAGTAGATCACCGTTAGGTTTCGTATTTTTGGCTGGCGGTCCAAATCGAGATTCGTACCCACAGGGGTGCCCTTGCATTGCCACCCAACCCATAAATTGCCGGCTGAGCAACCTCAGTGTTCGCCCACCCGCTCGGTTAAGTTGTGAAGACCTTTTCCGGTCAACAAACACGCGTAAATTCGAAAAAAAAAGAGCAATGCGAATGGCGCACGAATCCCGAACAGGGCCGCCAGCGTCCGCCAAAGCGTTGCCGCGAGAAACGAAGTTAGGCAAGCATGTACGAAAACTACCGAAATCAGTTTCGGTTTCGGCAAAAGTTTCGGCCAATTCTGGCCGAAACCGAAACTGCCGCCGAAACTTGATTTTTGGCCGAAACTCGGCCGAAACCGAAACCGAACTTTTGGTCGGACACTAATATATATCCAATTAAGCCTCACCTTCATTTATAAACATCTTTTATATTAGCTTGATTAGTTAAAAAAAGTGAAATAGCAGGATACAGTCACATATCAGTTGTTTCAACTGCCTGCTGGATAATAAATAAATAATACTCATTATGTTTATTTTTTATCATTATATTATTATTTATTTAATCTGTGACTTGCTGTTGTAGCTACATACTATAGATGGGCAAAATGTAATGAGATGAATGATTAACTAATTACAAAATGTAAACATAATTTGATTGAATTTGTGCACTTTTTTAAATTTATTATTTCTAAATTATAATGGTAAACAAATGACTAATTAAAGACTGAACTTCTGGACTGCCAGTGAATTCGGGAAAACAATTTTACAAACATAGACTATTTAAATTAATAAAAATAACCAAAAATGACTTAGTTATGGAAGATAAATCAGTCTTTTGGTTGTATATTGTTGTATTTCATGTTCATCATCTGTATTGTGTGCCTCAATAGATATATAAACATGATGGAAATTACAGTGCAATCCAACGCTGAGTATGATTATTGCGAGGCAGTAATACCTACCAACAGTTGTAAGGAACATGTGGGCCTACACAAATATCTCTTCATACTTTGTTTACAGAACCTAATAGCAGGATGATGGAAACATGCCACTACTCTATAATCAAATTGTATAATTGGCAGTGACTTGGTTTGCAACAAACACTTAAAAGTAAGAATTGGAATAAGGAGGTATTGAACCTCAGTACAGACAAACTTCTATGAAGAATTGGGAGTTACAGAATAAACAAGAAGGCTAATATAAAACTAGCCTGCTCAAAGTTCAGTCCTTTCCCTCAGTTGTGTCCTGCTTTCAGGTTAATTAAAGGCGATGGAGAAGTTTTAGAAGAGATTGTGTCTCGGGACAGGCATAAGCAGATCAACCAGCAAGCAACAAGGTCTGACGGGGAATTCTTTCAATCTCAAACTGTTCAGAACAAATGGTTTTAAATATTTTCCTATATTTACTGGAGAGAGATGTTTGATAGTCATAAGTAGTCAACTGTCCCTTCACAGTCTGGTTATATATTGATTGTCCAAAGCAAATGCAAACATTTTGTATTGTAATTTTTTAGTTAACTTAGTTTACTTACTAATCAATCTAATTGATCAAACTTTTCTAATTATTTGACAACCTGAATTTAGATTACATTGCAGAAAACATGTTGAATGGATTTTTTGCAATCTGATTTTTTGAAAATTCTTATGGCTGCTATTGTATCCTCGTAATTCCAAGCGGATTTCAAGCCTTACTGTTTGTATATTTAACAGATTACAGCAATTTAGGGAAGTAAAATTGATATTAAATGTCAGTAATACATAAATATTAATCGAAAGTACAAATTTTGCAATAATGTACCTATTACTTGTACTATTTTTTGCAATATAGCACTTAAAACTATTATTTAAGGCTTTTATATATTCACAATGTCACCGTAAAAGGGTGGGCATAAAGTTGATAAATTGATATAGAAATAGAGAAAAAAAAGAAAACAGTCTAATTTATAATTAAGATTTTTTATAGGCCTTCATGATTAATTTCTTTTATACCTTGTTCATTTTACGAAGTCCCCCATGACAGATAAAAATTGGTTGGTTTTTTTTGGGAAACAATTATTTAATGTTTTATTTTGGTTGTTTGTTTTAATAGTATTTTAGTACCTGAATCAGTAAATATTTATTTTCACTATTTATACTAAGTATGGTCATTTGCGTTCAAAGAATTGCTATAAGGGACATTGTAAAATGAAGGAGGTGTAGTTAAAGTTAATATTTAAAATCCCGGCCTTTTCTAATTTTGTCTGTTAAAAATTTTCTAAGTCTTGAAGATAAGAAAATAAGAATAAAATAAAGAATAAGCATTTATTTAGCAACAAGAAAGAAGGACTGGTTAATAAAGACAGAAAACAACAAATACCCTGTGTTGTGATGATGTGCCAAAGTGAAGTCAGCAAATGCTAAGTGACCAGACAAGCCACCCAGGGGTGATGAACAGAATCCTGTTAAATCTGGTGACACTTCTGGAGCTGTTAGCACTAAAGGCTTGCTTCGGATTTAGGCAGTCACTTCGGTAGCAGCGGCTCGCATATTGCGATGTATCTGTCTATATGCATTTATAAGGAACATCATCAGATGTAGGCGACTGTGTTGCGCTTTCATGTGCATCCTTGGATCTTGAAATGTTTCTAGGTGGTACAAAGAGTGCCTGCCTACTCCTCGCTCCAAGTCTATTTACCTTTGTTTCACAATTATATGGATTAATC
This sequence comes from Automeris io, assembly GCA_036320925.1. Taxonomy (NCBI): domain Eukaryota; kingdom Metazoa; phylum Arthropoda; class Insecta; order Lepidoptera; family Saturniidae; genus Automeris; species Automeris io. Next base: position 4,763,146 of record JAUDJH010000027.1, read on the forward strand.
CAATAATAAATATTTACAGCATAATTTGTTGATATTTTGTGCTCAACAACTTTGTGAAAATATAAATATCATTTATCGCTTATATAGCTTATCATATGTTGTGTATGAGACTTGAGTTAACTTTTAAAACGTCAAAACCAAAAGCTTGTATGTTTCAGCCAATTTTGTCTGGGGTCATGCGTTGCATGCGTCCATGCCTCGGGCGGCAGACGAACTTGATATTTTGATATACTGTTATGGCTTGACATGCTACCGCAATCACCTACAATTGATGCCTTTCGTTCCAACACCGGCGGTCATGTCATGTTTTTTACATCAGCGTTAAAACTGAGAATTAATACATATGCTGATCATGAAATAATGCGAATAATCAACAGATGCCAATATTCAAAAGAACCCTAATGTTGACTTATTTGTTAATTTTATGGATATGTCGAAACATTTTCTTTTTTTCGAATGTTAAACCGATGGTTTTCTTGTAACTATTTTAAGTTTAAAAGGTAATTTGTTTTATTCTTTAATAAATATGCTGGTTAAAAGAAAAGGCTTTTCTTTACCTTTATCAATATTATTTTTAAGACTAGAAGTTTTTACGTATTAAAAACCCGCTCCGATTTGTGATGGTGTTACTCCGTATTGACATTAGACCCTATTTAAGTTATCCTTTTACTAAAAAGGATTAACTAACTAGGATAAGGATAACTTTTTTTGTCTTTAACTATAAAGACAACAAAAGGAATAAAATTAAAGTCAACAAAAGTTACATCCCCTATTTATTTTTTTAATTTTATACAATTAACTAAAAATGAAAACTAAATATAATCTGATATCGATACTGAGTAACGCTTTCACGGGTCAGCCAGGGTTTTTACAACATACTGTACAAATAAAAGTGTATGAATTAACAACAAACTTTTATTAAACATAATACACTTATAACTCATCTTTGGTTGTTACTTTATCTTCACTTTCGTTAACTGGCAATTCTGACTCATTTTTTGTTGTAGAAGAAACTACTTTTTCTTTCAAATGATCTGTGACTAGCCCTATTAGACTTTCTAGCGGTCTTCCGCCATGTTCAATACTTACGATCTTCTTTCGTTTGTACAGAATCAAAGTTGGGAGACCATTAATCTAAAAAATAAAATTTCTTTTGATAATAAAAAAATTACGATATATCTCTTTCGAAATAAGCAAAGATTTTTTTAAAATAATTTATAGGGGAACGCTTGACCTCCCCGCCAAAAAGATGGGGTCTGAACAAGGCCAGACATCGCCGGGTGCCGAGGAAGATGGATCGGCCTTGCCCTTGACACTCGGCAGACGGGAGAAGGAACACCCCGGGGGTTTTAGTCTATGCAAATCCGACACACCGGGGGGCAACCCTCATCGCCCCCTGAGTTCCGTTAGGGGTTTCCTCCGGGTTAAAAAAAGAGGCGAACACTTGACCTCATTCACACCCGATGGAAGGTGAAGATGAGTCCGACGATGTATCACGCCCGCCCAACAAATGCCTATTCTCTTAAAGGCTCCTAAATCATAGAAACGTGGAAGTATGGTCGCTGGGAGCATTTTCACTTCTTAGCCGTACAAATGATGAATATAGAAGCGAATTTTTTCGTGTGGATATAAGCGTCCATAACATATCCTGAGTAAAAATGGAAAAAAAGTTTGGAGCAAAAGTTGCTGACTGGTCAAAATTTGTATTTTTATTGTGGAGCGCCCCTCTCCTGTGGAGGCCCCAGGGCAGTAGCCCCGGCTGTCCTGCTTAGCATCGTATGTATGCATATGCGTTGCAGACCGTATTTAGCTGTATGTATAATAATAACTTCCCTATGACCTTGTATCCATTTGCGAGGTCAGTATATACATTTTTCATTCATAGTCAATAAACATAATTAAAAAAAATAACGATATGCGTCTATTTTATTTTCAAAATCCCAATCACAAATGCAGTGTTTTAGTCTATTTATTGCCTCGATATTGTTTGCTTGAAATTGCTGAATTGAATATAAAGTCAAATTTTCATTAAAACTTTCTCACCTTCTCCGTTTCACAGATCGGTTTCGACTGTACGCAATCCACGTCGGCTATTAAAACACGACTCTCATTTTGAAATTTCTCTCCCAACTTCACCCACAAGGGACTCAGCTGCATACAATGAGCACACCTTTAAATAAAGAGAAATGTTTAAGGACTGTACGCTCACATCAATATATACAGCATGTTATAAAAGGACTGTACGCTCACATCAGTATATACAGTATGTTATAAAAGCCCTGTCCGTTATTTTATTTATTTACTAGCGATCCGCCCCGCCTTCGCACGTGTGCAATGTACACGAATATGGGGCATTTTTCTAAGATCTATTCTAGTTTTCACTAGTTTATTTTAATAAAATTATGTTAAAGGCAGTTCTATTTACATTAAATGTCCAACCAATGTCATGAATTTAATTTTGCATAAGGAATAATACTATATTGTATAAAATAGCTTGGTTTTTTTTTGTAATATATTAATGGTAACAATGGTTACTAAATCCAAGTTAGTTGCTGTTCCCACAATGGTACCATTACCAGCAATCGTCGCTGAAAATGTAGCATCACAGAAGTAATAGCTTGTGATGTCACTTGCAACATTTTCTCCATCTGGAGTCTTATCATAATTATATTGTGAGAATCTTTTGCTCCTCAAAGATCTTTAGTATAGCAAAATTGATTGGAACCATCATAGTTTTTGCTGCTGTATTCGTGATCCACATAGACACAATTGTTGTTGTTACAAAGCACATGGGATGATAAATATATATCATCGTGGAATTGTTTATCGATTTTTTGAAAACATACATATAATTTTGTAGTACATTAATTAAAACTATCTGATAAGGTTCAGCCAACTTTTGCGATTTAAGCGCATAAAAATATGTTTGTTACGACAGCATATAACAAACCTTCCTCATGAATCTTTCTATCTATTACTGACAACTGTATTAAAATCCGTTAAATCTATACTAATATTATAAAGGTGAAGAGTTTGTTTGTTTGTTTGTTTGAACGCGCTAATCTCAGGAACTACTGGTTCGAATTGAAAAATTCTTTTTGAGTTGAATAGACCATTTATCGAGGAAGGCTTTAGGCTATATAACATCACGATGCAAATATTAGGAGCGAAGAAATAATGGAAAATGTAAAAAAAACGGGGAAAATTATTCATCCTTGAGGCCTTCCATTGCAAGCGCTGCAAAAACGGTTCAAGATACCAAAAATATATGTAAGAAAGAATTATTCCATCTAAATGATCTAAAAAAATGTCCCGGATAGTATATGTCTATCTTTTAAGATTAAGTCACTAGAACCGTTTTTATGGTAAACAAATTTGGTCGAAATTAATGCATTATTTGTTAAGAGTTGTATCAACGTAATAATATTAATCTTTATCCATATAAATGTGTTGTTGATTAAGAGTATTTAATTGTGAACAAAATTGTCTTTGACATTACTTAATTTCAATGAACATCTTAGAAGATATTACAAAACCTTATATAGCAAAACAACGTTTGCCGGATCAGCTAGTAGTTTATAAGATCTAAGCGAATAGTCAGCGGAAGCAACTTCATTTAATACTATGTAGAGATGAAGATATTGTCATATTTACCAAGGTGCGAAATAATTCACAAACACCAGATCTTTCTCCAGGAAAGTCTCGAAGGTCTCCTCTGATATCCTGGCGACGGGCAGTATTTTCTTCTTCTTCATGAACTTCTCAGGATCGTGATTCTCGGTAAGCATCATTACTTCGACGTAGCCTTTCAACTCTTCTAATGTATTCATATTGGCCACTCCCATCTAGTATGGAAGAAATATATTTTATTTTCGCTACAATAAAAATAAATGCTCGGTGTGAATTTACTGGATTATGTGCTTAATCTTGAAACCGACGTTGCGTTGTACAAAGATCTGCGTTGTCATTGATCAAGTAACGACTGATTTATAATTGGGAACGACACTTGGTCAGACTGGATAAGCGAAGCATAGGACTTGGTTAATGCGATCCGTGAGCGTGTTATAAACCGTTTAAAAAAAATGTGCACGCTGCAATAAGTGTAACACGTATTTCCGCCTATAAGTGGACATCTTAATCATAGATGGGCAAAATGTAATCAGATTTTTAAAAACGATTACAATTACATTTTGCCTTTTTTTATAATTAATATGACTGCATTTTGTTTATCCATGTTTTAAACACTACGGAATCCTCAATTGCATACACATTTATGACTCCTTAACATTTTGAAGGAATTTAATCATGGTTACAGAGCAAAAAAAAATTAAAATTACGACTACGTTTTGTAATCGTTAATCATTAATCTAATTACATTTTGCCCATCTCTGATCTTAATTAACACGTTCCCACCGGCTCATACCACTGCCGGGGCTCTGCTGCCTTCAGTTTAATGTTTAAGGATGTTAAGGCCGGCTACACACGTAACGATTTATCTGTGCACACCGATTTGCCCAGAATTATCGTTTGTGTATGAAAAATCGTTTTAGATTATCGTTCATCGGTGGAAAATGCAATTGCTATAAGATAAATCGTTGTATATTGCGTTTGCACTGTTTTATCTTCGCGTGTGGATGGCGCTCTCATTTCGGCAGATTAAAGTATGCCTTTTTATTCATCCTCAAATAATTATGCCAATCAGTCAAGTCATTTAAGAAGGTTGGTATGAGAAAATAGGTTCCTTTTCATGAATCAGTCTTTACTTCCACACACTCCGCCTTTTTATCTTTAAACACATAACCATGTGCAATGTCGCAAATGCATAATTTTCCATCCTGGATGATATGTTTCTTGCGTAAGCCTCTGTGGAGAACGGACGATTGACACCGATATCGGAGGCGTGTGGAGACACTAGGTACCTTCGATTTATCTGCAGTTTGAAATAACTTCGATATAACGGTTTGTGTGTAGCCTGCTTTACGAACAAAAATTGACTTACGTTTTAGAGCTCAACTTACCTGTTATATAGCAATTGTTGGTTAAGTGTGGACGCTCAATCAAGTTTCAAATTAGTATGCCCATACATTTATTAATAATGAAGAATGTGGTGATTAACATTAAAATGTATATGAAATAATTAGTATGTTAATGGTATAAGCGGGACAATTACATTTCTACTCACAATCCTTCCATTTGCGATCCACATTAAAAATGGGTACTGTTTGATGTCGAAATTCCGGCAAGTGATGGGGTTATCTACACAATTTATCTTACCGATCTGTATGTATTCATTGTGAGCGTAATGGACTGCGAGCTCAGCCCAAATTGGTGCAAATTTCTGAAAAAAAAAATGTCTCCTATACCTACAGAAGTGATCACCTTGAAGTGTGGATGGCTACCAAATACTTCCAGCTTTAATAGAACATTAACTGATCCAGCGAACTATGTACCGCGTATAAGTGGGTTTTACCTCGTTTTCCTATTAGAAAAACATTTAGCATAAGGTTAGCTAAATTACATTTTATCGAATTATCATACCTGTGACGCTTTGCACCATGATGCGTAAAACATGACAAAATGTTGTCCTTTGGCTAAAAACTTTTCAATATTCAGATCATGCAGATACGCCATGCCACTGTATATCTTAACATCACCGGAATCCGTATAACTTTTACCCTGAAATGTTAAGTATTTAATTGTATATACTGAATACTAAGTGTTTTATATTTCCAGCCTATATTAGATTAGCTTGTGTATACCCAGTAGTTCATATACCTAGAGACTAGTAACGTTCATTCCATAGATGCATGCAAGCATTGCATGCCCTTATGATAAATAAATCTGGAATAAATTGCTTTAAGTTAAACAATATAAGCAACCATTTATATTCATATGTATTCTATATTCACGGCGTCTATCTTTGACTACGAACCTATGAAAGCAATATAATATTTACTAACATAATATAATATTTAAATTAATTATACGAATTCTGCCTACCCTGTCCAAATACCCTATTCACGTCACTGCTAGAGACATTCCGTTGTGGTATATGTAGTCCGATATAGCGCTGGCCGCTGTCAACGGATTGGCATCGCTTGGTGACTGTTGCCGTACCTAGACTACACTGTACTCTCCATCAGTTGCAATATAGTCAACCTATTAAGTCAGCATAAAAATCAATACTGGGTGGGTTGGTTATTATATAAAGCTTAGAATTTATCTGATACAAAATTTATTTTGGCAAATAATATTGATAAAAGTAACGAAAAATTTTTCAATTTGCACTATGGATAGTTTTCTCCACAGTTACATTATCTAATTTCACCTTCCCATTTCACCTCAAATGCCTTGTCAGATACCATTCATATATGTGGAGGCCGTGTTCATATATATGTGTATAAGCCGTGGTGGCTTCCAGCAGAATAGAATAGCACCCCCTCTTCTTGCTGAGGTGTCGTAAAAGGCGACTAAGGTATCTCTTAAATACCGCAATTCAACCAGGTGTTTAGAGAAGGAAAACTCGACCAAACCCGCATCCCGCTCCCTCCCGATCGTACTGGTTCTCCTTTCCATCGGGCCTGAGGGAGTTCGGACGAGAGAGTGCTTTTCTGGCTGCGCGTCCAGTTATGCACTTAAATATCTCCTGCGCAATTGACTGTTTCCGAAAACTGGACCTTGAATTTCTTAACCGGTGTTGAAACAGTCGCCGTGGCCGAAACTGGCTAGGACATCATCATCATCATGTGGAGGGTATACCCCATATCTACATGTGCATTCCATCATAAACATCATCTTCACCTTCCACCCAATGTGACTGAGGTCAAGCGTTTGCTTTTATATAAAGAAATAAGTCATAAAAAGCCATCAATATCTGAAAAATACATACTTCTGTCTTCAAACTAAACACTTCACTTAAAAATAATGTCAACGACGGTAAATCTCTTGTCCCCTTGTATTCAACTGGCGTGAAAGTATTTCTGTGGAAATATAATAATGTTGGATATCCTGAAAAATTTAGCTAGTTAAATAAAGGGAAAATATCAGTCTTGTCAGATTGAGTGATTGCTATTTAGACCAGCAGGGTAAGTAGCAAAAGGAATTATTTTTAATTTTATAATTGCTTTTTCTGTAAATCACAGTAATAACATAGGTAAAGGTTAGGTCATCTCAATGTGGGAGCCTTCAATGACCAATAAGCAACTAAAAAAGCAGGTGTTGTGTCGTGACACGGTCTGCTGAAGTACATCAAGTATCGTCAATAGAGGCAGCAGACTTTCTGAGATTTTTGATGATGAAAGTCTTTTAAGTGCAGCGAAGGGGAGCTGTAATGAATTAATCACAAGATCTGCAGTCTGTGCCAATATGCAGAAATAGACACCTTGGTGATTTTAGCTAGTATGAGTTTGGGAAACATCAGCCACCGCCACAATGTATGGACAGTCTTATGAGTATAACTAAGAAAAAAGTTACTAAGGCAAGGATGATGTGCCATTATGGTGTTTTTTTTATTTCAAACCAAAAACCTAATTACCTATTTTTATGGTGCTAAATTAAAAATTAATGGATATTCAAACATCTTGTCAACCCCAATTTCACCCCTTAGGGGTGGAATAAAAAAAAATCTATTTGATTTAGTGGATGCCTATGTCATATGAAGAGCACAATGTCAAAATATTATGTTTCTAGCTATAGTAGTTTAGGGTTAAGGATGATAGGCAGTCAGGACAAGTGATTTTATTTAAATATTATATAAATATATAGTTATAGAAGTATATACTAGTAAACTAAACCATGTAGTAAAAACCAAATATGATAGTATTATCAACAATAATACAGTAAATAAAAATAGATTTTATAAGATGAAATCATGGTCTTGACCAATAATATTTTCATAATAACTTTGTATTCTGGTACGTTTACATATCTAATAAGTATTCATACATACTTCTCATATATTTATTTTCAAACTAATTATTTTACCTGTAATTTCATTCTCTTGACACAACTTAAAATGTTGTGTGCAGTCTACTTGGGCTATTATAAATTTAGAGTCCTTGGTGTTCACCAATTCAGCCAGTTCTGACCACATTGGCTGAAACTCTGTGCAATGTTTACACCTGTAATATGAATGAATCTTTAACATGTTGAATATCATGTCAGTATTACAAAGACTGCCCGTAACGTCACAATGAATTATATGTATGTAGCAGAGATGGGTAAAATGTAATCAGATCAATGATTTCAAAATGTAGTCATCATTTTAATTTTGTTACTCTGTAATCATGATTACAGTCCTTTTATACATTAAAGAGTCACAAATTTGGTTACAATTGAGAATTTCTTAGTGTTTAAAACATAGATGGACAAAATGTAATGATATTAATGATAAAAATGTAATTGTAATCATTTTACATTAATGTAATTACATTTTACCCAAGTATGATGAGTTTCTATATCCTACTATCCACTTTATAAATTATTTATTTTTGTGATTGAGATAGTATTAGTTTAGGCCATAACTGCTTTCTGATTCTTTCCTAGTCTTTACTTGTTGAATGAAAGTTCTTCAATCAATAACAATTTCTACAGGCAACATATTGTCGGGTGAAAGGCTATTTGGTTTAAGCAACTTTTGTTGGTAGTATAGTAATATATATTTTCGGAATCAGCGTTTTTACCCATTCCTAAAATATATGACGGCGCCACTGTGCTTTTAGAGTGTCTAGAAACGTCAAAAGTAATAATGGACATTTGAAATAGTGGGGTTTGACGTTTCCCCACTCTGACGCAACTTCAGGCTCTTTTGTACGCGCGCAGAGGCGGACAGATCAGAATCCATTTGCTTCTCTCGTAAGCAAGACGTGCCTGGTGGAGCGTCGTTACTTTATCGTAAATATCGAAAGTGCTGATTGTATTACTGTTAATATTTCGTTGAAATAATTATTGGATAGTACAAAGCCTTCAAATACGTGGTTTTAATTCTCCTCGCCCGCCTACCCACGATCGCTCGGCAGCCAGAGATGGATCCAGAAAATAATGATAATGGCAATGTGCCGTTATATATATGTTACTATATCACCAAGAAATGTCGCTTAAACCAAATAGCCTTTCACCCGATGATATATTTCAACACGTAGAGGTGGGTAATGTTATATGTATGAGGTGTGTGGGTAGGTGGTTATATTGGTGGGTAGCTGGTGACTACCTAAAGTGCACTGACAAGTAGAGTGCTAGTCACTGGTGATTGCCAAGATCAATATGACATTGTGTGATGAACATGTTAAGGATGTTATAGTTGCTTTTCTATTTATTACAATTACTCCCATGGTAAGAACTGTGGACATGTTTTACAGTGTCAATAAAAAAAAAATGACATACGACACATAACAAAGGATCATAATGTCAAGATCATACATTAAACAAACATACATCATACATTAAATAAAAATAGGAACAAAATACTTTCTCATTTACATACCAAGGCGCATAAAACATGACAAAATTTCCGTCCATTTCCTCAATTTGATGTTTAAAATTATTTGGGTTGTATTCATAAACAAAACCGTCGTCTGGTGTAACTAAATATGGTAAACATAAAAAATATAAATACACAAACACTGGATACATTTTTGTTTAATTTTTACTACTGTTGGTGTAATACAATTTCAATATATTATTTTTTTATAAATAGTTCTTATAATAATATGTTTTCAGTAATAAAATTGAATCTCATTTTCTAAAAATAGAATTTTCATTTTCATTTTTTCATTACTATATTTTGACAGCACGGTGAATGTATGAATGACGTTGTTCTAATATACGGTGACAGTTTTTTTTTCTTCAAACGTATTAAAAGGTAGATGTACATAGACCATTCTAACCATTATTAATTTTTTCTGATTTATTTAAATAGCAATGTATAATTTTCACAGTATCATTTTATATTCGGAATGTTTTATTCAGTTGTTAATATGTGAATAACACTGTTATAATACCAATAAACACGATTTCCAATTGTTGAATGTATTTATATTTGAACTTTTTATTACATATTATTTTTACCTATACCGGTCTATTTCAAAAATTTCATTCAATCAAGAGTTCATTCATTATGGAATTTCATTTGGATACATGTCCAATTTACCGACCCAAAATACTTTTTTAGCGTAATGTTGGAAATTCGACTGAATTTAAGAGAATAGAACATGATTTGGGATTTTAAACCGAAAAACTGATAAAACAATTAGTTTGACTTAAATGAAACTTTTGTCATTTGTCAAATAAATAAATATTTACAACTAAAATTAATATGGGCTTAATCATGAACGTCACTACAGCATAGCTTTACGAACATACAAAAGAATGTGGTAATTCTTCAAAATGGTCGCTTTGTATGGTTTGCCAACTTGCATGTCTGTGTTTCAGATTTCTTTGTTTTCGTAATCTGTTTAATATTTGAACATTTACATTTACGTGTTCGCTAAATTTCTACGCTATTGCTTTTGGATTACCATTATAGAGGAAATTACAAACTGTCGTGTGTGAGAAAGATGTCATTGGTAATGTGAGCGCTCCCGACAGAATTTTTATTTAACGAGATTATGACGTTTTGAATTCTTATAAGATTTGCAGAAAGTGAAAAAGTGCCTGGTAATTATATGTTGTTACTTATCTCCTCAAAGTGAGTGTAATTAGTGTTAAAAGCCAAACAAAGCTGACTCTAATTTTGGCATTCCGCTCTTGTATGTCATGATTGGTACGGCTTGAACATTCTTTTAGCTCTTCACTTTTTAGCTCTCCGCAGGAGCGCATACTAAATTTTTTTTTTGCTTTACGTATCTTGCGGCTTTTTAATTGCGTCCAATTTGAATAATAAACCATAAAAATATAAACTCGGATTGCAGTAGAAAATAGATAAATCGCTCATAAAATCATGAATTATCAACAATATGCTAACTATACTTATGAAGTTTTATTCTGGGACAGAAGTACGTGATGGGAAGACATGAAAAAAAAAATAGGGTGCCGAAAAGGTTTTATTATTTTAAATATAGCTGATAAAATAGTACCTTTTTAAAGTGCATTGAAGCAGCAATCTTTAAGACATTTATATAAAAAAATCAATTGAGAATTAGAACTTAAGTATGAGTTGGTACAACATTCATTACTATTAAAAGAAACATAATTGAAGATAATTCTAGTCTCTAATATGCAACAAAAGGTAGAAAAATTATATAATAAAATCCTCAAAAATTAATTTTCAAAACCCTACAACCTAAATTCAAAAATAAGTAAATACATTGTAAGTATTCACATAAACGGGCACATACATATCATGTAGGCTGTTTGTGTTGCAAAAGAAGGAGGAATAAAGTGCTAATGCTTAAGACTAGGATAATTGCAGTCAAATAGGACATTTAGTGCATACATTGGGATATAATAGGCTAAAACCAACTAAGAGCATTCTGGTCATATAGGAAAAACTAGACATAGTGATGTAAATGATGGTTGAGGATGACAAAGTGGTTATATGTGTTGTTATCAGCCGTGGTGGCTGCCGGCAGAATAGAATAGCATCCCCCCTCTTCTTGCTGAGGTGTCGTAAAAGGCGACTAAGGTATCTCTTTAACAGCGCAATTCAACCAGGTGATCAGAGAAGGAAAACTCGACCAAACCTGCATCCTACTCCCTCCTGATCGTACTGGTTCTCCATTCCATCGGGCCCGAGGGAGTTCGGACGAGAGAGTGCTTCTCTGGCTGCGCGTCCAGTTATGCACTTAAATATCTCCTGCGCAATTGACTGTTTCCGTAAAGTGGCCCTCAATTTTCTTAATCGGTGTTGAAACAGTCGCCGTGGCCGAAACCGGCTAGGATATCATCATATGTGTTGTAAGACCTGCTAGCATATACTTGATGATTGAACATATATAAGACATAAAATTTGGTCCACTTTGGATTCTGAGATACCTTTTCTGGTAATTACAACATTTTGAGTCAATATATTCATGAAATATCCAAGTATAACCAAGTAATTACGTTTTTACATTTACACTCTACTGAATGCACTCAAAGATAAAATAAATTAGATTCTATAAATCTCAGCTGTAGTATAATTTATCAAAGTATTGATTTAGTATATGCAATGTGAATTAACATAAAGTAAGTGTAATTCAAAATTAAAAACAATTTTTCAGGTTCAAGGCATACAACAAACAGTCATAAACAGTTAATATTCTATTGAAAGGATTTTTATCAAGAAAACAAACACAGGCTAAATAAACTGAAGTAACAATACAGATTTACATAAATGTTAAAAAGAATATTGTACACCAGTATGAGAGGACGGTGGGGTGTGCTCATGTGATGGGTGGGGTAGGGTGAGAGGTGAGTATATTTTTTAAGATTTTTAAAACCTATTTCCAAAATAATATTTTTTATACTTTAAAAATGTGATTACAGTGCACCTGATATAAAGTACAGTCTAGTCAAAAAATGACAGCGATTATCAAGTTATGAAAATTCGATTGAGAGTTGCTGTCATTATGCTGGTCCATATATACCACAACTAAAGGTCTCCTAGGTATATGAACAAATGGAGGTACACAAGCTAAGCCCGAAATGAATCAGACTGAAGCAAGTCACTATGATGGTCTTAGCACTTGTGTACTGTGGTCATGATCCAGTTTAGGCAATCACTCTACCACCTACAAATCATGAACAGTATTTTATTAATTATTTACACTAAAAGGTCTCTAGGTATAAGAGCAACTGGATGTACACCAACTGATCCCTAAATGCGACAGGCTAAAGTGAGTCACTATGATGGTCTTTACACTTGCGTACTGTAGTCACAACCCAGTTTATGCCATTGCCGTACCAGTTCAAAGCTAGAATTGTTGACAATTTAAACATTTTTAATTTTTTTTACAAGAGGTGTATTGTGTATGTCCTCAGAGCTGTTTATCTTTTATGCCTAATGGATACATCTATAATTTGCACTTTTCAGTGGTTCCTAAGCTGTTCATGCACATTTATACCTTGTTGTAATGCTTTGTACTGCTATGTATATATTGTTCTCTCTCAGAGTAATATCTCCCCTATTTTACATAAAATGTATGTGTATGTATGGTGTTTATGGTGTATCATTGAAATTTTACTCAATAATTGGCTCATTTATTGATTGTGGAATTGACGTCTATAAGTGTCACTTGTATAATGTTCATAGGTGAGGCGCTCGGGCGCGGGCGCGGGCGCCATGAACCCGCCAGCGCCCGGAAAGACGGCCACGCGCTCAGGGTACCACCAGAAAGCGCTTGCCGAAATCCGAAACTCGCTACTCCCGTTCGCGAACATCGGCAACTCAGAACCGCCTGGCTCCTCCGCCGCCAGCACGGTCAGTTCCGGAGTGAGCTCGGGCTTCAGTTCATCCTCTGGAAATGGTCTAGATAAAGATTTGAATGTCTTGCCACAGTCTTTGAATCAACTCATAGCTTTAGGATATGATGAGGTAAGTGGAAACAGAATTGTAACACTTAGAAATAAAGAAATCACTTTTATTTGACACAACAAAACATATGACACAGAGAAATAAGTTAATCTAGGTAGAAAACAGCAAAAGTAAGTATCTTATGCATTCCATAGAAGCAAAAAAATATATCTTCATGCTATATCCCGTATGAGGTGAGCAGAGATACATAATACATATTTATTATGCTGTTTCACTTTTTAAATTATTTCTTTTTCAGTAGGTACACGTACCTCTGAGTTTTTCCAGATTACGTACGAATTTAGGACCCTCATGCTCATGGTTCTTCATTCTCCCCTATCCCATTTTTTAAAATGTGCATAAAGAACACTACCATGCATTGGACACAACACATATATACACTCTTTTGTTTATGGATAGTCTGTGGTCAAATTGACAACAGATTAATATTGTTTATCCTTAATATTATTTGTCTAGTCTTACTAAATGTCAAACATAACCATAATCATTATAATTATAATAGATATCTGTGCTTCATATTGTAAAGAAATTCATTTATTGCAATAACTTATTAGTGAGATACCACTCACTCAATATACAAATATAAATGTAATATATAATCTCAATATAAAAATAAAGTTGTGTCTTAGTAATCTGAATAAACAGTATCATATGGGTAAAAAATACATATTTGTTATTGCTGCTTCAAAGATCTTTTTTATTATTATGACAATAGAACCTAATAATGGTCAAATTTATAATTTAAATTAATAATGGTCATATTTCGACCACTGGCCGATCACTAGTAGTATATATTAGTAATAGTATTATAAGTAACTAGCTGTGTCCGCGACTTCGTCCACGTGGAATAGTTATTTAGGGCATTTTAGTTAGTTATTTATTTTAAAATTGTAATATCTTCTAAGATGTTCATTGAAATTAAGTGATGTCAAAGACAATTTTGTTCACATTTAAATACTCTTAATCAACAACACATTTATTTGGATAAAGGTTAATATTATACAACTCTTAACAAATAATGCATCAATTTCGACCAAATTTGATTACCATAAAAACGGTTCTAGTGAGTTAATCTTAAAAGATACACATATACTGTCGCGGACATTTTTTTAGATCATTTCAAGGGGAATAATTCTTTCCTACATATATTTTTAGTATCTTGAACCGTTTTCGCAGCGCACACAATGGAAGCCCTCAAGGATGAATAATTTTCCCCATTTTTTTCACATTTTCCATTATTTCTTCGCTCCTAATAGTTGCATCGTGATGTTATATAGCCTAAAGCCTTCCTCGATAAATGGTCTATTCAACACAAAAAGAATTTTTCGATTCAAACCAGTAGTTCCCGAGATTAGCGCATTCAAACAAACAAACTCTTCAGCTTTATAATATTAGTATAGATTTGTGCAATGTTTTTTATTCTAAGCATTGGCCAGTGTGTTTTTATCCTTTTTAAATTAAGGAACTAAATATATTTTTGTTAAAATTATACTAGTACTTATAGTTGTTTTTGTTATTTTGTTTTGTTATTGTTGTTTTTGTTAATACTTTAGTATAAAAAAATATATCCATCAGATTTTAACAAAAGTAATACACCTATTTTTAAGCAAGTAACTCATCTAATTATTTCTCCTAATTATGTTTTTAATTTGCTTAAGAGCTTCTTAAAAATACAAGTAAGAATACCAAAAAAAAAACAGGTTTACACTGTGTTTACAAAGTGACTACAATGCACCTGATGATAAATACAGTCAGAGATGGGCAAAATGTAATCTGATTAACGATGAATGATTACAAAATGTAGTCGTAATTTTAGTTTTCTTGCTCTGTAATCATGATTAAATACATTTAAAACATTAAGAAATGATAAATGTGTATACAATCGGGGATTTTGTAGTGTTTAAAACGTAAATGAGCAAAATGCAGTCATATTAATGGTAAAAAACGTAAAATGTAATCGTTAATCATTTTCATTAATCTGATTACATTTTGCCCATCTACGAATACAGTGTAGTCTAAAAATGAATGTGACCATCAAAGGACAAATCCGTTGATTGTCTCTGTTTTCATGTTGGCCCACATATACCACAACTGAAGGTCTCTAGGTATATGAGTTACTGGATATACACAAGCTGGTCCCGAAACGCGACAGGCCAAAGCGAGTCCCTATAACGATCTTTACACTTGTGTACTGTAGTCATGACCCAGTTCGGGCGATCGCCCTACCACCGAAGGTTGCTTATTGTGCTATATGATAAAAAATTACCTAAATGTGTCACTTATTTTATATTTCAGGACCTTGCAGTCAGGGCGCTTAAATTCACGGGCGGGCGATTTGAAGCGGCGTTGGATTATCTGTCCAAACAACAGGAACCGCTCAACGGTGTCCTCAAAAGCAGCAATCTTAGTGCTCTGAATACGAAACTCATTAGAAAACCTAGTCTTGAGCGTGAGATAAACCTACATCGGGGCAGTCCTGCACTCGACTCCGGGGCAGGGAGCTCCCGATCGGACAGCCCACGGCAGCACGACGCGCCGCCGCTGCCGCATGAGAAGTTGACGAGGCAGTACTCCCCGTCGGGGTTTTCTGAGCCGCCTCCGCCCCCACCGCCGCGATGTCCGTCGACGCCGCCGGTGCCGCCCTCCGTGCAGCAGCTAATGAAGCGAATGTCCCCCGCGCCGCCACTTCCCCCAGCAAGGGGCACCAGCCCTGTCGCAGCCGGTGCGCCCACTCCGCCAGCCCGCCAGCCCATGATCGTTCAAAACGGACCCCAGGCGCAGCAGCAACTCACGCAGCAGATTCAGGCCCTCAGCATCTACCAAACGGGCTCTGGCGGCGCGGAACTCCCCCCACCGTATCCTCTATCAGGCGTCCCACCGCCGCCGCCTTATTCTGTCTCCATACAGAATCGTCAGAGTCCCACCCAGTCGCAAGATTACAGGAAAAGTCCCTCATCTGGTGTATACTCTGGGGGCACGTCCGCCGGCTCGCCGAGTCCGATAACGGTGACGCAGTCGACCGGCTCTGCGTCGGGCATGACTCGCCCTACGCCTCTTCAGGCGTGGACAGCGAGACAGGCCGTGCAGGCGCCGATCATAATGCAGTCAGTGAAGAGCACGCAGGTGCAGAAGCCGGTCCTACAGACGGCGATCGCACCGGTAGCGCCTCCGACAAGCGGGGTCACCTCGCAGCCTCCACCTCCGTCATACGCGAGCTCGATACAGCAGAAGCAGCAGGCCCAAACCCCGCCGAGCTACCCGCTTGCACCGAAGCCGTCCTCTCCTGGGTCCACTCCTCCTGCGGTCCCTACGGCAAGCGCGTCCGCGGTGCCCACGACGGAGCCCCCGAGCTACGCGATCACAATGCAGGCGCTGGCCGTGCAACGCGGCCTGCATCCCGTGCCTCCACCGCCTTACGGCAACCAAAACGAAAACACTACGACGGTCAATTCCCACCACTCCCCTCTACACAAGAAATTTTCGAACAACTGTGACGCGAAAGGTGAAACTTCGCAAGGCCCGCACGAGATTAAATGTCCCAATCAAAATTGCACCAATAACCTCCTCAAAGACGGCGTCCTGCCGTCTGGGTCTGATAAGAATTCGAACGGATCGTCTGATCGTCGACCGAAAGTCGTAGAGAAAATTCGACACCAATCTCCGATTCCAGAAAGGAAGAATATCAGCAAAGAAAAGGAAGACGAAAGAAGAGATTGCAAAGTCAGGAACTATTCTCCGCAAGCGTTCAAATTCTACATGGAGCAACACGTTGAGAACATCGTTAAATCTTACAAACAAAGGACTTTCCGACGCATGCAGCTCGAGAAGGAAATGAACAAAATAGGCCTCAGCGCCGAAGCCCAGTGCCAGATGAGAAAGATGCTTTCTCAGAAGGAATCCAATTACATCAGACTAAAGCGTGCAAAAATGGACAAGTCAATGTTTACGAAGATCAAACCCATAGGCGTTGGAGCGTTTGGGGAAGTAACATTGGTTAGAAAGATCGATACTAGTCATCTCTATGCCATGAAAACGCTTCGTAAGGCCGATGTGCTGAAGCGGAACCAAGTGGCGCATGTCAAGGCCGAAAGGGACATTCTAGCCGAAGCGGACAACGAATGGGTCGTGAAACTGTACTACAGTTTTCAAGACAAAGATAACTTGTATTTCGTGATGGACTATATCCCGGGAGGAGACTTGATGTCCCTGCTGATCAAGTTAGGTATATTCGAAGAGATGCTTGCCAGATTTTACATAGCCGAGTTGACGTGTGCAGTGGAGAGCGTCCATAAAATGGGGTTCATCCATAGGGACATCAAGCCTGACAATATACTCATAGACCGCGACGGGCACATCAAGTTGACAGATTTCGGTCTCTGTACGGGCTTCCGCTGGACGCATAACTCAAAATACTATCAAAGGAACGGTAAGATATTTTTATTTCTGTTTATGATTAATGTTCTGTTTAAAAATGTGACAATTTTGTTTATTTTTCATGACAAATTCGATAATAAATTCGAGGTAATCTATACATATGAAATACTTTGGCTATTATCAGTATTAACTTTTTTATTTTGTCGAATATCGTTTTTTACTATTTTTATTAATAGTTTTTATTTTGTAACGATTTAAACTTTGATCTTGTTAATGAAATATACTAAAAATACAACCTCTCCCCAAATGCAGAATATCTCATTAATGAAAACGTAGAAAAGAAATGTGCTGAGATATGAGACACTATATTACAATAGATTATAATAATAATATCTTCACGCTATATCCCTTTTGGGGTAAGCGGAGATACATTAGTGGCTGTATCCACTTTCTTTTTCTTTCACTTGTATTGAATAAATAGATTGTAACCCTTTTAATATTTAAACAGTCAGTTCAAAATAATTATTAGCAGGGATATATTTAAGTAACAAAATTCTTTCGTGTCCTTCAGATCACGGACGGCAAGACTCCATGGATCCTGTCGACGGGGAATGGGGTGCGATGGGCGAGTGCCGATGTCACCAGTTAAAACCGCTGGAGAGGCGAAGGAAACGGGAACACCAGCGTTGCTTGGCCCACTCTCTCGTCGGCACGCCTAACTACATCGCGCCCGAAGTGTTGCAGAGGACTGGGTACACGCAGCTCTGCGATTGGTGGTCGGTCGGCGTCATACTCTATGAGATGCTGGTCGGATCGCCGCCGTTCCTCGCGTCGACGCCGGCTGAGACGCAACTCAAGGTAAGCATTTCATGCTATGAGCCGTAGTGCTTATATGCTCTGTGTACCTCCTGATAGAGAGGTCTAGAGGATAGAACTCCTTATACTCATCCCAGAGATGTAGGTCTTTTTTTTTCACAGGCTCGACATACTGACTACAGAGTACCTGATGGTAAGTACAGTGTAGTCCAAAAACGAAAGCGACTATCAAAGGTTGAAAATCCATTGATAGTCTACATCGTCATGTCGGCCCACATATACCACGACTGAAGGTCTCTAGGTATATGAGCTACTGGATATACACAAGAAGATCCCGAAACGCGACAAGCCGAAGCTGGTCACTATGACGGGCTTTACACACATGTACTGTGGTCGCGATCCAGACGGGCACCGGCGCCCTACCACCTCGCAAAAAGTCCGAGGAAGGCTCACACGCCATAGACTCATTCGCCAAATCGTTCGAGGAATATGAATTTCAATGCCCGGCAAGCAGCGAGGTGAGGACACCCTGGGAGCTTTTAGTCAGTAGGACTTTGGGTACACCGGGGCTGTCCTGGCAGTCCTATGAAGAATTTTACCCTGGCATACAAAAAGCCACTGTGTTCTTACACTTCTAATATGTTTTTTGACAGCCACAGAAGTTATTGGACTGCGTGTTTATTATCCTTTAAGCGTATAGCGATTAAGCTGTTTGCGCATTATTCTCTAACAGCCGAAAATTATAACCCACCTTTAATTCGTGGAGCAATTTTTTTTATTTAAGACATATCCATATGTAAGTTAACATGCTATGGTTGCTATTACAATAATATAATAAACAAGTTTTAGAACATTTAAAATATAAATGTGAATCACACAAGTTTCCTTGTCATTCAATTCCTACTTTGAACAATCATAGAATTGAGAAGGATTAATTTATTTATTTATATTAGAAGTCTCATATACTCGTTCTATTTGCTAAGCCAAATAGGTTTCAGGTGTCCGCATTCTAGTACAAAAGACTTCGCTGTTTTAAGTGCCATTTATAAGTTCAAATGAGGTTGTACTTTTTATTATTCGCGCTTAAGATATGTATAGTAAACGTTTTTGTAATGTCGACATTCTGTCTCGAACATTTGACTCCTTTAGACAAATGGTGAGAAAAATAAAGATCAGTATTTATTTTTTTATATGTTTTCGTGAAAATGTGAAAAATAAAATAAATAAACATGAGGTCTTATTAATTTATGACAGTAACGAGTAACGTAAATAAGTGACATAGTACATTCGGCGCGTTTACATGAAATCATTGTACCTTTAGATTATTGATAATCTATAACGTTCAAAGGCAGTAAAACACCATAAATTCATCACCAAACACATTTATTGTCCGAAAACGTATATTAAAACAATCAAAACAAGCCTAATAATTGAGGTACGTTTACAAGGCGCGCTGTCGATCGAGAGACGTCACAAAAATTCATCCTCCTACCGTCCACCGTGGCTGGTGCGCAAGCGATCCGTATAAACATTACGGCGTCCGCGAGAGTGGGCCGGCAGAGTGCACGCTACAAATCTAATTTTTTTTGCTAAATAATGATGAAAGCGTAACATTTGTAATACTTCTAAGGATAGTTTTTATTCTTATTTAAAATTTTAGTGTTTTTGATTTATAATCATATAATATGGGGTTCCGTAAAATTAAAAGGATTGCATAAGTGTTCTGTTTAGAAAGTTTAGTAACCCTTAAATGTTTAGAAAGAAATTATTTATCTCTGATCACACTAGGCTTTAAAAAGAAGTATATTACTGACATGCTGTGTTGTCGTTCCAGGTTATAAACTGGGAGAGCACCCTTCACGTGCCAGATGCAGCGAACCTGTCCATCGAAAGCAAGGATCTAATACTGAAACTGTGCTCCGGACAGGATACGAGGCTCGGGAAGGATGCCAACGAAGTCAAGAACCACCCATTCCTCAAAGGCATCGACTTCGACAAGGGCCTGAGGAGGCAGGTAGCACCGTACATACCCAGGATCGAGTATGCCACAGATACATCAAACTTTGACCCGGTTGATCCAGATAAGCTGAGGAATTCTGGCAGTTCGGACTCTAATAAATCTGACAGTGAACTATTAGATAATGGGAAAACCTTCCATGGTTTCTTTGAGTTCACTTTTAGGAGGTTCTTCGATGATGGATATACAAATAAAATTAACCTGGACGACAATGATAGCCAAGGACCTGTCTACGTGTGAAATGAAGCGAGACGGCAGTGTAAATTACAGTGATAATAATTAACACTGAGACAGTGTATTTTAAAAGTGTGTGCCTTTGACTCTCTCTATTAAAGAATTAGTTTTTTTTTTGTAAACTTAACGAATCTAACGTATTTAAACGTATCAATTAATGAGACGTATTTGTTAATAATCCCGGTGATAATTTTGTAATATTGTATGTTATATATTTTGTAAGTATAATATTATTGTAATATAATTCAATGGGTTCTATGTATAAGGGCCGAAATTTAAAGTTAATTTGTATCTCCTCGGAATGTAAAACTTGGTATATCCATATATCTGACAAATTTTAATACTCATAAGTATTCTATAAATACTGAGTGTTTGGTATTAACGAGGAGAGTATGGGGAAATAACTGCAAAATATACGGAAGTATGGCCATAGGAAGTTTTAATATTTTTTGGCTTAGAATGAAAATGGCCATGAGTAAAATATTGGTTTAGCAATAAAAAGCTACAGAAGTAGTTCCAGGCCCTAATAAATAGGACCCACTAACTGTAATGGATGATATGGGGTAACAATGGTGCTGAGTTGGCCGAAAGTGTGTCGTTCCATACATTGTATACTATTTTTGTAACTAGAGAAATTATTTATGAGGTAAGAGGAACGAACGCCGGTTAGCGAATGTTATGACGGAACAACGTCTCATATATTTTCATATGTATTTATCGAAATAGTTCGCTTATGTGTGTTGTGTTTATATAATTGTAAATCGTAACTTATGATCATGGGTTTGTGAGGGGCTGACGTCATCGATCAATCAACATGGATGTCGAATCTATACTTAAAATTCTAGAACAATCGAACGCAAGTAAAATAATTAAGCATTACTTTTACTGTAGCCTTACTGCGATGTCTTTGTTTAGCAATATTTTAATCTTATTTTCATATCTCGTGTAATCACAATGTACATTAAACTTAGGAGATAGAGAAATCAATGCTAAAATTATATTAGCGACATCTATTGTCCAGGTTTCAAACTAGTATGTTGTAACTTTAAAAAATTCAGTAAAATCAATATATTAAGATATTAAATTAAAAAAAAAATGATTTGAATATATCTTTCTAGGATTCATATAATGTGACAAAAAAAATTAAAGTTAAATAAGTGAACCACAGTGCAATCTGTTAAACTAGTTTTCAACTGATTTTAAATGTGAAAAATGTATCGGTATTTGTATGAGTTAAAATAACTGTCATACTATAACGTTTTAAAAATAAGCTTGATTTCATGATAGTTTACAAACATGTTTTAATTTTGTTGTACACTTACCATACCATGTGTTATTTGACGTTAGTCGCACCACGCGTAAAAGTAACACCACTATATAAAAAAAATCTGTCGCTTCGTATAAATAACAAAGGAAAATCGGTTTCTTCAAATATCGTTGCTAAGCAGTATTAAAACAGTTTTGTTTTATATAGGTCGTGGTATGAATATACAACATTGAAAGAATAAAAAAAGGAAAGAGAAAAGTTAATAGTAGATGTGTGTAGGAGAAGAATGAATGCATTTGGTTGGGCAGACGGTCCATTGTCGATCTTGTCTTCCGCCTTCCACCAGCTGTGATTGAGGTCAAGCGTTTGCTTGTATACAATAATAATAATAATAATAAAAAAATATAAGAAATCATAATGCGCCATTTAATGTAAGGTTGAAAATAAAATTATTTCCTTTTTTTTCCACGAATTTTGTGTTGGATTCGACGTCCAGCGATGTATGAGTGTCAGTGGTTGAGAAGGAATACAAAGCGCGTGCGTTCACGTCTGGGGGACTAGTTCAGTCGTGTGCCTTAATATATCGTGATAGGGTGTTTTCTTTGTAGGAAATTAATATATAGGGTGTCCAACTTTAGATGAAATGATTCGACCAATTAGACAGTGCAATATAATGCATTCCAGCTGAGAATAGGATCGCATTTGCGTAGAACTTTACTCGCCTGTCGGCAATCATGTACAGTGTGCAAAAAAAGTGTATTTTCATAGATAAATTATTTAATTCAAGTAATAGATTTATAGTTAATTTTATTTATTTTTTTAGATTAAACTTTTCTTTATATACTCGGATGTAATACAAATAGGTGTAAATAAAGTTTACTCCGCTGAATTACTAAATAAAGGTGAAATTAGTCATTAGTGATTCTTAAATTTAGAAAATATTTATGGCTAACTTGGATATATTATGTCATAAATAAAAATTGTGAAGAGCTTTTGTTGAATTTGTACATTTTTAATTTACAAAGTAGTCGTCTTTGCTGACTTTACATTTATTCGTGAAGTTAGCAACGTGAGACAAGATGGCGGCTTGACAATCCTATTCTCAGCTGGAACGCACAATACATATTTATTATCAAAGATTGTAATTATTTAATCTTCTAGCTGATGAATGTCCTAGTCGAAATTACTCCAGTGCTGCATACATTTTACACAATATATGCTGATTAAGTATTTATAAAAAATTCCAATTAGCCTGTAAAATACAAAAAAAAATTAGTCATTAAAAAATCACTCTGCTGAAGGATGAAGCTAAAATTGTTACAAAAGATATATTTTATCTTTTTATAAGATTTTTTTTTTTTCGATTAATAATATGATTCTAGGGAAATAAAACTATATTTTGCAATAAAAGTTTATCTACTATAAAAAGCCGTTCCGATTAGAACTTCGTTTTGTAATAATATAGTGTCTATTCAAAAAGTGGTTCGATCTTATAAAGTATAGTTTATTTCTTATATAAGAGATTTGTAATTTCAAATTTAAACAGTATCTAACCTCTTCAGGGCTGATTTTTTAAATTTATCGTCGTAATGATCTCGCAACACCAATAAAAACGAATATTCTGTTATCATTGCGGTTGTATTTTACGAATTTGTTGCTAAGAAATTCTCTAGTGAAATATTCTCTGATAATATTTTATCTAATTTAAATTTGAATCTTGTAATGATTAAAAACAAGCTTACAGATATGTCCCAATGCCCCTGTAGAGGTTAATAACTTAATGAACTTAATTTTGTAATAAACTAAATTAACATCTGGTGGCGCTGAGAGTAGAAATTGTCTCGGACATAAAATCTAAGTGGCAGTGATATGAAATGTTACAACGGTTTGAATTGTAAAAATAATGAATATAAATAAAATTGTCGCTATCAAATGGGTTAAAAAAAAAGAAATATTTTTGTAGTTTTTCTTTCACCAACAACACAGGTGCGGAACAAATCAGTGCTACAAACAGGCACAGTTTTTTTTTGTGGTGGACTAAGGCACCTTTTAGAGTTTTGAGACTTCATTGACATTCCTTTTAAGAACTCTATACATTTTTTTTTTCACTGGCTCAACATAGTCACTACAGAGTACCTGTTGGTAAGTACAGTGTAGTCCAAAAACGAAAGCGACTATCAAAGGATGAAAATCCATTGATAGTCTACATCGTTATGTCGGCCCACATACCTATACCACGACTGAAGGTCTCTAGGTATATGATTTACTGGATATGCACAAGCTGATTCCGAAACGCGACAAGCTGAAACTGGTCACTATGACGGGCTTTACACCCATGCACTGTGGTCGCGATCCAGACGGGCAGCGACGCCCTACCACCTCGCTGCTGCTCGTTTAGCACCACCCAGGAGTCACGTGTAGGGAAACTAGGGTAAAGCCTACGGACGCGAGCAGCATCGACTCCCAAAATACATGCAGAGGGTATATTGAATTTTGCTCTTAGGCCGCGTTAATTGATGAATGTTCATTGTGCGCTCGCAGCAAATGTTCGTGTTTTGCAATTGCTTTTGTTTTTCTTTATCGTGTATTTACGATTATCTTTCTCTTTTTGCATTGTTTTACGTACACAAGCGTGCGAGAATGAGAAAAATCATTGTAAATACATGAGTGAGAAAGAGAATAGAAATATTTTGCGAAACATGAAACATTTGCTTCATAAGCACGCACAACGTATCAAAATGTATTATTTATTAATTTATCTAAGTTCAATATAAAGAAAACTAACTTTCTTGAGCGAAAAGTTTAGATAAAGCATTTATTTGGCACACAATATAATATACAACTCAGAAGGATAGGTTAATTAAGGTAGAAAACAACAAAAGCAAATACTCAGTGTCCTGAATCATCAAAAGGAATCCAAAAGGAAGTCAGCTCAGCAAATGCTAAGTGACCAGCTGAGCCACCCAGCGCTGATTTTCAGCTGACACCCATTTAATATGTTAACACGCAGAAAACAGCGGGAAAAGGTGAATAGAGTATAAATGCACAGATCTAGTGATTGATTTCAAAATATCATAGTTACACACACATACACAAGAACACATATACGCCTGTAAAAAATATATCAGTATTTTATTATTAGATATATCTATTCTTTAACCGTTAATAACTATGTTTAGTTGATTTACCTTTAAATAGTTGAATTCAAAGGTATACCACACAACAGTACGAGTGTAAAGTCCGTCATAGTGACCAGTTTCGGCTTATCGCGTTTCGGGATCAGCTTGTGTATATCCAGTAACTCGTATACCTAGAGGCCTTCAGTTGTATGGGCCGACATGACGGAGACTTACTAGATTTTCATTCTTTGAGTCTTTTTTGAAGGACACTGTACTTATCATCAGATGCACTGTAGTCACTTTGTCGAGCCAGTAAAAAAAACGTAGGTTTTATATTGTTTAGATTTTCATAAAAAAAGTAATAATTTCTTACTTATTAAAACAATATTAGACAAGCTTTCTGCTTTAACACGTTCCCGCAGGCATGTACCATTAATGGTACATTGGGACTGTTCCATCGGTTGGCGTGTACCATCAATGGTACAATGAAAGAATTCAATTTAATTTGTATTTTTTGCTAATAAAAAGAAAAAAGTTTGCAAATGAACGCAGGCGTAGTCGGCAGAAGCACTTAATGAGAGATATGCGATTACGTACAAACGGCGCCGCCCGATGAGACATTTGATTTTATAGAGCCGTCAGATGCCGAAGGCAGCGAGTTCAGCCGCCGGCGGGAATGTGTTAAACACTAAGGTTTAGATTTATAATAATTTTATTTTATTTTATTTTACATAATAGGGTGCCCAACATGGGTAACATTATACAAGAAAACAAAAGGATCATGGTACTTAAATAGAACATATAAATGCCCCCACAATTATAGGGCACCACAGCATGCACAGTGATTAATATATAAAGCTAGTTTACATTAAGGAATAATAATAAAATTCCAAAAAAAGAAAAAACATATACATACATACATAGACACAACACAAAAGGACAATATTGTAGAATGTATAAATAACAACTTTAAACGAAACTGTGACTGATTCCAAATAACACAAAAAGTAACACAAAAAAAATAAAAATGAAAATACAGTCACTTTCTACACGCTGTTCTAAATTTTGAAAGAGAAACAGTCAGGTCCAAGTCACCGAGTCGCGAGAGTGCGTTGTACTGCCTGCAGATCCTTGGCATGGTAGAAAACTGTCCAAGATTAGTTTTAAAGAAGGGTATAGAAAAAAAATGGAAAGCTGTTTTGCGGGGCAAACGAGATGGAGCATTAATTTTTAGATTGTTGATAAGTTCTGCATAATCTAGATATCCATTGAATATTTTAAATAAAAATATTAGGTCAGATATTTTCCTGCGACTAGCTAAAGATTGCATTTTATAAAAAACCAGTCTATCATGATAGCTCAAGATTTTATGCGCCACATTATCACCGTAGGAGAGATGGTAAACAAAACGTCGTTGCACACTCTCCAAGCGTTTATTGTAGACCTCGTAATTGGGATTCCATACAACCGAGCCATATTCCATAACAGGACGTACAAGGCTCTCAAATACCCTAATCTTAGTATACGGAAGCTTGAAGCTTTTGCAAATACGTGTGATGAAACCAAGTAATTTAAAACTTTTGGATACTATATCCAGCATATGCAAATCAAATTTAAGTTTTGAGTCAATCGTAATGCCTAAATCCTTCACTGAGTTAACAACTTTTAGTTTGTGATCGTTTATAAAATAGCTACCTAAACGTATAACTTTGTTTCTACTAAAGTGAATATGGTAGCACTTATCTAGATTAAGCGACATATTATTTTGTTGACACCACGAAGAAAGTCTACGCAAGTCGTCTTGGAGATCAATTTTGTCTGAGTCTGACTGTATTGGTTTCATGATCTTTAAGTCGTCGGCAAACAAATATGCTTTCGAACTCTTAAAACACAATGGTATATCATTAATAAAAACGTTAAAAATAATAATAAAGTTATTTATTAGACAAACAATTACAAGCAGCACATTATAGACGCTATAACTTAACTTTGCTTAGCAAAATTCTCAAAAAAATTATTTGTTTTGACGGAAAACTTAATATATAATAGGAACTTGAGTATGCATGAAGTATTCGTCGAACAAAGTTCATGTTGATAAAATCGGTGACTTACCAAATCCTCTGACATTCATTAAGTAATATAAATTGTAATGTTTTAATAAAGTCTAAGCAAACTTAAAGTTGCGTCTATAAATCTCACCCTAAATGTGAGGGTGAGTTCAGAAGATTCGGAGTTGTTTATAATTCGCCATTTAATGTTCTATGAATCAAGATTGAAATGAAATGAAATATATTTATTTTCACCACAAACTAACAAAATGCTAGAAATTCAAAAGCAACATTTCTGTTACAAGACAACAACATACAAAAACAAAAGAAAAAACAAAAACATATTAACATGGCGAAAATGGGACCTCCATCAGCTTAAAGCCACAGAGGAAGTCTGCAGCGCTGATTTTCGTGGAGGGCCCCACGAAAGAGAGACATTGACATAGATGATTTATTGCTAATACAAAGATCCATTTCTTTATTTCTAGGGCAGCAAGTGATCGGTACATAATATAAGAATATAACAAACGTCGAAATACATCAGCCGGGGAAGGGTACCACAGCATACACCAAAAGTAAACAATAATCATCAAGTCTGGTCCAGTAGGTTTAGGTTTATGCTCGTGCAAACAGACAGTGCTTATTCATTTAACCACTTCGGTACGAGCGTCGCCTATAGTCGACGGCCGTGATATAAACGCGCACGGCCGAGCCTCGACCAGAGATGGGCAAAATGTAATTTGATTAATGATGAACGATTACAAAATGTAGTCGTACTTTTAATTTTCTTGCTTTGCAATCATGATTAAATCCATTTAAAACATTAAGAAATGATAAATGTGTATACAATCTGGGATTTTACAGTGTTTAAAACCTAAATAAGCAAAATACATTCATATTAATGGTAAAAAACGTAAAATGTAATCGTTAATCATTTTCATTAATCTGATTACATTTTGCCCTTCTATGGCCTCGACTATAGGCGACATCCAGGAATTTTCTCTTATCTCTTATTTACATTACATGCCGCCTGTAATGTAAAACAAGCTTTCAGTGTTTCAAAGCTTATCTGGTCACAGATCTGTCGATAAACGATACAGCGTCCGAATGGTGAATGCTGGCTGTGGGCAACTTTTCGTGGCCGATAGGCGCCGTACCGAAATGGGTAACCACTTTTACTTTAAACTTAAATTAAAAACGACTTTACACTTTTAGGGCGGCTTCCACTAATACATTAAATCTAGTTTAGAGTTATATAAAATGCTATTTAGGGCTGATCTGTACTTATTGTCTTGCACTAAATCAAAATCTAGTTATAACAACTCTTAAACTGAAATCATCATTAAGATGGAATCAAACCAATTCAATTCAATTCGTTTTATACAAGCTTAAACTAGATTAATTCGTTAGTGCAAGCCGCCCTTAAATTAAAAAAGCCTAACCCGATCTTTAGTGCACGAACTACCTTCACCACAGTACAGCCTTAGAGGACTGGTAGAGAATATTATTTAGCGTTAAGGCTTCCGCTGTTACCTGTTTGTATGTGAAAACATAGATTGGCAAAATATAATCAGATTAAAAACGAAACGATTACGATTACATTTTGCGTTTTTTTATTATTATTATGACAGCATTTTGCTCATCTATGTTTTAAACACTAAGGAATCCTCAATTGCATATACATTTATGACTCCTTAATGTTTTGTAGGGATTTAATCATGATTACAGAGCAACAGAATTAAAATTACGACGATATTTTGTAATCATTAATCAGATTACACTTAGCCCATCTCCGTGTGAAAATAATCAAATATTTAATCGCAAAACTTTTTATAAATATCAGGGCAGAAGTAAAAACTCTTGCACTCTCTTGTTAAAATCTTCAGGGTACTGGATGTGAATATTGTGTTTTCCCTCTGGGTACACGTGTAATCTGAAAAATAACAAAAACAGGATATATTGCAACTGCACTGCTTATTACTACATATTACAAAAACAAACGCCCCTGCGGCGTCTTACTATCTTTACGCGATAATCTCAAAAATTAGTAAACGGTTTTTTATGCGATTTTCACCAATGGGCAGAGTGATTCATAGGAAAAGATGTATAATTTGTTGTTTTGTTTAAATCGGTTGAAATATGATGATAATTGTTGTAAATCTATACTAATATTATAAAGCTGAAGAGTTTGTTTGTTTGTTTGAACGCGCTAATCTCAGGAACTACTGGTTCGAATTGAAAAATTCTTTTTGAGTGGAATAGACCATTTATCGAGGAAGGCTTTAGGCTATATAACATCACGATGCAATTATTAGGAGCGAAGAAATAATGGAAAATGTGAAAAAAACGGGCAAAATTATTCATCCTTGAGGGCTTCCATTGTGTGCGCTGCAAAAACGGTTCAAGATACCAAAGATATATGTATGAAAGAATTATTCCCCTTGAAATGATCTAAAAAAATGTCCGCGACAGTATATGTCTATCTTTTAAGATTAAGTCACTAGAACCGTTTTTATGGTAAACAAATTTGGTCGAAATTAATGCATTATTTGTTAAGAGTTGTATCAACGTAATAATATTAATCTTTATCCAAATAAATGTGTTGTTGATTAAGAGTATTTAATTGTGAACAAAATTGTCTTTGACATCACTTAATTTCAATGAACATCTTAGAAGATATTACAAAACCTTACATAGCAAAACAACGTTTGCCGGATTAGCTATAGTGTTTTGATAACCGCGAAACTCGAGAACGGCTGAACCGATTTGACTGATTTCTTTTTTGTTGTGTTTGTTGAAGTCTGGGGAAGGTTATAACAGAGAGAAGATTTTAAAAAAATATCTGAAAAAGTCTAAAAACAACACTTTTCTATATTCTCATACAAAAGATTTGTTATAAGTCAATTTGAACTTTAACACCATAGCATAAAGTTTAAATGTTAGTGGACGGGTTCCGGGAAGGCAAAACAATTATTGAGTGACGTATAAATATTAATGTCAATATTTGTCAATTTTTATACATATAGCATTAAGGCCAGGTTCCTTCAAACAATTTTCAAAAAACAGCCGACAGGCCAATAGGTATTAACATTAAAAAAAAAACAATGTGACTTTGTTTTAGAGAAATAGGGCAGAACAAGGTCTGCCGGGACAGCTAGTGTCATAATAAACCAAGCTGCGTGGGAGTTTTCATTGGAAACGCTG
Organism: Automeris io; assembly: GCA_036320925.1. Classification (NCBI taxonomy): domain Eukaryota; kingdom Metazoa; phylum Arthropoda; class Insecta; order Lepidoptera; family Saturniidae; genus Automeris; species Automeris io. The sequence goes on from JAUDJH010000027.1 coordinate 4,793,735, forward strand.
CGGTAATTGGAAAGCTATTTAGTCGTATACATTTTTTTTTTAGCCCGGGGGAAATTCATTATTGACCGTCGGGATGGTGAGGGTCGCCCTCGGTGTGTCGGACTTTCACCGACTAAAACCCCCGGGATGTTCCACCTTCCCCCTACCGGGATCGATTACTTTCCATCAGGTGATATGAGGGTCAAGCGCAAACCTATCTGAAATAAAAATAAATATGTCATGACTTTGGTCTTGGTTATGTTCATCCTAAAGACAACTTCAAACGATGCATTATAGAGGTCATTCTACATGAGTTGGAGATCTTTCATCCGCTCTCTAAATAAAACGCGGTCATCAGCGAATCTTAACTGAGACAAGTAAACACAATTGATGTTAGACCCTTTTTTTTGATAACCCGGTGGAAATCTCTACGGACCGTCAGAGCGGTGAGGCCACTCCCCCGGTATATTTCGGACCTGCCTCGACTAAAACCACCGGGGTGTTTCTTCTCCCGTCTGCCGGATGCTAAGGGCAAAGCCGAGCCATCTTCTTCGGCATCCGGCGACGTCCGGCCTTGTTCAGGCCTCACCTACTAGGCGGGGGGCGGTTAAACAGTCGCCGCCCCCCGCGTAAACCTAACACATTTCGGAGAGAGTGGTGTAGAGTACCCCCCCATTCGTCTCCTTAAATTGTCATTGGAGCGGTGTACGAGAACACATCGCACACTGCTCACGCCAGAATCTGGGCGACGCACTCCCTGAAAGCTCGTCGCACGGCGTATGTCCGGGTCACGGAGGAAGGCCGTTGGCGTAAGCCCTCCTCTGGCGTCCAGTCCGAGTGGGCGGCGGATTGGGTTGTCGGGGGTAGATATTGATGTTAGACCCTATCTTACGTCAATCGAGTTTCCTCATAACATCTAACACAGCCGTAGAGTTTTGTTGAAATATCTCGCATTGATTATTAGGTTGTATAAATTTTCCCGAGTCGGTTAGTGGTCTATAACATTCTGTTGTTTTTTTTAATTATATACGCGGTAAATCATACGAAAGAATATAGTTATAGTCTTACAAGAATTTTATGAACGTCATAAAAAAAAATCTACGTTATTATGAATTTTAATCTCTACTTAATTTGTATTAAAAATTCACTTCATTGTAAAAATATTGTTTCGTGTTTTTATTGTTAATACGTTGTCTTTTAATCATTGTAATCAATGTTTTTAATGTTAATTAGCCATAAAAATAACACAATTTCTCACGGTTAATCCATTTACAAAGAACATTCATGTTTATAAAGCTCAAATTAACACCTCTATATTCTAAACAAAAATACTTAGAACTGTTGAACAGTTTTTTTTTTGCATCTATCACCGGATATGTACAATAGGCTATGCACTTGTTATATTTCTTATCAGATCCTGAACTCATGGTTGACCTTAAACAATTACATCTAAATTACCACCACCCAGGTGGATCATAGGTTTGATCTAAGTCATAGTTTTAGAGGCAAGCAGCGGTCTCAATGCGTTCCTAAAGTAACCGATAGTATTTGCTAATCCAGACTATAATTTAGCTCTGTGCCAAATTTTATATAGATCCGTTACAACCGAGACACACTATACGTTACGGCAGCAGCGCTGCACGTGTGCGTTTACGCTTCGTGTTTTACATATAAACAGAGATGGGAAAATGTAATCAGATTAATGATGAATGATTACAAAATGCAGTCGAAATTTTAATTTTTTTACTCTGTAATCATGATTAAATCCATTTAAAACATTAAGAAATCATAAATGTGTAGGTATACAATCTGGGATTTTATAGTGTTTAAAACAAAAATGAGCAAAGTGTAGTCATATTAATGGTAAGAAACGTAAAATGTAATCGTTAATCATTTTCATTAATCTGATTACATTTTGCCCATCTATGAATATAACACCATGTATCCTGATGACGCTATGATGACGCTACTTCGCGGCATCTAGCGCTGATTGTCAGCTGACCCTCAATGGAACTGATTCTAAAGTACAAAAATTAAATATGATGTGTTTTAGCAAAGGTTTAATTTATTTTATGAAAGTATATTAAAATAGTAAAAATTTACCTAGAGTCTTCAATATGTTCGTGTAAGAGAGAAACATGAGCTTTGTCGATGATCGAATCTTTCTCTCCGTAGAGTATAAACGTTGGACATTTGATATCCTTAAGCATATCAAAGCAAATTCTTCCTCCGTTTTTGTTGTAGATGCCAAACATTGCGTCGGCCCACCACGAAACGTATTTAGCGAATAGCTTCTCGCCGTATACGTCGATCATTTGTTCTTTCAATTGCGGCGCCCAGTTGTTCAAATGTCTCAATCCTGTTAATATTTTTATTATCAGTAATTCCTCTTGACTTTTTTTTTTATTTGACTTGATATTTTATTACTTGATATTTTATGGAACAGCCTGTATGTATGTAAATGTATTTTATTATCAATCTACCCTATCTCTATTATATTTTATTTAGTATTCTACATTTTTGTAAGCTACTCAAAAGTGTTTTATGTATTTATTGTCATACTTGTTTATTGTACGTTATAAGGTATGTTTTTGTATATTTGGTTAGGTTCTAATATTGAAATAGCACCGCGACGTCCGCGCAATCGGTTCCCCTGAGCGTCGGCTGAAAAACAGCGCTGGATGGCGCGTGCAGCGTCGCCCAGCACACGCTGAGCTGAGTGCTCTTTGAGATGGGTAGCAGCACACAGGATACATGATGTGATGTTATGTATTCTTTCATTGTTGTTTTTATATAAATATGTTTGTTGTGTGTTGTTTCCTTTGCCTCAATAAACTTTTTCTTTCTTTCTTTCTTTTCTCTTCTTGGTGATATCTCTGAGATTCTAGACATGCCCAGACCTACATAATTTTAGAAGAGCTAAAATTTTGAGGATTAAGAGTAATATCTCGACATCAGTGATGTGCATAGGTTATTGGACAAGGTAGGCAGAATTCGCGTAATTAATTAGAATATTATATTATGGTAGTAAATATTATATTGCTTTCATAAGAAAGATAGATGGCGTGAATATAGAATAGATAATGAATATAAATGGCTCCTTTGTTTGTTTAACTTTAAGCATGTTATTCCAGACGTATTTATTGTAAGCATTCAGTGCTTTTATACATCTATGGAATGAATGCTGTTGTTCGACATGAGCTAAATGAGGTCGGATATGCAAAACTGCAACTATTCAAAAAGGCAAAAGAAATCTCTTGATACAAATCGCATTAAAATCACTATTTATTTTTAGATAGAAGGACTTACTTAGAGAGAAGAGATAGTGTAATTTCTCGCCCCCGACGAAAACTCCGCGACATGACAGTCAGCTTGTGATCATGCCTTGGGTAACCAGGACGAAACGTCGAGCCATAATTAAAAGTAAGTTAATTCGCGCATAAGTCCCGTTAAAGTATTTATAATGAGTACAAAACGTGAAAGTTAAAAATGTGTTACTGTAAATTGAAGGCAAACAGATGAACAGCCCACCTGACGATAAGCGGTCACTGTCGCCTTTGGAAAACTGCAACACAAGCAGTGTCATTATAACGCAGCTGACCTAAAGTAGTGTTTTTCACTTCTTTTTTAACAGTGTTATGGCGTAGTTCTAAGGAAACATGTCTGGAAGCTCATTCTATAATTTATAAGTGTACGACAAGAATGTTCCACAAAACTGTACTGTTATTACGAGCTGTTGATCCTTCTACGGTATAGGGATGAATAATAGAGCTAATTGATATTCAAAATCACCATTGATTGCATTTACAGTAATTTACTCTCCGAAATGCATTAAAAATACTACTTACTTTCATAAATATCAACTTCTTGAGGCAATATGAAGGAAATATTGCCCCAAGTGACTAATTTATTTAGCGCATTTTGGTACTTCGCGGCGTGGATCAAGGCCGTCACTCCGCCGCCGCTCCAGCCAAGTACGGAGTATTTTGGAATATTTATAGCCTGGAAAGATTAGCACAGAATAACAATAGGTAATATACAACAACTATTTTAAAATTTAATGTGAAAAATATAAAAATTTTGTTGTATTTTGCTTAATAAAATGTACGAATATCGATAATAATTGTGTAGAGAGCTTAGACAAGGAAAATTTGTTTAGCAAAAATACGTTACGTCAATTTCGTAAATATTACTAGCATCAGACTTATTACTAGTCTTTTCTAGCAGTTTGATTACTGGTTGAGTGTTATGAGCGTGTAATTGTGGCGAGGACGGCGGCCGAAAGAACCTGTGAGGCTACCAGCAACCTGGCTACACGGCGCCGTGAAACTAGTAGGGGGTCGAGAGCTTTCGCGCCTGACTATCTGCACAACCTTTCGCCATAACAGTGGACAGTGCTACTTGCGAGAGTGCACTGCCCACGTAAGATGGAAGCCATGTGTATGTTAGCTCCCACACACCGCCTAATATGATCGACCTAATGAAGAGGGAGTGTTTCCCACGCCTCTTTAATTTTTGCAGTGACCTAAATAGTTCCTCCGGAACCGAGAACAAGGAGTACTTATGAATTTTTTAATCAATAGGAGTCCCACACACATCTGACGCCAGGAAGTCCTATGTAGAATTTATCTCCTTGTAAAAAAAGGTAAAATTATAATCCCATGAAAATAAAATTAGGTACATTATCAGTAAAGTCAAAACTGTATTACTTTTTAATGTAATATCAGTATACCACACGTTGATAAAAGAAGGATAAAAGCCTGTTTTTAAATTACTGCGATAATTCTTAATCATTCTCAAAATAAGTATGCGCCTTTTATATTTACTACTAATGTTATAAAACTTGAATGACCTCCATAAATTGATGTGCGTAATCGGCTTCTATTTCGTAGAAGTTGGGTTCGTATTCCTTTTCCGGTGGTCTGCTTTTCCCGTACCCGGGAGGGTCCCAAACCACAACTGTGAACTTTTCCCTGTCAAACCCTTCGACTTGCGGCTTGAAATGCGACCATATGGTACCCAAAAGTCCAGGCATGCAGAATACATGATGCTTTCCTTTGCCTACTTTAATATAGTTTATATCGTATGCACCAACCCTCACCATTTGTTCCTGTAATGTTAATACCTTTTATAAGTTGTTACTTAATATTAGTAATAACTTGCGAAGACAAATCAAGAAGCTAAGATCATTTCATTTTGGGAGTCGAAGCTGCTCGCGTCCGTAGGCTTTACCCTAGTTTCCCTACACGTGACTCCTGGGTGGTGCTAAACGAGCAGCAGCGAGGTGGTAGGGCGTCGGTGCCTGTCTGGATCGCGACCACAGTGCACGGGTGTAAAGCCCGTCACAGTGACCAGTTTCGGCTTGTCGCGTTTCGGGATCAGCTTGTGTATATCCAGTAACTCATACACCTAGAGACCTTCAGTCGTGGTATATGTGGGCCGACATGACGATGTAGACTATCAATGGATTTTCATCCTTTGATAGTCGCTTTCGTTTTTGGACTACACTGTACTTAACATCAAGTACTCTGTAGTCCCTATGTCGAGCCAGTGTAAAAAAAAAACATTCATCTGCAATATGCTCTTTCATGCAGCTTTCTTTCAGCCTTGTTGACACTGAGGTACCATACTACTAGCATGTATTATACCTCAGCCAGTCCTAGATAATGGTCGTGCAATGCTGTACTGGGATCGTTCTATTAACACTGATAGGGCTATTTTTGCTAATGCACCTGACATTTTGATAGTAGATAAATCGATACGGCGGGCAATACTCGTTGATATCATATACCACACTAGCTGATCCGGCAAACGTTGTTTTGTTATATAAGGTTTTGTAATATCTCCTAAGATGTTCATTGAAATTAAGTGATGTGAAAGACAATTTAGTTCACAATTAAATACTCTTAATCGACAACACATTTATTTGGATAAAGATTAATATTATTACGTTGATACAACTCTTAACAAATTATGCATTAATTTCGACCAAATTTGTTTACCATAAAAACGGTTCTAGTGACTTAATCTTAAAAGATAGACATATACTGTCGTGGACATTTTTTTAGATTATTTCAAGCGGAATAATTCTTTCTTACATATATTTTTGGTATCTTGAACCGTTTTTGCAGCGCACGCAATGGAAGCCCTCAAGGATGAATAATTTTTCCCGTTTTTTTCACATTTTCCATTATTTCTTCGCTCCTAATAATTGCATCGTGATGTTATATAGCCTAAAGCCTTCCTCGATAAATGGTCTATTCAACTCAAATAGAATTTTTCAATTCGAACTAGCAGTTCCTGTGATTAGCGCGTTCAAACAAACAAACAAACTCTTCAGCTTTATAATATTAGTATGAGAATCGCGTGAAAGCAGAATAAGAGATGTGTTCAAAATATTCAGAACTCGCATACGATATAACCAGCATGTGGCATATGGATTCGGCGATTATTGCCCCGATAGTCGTATTGAATAATGGGCTGATCGCAAAGAGCCTCGATCATCGTCTCAGGAGACTTACTAGAACGCTGGATCACGGGCCGGATACCTTAGACAGTAGTACTTGATACGGCACGCACTGTGAGGAAGTTCCTCACTCTGGGCTTTCTAACTACCGGTCGCTTGAGCCTTAAGCCTTGCTTGCGTAGGTCCACTAGTTTTTATATTTTAAAATTAATAATAATGTACCGTCATACTATATCCCTTTCCGGGTGAGCAGAAATACATTAGTGTCTGTATCCATTTCGCGCTTATCTGATCTCCATTCTCAGGGCAGTTACACACGACATTTCTATTAGATGCCATGCGGTTTTCTCACTATGTTTTCCTTCAGCGGTGAGCCTGTGGTGCCTAAATTCGTACTTAATGGAAAACCCAGAGGTACCAGGATACGAATCTACGACGGATCGCGTAGTAAAATTAATATTGTATTTAAAATGAATAAAGGAACAAAATAATGGTTTTTCTTATTAATAAGTCATGTACAGACAGCGATCAGTTACATTTTATCAAATGTATTTAGTACGCGTTTCTTGACGCCAAGTGTTGTTTTCCATAACAGGTTTATTTGCTTAATATTATAATTAATAACCAATAAAACATAGTCATTAAGCTTTCTAGTTAACATTAATACATATTCAGTATTATTATATCTATGTTTCAAGGATGAAGAAGACGTAACTAATGAATAGGCGTGCTATAAAAAGAAGCTCTAAATGAGAACAAGAGAAGGAAAAAGGATAAATTGAAGAACGCAAGGGTGATTTGTAACATTTAAATTAAAAGTTTTCATAGACTCTTTTTTTGTTTTATTCTGCCCTTCGTCGGGGAAGGCAAAGGCTTTCTTGCCATACAGCCATGTCTGAGGTTTTTTTTTCCAAGTTTTATCAAATTTCTGTTATGTCTTCCCGCCACGCTCCAAGATCTCTGTCGTAGTTTCAGTTACATATTCATTTCCTGTTTGTTACACAATTTCTGCATATTTGCATACAATATACACGGCGAGGAAGACTGGATTAGCGGGAAAACTCAGCGACCCAAGGGACGCAACTATCCGCTAGCGTCTCGCAAAAAAAAACTATTTATTCCCTATCGCACACGATCAACCGAGCATTCCTTTGCTGCCCAAGCCCACAACACAAGCTCAGACAATCATTGAACACCCAGCCGACCGCCACAACAAGAAAACAACAATTATTCAGCGAGAGTGCAGAAGAGATGTAACCACTCCGACTTGATTCTTTGCCGCCAATCTGTCATAAATATTAGGGGCTAATAGATATATAGATATAATATGCTTCAGTATATTTCAATTTGCCGTGCTTCGCCGCTCTAGACACGGTGGTCTATATCGGAGCTGCTCATTGGTCTCAAAGTGACAGCTATCACCAGTGTCAATTTGAAAGAACTCAAATAACGAACTCTCTAACAGATAAGATTGTGTTTAACTGTGTGTTAGGTTTAAACTACATATAGCTTGTATTCAATAAAACTATCACTTTGTTTACGCAGAAACCCAACTGTTATTGCTTTTTTAAATTATTTTATACACTTGTTATTTTTTACTTTGTAGACGTTTTCTGAATCGGACCTTTTTAATTTTACATTTAAATTTCATTTTATCTCTTTTAAACATATATACTTTTATCGACACTTAAGACATTTACACATGACATTTCTGTTAGATGTCATGCGGGTTTCCCTACAACTTTTTCCTTCACTGGTGAGTATGTGATGCCTAAATCCGTACGTAATCTGGAAAAATCCAGAAGCCAGTCCTGGGATTCGAACCGGGATACTACCAATCGCGTTCTTCTTGCATTAACGCTGCTCCAATGTCGCTATGTCTAGGTTCTCTGAGTACAGTGAAGGTAGTCCGGCAATTAATAACGCTGTAATTAAATTATTACCTCAAGAGCGGACATTATAATTTTCTTAGCATTGAAGAGGATTTAATTATAGCTTACTTGTGGTACTTATTAATAATAACAATAATGTCGCCGCGCCATATCTCTTTCGAGGTGAGCAGAGATACATTACTGGATGTATTTATTTTGCGCTTATAGGGTTAAAGCAGGATAGATTTTCCAATTTTTACAAAGGCCTCATTATTTTGATAATATTTATTTGCCGTGTGTAATCTACTAATAATATAAACCTACGTTTTTATTTATTTTTATTGGACAAATTTTTTAGCTATTGTCGTTTTTAAGAACCTTTTATAAGGGATAGATTACTGCCTATAAAACATTTCGCTCCATGAAACTGCTAAGGCTGACATATATAGACCCAACTTTAAGTTTTCTTAGATTTTACTTAAATTTATATTACTCAATGAATGTTTAAGGTTTTGTTAAGTCACAGATTTTGTCAACATGGACTTAGCTCTGCGAATACTATTGCTATACAGAAATCGAATTTATTTTTTGAGAACTTTGCTAAGCAAATTCGATATAACGTCTATAAATATTGGCCTTATAAGAATAGATGCTCTATAGAATAAAATAAACGAAATACATAGTTTTAAAATGTCTTATTTGTTAGAAGATAATTATAATATAAAGCGCGTAACTATCACTAGTTTTACTTAAGCATTTGTGTAACCAAAATATTTGTATTTCTATTATAACGTGACTAGTAGTCATATTTTATTATTAAGTTATAATTTTCAAAACCAAACCTTTTCGCATTTTCTTATGGTTTGAAAATTACAGTGCCCACTAAGCAATATGTGAAGATTTGTATGTAAAATGTATTGAAAAAGTTATTGAATTTGATTAACTTCTGCAGTTTAGCCTTTTGTCATGCCATACAAAATAATGGTCATGGAATGAAGCTAAGTTCATTCCTAGTAAAAAAAAATTGACCATTTTCGTAACATCTTGATGAAAGTTTACGCTTGATTAAAATTTTTGTTATTTTCAAACAAACATAACGAAAGCTTCCCAAGATCGCACTGTTGTATCGCTCATAGTTGAGCATATCCCCATACTATCTTAGTTAAAAAAACTCTATATATTAATGACTAGCTGATCCGGCAAACGTTGTTTTGCTATATAAGTTATTGTAATATTTTCTAAGATGTTCATTGAAATTAAGTGATGTCAAACACACACATTGTTCACAATTAAATACTCTTAATCAGCAACACATTTATTTGGATAAAGATTAATATTATTACGTTAATACAATTCTTAACAAATAATGCATTAATTTCGACCAAATTTGATTACCATAAAAACTTTTCGAGTGAGTTAATCTTAAAGGATAGACATATACTGCCGGGAAATTTTTTTAGATCATTTCAAGAGGAATAATTCTTTCATACATATATTTTTGGTATCTTGAACCGTTTCGCAGCGCACGCAATGGAAGCCCTCAAGGATGAATAATTTTCCCCGTTTTTTTCACATTCTCCATTATTTCTTCGCTCCTAATAGTTGCATCGTGATGTTATATAGCCTAAAGCCTTCCTCGATAAATGGTCTATTCAACACAAAAAGATTTTTTTCAATTCGAACCAGTAGTTTCTGAGATTAGCGCGTTCAAACAAACAAACAAACTCTTCAGCTTTATAATATTAGTATAGATTACAATTTTATAATTAATGTTTATTAAACGATATGTTTTTAATAATTTTCAGACATTAAGATACATATAAGATGAGATAGATATAAGGTATGGGTACCATTCTCGGCCAGTTGTCTGGGGTTGTACTAGGAACAAGAAGTGCAGGGTGCGAGCGGTGCGCGATGTGTTCCCGCGTGCCGCTCTACAACACAGAGGCAAGAGAGGGGTAGCTCTATACACTACCCCTCCCTAAACGAGTCGAGGCCCATTCACGGCCGCACGCCTAGCCGGTCATTGAGGATGAGACCCCAGTCGTGCCCTTGATGCCGGTAGGCGGAAGGTGGAACACCCGGGGGTTTTAGTCGGTAAAAGTCCGGCATACCGGGGGAGTGGCCCTCACCACTCCCCTGACGATCCTATGAGGATTTCCCCCGGGTAACAAAAAAAAAAAAAAAAAAGGAACAAGAAGTGCATTTGCGTAGAAAAAATGAGATAAATACTTACTTTTGGCTCACTGCATGTTGATAACGATACAGATGAAATATTATTCTTCACTCTAACTAAGGATGATAGTATATTTTTAATTTTTATTAACATTGCAAAAATATATACACACACGTCTTTTCACTAAGAAGATTAAAGCCAGATGTTGTTTGTATAGCTTTCAAATTGTATATATATGAGTTAGTAATAAACGCAGTTACGTAGCAGCTGTGATGGGCTAGTGGTTAATAGAAGTTTCCATGCGCGGCAACGTGGGTGATCGAAAGTTCGAATTCTGGAACTTATTTCCAGGTTTTTCTAGATTACAATCGGATTAAGGCACCTCATGCTCACTGGTGAAGAAAAATATCGTGAGGAAACTGGCATGGTATTTAATACAAAAATCCTTTAAGCGCAACGTAAAGAGTTATTTGTGCGGGCCGGCATGATCGCTGCAACTTCCGATGGGTTTTTTCTTACCTTTCGATAGTCGTTGGCGTTTTTTTGGACTGCACCATGCTTACCATCAGGTTTGGTGCAGTCACTGTGCCGTGTCAGTGTAAAAAAAAAACATGTGTAAGTGCCCTGAGATCGGCTATCAACTGCGCTACTGACCACGTTGGGCACAACCGTAGACGGGCAAAATGTAATCAGATTAATAAGAATGATTACGATTACATTTTACGTTTTCTACCATTAATATGACTGCATTTTGCTCATCTATGTTTTAAATACTACAGAATCCCAGATTGCATACACATTTATCATTTCTTAATATTTTAAATGGATTTAATCATGATTACAGAGCAAGAAAATTAAAATTACGACTACATTTTGTAATCGTTAATCATTAATTAGATTTATAGCATGTAGACGTAACCCGATACGCAGTTGTGGCCCTAAGGGTCGTTAGGGTGTTACGAGACGTGCGGGGTAAGAGGATGCGCGCGCGCACGGGACGTTTGTAAGTCAGTCGACTACCGAGACCCGAGGCGGGAGTACGTCCGTGTACGTCGCAGTTCGGTGTGCCTTAAAGTGCAAATAAACTGTAAAACGCCAAATTCGTGTCTTCCTAAAACCACACCCACGACCACCGGTCATAGATTACATTTTCCCCATCTCTGGGTACAACGTATAAGAGCAAAGTGGATGCAGCCATGTATCTTTGCTCACCCTGACAGGGATATAGTATGACGATATATTATAATTAACAAAGGTAGACCTTAATTAAGAAAACAATAATTAGGTATCTGCTGCACCTATCATAACAGATCGACCTTAGTTCGACTTTAATTTTATTGTCTCAATTCTTCCATATCATAAGCAATAAAAATATAATTAATTCCAGAATTTAAATAATATATGTATTTAATGTAAAATAAAATTGTGTTAGGGCTGGTGTGATAGGGAGATTTAACATTATTAGGGTATAGTCCCCCAGTACCAGCCGGCTCCCAGTACCGGCCAGTTGCTAGATCCAGTATTCTATAATGAGTCGCGCTGTGACTTTTATCGGTATTAGTGTGATATACTCTACCAAGTATGTATATGCCCCTCGCGGCGACGATCTATCTTGACCAGTTTACTAACAGTGGAAAGATTTGTAAAAAACTTGGTAGACATACGCTACGCAACTAAAGTTCTGTGTGTAATTTTTCGAAGTTAAAGATTGAGTTCGAAATAAGTCAAACCTGGTGTGTATTGGCTATTTATATGACTATTATTGTATATGTTTCAAATCAACCTTTATTCATTCGTTCGTGTCTGTGGTCGAACTTAATATGCTATTCTGTTTCCCACAGTACCGGCCACAAAGTTGGACCCCAGTACCGGCTATTAACTAAGTTCATTTATGTGTAGTTTAATTTGGTTACAAATACCGTGCCGTGCCGTGTTGTGCCGTGGTGGCTGCCGGCAGAATAGAATAGCACCCCCCTCTTCTTGCTGTGGTGTTGTAAAAGGCGACTAAGGTATCTGTTTAACACTGCAATTCAACCAGGTGTTCAGAGAAGGAAAACTCGAGCAAACCTGCATCCTGCTCCCTCCCGATCGTACTGGTTCTCCTTTCCATCGGGCCTGAGGGAGCTCGGATGAGAGAGTGCTTTTCTGGCTGCGCGTCCAGCTATGTACTTAAATATCTCCTGCGCAATTGACTGTTTCCTTAAACTGGACCTCGATTTTCTTAATCGGTCTTGAAACAGTCGCCGTGGCCGAATCCGGCTAGGACATTATCATATCATCAATTTGGTTACAAATACACAAAGATGTCAAACGTTGAAACTGATGGTAACAAAAAGGAGAAGGGCACCAGATGCTCTGCGAAAATGCGTAAAGTCGTAGAAAAGATCCTAAGTAACGAAATGAGTGGACGCCAAGCCGCAAATCGCTATAAGGTGCTATGAATTAGATTAAATGACAGAGATAGTGATATGAGACATGACAAAAAGATATCCATTGAGCTTATGTGTCATTTTCAAAATATCTTTTCGCCTGAACATGAAAAAATTTTGGAAGAACACGTCAAAGACTTGGCATATAGGCTATCTTTAAACAGAAAAAAAAAAGTTGAAATTCGCCAATTTAATAAAGAAAAAGAATCTGCGGGAATGGACTACTATTATTCTTTTATGAAAAGGGACAGTGATTTATTATTGCGGATTTCCAAATCAACGAGTTTGATGACACCTTTAACTTTTTCTCAACATAAACTTGTCATTGACCAACCCGGGGACAATTTCAATGTGACTGCTTTGTGCAGTGAGTCTCATGAAGAAGATTGCAGGAACCACCAAGCTTGGGTTCACGAAGCTTGTACGAATATATCAGAGTTATCGAATCTGTATATTTTCGATTATTGCATGGTATGGTCATATCTTTGCTGGCCGGTACTAGGTGCCAATTTTTTTGAGACTGATTTTTCCGAGTTTTCAAATTGCAGTAATAAAGTTGATTATATCTAAATATACCGATAGTTTATTATTTTTATTCATAGCCTAAGAGTTCCTTCACACATACCAGAAGGTATTAAGCACATAACCTAAGGTACTTCGATTTTCTTGTTGATAAACCTTAAGGTGACGGTACTGGGGAACTCTCCCCTATATAATTGTTTAGTTTCAATACCATAGTAACCACGTTGTTTATAAAACAAATGACACTTTTGACAATTATAAGAAAAAAATATACCAACATATTAACCAAGCCGTCTCATGCACTGTACATCGGTACAGTACAGGACAGTTCTGAGGTGTATTTCCACTCCAACGCAGCCTTGAGTTTCTTTCGGAGTTTCTTCTCAAGGTAGTCATTGGCGAAACGATCACCTTAAGTTCTTTGGTGTGCCTTCAAATTGATTAGAGGTTGCGTGTCATTAATGAAAATAATGTAAAGAGCTCTCTCAAATTTCTTATGCTTCTCTCATGGATAGTTTCACGTTGCCTATTCCCGCGTCGGAAAAACTTTAGATTATGACCGGTGGTCGTGAGTGTGGTTGTAGAAAGACGCGGATTTTGGCGCTTTACTGTTTAAATAAACAGTAAAACCTCGGTGTGCCTTAAAGTGCAAATGCAACTGCGACGTACACGCACGTACTCTAGCCTTGCGTTTCGGTAGTCGACTGAATTTGCTAGAGCATCATTTACGCGCGCGCATCCCTTACCCCGCGCGTCCCATAACACCCTAACGTCCTTTAGGGCGTTTACCACAATCGCGTAACGGGCGGCGTCTACATGCTATAAGATTTATTTACTTATAAGCCAAGTAATCAAACAAAAAATATCGTGCACCATAGGGCATTACAATAAAAATATAATCACATTCACCCGCCCAGTTCAATTGTGCAGATCTTTCCCGGCCAATCAACGCGCGTTATTTCGAAAAAAAAAAAACACATAAGTTATTACTAAAGTTTTTCAATGCTATTTTATTTCTATTAAACTACGATAGGCCAACAACTTTTGACTGAATGAAATCTGTCGGGGCATTTATTGACAAAAAAAAATCAATTAAACTTTGTTATAGATAAATAGGGAAGAACAAGGTCTGCCGGGAAAGCTAATTGATTATAAATATTACAGCAAATCCTAAAAATACGGGTCCCTATAAATTTTATGAGTACTTAAATCAGTACCTATTGCGATTTCATAAAAATATGTATATTGTAAAATAAAAATATTTAATTATCCTAAAAGTATTCAGTTCAAAGGATTAACTCTCATAAAGTCAATACAAAGTCACTTGCATGAGAACAACTTAACACAAAAAACTGTTTATTGTTATACCGTCGAGGGCGGTCAGTGGCCAACAAGTGATAAAATAATAACAAGCAGTCATACAAGGACACCTGCACTAATGTGCTACGCCGCTTAAAGCTATCCAGAGATGGGCAATATGTAATCTGATTAATGATGAACGATTACAAAATGTAGTCGTAATTTTAATTTTCTTGCTCTGTAATCATGATTAAATCTATTAAAAACATTAAGAAATGATAAATGAGTATACAATCTGGGATTTTGCAGTATTTAAAACATAAATGAGCAAAATGCAGTCATATTAATGGTAAAAAACGTAAAATGTAATCGTTAATCATTTTTATTAATCTGATTACATTTTGCCCATCTATGAGGCCCCACTCAATGCACCGGAGACGTTAAACTACCTATTGGAAACAGTAAGTGCTGTTTCACATCTATAGTCTCCTATACAATACAACACCTAAAGATAGTTTGCATCCCCCTCACACAGGCATATTGGACTGAGGCAGGGGCTTATTCAGCAGATACGAAGAGGGCTGGGTAAGATCCTGTTTACCAAAAGCCAACATATAAATAAGAGCTCGGCGCTGTACGCGATTAATTGTATCGAGACCAGCAAATAGAGTAGGAGCCTCCATATCGGTTCTACTTAAGTTAGTATAAGTACTGCCTCGAATCGGCCATTATAATCTATTAACCAATAAATTGTGTTTTTTTTTTAATAGAAGTCTCGCTCCCTAGATTTGACTAGATATCTTAAAAATTCCATTGAACATTAAAAATGCTATTAAAACTAAATTGCTAAAAAGGGGATATAATTCCATCAATGACTGTTTAAATGATAAAAGTGCATGATCTTTATGTATGAAAATTTTCTCACGGGGCCTTCATACCTTTTATTATAATAGGTACCTGTTATTGTACCTTATTATGGTGCGCAGAGCGACTATCAGAGTGTCTTACCGGTTCTTCTCGGTAGATTCTGCTTTACGAACCGGTGGTAGATTAATTTTACTATTTTTTGACGATTCAAAAGTGCTTGGACGTAGGTTTATTTGAATAAAGTTATATATCTTTTCACTATAGCAAATCCTCGATTCTGTTAACTTGCCTTTGCAAATACTTAGGCTATACTGAAGTTCCTATTCTGAATTCCGTTTTTTTTGTTGTTGTAAAAACCACCCTATTTATTAACCAAAGTCTAAGGAAAGAATTATAGAGACTCGTTTCGGCCTGTCACATTTGATCCCGTTGTAAGTTTTTGATATACCTAGAGCCCTTCCATCCTACTAACTCAAACAGCTGAAAGTACAAGAACTGATCCTGAAAGTAGACTGGTCGAAGCGAATTACTATAATGGTCTTTGCACTTGTGTACTGTGGTTATGACGTAGTTCGGATAATCATCCTACCACCATAAAAAGGTATACAGACTGTCCAAAAGATTTATTCTAAAGCACTCCTACGGGGTGCCAGACACGGAATATAAATGTTTATTCCTTTTTTTTACTAGCGGGAAAAGTCCACGACTTCACGTAGACTAGGTATCCTCAAAAGCGTGCGTCAGTTTTCGCACCCGATCAACTGTATCTATTATATAAGGCCCAGGTCAGGTCTTGCATTGAATACTGTTCGCATCTCTGAGACGGTTCTGCCCAGTACTTACTCCGCGCTCTGAATAGATTGCACCATACTGTCAACATTGTGAACGATCCAGACGTTTCTGAGCATCTTGAACCGCTCCAGTTGTGTAGAGATGTTGCCTCGTTGAGCGTTTTCTACCGTCTGTATCATGGCGAGTGCTCTGAAGTGCTACTTAACTTGTTCTACCCACTCCCTTCATAGCAGAATCACGCGCTGGTTTATGGAGTCACAGCTTTTCAGTATCTAACATCCCGGCTAGGACTAAGAAGTTCTCTAATTCTTACTTTTGCCGAGTTGTTGGGCTGTGGAATGGTCTTCCGGCGAACGTGTTTCTCTTTGTCTTATGATATTGAGTCCTTAAAGCATAATTATGCGAGCTGACATGATCGTAGCGGCTATCGATGGTTTTTTGCTGTTGCCATCCGGCGTGGTGAGGTCACTGTGCAGTGTCAGGATAAAAAAAGAAATTTTGCATAGGACATCAGGGTTGCCGTGATACCGTGATGAGTCATCGGGATATCCCTCTATTTCCTGCAATCCGGGCCTGGGGATACGTATTGTTCCTATGACCCGGTGAACGAACGGCCTGGTACAGGTGCCATCTGGCAGGGATGGGTGAAAATGCCTCATATCTCAAGTTATTTATATTAGGCAAAGCGCGGACCGTCTCCGCCTCATCCAGGCAGTAGACTCCCTCGACTCTATTGTCCGATAAAGTGCTCGTCCCACCTTATGCTAGCGGAGAACCCTGAGCTAAAATTAGCCATATTTAAGGATGTCTCCCGGTAGCGATGATATGGAAAGTAAGACGTGATTGGAGATAATCTGCAGGACTTCAGAAAAATAACGACGTTGTTCAGAGAGACACAATAACTGTGTATGTGATTTTTTTCCTTTTATTCTCTGGTTATCTTGTAGCGTGTACTCTGCCGGCCCACTCTCGCGGACGCCGCAATGTTTGTATGGATCGCTTGCGCACCGGCCACGGTTGACGGTAGGAGGGAGAATTCGTGTGATGTCTCTCGTTCGACCGCGCGCCTGGTAAACGTAGCTCGATTATAATTGCTATTTTTATGTAATTTGATAGTTTTAAGTCTCAGTGCAATAAACGTATTTGTGATTGTCTTATGGTGTTTGGATGCCTTTTAACGTTATAATATATATATAAGTATGTATGTGGATTATGTTATAAAGCCTCTTGATTATTTGTATATTTTTTGTAAATTTAAAGTTATAATCTGGTATTAATATAAAACTGTGAAAAAAACGAATGACGTTCAGTGATAAATAACTTTGAAGGTGGTTGCAAAAATGATGTATCATAAAGAGTATAAAGTGTTTGGCTTCCGTATTTAAAATTAAAATAAAATAGTTTTGAACAAAAGTATCTCTTTCCTCGATCTCACATGTATCTGTATGCATGTGTGTGTATGTATGTATGTATGTATGTGTGTGATGTGTGTGTATGTGTACATGTGTATGATCAGTGGCGTTCATCTAATACATGCATAAAAGCAATGCATACCTTATAAATAATAGCTTTAGTTAAATTACTAATGTTAAATACAAAAAAGTAAAACTGTGCTTAAGACTCTGTTCCGGGCATTATCCAACAGCAAATTTTGCATATGTCATGAAGAAAGTCGAATCACTCAATGGTTACACGTGAGGAAAGATTGAAGATGTGCATCACTTGCTGATGTAGTGTGCCCGGAACGAGACTCAAAGAGAGTCGCTGATGAGCAAGATGAAAATTAACAGACAAACTATTGGAGCATGGCACCGCATTTTGGCGAATCCTTTGTCCAGTGAGGCCAGAATGCAGTGCCAAATGGTGACGCTTGCTCATCCGCGACACACCCTCGGATGTAAGGACGTAGGTTAGGGCACAATGGGGCTGATATATTCGCTTGAATAAAAGCCCCTAAATAAAAAAAAAATAAAAATAAATGCAAAAGAAGAAATTTTAATATCATTATAATATATTTTCACGCTACCTATTGTTCCAATAAGACAAGTATAACAGTTGCTAATACAAAATTATTATTATGACTGCACCGTCGCTTACGAAAAGTAGAGTAAATTTTCTAGAGCCGCGCGCCATCCATGTAGGCGTTTTGGAAACGCCTATGACTCTCGGATTTCTTCGCAATAAAAAGCAGTGCTTTTTGTAAGCAAAGGACTTTAAAACTGTTGTTTGTCTTTTCGGAAATTCCCTTTAATCGGAAGCAGGGGCGAGCAAACCTATCACATCTTCTACAATACTGTGTGGAAATGCGTTATGTTCACCGTCTGCCGCTGATGAAGTAAGTAAAGGTAACCTTGGTATTAATCTTTACAGAAATAAATAAATTAAAATATTGTTACACCTATCCCCCGATTTACACGGTAGATACGTTCCTGAGAAAAACGTGTAAATCGAAAATTAAAAATTTTCAAGTCAAAACCGTGTAAATCGAAAAGCTTGCAGAAAATGCATAATTTTGCTATTTAACAGTTGTGATTTTTTTTAATATTTTTAGGTGTACACAGAAATAAAAATAAAATGCATTGACAGGTTAAAATATGTAATATATTACGGAAACACTGTTTTTTTTATTTAATTACAATACATTAAACAGAAGAACAAAAAATAAAACCAAAGGTGTTTTATTATCCTGAAGGATAATAAAAAAAAAATGAAAAAAAATGAAATGAATGATGAATCATGTGCAGCAAGTCAGCACATAAGCTCGGGATTCCCCGTGAGATGTGTACACAGCGCACGTGTTCAAACACAGTAGCATTTAGTAGAGTGTGATAAAAACAAAAAAAAACTTATTTGGAAAACCGTGTAAAAGCGAAAACGTGTAAAACAAGTACCGTGTAAATCGGCGGATAGGTGTATTTTTAAATTCTTTTTTTTATTTAGTGCACGAACTACCTTCACCACGGTACAGCCTCAGAGAGCTGGTAGAGAATATTATTTAGCGTTAAGGCCTCCACTTATACCTGTTTGTGTGCGAAAAGAATTCATTATTTAATAGCATAACGTTTTTTAAACATTAGGGTAGAAGCAAAAATTCTTGCACTCTCTTGTTAAAATCTTCAGGGTACTGGATGTGAATATTGTGTTTTCCCTCTGGGTACACGTGTAATCTGAAAAATAACAAAAACAGGATATAATGCCGTGTATGGCTGTTTATCACTACATATTATAAAAGAATGTCCCCCGTGGTGTCTGTCTGTCTCTATGCGATAAATACTAAATAGATTATCATGCAGTTTTCACTCATGAGCAGAGTGATTTATAGAAAAGGTAGATGTATTATTTGTTGTTTTGTATAAATCGGTTGAAATATGACGATAATTGTCGGAAGTGTCACAACAAACCAGGCGCCTGGGGGCTTTCATTAGAAACGCTGCGTTTATGGGAAAGCTAGACGAATAATGCTAATCCCTATCAACTTAAATATGTTAATTATATTAAGTATATTAACCACATTATGATAATCCTTAACACGATATTATTTAAATGAATATCTTAAAAGTTATCGCAAAGTAAAAACAAGTCATCCAGCGCTGACTGTCAGCCGACGCTCAATGGAATTGATTGCGCGGATGCCGCAGAGTAATACAATGTTAGAGAGTTCAATATAATATTAGGTCCTTACATATGAAATTGGCGTTTTGTATGGGAGGAACAAAAAGTCGAATATTTTTTAATATAATATATTTAATTAATCAAAGTATGAACCATAATTTTCTATGCACTTTTGCCATCTCATAGGTAGTTCATTGATCCCTTTACTAAAAAAACCAGTCCGACGGGAATCAATAAAATCTTTGAAGGCGATTTGGACTGCCCCATCGGAGTTGAATTTTTTCCCTTGCAAGAAGTTATCCAAATTTCGAAAAAAATGGTAATCTGTTGGAGCAAGGTCCGGGGAGTACGGAGGATGTCTTAGACTTTCCAATTGAAGCTCTTCTAATTTAGTAGCCGTCTGTTGCGCAGTGTGTGGTCTAGCGTTGTCGTGAAGCAGCAGTGGCGTGGAGCGATTGACCAGCCTAGGTTGTTTAGCCGCTAGCTTTTCCATCATGGTTTGCAATTGCTGACAACAGACATCAGCCGTAATAGTCTGGCCAGATTTGAGAAAACTGTAATGAACAATGCCGGCACTAGTCCACCAAACGCTTACAAGTAACTTTTTGGGGTTAATTTTCGCTTGGGGCAGGATTTGGCTGGCTGGCCAGGATCCAACCATTGCGCTGAGCGCTTCCGATTCTCGTAAAGAACCCATTTTTCATCACAGGTAATGATTCGGTTTAAAATACCTTCATTATTGTGCCGGTTTAGTAATGTAACGCAGCAGTCGACGCGCGTTTGCCGGTTTGCTTCAGTCAATTCGTGAGGTATCCACCTTTCAAGCTTTTTAATCTTCCCAATTTGCTTCAAGTGAATTAAAACAGTTTTATCACTAACATCGCAGCCTGCAGCTAACTCGGACGTGGTTTGCGATGGATCCGCTTCCACAATAGCCTTCAACTCTTCATTATCAACTTGAGTCTCAGGCTGTCCACGGGGCTTGTTCTGCAGGTCGAAATTTCCAGAACGAAAACGTTGGAACCAAAAACGAACTGTGTTTTCTTTTGCAACACGACCGCCATACACATCGTTCACCCTTCGAATGAGTGACTAAAATGAGTGACGCAAACAGAAAAAAACAGAAGAAAAAAACAAATGAATGACGATCATCGAAGCACAAATACAGGAGTCTATAGCTGTACAAATTTGAATTTGGAATTCCTTACCAAAGATGAGAAATTTGTGATTAAAGTGGCCAGTACGAAAAACGCCAATTTCATATGTAAGGACCTAATATATAAGTATTACAATAAATACATAGAATACTTTTAAAGTAATGTACCAAATATTAAGAGCACAATGATTAAATATGATTGATGGCAAAGGTTTTTTTTTATGAAATTATATCAACGTCAACGAATAGTTTCAAAGTTAGACTGGATAGATGGCTCTCATCTCAGTCAATTTTTTTGAGTTGAACATACCAGCTAAGACATGATGATGATGATGTCTTAGCTGGATTCGGTCACGGCGACTGTTTTAACAGCGATTACGAAAATCGAGGTTCAGTTTTCGGAAACAGTCAATTGCGCAGGAGATATTTAAGAGCATAACTGGACGCGCTGCCAGAAAAGCACTATCTCGTCTGAGCTCCCCCAGGCCCGATGGAATGGAGAACCAGTTCGATCGGGAAGGAGCGGGATGCAGGTTTGGTCGAGCTTTCCTTCTCTGAACACCTGGTTGAATTGCGGTGTTAAGGAGATACCTTAGTCGCCTTTTACGACACCTCGGCAAGAAGAGGGGGTGCTATTCTATTCTGTCGGCAGCCACCACGGCTAAGCTAAGACATAGGCTTATCAGCTAATAGCTACTCGCCTATTATTTGGAAATAATAATAATATATTAAAATAGTTACCAAATACCATATATGAGTTAGTAATGAACGTAGTTACATAGCGGCTGTGATGGGCTATTGGCTAATGGAACGGCTTACATGCGCTGCAGCGCGGGTAGTCCAAGGTTCGAATCCTCTGCAAATAATAATCTGGAAAAATCTAAGGGTTATTATAGTAGATATTATAGTACAGAAAAGAAAAAAAAAACATCAAAGATTTCTAATGTGATGTCGTAATAATCATATTTTTGTGCGCTTTAATCGCAAACGCTGGCTAAACCTTACCAGATAGATCAAATTAACTTACTACGGAATTGTATATCTAAATAAATAAAATAATAAATTGTAATGTCTAAGCAAAAGTGCATATTGAAAGTTGTATCTATAAATCTCAGCCTTAACCTAGCTAGTGTAACAAGGGATAAGTTAGATGTAGCTTAATTTCAGCTTTAAATTATATTTGCATTAAGTATCTAACTATAACAAAATAAAGCATTTTTATGCTTCTATGGGATGCACGCCACTGCTTGCCGCATAGCATACGCTACGCTCGTGCCTTTGCCGAGATAAGTCTTTTTTGCTGCTTTATATATACATAATATGTGATTGTGGCAATAAAATGATGACTATTAAATTTGTGTAATATTCGCGGAATCACAGGTATTTGTTACTATAATGGTATTATTAACCACTTAGTCACGCCAAAAGGCGCAACCCCAGAGCAATAAAATTAAAAAAAGAGGTGTGTGTGCGATTCACACACTATAGAAGTGAAACTTCAGTAAATCGACAAAAGAATAAGATGATTATAAATAACAAGGGTAGAATAATTACAAAGTTTATTTGCTTAATAATGAAAGTATTTTGATTAATTTTAAAAGATATTTTATATAAAATATGTTACATAATTTATTGGTTTATTACCATTTATATTTGAACATCTATCTTGATTGTTCAATAATTGTTTTTTACGCCCACGAAACTCGCAACTATCTCTTATAATCAAAACAAAAAAACCAAGTATTAGTTTTTTCTGTTTTAAAGTCACATTAAAAAATCTTCTACTCTTCTGTTAAAATCTTCCGCGTATCTTATGTGAATATTATGTTTCCCCTTCGGATACAAATATATTCTGAAAGTAATTAAAACAACATAAAAATACATATATGAGATTATATCTAGTAATCTATTTAAGAATTAGAAATAGTTATTATTATAAAGATATTATTATATAATTTAGTTTTTACATGAAAACGTAGTAAATAGGCCGGATTTTTTTAATTTTTTAGTATATATTTGTTACGATGTAACAGTATGCATCGGCTGCCTGGGGGGACGGCGCGGGCGCGCGGCCCCTCAGTTACAAAAAATCTTCACGACGGACGTACGCTCGCACGCGTCTTCCATAATCAGTTATAAAGAATATACAATTAGTTCACATATCGAAGATTTTTATTAGCCAGGACGCTTCTTTACACATAAGAAGGCCTGGTAATCAGCCAGTGGTCCTTAGAGCAAAAAAGAAGATCGTCGTCTTTTTGCTACGCATTTCGTCGTGATTTTGAAATCGCCTCAGACATCATTACAAGAAAAAAGTTCAGAACATCAAACCGGAACCCTTTTGTACTGAGTGAGTTCGTTCCATATCCTTACTATTTCCTCATCATTTTCCAGGATTTTAAAATAGTGCTATACGGATCGGGCATGTCGATCTCTTCATAAATAGCATATTCAGAATCATTAGTGCGCAACAAAGAACAATGTGCAGCCATCAACAAGCATATTGTACGCTTATAGCTACCACCTTTTTTAGCTAGTCTCATCTACTTGCTTTTATTACGTTAATTTTGTTCAAATTTGTGCATTTTGTAATTTAAACTGGCTTTTATAAATAGTGGGTACGCATATAATATTTTTTTTAAATTTTAAGTACGAATACAGTACTGAATCTAGTGATTTTTTTTGTTTGTTCATATATATATTTTTTTACATTCCTTTCTTACTTCGTCGTAATGTCTGATGCAAGGATAAAGGAACTTGTAGGAAAACGTGGAAGCTTTAAGGCTAAACTTACGCTTTTTTCAAGCTTTCTCAAGCTTTTGCCTAGCAGTGAATTAAACAGCTTACAAACAGCAGAATTAAAGTGTCGTCTTCTTATTATAGAACCGCTATATCGCGAATTAGATGCCGTGCAAGGGGAGTTGGAGCAGTTTTCGGAGAACTCGGACGCCAGATACGAAGAGCGCGCCAACTTCGAGGATCAGTACTTCGCGCAGCTGGCTCGCGCGCACGCCCTGCTCGAGTCGGAGTCTGCGCCTGCCGCCCAAGCTGATACTTCCCTCTCAGACGGCTCTGGCTGCAAGCATGACTTCGTCCGCCTTCCCAAGATAGACTTGCCTCACTTCGACGGAGACTATCAGCACTGGCTTGAATTCCGAAATACGTATCTTTCCCTAATACATAATAACAATAGCATACAGGACATAAATAAATTTCACTACCTACGCGCTGCTTTAACTGGCAGTGCGTCTTTGGTCATTAAAAGTTTGGATTTCAAAGCAAACAATTATACAATAGCTTGGGGTTTATTAATTGATCGATACAATAACGAAAGACTTTTAATTAACAATCATGTACAATCCTTATTTAGTTTTGAGCAGATTCAAAAGGAGTCATGCAGTAGTTTGCGTTACATGATTGATGTTATTAATAAAAATTTACGGGCTCTTCAGACACTCGGTCAGTCTACACAACACTGGGACACATTAATAATTTTTATGATGTCAAGCAAATTAGATATATTAACCAATCGTCAATGGGAAGAATATAAAAATAATTTACAATATTATCCACAACTTACAGAGT
This sequence comes from Automeris io, assembly GCA_036320925.1. NCBI lineage: Eukaryota > Metazoa > Arthropoda > Insecta > Lepidoptera > Saturniidae > Automeris > Automeris io. Next base: position 4,818,489 of record JAUDJH010000027.1, read on the forward strand.
TTTTGAAATTTTTATCCAACAGAGCAGACTTATTAGAAACACTAAATGACAGGAAGTATATGACGCCTGCAATACCTTCTCACAACCAAACTTTTAACAATTTCTTAACTAAAACTAAACAAATTAATTCCAAAAATACAACAAATACTAATACTAAGCAACTAACATGTCCTATGTGTACTCAAGATCACTTCCTTTTTAGTTGTCAATTATTTAGAAACCTTGATGTTGAGGCCCGCATAAAAAAGGTCTCAGACAGCAGTATTTGTATGAACTGTCTTCGTCCAGGGCATTCAAGCAAACGTTGCAATCTTGGTCACTGTAAATATTGCAAAATCAAACATAATACCCTCTTACATAGGGAACAAAATGAGCAATCTGACCAAAGCATTGCACTAACATCATCCTCCATTATCAATTCTTCACCAAATATTAATAATGGTCAAATTTTGCTATCCACAGCATTGGCAAGGGTGTCAGACATCAACGGAGGACTGCACATAGTTAGACTGCTTTTGGACAATGGCAGCACCTCCAACTTTGTCACCGAAGACCTCTGTAGCAAGCTCGGCTTGGTAAAGCGTTTAGCTAACTCCACTGTCTCAGGTATTAATGACCAATTCACAAAAGCTTCAGAAAGTTGCAACATTACTTTACAATCTTGTTTTGGTGGCTATCGGGCGAACGTTGATTGTTTCGTCTTACCGAAGATCACCACATCATTGCCTGGCTCTTATGTGGATAGACGTAATATCTCTATCCCACCAGGTCTTCAGCTGGCAGATCCAACCTTCAACATACCTTCAGCAATCGATATCCTTGTTGGCGCTGAAGTCTTCTGGGAGGTCTTAGGATCTGATTCCATTAACTTGGGCAGTGGCAAACCCAAACTACAATTTTCCAAATTGGGTTGGCTTATTTCAGGGTGCTTGTACAAATCATCGGTCCGTACGCCCTCAGTATGTCATTTTCTTTCCCGTAAAGAATCTGAACAGCTTACGCGCTTCTGGGAACTCGATTCCGTGCCGTCCAGTAACTGTTTTTCTTCTGAAGAAGAAGCCTGTAAAACAGTCTTTTACCAAACGACACGTCGTGATGATACAGGCCGCTTTGTAGTCACCACACCATTGAAGGACTGGCCTGACAGTCTTGGTGACTCATATGCCATGGCTAAACGTCGATTTCTCTCTTTAGACCGCAGATTCGAACTTGATTCTGCATCTTGCTTCCCGAGGCGTGAAGGCTGATTGCATCAGCGAATTTACCTTTTGGTGGTTCGGTCCAGAGTTTCTTAGTCACAAAAATATAAATTTCCCATCATTTTCGAATACACAACAAACATTGCATACACATACGTCTTTGAACACAATTGTTCATAATACACAATAAAAACAACTAAATAATAATTCAATTTCACATTTAATTAACAAAATATCAATATTTACAAGATTAATCAGGATCGTCACATATATACAAAGATTTATTTACAATTGCAGAGTTAAAAGTAACAAAAAAAAACTTCCTTCTTAACTTATTCAGAATTACAATCTTCTCAGAACTTAATTTTACTAATTGCTCAGCAGGAAATGTTCCCTGAGGAATTAATCAGCCTCAAAAAGTTCAGCCTGTACATATTATAATAGGCAACTTTCCTGCTGACAGAACGTATCTCAAGTTTCCATTTTTGAATACCGTCCTTGATTATACCGGGCCAGTGCTGTGATAGCCGACCGTAAAAGTAGAGGTTGTACACTGTAAAAGTCTTATATCTGTCTCTGTGTGCTTTGCAGTTAGAGCCGTGCATCCGGAGCTGGTATCTGACCTCACGAAAGAGGCGTTCCTCGCAGCTTTCAGCCGTTTCATCTCTCGTCGCGGTAAACCTCAGCGCGTATACTCCGACAACGGCACAACTTTCGTGGGAGCTTTTAATGAACTATCACGGTTCCTACAGGTTACCTCCACCGAAATTGCATCGGATATTGTTAACGAGAGCATTAATTTTAAATTTATAAACATTTATTGCGTAGGATTCTTAGCCTTACACATTGAACCTATGAAGAGCTTTCGACTTGTCTTATTCAGATAGAGGCTATTTTAAATTCCAGACCCTTAACTCCTCTATCAAACGACCTTTCAAGCCTTACTTGCCTTTTACCTTCACACTTCCTTATTGGACGAGAACTCACTTCAGTTCCTCGCACGCAAATCACTGACGTCAACCTTCAGCGGCTGCAACGTCATAATCGCATCGAGAGCCTACGACAGCACTTTTGGCAACGCTTCTCAAAAGAATATATTTCTCTTCTTCAGCAGAAAACCAAATGGCAGACGGTTGGACAAGACCTAAAGATATGTGCAATGGTCAGTGTAAGAGATGCCAGCCGTCCACCTCTTTTAAGGCTTCTGGGCAGAGTGGTTGCTGTCAGGCCCGGATCAGACGGCTACAACAGAGTCGCTGACATACGCACGAGGAAGGGCATCATCACTCGGGCGTTCAACAACGTGTGCCCACTTCCCACATCACAGAGCATCTTGAAGCTTCTCCGCTCCGCTTCATTCTTCAACGCGGGGAGCCTGTTACGATGTAACAGTATGCATCGGCTGCCTGGGGGGACGGCGCGGGCGCGCGGCCCCTCAGTTACAAAAAATCTTCACGACGGACGTACGCTCGCACGCGTCTTCCATAATCAGTTATAAAGAATATACAATTAGTTCACATATCGAAGATTTTTATTAGCCAGGACGCTTCTTTACACATAAGAAGGCCTGGTAATCAGCCATATTACTAGCGAATTACTCATATCTCACAATATTGTGTAAGTTAGCAAGATATCTGTGGTCGCAGTAGACTGAACGAGTAGAAACTTGTGTATAATGATACCGAGCATCGTGTGTGCAATTGAACTTGGCCTTTTACTGACTTGTCTCAGATCTCAACCAATGACAAGAAATGAGAGAAACAAACGCGTATAGCATGTAGACGTAACCCGATACGCAGTTGTCGCCCTAAGGGTCGTTAGGGTGTTACGAGACGTGCGGGGTAAGAGGATGCGCGCGCGCACGGGACGCTTGGAAGTTAGTCGACTACCGAGACCCAAGGCGGGAGTACGTGCGTGTACGTCGCAGTTCGGTGTGCCTTAAAGTGCAAATAAACTGTAAAACGCCAAATTCGTGTCTTCCTATAACCACACCCACGACCACCGGTCATACGCGGCTATATCCGGAATGTTGAAAAAGAAATTGCTACTTCATTGAAAAGTAGTTCTAAAAATTTATATAAGTAGTTTGTATGAATACGCAAATTTAAATGAATGAATCCTAAATAGAATCGATACAATTTCTCATTTTATTCTAGATAAATAGCTAGGAAAACAGCATTTCAACCTGCGTTCAACGTTTAAATGCACTTTATTCAGAATTTGAAACTAAGTTGGAAGATGTTTTGTTAATGGTGATACCACAATGGAAACTCAACTCATATGGTGATGGACCAAACATTGAAGAAATATATATTACAGTACTCACAGGCGGAATAAGCAGGAACTCATTGAAATAAGCACTAACGAAGACCTTAAGATAAAATTTAGAAACGGATATCAGATATTCTGGTTTTAATAAGATATCATTATACAGGGTGATTTTAAAGAGGAGAGAGATATTTCAGAATACAATAATTTGTACCTTCTTATAACTAATAAAAATGTAAATTACAATATTCCCTAACAAATCATAAAGAAACATTGACGAACAAATGAGAATTGATCCGTAAAAAGTTTGGACACCGCAGCGCGTGTGGTGCACGATTGAATGGCATGTACGAGTAAATTCCTTTTACGTTATTTTAGGTAAACAGGTAATTGATTCGTTACCCTTTAGTACTCTATCCTGGTTTAGGAGATACAAAATACCTACTTAATAATTCATTGTTATATGTTCTATCATGTGTGTAATTGCCCCTTAATATGGTGATTATAAATTACTTTGTTTTAATGGAAATATTAAGATATCACTATTTCTATATAATTGGAATTAGAATCGAATGCTGAATATCCTCCTTGAATATCTCCCTCGTTTATAAAATCAGCCTGTATATTAGTGGCGTACCGACTCGCGGTTATATGTCGTACCCGACGCGATTAGTGGCGCAGCTAATCGCCGTTCTCACAACACTATTACCCATGATATTTCTATTAGATGCTTTCCGGGTTTCCTAACGATGTTTTCTTTCAACAGTGAGCATGTGGTGTAGGCACCACAGGTAATCTGTATGTAAACTGTAAAAACCCAGAGTACGTACCGGGATTCGAATCAACGACTATACACTTTGCCGCGAATGGAAATCGGTCCATTATCCGCTATGCCACCACAGCCATAAATGTATCTCTGCTCACCCCGCAAGAGATACAGCATGATGACACATTATTATTATTTAATAAGATATATAACTGTTACTCAAAGTTTGCTAAAGTTTTCAATTGCTATTCCATTTTCATACCTAGGTTAAGGAGGTTTCAGTGCGGTTACCAGTTTTCATACAAAAAAATAAAGAAACAAACTGAATATAACTAAGCAAGAAAATATGAGAAGCCTAAATTTATGTCACATATTGAGAATGTATTATCAAAGTCTCAGGTTCATTTTTACCACTAAAAGGCTATTAAATACATAAATAATAGATATATGATAATTCTTAATTTGGCTTTGGCAATTTGAATATCATTATTTAATGTATAAAACGTAATGTGTATTTTTTATTGTTTTTCCACTCTACACTTGATTATAGTTAGAAATCTGTCAAAAAACGCATTTAAAGGTGATGAATTTGCAAAATACATTATTAACTTATTAGAAGATCTACGAGATAAACAAAGTTTGGGGACCTATGATCTAATAGATTACAAATACATATAATTACACATCGATTTCTCCTCTCAATCGGATAAATGTGTTACGAATTTACATAGTTATATACCTAAATTGTATATATCTGCCATTCTTATTTTATGTGGTAGATCAATAAAAAAATAGTCCAAATAACACTTTGAGGGCGATCATTCATAGCTTCCGGACCGAAAATGTGAAAATACGTTCTGAAGTAGCCACGGAATTATTTTTTGTGGACTACGCACTACATCCGTCATCCGTTAATCTCTAATTCGGATCCGAATATTGTCAGACAGAAGTAGTTATAATATTATGTTATGAATACACATGTACTGCGTCCGAATCTAGTCCAAACTGTGTTTTTTTTAATTATAGACAGGCTTGCGCTTGACCACAATTTCAATTAATGGAAAGTCATGATGAGGCCAAGGATGGAGCGCGCTCACTCAAAAAATACCTATTCACTCACCGTTTAAAGATTCTCATGTTGTAAGATGCTAGTACAATAGACGTAAATTTACTGTTGTGTCCACATAACGCTTTGTGGTGATATTAATGAGGTTCTACATTCATTTTTTTTTTGTATTTGTATTAACGGCAGTGTACAACATTTGCTGATGAAGTGTGTCCGATCTCAGTCTGCAAGAGATTCTGTGATGGGAGCCTTCAGCCTGAACAAATTTGATGTAGGCATGTTCTGCGGAGTTTAAGCAAGACCTTACTCAGTCTAAGCAAAGGAGCTGTTCAGGCTGATGGCTCCCCGCCAGAAATAAATGCTAGTAGTGCATGTTTAGGATACGATGGGCTGGCATGTGCCGAGGCACAAAAGTCCCTTAAAATTATAGAAAAAAAAATATGGCAGTGCGAAATCCATATCCGAATTCGATCCGAGATATCCACGTTCGTATTTTGATAGATTTAGTTCAGACGCAGTGCGTAAGTGCACGTGGAGAGGAATGGCGGCCTTTTGCGAGGCCGTCATGAGTGTGAAAGAAGCGGCGAAGAGGGAGAGGCACATCGCCAATCCCCGCAACCCTCGGCGCCGCCGCAGAACAAGGCGGCTCGGGAGAAGGGAGCAGTTCGCGCAGGACTCCCAGCGCGACGAGCTCCCCTCCTGAAACAGGCTGGGCGGGCGACGTTGAGGGCGTCCCCGTCCAGTGCAGAGAGGAAGGGTCGGCGTGTGTGTGCCCACACGCCGGTCCCACAGAGAGGAGTCGAGGGGTTTAAATCCCCCTCCACGAGAGGAGGCCTTCCCAAAGGCCAACGCTCGCCGAGCCGTCGGAAGTATTCGGATTCCCAGGCTCGGCGAAGGCGAAGAGAGGGCAGTGCTGGCACCCCGGTGGTTTTAGTCGGGGCAGGTCCGACACACCGGGGGGAGTGGTCCTCACCACTTCCCCTGACGGTCCATAGGGATTTCCTTCGGGTTAACAAAAAAAAAAAAAAAAAAGTGCGCAAGTTCTCTTACTTACCGTGAATTTTCAATATGGGTGCGTAGATGTGAAATATGTGTTGCATCAATCATTTGATCCTTTTCTCCATACAATATAAAGGTTGGACACTTGATATCTTTCAAAATATCAGCACAAAGGTTGCCTCTGTTTTTAACAGCCTCATGGATCATGCTATCGATCATTTCAGAACAGTATTTAGTGAACAATTCTTCTCCGTATATTGCGATCAAAGGTTCACTCAATTTCTTCGACCATGATTTAATATCTTTTAATTCTGAAAATATTTATCTTTTTATTGGTCACATTGGGCACGACATACAAGGGCAAAGACATTACAGCCTCTAATGTACCTCTGCTCACCCCGAAAGGGGTATAGTTTTTTTTACACTGGCTCGACATAGTGACTACAGAGTACCTGATGGTAAGTACAGTGTAGTCCAAAAACAAAAGCGACTATCAAAGGATGAAGATCCATTGATAGTCTCCGTCGTCATGTCGGCCCACATATACCACGACTGAAGGTCTCTAGGTATATGAGTTACAGGATATACACAAGCTGATCCCGAAACGCGACAGGCCACTACGAAAATTCGCGTCGCCTGTCATGGACTTCGGTCCCTTATCCACTAGCCCAACACAGCCTAAAGAAAACCATTTAATAATAATAAAAAATCCATTTACCCTTATATTTTTCCAGTTCGTGTGGTAGTCTGAACGCGGCGCTACCCCAAATGACTAATTTTTCCATAGCATTGGGGTAATTCGCTGCATGTATCATGCCGCTTATACTTCCATCGCTCCAACCGACTGGAGTATTTTGGAATATTCAGCGCCTGCGGATTTTAGAAGAGCAATGTTACTAAACCAAAACTTTCGCTTGCGGCTTCGTCCACGTTAATAATAATGCAACGATGTTTATTTATCATAATTGCAATATTATTACATTTTAAAATAAATACATATAAAAAGATAACATGTACATTTTAAGATATAAAAACATGTAGACTCACAGCGGCGAAGCCTAAGACTCAAGCCACCGGTAGTTAGGAGCTCAGAGGGAGGAACCTCCTAACAATGCGTGCCGTATCGAATAGAACTGCCTTCTGTATCCGGCCCTTGATCCAACAACCAAGCGAGAGTCTCTTAAGGTGGAAATCGGGGCTCTTTGCGGTCAGCCCATTAGTCGATACGACTATCGGGACGATAATCGTAGAATCCACATCCCACATTCTGGTAATCTCGTGTGCGAGGTCTAAATATTTTGATGATTTTTCTTTCTCAGCTTTTACGAGATTCTCATAATGTGGTATGGTGACATCAACGAGTATTGACCGGCGCGCCGACCGATCTACTACCACAATGTCAGGTGTATTAGCAAAAATAGTCCTATCAGTGATAATAGATCGATCCCAGTACAGCAATGCACGACCATTTTCTGCAACGATGTGAACTTGTACTACTGTAGCATACTGATACTAATGTATCTGTGTGCGCGTGTCATAATATATATCAGGTCACGGCTAGTCTCAAGAACACTGAATTTTTTTTTGAACGGGCTATTTAGCCTTGAATCCATGGTTCGGAGATATATTTCCGTCTTTTTTTGCCTTACAGAATTCCTTTCCCGCTGTCCCAATCTATTGTATTTTTTTCACGGTTAATTTTTACGGCAATCAAGATTAAATTGGAAAGTGTATAATTTACAAAGTTGAACGATACCTTATTCAATAGGCCACAACAACCGTTCCTATAATCCAGTAATCTTTCACGCTTCATTGGATTCGAGATGATATTTATCCCCATCTTTCATCATCCCTCCCAAACTTTCTTCACAAAAGGTACGAATAATACAATAAAAAAAATAAGAAGTTACGAAAATACCTGCATGAATCGATAAGCCACTTCGGAATCTTTCACGAAGTAATTTGTATCGAAATATCTCTGAGGCGGTCTGCTCTTGCCGTAACCGGGAGGGTCCCAAGCCACCACTGTGAACTTCTCTTTGTCAAAGCCTTCAATTTGGGGCTTGAAGTCTGTCCATATCGTTCCCAAAGCACCGGGCATACACAAGACATGATGAGCGCCTTTACCAACTTTTATATAATTGATATTATATTTATCAATTTTTATTTTTTTATTCCTGTAACGTGATTTAGCTTAAGATACACTTCGGTATTTTTATGATTTATAGGTGAACGCTTGACCTCAATCACACCTGGCGGAAGGTGAAGATGACTCCGATGATGAACCTCGTCCGCCCAACAAATGCCTAATACTCTTCTCTTAAAGACTCCCAGGTCATAAGCCCCGGAAATATGGCCGCTGGAAGCATATTCCACTCCTTAGCTGTTCGCATGATGAATGTAGAAGCGATTTTTTCGTGCGGATATAAGGAGCATCCACCACATACGGATGGTATCCGACACGACGAATCGCTGATCGCCGTTCTCAGGGCGTTTACACATGACATTTCTATTACATGCCATAGTGGTGTCTAAATCCGTACTTAATCTGTAAAAACCCGGAGACGCGTGCCGGGGTACGAGCCTACAACCATTTGCGTTACCAGGCACGGAAACCGGTCCGTTATTCACTAGGCCACACAGCCTTTAAACAACAAAAGAATAAATAAATATAATAATAGCATTTTTTACCTTAAATTCGCTTATAGAAGACCAAAATGCAACACTGGTTTGATTGAATTTCTGTATTAGAGGAAAAAAACTTTTACTTTTTACTAACTTGATAAATTATCACTTTTTTTTTAAATCTATAATTTGGATAAGGCTTCAATCACACATGTGATTACGCCAGCCCTCACTTATATTGTTGACTGATTTATATGTCGGGTTATTATAACACTAAATATTAATAGACGATTTTATTAGAGTTCACAAATTGATGGCTATTAAATACAATATTACACGATTAGATGCGTGAAAATAGTTCGTTTGTTCCAATAGAAATAACGAAAACTCAAGGCCTGAGTCAACGACTTTGTGTGAAAAAGACAGAACATATTTCTACGGACATTTATAATTCAACTTATGATCCTGTTATTAAATTCAAGGTCTAGAGGTACAGTATCCGATCGAGTAGCTGAATATTTTAAAAATTATTTTATTAATTTCAACGGTGTTGGTAGATAATTAAATGTCTATGAATTAAACATTAATGAATAACGAACAAGAATTTGCATATCCAACATTCGATCGGCGATAACGTTAATACAAAAGTCAGCCTCAGATGTATGTAAGCCAAGCTCGTGTCCCAGCCAGTGGCGGGCATAGGGTATTTCGATAAGGCAAGCAGAGTTCGTGCAATTAATTTTAATAACATAACAAATTAACGTATCAAACTAAGCTTGCGCTTATACTGTGGATCCTGGAGAAAGACATACATAGTTTATACGTATAGGTAGTGTGAAAATAGGATATAAGAATAAGAATGTTTCCTTGTTTGATATTGTAGTAACTTCAACCATACTTGTTTATTGTAAGGGCAAGCAATGCTTTTATGCATCTATGAAATGAACGCTCCTGGTCCCAGCGCATTTTTTTTCGGCAGTACAATTTGCTGATGGCCGGGAAAGGCCTTTACAATTTTACCAAGCGAAGCGGACAAACGCTTTTAAGGAGCTCGGCCAACGAGTTATGGGCAATGCACGGCATCTCTCTGGTAACGGACTTTGACTTGGTCGGCCAGCCAGAAATCGAACCTAACTGTGATCCCTTAGTGTTTCGAAAGCGACTACCTTGAGAAGAAACGTCGAAAGAAACTTAAGGCTACGTCGGAGGAGGCCACGGAATCTATGGGAATGCTCCTTTTAAACATCCTCTTCGGTTGGTGACAGATTCGGTTAGCAGGGCACAATGGGGCTGATATATTCGCATGAATAAAAGCTCCCAAATAAAAAAAAAAGGATTAGAATACCTAGATGATGAGTGCGCGTGAAATACAAGATAAATCCTACTTAGTGCCGTACTCGCGCATTTCCAGTTCAATATACACATAATTCTACTGGAGCGACCGATCGTACTGGTTCTCCATTCCATCGGGCCTGGGGGAGCTCAGACGAGAGAGTGCTTTTCTGGTAGCACGTCCAGTTATGCACTTAAATATCTCCTGCGTAATTGGCTGTTTCCGAAAACTGGACCTCGATTTTCTTAATCGGTGTTGAAACAGTCGCCGTGGCCGAATCCGGCTAGGACATCATCATCATCATCATCAATTCTACTGGAAAACCTAATTATTTATTTTATCCTGACTCGACACCGTGTCGACATCACACCTGATCGTAAGCATAGTGCAGTCCAAAAAATAACAACGAGCATGGACAGTTAAGAAAAACCCATTGCTATTCGCAGCGATAAACTTGCGTAAATATATTTTCACGCTACGCTTAAAGGTTTCCCATATCAGAGGATGGTGGGAACACGCTCGCCTGTAGACCTTTCCACAGCCCAACAAATCGGCTAAAGTTAGAGAACTTCGTAGTCCTAGCCGGGATGTGTAATTCGGCTCTTACTGAAAAACGCAATCTAAGTCGACAACAAGTTCCAGTAGGTTTTAAACGTCACTTATATCATCATTTTATAGCCGTTTCAGGGTGAGCAGACGATGACATATTGGTGTAAAGATTATCTTCTATAATATAAAAACAAATCGCTAAATGTCTTGATAAGCGCGAAACTCGAGAACGGCTGAACCGATTTGGCTGATTTTTTTCTAAAAATAACACTTTTCTGTATTCTCATACAAAAAATTCTTTACAAGTCATTTTGAACTTTAATACCATACAATAAAGTTTAAATGTTAGTGGACGGGTTCCGGGAAGGCAAAACAATTGAGTGACGTATAAATATTAATGTCAGTGTTTGTAAATTTTTATACATATAGCATTACGGCCAGGTTCCTTCAAACAATTTTCAAAAAACAGCCGACAGGCCAATAGGGTTTTGCAGAAAAAAACTGACGGGGAAGCTATTAACATTAAAAAAACAATGTGACTTTGTTTTAGAGAAATAGGGCAGAACAAGGTTTGCCGGGACAGCTAGTCTATAATATAAAAATGAATCGCAAAATGTCTTGATAAGCGCGAAACTCGAGAACGGCTGAACCGATTTGGCTGATTTTTTTTTTGTTGTGTTTGATGAAGTCTGAGGAAGGTTATTACGGAGAGAAAAATTTTAAAAATTCCCTGCTACTGTCTAAAAATAACACTTTTCTGTATTCTCATACAAAAAATTCGTTATAAGTCATTTTGAACTTTAATAACACACCATAAAGTTTAAATGTTAGTGGACGGGTTCCGGGAAGGCAAAACAATTGAGGGACGTATAAATATTAATGTCAATATTTGTCAATTTTTATACATATAGCATTAAGGCCAGGTTCCTTCAAACAATTTTCAAAAAACAGCCGACAGACCAATAGCTATTAACATTAAAAAAAAAACAATGTGACTTTGTTTTAGAGAAATAGGGCAGAACAAGGTGTGCTGGGACAGCTAGTTAGTAATAAATAACAACTTATTCGTTCTGTACTAAGACTTCGCCTTTCTATTTTCAGTTTTAAAGGATATTGGGCATTTTCTAATAGAAGTGAAGTGAGGTGGTAGGGCGTCGGTGCCGGTCTGGATCGCGACCACAGTGCATGGGTGTAAAGCCCTTCATAGTGACCAGTTACGGCTTGTCGCGTTCCGGGATCAGCTTGTGTATATCCAGTAGCTCATATACCTAGAGACCTTTAGGCGTGGTATATGTGGGCCGACATGACGATGTAGACTATCAATGGATTTTCATCCTTTGATAGTCGCTTTCGTTTTTGGACTACACTGTACTTAACATCAGGTACTCTGTAGTCACTATGTCAAGCCAGTGTAAAAAAAAAGTGACCCACATGGCAGCCGACAAAAAAAAACAGATTATTAAAAAAATCATAACTAAAAATTCAGAAATCCTCCTACAACATTTTACATAAATTTTATGGAAATATTAATTATTTTTCTTACATAGAGTTACGTATCTTTAATTACATCGCAATTTCAAATTAAATGTTTTTTTACGATGTGTTTTTATCATAAGTTAAGACGTAGCAACGTGTGGCATTGTACTATTAGAGTCGGCGCACACAATGCGTTGCAACGGCACAACATTGTTACGTTGTAGCAGTGACGTCCAGTGCTGTCCGTTATTAAACATATCGGAAAAGACTACGGAATGGTACCTCTCCGCCATCGCAACGCGTGCATATCACGGATATTTGTATGGAAAACGCTAGAACGACGGTGCTCTGGCGCCGTGCCGCAATGCATTGTTTGCCTTGTTTTAAAAGGATAAAATATTATAAACTCTGAATCTTATCTGCTAGTTGCTAAACTCGCCATTCGACCCCTCTTTATTTGTGTTCTAGGCTTCGTACTGGATCGATTGACACCTGTGAGGTCTATTGCATCAAACTCCGACCACATAATTATTTGTTATTCATTTACAGAACTCCAGCACAATATCAGACGCCTTCCTTTTCGCCACTCAACTACTCAAGCCGCCGCCATTAAAACTTGTCCAAACCCGCCATATCCTTCCTGTCACTTTCTTTATGCTTGCCAACATAAAATATTTTTATTGTAAAGTATACTGGATATAAATCCAGCCTAGCTCATCAGTGACATTTGCCGTTGTGTTCCTCTATTATTGTAACACTTGGCATTTATGTGGTTGACATTCCAATTGCTCGCTTAAAGCGATTCGCCTCCTTTTTGCTGCGAACCGCCAAGGAATGGAATTCGCTTCTTGCGTCTGTTTTTCCAACATCATGCGAAATGCGAATCTTCACGTAGTGAGTGAATCGGTATTTTTTGGATGAGCGCACTCCATTATAAGCCTCGTTATCACTTCCCATCAGGTGAGATTAAGGTTAGCGCAAAAAGTTAGAAGTATAATTTTTTCAGGGTCATAAGGAACGTATTTGGTATTATGATGTACAACAATGTGGTCCTGGAATTCAATGTGAACTAAGAATTCCGTTTTTTCTTTTGAGATACGGAACCCTAAAAATGTCGGACAGATGTTATTGAATCTAGATCTGTTTGTGGAACTTTTTTTTTTTTATAACTTATAGGCGAACGTTTGACCTCAATCACACCTGGTGGAAGGTGAAGATGACTCCGATGATGAACCGCGTCCGCCTAACAAATGCCTATTCACTCTTCTTTTAAAGACTCCCAGGTCATAAGATCGCGGAAATATGGCCGCTGGTAGCATATTCCACTCCTTAGCTGTTCGCATGATGAATGTAGAAGCGAATCTTCTCGTGCGGATATAAGGAACATCCACCACATACGGATGGTATCCGACACGATGTCTAGTGGTTTGGTGGTGGAATGGGGCTGGTGGAATCAAAGAATGTAGTTCCTGAGAACACTCTCCACCGTGCAACCGGTAAAAGACCTTTTATTTAAGGCACTACAGCATCAGCGACTATTCAGGTTGTGCTGTAAAATACCAAGTCATTTTACTTCGTTTCATTTCATTCAATTCAATTTCTTTCCATTTCAATAGCATATTCCAAATATAGGAATAAAAGTTTTTTATAATTAAAGTTAATTAGGGTGCGAAATAAATAACCAAAATTTCGGTCTTAAAGCTATATTTATTAATTGTATGTTTACTTTAAAATATATTCTAATATGGCACGATTCATTTAAGGGAGAAGTAGAAATTCTTGCAATCTACTATTAAAATCTTCAGCATAGTTTATGTGAATATTGTGCTTGCCTTCGGGATATAAATGTATCCTGGAAATAATTAAAATTACAATAAGAAATAAAAACTAACAGAAATTCGTTAATAAATAACAAGGACCAGTATCAACCAGATTTAAATTCATTAAGGCTGGGTGAGCGCGCTCCATCGTCGGCCTCATTATCACTTTCCATTAGGTGAGATTGAGGTCAAGCACAAGTACACTTTATCTACAAACTCTGGAAACTCTAAAAAAATAAGTTCTAAAATTTTTTTGGACAATAAACCTTTAATTTTTTTTTATCAAAGTTCAATTGCTTAAAACAAAGGAACGTTTTCCGGGACAGAAGTGTAACCCCAGAGGGTTTTTATAGGTCATCATTATCATTTTCATCATCATGAGCCCATCCTACTCCACCTGGACACAGGCTTCTCCAAACAAGCACCATTGAGCCTGGTCTTCAACACATCTCATCTAATCATTTCCAGCCACCTTCCGCAGGTCATCGCTCGACCTTGCTGGGGGGCGCCTCACGCTACGCCCTTTTTTTGTAACCCGGGGGAAATCGCGAACGGCTTTTGGGGGGCAGTGAGGGCCGCCCCCCGGTGTGTCGGACTTGCACCGACTAAAACCCCCGGAGTGTTCCTTCTCCCGCCTGCCGAGTGCCAAAGGCAAGGCTGAGCCATCTTCCTCGGCAACCGGAGGACCCACACTACGCCTGCCCATTCACAGTCTCCATACAAAAACCCGCCTGCTCCAATGATCAGATGCTTGGTGCTACGCTGCTTTTATAGATAATAAACTGTAACAAATTGTGTGAAATATGCTGACATCCAAGATACAGGTTGTACTAGTTTGGGTGTCAGCTGATTTTAATGTGCTGCTTTGCAATTGTTTGTCTAATATATAATTTTTTATTTATTTTTATTTTTTATAGATAACCCGGTCTGCATAAGCTAATCAAGCTTATCATTAATCTTTTCATACACGGTTTTAGTTTGATCACCAATTTTCTAAAAAAAAAACATACATATCCTTTTTACAGTTTTTTTTTCATTTACGTTTACAAAGGTAGCAATTATTTTCTAAAAGTCATGGCAGGTATTTGTGGGAAATTTATCCCAATTTCTAAATTGGATATTAATTTTTCTAGTTATCGGCGACTGAAGACAAGAGGAAAATTATATATTCAAAGTTCAGTTTTATGGTAAGAAATAGTCTTTTAAGGATATTTAAAATAATATATTGAAGTTATATAAACAAGCTAACTAGTACATAATTTTGTTTTGGCTTTTTTCTTCGTGCTATTTGTTTGGCTGCCTGGTTACCGTAGATTATACAAAAATAGGTTCACAGATCTAAAAATTAGAGTTTTGTAGCTTCACAGTAATTTCACATTTTTTTGTTATTGAGAAAATATTTATCCAGGCGGTTTTTAAACTGGTTCACATTTTGAGCTGAGATTACACCTTCTGGGAGATCATTCCACGCTCTGATAATCCCGTTGCTTAGAAAGAGCTTATGTGGGGTTAGAAAGTGTTTATGTGGGATCGGAAAGTGTTTGTGTGGCTTAGAATTGTTATGTTGAAATTTTGTACTATGGTCATCTTAATAAGGGTTCTTCCGCGACAATTCTGCTCCAAGCTTCGTTACCCTAGCAATTTCACAATTTAAAATACTCCTCTTTTGCATTAGTGGTTAAAAATGGTTAAAATCTTATTTACTCACCTAGAACCTTCTATATGAGTGTGCAAATGTGAGACATGGACTCTGTCAACCATTGGATCTCGTTCTCCGTACAATATAAACGTCGGACATTTTATATCTTTCAGCAGTTCGGAGCAAATATTTCCGTTGTTCTTCTTATATATGTTTATCATACCATCAACCCACTGGGACCAGTACTTGGCAAATAGTTCTTCTCCGTAAACCGCGACCATCGGTTCCCTCATCCGTTTCGACCATGTCTTGATATCTCTTATTTCTGAAAACATCATTTGGGGTTCCTTCTTTTTATCGACGCGACAAAATATTGTGCCTTAAGACCAATCTTATCGCTAAACGCTAAGATTTGTGGCAACGTAAGGGCATCACTGTTGATTTAGATCGTGTCTTGAACTTGAGCGACTGGTTAGTGACCCTCGAGAAGTAGGCAGAGCATTGTGACGTGCTCTACCTAAATACAATGAGCAGTGTCGGGGAAGATATCTTCCTCCGAGTTTGTGCCCAGCGGAGGATCACCTGGGGGTTTTTAGTCGGTACAAGTCAGACAATACTCGGTAGCGCAACCCCCCTGTGCACCCGAGCGATAATAAAGGAAAAACTACTTTTAGTAATCTACTAGTGTTTTGGAAGCTATTATCTAGAGAAGAAACGATGAAAGAAACTCAAAAGTGCGTGGAGTGGTGGTAATTCTGCTTGCATCGATAGCCACATGCCCTTTAGTGGTGCTAAATGCGGAGTAGTGAGATATTATGGCATATGTGCTTGATCGGGATAATGAGACCTAGACGCCTTATGTCGTGGATAGAGATGAAAAAAAAACATGAAATAACTACTAATTTAAGAGTGGATACTCGAAAGTCTTACGGACCAAGATCTAGATAGTCTTATAACAAATCCACTCGTACGAAAAAAAAAAAATTTATTGAGAAGGAAGGAGTAACATATAGCATACATATTTATATAAAACAATGAAAAAATTATACATAACATTACGTCATGTATCTTGTGTGCTATGACCAATCTCAAAGAGCACTCGGCTCAGCATATCCTGGGCAACGTTGCTAGGTGCGCTGGGCAGTAGACTTGAGGGAGTCTGCTACCCGGATGAGAGGGAATCGGTGCACGGTGTCCGGCGCATCGCATGGTAGAGAGGTTTGTGGAGGGGTGGGCTTTACTCCTTCCCCTCCCAGAGAGGTAGCCTCAACAAGGCTTCTTGTTCTCTGGGCGTCTGGATGAATTTGGCTTTCCAGGCCCAGGTGGAGCAATCAGAGGGACATCCCGGGGATTTTTAGTCAGTAGGAGTCTGACACACAGGGGTCACTGCCCTCACAGCGTCCTTGATGGTCCTATGCAGGAATTTCCCCCGGGATAAAAAAAAACGTTGCTACGTGGCATCCAGCGCTGAATTTCAGACGATAAACGCAATGGAGCTTCCCACTGTTATTTGTCACACGCCTAGTCATTGTATAAGTGTGCCGGCATATCAACGGTGACCGTCAATGGATTCTCGTCCCCTGGCGGTCGCTACTGTCATGGACACTGTAGTTTCCATCAACTGCAGTCTATTCCCTATATTAAAACAACGCATCACCTCACAATTATTTAGGCAATTAGCCCAAATGCTTTATCGGCATCAGTTACCCTATCACTATCACTCAGTTAGAAGACTCATAGCAACTTGTATATTATATTAGGGCGTTTCAAAAAAAAAAAATATTTTTCCTCGGAACCGCGCTCAAAAGTTTCGTTTTAATGCCAAAATAGGCCTCTGAAAATATAAGCCCTTAATATTAATACCACAGGACAAAAGTTTTTTTTTCTTTTGATTTCTATAACTAATGAACGATATATCGTATTGCAATACCCAGTCATTATTTTTGTAGAGAATTTAATGTATATGTAAAGTTCTTTTTAGTGTTTTGTAACTCAAAGGAAAAAAAGAAGTTTTATAGGATTTTTTCGCTGTCCTTCCGTCTATTTCTCAATCGAAGCTTTTTTCTTAGGATCGCGCAGAGGTTTCTAGTTGAATCTTCAGAATCTCTCTCTGTATCAACATTACGCATATAGTACAATACACACGCACACACACATCCTCCCATACACACACAAACACAGCTATACGGTATCTCCCATCCCGGCTAGGACCAAGAAGTTCTCTAACTCCTTCTTTTGCCGTATCGTTGGTCTGTGGAATGGTCTTCCGGCGAGCGTGTTCCCACCGTCCTATGATATGGGATCCTTTCAGCGTAGCGTGAAGAGATATTTGTGCAGGCCGGCATGATCGCTGCGACTACCGATGACCTTACTTGATTTTTCTTACTTTTCGAGGCGTTTTTTGGACTGCACCATGCTTACCATCAGGTATGGTGCAGTCACTGAGTCAAGTCAGTTTAAAAAAAAACATTTATTCCATTATACTTAGAATGAGTAAATATTACTTACTCTCATAAATTTTCAGTTCTTGTGGTAGTATGAATGAATTAGTTCCCCATACGGCCAGTTTTTGCACAGCGCTGGGATATTTCGCTGCGTGGATCATTCCAGTTATACCGCCGTCGCTCCATCCAAGTATGGAGTATTTTGGAATATTTAACGCCTACAGATATTATTACATCTTTATTGTATTGGATTAATAAATGTTATATCAATTACCATCCTATGGCCGCGCATTTTTTACTTGTTTTTTATTCGTTAAATATTTCATACCACAATTACCTGTCTAATCGTAACTTCGATTTACTTGAAAGTATGACTTCTTCACTTCTAGAGGAACTTAGTCTTAAGGAAATATACTGTGAGAATATTTAAAAAAGAAACTTTAATTGGCAAATAGACTGATGGCTCACTTGATGATGGGTGGTTATAGTAGCCCATGGATAATTGCGACCCAAGCTGCGTTACTGCGGCTGCCGGGCAGTATACTTGAAGGAGTTTCCTGCCCGGATGAGAGGGAGGCAGCGCGCAGTGATTGGCGCTCCGCCCGTGTGAAAAGTTTGAATGGGCGGGCTATTTAACCCACCCCTCCCTGAGATGAAGCCTAACAGGCTGTTCCCCGGGCGTCTGGAAGTATCTGAATTCCCAGGCCCGGATGGAATGATTGGAAGGTCCTTCCGGGGTGTTTTAGTCAGTAGGAGTCTGACACACTGGGTTCCTCACAGCGACCCCTATGGTCCTATGCAGGATTTTCCACTGGGTCACCAGAAAAAAAAGGCGCGTTGCTATTGCGTTGCCGGCCAAGAAGAGCAATCAGTTTACAACTATAACTACCTGCATAAATTGATAGGAGTCGTCGGCGTCTTTTTTGAAGAAATCAATATCAAATATTTTTTCCGGCGGTCTGCTCTTGCCGTACCCGGGAGGGTCCCAAGCCACTACAGTGAACTTTTCCCTGTCGAACCCTTCCACTTGCGGCTTGAAATCTGTCCATATCGTACCCAGCGCTCCCGGCATGCATAGGACATGATGAATCCCGTTGCCTACTTTAACATAATTTATATTCTTTTCGCCAACTTTTATTTTTTCTTCCTGTAATATTATTATTATTTCTTTAATCTGGCATATTAAAGTGTCGATTATATTATTTTTATACTGGCTCGACAACGTGACTATAACACACCTGAGGAAAAGTTCAGTGAAGTCCAAGAATGGCAACGACCACCAAGAGACGAAAATTCGTTGACAATCACCATCGCTATGTCGGCCTACATAAACCACGGCGGTATGTCTCCAGGTATATAAACAACTGGATATACGCTAATCGATTTTGAAACGTGACTGGCTGAGGCAACTAACTGCGACTTTGTTTTCACTTGTGTTCTATAAACACACAGAACATAAAATACACCAAACACAGTACACACACAGTAAATGCAGTTGTATAGTAAAACACTGTTTATGGACGATTATGATTAGCAAAGAACCTAAATGTATAGACAAAATGAGATTCTATTTGCGACAACTCTAGTGGAAAAATTCAAAATGTTTGGAACTTACGTAACGCGCGACGTGAAAATTTAATAAATAATTTCAAATTTAAATTGCACAAATTTTTAAACATAACATACACACATTCATAACATTTTTTTTTCCTGATTTATTCTAAAAAAATAATTAAAATCAAATTTCTTATGAAAAAAGTTTTTATTTATTAGTTATAAAACACGTAACATTTTTATTATATTATATTTATTAAACTGTCAATATATATTTTTTAATATAGTTATTTCTTATAGTAGCTTAATGTTGACTTCCGATATTTATAAATCAGTCGATTGAGTGTTTTTCTGTTGACTTTCTATTTCTGTTTTAATAAGTCAGGCAGTCGTTATTGAGCTGCAAAGCTAGTCTATTGTCCGAAGTAGAAAAGTAATAAAAATATTCAGTGTAGTAAGTCTTTGGATTATCAAAACATTAACATATATGTCAATCCTATATTTTGCACTTTTATTACTAGCGTTAATCAATTGTTACTATGTCTAGGCCCTCTGATATTATTAGTAGTTGCCACAGTATTTATTACATAGTACCGCTAGTTTTCTAAAATTATTTTTAACAGTTTGCCAGTGTAATAAATTAGTTTTACATCTAGTATGAGTGAAGTTGAAAATAAGGTAAAGGTAAAATAAGTACGATACGCCTACCAAAACAATACTGGATGAAATAATTAGTTTCAATTCAAATATTTTTATAATTAGAGCGCAAACGAGTTTTGTAATTATATTCCAAGGCCAATCGATGTTACACGAATAGTATTTGTTTACATTGGGTAATGCACGAGCTAGTGTAAAAAACAGTTTATAATTACATTTTTAATGAATATATATATCAGAAATACGAATACAATGGAATATATCATTATATTTTTAATGCTAGTTAGAAATTGAGGTCACTAAAATCAGAGATTCAGGGAAAATTAAATACTCTTAAAAATATACCTTTTTTACGTACCATTTCCTACTTACCACAATCATTATCATTATCTCTACCATTAAAATATATTTTGCCATTAATATTGTTACAGCTTTGCAATAGGTACTATTACTAAACTACAATTGCCTGTTTAGTTTGGATTACTATAACTTATATAGGCCACATTGGTTCTCGAGGCCTCAACTTTATAAACAAAAATATTCGTTAATGATATTTTGTTTTATGACAATTTTTTTACCTTTGGCTCGCTGAACGTCGACATAAATATCACACGAGCATTTTTGTCAGCTTTACTTAACAATGGTAATAAATTCTTAAGTTTAACAAGCATAGCAAATATGTATCAGTTGGATATTATTGATAATTACAATTTTGTCATTTAATCAATTTAACAAAACTGTATACAAGATACCTTTCGATGAATTATTATCTAAACATAACCTCTTATTAACATAGCGCCCCAAACGCATATCTTTCTCACTGACAAATTAAATTGATGGCTGGTGTGAAAGGGATAGAGAATTATAATGCTAAATAAACAAATTGGAAGCAGCCAGCTATTTTATCAATGTAAGATGTACCTGTTCAAGGTTATTGCGATGGTAAATATAGAATACCGAATACGCATGAGATATAAAAATATATTTACTCTATTGTCTACCGATTATTACATACTATATTAAATATGAGTACGATAAAATGTAAAGAATTACATGCTTGAAGGAAAATATTGTAGATTTCTGTAACAAATGTTCACATATTTCATTGTTGCCTTTAATTTTAAAATAGCAATTATTTTTATCAGAGACTATTGCTATAGTAGGATAGATTGTAGAGGTATGAGAAAGTTTTACACTCCAGAGTCTATACTCTTAATGATTTGTGGTTTGGGCCACAGATGTCGCTTCAGAACGTCTAGATGTTTTATATGTTTTTTTTAATATGTATGGTATCTTATTGTAAATAAAATAAACTGAGATAAATAATATATAATTTTATTTATATTAAATTTTACAGCTCTGGATAAAAGTCCTTTTAAGCCCGTTGTTATTTCGTCGTATTTCTGGTATTCATTAGTTTCATATTTTCGTAAAAACCAAAGACCTCAAGCGACATCCATTCCACCACATTCCATCAGAAAATCATAGATTCCTCGCAGCACGTTGCCGGAGTCCAGACAACGAAAACAACATGTCTAGCAGACCACAACAACGACAAATCAGCAATCCTTCGATACACGAAACAGTGACACGTGCACGTGCGTTCCAAGGTTAGATGTCAATCTCGTTACTTATTAATGTTTTTTGACTAATACTAGTGAGAAAACCATATATTTACAGTTTTAAATTGTCTTTATTCTCATTTATTGGCAATATAATCATGCAATTATTACAAGACGACCTATGAATGTTCCTAAACTAGGAGGAGAGTAAAAAATCTTGCACTCTTCTATTAAAATCGTCGGCGTATTTGAATTGAATATTGTGTTTCCCTTCACTGTACCAGTGTATCCTGAAAACGATAATAAATTAATTGTAATATTAAATATTCAATATATTTTTGCTAACTTGACATTGTGGTAGTAGATCAGTCGGCGCGCTGGACAATGCATGTTGGTATCACCATACCAAAAGTAGAAAAAGAGAACTGTTTAACATATTTAGACCTCGTACACGAGATTATCAGCATGTGGGATGTGGATTCAACGATTATTGTCCTGATAGTCGTATCAACTGATAGCCTAATCGCAAAGAGCCTTGATTTCCATCTTAAGAGGCTTTCGCTCGGTTGTTGTATCAAGGGCCGGATACAGAATGCAGTATTACTCGATACGGCGCTCATTGTTAGGAGGTTTCTCACTCTGAGTTCCTAATTATCGGTGACTTGGGCCTCAGGTCTCGCTTTTGGAAGTCCACATATTTATATATTTTAAAATTTGTTTTTTTTTCTATTTAAATGTAATATAAATCAGTAATAATATATTAAACAAATAATTTACAGATATTGTTTGTATATACAAGTATATATTGATTTGGAGTAGCCTACAATTTGCTTTTCGTGCCAGCAATAATACCCTACTGGCTATGGGAAGTTAGTAGATAAGGAATCCATCCGTTTTTCTAGATTAGGTACGGATTTAGGCATCACAGGCTCACCGGTAATAAAATTCATCGTGAGGAAAACCGCGTAGCATTTTAGAGACAGACCAGAGAGTCGCGGGATTTTTATTCAGAGGAGGGAAGTTACTTCCTCTAACCGCTTAGAAAGACAATTAGAATCTCACTTACTTCGACCCCTTAATATGGGTATGCAAATGCAGAGCGTGGTCTTTGTTAACTAGAGGATCCTTCTCTCCGTGTACTATTAACGTCGGGCACTTGATGTCTTCTAACAGGTCAGAGCAAAGATTTACATTGTTTTTTACATATTTGTCGATCATTCCGTCGATCCAATCGGTATAGTATTTAGTGTATAGTTCTTTGCCGTAGACGCCGATCAATGCATCATTTATCTTGCTGGGCCATTGTTCCATGTTCCTCATTTCTGAAAGAATTTTCATAGCGTGTTTTTTGCTCATGTAACACCCTCTTTTTCCACCCTCTTCCTTCCATTTAGACGCTCTGTCTCCGATAAGAACCCATGAAAACACAAGGCTAGAAAACTTAGACTGAATTCGGATGTTGCTTTACGCACTGCCTCCGTACCCAATTTAGGACGGATCTAGGAAACCACGTAATTCGGGAACAAAAAAGAAATGGCATGAATAAATATAAAAACAAATGTACTCCAGTATATCGCAGAAATAGTTTAAAAAATCTTAAATCAATCAATCTATTTATTGATCTCCCCAATGTATATAGATTACAAATAAGTTTTTTTAAGTGACAATTAT
Source organism: Automeris io (assembly GCA_036320925.1). Lineage (NCBI taxonomy): Eukaryota > Metazoa > Arthropoda > Insecta > Lepidoptera > Saturniidae > Automeris > Automeris io. Next base: position 4,842,117 of record JAUDJH010000027.1, read on the forward strand.
GGACCCTGTTGAGCATGACATTAATATAGGTAGAAGAGCGCTTAAATATTGTTATGGAAATATAAAAAAAGAAAACATATACAAACTTGTATTTGGACATGTCACATTCTGTATCTTAGATTTAAATTGCTCGCGACGAGAATGTCAGCTTTATAAAATATCATCGTCTACGCATAGAATGTCAGGAACAAATTTGACTGAAATCTTGAAAGCGCGCGAGCGCCTTGGCGGCATCTTGCGTCAATATTTGATATTTAATCGTTTGTTTTGCTCATTAACGTAAGTCGTAATCTCATCTCTTTTCCTCTCGCCGGCACTTCAATATCATTTCGATAATTGTTTTTTTGTTTTTTTTTAATGACGCGCTTTGGTTAACCGGGAAAGGTCTTCACCACTAAACCGGGCGGGTTCGTTTATTTGAGGATGAAGTTCGTTCGATTCGATCTCTCTAATGTGTGTCGTGATTTCTTTTCATGTCGTTAATTTGATAAAAAAATGACTAGAGTAATAATAATTGTAGTTCAGTGTAATATTTTGTATCGTATTAAAATTGTGCAATAACGTGTAGGCTACCTTTTCATTTAAGTTATACTTTTTCAATAATTTGTAAAAATGACAAAAAGAAATTAGATGTCAATTGAGTGACGTTTTTAAAAAATATTTTTAGAATACGGTGCGCTCTATAGTATTAATAAGAAAGACTGTAGTATTCATTCATATATTTATTATCATCTCAAGTCTTCTCATTATAATTCTAATCATAGATGGGCAAAATGTAATCAGATTAATGAAAACGATTAACGATTACATTTTACGTTTTTTACCATTAATATGACTGCATTTTGCTCATCTATATTTTAAAGACAACAGAATACCAGGTTGCATACACATTTACGATTTCTTAATGTATTAAATGTATTTTATCGTGATTAAAGTGCAAGAAAATTAAAGTTACGGCTACAATTTGTAATCGTTCATCATTAATCAGATTACATTTTGCCCATCTCTGATTCTAATTATACGGACCATCTTTCCTGGTGTTGCGAACCCCACCTCTACAAACCTTTCGATTGGTTTTGTACCCTATACAAATCTTAATCTGATATGGATTTATATATATATATATATATATATTTATTTATATATTTTTAGTATTCAGTATTCTCTGATTACTATCAAAACCAACGAACCCAAGCGCCGCGTACAACACCTCACCCCATCAGCAAAATCACCGATTTTCTGCAACACTTTGCCATCTGATCATCTTGTTGTTATTTAGATCCTCAACATCAGTCCAGGCAATAAGAACAACACGTCCAGAAGACCACAACAATTAATAATCAGCAATTTTACGACAGACGTAACTGAGATACGTGCACTAGCGTTCGTAGCTTGGACGATAATCCTCTTTGATTAATCTATGCTTCTATGTTATATATTATGTAAAAATACTTTGAAATTTGAATAGTATTAGATTATTACTTACTCTCGTAAATTGGAACGTTTTTAGGTGCAATAAAAGAAAAACCTGCCGAAATGACTAATTTCTTCGTAACATTTTGGTATTTCGCCGGGTGTATTATAGCTGCTAGACTACCGGCACTCCAACCAAGTACAGAATATTTTGGAATATTCAAAGCCTTGAAAGTAGAGATGCGCAAAATAAATCTTTTGGCAGATAAAATGAGTTATAATTAGTTTCAGTATAAAGATGTATATAAATGTTTAAATCATAAATTATTATTATGGAGACAATGCACTTATCGAGTTATTTGAAGTTCGATCTACTAGTAAGTTCATTGCACTTCGATATCTAGGTCACGCGAATTGTATAGAATGCGCACCAAATAAATAATAAAGAGAATTCACGTTAAGACCGCCTTCTGATTTACACACCTCCCTCAAGCGGTAAAGACCATTAATACATCATCAATGAAAAGAAAACCTTCAAAAGCATTTTATTACTTTGATAAGAAAATAAGTTCGTCTTTAACAAAAATCGGATAACATAATAGAAACTTGAGTAAAGCTGTATTATTTGCAGAGCCAATTTCCAGTTAAAACAAATGAGTGAATTACTTACAAAGTATATACTTTGTGATTAATTAAACAGTATAATTTTTAATTTTTAGTAAAGTATAAGCAAAATTAAAGTGGCGTCTGTTATTTACAGTCCGTAATTTGAAAATGAGATTTAATACTCAAATGCATATTATCAGATTTATGTTAATTGTATTTTGCCTCATCAAATTCTGTTTTACTTTTCTTTCATTGAATATAGGTCCCAAGGACCATTTACAAATTCATTGGTTTCATTAGTCTTTAATTTTTTTTTGTAAGTTATCCGAGCATACATTGCATGTAAAATAAATCAATTTTGTATGGCAATAAATTGCGAATGTTCCCCAATAATATAATGTTCTGATGTATATTGGCAATGCTGTCATGTCACCAACATGTCCCTTTTGAGTCGGAAAGGGTTTTCATAACAAACTGTACACGTGGTTCGACTTTTTGGAAAAATTAATCCCTAGGGGGTAAGCTATTTCAACCCGGAAATGCCGGGCTACGACACATAGATATAAAATACCTGCATGAGACGAAATGCGTCTTCGGCATCTTTTTCGTAAAAATTGGAGCGGAAATCCTTTTTCGGTGGCCTGCTCTTGCCGTGCCCGGGAGGGTCCCAAGCCACTACATTTTCATCCTTTGATAGTCGCTTTCGTTTTTGGACTACACTGTACTTACCATCAGGTATTCTGTAGTCACTATGTCAAGCTAGTGTAAAAAAAAGTGACCCACATGGCAGCCGACAAAAAAAAACAGATTATTAAAAAAATTATAACTAAAAATTCAGAAATCTTACTACAACATTTTACATAAATTTTATGGAAATATTAATTATTTTTCTTACATAGAGGCATACATCTTTAATTACATCGCAATTTCAAATTAAATGGTTTTATTTACGATGTGTTTTTGTCATAAGTTAAGACGTAGCGACGTGTGGCATTGTACTATTAGAGTCGGCGCACACAATGCGTTGCAACGGCACAACATTGTTACGTCGTAGCAGTGACGTCCAGTGCAGTCCATTATTAAACATATCGGAAAAGACTACGGAATGGTACCACTCCGGCATCGCAACGCGTGCATATCACGGATATTTGTATGTAAAACGCTAGAACGACGGTGCTCTGGCGCCGTGCCGCAATGCATTGTTTGCCTTGGCATTTATGTGGTTGACATTTCAACTGCTCGCTCTAAGCGATTCGCCTCCTTTTTGCTGCGAACCGCCAAGGAATGGAATTCGCTTCTTGCGTCTGTTTTTCCAACATCATGCGCAATTGGAATCTTCACGCAGTGAGTGAATCGGTATTTTTTAGATGAGCGCGCTCCATTGTAAGCCTCGTTATTACTTTCCATCAGGTGAGATTTAGGTTAAGCGCAAGAAGTTTTCTAACGTCTTGGGCTTAACCTCTTCTTGCATTATAATTTTTTCAGGGTCATAAGGAACGTATTTGGTATTATGAGGAACAATAATGTGATCCTGGAATTCAATGTGAACTAAGAATTCCGTTTTTCCTTTTGAGAAGCGGAACCCTAAAAATTTCGGACAGATGTTATTGAATCTAGGTCTGTTTATGGAACTTTTATTTAAGGCACTACAGCATCAGCGACTATTCAGGTGGATACATTATCGTGCTGTAAAACTACCAAGTCATTTTACTTCGTTTCGTTTCATTCAATTCAATTTCTTTCCATTTCAATAGCATATCCCAAATATAGGAATAAAAGTTGTAATAATTTAAGTTAATTCCTAGGGTGCGAAATAAATAACCTGCTCTAATTTCGATGTTAAAGCTATATTTATTAATTGTATGTTTACTTTAAAATATATTCTAATATGGCACGATTCATTTAAGGGAGAAGTAGAAATTCTTGCAATCTACTATTAAAATCTTCAGCATAGTTTATGTGAATATTGTGCTTGCCTTCGGGATATAAATGTATCCTGGAAATAATTAAAATTACAATAAGAAATAAAAACTAACAGCAATTCGTTAATAAATAACAAGGACCAGTATCAACCAGATTTAAATTCATTAAGGCTGGGTAAGCGCGCTCCATCGTCGGCCTCATTATCACTTTCCATTAGGTGAGATTGAGGTCAAGCACAAGTACACTTTATCTACAAACTCTGGAAACTCTAAAAAATAAGTTCTAAATTTTTTTTTGGACAATAACCCTTTAATTTTTTCCCCAAGTTCAATTGCTTAAAACAAAGGAACGTTTTCCGGGACAAAAGTGTAACCCCAGATGGTTTTTATAGGTCATCATTATCATTTTCATCATCATGAGCCCATCCTACTCCACCTGGACACAGGCTTCTCCAAACAAGCACCATTGAGCCTGGTCTTCAACTCATCTCATCTAATCTTTTCCAGCCACCTTCCGCAGGTCATCGCTCGACCTTGCTGGGGGGTGCCTCACGCTACGCCTTTTTTTGTAGCCCGGGGGAAATCCCTAACGGCCCTTGGGGGGCAGTGAGGGCCGCCCCCCCGGTGTGTCGGACTCGCACCGACTAAAACCCCCGGAGTGTTCCTTCTCCCGCCTGCCGAGTGCCAAGGGCGAGGCTGAGCCATCTTCCTCGGCACCCGGCGGACCCACGCTACGCCTGCCCATTCACAGTCTCCATACAAGAACCCGCCTGCTCCAATGATCAGATGCTTGGTGCTACGCTGGTTTTATAGATAATAAACTGTAACAAATTGTGTGAAATATCCTGACATCCACGATACAGGTTGTACTAGTTTGGGTGTCAGCTGATTTTAATGTGCTGCTTTGCAATTGTTTGTTTAATAAATATTTTTTTTTTTTATAGATAACCCGGTCTGGATAATAGCTTATTGTACACGCCATTATACTGTATACCTATGTATATTTCCGCAAGCCTACCGCCAGATGGCGTCATACGGTGGGCAAACGTCTCACTCCGTCGGACGCAACTATACTGGGCACATCGGATTTGTATCGGAAGGCTTTTTATTAATCTATTTACGGCTACGGACCTATTTATATTGTTTTATTGTGCTCCCTGTGTTTTGTGTTGCGTGGGACAATTAGATTAGCACGGAGTTGGCATCAGTTACGGATTTTCGGACTTTTATCTTCGGGCACACGACCGTGTCGGATTCACTGCTTCGGAAGCTGGTCTGGATCCAGGCAGGCAGAGACACCACGGCGGCAAGGTAAGCAGAATAGATATATGTATAGTTTATAATGGTCGTGTGCATTTAATAGGGCCCAAAGAAAAATAACCTACCAGCACCTACAAAAATACAGTCCACTATCTTCCTTGTTCGGAAAACCCAGTGCAGCCCTGAGTGGCGTGCACACTTATCATTAATCTTTTCATACACGGTTTTAGTTTGATCACCAATTTTCTAAAAAAAACCTACATATCCTTTTTACAGTGTTTTTTTTCATTTACGTTTACAAAGGTAGCAATTATTTTCTAAAAGTCGTGGCAGTTATTTGTGGGAAATTTATTCCAATTTCTAAATTGGATATTAATTTTTCTAGTTATCGGTGACTGAAGACAAGAGGAAAATTATATATTCAAAGTTCAGTTTTATGGTAAGAAATAGTCTTTTAAGGGTATTTAAAATAACATATTGAAGTTATATAAACAAGCTAACTAGTACATAATTTTGTTTTTGGCTTTTTTCTTCGTGCTATTTGTTTGGCTGCCTGGTTACCGTAGATTATACAAAAATAGGTTCACAGATCTAAAAATTAGAGTTTTGTAGCTATTTCACATTTTTTTGTTATTAAGAAAATATTTATCCAGAAAATATTTATCCAGGTGATTTTTAAACTGGTTCACATTTTGAGCTGAGATTACACCTTCTGGGAGATCATTCCACGCTCTGATAATCCTGTTGCTTAGAAAGTGCTTATGTGGGGTTAGAAAGTGATTATGTGGGATCAGAAAGTGTTTGTGTGGCTTAGAATTGTCATGTTGAAATTTTGTACTATGGTCATCTTAATAAGGGTTCTTCCGAGACAATTCTGCTCCAAGCTTCGTTACCCTAGCAATTTCACAATTTAAAATACACCCTCTTTTGCATTAGTGGTTAAAAATGGTTAAAATCTTATTTACTCACCTAGAACCTTCTATATGAGTGTGCAAATGTGAGACATGGACTCTGTCAGCCATTGGATCTCGTTCTCCGTACAATAAAAACGTCGGACATTTTATATCTTTCAGCAGTTCGGAGCAAATATTTCCGTTGTTCTTCTTATATATGTTTATCATACCATCAACCCACTGGGACCAGTACTTGGCAAATAGTTCTTCTCCGTAAACCGCGACCATCGGTTCCCTCATCCGTTTCGACCATGACTTGATATCTCTTATTTCTGAAAACATCATTTGGGGTTCCTTCTTTTTTTCGACGCGACAAAATTATGTGCCTTACGACCAATCTTAACGCTAAACTAGCGAATTTTATAGATTCGTGGCAACGCAAGGGCATCCCTGTTGCTTTAGAACGCGTCTTGACCTTGAGCGACTGGTTAGCGACCCTCGAGAAGTAGGCAGAGCATTGTGACGTGCTCTGCCTAAATACTATGAGCAATGTCGGGGAAGATATCTTCCTCTGAGTTTGTACCCAGCGGGCGCGGCGCGACGGGACTGTGGCGAATTGATTACAGAGCCCGGAGTCCCCGCCAATGCGCAGAAGTAGTCACCTTGGGGTTTTAGTCGGTACAAGTCAGACACACCTCGGTAGCGCAACCCCCCTGTGCACCTGAGACGGGCCTGTGAGGATTTTCCCCAAGTAAAAAAAAAAGATCGCGCCTTGAGCGATAACAAAAGAAAACTACTTTTAGTAATCTACTAGTGTTTTGGAAGCGATTACCTAGAGAAAAAACGATGAAAGAAACTCAAAACTGCGTGGAGTGGTGGTAATTCTGCTTGCATCGATAGCCACATGCCCTTGAGTGGTGCTAAATGGGGACAATAACAAATCCACTCGTACGAAAAAAGAAATATTTATTGAGAAGGAAGGAGTAACATATGGCATACACATTTATATAAAAACAATGAAAAAATAATACATAACATCATGTCATGTATTTTGTGTGCTATCACAAATCTCAAAGAGCATTCGGCTCAGCGTGTGCTGGGCGACGCTGCTACGTGCCATCCAGCGCTGAATTTCAGACGATAAACTCAATGGAGCTTCCCACTGTTATTTGTCACACGCCTAGTCATTGTATAAGTGGGCCGGCATATCAACGGTGACCGTCAATGGATTCTCGTCCCCTGGCGGTCGCTACTGTCATGGACACTGTAGTTTCCATGAACTGCAGTCTATTCCCTATATTAAGACAACGCATCACCTCACCATTATCTTGGCAATTAGCCCAAATGCTTTATCGGCATTAGTCACCTTTCAACTGTCACTCAGAAGACTCATAGCAACTTTTATATATGTATATGTAAATCTAGTTCTTTTTAGTGTTCTGTAACTCAAAGGTAAAAATGAGGGTTTATAGGATTTTTTCGTTGTCCTTCCGTCTATTTCTCAATCGAAGCTCTTTTTCTGAGGATCGCGCAGAGGTATCTAGTTGAATCTTCAGAATCTTTCTCTGTATTAACATTACACATATAGTACAATACACACACACACACATACACACAGCTATACGGTATCTCACATCCCGGCTAGGACTAAGAAGTTCTCTAACTCCTTCTTTTGCCGTGTCGTTGGGCTGTGGAATGGTCTTCCGGCGAGCGTGTTCCCACCATCCTATGATATGGGATCATTTAAGCGTAGCGTGAAGAGATATTTGTGCAGGCCGGCATGATCGCTGCGACTACCAATGACCTTACTTGATTTTTCTTACCTTTCGAGGCGTTTTTTGGACTGCACCATGCTTACCATCAGGTATGGTGCAGTCACTGTGTCAAGTCAGTTTAAAAAAAAAACATTTATCCATTATACTTAGAATGAGTGAAAAATACTTACTCTCATAAATTTTCAGTTCTTGTGGTAGTATGAATGAATTAGTTCCCCATACGACCAGTTTTTGCACAGCGCTGGGATATTTCGCTGAGTGGATCATTGCAGTTATACCGCCGTTGCTCCATCCAAGTATGGAGTATTTTGGAATATTTAACGCCTACAGATATTATTACATCTTTATTGTATTGGATTAATAAATGTTATATCAATTACCATCCTATGGCCGCGCATTTTTTACTTGTTTTTTATTCGTTAAATATTTCATACCACAATTACCTGTCTGATCGTAACTTCGATTTACTTGAAAGTATGACTTCTTCACTTCTAGAGGAACTTAGTCTTAAGGAAATATATTGTGAGAATATTTAAAAAAGAAACTTTAATTGGCAAATAGACTGATGGCTCACCTGATGGTGGGTGGTTACTGCGGCTGCCGGGCAGTAGACTTGAAGGAGTTTGCTGCTCGGATGAGAGGGGAGGGAGGCAGCGCGCAGTGTTGGCGCTCCGCCCGTGTGAAAAGTTTGAATGGGTGGGCTATTTAACCCTCCCCTCCCTGAGATGAAGCCTAACAGGCTGTACCCCGGGCGTCTGGAAGTATCTGTATTCCCAGGCCCGGGTGGAATGATTGGAAGGTCCTTCCGGGGTGTTTTAGTCAGTAGGAGTCTGACACACTGGGTTCCTCACAGCGACCCTTATGGTCCTATGCAGGATTTTCCACTGGGTCACCAGAAAAAAAAAAGCCGCGTTGCTATTGCGTTGCCAACCAAGAAGATCAATCAGTTTACAACTATAACTACCTGCATAAATTGATAGGAGTCGTCGGCGTCTTTTTTGAAGAAATCAATATCAAATTTTTTTTCCGGCGGTCTGCTCTTGCCGTACCCGGGAGGGTCCCAAGCCACTACCGTGAACTTTTCCCTGTCGAACCCTTCCACTTGCGGCTTGAAATCTGTCCATATCGTACCCAGCGCTCCCGGCATGCATAGGACATGATGAATCCCGTTGCCTACTTTAACATAATTTATATTCTTTTCGCCAACTTTTATTTTTTCTTCCTGTAATATTATTATTATTTCTTTAATCTGGCATATTAAAGTGTCGATTATATTATTTTTTTACTGGCTCGACAACGTGACTATATCACACCTGATGAAAAGTTCAGTGAAGTCCAAGAATGGCAACGACCACCAATAGACGAAAATTCGTTGACAATCACCATCGCTATGTCGGCCTACATAAACCACGGCGCTAGGTCTCCAGGTATATAAACAACTGGATATACGCTAATCGATTTTGAAACGTGACTGGCTGAGGCAAGTCACTACGACGTTGTTTTCACTTGTGTTCTATAAACACACAGAACATAAAATACACCAAACACAGTACTCACACAGTAAATGCAGTTGTGTAGTAAACACTGTTTATGGACGATTATGATTAGCAAAGAACCTAAGTGTATAGACAAAATGAGATTCTATTTGAGACAACTCTAGTGGAAAAATTCAAAATGTTAGGAACTGACGTAACGCGCGACGTGAAAATTTATTAAATAATTTCGAATTTAAATTGTACAATTTTTTAAACATAACATACACACATTCATAACCTTTTTGTTGCCTGATTTATTCTAAAAATATTAATTAAAATCAAATTTCTTATGACAAAAGTTTTTATTTATTAGTTATCAAACACGTAACATTTTTACTATATTATATTTATTAAACTGTCAATATATATTTTTAATATAGTTATTTCTTATAGTAGCTTAATTTTGACTTCCGATATTTATAAATGAGTCGATTGAGTGTTTTTCTGTTGACTTTCTTTTTCCGTTTTAATAAGTCAGGCAGTCGTTATTGAGCTGCAAAGCTAGTCTATTGTCCGAAGTAGAAAAGTAATAAAAATATTCAGTGTAGTAAGTCTTTGGATTATCAAAACATCAACATATATGTCAATCCTATATTTTGCACTTTTTACTAGCGTTATTCAATTGCTACTTTGTCTAGGCCCTCTAAAATTATTAGTAGTTGCCACTGTATTTATTAGATAGCACCCCGAAGTTTTTGTTATTTTTTAACAGTTTGCCAGTTGTAATAAATTAGTTTTACATCTAGTATGAGCGAAGTTGAAAATAAGGTAAAGCTAAAATAATTAAGATACACCTACCAAAACAATATTGGATGAAATAATTCGTTTCGATTCAAATATTTTTATAATTAGAGCGCAAACGAGTTTTGTAATTATATTCCAAGGCCAATCGATGTTACACGAATAGTATTTGTTTACATTGGGTAATGCACGAGCTAGTGTAAAAAACAGTTTATAATTACATTTTTAATGAATATATATATCAGAAATACGAATACAATGGAATATATCATTATATTTTTAATGCTAGTTAGAAATTGAGGTCACTAAAATCAGAGAGATTCAGGGAAAATGAAATACTCTTAAAAATATACCTTTTTTACGTACCATTTCCTACTTACCACAATCATTATCATTATCTCTACCATTAAAATATATTTTGCCATTAATATTGTTACAGTTTTGCAATAGGTACTATTACTAAACTACAATTGCCTTTTTAGTTTGGATTACTATAACTTAGGCCACATTGGTCTCGAGGCCTCAACTTTATAAACAAAATTATTCGTTAATGAAATTTTGTTTTATGACAATTTTTACCTTTGGCTCGCTAAACGTCGACATAAATATCACACGAGCATTTTTGTCAGCTTTACTTAACAATGGTAATAAATTCTTAAGTTTAACAAGCATAGCAAATATGTACCAGTTGTATATTATTGATAATTACAATTTTGTCATTTAATCAATTTAACAGAACTGTATAAAAGATACCTTTCGATGAATTATTATCTAAACATAACCTCTTATCAACATAGCGCCCCAAACGCATATCTTTCTCACTGAGAAATTAAATTGATAGCTGGTGTGAAAGGGATAGAGAATTATAATGCTAAATAAACAAATTGGAAGCAGCCAGCTATTTTATCAATGTAACCTATCAATGTACCTTTTCATGGTTATTGCGATGGTAAATAAGAATACTGACCACGCATGATATATAAAAATATATTTATTCTATAGTCTACCGATTATTACATACTATATTAAATATGAGTACGATAAAATGTAAAGAATTAGATGTTTAAAGAAAAATATAGTAGATTTCTGTAACAAATGTTTGAATTCACATATTTCATTGTTGCCTTTAATTTTAAAATAGCAATTATTTTTATCAGAGACTATTGCTATAGTAGGATAGATTGTAGAGGTATGAGAAAGTTTCACACTCCAGAGTCTATACTCTTAATGATTTGTGGTTTGGGCCACAGATGTCGCTTCTGAACGTCTAGATGTTTTATGTTTTTTTTAATATGTATGTCATCTAATTGTAAATAAAATAAACTGAGATAATGTATATTTTTTTTATATTAAATTTTACAGCTCTGGATAAACGTCCTTTTAAGCCCGTTGTTATTTCGTCGTATTTCTGGTATTCATTAGTTTCATATTTTCGTAAAAATCAAAGACCTCAAGCGACACCCATTCCACCACATTCCATCAGAAAATCATAGATTCCTCGCAGCACGTTGCCGGAGTCCAGACAACGAAAACAACATGTCTAGCAGACCACAGCAACGACAAATCAGCAATCCTCCGATACACGAAACAGTGACACGTGCACTTGCGTTCCAAGGTTACATGTCAATCCCGTTACTAATTTTTTTTTTACTAATACTAGTAAGAAAACCACATATTTACAGTTTTAAATTGTCTTTATTCTCATTTATTGGCAATATAATCTTGCAATTATTACAAGACGACCTATGAATGTTGCTAAACTAGGAGGAGAGTAAAAAATCTTGCACTCTTCTATTAAAATCGTCGGCGTATTTGAATTGAATATTGTGTTTCCCTTCACTGTACAAGTGTATCCTGAAAACAATAATAAATTAATTGTAATATTAAATATTCGATATATTTTTGCTAATAAACTTGACATTGTGGTAGTAGATCAGTCGGCGCGCTGGACAATGTATGTTGGTATCACCATACCAAAAGTAGAAAAAGAGAAGTGTTTAATATATTTAGACCTCGTACACGAGATTACCAGCATGTGGGATGTGGATTCATCGATTATTGTCCTGATAGTCGTATCAACTGATAGCCTAATCGCAAAGAGCCTTGATTTTCATCTTAAGAGGCTTTCGCTCGGTTGTTGTATCAAGGGCCGGATACAGAATGCAGTATTACTCGATACGGCGCTCATTGTTAGGAGGTTCCTCACTCTGAGTTCCTAATTATCGGTGACTTGGGCCTCAGGTCTCGCTTTTGGAAGTCCACATATTTATATATATATATATATTTTTCTATTTAAATGTAATATAAATCAGTAATAATATATTAAACAAATAATTTACAAATATTGATTGTATATACAAGTATATATTGATTTGGAGTAGCCTACAATTTGCTTTTCGTGCCAGCAATAATACACTACTGGCTATGGGAAGTTAGTGGATAAGGAATCCATCCGTTTTTCTAGATTAGGTACGGATTTAGGCATCACAGGCTCACCGGTAATAAAATTCATCGTGAGGAAAACCGCATAGCATTTTAAAGACAGACCAGAGGGTTGCGGGATTTTCTTCAGAGGAGGGAAGTTAGTTCCTCTAACAGCTTAGAAAGACAATTGGAATTTCACTTACTTCGACCCCTTAATATGGGTATGCAAATGCAGAGCGTGGTCTTTGTTAACTAGAGGATCCTTCTCTCCGTGTAATATTAAAGTCGGGCATTTGATGTCTTCTAACAGGTCAGAGCAAAGATTTCCATTGTTTTTTACATATTTGTCGATCATTCCGTCGATCCACTCGGTATAGTATTTAGTGTATAGTTCTTTGCCGTAGACGCCGATCAATGCATCATTTATCTTGCTGGGCCATTGTTCCATGTTCCTCATTTCTGAAAGAATTTTCATAGCGTGTTTTTTGCTCATGTAACACCCTCTTTTTCCACCCTCTTCCTTCCATTTAGACGCTCTGTCTCCGATAAGAATCCGTGAAAACACAAGGCTAGAAAACTTAGACTGAATTCGGATGTTGCTTTACGCACTGCCTCCGAACTCAATTTAGGACGGATCTAGGAAACCACGTAATTCGGGAATAAAAAAGAAATGGCCTGAATAAATATAAAAACAAATCTATCCAGTATATCGCAGAAATAGTTTAAAAAATCTTAAATCAATCAATCTATTTATTGATATCCACAATGTATATAGATTACAATTAAGTTTTTTTAAGTGATAATTATGGCCCCTGTTGAGTATGGCATTAATATAGGTAGAAGAGGACTTTAATATTGTTATGGAAATATAAAAAAAAGAAAACATACAAACTTGTACATGTCGCATTCTGTATCTCACACTTAAATTGTTCGCGACGAGAATGTCAGCTTTATAAAATATCATCGTTTACGCATAGAATGTCAGGAATTAAATTTACTGTAATTATGAACGCGCGCGATCGCCTTAGCGGCATCTTGCGTCAGTATTTGATATTTAATCGTTTGTTTCGCTCAGTTACAGCGTAAGTCGTAATCTCGTCTCCCTTCCTCTTGCCGGCACTTCAAATTCATTTCGTTTATTTGAGGATGACCGTTATTCCTTTTCGTGTCGTTTATTTGATAAAAAAAAAGACTAGAGTATTTATATATAATTGTAGTTCAGTGTAATATTTTGTATCGCATTAAAATTATAGCATTAACGTTTCGATTGGTTTTGTACCCTATACAAATCTTAATCTGATATAGATGCCGCGCTGAAGTTACATTACTATTCTCCCTTAGCTATTCTCCGCGCTACTTCTTGGATATAGCTGAGTCTAATTAGAAGCAGTGCATAAGCGATCAGACAAATAAATACCATGTCTATTTCGGCCGTCAATATTCTGATCTAAATACAAGAATCATAGATTATTCTTTTATATTCAGTTTTATGGCTCCGAATACAAATCCTGTTGAACCCATCGTTAGTATTTTTAGTATTCAGTATTCTCTGATTACTATCAAAACCGACGAATCCAAGCGCCGCGCACAACACCTCACCCCATTAGCAAAATCACCGATTTTCTGCAACACTTTGCCATCTGATCATCTTGTTGTTATTTAGATCCTCAACATCAGTCCAGGCAATAAGAACAACACGTCCAGAAGACCACAACAATTAATCATCAGCAATTTTCCGACAGAGGTAACTGAGATACGTGCACTAGCGTTCCTAGCTTGGACGATAATCCTCTTTGATTAATCTATGCTTCTATGTTATATATTATGTAAAAATACTTTGAAATTTGAGTAGTATTAGATTATTACTTACTCTCGTAAATTGGGACGTCTTTAGGTGCAATAAAAGAAAAACCTGCTGAAATGACTAATTTCTTCATAGCATTTTGGTATTTCGCCGCGTGGATCATAGCTGCTAGACTACCGGCACTCCAACCAAGTACAGAATATTTTGGAATGTTCAAAGCCTTGAAAGTAGAGATGCGCAAAATAAATCTTTTGAATGAGTTATAAATCGTTACAGTATAAAGATGTATATAAATGTTTAAATCATAAATTATTATTATGGAGACAATGCACTTATAGTTATTTGAAGTTCTATCTACTAGTGAGTACAATGCACTTCGATATCTAGGTCACGCGAATTGTATTAAACGCGCACCAAATAAATAATAAAGAGAATTCACGTTAAGACCGCCTTCTGATTTACACACCTCCCTCAAGCGGTAAAGACCACCAATACATCATCAATGAAAAGAAGACCTTAAAAAGCATTTACTTATATTAGGTCCTTACATATGAAATTGGCGTTTTGTATGGGAGGAACAAAAAGTCGAATATTTTTTAATATAATATATTTAATTAATCAAAGTATGAACCATTATTTTCTATGCACTTTTGCCATCTCATAGGTAGTTCATTGATCCCTTTACTAAAAAAACCAGTCGGACGGGAATCAATAAAATCTTTGAAGGCGATTTGGACTGCCCCATCGGAGTTGAATTTTTTCCCTTGCAAGAAGTAATCCAAATTTCGAAAAAAATGGTAATCTGTTGGAGCAAGGTCCGGGGAGTACGGAGGATGTCTTAGACTTTCCAATTGAAGCTCTTCTAATTTAGTAGCCGTCTGTTGCGCAGTGTGTGGTCTAGCGTTGTCGTGAAGCAGCAGTGGCGTGGAGCGATTGACTAGCCTAGGTTGTTTAGCCGCTAGCTTTTCCA
Organism: Automeris io; assembly: GCA_036320925.1. Taxonomy (NCBI): domain Eukaryota; kingdom Metazoa; phylum Arthropoda; class Insecta; order Lepidoptera; family Saturniidae; genus Automeris; species Automeris io. The sequence continues at coordinate 4,857,460 of JAUDJH010000027.1, forward strand.
TCATGGTTTGCAATTGCTGACAATAGACATCAGCCGTAATAGTCTGGCCAGATTTGAGAAAACTGTAATGAACAATACCGGCACTAGTCCACCAAACGCTTACAAGTAACTTTTTTGGGGTTAATTTTCGCTTGGGGCAGGATTTGGCTGGCTGGCCAGGATCCAACCATTGCGCTGAGCGCTTCCGATTATCGTAAAGAACCCATTTTTCATCACAGGTAATGATTCGGTTTAAAATACCTTCATTATTGTGCCGGTTTAGTAATGTAACGCAGCAGTCGACGCGCGTTTGCCGGTTTGCTTCAGTCAATTCGTGAGGTACCCACCTTTCAAGCTTTTTAATCTTCCCAATTTGCTTCAAGTGAATTAAAACAGTTTTATCACTAACATCACAGCCTGCAGCTAACTCGGACGTGGTTTGCGATGGATCCGCTTCCACAATAGCCTTCAACTCTTCATTATCAACTTGAGTCTCAGGCCGTCCACGGGGCTTGTTCTGCAGGTCGAAATTTCCAGAACGAAAACGTTGGAACCAAAAACGAACTGTGTTTTCTTTTGCAACACGACCGCCATACACATCATTCACCCTTCGAGTTGTTTCCGCAGCACTAGTGCCACGGCGGAACTCGTACTCGTAAATAATGCGATATTTTAAGTTTTCCATTTTGTAAAATGAGTGACGCAAACAGAAAAAAACAGAAGAAAAAAACAAATGAATGACGATCATCGAAGCACAAATACACGAGTCTATAGCTGTACAAATTTGAATTTGGAATTCCTTACCAAAGAGGAGAAATTTGTGATTAAAGTGGCCAGTACGAAAAACGCCAATTTCATATGTAAGGACCTAATACTACCTACTTTGATAAGAAAATAAGTTCGTCTTTAACAAAAATCGGAACACATAATAGAAACTTTAGTAAAGCTATATTATTTGCAGAGCCAATTTCCAGTTAAAAAAAAATGGGTGAATTACTCACAAAGTATATACTTTGTGATTAATTAAATAGTATAATTTTTAATTTTTAGTAAAGTATAAGCAAAATTAAAGTGGCGTCTGTTATTTACAATCCGTAATTTGAAAATGAGATTTAATACTCAAATGCATATTTTTCAGATGTATGTTAATTGTATTTTGCCTCATCAAACTGTACACGTGTTTCGACTTTTTGGAAAAATTAATCCCTATGGGGTAAGCTATTTCAACCCGGAAATGCCGGGCTACGACACATAGATATAAAATACCTGCATGAGACGAAATGCGTCTTCGGCATCTTTTTCGTAAAAATTGGAGCGGAAATCCTTTTTCGGAGGCCTGCTCTTGCCGTGCCCGGGAGGGTCCCAAGCCACTACAGTGAACTTTTCCCTGTTGAACCCTTCCACTTGCGGCTTGAAATCTGTCCATATCGTACCCAAACCTCCGGGTATACATAGCATGTGGTGCGTTCCGTTGCCTACTTTAACATAATTGATGTTGTTTGGGCCGACTTTTATTTTTTCTTCCTGTAATTATTATATTTTCTAGTATTCATTTGAGTAGTAATAAAAACATAATTACTTCATTATAAGTTTACTTTCATGAGAAAGTAAACTCATTCTCGTGTAAGCTGTGTATTTAATTATTTTTAATCGACTTAGAAAGGTTTGTTAAAAACATTAAAAAGGTCTTCTGTTAGGCTGTATGTTTATCAGTATTTGCGCCGTTTATTGACCAATATGGATAATCTTTTTTATATAATAGGATATTTTTTAAATTATTTTACAATATATTCACAGCACATTACATAAAATCATTTATACATGAAATAGAAAATAAAATAAAAAACTACTGTGCATTGACTTTGTAATGCGCTGTGAACTTATTATTAAAATAAATAAATAAAAGTATCAATTTGTATTCTAAGACTCCTATTCTGGCAATTACCAGATTTTAACTTAATATATTTATGAAATGGCTAAGTATAACAAGGGAATGCATTTTATACTTTTATGAAATGCACGCCACTGGGTATGAAATAACTGGGCGGCAAACCAGGGAAATAACCACCTGCAGTGACCATCATGTGGTATGGTGGTAACACCATATCAATATGCAATGCTAGGCGCGCTAGCCAATCTAACATCACAATGTCAGGTATATTAGCAAAAATAGTGCTATCTGTGGTAATAGATCGATTCCAGTTCATCATTACACGACCATTTTCGAGAACATCGTCTTGATTGTTTTGATTACTTCGTCTATAATAACACAGACAAAACCTTCGGTTTTCCAAAAAGGGTCACCGAAACCTAGCCAAGAGACTGAGGTAATCGAGTCTACATTAGGCCCATGAAGAACCAGTTAAAACCGTCCTTGAAGCTCTTTTTTTTTTTTTTTTCTCTTTACTCTTCTTGTGATCCAAGGTAATAAGTATCTTTGGATTTTTCCAGTTCTCATTTCCCAGATAGAGCTGAGTTACGCCTTTATCTACTTAGACTACATCCCTATGCATATCTGTTATTATTAACTACAAAAGACGTATTACTTACTTTAATGTCAGCGAGCGTCGAAGCAAATAAAGCCGGAACATTTTTCTTTATTGCAGCTGTGGTAGGCGATAGTAAATTATTTATTTTTGCAAGCATAATAGAATATAAGCACGTTCGATTACTAACGCGATCTGGCTTAAGCTTAGAAGCTAAGGCAAGAAAACACTGACTCCTCACTTAAATAGTACGTTAATATTAGTAGCCAACCATGTACTTGCGCATTAGATGGTTTTTTATACACAGGGCTGGATTAAGGTTTTTGTATAAAGGCCTGTATATGATAGTGCTTGATCGAAATTTCGATTCTGGTGTAATTTAGCCTAAGTTTTGGCCAAAATAGTAGATTTTTAGTAAGTGAATTAAGCGAACTATCACAAATACGTACACTTATTCGACAAAATTATAGTATAAGATTTCAGATGTTAGTTTTGCCAAGTTTCAAGGTAATTTTAATCACATCTATAAGTTGTTTTTGTACAGTCAACATAAACCATTTATTTAAAAGTTTTTAAAATTATTATTTTTAGTAAATTTAGGATTTTCTAATATTCGGATTTGGCTTTTGTCATGATGGCTCTAGCTTCAGTCAGAATCTTTGGCCGCAATTCCTTTTTGACTGCTTGTTAGCATAGTATGTACCTTACCTATAACGCTCAAGGACTTGGATTCAAATCTCGGTACCAGCATTTTTTTTGTGATGAGCAGATTTGTTTTAAAATAACTGCATTTTACGGACTTGTTACCATCACCATTCGAAAGAGTGACCTTCAAGTCACAGGGTACAGTGTTTTAAAATTTTTTTCGACCAATTTGATAGTGCTGTGAATCTCTGAACTGTTGTCTCGAAAAGTGTCCGTTCAGGCGCTAATGGGTTGAATGGCGCAACACATTAGGCAGGTATGACGATTTATTATTTTGAGTATTGTGTTTTCCACAAGCCGGCATCATTTGTATATTTTTTGCATGGTATTGCAAACATATGTTTCTTCCCGGGAAACGCCGGATTAGTTAGTAAGTCTGAACGGGTCGAACAACGTATTGTTTACTTTGTTTGTCAGGCATTGAGGTAGAGAAAATGAAAAAAAGAGAATGATAGGCAACGAAAAGCTTGAATGTAATTTTTCGAGTGCTCTTTGAGATTGGTGATAGCACACAAGGATCCACGATGTGATGTATTATTCTTTCTTTGTTTTATATAAATGTTGTGTGATGTTTTTTTAGCAATTAACTTTCCTTTCTTTCTTTCGATTCAATTGAATTCTTCTTTTAGTTTTATACAATAATAATATTCACGCTATATCTTTTTCGAGATGAGCAGAAATATATTAGCGGCTGTATCAACTTTGTGATATTTTGTTATTCCCAACGATTACGTTGGTTAATTATAACAGCACCGTTAATTGCCGTTCTCAGGGCATTTACACGTGACATTTCTAAATGCTATGCGGGTTTCCTCACACCGTTTTTTCTTTACCGATGAGTATGTGGTATGGTGGTAAATCCGTACATAGCCTGTAAAACCTCAGAAGTATACGCCGGGACTCAAACCTACGAGCAATCATTCGCGTTGGCGCGCATACTCGTTTTAGTTTTTCGTTTACTAATAATATATCTTCATCTCTAAGGCTGAGATTTACAGACCGTACTTTGACTTTGCTTAGCTTATTACTCAAACATTATAAATGATATTATTTAATTAATGTCTACTTTAACATTGTATGGTAAGTTATGCATTTTCGACCGGGGTCCTTCACGAAAATCAGCGCTGCAGACTCCCTCTGTGGCTTTAGGCTGATGAAGGTCCATGTTTATATATTTTGTATTTTCTTTTGTTCCTGTGTGTTGTTTGTGCTGCTTGTGGACTTGGTTCTGTAAATACTAAGGCTATACTGAAGTTTCTATGATATATTAAGGATTTAAAGACGAAATTATTATGATTCTCATCCTTAGTTACCCACATCATTTATAAGGGACAAGGGGCCCCTTTGGAAGCGCTGAATTCTTTGAACGTAGTTTACAAGCCTATATGGTTAATGCGATAAATTGTCAGCGCCGTAAATCTATTAGAATACCGCTTATGGATTTTATAGTCTTTTTGCAGCCGTTTACATTCTTAATTGCAAATCAGATTCTATCAGGTGTGATCTGGTCATTATGCCAACCCTGTAGAAATATACTCACTAAATATAGAGCTAGAGTCTACATTGTTGCTTAGGGATCAGTTTCCCAAAAGGAAAATAGAAACCGCTTATTGCTAAGATTTTGCAACTTTATTGTGTCGTAGACCCCGTTTTTATTTTGAATAATAAATAAATAATAAATAAACGAATGTAGTTATCAGATATGAGCAACCTTCATAAAATTATTCGAGGCGCAACAGTCTGCCCAGGTTTGCTCCAGCGATTCCATTTTAGGGTGCCCTTGCGTTACCCCAGGCACCGTGTAAACTTGCTCGTCCCACCCTATGCTCGGACATCCTTGGGCTATAATTCGCCTATTTGTAGGTTATCTCGCGGCTTTAACGAACTGGAGAGTGCCATCGATGTGTTCGCTGACAGTCTGCCGGTCTTTAAAAGGAAAATCATCGGGTGGTTGAGGGACACGCAGTAGTTGTTGATATGATTTTTCATTTGCCTGTTTACACTTTCATTGTCTTATTCTTATTTGTTAATGTGTTTATTTCATAAGTAGTATTGTTTATATTTTTGATTCACGATGTGGTGGCATTAAACGGCGCAACACATTAATGTGCATTTTTTTTTTCGATTGTTATTTATTATTGTCTTGTAGTGTGTTGGCCACTGGCCGACCTTAAAAATGTAAAAATAAAATAAACCCTTTATTTTTCCACATAACATTTTTTACAATTCAAATCTGTTAGTATTATTAGTTTTTTTCCTGAATTCCTATTGTTAGTAGAGTTAGTTAAGATTTGTGTCATCATTATCATTTGTGGACCCCTTTTGGGTGAAGGCCTCCTCCAACCTCCTCCAGTTCACCCTATCTTGGGCCAGCTCTGCCCACTTCTTTCCCGCCACCCAAAGAATCTCGTCTTCCCATCTCTTTTTCGGTCGGCCTCTTTTCCTTTTGCCTTCTGGACCAAAGCACTTTGTCGTTTCTAATGACATAAAATAAAATAAATCCTTTTATTTTGAATAGACACCTGTTAAGTTTATATTGTATTTTGTAAAATCATCACTTTCAAATGTCTTTTTGGCCGATCTTCTGACTGTCCTCATGTGTAGAGTTGAAATATAATAAAAAATATACATTACGTTGAATATGTTTATTAATTAAATGTAAACTGATAAAACCAACTTAAAATAATGTTTTTTTTTAAGTTTATTTAATTTCCTTTCAGAGGGAGAGATAAACCTGATGCTTTGATAATACATTTTCAATATGTGGCATCGATTGTTATTTCAGATCTCCTCCGATTTTATTTGTTTTTCACATTTGTATTTATTGATTAATGAATTGAACAAGTCAGTACAAGTCATACTGCGCTCACGATATCCAGATCTATGCAAGTTTTTACAGTTTCAACGAATACTGCGACCATAAATATCTTGCTAATTTACCGTTGCAAATGATAAAGGGGAAATAAGAAGTCTTGCAGAGCTTCTGCCTTTTTCTTTATTTTACACTTGTACAAAATTTGGTGCTTATTTTTAAGACATTTTTTTTTTCGGTTAAACTTTGTTCTTTTTGCAAGGAAGGCCTTTACAACTTCCCCGAGCGAAGAGGGCGAGCAGTTAATGTGTTCTGTTGTGTAATGAAACGACCGTGTCCAGTAAACAACTGATTTATTGACATTATATACATATATTTATGAAACCACCCACAACACATTAATAAGTACTACATATACAACTTAAATAAATAGCTTAAAATATAATACAAATTACAAAGTTAAAATGCATCCCTGTCTTTAGCTTTACTGCGAGTGAGAGGTGGCGAGTATGTGTTAAGAGTAAGACACCTTTTATTTTGATACATACATACTCTCCTCTCCTCTTTCACAATAATAATCTGATCATCCTTCCCCATCCTGTTACATGGTTCGTTGTTTTCAGGAATGCTAACTGCATGTCAGCGATTACGCCGATAATCCCACCGCTGTCACCATGTTGTGTAATGAAACGACCGTGTCCGGTAAACAACTGATTTATTGACATTATATACATATATTTATGAAACCACCCACAACATGTTCCACCAGCGAATTTATGGTTTATATTGGCAACACAATGTCACGTTAGGTATAACACTAATCAAGATGCGATATTTGCATTATTACATATATATAGTATTATATATTTTCATTAATTACTCGTGTTTAAAACCTTACTTGATTGTCACATAAAACCTGTTTTAATGTCACCTTTTCTCTATATAATGTAATTGTAATTTTTAAATTTAGAAGATTATTACTAGGTTTTAGAACCTATAAACTAGTTTTTAATAAGTTACTTATAAGTAATACTATTATAAAATATTAAATGATTATATAAGAAACAGTAACAATATTATTATTTTAATTAATAGATATAATATTTTATTCTCAAATCACAATAACAATCAGTATATTAAATTGGTATTTTTATCAAGATATATAGTGTTTCCTGGTTCTTGGTGGTTCTTTAATAAAATGTAATATTCTACTTCTAAAATCATAAACATATTCGATACATATAAGAAATCTGTTTCTCGGTCACTTATAAATATTTTATTTTGATGAAAATTTGTTTTATTTTTTTTCGAACTTGCAAATTCGTTGAAGGCCCGGGACATACCTTCACAACTAAACCGGGCGAGAGGGCGAACACACTGAGGTGCTCAGACGGCTATCAATATTTATTTAAGAGCAACGTACTACATATACCGCCAAACCAAAAAATACCGCTTGCGAGATATAGGTTATTTTCAATTTATGAAGCGATTTGTTTTTTTTTAATGACAAACACTGGTGGCCTGGGCAGGCCTATACAGCTTAACAGTTTTGACAATAGTCATTTTATACTATGGTGAGCGAATACTTATTATATATAATAGTCATCGTTTATAACAAAGCTTATAAAAATAAAAAGTAATCTAAAATTTTCATTCGATTATAAATGAAATATACACGATAGTGCCATTTATTGGTATTTATTAAAACCGTATCGGTATCGTTAATCAATAATTAATATCTGTCTGCGGCTGTACCCGCTAATCTCAGAAACGGCTTAACTGATTTCGATGCGGTTTTCACTAATGTATTGTGGAAAGCTTCACTTAACATATGATGTTAATGGTATTATAATCGAATCATAAATTAAAAAAAAAAGTCAGTTTAAAAACACATGGACCACTAAAAAAATGGTGTAAAATAGCTATTAAGGTTATTTGGTTAGAATATATGTAGTATTATACTTATAATACGAGGTTTGTTAAAAAAATAAGAGGACTGAGGTCATAAAAGAAAACATACTTCATTTGGAAGTTACATATCTGGGACTCTTCAAAATACTCTCCTCTTCGACGCACAAGCTTATCTTAACGGTGTTTCCACTTGTTAAAACAGTCCTGGTGCACTTCCTTCGTGATTGCTTTCAGCTTGTTTGTGACTTTTGCATCAATCTCCAAAATCTTTTTCCATTAAAGTTCTTTTTTAGTTTTCAAATTAAGAAAAAATCACAAGGAACGAGATCAGGTGAGTAGAGAAGGTGAGGACGAACAGTAATCGAGTGTTAGTTTAATTGACGGTCATCAGCCGTGGCACAAATTTCGCAACGACGCGGTACATCTTCAATTTTTCGGTCAAAATCTCGTGACAAGGGCCAATTGATACTCCACACTCTTCGGCAAGCTCTCAACACGTCAGACATCGATTTGCATGCACCTGGGTGTTGATTTTGTTAACGCGTGGGTTATCAAGCACGTCGAGGAACGCCCAGGACCCTTGAAACGTTCATGCGTCTGTTGCTGGCCACAATATCCATGTGGGTAGTATCTCCCGGCCGAGTGATATGTCCGTGTCCGTGTTAATTAATTTATTAAATTCACTATCTCTGTTCCATTATCATATCATCGAGATACATCAGAGGGCCCAGGGCCCCCTCATGCCGTCCCGGGCACGGGGGCCCGACCGAAAACCACTATATTAACCTCCGATCGTGAGTCCGTCTGACATACAGAGCTGCCAACCCGGCGGGGTTCGCAAATGCAACCAATCACATGCATCGACAAATGGCGTGACACGAGATTCATGTTTCTGTAATTATTAATGTTTGTTGACTAATACCAGTGAGGAAAACCAAATATGTATAGTTTGAAATTGTCTTTATTATTTTTTATTAATAATATAATTTTGCAATTATTATAAGGCGAACTACGAATGCTCCTATACTAGGAGGAGAGTAAAAAATCTTGCACTCTTGTATTAAAATCGTCGGAGTATTTTAAATGTATACTGTGTTTCCCTTCGCTGTACCAGTGTATCCTGAAAACAATAATTTTAAAAATATAGTAATAATAAAATAAATAATGTAATTTACAAATATTAATTATATATATTATACGAGTATATATTAATTTATGCCGTGGTGGCTGCCGGGAAAATAGAATAGCACCCCCCTCTTCTTGCCGAGGTGTCGTAAAAGGCGACTAAGGTAACTCTTGAATACCGCAATTCAACCAGGTGTTCAGAGAAGGAAAACTCGACCAAACCTGCATCCTGCTCCCTCCCGATCGTACTGGTTCTCCTTTCCATCGGGCCTGAGGGAGCTCGGACGAGAGAGTGCTTTTCTGACTGCGCGTCCAGTTATGCACTTAAATATCTCCTGCGCAATTGACTGTTTCCGAAAACTGGACCTCGAATTTCTTAACCGGTGTTGAAACAGTCGCCGTGGCCGAAACCGGCTAGGACATCATCATCATCATTAATTCGGAGTAGCCTACAATTTGCTTTCCGTAACATCAATAATACATGTCAGATTCCTACTGACTAAAAACCCCCGGGCTGTCCCCCTGATTGTTATACCCGGGCCTGGGAAGCCAAATTGATCTAGACGCCCAGGGAACAAGAATCCTTGTTGAGGCTACTCCTCTGGGAGGGGAAGAAGTAAAGCCCACCGCTCCAAAACCTCGCTCACGCCTGGACAAATATTTACTTAAACATAAAAAAAACCATAAAAACAACTATTTCAACTGCCTGCTTTATAATTAAGGAAATTATAAAGTAATAATTATTATTATGGCTCGTTGTTCCAACTTGGTTTCTCAAGCTATAGTCAGACTTGAGCGTCGACGGATTTTCTTCAGAGGAGGGAAGTTACTTCTTCTACCAACTTAGAAAGACAATTGGAGTCTTACTTACTTCGACCCCTTAATATGGGTATGCAAATGCAGAGCGTGGTTTTTGTTCACTAAAGGATCCTTCTCTCCGTGTAATATCAACGTCGGGCACTTGATATCTTTCAACAGATCAGAGCAAAGCTTCCCATCTTTTTTTAAATATATGTCGATGATTCCTTCGATCCACTCAGCACAGTATTTAGCGTATTGTTCTTTGCCGTAGACAGCGATCATTGCGGCATTTATCTTACTGGGCCATTCTTCGATGTTCCTCAATTCTGAAAGAATTTTCATTGCGGGTTTTATTTTCACGCACCAGCCTCTTGTTCCACTCTCTCCCTTCCATTTAAAAGGTTAACGTATTATCTCCGATAGTAATCCGTAAAAATATAAGACTAGAAAACTTGGACCGAATTCGGATGTTGTTTTACGCACTGACTCCGATCTCGATCAGTTAAATACGGATCTACTAAACCACGGAATTCGAAAGAAATAAATAAATTAATATATAGATAAATGTCATCAAATATCATCATCAGCCCATCCTAGTCCTCTGCTGGACAAAGGCCTCTCCCACCAAGCGCTATTGAGCCTGGTCATCGGTTCATGTCATCCAATACCATCCGGCCATCTTCCACGGGACGCTACGTCCATCGATACGTGGTGTCCATTCAGAAAATCGCCTTCTCCAACAATCAATGATTCTTCGACATATATGGGCTGCCCACTGCCAAACGCAAATACATTATAGAAATAATTAAAAAATAATTTAAACATTATGGACGCCGCGCCGAGTCGCTTTTCCATTCCCTACCACACCGTCCGTCCTGCTTTTCAGATATAACTCGGATTTTCTTTGGACGCAGTGCGTGAGCGTTCGTACAAATATTACAATGACTAGTTCGATCCGTCAGTATTCTGATCCGAATACGAGAATAACGACTAGAAATCGGATGACAGGTTCAGTGCGTTAACGCCCAGACAGAACTATGCACGCAAGTTTACAAAATCACAGATTAACAGTTACTCATATTCTGACTAAGACTAAATTGTTCACGAACTCTTACTTTCGCCGTGTCATTGAGCTATGAAATGGTCTTTCAGCGAGCGTGACCTTTCGTCCTATGATATTGGGTTCTTTCACACGTTCCTGTGTGACGCTTTTCTTGTGGAAGTTTATAAGATTTTTAATTGGATTTTTAAAAGGAATTGAATGGAATAAGCACTCATATGTGAACATAGGATGTGAAATACTAAAAATATTCACATAATACGATACCAAGTATGAATTAATATTGAATAACATATTACATTATAATTTGTCGCGTGTTTTTCGTTAACCCTTTGGCTACTATCAGGGACTATAGTCACCGGCTGAAAAGCACCACCTACACGATGTGTGACTATATTTTAATCACCCGGAGCACGGAGCTCCGTTTCCTGCGAAACACTTTGCAGCAAGGCCTGCCGTAGCGAAAGAATTAAATGACTCTAAACACATTTGAGGTGAGGAACAAAATTCTTTGTGATAAATAGAAGATATTAATATCATAACATAATAATAAATGCTTTTCTTTTTTGATAGCCCGGGAGAAATCCCTAGCGGACCTCAGGGGGTGGTGAGCGCTGCCCCCCGGTGTGTCGGACTTGCACCGACTAAAACCCCCGGGGTGTTCCTTCTTCTCGTCTGACCGGGGCCAGAGGTACAGTGTCATCCTCTTCTCCGACCCTCAGCAACGTCTGGCCTTTTGTAAGGCCAAACTGCACTGCGAGGAGTGGCGTAAGTAGCCACCCTTCGTTCGCCTCAATATCTTGGAGCGGTGTGCGGAAACACGTCACACACCGCTCTCGCCTGGATAAGTTGGGCGGCACTCATAATAAGAATGCTTTAGTTAATCGGTGGCTTGGGTCTTAGGCCTTGCTCCTGTGGATCTACATTTTATCTTTTCATATGTATTTATTTTGAAATTAAAAAATATTGTGTTTATAATGAATAAAGAGAATGCTTCGTTACATTGTTTATATATCTCTTATTACGATACACAGTACTGAGGATCTGGTTTGAACCCCGTGAGAAACAAACGATCGCGGTCGACGATGAATATGTTAAGCAGCAAAGCGTGAAGAGATGTTCGAGTAGGCCAATATAATAGCTGCGAATATCCGTAGGTAGATGTCCGTCGATAGCAGTACTTAGATTTTGGATTGTGCTGTGCTTTCTATCAAGTACGGGGCAGTCACTGCCGAGTTAGTATAAAAAGAAAAGCCTAAGTATTAGGTCCTTACATATGAAATTGGCGTTTTTCGTACTGGCCACTTTAATCACAAATTTCTCTTCTTTGGTAAGGAATTCCAAATTCAAATTTGTACAGCTATAGACTCATGTATTTGTGCTTCGATGATCGTCATTCATTTGTTTTTTTCTTCTGTTTTTTTCTGTTTGCGTCACTCATTTTACAAAATGGAAAACTTAAAATATCGCATTATTTACGAGTACGAGTTCCGCCGTGGCACTAGTGCTGCGGAAACAACTCGAAGGGTGAATGATGTGTATGGCAGTCGTGTTGCAAAAGAAAACACAGTTCGTTTTTGGTTCCAACGTTTTCGTTCTGGAAATTTCGACCTGCAGAACAAGCCCCGTGGACGGCCTGAGACTCAAGTTGATAATGAAGAGTTGAAGGCTATTGTGGAAGCGGATCCATCGCAAACCACGTCCGAGTTAGCTGCAGGCTGCGATGTTAGTGATAAAACTGTTTTAATTCACTTGAAGCAAATTGGGAAGATTAAAAAGCTTGAAAGGTGGGTACCTCACGAATTGACTGAAGCAAACCGGCAAACGCGCGTCGACTGCTGCGTTACATTACTAAACCGGCACAATAATGAAGGTATTTTAAACCGATTCATTACCTGTGATGAAAAATGGGTTCTTTACGATAATCGGAAGCGCTCAGCGCAATGGTTGGATCCTGGCCAGCCAGCCAAATCCTGCCCCAAGCGAAAATTAACCCCAAAAAAGTTACTTGTAAGCGTTTGGTGGACTAGTGCCGGTATTGTTCGTTACAGTTTTCTCAAATCTGGTCAGACTATTACGGCTGATGTCTATTGTCAGCAATTGCAAACCATGATAGAAAAGCTAGCGGCTAAACAACCTAGGCTGGTCAATCGCTCCACGCCACTGCTGCTTCACGACAACGCTAGACCACACACTGGGCAACAGACGGCTACTAAATTAGAAGAGCTTCAATTGGAAAGTCTAAGACATCCTCCGTACTACCCGGACCTTGCTCCAACAGATTACCATTTTTTTCGAAATTTGGATAACTTCTTGCAAGGGAAAAAATTCAACTCCGATGGGGCAGTCCAAATCGCCTTCAAAGATTTTATTGATTCCCGTCCGACTGGTTTTTTTAGTAAAGGGATCAATGAACTACCTATGAGATGGCAAAAGTGCATAGAAAATAATGGTTCATACTTTGATTAATTAAATATATTATATTAAAAAATATTCGACTTTTTGTTCCTCCCATACAAAACGCCAATTTCATATGTAAGGACCTAATATTAACATAGCCAAGTCGAAGTTAAGAAAATCTGTGCTAACGAAAAATCAGCGATCCTTCGAAAGACGAAACAGAAACAAGTGAACTCGCGTTCTAAGCTTGGACGTCAATTTCCCTTGGTTAATCTATTTTTCTGCGTTGTATGTTATGTTATGCACAAAATAATAATTTGTTATATTTTTTTTAATTTCGTGAATGGCAAAGGTATTTAATTATAAAATCCTTTAAATATTACTAAATTATGACTTACTGTCGTAAATTTTAGCGTCTTCAGGTGAAACAAAAGAAAAACCTCCTGAAATGACTAATTTCTTCATAACATTTTGGTATTTCGCCGCGTGAATCATAGCTGGTACACTGCCGGCACTCCAACCAAGGACAGAATATTTTGGAATGTTCAAAGCCTCGAAAGTAGAGATGCGAAATATAAATTTTTTGACATATAAAGTGAGTTATAAATCTTTTCATTGTAAAGATGTATATAAATCGTGAAATACTAAATTATCATCAATAACAAGTGAAGACAGATTCAATTTGAGATTTATAAACGCTTCTTTGAGTTTGGTTACACTTTATTCAAAAAATAAATTCGTCTTAAGAAAGGAACTCGAGTATAGCCTAACTAGTTCGAATCTCGGCAAGTACTTTGGGTTTTTCCACATTAGGCGCGGATTAAGGCACCACGTCCTCAAAGGTGAAGGAAAATATCGTGGAAGCCTTCATGGCACGGCTACGCAAACTTTCTTGGCTTCCGGTGATGTCTGGCCTTCTGCAGGCCACGTCTACTATTATGTTGGTCCAGGTAGACCCTCAGGGGTTCACCGGAGACTCGACGACGGTCTATGTTGGCATAAAAAAAGGGGGTTTACGAGTTGTAAGTAAGAATCCACAAATCTGATTTTGATAGTGAAGAACAAAAATTAACTTATCGGTAATAAACAGTTGTTTTGAGATTTATGTAAAACAAAAGCATTTTGAAACTTTAATAATCTAATCTTCACATTTTTGGACGAGTTTTCAAAATAGGGTAGAAATTAGTGTCCGACCGAAAGTTCGGTTTCGGTTTCGGCCGAGTTTCGGCCAAAAATCAAGTTTCGGCCGCAGTTTCGGTTTCGGCCAAAATTGGCCGAAACTTTTGCCGAAACCGAAACTGATTTCGGTAGTTGTCGTACATGCTTGCCTAAATTCATTTCTCGCGGCAACGCTTTGGCGGACGCTGGCGGCCCTGTTCGGGATTCGTGCGCCGTTCGCATTGCTTTTTTTTTTCGAATTTACGCGTGTTTGTTGACCGGGAAAGGTCTTCCCCACTTAACCGGGCGGGTGGGCGAACACTGAGGGTGTTCAGCGGCGCAATTTATGGGTTGGGTGGCAATGCCAGGTCACCCCTGTGGGTACGAACCTCGACTTGGACCGCTAGCCAAAAATACGAAACCTAACTGTGATCTACTAGCGTTTCGGAAGCGACTACCTTGAGAAGAAACGCCGAAAGAAACTCAAGGCTGCGTCGGAGTGTAACTGCGTCGTTTAGACGACAGTTGACGGATCTAATTCGCATTGCTCTATAGCAACACAACTTAGTCAGTGCGTTATCACCCGACGTAAACATTCTTTAGAGGTTATGTTTTGATGAAACTGATTACATGTAAGTTTTTGTTTCATTTTTTTACTTGACCACGTTGACTTTTATACTTGACCACGTGAGTTTCGGTTTCGGTTTCGGTTTCGGCCGAAACTGAAGCCACGGCCGAATATTCGGTTTCGGCCGGAAAACCAGTTTCGGTCGGACTCTAGTAGAAGTGTAACAGTAGCGGGTCCACGAAAACCCGTAAAATTTTGAAAGTGGTCTACGAGAAAAAAAACTTGAAAACCTCTGCTCAAAACTAATGTTATTTGATCGATGTACGGAAGCACATATCACACCACTTTCGCCTGGGTATGTTAGACGGCGCACTTTTATATTCCACCCCTAACGGTGTGAAATAGGGGTTCTAAGTTGTTTGAAAACCCATCATTTTTTAAATAAGCAGTATGAAAACTGATCCTTAGGTACTGATTAGAAATTGAAATATACATGTTTCGACGTTTTTGAAAAAATACATTTTCAAGGGTAAGCTATTTAAGCCGGTGCAATGCCGGATCACATATCTGTAGGAAATACCTGCATGAATTGATATGCGTCATCGGCATTTTTTTCGAAAGCATCACAGCGGAAATCCTTTTCCGGCGGTCTGCTCTTGCCGTGCCCGGGAGGGTCCCAAGCCACTACCGTGAACTTTTCCCTGTCGAACCCATCCAGTTGCGGCTTGAAATGTGTCCATATCGTACCCAAAGCTCCGGGTATACATAGCACGTGGTGCGTTCCGTTGCCTACTTTAACATAATTGATGTTGTCTGTGCCGACTTTTATTTTTTGTTCCTGTAATTATTATAATTCTTAGTAAATTTGAATAATAATAAAGATTAATTAGTTATTTTCAGTAAATTTATTATTGTGTAAACATCTTTTATTTTTAATTGACTTTAAACAGGAAGTTTTATGCTGGCCTATATGTTTTTTTATCCGTATTTGCATCATTTATTGACCGAGTTGAACAATGCTTTTTTTAATAGGGTGCCTACACATATCATAAACGTAATCTTGTTTTTTTTTTTCTTTTAAATTACTAGTGTAGTTTAATTTTAACTAGCTTCGAAAACTATGAGTTTCTGTTCTCGGCTTTACTTTTATTTTATGAGCACAACATATAAAAACAAAAGTTATATATATATATATATATTTAAAGTTAAGATTGCACGTATCATATCATGAATAAGACTGACACACAGGGTACAAGTTGCCATAGTTTGGGTGTTTATTTTTCGTATCCCGGGGGAATATCCAGCATAGGACTATCAGGGACGCTGTGAGGGCAGTGATTTTTTTTTATACTGGCTCGACATAGTGACTACAGTGTACCTGATGGTAAGTACAGTGTAGTCCAAAACGAAAGCGACCATCAAAGGATGAAAATCCATTGATAGTCTACATCGTCATGTCGGCCCACATATACCACGACTGAAGGTCTCTAGGTATATGAGCTACTGAATATATACAAGCTGATCTCGAAACGCGACAAGCCGAAACTGGTCACTATGACGGGCTTTACACCCATGTACAGTGGTCGCGATCCAGACGGGCACTGACGCCCTACCACCTCGCTGCTGCTCGTTTAGCACCACCCAGGAGTCACGTGTAGGGAAACTAGGGTAAAGCCTACGGACGCGAGCAGCTTCGACTCCCAAAAAACTACGACCCCGGTGTGTCTGTCTCCTACTGACTAAAAACTCCCGGTACATCCCTATAGTTGCTCCACCCAGGTCTGGGAAACCAAATTCATCCAGATGCCCGAGAAGCAAAAACATTATTGAGGCTATTTCTCTGGGAGGGGTGCGAGTAAAGAGCCCACCCCTCCAAAACCTCGCTATCAGGCGGGGCGCCGGACACTGTGTACCGCCACCCTCACATCCGAGCAGCAGACTTCCTCTTTCTTCATTTTAAAATATATACATATAACAAAATATTATTATTATAGTTAAATTGACACAATAATATAAATACATTGTTGTTGATATAATTATTAGTATTTATTGGCGTATTACTTACTTTGACGTAAGCGAGTGTCGAAGAAAATAAAGCTGGAACACTTTTCTTCATTACAGCTGTGGTAGGTAATAATAAATTATTTATTTTTGCAAGCATAGCAATATAAGCACTTTCGATTGCTACCGCGATCTGGCCTAGGCTTAGAGTTAAGGCTTGAAAACACTGTCTGCTCACTTAAATAGTACTTCAATATTAGTAGTCAACGTATATTTGCGTATTAGATTAGTTTTTTATACACAGGGTTGGATTATGATATATATATGACGACGGATAGTACACTCAACTGTCGCTAACTGGTGTGTTTACGCCTCGAGGTACAGTTTCACACCAATGTATCCTTGAGTTTTTTGTGGTGTTTCTTCAAGCTTTCAAAACGCCAGTAGATCACCCAAAGGTTCTTCCTCTGGCTCTCCGCCCAAGTCGAGGTTCGTGTCCCCAGGGGTGCCCTTGCGTTGCCATCCAACCCATAAATTCGACGGCTGAGCACCTTCAATGCCCGCCACTACACCTGGTGAAGATGTAAAGATCTGTCTCGGCCACAAACGTGTGGCCTGTCAAAAAAGTGTCTGATCGTAGTTTAGAATGTGGATGGAATTTTGAATGAAGCTGTGGATTTCTAGAAAGCGCCAAAATTAACCAAACTGTCACGAAAGACGTCCGACGTAGGTGATTCCACAGTACAATCACCATAAAAACATAGAGAGAGATACACAAAAAAGGTATTGTTAAACCAAGAAAATTAAGATTCTTGAAATATTTAGTACACCCTATAAAATATTTCTATAAGCCATAAGGTCTAAAACGGGCCGAACCGAGTTACTGTTATCGTCTTCGCTAATGTGGAAGAAGTAACAAATTTATATCTATAATTTTTATATTTATTTCGAGAGGATTTTGGAATGGGTTATTGTTTGTTGGTTTTTTTAATTTCCTCTGTTTTATGTTTTCTTTTTGCAAATTAGATTACTGTTTTTCTTTCTGCTGTTGCTATCCGTGTGTTGCTCGTATTTTCATTTCTGTCTCCTTTTGTGCTTTTAGTCTACACTTTTAAATATAGTTGCATTTGCAATGAATCTTTTTTATCTATAATATAAAAATGAATCGTTAAATATGTATAAGCGCGAAACTCGAGAACGGCTGAACCGATTTGGCTGATTTCTTTTTTGTTGTGTTTGTTGAAGTCTGGGGAAGATTATTACGGAGAGAAAAATTAAAAAAATTGTCTGAAAAAGTCTAAAAACAACACTTTTCTATATTCTCATACGAAAAATTCGTAATAATATTTAAAAGTCAATTTGAACTTTAACACCATACCATAAAGTTTAAATGTCAGTGGACAGGTTCCGGAAAGGCAAAACAATTGAGTGACGTATAAATATTAATGTCAACATTTGTCAATTTTTATACATATAGCATTAAGGCCAGGTTCCTTCAAACAATTTTCAAAAAAATCTGACGGGGTATCTATTAACATTAAAAAAAACAATGTGACTTTGTTTTAGAGAAATAGGGCAGAATAAGGTCTGCCGGGACAGCTAGTATTTTATATATTTATGAATATGTCAATGTAGACTATGAAATTGTTTTTATAAATAAATAAATACACTACTTACCTTTGGCTTGCAGCTTGTGGACAGATATGCAATACGTACCCTTATGAATCCTAAGAATAACTGATAATAGATGTTTAATTTACTTTAGAATAAGATTTTATAACATTTATTAAGTGTTAATGCAAGTCTATTTGACTCTACTATAATAATTTTAAGTAACCTCAGTAATACCTGTATTAGAAAAACAAAAATTAGGCCAAGAGTGTGTTTGACTCACACATCGAGTGTTCCGTAATAAGTTATAAAAAAATTTAAAAAAAAATCAGAAAAAACAGTTTGAAAGCGTTACATTACATTCGGATGGATTGATACCCAAAGTAGGACCACCTGTATCTTGGGTGTCAGAGTTATTTATGCCATATATGTTACGTGCAGTTTATATTCGCTGCGTAGCTCCAATCTTAACTTTTAATT
Source organism: Automeris io (assembly GCA_036320925.1). Lineage (NCBI taxonomy): Eukaryota > Metazoa > Arthropoda > Insecta > Lepidoptera > Saturniidae > Automeris > Automeris io. The sequence goes on from JAUDJH010000027.1 coordinate 4,876,557, forward strand.
AATATATGTATATAGACTAGAAAACAATGCAAAAATCTCAAACATTGACTATAGTTAATACTAGTTAACAAGAAACATCACGGTTCTAACTATTCAAGAAACATAAAATAATTTACAATAATGTTTAACTTTAGATGCATTTAATCACGGATTCGTTCCTCGGTATCATTACATCCCGGATTTAACGTCCAATCCACAATCAACAGTTTATTTTGGTATTGTTTATTTTTGAGTGGATGTGTTGCCATTGCTTAAACTTATTATTATAAACACTTATATTTAAGATTACTTAATTTAGATGTTATTCCTTTTATTGCTTATAGATATTTCTAATCAGATGTAACACGACCGGGGCCCTTCACGAAAATCAGCGCTGCAGGCTTCCTCTGTGGCTTTTGGCGGATGATGGTCCCATTTTCGCCATGTTTATATGTTTTGTATTTTCTTTTGTTTCTGAATGTTGTTTGTGTTGCCGCATTTAAATTTCTGGTTTTTTGTTGGTTTGTGGCGAAATAAATACATTTTCATTTTATTTCAACCCCACAGCTTCACTTAACTTTTGAAATTAGAGAGGTTCAAAATATTTATTGTCAATTTTGTTGTATATCCTATAATATAAATTAACTACATAGATATACTATACTAGCTGACCTGGCAAACATTGTACCGCCTAACAGACAATGAAAGACGTGTTAACTTTTAGCTAAGCCTACTCCCTCTGCCCTCTTCAGCACTCTCATTCATCATCATCACTTTCACCCCGTCCTCTCAAAAATTTAATTGCCCCGTAGCAAACTGGATGTCCTATTTCAGGCTCTTAAAGCGTACGTTCGTCTCCATGGTCTAAACTATTTCTATGCTAAAATCAATCAAAATCGATCCAGTCGTTTTGACATGAACATGAACATCCATACATGTTACACTTTTGAATTTATAATACTAGAAGTGATTAAAAGCGCAATACAAACATCGCTAATTACAATATTTGAAAGCGGAAGATATTATTATCATTAAAAGAATTGCGGTGTCTTAATTATAATCATTGAGCGTTAATTATGTATTAATAACAATGGCCGTGAGCCAGTGGTTCGTATTTCCCACGCAAGTGTATAAATAAAAACAGCTATCAAAAATAATATACTAATATTTGGTGACTACGTAAATGGCGTGTATTAAGAAGACTAGGGCATTTACACGTGAAATTTATTTCAGATGCGATGCGGGTGAATGTAGACATCCCTATGTTACGATGGGCGAGCACGTGATGCTTAAACGCGTTTGAACCTACCACAATTTACATTGCTGCGCATGGATATTTGTCTTCTATCCGCTAGGATACATAGCCACACGTGTAAAGTAACAGAGACAATTATAGCTGTCCAGTTCAGATTATCTCTATAATATAAAAATTAATCGCTAAATGTGTTGATAAGCGCAAAACTCGAGAATGGCTGATTTCTTTTTTGTTGTGTTTGAAGTCTGAGGAAGGTTATTACGGACAGGTTTTTTTTTAAAATTGCTTGAAATATGCAAAAAATTAAAATAAATGTATAAAAAAAAAAAATTTAATCACAAATCTGCTTATTTATTGCCTCTTAAGTGGAACAAAGTTTGCCGGGTCAGCTAGTTATTAATAAATATAAAAGTATTTAGAAGTAATTCTAAAAAGAAAGAAACATGGAGGATTATTAATATGTGGGTGTGACTAAATACATAATTTAGTCGAACATATTTTTTTATATTACTGATCCTGATAAATATAATAAGCGACAAAATCCACGATTAAAATAATACAGGTGTCTTAACTTAAATGGTACACTGTTCACGAAGCATACATTTGCAGTAATTTCGACTTTTAAATTATATCTCCCTAAACAGATTGTAAATAATTGAAAGCAGCGATGGCAAAAGTGTCGTTTTTAACAGCTCCAAAAACACACTTCATAAATTAATAAACTATAGTGCTGCGAGTAATGGGACCTTAGTTTTGTGCTTCTAAGTTTTTAATTGTATTTAAGCATAGTTAAAAATCCTATTTAAATACGTCACTTAATTTTGAGCATATAAGCCTTTTTTTGCAAGCTTTATGAAAAATACTAAGAAAAATATTTTTATCTATTTTTCTCGTAATGAAAATGAGCAATATTTTGTAGCACAACTTATTAGTAGAAGATATACAACTTAAAATACAATTACAAGTATGTATCTACCCCAGAAAACGAAAAAATAATCATTTACTGATTAAAAAAAAAAATACATTTAAAAAATCAAACATACAACAGTTGTATATTTTATCCATTATTATTGTAAAATGTCATCTTAGTGTAAAATGTAGATTTTTTTTTTAAAAAGGTTTCAGTCACACTAACAGGTATTTTAGGGGATACACAATAAGACACAATTTAGTATTAAAATTTAATAATAAGTGTGACATATTTATTACATTCTCTAGCAAATGATAAACTAAACATAGCATTAGAAGCAATACAATTCAGTTAAAATAAATAATTATGTACGTAATTTATTACAATTACCTTGTAGTATGGAATTGTCAAAGTATTTAAAAGAACCAACCTATATTATGCTCTAACTCAAATTTTAACAAATGTTATATTATAAAAAATGTAGTAATATTATTATTTTATAAAGGCAATATAAACATTTCATTCCACGTTTTTACAAAACATCAAGGAAAAATATATTTTACTAAGCTAGATACTTTGCATTGTAATTAATAATTAGGTTTATCTGTGAGTACAGTATAATAATATGTTGGTACAAAACTTTTCCATTCAGGCACCTTAAATATTCTATAATACTAGCTACTCTATATTCTCAGCACATTAACGCCAAATTGTCTTTACCATGGAAATATCTTCATTTACCAACCTGCAGTGGCATTAATTTTGGACTACACTGACTTTTCATCAGATGGAGTGGAATCACTGTCGAGCCAGTATAAAAAATCTTATTGAAGCATAAAAGTCATTATACCTGTACACTAATAAATATATTCACTGAAAATCTGGCAATTATTAGATTGGAATCTCTGAATCGATCATATCATATTTCAAGTCAATATATTTATGGCCAAAATTATTAACCATTTATATCCCCTATCTTAGATAGTAGTAGTTAGTATGGCAACTATAATGTTATATATGTATAACTACATATTTTCTGTTGTTTTGTTTTAGGTACCAGATAATTTTAAAGCAAACAGTACACGTTGACAACCAACCAATATGTTAATCACATTTGAAAAAGCATAACCAGACAACTCCTCCCTTTTAAGCCAACACACTGACTATGAGGAGTCACAAAGGACCAGTCCTTGGAATAAAGCCATAATACATTTTTATAAATTTTTCATTAAGTAGGAGATTTCACTTGAAAATTGATGAAGTATGGACATGATGAAAGGTTTATTTTATCTTTTTTAACAAAACACAATTCTTTTTGGCTATTTATTAACAAAATACTCATTATAACATTCAAATACAAAATGTAGCCTTTTATTATTATTACATTTAACTTGTTATAACATCATAAACATATCATATTTTTTACTTTATCCTTTGCTTCAGAAAGCATTTTCTTATCTCTGTTATCAAAGTATTCTTCTAGAATATTCCATGGTACATTATTATCCATTAATATATAAAGTACATAAGAACATACATGTAATGAGTGAGTTTTGTTATTATGTTAGTTAAAAACTATATTCTGATTGGTCCAAAGTACTTTTTACCTGTGTTTAGAGACACATCACTGTTGGAGGGATTAACACGTTGAACGCCATGGGGGTCACCGGTGACCCCCAGCTAAAAAATGTTATAAAACGCAGATTTATAGCACTAGAAATGATAAGAAAAACATATTTCGAAATAGAATTTATTGTAGAATAAAGAGATTAAAACGGCCTGAACGGGAAGTATTGAGAAAAAGGGCCGGCGTTCAACGTGTTAATAGGGATTGGAAATTTGTTTGAATACCTTTCAGTTTTGATTCAGATCACGCTGGGAAAAGTCAGGCCGAGACCTGACTAGTACTTTATATATTTCTGGATGCATTCAACACTATTGTTAACTTCGCTTCCTTGCACTGAGATATATCACTCGCACTTCAACACACCGCACTAATCAAGCTCACCCGCATTGCAGGCATCTTCGTAAGTCTTGCCCTTCTGCTCGGGGTCCAGTTTAATCATGTCGTCTATGCGCAATATCGTGATGGCGGCCTCCGTCGCGAACTTCAGGGACTTTATCTTGGAGATGGCTGGTTCCAGAACACCGGCCGCAAGGTTGTCGCGTAATACGCCATCCGTGAGGTCCAGCCCGACCCATTTGAGGTTCGCGTGTTCAACCTGTAATTAAAAAGATGGGTTTCGGATTTTTTTTCGACAATATGCTGATGGCCGGAAAAGACTTTCACAACTACACAGGGCAAATAGGGCTAGTACTAGGGTGCTCAATCAGCGGTTTATGGGTCGAGTAGTGATGCAAGGGCACCCCTGTGGATTTGGGCGGCTAGCTAGAAAAATGAACCTAACAGGGATCTTTTTTTTACACTGGCACGACATGTGACTACAGAGTACATGATGGTAAGTACAGTGTAATCCAAAAACGAAAAAAGGACGAAAATCCATTGCTAGTCTACATCGTCATGTCGGCCGACATATACAACGACTAAAGGTCTCCAGGTATATGAGCTACTGGATATACACAAGGTGATCCCGAAACGCGACAAGCCGAAACTGGTCACTATGACGGGCTTTACACCCATGTACTGTGGTCGCAATCCAGACGGGCACCGGCGCCCTACCACCTCGCTGCTGCTCGTTTAGCACCACCCAGGAGTCACGTGTAGAGAAACTAGGATAAAGTCTACGGACGCGAGCAGCTTCGACTCCTAAAACCTACTAGCGTTTCAGAAGCAACTACCATGAGATGAAACTTGATGTGACGAAGTGTATTTATATGGAAAGCTGCCTCTCATGTAGGTGACTCCTCGGCAATTATCTCTCGCTATCAGGAACTTGACAGGCTGCCTATTATTATTAACCTCAAATAATAGGTGACCAGATATTTAGCTGACGTCCCTATGTCTCAGCTGGTGCGTTCAGCTGTCGCATATTGTTTAGATCTTTTTTTTTTTTACTTGGGGGAAATCCTCATAGGACCGTCCCGGCCGCGAAGGGGTAGGCAGCCGGGGTGTGCCGGACTTTTACCAGCTAAAAACCCCAAGGTGACTACTTCTGCGAATTAGTGGGGACTGCGGGTCCTGTAATCAAATCGCCGCAGCCCCACTACGCCGCGCCTGACAGGCACAATCACGGGGGGGATATTGTTTAGATCTGTGTTGACCATACAATAAACTCTGAGATGAGAGCTATCTATCCGATCTAATTTTAAAACTTTTAGTTTATGGTGCGTCAGAATGTCCTAAGGGATTTTTTTCCAAATTGTTATTATTATTCTTAATTTATTTTAAACTAGTAGACCCTTAATGTACCGCCTAAACATACAATTAACGTTGTGTTAACTTTTAGCTAAAACTATTCTCTCTCTCTCTCACTCCTCTCGAATCCCTTTTCCCACCCTTGCTTCTCTCAGCCCCACATTGCTCCATCCTCTCCTTATATCAAAGATTCAAATATAAAAAAACTCATAAAAGTATCCCAAACTTCTCCTTGTGGTATGAATTGTTTGATGTACGACATCTTCCAGACATAACTTCTATTGAAAATACACAATTCCGTAGTACCATTATATCTCGTAAGGTTTACCCAGCGTTTGCAATTTAAGCACACAAAAATATGTTTGTTACGACGTCGCATTACAAATCTGTGAACTTTTCGGCTTGCCTGTGCTACAATGTATTATACAAATAAACCTTCATCACGAATCTTTGTATCTATTGCGGACAACTGCATTAAAATCTGTTAAATAGTTTAAAAAATCTAAACGAACAGACAGCGGAAGCGACTTCATTTTATACTATGTAAAGTGTACGGTACTTCGATAGCTCCGCAAGTGGCACGGGCTGCCTAAAGAGTTTCACTTACCGCGATCACCAGTTCGCCAACTCCTCAGGGGCCCCTGCTTCTCCTCCAGGATACTGGTGTCCTTGAGGATCTTCCAAGCACACTTATACACTTTGGAATCGGATTATTTCATTGTATTTTATGTATATTTGTATGTTTTATGTCGTTACTCGGCGGATCGGTTCGAGCGAGAGCAAAACTCAATTGACAACCCGTACGGTGTTGCCAGAGCATAATCGAAGTTGTCCGCACACTTATTCGAATACGGAACATAAAGATATTTCTGAAACATTAAATTGTTGCGGTTGGAAAGGAATGAATACCTTAGTTTGCGAGGAGTTATGGTAGGCGCGTAGTTTCGCGACGAGGTCAGTGGCGTCCCTGGCAGCGTTCACGGCGAGTGTCTTGGGGATGACCAGTAACGATTGCGCGAACGCTGCGATCGCGAGCTGCTCGCGGGAACTCTGCAATTTTAATGACCGCTCTTAAGTGGAATTTCGCACATCTGGCTAGAGATAGTGATGCAAGATGGCTCTTATTAGTTAGTGTGTGGAGGCCCTGGGTCCCCAGACAAAGTTACATTCGCTTATTGTTAAAGCTAGTAGAAAAGTACAAATGTAGGGAATTGATATAATGTATCAATGTGATATATCGAAAATGTATGACAAGCTCCTTTAAGCGTAGCGTAAAGAGATAATTGTGCAGGCCGGCATGATCGCTGCGACTCCCGATGGGTTTTTCGCTATTGTTGACAGTCTTTATCGTTTTTTTAAACGGCACCATAGTGGTACAAGCGTGTTGTAGTCACTGTGCAAAGTCAGGATAAAAAAGAAATAGAAATGTTGTATGGATATAGACATACTAGCGTGGTGGCGAAGTTCTCCAAGTAGATGGAGAGCGCCGCCTCGACAGCTCCGCCCCCGGGCACGAGACGGCCTGATTCGAGCACGCGGCGCACGGCGCAGAGCGCGTCGTGGGCGGAGCGCTCCATTTCGTCGCAGTACGCGTCCGTCGGTCCGCGCAGGATCAGCGACGCCGCCGTGCGGGCGCCAGGACTGTTCAATAATAATGTTGCATCAAGAGCCGAATACAGTAGACGGTATTACTTGATATGGCACGCATTATGAGGTTTTTCAATTTGGGCTCCTAACTACCAGTGATTTGGGTTTTAAGATTTTTTTTAAAGACCCGGTGGAAACCCTGATGGACTTTCAGGGTAGCGATGAAGGTTGCAGCCTCAGTGTGTCCATAGATGGGCAAAATGTACTCAGATTAATGAAAATGATAAACGATTACATTTTACGTTTTTTACTATTAATATGACTGCATTTTGCTCATTTATGTTTTAAACACTACAAAATCCCAGATTGTATACACATTTATGATTTCTTAATGTTTTAAATGGACTTAATCATGATTACAGAGCAGGAAAATTAAAATTACGACTACATTTTGTAATCATTAATCAGATTACATTTTGCCCATCACTGAGTGTCAAACTACTATTGACTAAAACTACCGGGGTGTTCCTCCGATCACAGGGTAGGCCGGGCTGAGGGAATGCTATCCGCACTTTAAACGCGACCCGACGCGCGAATAGCCCTAAGGGCAACGCCACAGATGTAGGAGGGGTGAGAGGGAACAGAAGTCACCACACCTCCACCGCCAAGGGGTGCGCGGGAATACGTACAGCAACACTGGAGTATAGCGTATTGAACGTTCAAGATTGTATTATTTTTTTATTATTTACAGACTGACACTTGAGCTCAATTACACAGAATTCAGGTGAAGATGAGCCCGACGATGGGCAGCGTCCACCCACCAAATGCCTATTCAATCTTTTCTTAAAGGCTTCCAAATCATAAGCTCGTGGAAATATGCATGGTGGATGCACATTCCACTGCTTAGCAGTTCACATGATAAACATAGAAGGGAATCTCTTCATGTGGATATTAGGAACAGCCACTACATATGGATGGTATCCAACACTGCATCTAGTGGTTTTATAATGATATGGGGCTGGTGGAAGTATGATAATTAATTGTGGTCATCACGACCCTATACATACATCCTAACAGTTTCAAAAATACTCACCCCTTAATCAGTATGAGCTGGTCATCACAGATCTGCTCCTGGACCACTTCGGCCGCCTCTCCAATCATACTCGCCTCGAACACTTCCTCACCTGCAAAAAGTGTACAATAGATTTGGTACATGACATCGCTTACACCAGAGTTGCAAAAGTTTGTGAATTTTTTAATCCTGACTCTACAGTTACCACGATGGTAAGCATGGTACAGTCCCAAAAACGACTGTAATTATCAATACTTAAGAAAAACAATAGATAATTACAGTTATCACACAGGCCTCTACAAATATCTTTTCAGTTTGTTTAAAAGATGAAGAAGAATATCAAAGGATGGTGGAAACATGCTCGACGGAAGAGCATTCCACAGCCAAACGACTCAGCTGCAGTAAGAAATAGAGAACTTCTAAGTCCTAGCCGGGATCCTAGACATCTAGAATAGATTGTTTATATACAATATGCAAACTATTAATTATTTTAAGAAAATCCAGCTCACCTTCCATATTGGTCAGAGAGGTCAAGAACGTAGCTCCAGTGGCCTTAGCAATCCGTTTGAGGTCTGCCTTCTTGCATCTCCGGACGCCCATTGCTCCCGCCTCAATAAAATACTTCAGGCAGAGGTCATCAATGCCGCCAGAGCATAGGATCACGTTGACTCCCGTGGCTAGGATCTTCTGTATGCGTTCCTTCGTGATATCCAGTTCCCGCGCTCTTATAGCTTCTAACTTCTCGGGGTCTGTTACTAACACCTGTAGGGTATAATAAATAATAATATATTGTGAAGCGACATCCCTTTTAGGGTGAGTAGAGATTAATGGATGGTTAACAATCTTTGGTTGTCTTTGGATATATTTTATAGTAATGTTCTTCTCTCCTCCATTATCATCAACTCAACATCCCCATCTCAGAGACCATCAGCTTAAGCATAGATGGGCGTAATCATGATTACTTTTAATCAGATTAATAATCAAATTACAAGTAATCATGATGAATGTAATCATGATTACTTGTAATCTGATTACTTTTAATCATGATTACATGGGTAATCATTAATCTTGATTACAGTAATCATTCAATTAATCATGATTATTTAAATGATTACTTTTGAGTTCTGGCTGAGAGAGAGACCAATTTAAATTCTCGTTTATTTAATTTTTCAAGTTATCTTATTTCGAATTAGCTGAGCCCGAACATCCGTCTCGTTGAGCGATTCATTATAAGGGTCTGTGCAGTTGTATACAGCAGAAAATGAGGGGCTGTCGTCTGGCGGAGAGGGGGGGGGGTGGCGTCCAGCGGAGAGTGGTGGTGGTGGAGTCCAGCGAAGAGTGGGGGGTGACTACTAGCGGAGAGTGGGGGGTGAGTTCCAGCGGAGAGTGGAGGGGGTGACTTACAGTGGAGAGTGGGGGATGAATTCCAGCGGAGAGTGGGGGTGTCGTCCAGCGAGGAGTGGGGAGGAGGGGTGGCAAAAAATTAGATAAACTTCCACTCATTTTGGCCAGTGATTTTAACATCAGCTTCAGTAATGAAAAACCAAAACCATCAACCGGCGTGCATCTGTATACCATCCACGCTTATTATTATTTTTATAATATCGGCCTCGTTCACTTTTTTAATTATCTCGCCATCTATCGGAAATAACTATTATCACATAACATTTTTAATTTATGATGGCTTTCATTAAGAAGTACCCAAATATTATTAAACAGATAGATGGCGCTATAATCAGTACATTGTATCTGGACCAATGTGTATAATAATTATTTCTAAACAATGAGATATCTACATATATTATATTTAGCATAAATAATATTGATTTACAGTAGTAATGGTGTCATAATTGCCACTCTAAACGTCACCCTCGTCTGGACACCACCCCCCACTCTCCGTTGATTGCCAACCCCCACTCTCTACGGGACGACACACCCTCTCCCCACTCACCGCTGGACGAGACCACCCTCCCCCCCACTATCCGCTGGACGCCACACCCCCACTCACCGCTGGACGCACCCCTCCACTCTCCGCTGGAAGCCATCTCCCCCACTCTCTACGTGACACCAACCCCACTCTCCGCTGGACGACCCCCCCCCCACTCTCCGCTGGAAGCCACCTCCCCACTCTCTACGTAACACCACCCCCCCTCTCTGCTGGAAGCCACCTCTCCTACTCTTCACGTGACGCCACCCCCCCTCTCTGCTGAACGACGCCCCCCTCTCCACTGGATGCCACCCTCCTCTCTCCACTGGACGCCACCCCCACTCTCCGCTGGACGCCACCCCCCCCCCCCCTCTCAGCTGGACGACACCCACCCACTCTCTGTTGGAAGTCATCCCCCACTCCCCGCTGGAAGACACCCCCACTCTCCGCTGGACTCCACCACCCCCCCTCCCCGCTGGACGACACCTCTCTAACCTCCTTTCGCAATGCGCGATAAGAAACTTCGTTCCAATGAATATAGGCGAGCGTCGCTCTGCTGTCGGCAGCACATTTTACGTATCAAACAGAAAAGTAATCATAAAAGTAATCATGATTAATTGTAATCCGATTAAAGATTAATAATCCTTAATCACCGAAAAATGATTACTTTTTCTGATTAATTTCATTAATCATTAATCATGATTAATGAATACAAAATGTAATCGTAATCGTTAATCATTAATCTGATTACATTTTGCCCATCTCTGAGCTTAAGCTATGTACCAGTCAAACAACAACCCACACAAAAGACATTGTCAGAGTGTGGAATGATCTCCCAGAAGACGTAATCTCAGCTCTAAATGTGAACCAATTTCTAAATTGACTGGACAAATACTATCTCCACCACAAAAAGAAATAATTAAAAAATAATAATAATTAGCAGACAGGCAATTATCAGTTGTTTCAATTGCTTGCCTGATAATAAATAAATATAATAAATTAAATGTAATCGAAAAACAAAAAAATAAAATAAAATAAGTTAAAGCCAACTTGAAACCTCAAAACAAGTAAAAAATATTAATCCTATAGTTCTAATCTTATCATGTAGTAATATCCTTTATAGTGCCTATTCCAGATTTGAGTTTATTTTTTCAATATAACGATTGCGTAGTGACCGCTGGTCAATCCAAACAAGATATCATACCTGAACGCCAAGCTTCATTTTGGTCTTCTGTAGCGAAAAGTCCAAGCAGGCGATCTTGGCGTTGAGTATTTTCTTGGGCATGGCCTGAGAGGCCACGGTACAGTTCAGAGCATAACCTTTCACTAGGATGCTCTCACGAGCACTCTTGCCGTGCGCCTTTAAAATGTTCACCGCTTTGATGGGGTATGCAGCATTGCCTTTGGAGTCCGTGATCTTAATAGCCTGAGCAGCATCTACTACCATCTCTGAGAAAAAATCTGCATCACTGGTTCTTGTTTAAGGACTTTACAAAGTACTTATCAAAAGTATATATTAAAATATACACTGAACACATTTAAAAAGGGCTATCTGCTAATCTCGTAAAAAAATATCAAATACAGAAAAATATAAAAACAACCAAGAAATATGGGAAAGGAGGCAAATTGATTCTTGCCAAATAATTTTTACATGGCAAATATACAGATGACAGTAACTTTCATTATTTGATTAAAATTATAAATTACAATGCTGGCCAAATTTATAGTCACCATTAATCAGTTACATCATTCTATTCTACTGATCAATATAACAATTTGGTTAGTATTGTAATTTTTTTTTTCCAATTAGATTATGGAAGTATTTGCTATCTGTATATTTGCCATTTAAAATTCTTTTTATTCACCAAAATTAGATTTTTACCCTTACATATATCTTTATATATTTATTAATATTTTTGTGCCCTTTATGTCACCTAAAATTCATTTTATTGAGCACAATTAGTTTTCATGATGTAAAGTGATGGTTTCATTTATTGATAAAACTATCCCAAAATTAATGAAATTTTGTATTAAATAATAAAAAGGATACGCTCCAATAAGCTTCGAGGACATTGTAGTTTTGGCCGTGTTGATGAGAGAGGCCCTTCCAAGTGACTCCACAGTGACTGTAAGGTTGTCCTGTATGTATTTCACTGCTTCCTTGCAAGCCAAACGGTATCCAGATATGATGCTGGTCGGGTGGATCTTGTTCTTCACTAGTTCACCAGCATTCTTATATAAAAAAGACAATTTACAATGTCAATGATTCTTTGATAGCGACTGGACTCATGCTGTGAATTGTGGCAAAAATTAACACTGTGAACTCCTCTTGACGCCAAAGACCATATAGACAAAGACAGAAATATATATCAAAAAGATGTATGTAGAACAAATGTAACCTGCAGCTCTCAGATATTTATTTGCCAATTCCAATCAAATTCATAGCCACAAAAAATGAAGAATAATTTAATCACTAATTCCTCAATTGTAAACAAAAATATCAGTAAGGATAGTAGCATAGATGGGCAAAATGTAATCAGATTAATAAAAATGATTAACAATTACATTTTACGTTTTTTTACTATTAATATGGCTGCATTTTGCTCAACTATGTTTTAAACACTACAAAATCCCAGATTGTATACACATTTATTATTTCTTAATACTTTAAATGGATTTAATCATGATTACAGAGCACCAAGATTAAAATTATGACTAAATTTTGTAATCCTTCATCATTAATCAGATTACATTTTGCCCATCTCTGGATAGTAGGAATCCTCACATTTCTTTCATTAAAATCCTTCCCAACATAGTATTTAAAAATATATTGGCATGCTATATCACTTTCGGGATGACCAGAAGAGACACATCAGTGGCTGTCCATTTTGGCAATATAAATGTGTTTGTACATGTTGTGCCAAACATAAATGGAAGTTGTGATATTATGTCCTTACTTTTAGCAGTTCTGCAGCAATGATGACGACAGAAGTGGTGCCATCACCTACTTCTTCATCTTGCAGTTGAGCCAGCTCCACAAGCACTTTTGCTGCAGGATGTTCCACCTCCAGCATTCTACATGATACAAAAAATACTATTTACTCTCAATTATGGGATATTTCATGAACCATTGACTCATCATCATGAGATTATTTCCACCTACTGCTAATTATAAGCCTTCTCCCCATCATGGCACAAATATGTTATCTATATCACTGCCCAAATTCTACCTATGACCTTATGTAATCAGCCACCTCACAATGGGCCTGCTATAGGTCCCTAGTACTTTCTGAGCCATTCCAACTGCAATGACTTTCAGCAAGCCAACCATTGCCACATGAGTGACCTTATTTGTGTTACAACACCTTAGACTTTAGTTTTCTGTCCTATATTGATACTATACATCTGTCCTGTACCATAATCCTAAACATAGATGCTCTCTGTGCAACCCTAACTTTGTAAAGTTTCCTTGGTGAGAATCCATGTCGCACATCTGTGGAAAGAGCAAGACCCACTGGATTACCACTATTGACTATAGTCTTAACCATTCACCATTTGTGGTAAAATCATATACCTCAACAGTTAATATAGTTGATAACTCCTGTTAAAAGAGGTGTGGACTGTGACTAAGATGGCATTAACATGATGACAAAACCATGTGTGCAAAAGAGATAAACAAACTCACTTGAGAATAGTCGCTCCGTCATTGGTGACAGTAACTTCGCCAACTTCATCCACTAACATTTTGTCAAGTCCCACGGGACCTAGAGAGCTCTTTACTATGTTGGCTATAGCTGCTGCTGCCATCACTGAAATCAATAATTGTTTTCAATAAAATTCTTAAACATCCTTGAAATACTTCACGTAAAATTCAATTCCAAGATTTCAGGGAATTTTAACATAAATCAGTGCTAGTTTAAATGCTAGTATGTTTAAACAGTAATGATTTTTGTCTCTTATACATTTATGCTACTTACACTATAATATTAAGATTAAAATAATGTATGACAGCATGGTAGACATTTAACAGTTCTTCTTAAAAAGGCCTCAATTATATATCTATGATTAGGTTAACAGATGATAGTCTTATTTATATCAGAAATAATGAGTTTCTAGAACTTTTCGTCTTAAACTGTTATAATACTAATCAGATTTAATATGTTTAGTCAATTTAAACATTTCATACAGATCAAAGTGGTCCTTTTTATTATATAATCTAGGTTAACACCTAAGATATCATAAGGTGGGTAAAACAAATGAGCCTCATCTAAGCTGGCCAAGTTTAACTGACTAATTAAAGAAATCTAATACATATTTAGTGAGAGGCCTTTCAGTATGTGCGACTCATTTCATGCAAAATTTGGAATATTTTTTTGCCCTTTTTTACAATATGAACAAAGTTATTCTCTTTGTTTTGACTTGTATTGTCTACAACTACTTTTACATTCTAACTCGCTATAATACAAGTAAAAACTTTATTAGAACGTCGCAAATAGTTTAGTTAGTAGGTTTGTTTGAATCAGAGCTTCATTTTTTACGCAAGAATCTCTATTATAATTTCATTGTAGGTTATCATATAAATCTATAAATATATTAATAATATTCAATCTAGCACACATTTTTAACACCAGTGACAAGATTTCACGACATTTATGATATTTTAACTCGAATTTATAGAAATATGATCAAAATTAAAATCGTATGTTGAAGTGCATGTGATCCGCCGGGGTATGACTGATCAATATGAAATTATATAAAAACTTTACCATTTTGAGTTCTGACGGGTGCTCCAGAAAATCTAGTCCCAGCAACAGATAGTGGTGCAGCGATTGTCGACATTTTTTACAACAACTTCTTTAAAATATTCACAAAACAGCCGACCGTCACACTAGTTTCTGGAAGAGTCGATGTTGCAAGCGTCTAAAATAAATGACAGTCGTCGTATTGTTTGTTACCATATAGTTTTTAATAAATTAAAATAATAATAATATTATTTATTAGAAAACATTTGCAATTTATTTAAAACTAAAATAATTTATAGATATTATATTATTATCCTTGGACGATATATTGATTTTTTCTAAGAAAATATGCTTTAAGCTCTCAAATACTGTTTGCATTTGACTAAATGATGGCGTCGCGCTCCTATAGTCGCGAGGGCGAGACGGATAGCGAAGCAAAGGTGGTTTTAAGTTGTTATAACTTATAATAATTTATATGCATATTTAAACTAAGATTTAGAATACTTTTTATAAAATAAATTTTTATTAAATTACGTATTGAAACGTGCAGTGCAAAATTAATAGAAAGACTGGTATATTTATGTAATACAATACAAGTACCTATCTGTTTATAACTAGACGAAAAATAAGTATTTTTTAAATACAATTTAGTTATTACCGGCAAGAAACAGTTTGTTTTTCATTTTGATTCTGCGTAGTAACCATATCACACCTGACGGTAAGTATAGGATGACCCGAAGACTGGCTACGACCATAGATGGGCAAAATGTAATCAGATTAATGAAAATGATTAACGATTACATTTTACGCTTTTTACCATTAACATGACTGCATTTTGCTCATTTATGTTTTAAACACTACAAAATCCCAGATTTTATACACATTTATGATTCCTTAATGTTTTAAATGTATTTCATCATGATTACGACTTAAAATTACGACTACATTTTGTAATCGTTAATCATTAATCAGATTACATTTGCCCATCTCTGGCTACAACTATAGAAAGGTGAAAACCTACCAAAAGCTTCAGCGATCATGTCGGTCTATACGTTATTTAAATTCTGGTCTGACAAAGTGACTCCGCGCACCTGACGGAAAGTACAATGCTATCCAGGAGGCCCACATACATCACGATAGGAGGTCCCTAGGTATATATATGAACAGCTAGATAAACAGAAACTGATCCCGAATGAAGCCGCATGCTGAAGCTAGTCACTATGATGGTCTTTACACTTGTGTAGTCTGGTCCCGACTCAGTTCGGGCTATCTCCCTTTTACCTCAAATATCTCTTCACTCTACATCATCTTTAAAGTAAAATCATGAAATTATCGTCATTACGAATATAAACGATATTACGAATATAAATCCTACATAGGATTACAAGGTTGCTGTGAGAAAAGCTTGACGTGCATTGGGTATTTAGACAAGACAGGCAGAATTCACGTAATTAATTTGAATATTATATTATTATCGTAAATATTATATTGCGTTTCTGGGAAAGATAAATGGCGTAAAAATTGAATAGATATGAACATAAATATTTACTTTTTTTTTATTAACTTTAGCATTTATTGCGGACTTATTTATCGTAAGGGCATGCAATGCTTTTATACATCTATGGAATGACCGCTACTGGAGGATAGTGACCCCGGTGTGTCAGACTCCGACTGATTAAAAACCCCGGGAGTGTCTTTTTAATTACTCCACTAAAGCCTAGGAAACCAAATACATCCAGTCGCTCGGGGAGCCAACAGCCTGATTAGGCTTCCTTTCTAGGGGTGTATGTAAAGATCCCATTCCTCAATTACCTCTCTCTCAGACGGCGCGCTGGATACTACGCATCACCTCCCTTTCATCTGGGCAGCACACTCACTCGAGTTTATTACCGGTAATATATTGAAATTTTTTTTTCTTGTTTCTCGTGGGAAAATCCTGCATAGGACCATCAGGGCCGCTGTGAGGGCAACAACCCCGGTGTGTCAGACTCCTACTGACTAAAAGCTCCCGGGGTGTCCCTCTAATCGCTCCACCCGAGCCTGGGAAACCAAATTCATCCAGACGCCCGGAGAGCGAAATGCCTTGTCGAGGCTGCCTCTCTGGGAGGGGTAGGGGTAAAGAGCCCACCCTTCCAATACCTATCACACAGGCGGCGCGCCGGACACTGCGCACCGCCACCCTCTCATCCGGACAGCAGACTCCCTCAAGTCTACTGCCCGGAATATATTGAAATTCTAAACCAGCCTTTCCCAAGCTTTTATAAGGGCGGGCTCCCAAGTGTAAACTTATTATGATCTGGGAACTTCTAAAACACTTTTTTATTTGGAATAATTACATAACTCCATTTAGTCACAATAACCCATTTAAAAAAATCGGAAACTACGGGACTTTTGGTTGGTGTAGCAGTTTTAGGTCCTTAGGCGTTCAATGCATTAGCATTAGTCATATATACTTTCGTCATTTTAACTTAAACTTTCGTTTTATTCAAGGACGTCCTGTGATAACATCGCGATCTTCTAGTGGTCTGCGAGATCCAGGTTGAGACATAGTGATCTAGAACAAAATACCCATTAGTTAAAAAAAAATCCATTGGTACTATCTATATTTTGTATGGCATTTTCAATCTATTATATAGTACGAAATGACAACGCTTTGTCACGCTTTCAGATCGCCGTTTGTCTGACATTAACAAAAGAGCCAGAAAGAAAAAGTAACGATATATCAGAAAATGCACCACATTCACGGGAGTTGAAAATCTGATACGGAGAAAAACAAATGGAGGGTAGTTGTGCACATGCGCTGCGTGGCCGATGCTCACGCACGCGCTACTCGCTCACGCGGCAGTCGCGCGCTGTCCGTCACCGCGAACGCATCTCCCGGAAAAATAACCCCATCGCGCCACTACTACGCGATAAATGGCGCCCAAACCGGGACTTCACTCTCGTGGGTGAGCATTACATAATCAACTACAACCATTTAATTATTTTTATCTGTTACTGGGCTCGATAGTATGCGAATCTGAGGGCGTGGTAGGTTATTAAGGGCGGGGAGCGCGTCTCGGTGTGTAGACGTACTGATAACGATGCAGTGTGTCAACAAACCCTCTTAAGATATCACGACACTTCAACCAATCGAAACTGCTGCTGTACTGAGATAGTAACACGGGAGACGTAGATTTATTGATTTTCATGTCACGTTTGCGAGATACCGTTATATCTCGGACATGTTCTCATTAGATATATTGTCGCTACTGTTTAAGCGATCGAATTATATTTATTAATAGAAACTTTTATAATAGACTAATGAATAAATAATGCTTGAATATTGCCGTATTTGTACGAAAACTAAAAGTAATGTTCGTAATAGCATTAAAAAAGACTTGTTTACAGATATTCCTTTTTATTTTAATTTCAGAAATATTACGAAATGAAATGAAATGTATTTATTTCGCCATAACTTACAAAAACTAAGAATGAAAAAACAGTAAAACAAACAGTATATAGAAACAAAAGAAAATATAAAAGCATACAAACATGCCGAAAATGCAAAACTTGTTTTTTTTTTTATAAGCTATGTATGTATATCCTATCGGATGAGCAGTAATACTATACTCACTATACTCAGTTTGCGTTAATGTCATGCTGAACGTGACCAGTATCGCAGCTGATTGCCTGAGCATATGGTACCTAAATCTGTATTTAATCTGGAAAAACCCAGAGGTACGTGCCGGGGTATGAACCTGCGTCCATTCGCGTTGCCCCGCATTGATATCGGTCATAAGCCTAAGTGCGAGTATTAATTACTTAATTAAGAGAAATTACTTTATTTTATTATAAAGTTACATAGTTTTAACTTGATTTCTAAATATTAAAATAAGATAAGAATTCTATTAGAAACGAGAACTCATAACTTGTTATCTTAATAAATTAAATTATATTATTATTTATATTATAATCACGAGTTGGTATACATTTTTAATATAAAGCACACCGCTTAGAAACTATCTCCAAATTAATTTTGTTCATGAAGAAATACTTTCGAAACTTTACAGTAACTTTGGTATTTGAAGAAATTTCGCTCTCGAATATTTTATTAGTAGCCATCGCTTATGGTGTGCCGTGAATGTCCAAATGGAAAGCCGGTACCGAAGGGAAATACTTTTGAGCTGGTGGGATATAAATTCTGGTCTTTGTATTTATTATAGCTGGATCGTAATTACGTCCGATTAAGTAAGCAATCCACATGTTTTAACCATTAAGTACCACCAATCCAAAAAATAAAAATCAATTATGAGGTATATTTTTACCGTATCCCATAATGCGACTGTATGACCGGTGGTCGTGGGTGTCTTTCTACAACCACACCCACGACCACCGGTCATAACTGTTAATAATAACAATATATAGTAATGCTTTATCCCTCTCGGTATGATCAGAAATGCATTATTAACTGTATCCACTCTGCGGTTACATGATGCGCTCAATGTGACCAGTAGTACAGCTGAATGCCTTTTCCATAGCACTTAAGACATTTCTATGCTGGCTTCCTGACCATATTTTCCTTTACCGGTGAGCCATGGTGCCTAAGTTCATACTTAATCTGGAGAAAACCAGAGGTACTTTTCGGGACACGAACTTACAACTACTTGCGTTGGCGAGCATGGTTTAGTGATTGTACGAATGGTTAAAATAGGTTAGTTATATTTGGCACTTTTGTCGGAATTGGCCGATAAATAAAAAAATAAGTTTTATTTTAGAAAGGAGAACATCTAATTTTAAAATATGAAGTTTGGTTTGATTTTTTCAAAGATAAAGAGATTGAATCGAAAATTCGAAAAGAAATGGTCGGATAGTGACAGTTATATTATAAAAATATACGATATTTGTAATTATTGAGTAAGAAGTGCAATATAAATATTGAAAAATATAACAGAGTATCATTTAAAGCGAGTGAGCGACCATAATAAACACAGGAAATATAACACGCCTGCAAGAGCGTGTTATAATGGATATTGGCCTCTTATCAACGGCCACTATAGCGTAATGCCACTGTTACTATATTCTCGTAACGTAACGCACACGGCCGTTCTTGGATTACAGTATACTTTCCATGTTGTACGATTTTAGATCGTCATAGTGACTCGCTTTGGTCTGTCGCGTTTCGGGATCAGCTTGTTTATATCCAGTAACTCATATACCTAGAGACCTTCAGTCGTGGTATATGTGGGCCGACATGACGACGGAGACTATCATAAGATTTTCATCCTTTGATGGCCGCTTACGTTTTTGGACTACACTGTACTTATCATCAAGTGCACTGTAGTCACATTGTCCAGCCCATTGTAAAAAAAAATGTAGTCACAATGTCGTACCAGTGTCATTAAGGACGTGGGTGGCAGTAGTATATTATAAAAGCGACATATAGTCAATTCTATAAGGAAAACCAATGCAATCAGAAGATAAACAAACGAAAATCCTTCGAACCTATTTATATGATAATCGACGAAAGGCCGCGTTGTCTTCCGGATATTAAATGGACCGCAGAGCCCATACTAACAGAATTGCCCACAAATGTATAGAAATTTCACTGTATTTTTCCTTAACGTTCACTTCGAGATTTTGGCTCTTTATGAGGCAGTATGTTTCGTTTACTGTTGCCTATAAATATTTATTCTAAAAAGGCCACTATAATATTAGGTCCTTACATATGAAATTGGCGTTTTTCGTACTGGCCACTTTAATCACAAATTTCTCCTCTTTGGTAAGGAATTCGAAATTCAAATTTGTACAGCTATAGACTCATGTATTTGTGCTTCGATGATCGTCATTCATTTGTTTTTTTCTTCTGTTTTTTTCTGTTTGCGTCACTCATTTTACAAAATAGAAAACTTAAAATATCGCATTATTTACGAGTACGAGTTCCGCCGTGGCACTAGTGCTGCGGAAACAACTCGAAGGGTGAATGATGTGTATGGCGGTCGTGTTGCAAAAGAAAACACAGTTCGTTTTTGGTTACAACGTTTTCGTTCTGGAAATTTCGACCTGCAGAACAAGCCCCGTGGACGGCCTGAGACTCAAGTTGATAATGAAGAGTTGAAGGCTATTGTGGAAGCGGATCCATCGCAAACCACGTCCGAGTTAGCTGCAGGCTGCGATGTTAGTGATAAAACTGTTTTAATTCACTTGAAGCAAATTGGGAAGATTAAAAAGCTTGAAAGGTGGGTACCTCACGAATTGACTGAAGCAAACCGGCAAACGCGCGTCGACTGCTGCGTTACATTACTAAACCGGCACAATAATGAAGGTATTTTAAACCGAATCATTACCTGTGATGAAAAATGGGTTCTTTACGATAATCGGAAGCGCTCAGCGCAATGGTTGGATCCTGGCCAGCCAGCCAAATCCTGCCCCAAGCGAAAATTAACCCCAAAAAAGTTACTTGTAAGCGTTTGGTGGACTAGTGCCGGTATTGTTCATTACAGTTTTCTCAAATCTGGCCAGACTATTACGGCTGATGTCTATTGTCAGCAATTGCAAACCATGATGGAAAAGCTAGCGGCTAAACAACCTAGGCTGGTCAATCGCTCCACGCCACTGCTGCTTCACGACAACGCTAGACCACACACTGTGCAACAGACGGCTACTAAATTAGAAGAGCTTCAATTGGAAAGTCTAAGACATCCTCCGTACTCCCCGGACCTTGCTCCAACAGATTACCATTTTTTTCGAAATTTGGATAACTTCTTGCAAGGGAAAAAATTCAACTCCGATGGGGCAGTCCAAATCGCCTTCAAAGATTTTATTGATTCCCGTCCGACTGGTTTTTTTAGTAAAGGGATCAATGAACTACCTATGAGATGGCAAAAGTGCATAGAAAATAATGGTGCATACTTTGATTAATTAAATATATTATATTAAAAAATATTCGACTTTTTGTTCCTCCCATACAAAACGCCAATTTCATATGTAAGGACCTAATATAATACAAAGATGGGCAAAATGTAATCAGATTAATGAAAAATGATTACGATTACATTTTGCGTTTTTCAGCATTAACATGACTGCATTCTGCTCATCTACGTTTTGAACACTACGGAATCCTCAATTGCCTTTACATTTATGACTTCTTAATGTTTTCAAGGGATTTAAACATGTTTACAGAGCAACAAAATTAAAATTACGACATTTTGTAATCGTTAATCATTAATCTGATTACATTTTGCCCATCTCTGCTATAATATATACTCTTCGATATACCTCAGTATAAAACCTTGTAAGGTATAACGAAGTATTTACGAAAGCAGTATACATAATTTTACCTTTTTACCACAAGTGCCTACCTTAAGTACCTTAGGTATTAACTTTACGAACAGTAAAGGAGTGCGATACGCTCCTTGCGTCTGTTTCCCGCAGTTTTAAGTTATCTACGAGGTCTTAGTTCGTAAACTAAGAGCTTATAAAAAAAGAGCGTATAGGCATTCTTCACCTGCAATTAGGTGTTATTGAGGTCAAGCGTAGCCTATACATCATCAAAAAAAAGCCTGTAAGTCTCCGTCTCATGCGTATATCTAATTGTAATGAAAACCGTACATCCTATGTTTACACGACAGATTTACATGACAATGTGTACCTTTTAGATATGTCGGTCAGCTATTACGCTATCGTATAGGGCAGGTTCTAAACACGAATTTCGAAGAAGCACTATCGCGTCAAGTTAACGATGTACGCACGAAAAATGTGATGATTAAACAATGAATGAAATTGTCTGCAAACACGATCCTATCCTAAGGTAGAATACGTTGTAATGGCAAAGAGTTTATGACCCTCAGCAAGTGGGTCCGGTTTTATATGAATATTACAGTTGGGAGATCTCTGTGGGTCTTGAATTATATATTTACGACAGTTCCCATGCCAGAAGAAAATACTGCGTGATGTAAGTTTTTGGAGGTTTATAATTGTACTAGCTGACCTGGCAAACGTTCTGCAATATTAATTATTTGTAGTGAGTATCTTCTGTATTATAATATAAAATTTTGGTCATAGTGGCTTCCACATCAAAAGTAGATATGTGCTGTCGCACTTTTTTTTCTTTTTTTTTTACACTGGCTCGACATAGTGACTACAGAGTACCTGATGGTAAGTACAGTGTAGTCCAAAAACGAAAGCGACTATCAAAGGATGAAAATCCATTGATAGTCTACATCGTCATGTCGGCCCACATATACCACGACTGAAGGTCTCTAGGTATATGAGCTACTGGATATACACAAGCTGATCCCGAAGCGCGACAAGCCGAAACTGGTCACTGTGACGGACTTTACACCCATGTACTGTGGTCGCGATCCAGACGGGCACCGACGCTCTACCATCCCGCTGCTGCTCGTTTAGCACCACCCAGGAGTCACGTGTAGGGAAACTAGGGTAAAGCCTACGGATGCGAGCAGCTTCGACTCCCAAACTATTCAAGACAAGCAATCCTACGGTACATCATCTTTGTGTAACTCCAATGGTTTAGGCAGTGTACGCCAAGATAGCTCTCAGAAGTCAATTTTTTTTTCCAACTTAATTGACATGTATCGTTATATCACGACCAAAATTATATAAAATAATTACAAATTAGCCTATATGTTATTCCGATGTTCAATCTATATTACCGTAAAAGTTTCATGCAAATCCGTCCAGTGAAAGAAAGAGAAAGAAACCGTATCGTGAAAGAGTAACAAACATATTCACAAACTTTCGAATATTACTAGTAGGATAGGATTTGTGCTTAAAAACTAGTGACCAATGGAAACTTCGATTCTGGCAAAAAAAAAAAACACTTTTGACTGAAAAACACTTGAAGGTGTAGTCGCAACAAACTAATCTGGTCATAGCAGTGCAGTTCATTGGTACCGGGACTCGAACCTAGAACCTACTGCGTCGCAAGGAGGCTCACTACAAACGGCGCTAACAGGTTATCAGATTATAAAGACATACATCCTAATTTTTCTTTATTTCTAAATTGTAAACCGCAAAATGTCAACTTTACGAATATAATATAGTAAATGTTATGGTAAATATTTTTAATGTTTATCGGATGCATATACAATTGAGACAAGCCTCTCTAAATGAAGTAACATTCTTTTCTCGATATTGTTAGTAGAAAAGGGCAAATATATGAAATCGACATAAGACATTGCCATTTGATATTTTAAAAGTTTATGTAAATTCCATACATTGCACTTTCTGCTAGCGTTATCGTTTTTTGAATGTAACTTTGTTTATAGATAAGGTACTGGTACTCATGCGTGACTACACCAATGGTCCTAGGTTCGATTCCTGACATGTGCATCTGGGTTTTTCCAAATTAAGTACAAATTTAGGCACCACATGCTCACTGGTAAAGGAAAGCATCATGAGGAAACGCGCATGGCATTTAATAGACCGGTGATCAGGTAGCACAACTGGTCACTTTGGGCACGACATATTAGCGTTAAGTGGATACAATCACTATCTCTGCTCACCCCGGAAGCGGTATAACGTAACGATATACGATATGGTGATAGACTGTATTTATATTACACTAGCTGACCCGGCAAACATTGTTTTGCCATATAAGCTAGGTAATAATTGATCAGTTATCGATAGGATAAAAAATTATTAAATTACTAAAATGGCTATTAAAAAATAGGGGTTGGTGATAAAAGGGTAAAAATTTAGGCTTGTACGTATTTTTAATGCCACATTACAGAAAAATAAAACAAAAATTTTTGTTCAAACATTAAAAAAAACAACAACCCTTATCACTTAGGGGTATGAAAAATAGATTGTAGTCGATTCACAGACCTACCGAATATGCATATAAAATTTGGTAAAAATCAGTAAAGCCGTTACGGAAGAGTAAGGTAACTGACATTGTGACACGAGGATTTTATATTTATAGAGATATATTATATTTATATTATTTTATTTATTTATATTTATACTAAGTCTAGACCAGAAGGCAAAACTTCGAGATAGACGCCAGTCTAAGCTGCAATATAATATGAAATAATAATACTTAATAATGCTAATAATATATCATCACTCTATATCCCTTTCGGGGTGAGCAGAGATGCATTCGTGGCTGTATCCACTTTGCGCTTATATTTCGTACCCAGCGCAACGCACGAGTAGCGTAGCTGATTGTCGTTTTCTGGTCACTTACACATGAAATTAGCGCTGGATGGCTCAGCTGGTCCCTTAGCATTTGCTAAGCTGATTTCCCTTTGGCGCATCATCACAACACAGGGTATACGCTTTTGTTGTTTTTTGTTTTTATTTACCTATTCTGATTTTTTTTTTGGTATACGGGGGAAAATCCTACATAGGACCATCAGGGACGCTGTGAGGGCAGCGACCCCGGAGTGTCATATTATTACTGACTAAAAACCCCCGGGGTGTCCCTCTGATTGCTCCACCCGGGCCTGGGAAGTCAAATTCGTCCAGACGCCCAGGGAACAAAGGGCCTTGTTGAAGCTATCCCTCAGGGGGAGGGCTGGGAGTAAAAATCCACCTCTCCAAAACCTCTCACTCAGGCGGCGCGCCGGACACCGTGCACCGCCTCCCTCTCATCCGGGCAGCAGAATCCCTCAAGTCTACTGCCCGGCTATTGTTACCGGGCGATGTCACGCTCGCTCTGGGCGAACACGTTCCTCTGGCGTCGGTGCCTTGGCCGCCGAGTGGCCAGAGAAAATGTTCATCACAACTT
Organism: Automeris io; assembly: GCA_036320925.1. Lineage (NCBI taxonomy): Eukaryota > Metazoa > Arthropoda > Insecta > Lepidoptera > Saturniidae > Automeris > Automeris io. The sequence continues at coordinate 4,902,077 of JAUDJH010000027.1, forward strand.
CGCAGAAGGATGCTACCTCTAGCCATACCTCTTCGCTACCGACCATGGCTTTCACCACCGCCGGCAGGGAGAGGTCGTCCCCAATGTGGTCCTGAAGGACCTCCCTTTCCTCGGCCCAGGCTGTGCACACCTCACGGGTGTGCTGTGCCGTGTCCTCGGGACCTATTCTGATGTGTTGTATATTGTGTTGTGTGCCAAGTAAATGTTTTTATTATTATTATAATTAAATTTCTATTAAATACCATGCGGACTTCCTCACAAAGGTTTCCTTCACCGATAAGCATATTTATCAATACTTATTTTGTGATATAAAGTTATATTGTAGAAAAAGAGTATAAGGAATAAGATATACGCTTATATTTATTAAATTAGAGAACAATGCAGTGTGTTAGACAGGTCAACGGGACGTACCTAACGAGTCCATTGTTTCTCGTAATATCACTCATTTCTCTATTATTCTGTACTCGACCCTTTCATTCTGCTTTTGTTTATCAATCTCAGATACATTGATAAGCACTTACTCTCTGTATTCTTGGCAATATTGTCTTTCATTTATAAGTTAAGGACAATACTATTTTTGCTTAACACTTAACGGACGAGCCCCGTAGATTTACGTTTTTACTTTCTGACTTCCTAGGACGGTCCACATAGATCTACGTTTTTGCTTAAGTTTTAGGTACGTTTCGTTAGTTTTTTTATTTTACAGATTACTAAAGTTACTGATTTAGTGCGGCTTGCACTAACGAATTAATCTAGTTTAAGCTTGTATAAAACGCTAATTAATTCAATTAGTTTGATTTCATCTTAATGATGATTTTAGTTTAAGAGTTGTTACATCTAGATTTTGATTTAGTGCAAGACAATAAATACAGATCAGCGTTAAATAGCATTTTATATAACTCTAAGCTAGATTTAATTTGTTAGTGCAAGCCGCCCTTACTGATTTTATTTTAAACTAGGAAAGACAGAGCAGATTCGGCCCGTCCGTTAAGTGTTAATGTTATACTTGAATATAAAATTGGCGTGCGGGTTTGAGAAGTCACGGCTATACAGTTACTTACTGTGGGGTACGAAACGAAAGTAAATTATATTCCCACAAGTTTTAATACGATACAAATAACGAATTACACTGGACTAAGTTTTAAGTCTTTTTATGATCATAAAAAGACTTGTAATAACTTGTTGCTTTTTATTATTATTTTTAAGTCTTTTTGAGAGTCGAAGCTGCTCGCGTCCGTAGGCTTTACCCTAGTTTCCCTACACGTGACTCCTGGGTGGTGCTAAACGAGCAGCAGCGAGGTGGTAGGGCGTTGGTGCCCGTCTAGATCGCGACCACAGTACATGGGTGTTAAGCCCGTCATAGTGACCAGTTTTGGGTTGTCGCGTTTTGGGATTAGCTTGTGTATATCCAGTAGCTCATATACCTAGAGACCTTCAGTCGTTGTATATGTGGGCCGACATGACGATGTAGACTTTCAACGGATTTTCATTCTTTGATAGTCGCTTTCGTTTTTGGACTATATTCTACTTACCATCAGGTACTCTGTAGTCACAATGTGGAGCCAGTGTAAAAAAAAATATATAATTACGACTCGAATAATATCACGATGCATCCGCTTAGAGAGTTCGAAACGAACGAACTTCAACAGGAAAAACGAACGTAGTGAAGTGCCGGCGAGAGGAAGCGAGACGAGATTACGATTTATGCTTTAACTGAGCGAGACACACGATTTAGTATCAAATATTGACGCAAGATGACACTAATGCGCCCGCGCGCGATTCAGGATTTCAGTTAAATTAATTCCTGACATTCTATGCGTAAACAATGATATTATTTTATAAAGCTGACATTCTCGTCGCGAACACTTACTATGTGTGATCTCATCCTTAGGGATTATATAGAGTACCCTATATATCTATAACCCTATCATCTTTGCGACATCACGTAGACTTGGTATTCTGGACAGACTGCGACGGTATTTCACGCCCGATCATATAAACCTATTGTATAAGGCTCGGATAGCCCTGCGCGGAATACTGTTCGCATCTTAAGGAGTGTTCTGCCCAGTACTTACTCGACGCCCTGAATTGGTTGCAGAGGAAGGCTGTCCGCATTATAAATGATCCTGACGTGACTAAGAATCTTGTACGGCTCCAGTTGCGCAGATATATTTTCTGACTAGGCATTTTCTACCACGGCGAGTTCTGAAGAGTTGTTTAGCCTTGTTCCACCTTCTCCCTTCCTAAATAGAACCACGCGTGTGGGTTTACGGAGTCACAGCTATACGGTAACCAGAGATGGGCAAAATGTAATCTGATTAATGATGAATGATTACAAAATGTAGTCGTAATTTTAATTTTCTTGCTCTGTAACCATGATTAAATCCATTTCAACATTAAGAAATTATAATTGTGTATACAATCTGGGATTTTGTAGTGTTTAAAACATAATTGAGCAAATGCAGTCATATTAATGGTAAAAAACGTAAAATGTAATCGTTAATCATTTTCATTAATCTGATTACATTTTGCCCATCTATGACGGTAACTTACATCTTGGCTAGGACTAAGAAGTTCTCTACCTCTTACGTTTGTCTTGTCGTTGGGCTGTGGAATGGTCTTCTGGCGAGCTTGTTCCCACCATCCAACGATACAGGGAGCTTTAAGCGTGGCGTGAAGTGATATCTGTGCAGGCCGGCATGATCGCTGCGACTATCGATGGGTTTTCTCAACTTATGGTAGTCGTTGTCGTTCTTTGGCCTGCACCATGCTTACCATCAGACGTGGTGTAGTCACTGAGCCAAGTCTGGATAAAAAACTTACTTCCACTTAATGTATGAAAATGTTCTTGATCGATAAAATACTTATTATCTCTTTAACAATATTTTGGCTGATATAAAACATGATTACATTGTTATAGGATGATCATTTTTCTCACAAGACATTCAATATTAATAATATGCGAGGTGGTAGGGCGTCGGTGCCCGTCTGGATCGCGACCACAGTACATGGGTGTAAAGCCCGTCATAGTGACCAGTTTCGGCTTGTCGCGTTTCGGGATTAGCTTGTGTATATCCAGTAGCTCATATACCTAGAGACCTTCAGTCGTGGTATACGAGAGCCGACATGACGACGGAGACTATCAATGGATTTTCATCCTTTGATAGTCGCTTTCGTTTTTGGACTACACTGTACTTACCATCAGGTACTCTGTAGTCACTATGTCGAGCCAATGTAAAAAAAAAATTGAATCTATGGAACCATTAATTAGGGCAATAAAAATAAGTCTATTAATTTTATTTCTGAAAAGCGCAACTATTCTTACTTGTGTATTCGTCTCGATATGTTTCGCTATCCAAAGCGTTGGTTGATTCGTTTTCGTTTTGTATTGACGATTAAAAAGTGCTTGAATAAAGCCTATTTTGAATAAAGTTGTTATGATTACATTGAAACGGGGTGAAGTCAGTTATTTTATAAAATTATTTGTTATAGGTGATCTGTAGTGGGCAGCGATTTGCTGCGGTCTTAACACACATGCGGACGATATGGTAAGCCTTATTAATTGATTTCTATATACATAACAAAGGGCCGCTTGCGCTAAAATAATTTAGTTTAAATTATATTTATTGGCTTGTATGGAAACAATACGCAGTTTTAACCATTGTTTTGCCTTGGCAGGACCTTTGCATGAACAGGGTTGTGGTCATAGTACACAAGAGTAAAGACCGTCATAGCGACTCGCTTTGGCCTGCTGTACTTCGGGATCAGTTTGTGTCGTCCAGTTACTTATATACCTTCGGTCGTGGTATATGTGGGTCGACATGACGTACACTGTCAATGGATTTTCGTCAGTAGGAAGTTGTTTTTGGGATACACTCAGTAGCGGTCATTCCATAGATGCATTGAAGCATTGCATGCCCTTACAATAAATAAGTCTGGAATAAATTGCTTAAAGTAAAATAAAACAAGAAAACATTTATATTCATATCTATTATATTTTTACGCCGTGTATCTTTCCCGTGAGCGCAATATAATATTTATTATAATTATAAAATATTAAAATAACTATGGGAATTCTGCTTACCTTCTCTAAATACCCAATGCACGTCACTGGTTACACTGTACTTACTATCAGGTGCACTTTAGTCACTTTTTCGAGGTAATGCAAAATAAAAATTAACAAATTTAAATCACCCTTAATTAAGGTTAAAGTAAACCACTTCAAATAAATAGCGTTTTAAACCAGTTTAAAAATTTTTAATTTGTTGATTCAAGTCGCGTTAAGTTTAAGATATTACTAATTTAGACAGCATAGATGGGCAAAATTTAATCAAATTACTAAAAAACGATTACGATTACATTTTGCGTTTTTCATCATTAATATGATTGCGTTTTACTCATCTATATTTTAACTACTACGGAATCATCAATTGCATACACATTTATAACTCCTTAATGTTTTGAAGGGATTTAATCATGATTACAGAGCAACAAAATTAAAATTGTGACTACATTTTGTAATCAATAATCATTAATCAGATTACATTTTGCCCATCCTGCACTATAAAAAGTTAAGGTTTTTTAAAGTTGTTATTACTGCCATCTATTATTGGATAGTAGTACTACAAGCAGTAATAGAACGCGAAACTGTAGTACTACAATTGTTGATACTACTCAACAGATGGCGCTTCAGTCCAAATAAAAATTTTCTGTAATTTAAATAAACCGATACTATATGGGTTATAGATTCTTTTTTCTCTACAATAAATATAATTAATACTTTATAGGATACAGTATGGCCGCGGCACACTGGCTCAACTCGCTCGGAAGCCTCTTACTGTCGCTACTATGCCTCTTCGCTACTACTCTTCAAGTCACAAGCGGTGAGTTTTTATATCATTTTTAGCCACTTTTGTCTCACTGAAGGGTAAAGGCCACTCTCGCCTTATTCAACTATAAATGTGAAATCCTTGGGAAGGGATTTCGACATTTAACTCACCACGCTTGGCCAGTGCGGGATGACGGGTGTGCACCATGTGAAGAGAAGATGCATGCAGCAGCATAAATATGTAATTTGGCACGCTGTATACCTCAGTATGATGGAGAGGAGTACTACTCTATTAAGCCCCACGGCTATATATATATATTGTACTATAATAATCAATTACCCTCTCTCTTTTAAAATTACTTCGTAATTGAACTATAATACCCACATCATAATATATTTAGGATAAAGGGAAAATTATTCCAAGATTAATTAATGTTTTGCAGTTAAGGGCGGCTTGCACTAACGAATTAATCTAGTTTAAGCTTGTATAAAACGCATATTAATTGAATTGGTTTGATTCCATCTTAATGATGATTTCAGTTTAAGAGTTGTTATAACTAGATTTTGATTTAGTGGAAGACAATCAGTACAGATCAGCGCTAAATAGCATTTTATATAACTCTAAGCTAGATTTAATTTGTTAGTGCAAGCCGCCCTAAGAAATAAAAACAATCGTATTATAATTTATTTATTATTTAATTATTGAAAACTAATACAATGATTTGTTAGTGAAACTAGAAAGCATAATAAAACATAATAATGAATATTTACTTGTTACGGCTCCAGTGGCCTAGTAGATAAGGGATAGATATTAATGCGCGGTACTGCAATTGATCCTAGGTTCAAATACCTATAGATTTCTCCACTAAGTACGAATCTCAGCACTATATGTTCACCGGAGAATGAAAATATCATGAGGAAACCCGCATGGTATCTAATAGAAATGTCACATTCAAATGCCCTGAGAACGGTGATCAGCTGTCGGTCATGTTGAACACGACATTTAAGCACAAAATGGATACAGCGACTAATGTATCTCTGCTCAGCCCGTAAGGGATATAGCGTGACGAAATTATTCTTACATTAATTAATTTGAAAGAAGATCAAGAACTATAATGTCTGGATTCTAGATACAAAAAACATAAAAGAAGTGTGTACAGATATTGGTACATCTTGATAAAACTACATCGGGCCCTTTCTAACACATAGTAGGATTATATGCGTCCTTTTCCAACGCAGCAGCCGATCAATAAGGATTCGAGATTGTTTTGCGAGGTTCTTTAGGGTTCAAAGTTTTAAAGTTGTGGAACATTTTTTCTATTTTTAAAATTAGATAGGTAATACAAAGTGTAATATGGTAACTGATAACATTGGACTGAATTATAAGGTGCGTTTTAAAACGACACTTTTGCCAACGCCACTTTTGATAATTTACCACCAGGTCAGAGAACAGGCCCTGGATTTTTAAACCGGGACTCTTGTTCCAGTCACTAAATTCTAGCGACGACATACGAGCACATCACTGAGCATATGCATTGAATAATATGTTATAAAGTGGGTAAACTTCCCTATAAGCAATAGGCTGAAAATTTGTACAAGCCCTTGTTTTGACGTTTTAAAAGTTAACTCAAAAGTCATAAAATACAATTACCATATCTTAAGTTATGCGAGGCCAAAGGTCATTTTCGTCAATATAAATCTTTTTCATGCAATAAATGGTATTTACATTTTTACATAGACCTAGGGCGGGATGAGTGCGATGGGTGACAAATAGTAGTTTTTGCTTCGCATCGAAACATTTCAAGATTCGGGGCTGTCAGACTATAAAGAATTAAAACTTGTAATATGATATTGTAAATTTAATACTTTTTTCTTTTAATAAATTCTGTACTTTATTTAATGTTTTCTGATTGTTCGATTATTTTTCACTCTGGCAATACTGTCAATTTAATATGTCATAGGATTGTTTGTTTATAGATTATTTAAAAAATAAGATTTAAAATTTACCGTACCATATTTAAAGAATAAATTAATGAAAAGCAAAAATAATACAATATTAATATTTGATGCACGGTATGAATTAACAGATTATTAAATGTTTTGAATGCTGTGTCAGGTGATGACACTTCCTCATCGGCGACTCCCCTAGAACGTAAGGACGTAGGTTAGGGCACAATGGGTCTGATATTTCAAGTGGAATAAAAGCCCCTTAAATAAAATAAATAAAAATAATGTTTGGTTTCATTAATTTTATCCATGAGTGACAAGTGACAACGCTTGTAAATTAAGCATGCGTTGGATTGATGTCTAAGCTTTGAGAGGGAGGCGGTGTGCAGTGCCCGGCGCGCCGCCTGTGAGATAGGTGTTGGAAGGGTGGGCTCTCTGCCCCTCCCATAGAGGCAGCCTCAACAAGGCATTTCGCTCTCCGGGCGTCTGGATGAATTTGGTTTCCCAGGCCCGGGTGGTGCAATTAGAGGTAAACCCTGGGGGGTTTTAGTCAGTAGGAGTCTGACACACCGGGGTTGCTGCCCTCACAGCGGTCTATGCAGGATTTTCCGCAAAGACACCAAAAAAACACACAAGCACTTGTCACATTCCGAGACTCCGGCGTCGCCGGCGGCGCCGACGACGACGATTAAGGATAGGTCCGTCAACTGTTGTTTAAATAACGCAGTTTCACTCCGAGGCAGTCTTGAGTTTCTTTCGGCGTTTCTTCTCAAGGTAGTCGCTTCCGAAACGCTGGTAGATCACCGTTAGGTTCGTTTTTCAACTGCCCGGCCGCCCAAGTCGAGGTCAGTACCCACAGGGGTGCCCTTGCGTAGCCGCCCAACCCATAAATTTCACTGGCTGAGCACCCTCTGCGTTCGCCCACCAAGCCCGATATTGTTGTGAAGGTCTTTCCCAGGCTACCAACGTTGGAAATGCCGAAAAAAAAACAAAATAAAAAATGTCTAAGCTTTGACCGTTACTGGTGCATCATCTGTTTCGTTCATCAGAGAGTTGCGGATTTATCGTTGTTGTGGCTTCCTGGACGTATTGTTTTTGTTTTTTTATAATATTGGGTTTGGACAGCAACAAGATGCCCGGATGGCAAAGTGCTGCGGGGAATCGGTGTTTTTCCTGTTGCCGCGAGATGGCGTGCTCGTCGCTTGGATCGTTGGTTTCGACGTTAATCAGAGACTACTAAATATTAAAAATGATTATCGACGGGCTCAAAAGGATTTTTATCTAGAGCCGTAAGTTTTTAAAACTAATAACAAAATGGCATGCGTTTAACAGCTTCCTAGTAAGAGAACTTTCTGTTCAGATCTACCTACTGTAGTAGTTAGTACCAGAGATGGGCAGAATGTAATCTGATTAATGATGAACGATTACAAAATGTAGTCGTAATTTTAATTTTCATGCTCTGTAATCATGATTGAATCCGTTTAAAACATTAAGAAATCATAAATGTATATACAATCTGGGATTTTGTAGTGTTTAAAACATAAATGAGCAAAATGCAGTCATATTAATGGTAAAAAACGTAAAATATAATCGTTAATCATTTTTATTAATTTGATTACATTTTGCCCATCTATGGTTAGTACTAATAGTTTAATTTTAATTCAGCAATCGAGGGAACGGAAAGTTTCACAACCAATTTCACAGTAGATACTTAATAAAGACAAATAGTCGACTAAAGTCACTGTAAGCGGGAGTTACATCGGTTTATCGCTGTGTGGGAGATTAGAATTGATTGTTCCTATTTATTTTACCTCAATGTTTTTTGAACCTTTCTTGAAATATTTTATTTATTAACAAGAAACCATCAAAAAGTTTTCGATACTAAATAATTTGTATTTTATTAACTGAATTCAAAAGGAAAAAAGTTGTGTGTGATTACATGTGTTCGAATATCCGATAGTTTTAGTAACAGGTATGATATGGATCTTTGCCATCTCTAGTAGGTAGCTTATAATTTATGGCCGGTACATACTTGAGGAGCCGCAAAAGGTCCCCGAGCGGTGGTTTTATATGTGATTGGTTCTACTTTAATTTATTACATCGGGGATTTGTTCGCTCACTGAGGTAATTTACCAAAAATGTGGACTCTCTATTCAATTAACTAAAAGCCGTAGAATTAGGGAATATAATGTAACCGCACACGTGCATGAAAAGTGAAACCAAACTATTTACAGAACATGTTTACACGGTCTGTTGCGAGTTGACGCGGTATGATTAGCTAATTTTCATTAAAGTTTACCCTTTCAGTGATGTAATTGTATAAAAAATGCTAAAATATAGAAAATATGCAGGCCCGGATTTAGAGGGCGGTAGACGAGCACATCAACCAGTGTACCAACTTAACAATATATTCAAAAAGTGGACCAACGTCTCCATGAAAATTGTCTGAAAAGCCTTAGGTTTTGATGTTTTAAAAGTTAACTGAAAGTCTCAAAAATATATCACTACCGCGTCTTAAACTATACAAGGTTAAAGATCGTTTTTCGTGTATACTTCACTTCTTGTTCGCCAAATGATATTTATAATTTCACAAATTTATTGAGCACAAAATCTCTAAACATTTTTATTGGATTATTCCATATAATTTAGAAACAAAGGAAAGAGGATTGACTTGGGGCGATTTCCGCGTCGGTGGACTGAAGTTTTTGCCCGCCTCGACAAATTTCAAGATCCGGGCCTGTATATATGTTGCTTCACTTTGATCCTCGCATTTTACCCTAAATTATCCTTTTACATATTTCGTAATTCTATACTACAAGAAAATTCAAGAGGACGTGGGGTCAAGACCCTCTCTCGTATTTCAACGTAAATATTATTTTTCGTAGGTACCTTACATTATATTTTAAATTCATTATCACAAAATACACTTTTAACGTTTGAATTTTTTTTTTATTTTTTAAAGTATAAATTTGTGAGTTTAATAATAATTTAGATTATTTTTAATTGTTAAAGATTATATTTAGATTAACAACTATTAACCGTTGTTAATACATATTTCAGGCAAAATTTGATTAGAAAAACGCTTCTTTTGCTTTGCTTAGACTTTACTTAAATTTTGCTTATATAGCCTACTATTCTTTTATTTATTTTATACGTATTGGATTGTGGATACACACAAAGCGGGCTCTAGGGTTAAAAGCCGCTGTAAACCGGTGCGCGCGGGGAGATTGCGCGAGCGCACACAACTCGAACGCTCCGCCGCTCGCGCCGTCAACCAACAGTCTCGATATCAACCTACGTACCTACCTTACTTTACTTGTTACATTATTCGATTAATGTAAAAATACATAGTAAGTCATTGATTCCGTTAACTTGGACTTGGTTCTACGTATACGTTTATACTTAAGTTCCTATTGTAAACTCAGTATTTTTTATGATTGATTTATGATATGATTAAGATGAACTTATTTTCCGTGCAAAGTGGAAGCAAAGTCAAAGTAGCAGCTATAAATCTCAACCTTAGTCTGACTTTTGCTAGAAACCTTAGACTTTAGTCAAATTTTAGGTCCATTTAAAAGTTATTCCTATACTCTGTTCATTTTACGATATCTTCTAACGACAGACAAAGAATAGATTGGTTTTGTTTGTGAAACAATCGTTTGATAGTTTATTTTGATTGTAGATTATTTATTTTCACTATTTATATTATATTATTATTTCTAAGAAGTTCTCTAACTCCTTTTTTTGCCGTGTCGTTGGGCTGTATAATGGTCTTCCGGCGAGCATGTTCCCACGTTCCTATGATTTGGGATCCTTTAAGCGTAGCGTGAAGAGATATTTGTGCAGGCCGGCATGATCGCTGCGACTACCGATGGGTTTATCTTACCTTTCTATAGTCGTTGGCGTTTTTTGGACTGCACCATGCTTACCATCAGGTTTGGTGTAGTCACTGTGCCGTGTCAGTGTAAAAAAATAAAAAAATATACTTAATGTGAAAATTTAAGTTCCAAGAATTATTATAAGGTACTTCGTAAAGTAAACAAGGTATAAAGTATTTTTTGGCCGATGATTTTGGACATATGTATATCTCACAAGTAAATAAGGACAAGTTTTATAAATGTAAAGTTTAGTTGTAAAGAACTTTATACGATAGCGGGGTCTCGTATTTTTTGTCCATTCAATAGACAATAAGTTCCTGGAGATAGTCGGTCGACGCTCAGTGGCGTGTAAATCTATTACTTTTGCTACATTAAGCGAAGCGGTTGAATGCTCAATCTATTCGGATTTCATGATTTGAAGGCATATTATAAATGAATCACGGCCGAGCAAGATACTTTGTATTCGAAACAGTAAATGAAAATGAAGGTATGTCTTCAAAGTAGCGATATACCATTTATCACATTCATCGCTACGTCAACCAGATATGATAGAAATTTTACTTGTTGAAGTCAGTTGGATTTTTAAAAGGAATTTAATGGAATAAACACATATAATAATAATTACTTTACTCAAAAATTCTCCAAAAATACAAAAAAAAGGTATCTTTGAGGTTGTAGTATTGCCCGAATGGGGTCGTGACCTCATTACACAAGAGTAAGGACCGTCACAGTGGCTCGCTTTGGCTCATTTCAGGATCAGCTTATGTACTCCCAGTACCTCGTATACCTAGAGACCTTCAGTCGTGATAATATGTGGTCCGACATGACGAGAGAGAATTTCAATTAATTTTCGTCCTTCAATAGTTACTGTTGTTTCGGGACCACACTGTACTTACCGTCAGGTGCACTGCAGTCTCTTTGTCGAGGTAGTATAAAAAAGGAACATTTCGGCGGTTCTGACGCTTCATTAGGATTTTCAGTGGTTAATAAAAGGCGAGATCGATCGATTTGGGAGTCGAAGCTGCTCGCGTCCGTAGGCTTTACCCTAGTTTCCCTACACGTGACTCCTGGGTGGTGCTAAACGAGCAGCAGCGAGGTGGTAGGGCGTCGGTGCCCGTCTGGATCGCGACCACAGTGCATGGGTGTAAAGCGCGTCATAGTGACCAGTTTCGGCCTGTCGCGTTTCGGGATCAGCTTATGCATATCCAGTAGCTCATATACCTAGAGACCTTCAGTCGTAGTATATGTGGGCCGACATGACGATGTAGACTATCAATGGATTTTCATCCTTTGATAGTCGCTTTCGTTTTTGGACTACACTGTACATACCATCAGGTACTCTGTAGTCACTATGTCGTGCCAGTGTAAAAAAAAAAAACGCGCTTTGTCGCGCACTGTAAAATAGCGCAAAATTTTGTTAGTGAATTTTTGTTCGCAGAAAAATACTTCGCGGTGATAATTCAGAGTATAGCTTAGGTCATATGCCAATAATGTATTATAATTGTAGGCCGACCTTATTTCTTGGTTGATTGGGTTTAATTTTAAGTTTGATAACTCGATTGGCGGTAGTTGTCCAATAAATTTTATCGCTGTGACCCGTCTTTTTGATTTGTTTACGTTACGTTTTAGAAATAACAAGAATATATTTTTTGTTCCGTTTGATTTCATTTTAATTTAAATTAACTTAATAAAATCTAATAACTCTTATATTTAAAACGTACTATTTCTAAAGGAGTTAAATCTCCTTCTTTCCTTAAATCTTGTGGTGGATGTTCGCTTCGGTGGAAGAGATACGCTTCTACATTCGTCAGGCGATCAGCCAAGGAGTGGAATGTACTTCTAGCCGTCATTTTTCCTCGATTTCATGACTTAGGAGCGCTTAAGAGAATAGTGAATAGGCATTTACAAACATACAAACATAAACATACAGTGACGCAACATAGTAACGCAAACATAGAGTGGTCCTTGTAGGGACAGATAGCAAAAGAGAACCTCGCAGAATGAGATATGTTTGCCATATGCCGATTCACAAGTCTCATTTTGCTGAGAAACAATTTTGGGTTCTTGGTTCAAGGATTTACAATAAGGTTAATCATGAATTAAATATCATGTACCTATCTAAATTCGAATGTAAGATGAAGCTGAGAGACTGGTTATCGAATCTAAAATATAATGATACTGAGGAACTGTTGCAGGAATAGATTTGTTTGGTCTTTAGCATTAACATTCTTTTGAAATTGTTATTCACTTTCTATTTTTTTTTTGTATAGTCTATTGTTTAGTATGTAATATTATTGTTGTATTGTTTTGAGTTAAGATTGGAGCTACGCAGCGGTAATAAACTGTAACAAATTGTGTGAAATATGCTGACATCCAAGATACAGGTTGTCCTAGTTTGGGTGTCAGCTGATTTTAATGTGCTGCTTGTAATTGTTTGTCTAATAAATAACTTTATTACTTACTTTACTTTATTTGTTAGGCAGACGCAGTTCCTCGTAGAGCTCGTTTTCACTTTCCACCAGGTAAAATTGAAATCAAGCGTCGATCTGTAAATTACCTTAAAACATTGACTATTTACGATATAGTAGGCAAAAATGTAGGTAAAATTTTTACAGGGGTTTTTAAGGGAGTATAAAAAAGTAGTCGTAAATTTTAGTCAGAATTGGCATCATTTTTTGCTTAATATTATTGTATGTATATCTTTTGACAAATATTTCCTTCGACAAAGCGTCTATTCAATACATTATTCCATTGTTATTTTTATTGCAATATCGCGCGAAAGAACATTTTCCTATTTCTTTCAACAATACTTAGCCAAATAAATTGGAGTAGCGTGGCCTTACAATTTTTCCATATACCCGGAAATAATATGACACTGTAAAAAGGGTTTCTTCTCACATAAACCATCACAAAAGAAGTGTTACCCTTTTTATAAGAAAATCTCAAAAGTTCACTCTTTCAAGGATTATTGTTATGTCAATTACGTCAAGATTTGGTTATAATTTTAGGAAGGAGCTTTTAATATTGTTTTATACACTTTCAACACTTTAGTTTCCGAAGACTAAAGTGTATTTAACAAATAGAGCACACGCGTTTATTTCAGCAATTATCGCTCGAGTACCTTACATATATTTTCCAATCCGACGTATCCTTCAGTTTCTTTTGGCGATTCTTCTCAAGGTGGTGCGAAACATTAATAGATCACCGTTAGGTTTTTTTTTCTGATTTGCCGCCTAATTCGAGGTTCGTACCCACAGAGAGCCTTTGCGTTGCCACCTAACTCATAAATCGCTGGCTGAACACCGTAAGTGCTCGCACTCTTTGCCCGGTGTAGTTATGAAGGCCTCTCCAGGCAACCAAGATAAACACCTATTGGAAAAAAAAACTTATTTATTGGGACCATTTCAATAAATAGAAACATGATAAGTAAGTTAACTTACTTATTATTTACTTACTACCTTATAACCGTTAACTTACTTATTGTCACGTAGTGACTTCTGCTGTAAGTTAGCGTCTAGTTCAGTGATAGGTGTTCGTTATGGCACTGACGTTTGACAAGTTACCAAATGTTGACAACACCTAATATATATATAAGTTACCAAATATGTCATTACTAGCTGTGTCCGCGACTTCGTCCGCGTGGAATAATTATTTTGGGCATTTTAGTTAGTTATTTATTTTAAAATTGTAATATTTTCTAAGATGTTCATTGAAATTAAGTGATGTCAAAGATAATTTTGTTCACACTTAAATACTCTTAATCAACAACACATTTATTTGGATAAAGGTTAATATTATTACGTTGATACAACTCTTAACAAATAATGCATTAATTTCGACCAAATTTGATTACCATAAAAACGGTTCTAGTGAGTTAATCTTAAAAGATAGACATATACTGTCGGGGACATTTTTTTAGATCATTTCAAGAGAAATAATTCTTTCATACATATATTTTTGGTATCTTGAACCGTTTTCGCAGCGCACGCAATGGAAGCCCTCAAGGATGAATAATTTTCCCGTTTTTTTCACATTTTCCATTATTTCTCCGCTCCTAATAGTTGCATCGTGATGTTATATAGCCTAAAGCCTTCCTCGATAAATGGTCTATTCAACACAAAATTTTCGATTCGAACCAGTAGTTCCTGAGATTAGCGCGTTCAAGCAAAGAAACAAACAAACAAACTCTTCAGCTTTATAATATTAGTATAGATTATTTACAGAATCGTTTACTATAGTATAAGTTACAATGAATCAAATTCGTTAGAGGGTGGCGTCCACATGAAGTTGTCAGTAACACTGACCAAGCGCACCGACCGAAGGAATCATCTGCGAGATTTCTCCGCGTCACCTGCTGGGGTCCAAGATACCATGCGGGCTTGCACGCATATGTGGCTGATATTCCAGCTGCTCGGACGAGGCGATTCGTCTCCTCTTTTATGCTGCGAACTGCTTAGGAGTAAAACTTTTTATATTTTATTTTATTTATTTTTTACACTGGCTCGACATAGTGAGTACCTGATGGTAAGTACAGTGTAGTCCAAAAACGAAGGCGACTATCAAAGGATGAAAATCCAATAATAGTCTACATCGTCATGTCGGCCCACATATACCACGGCTGAAGGTCTCTAGGTATATGAGCTACTGGATATACACAAGCTGATCCCGAAACGCGACAAGCCGAAACTGGTCACTATGACGGGCTTTACGCCCATGTACTGTGGTCGCGATCCAGACAGGCACCGACGCCTTACCACCTCGCTGCTGCTCGTTTAGCACCACCCAGGAGTCACGTGTAGGGAAACTAGGGTAAAGCCTACGGACGCGAGCAGCTTCGACTCCCAAAAAAAAAATTATAAAAAAATTATAAAAAAAATAAAAAAATGAATTTTTTAGTGCAAGCCGCCCTTATTTCATTACACCTATCAAGAATCTTTAACATAACTTCATAACAGTGCGAACGCGATCCCACACACGACACAACCGAACCTCACATCGATAAAATTATAAGACTGAAATGGTTAATAAGGCGTTTGACGATATAAATCGAGTACAGGTTTAATATATAAGCCGTTTGTAATTCCCAGAGGTAGTCCGATATCGTCTAAAGTTACTCTTCAGCGAGAGGCTATTCTCGGATAATCCCTGCGGATCGAGAGACCGCCTTCCTCACGTCTGTAATGCATTTGAGGGTTAAAACTTGATGCGTTTATTTTATGTTTTATTTAATTTTGTTTATTTATTTATTTATTTATAAGTACACTTACATAGACTACATTAACACATAAAACTATATAAAACATGAAGAGGATACATTATAAATGCGACTATATTTATAAGTGTAGACTACATGCACAGAAGAAAAGAAAAATAAAAATACGAGTAACACAAAAATATATAAACTACTATAATCAGAAAATTTTTATAACAGAAAAAAAAAATAAAAAAAAATAATGTTGTCGATAATATTTGGTTAATATTTTTAACCCCAGACGCAAAAAGATACCTGTGTGTCAGATGAATCGAGTATGTTTTAGTTATTTGCTTGAAAGTTGCTTTGATTGACTATGTATTATGGTGGGCGAAAAAATAATCAGCTGCTTGAAGATCAACTTCTTTCTAGTTTTAAAAAAAATGTAAACCTTAATGATATTATAATAACATGGTAATCTTGACCTGATGCTGCAGCATTCTCTGGAAGCAACAATAAACTCAACTCTTCAATAACTACAACAGAAGTTATTGTGCTTAAGGTTATAGAAATGTTCGCAATGAATTTACAGTATGCCAAGCCAGATGTCTCGCTTATCGCTATTTGAGTCATACTTCATTTCACGGTGTAGAAAAATTTACCACATGTAATAATTTTAAACGCTGGATATATATTATTAAATAAAGTATTGCCTCACCGTAAAATTTACATCTGCTTCGTGAGATCACGTTTACAAACAGATGTTTCACAAGCAAACTATCTAGATGCGAAAGTGCTACCAGTGTCCCTATGTATATTTGTTACGTGTGAGAATCTACAAACGAAACCCTAGCATAGAAGTCAAGTACTACACAACTATGACTACTGACTCGTCAAATAAAAATCTCTACCAGAATCATTTTATAATGTATACAGAAAATTATTTACCACATCCTAGCTAAATTATGTGATACAAAAGGTTAATTTATATTTGTTTTAGTTTTTTTATATAAGTATATTTATTGAACTACTGGCCGTGCCCGTGACTTCGTTCACGTAGAAGTAATTTTGTTATGATAGCAATGATTTTAAGCTGAAATATTTGTATAAAGAGATAATATAAAAGAAAAACACAGAGAGCAGTTACAATTTTATTAAAATTATAATATTTTATGTATTTCAGCCAAATCACCTGAACAATTATTTTATACCATTTTTCCAATAAATTATCGACGTGTTTTTTTAAAGTGAAATAACTTTTTTATTTATAAACCGATTGAAATAAAGTGAGCATTAAATTTTAAAGGCGGTTTTCCACAATACATTAGTGAAAATCGCATTAAAGTCGCTTATGCCGATCCTAAAATTATCGGTAAGATTAGCGCGTACAGACATGTGCACATCGATTAACAATTTTGAAAAAATTTACTAACCTACATCACGCAAGTGAAATTTATCTGGCTACTCCCATATATACAGGCTGTTGTAAATCGTGATGTATTCTCGCTCCGAGGCGCAGTTCCACTCCGACGCAGCCTTGAGTTTCTTTCGGCGTTTTTCCTCAAGGTAGTCGCTTCTAGGGATGTCAAAAATGAAAAAATAAAATTCGATATATCAATGTATCGATATTTATTAAAATATCAATATCGGCGTCGATATATCGAAGGAAAAATATCGATATATCGATGTATGGAATAAATCTCAATACACACGAAAGTATTTTACCAGTATTCCTTTTTCTTAGACAAAATTACAAAAATATCAAGAACTAAAAGGCTACCTTCTAAATTTAAGATATCAAATAAAAATAAATAATAAATAAATAAATGGCGGCAAATAATATACATGTAACAAATTTAGACGTCAATGCATGCAACGTAACAAAACATAATACTCAAAGACATAGACAACACAGTTCTTTTTTTTTCGTTCGGTCCTGTCTTCTACAGTTTCAGATTTCAGCGAATTCACTGCCATAACAATTAAAAAAATATCGTTTTTGATACAATTTTCGATACTGGATATTTTGTATTGATATATCGATTTATCATTACAAATTATATCGCCCCAAATATTGATATATTGAATTGAAAATATCGATATATCGATGTATCGTTATTTATTCGACAAGCCTAGTCACTTCCGAAACGCTAGTAGATCACCCGTAAGGTTCGTATTCTTTTTGGCTGGCGGTCCAAGTCGAGGTTCGTACCCACAGGGGTGCCCTTGCATTGCCACCCAACCCATAAACTCGCTGGCTGAGCACCTTCTGTGCTCGCCCCCTAAGCCCGGTTAAACTGTATAGGTCTTTCCCAGCCCTCAGTAGGTATCCGTTACAAAAATAAAAATCATCGTGTATATAGAACATTGCAGAGGTAGCTAAGAAAACGTTTTATTATATGTATTGATGATTACCCAAGACTATATTTATATGAGAACTTTTTCATTTCTCTAACTAAAACCATCTTTCCATTACTTTTAATCTGAGCTGACTATTAAAAGTCTGCCGAACTCAGAAAATGTTTTTCCAAATTTATTTCACAGCAACCGCTCATGTAGTTGGCGGCTTTGGACTTGAGTAACTGTAGAGCTAGTAGATTTGTTGGCGATAACTCTTTAACGGAGATTAAAATGCAGAACATCCAGCATCGACGTAGAGCGCCTGCCTCCCGATCTTTTACCGCTTGCACAGTGGAGTGTTCTCAGTAACTACATTCTCCGATTCCGCCAGTCCCATTCCATCATAAAACCACTAGATACAGTGTCAGATCCGTATGTGATGGCTGTTCCTTATATCCGCACGACAAGATTCGCTTCTACATTTATCATGCGAACAGCTATGGAGTGGAATATGCTTCCAGCAGAGGTGGGCAAAATGTAATCTGATTAATAATGAACGATTACAAAATGTAGTCGTAATTTTAATTTTCTTGCTCTGTAATCATGATTAAATCAATTTAAAACATTAAGAAATGATAAATGTGTATACAATCTGGGATTTTGTAGTGTTTAAAACACAGATGAGCAAAATGCAGTCATATTTATAGTAAAAAACGAAAATGTAATCGTTAATCATTTTTATTAATCTGATTACATTTTGCCCATCTATGGCTTCCAGTAAGCATATTTCTACGATCTTATAACCTAAGAGTAATTAAGAGAAGAGTGAATTAGCATTTATTGGTCAGACGCGGTTCATCGTTGGACTCATTTTTCCCTGTCACCAGGTATCATTGTGGTCAAGCATCCGCAATAAAAAAAAAATTGAAAACTCTACTTATGGCCATGTTTTCTTTAAAATTTAGGCTAAATTTTTAGACGCAGTTGAGGGTTAATCTTTGTCTATTATGCTGTATCGATATATTCGCGTTAGTGAGATGAAACGGTATTCTGAAATAGAATTTGTAATTTTTTTTGTGACGATGTTGTTGTTTCCAAACACACGAAGACAAATCTAGTATAAATGCAATAATTTCCTCGAACTTGGTCGTGACCAAAGTACACAAGTGTAAAGACTATCATAGTGACTCGCTTTGGCATGTCGCGTTGTGGGATCAGCTTGTATATATCCAGTAGCTTATATACCTAGAGACCTTCAGTCGTGGTATATGTGGGACGACATGACGACGGAGACTGTGAATTTTGATATGAGGTCCTTTAACCGAAGCGTAAAGAGATATTTGTGCAGATCGGCATGATCGTTGCAACTATTGATGGCTTTTTTTAACTGTTGATAGTTGTTGTCGCTTTTGGAGGATTTGGATATAATTTTGCATATAATCTCTGTATATATATATAAAGCAAAGTCGGGTTTGTTCGGACACTTATAACTCGAGAACGGTTGGACCGATTTCTATGGTTTTTGTTTGTTGTATTCGTCACCGTTCCGAATAAAAGAATAACTATTAAAAAGTTAATAAAAGAAAAAAACTATATAAAATAATAGAAAATGTTCATGGATTTCGAAACTGTCAAATATTTAATGTTCATCCTGTCGATACGGTAAACTTTGTTTTTATTTTGTGACTGTGGTGGCCAGTAGCGTTCATTCCATAAATGCATGAAAGCATTGCATGCCCTTACGATAAATAAGTCTGGAATAAATTCCTTTCATCTAAACAAAAAAAAATCTATTCTATTTTCACGCCATCTACCTTCCCTGTGAAAGTAATATAATATTTATTATCATTATATAATATCCACATTGATTATGTGAATCTGCCCACCCTGCCTAAATAGCCTATGCACGTCACTGATGGAGGCCAAGTATGGAACTTTCCAGATTATGTTCGGATTTAGGTACCACAGGCTCTTCGTTGAAAGAAAACATCCTGAGGAAGTCCTCATGGCATCTAATAAAAACGTCATGTCTAATTACACATAATTAATTATGTGTAATTAATTAATCAATACATTAATCGCTCTTAGAACGGCGATCAGCTGCGCTTCTGGTCACGTTGGGCGTGGCATAAAAGCGCAAAGTGGATGCAGCTACTAATAAAGGCTACTAATATAAATCACCTAGGGTAGTAGATAGGGGTATAACGTAACTATATATTTTTATTAATATTTTTTTTCACCAATATAGTTAGAGTCCAATAACTATTAATTCCAAAAACGTTTGATTTAATTCAAACGTCCGATGTAAAAAGGATAGTGTCAGCGTAATAAAATCACTTCAATTACCTCTAAATAACATAGGATCGCCGGGAAATTTCCGGGACTTGCCTCCCCGCGCAGCGTCCGCCCTATTTTTCCCTATTGGATACACACCGTTTGAGCTGTGCCTAGGAATACCAGCTTACGAGTCTTACCCCTGAATTTAGTATTATTCTTATGTGAATTTGTTTAGGAGCATTTGAATTACACACACGAAGAAAGCATGGACCTTAAAATACAGCTGTTTAAAAATCTCATATAAATATTAAATTTTGCTACTTTTTGTGCTTTCGAGTTAAGGTTTCGTTACTTTTGATCGTGTTATTAGATGATTGAATACACAATTCGTAGAATATTGAACGTTTAATACTTTAATTTATAATACAGTAGATGGTTACAATGAAAACCGTTTTTTTTTTAATATATTTTTGTTAACTTTGATTACGTTTTATATATAACTCTATAAATTCTTCGTATCTTATAGATTTTTTCCACAGAATATAAATTCTGTTATTTGTTCATTCTTATAATTTACGATGTAGTCAATTAAAAAATATTCTTACGTACATAAAAACATTTAAAGGGTTCTTCTCTTAGGGAGTTGAACTTATATATTTTTTCGGAAATTTCTTGTTTGAGGTTGACATCACAGGAGCCTGTTCATTTCAGTCAACGCTCTCGTATCGAGGATGTATCACGTCCTCTAACTCTCGCGTAAAAATATTGTCGATCTAAAATAATACGAATATTGTTTATTCATATTTTTTAATGTTTTACAAAATTTTAATTTAATAAGAGAAATTTTAAAATAGTTTAAATTTGTAGATTGTATTTGGTGTTGAATTTAAATATACAGCTATTAAAATATGTTTTCCATTTAATAATATATTTACATTGCAATATTCGGCGTTAATGTTACATTTAAGTGACTTTAAATTAAATACAAATAGGGTCTCCTAAAAGTTTTACAATTCATTTTCTCTAAATATAATAATATTATATTGTGACTTATAATAATAAAAAAAAAATTAAACCAGGTAACGTTTTCTATAAGTAAAAAAAGCATTTTTTTTTATTAAAATATTATTCATCTAGAAACTCTTTATACTTAAGCAATTAAAATCCACGGGACGTCTATTTAATTATGATTTGTATTCTATGATCGATATTGATGTAGTTTAATATAGTGTAAAGCTGAAACTAAAATCTCTACATTATTTTTGTCACGGATATTACAGATTTTTTTGGGCAAAAGCATTTTGACTAGATGTAATAATTTAATTAATTTCGGAATTTATTTACAAAACACTGTTATCAAACTCTATAATCCTACAACTCGGTACAGATAGATCAGAAGTGTAACAAATAGATATAAGATATTCTATCTCACACACTTAATAACAAATGAGTGTTCTCTCAAGTAGGTAATAAAATCGGTTTTATATCTTAAGCTTTGGGGAAATCAATCGTAAGTCTTAGTAATTTCGACGGTTGTTTTGACGGATTATTTTAATAAATATTTTATACTATTTCGGTTATTAATACCGGTTCATACTAGTCTTTTTATGGTCGGTGCACACTCATGCCCGGTGTAGTTGTAAAAGGCCTTTCCCGGTCACCAGCGAACGAAACTTAGCACAAAAAATGTTCAACTTTAAGCAATTTATTCCCGACTTATTTATCGTAAGGGAATGCAATGCTTTCAGGCATCTTTAGGATAAACACTATTGTTCCTCAGTGATCTATTTCAAGTTTGACTCCTAACGAAATGTTAGGAGTAAATTAAACTACGCTTATGTGAAATCACCGATTAGCGAGGCTTCCTGACTGATGATTTGCGGTTTGATCTATCCATGACTGACCTGAATACGTGCATCGAATTTGTTTAAAATATACGCCAAGAATTAATTATCGCTAATGTTGTTTGGCTTTATTGTAGCAATGTTTTTAAGCGACTAGCCACCTTAGACAAAGTTTCGTTTATTAGTTTGTTTATAGTATATACGCACAAACACTTCAGGATTGATATACGTTTTGAAATATCACGTTGACTTGTAATGTTCATTCTATATAATTGCACTTTTCTATTAACGCTATCGATAAACGAATGTTATTTTAACTAGGGACCCTGTAAGCAGCGGCGTGCATCCCATGTAAAGAATAAAAAACATTGTCTTCTTATTATTGAATATTTATTTTAATTAATTTATTTTTATTTTATTTTATTTATTTACTATCATTGAACAGCACATACAAACATTTTACATACGGTACAGTTTACAAGCTGGGCCAATTACACAAAGACAATATTTAAAAAAAACTTAATAGAAAAAGATAATAAAATAACAGTAAACTCGCAACAATAAGAAATAAATGTGTGTGTGTGTGCATTTAATAAATATATTGACTTAAAATCTTAAGATATACTATGTATATAAATATCCAAGTACCACGAGATAATACTTTTATGCTTTATATGGGATGCACGCCACTGCCTCCAAGGTGATGATGACTCCATCCCTAATAAGATCAAAAAGTTTCCACGAACGTGTAAGAGGATTAAATCTTTATAAATTTCCTTTAAAGGTTTGAGATTAGACACCTCTGATTAAAAAGTTATTAATTCAACTTTTGAATAAAATACTTTGGTATTTCCTAACTTATACAATGGTAAAACAATATTATTTCAGCAATTTACCTTCCAAAAATCTGATAAGAGACGAAAATACAAAAAATTATTTGGTCTGTGCTCTGTAGCATAGATATGCAAAATGTAATAAGATTAATGTAAAAGGATTATGATTACACTAGCTTTTGCCCGCGACTTCACTCGCGTTAAGAAGTATTATAATTAATTAGATATAGTTTTTGTGGCTTTACTTTAGTTAAGCGTGTGTAAAAAATTAGGGCCTAATCTGTCATTAGGCGCTAAAACTATCAAGCTATTATATTATATTATAGTCAAAAATCTGAGAAGATTTATACAAACTTTCATCCCCTATTTTATCCCCTTGGGGGTGGAATTCATCAAAATCCTTTCTTAGCGGATGCCTACGTCATAACATCTACCTACATGCCAAATTTCAGCCCGATCACTCCAGTGGTTTCGGCTGTGCATTGATAGATCACTATGTCAGTCAGTCAGTCACCTTTGAGCTATATATATATAGATATCAAAATCGTATTCAAGCGGACGACTTTTTCATAGTAACTTCAATCTTTAATTTCAGTTCAAGCAGTCAATAATCTAAGAAGATTTATACAAACTTTCATCCTCCATTTTATCCCCTTGGGGGTGGAATTTATCAATATCCTTTCTTAACGGATTGCTACGTTATAGTAGCTTTATGCATGCAAAGTCTCAGCCATATCGGTTTAAAATTGACTAAGTTTCATACAAACTTTCATCCCCCATTTTATCCCCTTGAGGTTAGAATTTATCCTCTTGGGGGTAGAATTGATCAAAATCCTTTCTTAGCGGATGCCTACGTCATAACATCTACCTGCATGCCAAATTTCAGCCCGATCCGCCCAGTGGTTTGGGCTGTGCGTTGATAGATCACTATGTCAGTCAGTCAGTCACCTTTGAGTTATATATATTTAGATTTTGTATTTTTCATCATTAATGTGATTACAATTTGCCCATTTATCTTTTAAACACTAAGGAATCCTCAATTACATACAAATTTATAACCCATTAACGTTTTGAAGAGTTTTAATTATGATTACAGATTAAATTAAATTATAATTACTTTTTGATTACTAGTTTTGCACTGGTCAGAGGGGTCTTTTTATATAATAATAATATATTATCACAATATATTATACATAAAAATATCTCAGTACGTAGATACAATAACGGTTGTATCCACTTTGCGCTTATATGTCTTGCCCAGCGAGACCAGTAGCGCACCTGATCGCTGATCTCAAGGCGACATTTTCTTCTTTAACGAAGTTTCTTTTCACCGGTAAGCATGTAATGGATCAGTCCGTATTTAGTCTGAAAAAACCCAAAAGTATCTGCCGGGATTCAAACCTGTGATCTTAAGTTGTTTCGCATGGATGTCGCTCCCTTAAAGGTTTAAGTTTTTTTGTATTATTTACAGCAAAATAACGGTAGATGAGAGTATTTGAACACATGTCACAGTACATTGTGTATTCTGCGATGATGTCACGTACAGGGGATGTCCGGCGCTGTCCCTGCAAGGTTGTCACGTTGAGAAATGTCAGAAAATGTCCCCTCGGGTATTTTCAGGCATATCGTAAATTGTCCATTATTACTCAACACAATAACTTCAGATGAGATGTCATAAAGAAAGCTAATGCTATTTGTAAAAGTATGACGATATCATAATTTTATATGATCAGCCAAGTAATAATCTTTATGGCCATTATTTGATTATACTCCCACCTTTATATATAATTTTATAAAGCAAGTCTGGGGTAACATAGTTTTGAAATGAAGTTAAAAACATTTATCGCTCCTCAATAAAATATAAAACTAAAAATAATATACAGAAGAAAAGAAATTACGAGAAAAAATCATAAACATTGTGAAATGGGCCCTGCGTCCGCTTAATGCCACAAAGACTGCGGCGCTGGTTTTCGTGAAGGGCACCGGTCGTGTCACATCTTATTAAAATAATTTTAAGAACAAGGCTCAAGATAATAAATAGTAAATACAATAAAAAAGAAAAACATGAAACTTAAAAACCTACATAAAATTAAATAAATCTAAATAACCTAATCTATAAAATATAAACTTAATCTATAAAATACTTATTCACACCTGGTGGAAGGTGAAGATGAGTCCGATGATGAACCGCGTCCGCCCAACAAATGCCTATTCACTCTTCTCTTAAAGACTCCCAGGTCATAAGATCGCGGAAATATTGTCGCTGGAAGCATATTCCACTCCTTAGCTGTCCACTGTATATATATTTGTAACGATACTTAAAATAGCTTTATTCCGACGTAGCCTTGAGTTTCTTCTGCGTTTCTTCTCAAGGTAGTCCCTTCCGAAACGCTAGTAGATCACCGTTAGTCTCATTTTTCTTGCTGTCCGCCCAAGTCGAGGTACTACAGGGGTGCCCTTGCGTTGCAACTCAATCCATACATCGCTGGCTGAGCACCCTCAGTGTTTTTTCCCGGCCATCAGCATATAGTCCTGTAGGAAAAAGAAAGCTTTATTTTTGTTTTATATAAAAGATTCTACAGGAAAACACAAAGTATTCATTTCTATAAATAATTACCTACGGGAACCATGTTTTGATTATGAACGTGGAAATTTTAATCATACCCGAATCGAAAAGGGAGATGTTATAAAAAATACTGGTGCTTTTCCCTCGTCACGGTTTGTAGATTCCAATCTGAAATGAAAGCACGGTCGCCATTTTGTGCTAATATAAACTCTGGTTCCGTTTTTTTTTTGCTTTGAATTATACGAGTATGTTTTAGATTATAAACTAAAAATAATAAAGCATTTTAAACTAATTTATCTTCTGAATGTAGAAATTCTATCCACAAATTATTCACAGTCAAATTAACTCCAAAATCATTGCAGCTGCAAATAATTTTTTTAAATCTTTTTCTAGTATGGGAAACTTGCATTAATTTTTGAAATTATTTAACATTTTTACTGTGCAACCAAATCGAGACATTGAGCCAAAAATAAGCTAAGCTTTTAAAATACCCATTAAAGTATATTGCAGTAATGGATATAATTGACTTCTGAAATTTGTAAATCGTCAAAACTGAGAATGGAGTTAAATTATAGATAACTGAAAATGTATAATTATAAACTACACATATTAAGTTATATTTAAATATAACTCTATTACACGGATTATTAAATTTACAGTGTAATAAAAAAAAAATACAATTAACAAAAATATATATCCTTAATCTATTTTCCAGTAGCGTGCACACGGTTTTCACACAGAGCAACCAATCACTAAAAATATACTTACCTTACCTTATCTGTTACTTCTTTTATAGCAATAGCAATAGCTCTATAATAGGACTGTGAAAACTGATTATTTTTTATTAATATCGGTAAGCTCACATTCTCAAAATCTTTTCATAAAGAATACACTAAATAATATAAAACACTATCATTCGAAAGTAATTATCAGAAACAATTTAGTTCAAAAGCAAGTCAAAGTATTATTTTTCATGGCTTCTTTCAGTATACCTACGGCAAGAATATTTCAGTTAATTTTCATACAATTTTGTGAGAAACAGCCCACTCCTCGAGTTGTCGGAAAAGCATTGTTTCTATTGTTCGGTTCACGATTGCGAAGCCGACGCAAAAACCTTTTTCAAGTACGGTTGCAAGTTTATCAGTGTCTCAATATTTTTAGCTTACTAATTGACGTTCTGGATAGGAAACATCGTGTTGAACCGAATTAGAGATGTTCTTACGCGCCGATAACAACACGTTCGGAGGACGAAAATATTTTTCTGCAGATTGTTCGCGTTAATATATACTTTCATAATACCTATTCAGTTAATTACTTTTAAAATACAATTTTTTAGTCTAAGTAATTCTTAATATTAAAACAAAGTGTGAAAAGGCTAAGTTAAACTTCTTAACCGACTTTAAAAATAATTAGGTTCGGTTTCGACTGTATGTATATTTTTTTCAAGATATATTATTGTAGAGTGGTATAATCATGACCTCTATCAACATATTTACACTTCCCTGTACTTACGGCCAGTATTCGACTCTACTTAATACCATCGGATGTAGGATTTTAAGTAGTTATTATGCCTAAATTAAAAGTAGTCACAAATATCAATAGTATATGTACTCAACAATAAAAAAAATTGTAAAATAAAAAAAAATGGAAGAATTTCTTGGGAATAAATAGGCCTAAAATATAATATGATGTACTGTAGTAAAAATTGCATTGTCATTACCACATACGTTATTTGCAACATGTTAGCATAAAATAAATAGTCACTAGTGTATTTATAGCTTCATAAAAAATTAACGCCGTTTTTATCGGTGCATGACGCACATCCCTATTTCGAAGTAATGGGAGACGAAATTGGAAGTACCGTCGCGCATTTTAATACTGGGTCGGATACTCGTTAAATCTATTACCTAACAATTTTCGTTGTACCTCCATTTTATACGTTCGAGAGAAATTATACTTTCTTATTCGTAAAGAGTTTTGTTAAATGAAAATAAAAAAAAATGTTCGATTTGCTTCATAAAAGCTATTTATTTAATATTTTTAATTAAACTAAATTAGTTAAAAATTAAAAATTGTTCAGTCGGGTGTCGTTAACTCATAGTTCATGGTGTATGTATCAACAATTGAATTTTCCTTTTTCGTGTGATTCGTGGAGAAAAATATTAACAAAAATAAAAAAATACATAATTTGTTAATCATATAAGAGCATAGTCTGTGCAGCCACAACACTTTCTCTGCTCACCACGAAAGAAATATATCGTGAAGATAAAAATTTATCATTTTTTATAAATAATAAGTAGACAAATTATTTTAATTTGCTTGAAAGTGAAAAGAAGTGACGACAAATTAAAATAAAACTATTCTAAATAAAAAATAGGGAAGCTGGTATATATGGACAAAATGTTGTAAATAATTTTATCATTATGGGGAAACTTTTATTAAATGTTCTTGTGTTTTAGACAAACATAATTTCACTTTAATATCTAAACTGTGGCTGTATTAATAACACAAGTGACTAGTTTATAGTAAAAACTAACATAAAACAATGTGTAAGTGTTAATGTAAATAACGAATTTCATTGTTTTTTAACTGGGTGTTGTAGAAATTAAGTGATTTTTCTGATTGTATATTAGAAATTTTATGTTGTAAATACATGGACACAGTGAATATAGTCTCAGTGGCACAATAAGTGCGCGAGTAGTAGCTGATAGACTAACAGCAGCGCAAGTTTGCGAAGCGAAGGGCATCTGGCACCTTCAAACTGGGCGAGCACGCGGCGATGCTTGCAGTTGCCATTTGCTGTATACTGGTCCTGTTACTAGTATTCATCATCCTAATCATCGTTGTCGGGCAGAATATGGAGTCCAAAGGCGGCTCCTAGCGGAGATGAGGTACGGTGACGCTTTTATTATTAAAGCTTTCGTTATTAAAGATTTTCTGGCACTTGCAACTGTTGCTTTTACCGCTTATATTGCTTTTTTAATTGATCGCCGAGCTCGGCGACTCATTGCCGATGAGGCTCTTACGTCGCGTAAACTACTCAGTTTGGAACACCGGGGTAGAGTGGCCTGCCTTTCGGTTTTCTATAGACTATACTCTGGAGAGTGTGCGGCTGAGTTGTATGATTTAGTTCCCCCCTCCCCCTTCTACCATAAATTGACGAGACGCCGTGCAGGTTTGCACCCTGTTATGGTAGACATTCCTGCTGCTCGCACGAAGCGATTCGCCTCCTCCTTTTTGCTGCGAACCGCGAAGGAGTGGAATTCGCTTCCTGCGTCGGTGTTTCCAGCATGTTATGACATGGGAATCTTCAAACGTCGAGTGAATCGGTATTTGCTGGGCGAGCGCGCTCCATCGTCGGCCTCATTATCACTTTCCAGCAGGTGAGATTGAGGTCAAGCGCAAGCCTGTATGTAATAAAAAAAATGTTATAATATGTGATCATCTAGTGTTATTTAATTTGAAGTAGGTGATATATCTTACGGGTGGTGGGTGGAGACCTTTCGCTGCCGACGCTCATCCCAATTATGGTCGGTGTGCGAGGGTTCATGGAGAGCGGTGCTCAATTTTACTGAGCAGGTGTTTGCACAGAAGGTAGCGGCGGAGCGGGCTTGGGAGGCACTTGCTTCAGCAGCGTCATCCCAGCCCACCCGCCGACCCGCAAGAATGGGACACCGAAGGGCTGCGTTTCTAAGAAACGAGTTTCTAACGACAGCACTGGGTGGTTTTAGTTGGTGCAATTCCGACACACCGGGGGGCGGCCCTCACCGCCCCCTGAGGTCCGAAGGGATTTTTTAAATTATCTTAATAAAATATAATGCGACGAGGTCCCTTCACGAAAACCAGTGCCACAGACTTCCTATGTGGCATTAAGCTGAAGGAGGGTTCGATTCGCCATATTTATGTGTTATTTCTTGTACTTTTTTCTTTTCTGTGTGTTGTTTTATTTTTATTGAGACGAAATAAATGTTTTTCGTCTCAATTAGTTATTTTTAGTGACAGAATACAAAAGTAACGTGGGACGATTAGGCTAGGACGTAACTACAGTAACATTGATGAAATGTCTGTCATAAAACCTTACATCGAATTGTGGTGTTTTCGAAGTAGCACAAATAATTCAATTTTTCAATACAATTACGATCTTTCCGTCATTAATACTTAAACCGATTTAATAATAGAATAGAACCGATGTACAAGGTATAATAATCAATAATCATCTATTAGTAGTAATCGTCATTTATTGACTTATTACCAGATATTGCTTGATATAAAATGAAAATTAAATCAAGTTTATAACACAATAATTGCTTCTAGTGTTATAATTACTAGGTTCAGTTCAAACACCTTACCAGCTCCAAAAGATCGTATGTAATTTAATATTTAACTACCACTAATTACAAAAGTACAGTAAAGAAAATGATTGATTTTCTCTAAATAAGATTAATGGGTTTAAATTATTCACAGGCCATTACATAGATAGAATAAATTATCAGACACATCTATCACTAAATACAGTAATTACACAAATAGGACTCCGAAGAATTTCGCCTGAACGGATCAAATAACAAACGATATGTTCTACAGTATGTTACTTTTTCGGGAAAAGCTGTCACTACACTTTATAGTCCATTTTGACCCATTCTCCTCAGCGCTGCAGGGTGAGAATTCAGGTCGCACATGGCACGATATTCATACCTTATCAGGTGGTCCGCAGATCGTTATAGTTATTTATGAAAGGTATTGATGGCGTTGTAGCGAGATTTATCGATGAACTTTAAGGTAAGTGCTTTGTTGAGTACGCTGTATTTTTAGATATTGGAAAAAGTTTTTATTAACATTTTTCTTAGAGCCTTACATTGTTTCTATATTTTCTTATTTGTTTTACAGTAAGGCCTTGATTATATTCGATAAACCATTTTAACTTAGTTTTAATGGAGGATAATGTCAAAAGTACACGGAATAGGTAAGTGTAAACGAAAGGACTGATTAATGTTAAGGAAGCGAAAGAGGTTTGCAATAATAGAGAGAAGTGACGTTCCATTCTTTTTACCTTTCCCAATAGGGATTCAGTGTGATAATAGATGATAGTTAGTCCATTTTACAATCAAGTTCGCAAAAACATGTCTGAAACTGAGATTTATAGACGTTACTTTGACTTTTTAGCTCTGTGCAAACCAGTGGCGTGCATCTCACAAAAGCAGAAAAAAGTGCCTAGTTATAATTGGATATTTAATAGATATATTGTCCAAAACTGTGGCAATTACCAGCATAGTGGTCTCAGAATCCAAATCCGATGAAATTAATATAATAAACCTTTGATAACAGTAATTTATTAAACATAATATAATATTATAGCAACGAAAATTATAGATATTTATGCAACTGTATTAAATATATAACGTAAAATAATTTCTAGAATTTTTAACAGTAGTTTAAAGTATTTTTAGAAAGACATTTTGATCAGAGTTACATTTACTATATCGGAGATACACGAAAAATATATCGAAGAATTCTGATGTTCCTGGGCACATCGTTAAAGTGAAATCTGTCCAATGCATTTTACAAGGTAACACCGTCGTACACGAGTAAGGAAAGCTGGGAAAAGGGTTTTAAAGAGCTACGGTACCGTGTCAGATTTAACAAGAACCGTGTGGGCACTAGTTTGAGAACTGTCTGATATTATTGCAACAAGTTCTTGGAGTATTTTCAGTGTGACAATATTTCTAAAAATATATGAAAGCCTTGCTCGCTGCGTTGCTCGATAGAAATCCATTATCTTAACCCCTCGGTAGTTTTATTTTTAAATTTTATTGTCTAGGGGACTTTCACATAATATGTACGTATAACAGCCCCATTGTATCCTGAAATAAAATACCTAACGTATGACATATGAGGCCATTGATCAGAGCAGACCTATGGTCTCATCAGATAACAGTTCTCTTAAGACTTTGTTAAACATCCCGACGTCTAGTCTATTCAGACCAAAGATACTCACGAACGCCTCTTTTTTTACAGACAGGCTTGCGCTTGACTTCAATCTCACCTGATGGAAAGTGATGATGAGATCAATGATGGAACGCGCTCACCCAACAAATAGCGATTCACTCGTGCTTTGAAGATTCCCATGTGTCTTACGACGTTAGAATATTAGATACAGGAAGCGAGTTACGCTCGTGCCAGCAGCTGAAATATCAACCACATAAAGATGCAAGCCCGCATTGCTTCTTTGTACCATGCTTACTATTAGGCGTGACGTGTCACAGAACCGTGCCAGATTAAAAAAAAAATAAAAGTCGATATTGACGACAAATTTCGGTATTAGTTTTCGGCATCTTATAAAATTTATTATTTAGCACAACAAGATATAAAAATACTCAGAGACACTATTAAATAATAAAACACCACGTTGACTTCTTACTATAAAGCTGTAATACGTACATACATATCGACATTTGCTCTCTCTCTCTCTCTGGCTCACCAATTTTTGTATTTGTGTCTCTTACCTGTCATTTTTCCGTTGCATCCGGTTTGAAATCACAACGATTTTATAGAAGTTTCACTTCAAAAAACAGCCCTAGTGTGCATATGTCATAAAAAGAACCTTATATTCCTTATATTCAAAATTAATGTTTCGCGTCATTAAATTAGGTTTTGAGATAATAGCCCGGCAGTAGACTTGGGGAGTGTGGTGCTCGGACGAGCAGAAGGCGGTGCGCAGTGTCCGACGCGCCGCCTAAGAGAGAAGTTTTGGAGTTGTGGGCTTTATACACACGCCCCTCCGAGAGAGGTAGTTTTAACAAGGCTTCTGGCGTCTGGATGAATTTGGTTTCCCAGGCCCGGACGGAGAAATTAAAAAGGCAGCTCAGGGCTTTAGTCAGTAGGAGTCTGGCATACCAGGGTCGCTGCCGTCACAGGAGCTCTATTGCTCCTAAGCAGAATTATCTCCGGATCACCAAAAAAGGTTTCGAGATGATATGTTGATCAGGACAAATCTTTATATCCAGTATGTTTTGTACTGTAAACATTTTAAATTGAATTAATGCATAAAATTGAGAAACAAAAGTAAAACAATTGCCGAGAGAGAAAAGGCGGCGGCAGACATCAGTTTTTACCTCGCTTCGAAAAATTTCAATATCCAGGTCGCATACTCCGACGCAGCTTTGAGTTTCTCCCTCTGGTGCAGCCTTGAGTTTCTTTCGGCGGTTTTGCTCAAGGTAGTCGCTTCCGAAACGCTGATAGATCACAGTTATGTTCATTTTCCTTGCTGTCCGTTAGGTTTCGTATCTTGGCTGGCGGTCGAGGTCGTACCCACAGGGGCCACTTGCCTTGCCACCCAACCCATAAATATACCGGCTGAGCACCACAATGCTCGCCTTCTCTTCCGGTTTAGTAGTGGAGGTCTATCCCGGCAATCAAGGTATTGCAAAGTTCGAAAAGAAATCCGGGCCTCGCTTTTATCATGCTAATAAATGCCAAAACAGAAGGCCTCTACGTAACTAGGACATATACAAGTTGATCTCAATACATGACAGGCCGAAGCCAGTTAGTCTCGTATCCTATATTGGTTCCCTTATACAGTACAAGTATCAAGATTCATAGCAATAAATGATCCAAACGAATCGATAAATTTAATCGGCTTTCAATTCGATTCAACGAGAGTTGATACATTATTGTAATTGAATAATATCGTTTGTTCAATTTTGTTACGTGCCAATTAATTTGAAACGCTTAAAGTCGCTGATAAGGCAAATTGTTCGCTAAAGAACGCTGACGAAGTTTTGTCACGTCCTACAACTTTTGACGACGCCTGTGCTCACTTGCATACTATATCACGTAAGTATCTAATAATACTTGAGAATATGTATGTATATGTACCAATAGCTAATAATATTTACAACAGCTTACAATAACTGCGTTATAGAATATCAGTCGTATCTGCCGACCTGGTGTTTGCGTCCTCAACAGTCTACAACGGTGAAGTAAGCGTTAAAACGAAGAGTGGCCACTCTATATGAAATATTCCTATGTGTTCTGTGATTATAGTAAGAGGTAAGGTGACGTGTGACATTTTGTCCCAGTTTCCTTTCGCAAAGAAGCTTATATCCCGTGCGCATAGCCTCGAGCGTTATGCTGTGGAGACTTTCCCCATTTTTAATATTCATTCAAACTCTAAAAGCTTTTCCTACTTTGCCCGGTCTACCTGTAGAACTGAGTCTTTGATAACATCTTTTTTATGATTTACAGGTCAACAATTGACCTCAATCACACCTGGTAGTAGGTAAAGATGAGGCCAATGATGAGCCACGGTCGTCCAATAAATGCCAATTTGCTCTTCTTATTAAGGGTCCCTGATCGTAAGACCTGGAGACTAAAAGTTGTATTTTTCTATAGAGCTATTTAAATTTTTCCACTCTCTCCCTTCCATAAACGAACCTAGTGTACGGGCTAACGGAATCACAGGTATAGGGTAACGCCCATCCCGGCTAGGACTAAGAAGTTTTCTAATTCTTACTTGTTCCTAGTCGTTGAGCTGTGTGCGTGTGTTTGTGTGTGTGTCTTGCGGGAATCGTATTCTCACCATCCTGTTTGATATGGGTTTCTTTAAACAAAGAGTAACGAGATATTTATTCAGGCGTGCTATGGACACTATATGGCGAGTCAGAATAAAAAAATACAGCAACATAAAACAATAAAATAATATGTAGTATAAAGAAAATACACAAAACAGCAAAGTTTATACTAAAATAGAGCTAAAACAATGTCATAAGATTTAGCATTTGGGGTCCTCTAAAATCCCTGGATGCAAGCCTGTTATAATCCGTCTCCAACAAAGAGGATAGTATTAAAGTAACAACGGAGAGGATTCATTAAAAGAGATTTTGTGGTTGAACAACGAGTTAGTAATACACCGTGTAAACCTAAAGACCTTTAGTATTGACCTGTCCTTCAATCTTATACGATTTGCACTAGGATAAGTCCTCTAGTATATTACATTTTTGAGTAGAATCTTCTTGCGCAAGTACTCTTAGTAAGTCCTAAGTTTACGATACTGTTAAAATAAAAATGCAGTGCTAGTATAATGACCTGTATTATAATTTTTAAATGGTTAATCGAACACAATCTTTATAGCGAGAACGTATTCAATCCAACGGAAAAAAGGAATGAACATTTGACACATTCTAATGTTGCTAACATTTTCAGTGTAGCAAGTTTATGTTTTAATTTAACCAATATTATTTATGTTAAAATATAATTTAACAGATACAAATTTAAACCATTTTTGTATATTTCATATATCAATGAGAAATGTGAAATCGCGTCAGTAAATTCATTTCAAAAACATTTTTGTCACAAACATTTTGTGGTTGCATGAAAAACAGTCACGATAAAATGGCATAAACTATTCACAATATCTGCATATGAAATTCCAGAATATCATTCGTTGCATTGAAGTTAGGCTCCTAGCTCGAAACAATCAAATGTATTGGCTAGTTAACAATACGTCATACTCGTACAGGCGCTCTCTATATTGGGAACCACAATGTACAAGCTTTATCTGATTGTGTTGTTTTATATAAACTATTAAACAATAACAACAACAGCAACAATTTTATATACTCTGTTTTATTTAGTTTATATATAGTTAATAATTATTATATAGTTAATAGTTAATAATAATATATTAGTTTATATAAGTAATATAGTTTATATATATATATCAGTGACGTGCATAATGCATTTGAACAAGGTAGGCAGAATTCGTGTAATTATTTTGAATATGTATATTATTGTAGTAAACATTATATTTCTTCATAGAAAAGATACATGGCGTAGACGTAGAAAGGATATAAACATGATTATTTCCTTTTTTTGTTTGATTTAATTGATTTATTACAGACTTATTTATTGTCAGGGCATGCAATGCTTTCGTGCTTGTTTGGAATGAACGCTACTGATATATAGTGAATTGGTATTGTCTAATAAAAATCCTTTATAATTAAGTTTATTCTAAAAATGTCAAAACACGTATTTTTTATTATACTGCTGTATTTTTTATTATAGAGTTTTCATACTGCTTACTTCAAAATGGAAGGATTTTTATACAACCTTTCAACCCCCTAATACGTCCTCTTAAGGATTCTGCGATTCTTAGGGCTTATAAAAAAAACTGCTCTTAACGGGTTCTTCTGATGTCAATTGCTTAGGCTCTACGATAATATGTCAGTCAGGGCTAGTCTTTTTATATATTATATATGAAGAAGAAAATAACTGCCGCTGATGTTTAATAATGCTGCGACATCTCAGTCCGCCACAAACGACTAGCATAAATTTTTAAACTCAGAAATTGGTCGGTTGGCAGCATAGCTACGAAGCTACGACGTAGGAGATCGGCGTAGCAAAGCGTAGCACCCACACTTCACTGATTTTTAAAGTAAAGCCTGTGTCAGTTTTAGCAACAATTTGGTAGTTTTTAGTTGTTTGATTGAATGGAACTGTTAACGTATCTACCAGAAAGCTTAAGACACAAACTATAGTCAATTTCACATTTTAAATCGTAAACTAATAGCAAAAATAAGGTCATTTGCATTACCGCGCACGGAAATCGGTCCATTATCCGCTCGGTCACCACAGCTGCTATATTTATTACTAGTCGTTTCTTTTACTAAATGACTATTCATAATGAAAAGGTAAAAGTTATTTCATTTGTCGTTATAGCTATAAATATTAAATAGTTAGCTGATTTTAAACTTTTCCATTTTGTACACATCTATCTATCTATATAAATAAAAATGGATCGCTAAATGTGTTGCTAAGCGCAAAATTTAAGAATAGCTGAACCAATTTGGCTCATTTATTTTTTATTGTGTTTGATGCAGTCTGTAGAAGGTTTTTGTGAAGATATTATAGATAACGTAAAAAATAGGAGGAGAATGGTAAAGCAATTTTCTTTTTGTATACAAACCACTCTGTCCCCATGTTTCAAACATTTGACGTCAATCAAAACAAAGGTGTTAGGATTGTCTATATATGCCTTCAAGTTGATTAGATCGTAATGAAAATAATAATTTTCCTGTCAAGTAATCAATTAAAAAAAATATTGTGTAAAATAAGGCGTTAAAATAAAGTTATCATCACATTAAATCTTAGTAAAGTATTTCAATGATAATTTATTTCTATTAGACTGCGACAAACCAATAACTTTTGACAGAACGAAATCTGTCGGGGCAGCTATTAACATAAAAAAATAAATGTAACTTTGTTATTAACATTTAGAGAAATAGAGCCGAACAAAGTCTACGGGGACATCTAGTTATAGATATTAATTTAATTGTAATTGAAAGTTTCTTCTCACTTCAAACCAGTTAAAATATTTGTAATAATTGTTACCGAATCTTCTTAAGTATTCATCAAGCAATGCGGCCTTGTGTGTTTTTTACTTGTAGAAAATCCTCATAGGACCATCTCGATTGCACAGAGGGATGTCAACGGAGGTGCATCGGACTTATAACGGCTAAAAACTCCAAAGGTAATTACTTCTGCGCATTAGCAACGACTGTGGCGCCTGTAATCAATTCTCCATAGTCACCCAGCGCCTACAGGGCACATTCTCGGGGGAAGACACCGTCATATAGTTTTGTTAATACAGAACGTACAATAATAATTAGCTCGAATATACCCGATTCTCTTGTTAGTGGTAATTATTATACCTGCAAACATATTCGGGGTGGATTAAATTTCAACCAATTACGTAGAAATTGTTCTTCTCAAAGTTAAGGGGAATGTTTAACGTCGGCACATTGTTTGCCTACTACTTAAAATGACTTCAAACGTTGGAAACCCTTAAAATATTTTTTAGAATATTATTTACTTGACGGAGTTTGCGGGGTTTTCTTTTATTACAAAAACTGTACCAGATTGTAATTTTGATTTTTGAATATTACGTAATCAAAGCTATGATTTTCTTTTGAACGGCTGGTTTTTTTGTTACCTATTGAACGTCGTGGGTTTATTTAATATAAATGAGGAGTCTAATTTCAAAACCCACTATAACATTTTTTTTTTCAAATCCGATAAATTTATAAATACTTATAATTAATCTTTGACTTAACAATCACATTCTTATAAGGTATTTAAATTATTATTATAGAGTGAAAAAGAAAAAAAAGAAAAAAATCATATGTAATATTTGGTTTGATAAAAATATTATATTTCAAATTACTATTAGAACTATTAAGTAATTTTGTAAGAAAAATCATTTTAGCGGGTTTTGAAATGAGATGCCGCAAACAATTTGTAACAGTTTATATTGTAATATTAATTTTTCTAAATAAAGGACTCTATTACTCTTTTCGATTTAGTTATACAACTAATATCTTTTGTCTGCAGAGGCTTTAAGATTTATAAATAATAACCACGTATCACAATGTGCGGAGTCACTACCCTCCAATAAGGGACATGAAAAGCGACCCTAAATCGTTTCGTCCTTTCAAACAGCAGATGCTGTCTTAAATTTCATTAAGAAGAATATTCCCCCGGTCACCAAAAAGCATAAAAATTATTATCTTATTATATTTGGATATTTTAATAAATACGTTAACTTAATTCTAGCAATTACCAGATGTCCCATTCAAACTAGGTAATAACACCCAAATAACAGAGAAAACTATCGAAAGTTGGTTGTTCAGGTGGTAGGGTGATTGCCTAAACTGGGTCCTGACCAGTCATACAGTACACGACAGTATTGACAGTCATAGTGACTTGCTTCTGCCTGTCGCGTTTTGGGATCAGTTTGTAAATATCTAGTTATATACCGAGTATAAGGTTGGTTGTTAGACTTTATTTATTCTTCCTTTCTTTAAAAGAAAGAAATAATAATTTAGAAGTTTTCTAACGCTCCCTTTGTTGGATCATTGGATTGTGGAACGGTCTTCCGACAACTGTATTCTGTTCATATTAATATATTGGATTCTTTAAGCGAAACTTGAAGAGATATTTGCGTAGACATGAACACAGCAACTGTCGGCAGGCGTTTGTGTGTTCAATCTTTCTCGATTTTTGGATTCAACTATACTTTCCATCAGGTACTGAGCTGTCACTAAACCGAGTCAGAGAAAAAAAAAAAGTTTGAGTATAACTTAATAATAACTTTGTATAACATGTATAGCTGTGTACGATATTCAATAACCGTTCACCCGGAAGGCGCTACGTGCAAACAGAACTTCCTAAGTAAATACAAACATCGATATTGGAGTCAATATTTCTGTAACATGAAACGGCTTTTAACCTAACGCTTTCCATTTAGAAATATCAATTATTATTTTTCGTTTGGACAGGATTATATTGATTTAATATTAACAAAATAAGGTAAAATATATTTTTCATTATACATATCGTACAGCTACAAAAATAATATACAATGAAGCAGAATTATAAATACCACAACTATGTACAGAGTGATTTAAACCAGTTAACTGTGATTAACAGAACACCCATCATGGTGAAGTGGCAAAATTTATTACGAGTATACTCGTCATGCGTATAAATCCGCGATCATTAGCTATTTAAATTGCAATTTTTTAAAAGAACAAAACATATTCTCAAATATCAAGTTGTTTAGAATATTTTGAGGCTCTGCCGGAACAAAACAAACAAATAGAAAATATAAGCAGTTTGAGATGATGTCAGGCGTCCGCGTATGTACTTACTGGTTGGAAAAGTTTATTAGTTCGTATAATTCATTTATTAATCATATTTATTTCTATTTATTTTGTAAGATCACGAAGGAATCGCGTTACTGGTGTTGGATTTGCAGTGTTCCATATGTGTTTCGCTGAATTTCACTCCACAGCAAGAATCTGAATCCTCACTTTTATATGTATAATATTTAATTGAATTTATTTCGTTTTTAGTTTAATATGTATGCTACTACAAAACTAAGCTAACTATTAAAAAAAAAAACTTCACAACGCCGCCTAAAAATTATTATAATCCATAGAAGTGCACCGTTTGAATTATTTACATGTCTAGGGTAAAGACAATATCCATCTCACAGTTACCTGTCTGTCGTACAAATATTTGCTTGCGTGGGATTCTCACCCACGAATATCAGCGCGTAGAATTGGAGAATAATATCCACTTTTAGCGACTACTTGTTTAATTTTGTACTCAACGAACAAAAGTCCTTAATGTGCACGGGTCCTAAATTTTAGTTTTTCAAAACATTAATGAACTGATAGAGTTGTTGACTTTCTTCAGTCAATATACTCGTACATAGCTAAGTAGCCCTTTTAGCTAGGTAGCCTAGTAATGCTCCCTTTTTGCGTCTGACCTAGGGCTTAACAAAAGACAAACGACAATGGCTGACGACGCTACGACCTTCACTCAAGCGGTAAACGACGGAAAGGCTTACGTGAGAAAATTATAAAATCAGAATATGGTTCAAATAAGTGAATTGATTTTTAAATATTAACTGAAATTATTATTACTAGCTATTTTCAGCCCACTGCAGGGCAAATGCCTCCCTTTCCTTGTCTATAATACCTGTTTTTGCCTCAGCTTCAACCAGGGACTGCAATACAGCAGAATTTTCAGTCCAGCTTTTATTTATTTATTTAAGCTTTTTACTACAAAGCACTAAAACAAAAATCTTTACTGATTTAGCGGAACCTATATCAATTTTTGTTTTAATTTCTTTACTATTTATTTGAGAAAAAAATAATTGACTTATATTACAATTTCAGTATCACGCTTTATGAAGTAAGAAATCCAGCAATTGTAATCCCTAGCTAGCTTCAAATCGTACGCCCTAAGTTAACAACTCAACGATCAACTGTTAACTCCATGCCAAAAATCTC
Source organism: Automeris io (assembly GCA_036320925.1). Lineage (NCBI taxonomy): Eukaryota > Metazoa > Arthropoda > Insecta > Lepidoptera > Saturniidae > Automeris > Automeris io. Next base: position 4,942,636 of record JAUDJH010000027.1, read on the forward strand.
GAGCCTTATTAATTTTTACGTTGCTGTGGGTACTACGTAGCTATCAAATGATAGTTAAGACATAATCACAAATATCGACACGCGGATATGAGTGACTCGACATAATAACACCTCGAGTGGATCGCGAACAATGAAAAATTATCTGCGAAGGTTTACGGCAATTTTTCTCGGGGGAAACTGGGTCAGTGAAAAAATATCGCGGTCGAAGCGCCTCGAGAGGCTGTGATATCGAAGATTGTACACTGGGTACCTCTCGTTTTGTTTAGCACTTGTCGCTGAGAGCCCTCGGGAAGGCTGTCAAAGGAACGCCTTCTGGACAAGCCAATTTAAATATTTAACCCGCTATCCTTATATTTTCCTTCCCTTTTCCACACTTTGGACAAACCGCTCTTTCACGCTAAAAAATCATTGGTTGCCGCCAAAATCAACCAATAAAATCACCGCATTATGACGCCAAAATAAGCAAGCGACGCTTTTCAAAAAGCTTCAAAAAAGTAATTAGTGAGACGCCGGAGGCCGCGGAGAAAGTACCTACTCGCACACCGCTCCCGCTAAAACCCGCGCTAACGTGCTATAAAGACATTGGCCAGTTATTAATAAGACTTATCGCGAGTGACTCTTTCTCCATCTCAAAGTGAGACGCCCGAGGCCGCGGAGAAAGTACCTACTCGCTCACCGCTCCCGCCGAATCCCGCGCTAACGTTCTACAAAGGCGTCCACCAAGTGTTATTACGCAAAGACTTACGCGAGTGACTCTTTCTCCACCTCAAGAACAAAGCCCGCGTCCGTGGAATAAGGACGAACCCGCTCCCGCTCAAACCCGCGCTAGTGTTCTACAAAGACGTTAGCCAACTGTCAATACGAAGACTGTTCCGCGAGTGAATCTCTATCTCTCTCTATATCTCTCTCCGCTATAAATGCGCGAGCGCGTAGCGATTTGTGTCCGTGCGACCGCTGAGGAGCTTGGAGCTGACGAGGAGCCGACGCCTGTGCAGCCTCGCTGCGGTGACTAGTCGCGTGAGAGGCAGGTACAGTCCAGTGTGTGGTCCTTCGAGTCCGGATCCTTGTAGTTCCTTTCTCCTATTCCTAAATTCCTTAAAAGATATAAAATTCAAAAAGACGCTTTAAAAATTTTACCGCCAAAAACGTGCATCGACACATTCCCGCGCTGGCGCATTGCTCCGCCATATTGTGTTCTAATAATAAAAATTATTTCCGCCTAATCGCTCCAAATAAATATTTCGACGTGTAATAATCACGAAATAATTAAAATATCAATATTCAAAAGAATAAGTAAATAGGCCGCATCAATAAATATAATATAAAATATTACTAATAAAAATTAACTCGCTTTGTTAATAATAATAATCGCTTCGTCAAGTTAAAACTTTCATTTTTAAATTGTCTCAAACGCGTAACCTTGATTTGCAAAATTCCAAAAATAGAACACGTGTAACCTTGACCTACCGTGAACTATAAGATAAAGCCCGTTCTATACGGATCCAAATTTGAAAATAGTTTATTCCGCACCGCACCAAATTTAAATTAATTTTTATTCTTTTAAAACTATTATAACGAATTATTCTTATAAAAATACTTAAAAATTATACTCCGTTTTAAATAATAATTATCGCATTCGCATTATTTAATTAATAAAGTTTATAATATAAAAATGACTTCAATAAAAGTTCTTGAGGCTAAAAGCCAATCATTATTTTCTATGGTTCAGAGAGCCTATGACTCAATTAACATCTCACCAACTCTCGAAGAGAAGGAAATATTTTTAGCAAATGCATTTAATATTGAAAAAATTCGCACCGAGTTTATCCAAGTTATTGAAAAACTTAACACTCGCAAAGAGGAATTAAATCCTGATTTTGAGCCGTCATTTAAGGCCGTAGAAGCTTTTGACGATTTATATAACCGCGTTAAATATTTTGAATCTTCATTAAACAAAGATTCATATGATACGGGTATTCAAATTTCTAAACCAAAGCATAGACTGCCAACTTTAGATTTGATTCCATTTTCAGGACAACCTGAAAAATGGCCGCTTTTTTACCAAAACTTCAAAGAAATGATACATGATAATAAACACTTAACTGATTCAGAACGCATTCAGTATTTAATTTCGAAATTGTCAGGGCCTGCTTTATCTATCACATCAGAAGTGTTGCCCACCGCATCCAACTACCATGTGATGTGGAACATGCTAGTGGAACGTTACCAAGACCCTAGAACATTGGCTAATAAATATCTAGAAAATATATTTAGTTTCAAACCTCTAATAACCACCTCCTCTCAAAATTTAGACAATTTTATAGAAACGTACTGCGCTTCAGTTTCGGCATTAAAACTCTTAAACATTGATGACTTATCTGATTTTATTTTTACTAGTGTTGGTTTGAGTAAATTAGATAAAGAAACCGCTCAACTATTCGACCAACAACACCGCAAAGAAAAAATGCCCTCTTTTAGTTCGCTATCTGCTTTTGTTAAAGAACAGAGCAAAGTTTTATCACGACCGCAATTACAATTTAATTCTCAGCCGAAACGTGTCAACCCTAAGGAAAATTTTAAAAATTATAATTATCCTAAAAATAAACCGCTCCAAGCTTTGGTAGTAAACCACCCCGCACAAAATTACAATGCAACATGCATTGTTTGTCACAATGTGAAGCATGCCTTATACTTGTGTACTCAGTTCCGAAATTTAGAGCCGCAAACAAGATATGAAATAATAATTAAAAATAATTTGTGTAAAAATTGTCTTGGATTTCACTCGACTAATAAATGTAAATCGAACCGCTCTTGCAATCTTTGCAATAAACGTCATCATACGATGATACATTTAAATAATTTTTACACACAACGCAACCCGCAACCCGCGTACAACCAACCTGCTTACCGTGCTTCACCTACGCGCCCGCAGCGGCCGCAGCCGAACCTACGTTCCGCGAACAACCAAACCGCTTATCGCGCTGCGCCTACGCCGCATCTAGCTAGCGTTGCTTTACAACCGCGTCGAACTGAGGCCACTGAGTTCAGTTCGCACACCGCTGTGTCTCCAGCACGCGTTGAATTAAGCGCTGCAAATACGCAACCGCATGCTGAGCAGAATCTTTCTCAGTTTTCGCAATGTTTAATAACATCGAATCCTCCCGCTCCAAATAATAATTATTTATGCGATTTATTACCTACCGCTTGTGTTAATGTATTAACTAACACTAATAAAAATTCATCGATTCGCTTATTATTAGACACCGGCTCAAACGCAAATTTTATTACTGAGTCGTGCTGTCGCCGCTTAAATCTCCCCATAGTATACAAACCTTCTAAAGTGTATGGTATGGGATTATCCGAAAATTCGGTATTAGGACATACAAATGTCACGTTTATGTCACGCTATGATAATAGATATAAATATACTATTAAAGCCGCCGTAGTTAATAATATCTCACGAAAGTTACCTGATAAAAAGATAAATACAACATTTTTAGATTACTTTAAAAATATTCAATTAGCGGATGAATATTTCCACATTCCTTCAGAAATCGAATGTCTTATTGGTGTATCTCTATTCTCTCAATTGCTATTATCAAACAAAATTGAATGTCCGCACTCATCTATTATTGCATTACAATCCACATTAGGATACATTTTAATGGGTCAAGCAGAATGCGACTCATTCTTGCCCGTTCATACCGGGCATGGGAATAAACATTCTTTTCACGCATTTATTAATAATAATGATGATTTATCTCATAATGAATCAATACAAACATTCAGAAATCTCGAAGCTATTCCTCCGCGAAAAGTATTAAGTCCTGATGACCTTAAGTGTGAACGCATTTTCACAGAAAATGCCTCGCGTCAATCAGACGACCGCTATATTGGTCCTTTATCTTTTAAAAATTACTTGCAACCGCGTTTTCCTCCTTATAAACGTAATTTCTTAAATTCTTATTAACTTACTCTAATTTTATTTTAAAATACTTTTTATTAATACTAATGCTGCTTTTACAAAACGCACAATTCTCGCTCATACCGCTACTTATATGACCTTCTCGGTCTACTCGCACCGCTTACCGCTCGTATGAAACTTATCATACAAAAATGTTAGTAACGCAATCTAAATTGGAATGAAGGTTTCAATAGATATCACTCACGCATGATCTCATATTATCAAAGAACTAGATAACTTAACTAACATTAATATTCTACGGCATTTCTTCGCATTCTAACATAGCGTTGCTTAGTTTAGCTGACGCTAGCCAAAAATGTTATGGTGCTGTAAAATTTATTCATATAGGTTCACTTGAATCACCCGCACATCACAGCAAAAGTTATATTTCTCTGCTCTCATTCGAAAAACGCACCGCTTAAAAAGACAACACTTGACCTCTAAAAATTGTGAGCTGCACATTTATTGTCGCAGCTGATAAAAGCTGTTATCACCAATTTTAAGTTCCGCTATGAAAAGACACGCACAAAGTGTATACCGCATTCCAAAGTGAATATCCCTATACAAAAAGGGCAAGTAGTTATTCTTAGAGAAGATAAACTTGCAGTCCTTTGCTGCCCTCTAGGTGAGGTAGATGAGGTATATCCTGGCAAGGACGGAATTAACCGCGTATTAAAAATTAGAACAAAAAGTGGCAGTTTCCTTTGAAATTTTCACCACGTTGCGACATTGCCTACGAAAAAAAAAAAAAAAAAAAAACAAAACCGCTACATCCCGCTTAAAAATAAATAAAAAAAAAACCGCTATAAACCGCTTTAAAATTAATAAACCGCAATTATATAATAATTACGAAGAGACATGTTGGAGTTCCTCCAAGGCAGGCCAGAAATGGACAAGCCAATTTAAATATTTAACCCGCTATCCTTATATTTTCCTTCCCTTTTCCACACTTTGGACAAACCGCTCTTTCACGCTAAAAAATCATTGGATGCCGCCAAAATCAACCAATAAAATCACCGCATTAGGACGCCAAAATAAGCAGGCGACGCTTTTCAAAATGCTTCAAAAAAGTAATTAGTGAGACGCCGGTGGCCGCGGAGAAAGTACGTACCGCACACCGCACCCGCTGAAACCCGCGCTAGTGCTCTACAAAGACATTAGCCTGTTATTACTTAGACTTATCGCGAGTGACTCTTTCTCCATCTCAAAGTGAGACGCCGGAGGCCGCGGAGAAAGTACCTACTCGCACACCGCTCCCGCTAAAACCCGCGCTAACGTGCTACAAAGACATTGGCCTGTTATTACTTAGACTTACGCGAGTGACTCTTTCTCACCTCAAAGTGAGACGCCCGAGGCCGCGGAGAAAACACGTTCTTACACACCGCACCCGCTCCCGCTCTAAGTGTTATTACGCAAAGACTTACGCGAGTGACTCTTTCTCCACCTCAAGAACAAAGCCCGCGTCCGTGGAATAAGGACGAACCCGCTCCCGCTCAAACCCGCGCTAGTGTTCTACAAAGACGTTAGCCAACTGTCAATACGAAGACTGTTCCGCGAGTGAATCTCTATCTCTCTCCGCTATACATGCGCGAGCGCGTAGCGATTTGTGTCCGTGCGACCGCTGAGGAGCTTGGAGCTGACGAGGAGCCGACGCCTGTGCAGCCTCGCTGCGGTGACTAGTCGCGTGAGAGGCAGGTACAGTCCATGTGTGGTCCCTCGAGTCCGGATCCTTGTAGTTCCTTTCTCCTATTCCTAAATTCCTTAAAAGATATAAAATTCAAAAAGACAATGAAGCTTATATCTGCGCGAGTCGTACGGTCTTTTATTACATTTTTTGTCACGTGGGGCTTTATGCCATTTTGTGTGTGCGTATCCACGGCATTTATATTGTAATTTATGATACAATTTATTGAGTCTCAAAAGTAAACGATTGATAAAATTATTTGAAAATTAAAATTTACAAATGTTTTTCAAAAATTATGTGTCAAAGATAACATAACATTCCCTAGAAATCGAAATATCTTACCTAATCACCAGACACAATATTAAAAGAAATTATCCTTATCTAGAATCTGGTCTATTTTGCATCCATGTTTGTTTTAAGCTCAAACTGTATTCAATAAAAATAATATTTCTTTTAAAATATTTTTTAGACAGTAACAGACAACAGGGTCTCTATTACAGATAACCCCAGTTCCCCAGTGGAGATGGTATCGTTTACAAAAAAAAGCATATATGGAGATTACAATTCCATACTAAATAGTATTATTTTTCATTGTACGGGATCGTGATTCAGAATTTTTCTATTTAATATACATAGGTTTATTACGAAACGTGATATATCCATTTGTAACAAAATAATTGAAGTGTTTTAAATCGACGAAAATACCATTTTTTAATTTTACAGAAAACCAAAAAACTTACCACGATAAAAACTGTATAAATGGGTTTTTTGTATGGTATTATTATTTTAATGTGTTGAGCAAAGTAAGAGATATCTTTAAAAAAAATCCTATTATAATGTGATTTTTTTTAACTTATTACAAAATATTGTATTTGGTTGTTTTCAAACTAGACGAAATATTATGTTAATGTAGTAATGTTATTAGTAGTTGTTGTATTATAATTTATACATAATTAGATGCCCTTAAAATAATAAACCATAAAAAAACTCAATAAAAAGTTTAATCGATTTCCAATAAATCGATTCAAATATTTTCAAATTAGACTGTTCATTATTATATAGACTTAATGTTTTTAAGGATTATATGAGACCATTTTCTTTGCCACTTGTTGTTAAAGGAAAAATAAAAGTACTCTCTTAGTTAAATTCGATATAACCATTAACCATATTGTTTCATTTTCACCTATAACATAAAATTTTATGTCTATCGCTTCAGGATAAAAGGTTATACGAATCGTAAAAGCATTATCTTTTAAATGAAATATCTTTCATAGTAATTTAGGTCGTAAAAACACATGTTTTACGATCGATTAATCGCCATGACCCGCCATGTAACTTTTCTGTTACATTATAACTTATCCAGTTAGGATGAGGTTTATCTGAGGTAGTAGAGTATTTTCCTGAACTGGAAAACCGTCTCAATGACTCGCTTTGGCCTGCCGCGTTTCGGAATCAGTTTTTGTATATCCAGTTGTTCGTACAGCTAGAGAACTTACGTCGTGGTACACGTGGGTTGGCATAACGATGGCGACTATCAACGGATTTTCATTCCTTGGTGGTCGTTGCCATTCTTGGAGTACACTGTACTTCCCATCAGTTGCAATCTAATCTCTTTGTCCAGCTAGTATAAAAAAACTTACCAGCCTGAATACAATAATATTTATTTGATATCTATACGGGATGGTTTAGCTTCTTCTTCAGTTCCATTAGATGATTGAAGTAAAGGGTGAACGTGTTTATATTTTATGAAAATTTAAATCTAATGATGTGAAGACCGACATAAAATATTCAGTTGCGATCGCTTTAGTCGGTGTAGCCAAACTGCGGTTTGCGGGCCGCATTTGACCCACCAGTGACATTGTTGCGGCTCATGGAATGGGATCAAATGAAAATAAGTGTTCACTTTTGAGATGTGAATAACTAGTTAAATGCAAACTGGCGGTAGTTGGTTATTCTACAGAGTTATTTAACCTTGTTCTACGTTCTCCTTTCCATAAAAGAGCCACGCGCGCGGGTTTACTGAGTGCCGACCAAACAGCGACTCACATCCCGGCTAGGAGTATGAAGATCTCTAACTATTATATTACTTTAGCTAAATCTTGAAATGGTCTTCCGGCGAGCATGTGTCTACCGGCCTGTGATACTGGGTACTTTGAACGAAACGTGAAAATATATTTATGGAGGCCGGTATCATCACTGCGACTACCGATTCTTTGTTGTTGGTACTTGTAGTCGTTTTGTGGACTGTACCATGCTTACCATCAGGTATGGTATGCTCACTATGTCAAGTCAGGATTTTAAAAAAGTAACAATGATATTTGGACTTTTTAATGTGTGTATAAACTGGCCAAAGCAGCTAACAAATTAACAAAAACAATTAAGTGATTGGCCGATTTTGGAGGCTTGTGTTTTTCGGCGGCGGCCTATTTTTCTGTTTCTGACAACATTCAATCAATCTGCGTTGACTGTTCTCTCTCAGATATTGTTGTTTACTTAGGCTGAAATTACTTATAGAGATTTTGCTTACAGTTTGCTTTGAAAATAAGTATGCAATTGAAAAACAGAAGCTGAATATAATTAATAAATATGATGAATTAATAATACCGCACTGCAGAATTTCACCGCGCGGTAAAATACTGAACGAATTTTATTCGCGAATAAAGATAGTCCTAGCTCGCATTGCGACACTATTTTCGCGTGGTTTTTATCATCATAGCGATTTTTATTGCGTGCGTTTTCATACAATTCCTAGTGCTACAAAATGTGCGGTAAAAAATCAAATCATGCAGTTAGAATTGGCAGTGCGTGTTAGACCTAAGTATTTGTAGAGCCAATTTTAAGATAGCAAAAGCTGTGACTTACCTTATACTGTGACATTAATAAAATAATAAAAGAAAAAACATTACACAAATAGAAAGAGTAACAGTGCATAGAGCGGTTTTGGTTTGGTTGGTTTGGTCACATTGTTGTCCTCAAGAAGTAGGCAGAGAATTGTGACGTGCTCTGCCTAAATACAATGAACAGCGTCGGGGAATTTATCTTCCTCCGAGTTTGTGCCCAGCAGGCGCGGCGCGACGGTGCTGTGGCGAATTGATTACAGGTCCCGCAGTCCCCGCCAATGCGCAGAAGAAGTCACCTTGGGGTTTTTATTCGGTACAAGTCCGACACACCTCGGTCTCGCACAACCCCCCAGAAAAAAGAAAAGGTCACAATGTTGTACGGCATTGACGCCTGAGACGAAGCAAGAAAGTAGAATTAATGCAGTAGAGACCCAATCTCTTCCTTTTATATACGAAGTAACGCTTGCAGATCACGTTAGGAACGGAGAGATACGTAGAATGGTTGGTTTGAGAAATAGCGCCATCTATAGCATTCACAAAAGCATACTACGACGGTTCAGGCACGTGAAGAGGATGAATGATGAAAGAATGACAAAAAAGATATACAACATTAATGTGAGTAGAAGAAAGAGCCGAGGCCGACCGGCACATACCTACGCAGACCAAATAAAAATAGTTCTGATGGATGGTAGTTTAAAAAGTACGCGGAATCGGCAAGAGTTCATGAAGGGACTAATGAATGTTAAGGAAGCGAAAAAGGCTTGCACGAATAAAGAGAAATACCGTTTCATTCTCTCTGCTTACACCGTGTGCGATTTAGCGCGATTATAAACAGATAGGTAGAATAAAATAATATAATTCGAAGAAAGTCTAGCCTTCAGTAATGATCTGATTATAAGAAATCAACATAATGAGTAAGATATTAAAATACTTCGTATGTTTTATTCAATAAATTGTGCTAATGGCCCCGTTTAGAATCGGTTTCAAGCGTTGGGGTGACATTTTGACGCACGATAACTGAATATTCATTCGTAATCAAATCTACGAAATTCCACTCTATTCCGCAGTCCCGAATCCGAGGCTGCGGTGCGCGTGAGATCAATGCATTCATAATGAAGAGAATTTAATTTATCTCATGTCAATAGTGTTATGAGGTGCTGATTGCGTGTTATTGAAATAGTTCACTGGAGATTCGGTCATTACCAACCCAAATATGGGTGACGCTTCTCTTGTTGAAGTTAATAAGATTTTTTAATAAATTTTTAAAAGGAATTTAATAGAATGAGCACTTATATGTAAATATAGAGTTCACAAAATTGTTTTTTTTTTTTTTATAATTTATAGACGAACGCTTGACCTCAATCACACCTGGTGGAAGGTGAAGATGAGTTCGATGATGAAACGCGATCGCCTAGCAAATGCCTATTCACTCTTCTCTTAAAGACTCCCAAGTCATAAGATCGCGGAAATATGGCCGCTGGAAGCATATTCCACTCCTTAGCCGTTCCCATGATAAATGTAGAAGCGAATCTTTTCGTGCGAATATAAGGAACATCCACCACATATGGATGGTATCCGACACGATGTCTAGTGGTTTTGTGGTGGAATGGGGCTGGTGGAATCAAAGAATGAAGTTCCTGAGAACACTCTCCACCGTGCAACCGGTAAAAGACCGAGAGGCAGGCAACTCTACGTCGATGCTCAATGCTATGAAATACTGATAATATTTACATTATACAATATCAGAATAAGCCGTGCTGTGCCGTGTATTATTTAAGCCGTGGTGGCTGCCGGCAGAATAGAATAGCACCCCCCTCTTCTTGCTGAGGTGTCGTAAAAGGCGACTAAGGTATCTCTTTAACACCGCAATTCAACCAGGTGTTCAGAGAAGGAAAACTCGACCAAACCTGCATCCCGCTCCCTCCCGATCGTACTGGTTCTCCATTCCATCGGGCCCGAGGGAGTACGGACGAGAGAGTACTTTTCTGGCTGCGCGTCCAGTTATGTACTTAAATATCTCCTGCGCAATTGACTGTTTCCAAAAACTGGACCTCGATTTTCTTAAACGTCGTTGAAACAGTCGCCGTGGCCGAATCCGGCTAGGACATCATCATACAATATCTTTTATGAGATCACTAATTAATAGCAAAAATAATATATCAAATATTATATTTCTGTTAACAAACGATTACTTTAGTACATTCAGTGACACAATAGCTTCCGGACGCGACTTTTTTTTTTATACTGACACGACACAGTGACTACACTAAACCTGATGGTAAGCATGGTGCAGCCCAAAAAAACGCCAACGACTATCGAAACGTGAGAAAAAGCCCATTGGCAGCGATCACGCCGGCCTGCACAAATATCTCTTCACGTTACGCTTAAAGGATCCCAAATCATAGGATGGAACAAGGTTAAACAACTCTTCAGAGCACTCGCCATAATACAGACGGTAGAAAACACTTAATGAGGCAACATCTCTACGCAATTGGAGCCATTCAAGATGTTCAGAAATGTCAGGATCGTTCACTATGCGGACAGCCCTACGCTGCAACCTATCCAGGGCATGGAGTAAGTACTGGGTAGAACCGTCCCAGAGATGCGAATAGTATTCCATACAAGGCCAGACCTGGGCCTTATACAATAGATACAAAAGATCAGGTGTGAAAAACCGACGCACTCTATTCAGGATACCAAGTCTACGTGAAGTCGTGAAGTTGTTTACGTTAATAAAGGTAAAATACACACCGGGCAGTAGAGTTGAGGGAATCTGCTGCTTGGATGAGAAGGGGGGGAGCGCTGTATACGACACGCTGCCCGTGAGAATGGTTTGAAGGGATGGGCTCTTTACACTCATACTTCATAGAGATGAAGCCTAAAGAAGCTGTCAACTCTCCGAGCGTCTGGAAGAATTTGGATCCCTAGGCCCGGGAAGGACACCCACACACAGGGATTTTTAGTCAGTAGGAGACTATCACGTAGGAATCGTTGCTCTCACAGTAACCTTAATGCTTTTATGTAGGATTTTCCCCCGGGCTACAAATAAAAAAAATGTAAAATACACATTTGAGAGAACTTAGACAGTCCTAAGTCTGTAAATATATATCTATATTAGGAACACATTGCTATTAGATTTGGAAAAATCGCACAATTAGCATAAAACATGTTTTTAAAATAATTTTAGGGACGATTTTATAATAGGATTAGTCACGTTGCCCTCGCAGAAATATAACTTTTTGTTTAAATTACTGCCTTGAGTTTGGGCTATATATTGAGACACTTAAAAAAATGATAAAACAATTTTTAGCCTTTGAGTGCGGAGGAGCGAAATATCGCTTCTCTGGTTATATGCCAAAATTGCGGGGAGCGAAATATCAGTCCTCTTGTTGGAGGAGGGTGGAGCAGATGAGTCTGATAAAATGTTGTATTTTTGCCTGGACGAACGGAGAACATTTAAATATTGGAAAAAGGTGTCATTTAGTATCATAGGAAGAGTGGTTTTAAATTCATCTATACTAATATTATAAAGCTGAAGAGTTTGTTTGTTTGTTTGTTTGAACGCGCTAATCTCAGGAATTACTGGTTCGAATCGAAAAATTATTTTTATGTTGAATAGACCATTTATCGAGGAAGACTTTAGGCTATATAACATCACGATGCAACTATTAGGAGCGAAGAAATAAAAATGTGAAAAAAACGGGAAAAATTATTCATCTTTGAGGGCTTCCATTGCGTGCGCTGCGAAAACGGTTCAAGATACCAAAAATATATGTATGATAGAATTATTCCTCTTGAAATGATCTAAATAAAATGTCCGGGACAGTATATGTCTATCTTTTAAGATTAACTTACTAGAACTGTTTTTATGGTAATCGAATTTGGTCGAAATTAATGCATTATTTGTTAAGAGTTGTATCAACGTAATAATATTAATCTTTATCCAAATAAATGTGTTGTTGATTAAGAGTATTTAATTGTGAACAAAATTGTCTTTGACATCACTTAATTTCAATGAACATCTTAGAAGATATTACAATTTTAAAATAAATAACTAACTAAAATGCCCAAAATAACTATTCCACGCGGACGAAGTCGCGGACACAGCTAGTATATTTATATTCTGAAATCATCCATATTTTTGGCATATGCTTAAAAAATTTGTTCCGCACTCAAAACGGTTAAAGTTGGCAATGCTATGATGATAGTTTTTATTTCGTACTTGTCTATAAGCTATAGCATAACAGTTTACAATTAACTAGGCTGTCTGTTTGACATTCATTTACATTATAAATATTGTAATTATTTTTTAATATATAAAACAAGCCGATTACTTAGTGTAAGTGAATAATTTATACATAATTTATAGTAAGAAACCTTAGACGGCGAAGTGCTTTAACGGCAGCCGCAGGTGTACAGCCCAGATAAAGTACACAAATCACTTTGTGTTAAACTTGTATAGCCCTTTTCAATAGAATCCAGCATCTATAAACAAATATGGCCGGCGTTAGTGTTGGATTGTTTGGCTCTAGGGATGTAAATATAATTCTTTCTAATGCGAAGCGAAATTTTATGATCACTATTGTTATAAATATGGATTATCCATATCCGATATAAATAGTAATAATAATAGACCTTACACTGTGGTAGTAGATCGGACTCCTCGCCGGACAATACTTGTTGATATCACTATACCACGTGATAAGAATCTCGTGAAAACGGAAAAGAAAAATCTTCAGAATATTTAGACCTCGCACACGAGGTTGCCAGCATGTGGGATGCGGATTCAACAATTATTGTCCCGATAATAGTATCGACAAATGGGCTAATAGCAAAGAGCCTCGATTACCACCTTAAGAGGCTCTCGCTTGGTTGTTGGATCAAGGGCCGGATACAGAAGGCAGTGTTACTTGATACGGCGCACATTGTCAGGAGGTTCCTCACTCTGAGCTCTTAACTACCGGTGGCTTGGGCCCTAGGCCTCGACCCCGTAGGTCTACATGATTTTATGTTTTAAATTTTATATGTATTTTATTTAAAATGTAGTGATTATGACGTTCTTATAGCAGTGAAACACGAGAAGACCATCACAAATACGTTTGATGCACAATACATAATTTAAAACCATCAAATTACATTCAAATAGCAATAATCTCGTGATACTAAGTGAGCGACCTCTTGCAAGGCGCCCGGCCGATCGAGAGCCGTCGCATTATCTCCCTCCTACCGTCCACCGCGGACGATGCGCAAGCGATCCGTATAACCATTACAACGTCCGCGAGAGTGGATCAGCAGAGTGCACGCTACAAGATGTTATAAATATGATTAATAAATCGTCACGCTACTTCCCTTTCGGGGTGAGCAGAGATGGATTGTAGCTGTGATGGCCTATTGAATAGTATCTTGGCTGTCAGAGTTATTAATGTTACTTTTTTTTGGAACGGACTATCTACTGATGGCCAGGACAGGCCTATACAGCTCAACCGGGCTTAGGGGGCGAGCACAGAAGGTGCTCAGCCAGTGAATTTATGATTTGGGAGGCAACCCAAGGGCACCCCTGTGGGTATGAACCTCGACTTGGGCCGCCAGCCAAAAATTTGAAACCTATAGGTGAATTACTAGCGTTTCGGAAGCGACTACCTTGAGAAGTAACGCCGAAAGAAATTCAAGGCTGCGTCGGAGTGGATAATGCTACATATGTTACGCGCAGTTTATATCCGCTGTGTAGCTCCAATCATAACTTTTAATTAATATTTTAAGACCAGAAAACAATTAAAAGAAATCTTAAACATTGACTATAGTTAACACTAGTTAACAAGAGACATCAATGCTCTAATTATTCAACAACAGACACAAAAATATATCTATAATATAACAATGAATCGCAAAATGTGTTGATAAGCGCGAAACTCGAGAACGGCTGAACCGATTTGGCTGATTTTTTTTGTTGTGTTTGATGAAGTCTGGGGAAGGTTATTACGGATAGAAAATTTTTAAAATTGCCTATAAAATGCAAAAAAATAAATAAATGTAATAAAAAAATTAATTAAATAAAAAATCTGCTTATTTATTGCCTCTTAGGCGGAACAAAGTTCGCCGGGTCAGCTAGTATAATTATAAATATAACAATAAAATATCAACAATTCTATATAGGGCAAACAGAAACGAGCACATTCTACATTTACCCATACAAATTGCAAACGTGCTGTTAATTATGCAATTTTCTTTTTTGGTATCCAGCGGGAAAATCCTGCATAGTACCATCGGGGACGATGTGAGGGCAGCGACCCTGGTGTGTCAGACTCCTATTGACTAGAAACCCCCGGGGTGTCCCTCTAATCACTCCACCCGGGCCTAGGAAACCAAATTCGTCCAGTCGCCCGGGGAACGAACAGCCTTATTCAGGCTTCCTCTCTGGGAGGGGTGGGTATAAAGAGCCCACGCCTCCAATACCTCTTTTACAGGCGGCGCGCTACTCACTGCGCACTGCCGCCCTCTCATCCGGGCAGCAGACTCCCTCAAATCTACTGTCCGGCATTCTTGTATATGCGCAAGATGGGTACAGTCACAAATGTATCGCTACTCTTATTTCTTTTAAAGGGAAACAGCAATATAAACAGCAATATAAAAATGATAACAAAAATACACAAAAAAATGCTAAATAAGCCAGCAAAGTTTCTACAAAAAATATTACGACAATAGAAATCAAGCTAATAAATAACAATAAAAGAGAATCAATAAAAAAAACTATTTATATGTTACATATAAATAGTACAAATATAAAAAAAAAATTAAATTATTGTTGGCTATTCAAAGACGAAAAAATTCTCATTCATTTGTTGATTGATTTTTCAAGCACCTGATCGAAATATTTACGTATCGGACAAAAGAACTGCCAAATTAAAGTCACCAAAAATATTTACAGGCCTCCTTTTGTTCCTGTGTTCGGGGCGCGATCATCAACTTTGATTCGGAGCCTTAAATTATTCCGCTCCGACGATTTCAGATAAAGATTAATCCATTATAAGGGCAGAATCTTCTTAAGGTGTCCGCCTATTTTCCCAAGGTAATTCCCGGCCGGCTTGGCATGTTTCCAATATTCTCCATTCAGTCTTCCGTTTTACATTCATCGGAATTTTAGCCCTGTGATCCATTTCTTTTAAAGAATATCGTGTGATATCATGCTATTTATTTTAACCTTTTAATATTTCTAGACAGTACATCTGGGTTTTCCAGATTAGGCACGGTTTTAAGTACTTAACGGGGAAGGAAAATTTCGTGAGGAAGCCAGCATTGTATTTAATTGAAAAGTCACACGTAAGTGCGATCAGCTGCCCTACTGGTCATATTGAGTACGACATAAAAGCTCAAACAAAACAGCCTCTAATGAATCTCTGCTCACCTAGACAAAGATATAACGGGATTTTATAACGTGAAAACCCAGGGGTACGAGCCAGGATTCGAACCTGTGAACTTTCACGTAGCCACGTATAAATACCGGACTCTTAGCCGCTAAGTTGCTACATATATAAGAATTGGAATAAATGGATAAAAAAGTAGGTTTTTATATCTGAGTGACTATAATTTTAGAATTAACGTAAAAGAAAGATGTTTTTCTTTACTGATATCATGAAAGTCAAAATTCGTGTGATGTATTTCTGATTCTCTGATTCCAATATGGATTCATTCTACTGTAACTAACAGAGTTATTTTTACCTGCAGACATACGTCAATAAGAAAAAAAATATTAAGGCTCTTATTTGATCAATAGTTAACAAACTGATGGTTTAAACTGTAGTTATAATGACAACTTTTAAAGAATAATGGTAAATGTATTTTTGAAATAATACATAAAATAAAACATCAATCAAATAATACATCTTCTCTATACATAGTGCAGACCCGTCAATATGCATGGGACAAGCGTGGTGAAAGAAAAAGATAAATGTTTATTGAGAAAAGGAGATTATACACAACACACATTTTAATAAAACAATGAAAGAATAATACATATCATCAGATCATGTAGCCTGTGTCCAACTTCAAAAAGCACTCGGCATTGCGCGTGCTGGTCTGCTGGGCGCATCCAGCGCTGATTTGCAGCCGACGATCAAAGGTGCTGATTGCGAGCTCGCCGCATTGTTAATACAATATTAGATCCGTTCAATATAATTAATAAGTAGACTATAAATACATAGGATATTTTCAAAGTAAAATATCAATTATAAAAAATACAAAAATATAATAAATGGTGGGTTAGATGCTCAAATCTCTTCCCATAGATTTCACAAATATAATGGGAAACGGAAAAGGAAAGCTTTTGCCCTGCAGTGGGACGAAACTAGCTAATAATATTATTTTTTTTACATTGGTTCGACATAGTGACTACAGAGTATCTGATGGTAAGTACAGTGTAGTCCAAAAACGAAAGCGACTATCAAATGATGAAAATCCATTGACAGTCTCCGTCGTCATGTCGGCCCACATATACCGCGACTGAAGGTCTCTAGGTATATGAGCTACTGGATATACACAGCTGATCCCGAAACGCGACAAGCCGAAACCGGTCACTATGATGGGCTTTACACCTACGTACTGTGGTCGCGGTCCAGACGGGCACCGACGCCCTACCACCTCGCTGCTTAATAATCAAATAAACGGATCTCAGTTGTGTAATAAAAAAAAATAATAAAAACATTTATTTGGCACAAAACATACAACACTTCAGAATAGGTAAAAAAAACAGAAAACAACAAAAGCATATACCCTGTGTTGTGATGATGCACCAAAGGGAACTCAGCTCAGTAAATGCTAAGTGACCAGCCGAGCCACCCAGCGCTGATTTACAGCTGACACCTGTTTATTGTGTCGACGCGCAGAAAACAGCAAGGAAGGGATCAATATAAGACAGATACACAGCATTAGAGACTAAAATTCAAAGTATCATAGATAAATATATATCATAGATGCAAATACACATATACAAGAACACAAATATATAAGTACAAAAAGTGTAAAAGATGAATTATCATATTTCAATTTCTTAAAAAAAATTCAAAGTAATATCATTAGCGCGTTGAAATAATTACTTTACGAAGTCGCCGCGACGTACCAGCACCCGTCGTCGAGCATTACGACATTAATTCACAAGTTTTATGAACATGTTCAAGATATCTTAGACTTTTAAATTTCTTTCTCTTTTCAAAAGAAAATAGGACGGTGAAAAGCCAATGGCTTTTATCAGAATATATAACAATGAATAATTTAGACATATATAAATTATAAACTAATGAAAATATTTATTTGAGCCGTTCATTTTGAAAGTGGCTTAAGTCCGTTTTTATCTTTTATCAAGTAGGCACTTGTGACATTTATAATTTATGTTGAACTGTCAAAAAAATAAATTGGTATTGAAATATACTTAGTACATTTGAAAATTTTATATCACGTACATTTTCAAAATAACATAAAAAACGCAAAACCTTAACTATTTCAAATTAGAGATAAGTGGACTTAAGTCACTTTCAAAATGAACGGCCCATTTATGCTATGCAAATACATTATAAAACAAACTTAAGAGATACATTTAAAATTCGTATTAAAGCTTTATTTATTGTTAAATGAAGTGAATATAATAATATCTAGTAATAAAGTTAAAGACAAGATTGAGGTAGAGAAAATAAAACAATCATTAATTATTTACTTATGAGCTATAAACAGTAACATTGTATATTTTAGAATATAATCATGTGCACTAGATATATTTACAATAAGTTCTAATAACAGATAACCACAGCATTTATTAAAAAACATTTACCGATAATATAAAAAATATGCCAGCGAGCTACAAGATATAGTAGTAATAAAGACTCTAGTTGACAGGGAGATAACAATACACTATATCCGTTTCGGGCTAAGCAATGATAAATTAGTGGCTGTATCCACTTTACGCTTATATGTAGTGCTCAATATAACCAGTAGAGCAGCTGATCGCTGTTCTCAGGGCATGACATTTCTATTAGATGCCATGCAGGTCATACAAAGCCAGAGAGATAGCGAGATAATAAGAAATACTTTAAAAATCGTTTTATAGGTATGTACTGAGAAAACATTCCCTGGGGGTGAATTCCACTCTTTAGTAATTACTCCACTAAAAAAAAGTCAGTTTAATTAGAGTGTCAACAGTAGTTCTATTACTATGAACAGTGTATATATTATCCTTTCACTAGCCCCAGATCTTAAAATATTTCGAGACAGAGCAAAAACATATCTATAAATTTCAAATGTGCTTGTCTGCATAGATGGGCAAAATGTAATCAGATTAATGAAAACGATTAACGATTACATTTTACGTTTTTTACCATTAATATGACTGCATTTTGCTCAAATATGTTTTAAACACTACAAAATCTCAGATTGTATACACATTTATGATTTCTTAATGTTTTAATGGACTTAATCAGATTACATTTTGCCCATCTCTGGTTGTCTGGCGCCCTTAGAATTTAGCATCTGGTTCGTGGGCCCCGACTTGCCTCTTTCTGGATCGGGGCTTGCCTTTCATAAATAACTGGCTAACATTGTCTCGTTTCTAAACTTTACTCATTAAATGTACCTTCATTAAACTTGACTAAATTATTGATGTACTTAATTATTATAATGACGGAATAAAAGTGTATAATAATGAATAAACAATACATCAACTTTTTAGGTTATATTTTTATAAGATCATTTCCTTGCAAAAAAACACAAAAAAGTAATTAATATTCTCCTAGTCTTATAAAGATTAAAGTGCTTCGTTTGTTGTTATCTATAAAATGATATTTACTATCGGAAAAGCTTTGAAGTTTCAACATAGTGGTTGTAAACAGTGCAGGCAATATCTGAGCAATTACACGCGAACGGGCTGCGTCGATCTCCAATATCCGCCCTGCACAATCAAGATGGCCGCGCTTCCGCCAGCGCCATGTTGTTGTGTCGTGACCCGCAACTTTATTACTCTGGAAACTGTCTGTCAAATTATTATTTCTTATCAAAATCCTATATACACCTACTTAAAGAATTCATATTATTAAACAATTAATTCATTATAAACAATAATATAGAAGCATTATAAACGCTACAAAACGATATATCTTTTTTGCAGATTTAGTAATTGGAATTACGTCTCGAAATAACAATTATTGTCATTAGCCACTCAACCGTCGACGGTTATTTACAGAACTAGGCGCATATGTCGCGCCCTTGTATAGGACTTTCATCAGATGGGGGTTTTTGAGAACTAGGTTTCGAAAAACCTGGATTTTTTATACCACAGAATTTCTAATTTCTATGGGAAAGGATAGCTGTTCTTTCGTGGACTATTTATAATACGTGCGAAAAGGATAGAGCTTTATGTCGCGATGTATAATGCTTGTAACAAACATCTGCTTGCACTTGTTCGCGCCGGCTGTCACAGGACGCCTATCAGATGCGGGATATTTTGATATGTCCTGTAGCAGTACTTTCATCACACGAGGGGTTAGTAACAAAGTAAATTAATCTCAATCGACCAAAAAATAAGGTCAATCTTTAACTATAACACATAATTATCATAATAAGTTAATTAATTCTAAAGATCCATACTTTGATTCGTAAGTTTGAGTCAAATATTAATGTCGACAAATACCAAACCCGAGTAACTCTATTACATCAAAAATATAACTGATTTTGCTGCCTCTATAGTAACATTTATATTATATTCTTACCATATTACGCACAATAACTTTAATAGAAGCTAGGATATAATGTACAATACGTAATTAATTTCGATCTCTTATTGCATTTTCTACATTTTATAATACATATCATGAATATTCTGGCTTTTGATATTTATTGACTTGAACTTTGATGCCTTAAGAAAATGCGTCTTTATTTTTATAATTAAATTACAATCTTAAAAGAAAAACGTCTATATTTGTAACATAAGTTTTTGCTAGTTCAACATTCTGAACATTTGTAAATATTTTATTCAGTAAATAAATTCTCAAGAGATAGTGCAATGAAGAATAAGCCTGTGGAGTGAGATTAATAGCTTTATCTAAAAAAACTTTAGAGTACATTCATTCAGCTTTTAGCTGAAAAAATCTTGTCCATTTATCTTTAGTTGGTATTAAAAAAAATAGATGGTTTGGTTTTAAAAATAAACGTTTGCTACCACGAAAAAAATAATTTAAATTTGGTGGTACATATATCCGTTCAAATATTTATAATGAATACAAACGAAACATTTGAAATGTGTTACTAAAAGAAATTAAATCAATTTACTTAAACAGTAGAAAATATATACGGTACTAAAGCGAGTTTAAACTCTGTGAAATGAATCTGACATGAGAGAACCATAAAGGCTTCACGTAGTAACTATGTACGTACTATAAAATTAGACCAACTTTATCTGGCTTTTCAGCAAAACGATCTGCATAAAAGTTTTACTACACGTAGCTAGGATCTTTTAGCAAAATGTTATGTTTCATTTCACTGTCCCCTGACTGAAGATAAACAACGTAAAATATTTATATTTGTAATATTTTGTTGTTAGACAAGGATTGGGGCCGTTGATTCTGATTGGCTCTCGAGAACTCAGAAGACGCGCGAGACTATTTGTCATTGGTTCTCGAAACATTGCGTGATATTAAAAGACGCGCGAGCGCACGGTCGAGGGATGTCCGTTATCAAGCGTCAGTCCAGGCTTGCTGCTAAGAGAAAAAACATGCGCTGCATATTTTATTATAACAGCATTATTCAACATAAAATAAACAGAAGGAAATTGTATTATTACCCACTCACTTCATACAAACCGGGATCTTCAAATTTATCTTGGCGGGGCAGAAAGTACTATCTGGTGCAGCCCCACTTCCCAGCAGAACATTTACTTTTTGTCAATTGATGAATAATGAATTAATCTAATGAAAGAATGCTCACAGTAAAATGTTTAGATATTTTGTACTTTACAACTTTGTAAGTTATTCTTTGCATGGGAAGCGAAATATTCACATAAATGATCTTTGATTTTTTTTTATAACTTATAGGCGAACGCTTGACCTCAATCACACCTGGTGGAAGGTGAAGATGAGTCCGATGATGAACCGCGTCCGCCTAACAAATGCCTATTCACTCTTCTTTTAAAGACTCTTAGGTCATAAGATCGCGGAAATATGACCGCTGGTAGCATATTCCACTCCTTAGCTGTTCGCATGATGAATTTAGAAGCGAATCTTCTCGTGCGGATATAAGGAACATCCACCACATACGGATGGTATCAGACACGATGTCTTGTGGTTTTTTGGTGGAATGGGGCTGGTGGAATCAATGAATGTAGTTCCTGAGAACACTCTCCACCGTGCAACCGGTAAAAGACCGCGAGGCAGGCAACTCTACGTCGATGCTCGATGCTCTGCATTTTAATTTTTGACAAAGAGTCGTCGCCAATAAGTCTACGAGCTCTACGATCAATCGAGTCCCAAGCCGCCAGCTGATATTTAGCGGATCCGTCCCAAAGGTGACAACAGTACTCGACACCCGATCGCACCTGCGCTTGATACAGGTTAAGAAGTTGCGATGGTGAAAAGAACCGTCTGACCTTAAAAAGGACACCCAATTTTTTAGCAGCTGTTTTCGCTCTAAGCTCAATCGACCACCCAAAGTTCAAGTCAGCTGTCAGCTCTAAACCGAGGAGCTCGAGACCATCAGTCACCGGCAAGGAAACACCCTGGAAGTTGGGAGTTAGGCAGAAAGGACTCCGTGTGGCGGAAAAAAGACACGCCTGAGTCTTGGTAGAATTAAAACTAACCAGATTCGCATCGCCCCAATCAGAGACATATTTAAGGGCTAAATCTGTTCGCTTCACCATAGCCTCCCTTAGCAGAGAGATCTCGACGGCATAACGGTGGATTTGCATAACTTAAGATGTGGTTACGAACTTAAGATGTGGAACCAATCGTGAGCCTCTTAAGATGGTAATCGAGGCGCTTAGCTATCAGCCCATTAGTCGATACGACTATCGAAACAATAATCGTTGAGTCCACATCCCACGTGCTGATGGTAATCTCGTGTGAGAGGTCCAAATATTTTGAAGTTTTTCTATCTTTGCTTTCACGTTTATTACTTATATATAGGTATCAGAGTTTTTTTAACAAACAAGATAGAAATTCATCTAAACTTGAACGAATATATTCAATAAATATTTCTGCCCGGGGAACTATCTGATAGCAATTAATAACAATGCACTCGTTTGGAATTCCGAAACTCTGTTCCTACAGTTTGAGTTGAATCACGTATTTAAATATTCAGTAAGTTGAAAACTTTGTCCGGCTCGCTTTCAATTCTAACAGTTAGAGCTTTATATCAGTGGTATTTTTAGCGATCAAAAAGATCACACTCCCCAAGTACATATGATTCGTTATCTTCTTAAAATAAAAAAAACACATGAGATATGATTTCACTCCGACGCAGCCTTGAGTTTCTTTCGGTGCTTCTTTTGAAGGTAGTTGCTTCTACAACGCTGTTTGATCATCTTAGGTTCATTCTCTGATTGTCCTAGTTACCCAAGTCGAGGTTCGTAGCCACGGGGTACCTTTGCGTTGACATCCAACCCATTAATGCCTGGCGGAGCACCTTAAGCCCTCGCCATACTCGCCCGGGGAAGTAACAAAAGCCTTTCCCTGCCAACAGCATTTCGTTCCGTCGAAAAAACATGGGTTTACTCAAGCTCGAAGGCAGCTTTTCGAAGCTGCTCGCGTCCGTAGGCTTTACCCGAGTCGAAGCTGCTCGCGTCCGTAGGCTTTACCCTAGTTTCCCTACACGTGACTCCTGGGTGGTGCTAAACGAGCAGCAGCGAGATTGTAGAGCGCCGGTGCCCGTCTGGATCGCGACCCCAGTGCATGGGTGTAAATCCCGTCATAGTGACCGGTTTCGGCTTGTCGCGTTTCGGGATCAGCTTGTGCATATCCAGTAGCTCATATACCTAGGGACCTTCAGTCGTGGTATATGTGGGCCGACATAACGATGTAGACAATCAATAGATTTCCATCCTTTGATAGTCGCTTTCGTTTTTGGACTACACTGTACTTACCATCAGGTACTGTGTAGTCACTATGTCCAGCCAGTGTAAAAAAAATAAAAAATAAAATAAATAACTAATACAATCCGCTCCTATAAAGTTAAGCAATATATTTTTTGTTTTATAAGCTTCTTTATGCTCGGCACTTAGTCGCTCAGTACATCTATAAATACTATTTCTAGTGTCCGACCGAAAGTTCGGTTTCGGTTTCGGTTTCGGCAAAAGTTTCGGCCAAAAATCAAGTTTCAGCGGCAGTTTCGGTTTCGGCCAATATTGGCCGAAACTTTTGCCGAAACCGAAACTGATTTTGATTGTTGTCGTACATGCTTTCCTAACTTCGTTTCTTGCGGCAACGCTTTGGCGGACGCTGGCGGCCCTGTTCGGGATTCGTGCGCCGTTCACATTCCTTTTTTTTTAATTTACGTGTGTTTGTTGACCGGGAAAGGTCTTCACAACTTAACCGGGCGGGTGGGTGAACACTGAGGGTGCTCAACCGGCAATTTATGGGTTGGGTGGCAATGCAAGGGCACCCCTGTGGGTGCGAACCTGGACTTGGACCGCCAGCCAAAAATACGAAACCTAACGGTGATCTACTAGCATTTCGGAAGCGACTACCTTGAGAAGAAACGCCGAAAGAAACTCAAGGCTGCGTCGGAGTGTAACTGCGTCGTTTAGACGACAGTTGACGGATCTAATTCGCATTGCTCTATAGCAACACAACTTAGTTAGTTCGTTATCACCCGACGTAAACATTCATTAGAGATTATGTTTTGATGGAACTGATTACATGTAAGATTTTGTTTCATTTTTTTACTTGACCACGTTGACTTTTATACTTGACCATGTGGGTTTCGGTTTCGGTTTCGGTTTTGGCCGAAACTGAAGCCACGGCCGAATATTCGGTTTCGGTTTCGGTTTCGGCCGGAAAACCAGTTTCGGTCGGACTCTAACTATTTCACGTCCCCATATCATATAACAAATATTCTCGGTAACTCACAGCTTGGGTGATCAATTCTGCGTATTCTATCTTGAGTTGTACTCATAGATGGGCAAAAGGTAAACAGATTAATAAAAATGATTACGATTACATTTTACTTTTTTTTACTATTAACATGACTGCATTTTGATCATCTATATTTTAAACTCTACCGAATCCCAGAATGCATACACATTTGTGACTTCTTAATCTTTTAAATGGATTTAATCATGATTACAGAGCAAGAAAATTAAAATTACGACTACATTTTGTAATTATTAATCAGATTACATTTTGCCCATCTCTGGTTGTAGTGACGATGCAAGCTGACTTAATAAACTTTGTCACGGATAGAAGTAAAACTTCGGATGCTTTTATAATATTTATTTGATAATCACAAAAACGTTTGGTACAAAAGTCTGTATCGTGATGGGTTGTACTAAACCATAGACGGCAGGAAGCCTAAAATTCTACTTAGTGTTGTAATACTTCAAATTAATATTACACAGAATAAAAAATAAATTTAGTGTTTGTATTGAACAACATTTAATGACGGATTAATCGGCGCGGTGGTTTGCTATCGTAGGTACTTATTATGTCCTCTTTGGAAAGGTTCGATAGGACTTTTATTATCACTATATTATCAGTGTTTCCATGACAAACGTTGATAATATTTTAGTATACAATAAAATAATAGTAGTAAGTTAACAAATAATAATAATAGTTGATTCTTTTCCCGAAACTTGTCGAAAAAGCTTAATTTGGAATATGTCAAGGTTGGTTTTATATTCGTTTGTACATAATACAAATACATTTAAACATACATAATTACACATTAACATTTTGTATTTTTACATAATACATTTTAAACTTTGCCGTTTTGTAGTAATTTATTTTAACGGGTCTTGTGTGCGAAGAAACTTATTTTAAATAAGATCCGTTAACGTATCACCCTTAACCTACCCCTGACCGTAACCTTACATGTTTTAAGCTAAGGAGCTAATGTTTCGTTTGCCACAATTTTTACGAATTTTTTTTACATTATACCAAAATGTGGTTTCAGAATATTACTGCTTTTATATATATTTTTTACCTGTAGGGTGTTAAAACATGTTCCGCTTACACATTTTCTAACTTATTCCTTAGAAAATTTTACATCGCTTTCAAGAAGCTCGTAAATAACTTCGCCTCACTGTAATTGTGCATTCTACAGGGTTGGATGGAACTTCTGCCGCGGGAAATTGTTTTTCAAGTTGCATATTTAGGTTTCAAGCTTCGTGACTTGGGGACGCGATGGTTTATATTTATACCATGCATTTATAGGAATAAATTATTATTATTAGAGTAGTTTTTTTCTTAAGAGCTGATGATGAAGTTGTTGTTGTGACTTGTGAATCAGAAAGCAGTTATATCGTGATTCTTTATATATATTCATTTAGTGGGCATACAATTCGCTTGAATAGTGGTTGTATCAACTTGGCTATTTTATGTTGTGCCCAAAGTGACCAGTAGTGCAGCTAATCGCCGTTCTCAGGCACTCAGGTACTCATGACAATTCTATTACATGCCATGCGGGCTTCTTTATGATATTTTCTTTCACTGGTAAGCATGTGCTGCCTAATCAGGTACTTAATCTGTACAAAAACCCAGATGTACATGCCAGGGTTCGAACCTAGGACCGTTCCCACGGCTGCCCATGGATATTGGTCCCTTACATACACATTTTAAGACCGTATTTAATTAATAGTTACAGTAATGTAGTGATTGTGTGTATGGTTCATATCAAAGTAGGTTATTTATATATGACACTTTTGTCGGAATTGGCCGTTAAATAAAAAATGAGTTTATTTTTAAAAGGGAGAACATCGAATTTCAAAAGATGAAGTTTGATTTGATTTTTCGATTATTAGAAAGAGATTGGATCTGACGTTAAAAAGGGAAAGTTGCATATTTAATGTTATATTATAAAAATAAGATAGTTGTATTATTAAGTAAAGAAGTGCAATATAAATATTGAAAATAATAACAGGGAACACATGACGTTTCTATTAGATGCCATGCGGGCTTCCTCACGGTGTTTTCTTCACCGGGGAGCATGTGATGGTAAATCCGTACTTAATCCAGAAAAACGCACATGTGCGAGACAAGATTCGAACCTACGAACATTCGCGTCGTCTCGTATGGATATTGGTCCTTTATCATCTAGGTCACATTTAAAAAAAATTAACGCAAATAACATTAAATTAATTTAATTTTATTAAATTAATAACAGAATCAGGTCAGTATAGTGATAAATATTATATTTATTTATTTTTAGGAGTATCTACTTTATATATATGTAGCATTAAAAAACCAATAGCTATAACAATCCTTATATATAAAACAAAAAATAAGCGCTTCAGTCTGCTCGTAACCATTGCCTGAGTAACCAGGTTGAAACGTCCAGCTATAATTAGAAGTAAATTTGTGTATAAGACCCGTTAAAGTATTTATAAAATAATAGAACATAATTACTTTTTTTTATTATTTTTGTATTAATGTATCTATATGTATGTGTATACATATATATATATATATATATATATATATATATATATATATATATATATATATATATATATATAATTATATCTGTGACGTGTATAGGGTATTTGGAGAGGGTAGGTAGAATTCGCCTAATTGATTTGTATGACATATTATGATAGTAAATATTATATTGCTTTCATAGGAAACAGCGTGAATATAGAATAGATATGAATATAAAGGGTTTCTTTTTTTGGTTAACTTTAAGCAATTTATTTCAGACTTATTTATCATAAGGGCATACAATGCTTTCATCCATCTATGGAATGAACGCTACTGATATATATATATATATATACATATCTTATTCTGGCTTGGCACAATGACTGGACCTTACATGATGAAAAGTCCAGTGTAGTCCAAAAACCAAGTACGACTATCGAGAGGCAACCACCTGGTAATAGTTGCCGCGATCATGCCGGCCTACACGAATATCCTTTCACATTGCACTTAAAGAACCTAATATCATTAGACGAAAGGAACATTCTCGCTAGAACCATTCCATAATCCAATGACCGGACAAAGATAAGAGTTAGAGAACTTCTTAGTCCTAGCTGAAAGAGAGATCCCCGTAAAACTGGTGCACAGCAACCCTAAGAGCGTAGTTCAGTTATCTCTGCTCACCCTGAAAGTTATATAGCTTGATGGTATAGAAGAATATTAAATTACACAATGTAATTAAATATTATTTATGTGCAGTGCGCGCGGGAGAGACCACGGAGATCTCAAGCCGGGCCACGCTAGCTGAACCCACGCCTACTAAATTTCCAAGTACGTCTTTTGCACAAATTAACAAATAAACGCTTCAAAAAGATCTTAAAAACTAACCATTACATTAAAAAATGCAAACACCCCCGACTCAATTATCTATAAACTATTTATTCTGACCAGTGACGTGCATAGGGTATTTAGACACGGTAGGCAGAATTCGTATAATTAATTTAAATATTATATTATGATAGGAAATATTATATTACTTTCATAGATTCGTAGTCAAACATAGTCGGCGTGAATATAGAATAGATATGGATATAAATGGTTGCTTATATTGTTTAACTTAAAGCAATTTATTCCAGATTTATTTATCATAAGGGCATGCAATGCTTGCATGCATATATGGAATGAACGCTACTGATTGTGACCATCCTAATGAGCTCAAATACAATTTATCTACTTACCCTAGGATCTTCAATGTTTTCTAGGAGGATAAAGCATTACTATCTGCCACTCATCCCCATCGCCTATACTTTTAATTTTGTTCCTCAATTATATGGATACATCAAATATAAAAATGTTTACAGCATAATTTTTAGAGACTGAATGCTTTACAAGTTTATAAAAATCGTCATTAAGCATATAGCTAAGAAAACTCTCTATTAATTCAAGTTGATTTATTTAACTTCATATATACTTAAGGTTCATAGTTTTAGGGTCCATGATGCCACAGATAGACATTAAAATACCCAGAACCATAGATACTTATGTTACACGTATAAAACCCCTCTTTTTGCGACGGGGGTTGATAACGAAATAAACCTCAAATTTGATAAAAAATAAATCTCGTTGCGGAAATAAATCCCAGAAAGTCCATTTATTTTGTTGATTAAGTTGAGTCGACACGATTTGACGCGAAGTTCCGGACGACGTAGTCTATCTATTTTCCTCTCAGTCTTTTCTGGGAGATTCCTACGTCTTAAGGTAGCCGTCGGGTTTCGCCGACGCGATTAAGCAGCAGCGATAAGCAGTGGCTATCAAGTCGCGTTGTACTGCTCTGTTTGCTTTTTTATCTTGACTTAGCACAGTGTCCACACCAAATCTGATAGTAGCATGGTGCGCCATATACTGTATGTTTTCGACTGCAGACTAAACACGACAGCGACTATCTACAGTAAAAAAAACCTATAGGTAGTCGCAGCGATCATACCGGCCTGCACAAATATCTCTTCACGCTATGTTTAAAGGACCCTATATCATCTGGAGAAGGCTAGACGTCGCCGGGTGCTGAGGAAGATAGCTCAGCCTTGCCCTTGGCACTCGGTAGGCGGGAGAAGAAACACCCTGAGGGCTTTAGTCGGTGCAAGTCCGACTCACCGGGGGGCGGCCCTCACTGCCCCCTGAAGGTCCGTTAGGGATTTCCCGTCGGGTTACCAAAAAAAAATGGACGGAAGGAACACGCTCGCTGGAAGAGCATTCCACATCTCAACCATTCGACTGCAATAAGAGTAAGAGAACTTCTTAGTCCTAGCCGGGATGTGAGTTACCGCGTAGTACCGAGTAACTACGTAAACCTGCGCGCGTGATTCTACTATGGAAGGGAGAGGGTTGTCTACTGCAAATGTTTCGTGTTTCGCAAAGCATTTGCTTGTCTTTGTCTTTCCCGCGTATTTATGGTTACTGTTCTCTTTTCCTCAATATTTTGTGTATTCCAGCAAAATCTTTTATCTATGGCATGTGACAAAGAGAACACTGATTGTATATGAAAATGAAATAAATAAAAATTAAAATGAAATGAAATGTATTTATTTCGGCACACACTAACAAAAAACTAGAAATTTAAATGCAGTACAAATAACATACAGAAACAAAAGAAAATACAAAAACATATAAACATGGCGAAAATGGGACCTTCATCAGCTATACAACGTTACTGGTAACTAACGCCAAACCTCTTAAAGGTAACTTAGGTACATCAAGACTAACAACTTTTGTTCTATAACTTTTGCCAAAACTTAACACATCCTAAGATATATATTTTTTTAGTTTTAGTGGGGATTTCTATCAATCGTTAGCTCTATGCTTAAAGTTTAGTCAGCTGATGCTACGAAATCGTCTGCCCCAGTTGCATCGCGCCGCCTTTCAGAGTGTAAAGAAGATCAGAACTGCAAATTTGATTTGTTTATTTTTTGTATGGGAAAAAAAAAAAGATTGAATTAGAAAAAGTCGTAAAACAAAAGTTGTCAGTTTTGCTATACCAAAGTCACCCTCAAGAGGTTTTGCGTTAGTTACCTGTAACCCTGTATATATGTAATTCAATACATAGTTCAAGTTCATAGATGTTTTGCGTAACACAAATCATTTTGCTGACGACAAACTATAAGGGATCGTTTTGATAAAATAATAGTACATTCTTTTTCGAGGTGAGCAGAGATGCGTTAGTAGCTGTATTTCTTAGTGCTTAAAACATTGATATCTTATTTTAGCGTGCCCGAAATAGTAACCTAACTAAACTTGTTAAAAAGTAAAGCATTGTACCTGTTGTATTATTTTTTTATTTCGAATAATACGATATATTAATAACCCCTAGCAAGTAGATAATCCTACGACACGCTTGACAAAAAAATGGTAATTTTGAACGTAACCCGTATTAAAATTGCTTTTCAGCGCGATCGGAAAATGGAAATTATTTTTCTGGCGTTTTTCCAATATCGTAACACCCTGACGCATATAAATGCCTACCATTCCCGAAACCCAGTTATTAACAATACATTGAATTGTATTAACGAAGTCAGGAATTGGTTATTATAAAACAAACAGTCTTTTTGTGATTCAAATTTTTGTTATTTTTCTATTTACGTTTAAATTTGGGATGTGTATATTTTATTTGATTTTTCATAGCTGAGTATACTTAGGTTATTTCAATTCTTGTTGTACGATTCCCTAAAAGTGAGATATATTATTACCTCATAATACAGAATATAATATTTCCTAGTAATAAAAATAGTTATAGTTACTTACTTATAAAGGTACGGGTCCACCAGTGCGCGGCAAAATGTTTCTCAAGGTGGACTTACATGAGTGAACAATAAACAAATTAATATGGGCTCACTTTGATGCATAGTTCGCACACTAAGAATGTTCACGCACTAGTTAATATGCAACCATGCCGGTGGATATAGTTAAAATTACCCTTGTATCTTAGTAAGCGCGCAGCTAGAATTCTGTGCAAAATACTTGCGTACAAATGTGCCGAACACTATCTTGGTGGAACCGCACCTTAACCTAAAAAAGAAATGTTGCATTATCAAGAAACATGACATATACGTGACACAAACGTTAATAAATTTTTACTTACTTACTTCGCATGTCTTTGTGATTAGTTTAATATACTCGTATATTGAAAAAGTAACATGAAATGAATCAAAGAATCGCTAAACAATTTATGTTTAATTATTAACACTTTAAAGTCTGATAATTTAGTTGACAGAAACATTTTTTTACTTTATCTTAAATCTCGTAAATATCGCGTTAATGAAGTTGTTAATCGAGTCTGTAGCACTCAACTCAGCTCAGAGGGAAACTTTTAATGGGCGTGCGGTGCTAACGACCTCTAGAGAAAAGCTCCCGTAATACTCGAAGCGTGACTAAGCCTAAACTGGTCTAAGTGCGTCTGCTTAAATGAATTATTTACATATTTTTGCGGAAATTACTCTAATCCTTGCTTAAAGCTTATCACTATAGGTAATACTGAGAACTCAGTCATTTCCTTAGACTTTACAGGGAATGACTGAGTAATCTAGATTACCTATAGGGTCTTGAATCAACGCAGTTGTGCTATTGTCCAACCGACGGATGATTTTTGGGCGAAGCCGGATAATCAGCCATCACTCCAACCTTCAGCCGAAGACGAATATTTCAAAAATCTAAAATGTATGGTACTTTTTAAAAGTACAGTGTTATTGTTTAATTGTACAATGTGACACAGATGTTATTTTAGCAATTAATTATATATATCTAATAATTAATAATATATCTACTAAGTTCAGCACAATGTTTTTTTTTTACTTGGAAAAATCCACATAGGATCGTCTCGGCCGCGCGGGAGGGTTGCGGGAACCGAGGTGTGTCGGACTTGTACCGACTAAAAACGCCAAGGTGACTACTTCTGCGCATTGACGGGTACTGCGGGTCCTGTAATCAATTCGCCACAGCCCCATTGCGCCACGACCACTGGGCACAAACTCGGGGGAAGATGATGCCTTACCCGATAAGGCTCGTTGTATTTAGGCAGAGCACGTCACAATGCTGAGCCCACTTCTCGAGGGTCACTATCCAGTCGCTCAGAGCCCCCGCCCTGAGAAGTATAGCACAATGTACTCTGTGGTAACATTGTTATCTAGTGTTGTCTTACCCCAAAATCTTTATTTCTAAAATATCTTATTTGGAAGAATATTTGTCAGCGTTATGTATGCATTATGTGTGTATATTTTATAGTAGTGTGCCTTTCGCTTTAACCGTTCAAGCGAGAAAATCCCCGCCTCAAAGCTACCGTCGTGTGTAGATCGTAAGCAATTCCTTTGGCATGTCTTTGCTTCAAAGGATCCTTTTGCGTTGAATATAAAATATACAATTCTTCACGCTCATATTCGAGATGAAATACTGGTGATGGATAATGTTGTATATAGAGTGGATTTTTCAAGCTGATCAGTACGTCTACAACTGAATAATATATGACAAAGATTCAAAGTTGAAAAGTTGCACACTCACAATTGAGATTGACAAGTTTTAGTCAGATTAGATCCCTTAATTTACCTGTATCTTACCGAGCTTGACGTATGGAAGCCAAACATAGGTTTTCACAAATAAAATAAAGAACAAAATTACAACATGCCAACGAGCTATGGAGAGAAGTTTATTAAAAATAAGGAAAATACAAAAAATTAAAAGCGATTCCATTAGACAGAAAACAAAAATCGTGGACGCTTTGCAACAGGCACTCCATCTTAAATGGCAATGGGCAGGCCACGTTTCTAGATGCAAAGACAGGAGATGGTCAATAGAAACGACAAAGTGGTCTGGTCCAGAAGGCAAAAGAAAAAGAGGCCGACCGAAAAAGAGATGGGAAGATGAGATTCTTTCGGTGGCGGGAAAGAAGTGGGCAGAGCTGGCCCAAGATAGGGTGAACTGGAGGAGGTTGGAGGAGGCCTTTACCCAACAGGGGTCCACAAATGATAATATCGACACAAATCTTAACTAACACTACTAACAATAGGAATTAAGAAAAAATAAAACTAATAATACTAACAGATTTGAATTGTAAAAAATGTTATGTGGAAAAATAAAGGCTTATTTATTAGATACCTTAATTTACGAGTTAACAAATGCCATTATGGACTGACTATAAATTGCAAAATCAGACTCAGTTGTAGTCCCTACACCTCGTGTGTTTATAATTCAAGTTTAATTAAGGTAAAAATTGAGGTATAGTCAGACTACAACTGAAATTCAAGTTGTTAGTTAAGGTGTAGTCAGACCACAATTATCTTTGTGAATTTGCTGCAAATTGATGTAAAGTCAAATGATAACTGTGTCAGAGGCAATAAGTCAGGATTATTTTAGGCTGACTACTGTTTAATTTGCTTTATCGTTTTTTGGTGGAATTACAGAGTGCGACCGCACGTTTGTGAGCCGCGGCGGCGCCAGCAACGGCACTTTTCACGCGCCAGAGCTTCTCAACCCGAACAACCAGAGTCGGCAGTGCCTCTACACTTTCCTAGCGTCCCCCGGCCAGCGCGTGCTTGTCGAGTTCCGCACCTTCGACCTGCGCGGCAAACCGCCCGAGTTAGTACTAACTTTATATTTTTTCTAAGTTTATTTTCAATATGTTTTTGTCACCGAGCAATTAATTCCTTAGTAACTGATGTGAAATATACTATTGAATGTTTATTGATTTAGTGTTTCTTAAGAAAGACTAACATTACTTTTATCCCCTGAGGCAAAAAGAGGAGTTTTATGTAATACATATATTAAACACACTATACATTATATCCCTTGGAACAAGGTTAAATAAATTTTAATAACACTCGCCATGATACTATTACTACTGCGGCTAGTTACTACAATTATGTGAATGGTATGCTTACATGCCCTCAATGCTCAAGAGTCTTCTTAAAGAAGATAGGGTATGTGAGTCACCTAAGAGCACACGATCGGAGAAATCAGAGTTGAAACAGTCGCTGTGGCCGAACCCGGCTAGGACATCATCATCATCATCAGTTGATCCGACGCGAAAGCCGTCGCATTCTGTTCGGGATACCAAGTCCACGTGATGTTACGGAGATGACAATCCTTATGTGATCCATAGGGTTGTGATCACAGCAAATGTTCATATCTAGGATAGTTAGGCTGTCGCGCATTGCAAGCGACATATTCTGGAAGGAAGAAAGGGGGAGAAGCAGAGTACTCAACTTATCACTAATTTATAGCAGAAGTACCGTATTTGTATTTGATCTTGATGAATAAATTATAGATACATACGTGATGGAGTAATGGGGTTTTAAATTTTATATTATTAATACGAAATATTGACCAAGACTATATTTTCAGTGGAGCTGCGGTCGGGGAGATGCCCGCGTAAGTAGCATATTTTATTTACGTTCCT
Source organism: Automeris io (assembly GCA_036320925.1). NCBI lineage: Eukaryota > Metazoa > Arthropoda > Insecta > Lepidoptera > Saturniidae > Automeris > Automeris io. Next base: position 4,977,158 of record JAUDJH010000027.1, read on the forward strand.
ATTTATAGCTATTACGTTTTACGTCTTATCTCTTTTTATAGCTCATAATAAATTACACGTAATATACATGTTTCCTCGGTACGAAGGTATTATTCACATGCACGAGAATGATCCTCGAGAATTAGGTCAAAGAGCGCGGGTCCGTAGCTCGGATGTGGGCCTTGCATATAGATTCTATAATATCCTGAAGGAACGTGGTATTAAACATTATTGAATACTTTGCAAATATGCTTTACCTATATTTCAATGATTTCAATTTTAATAAATCTGAATATGTATTTATCTAATAACAAGGAAAATAATCTAAACATGATAGACTGTGTACATACATTGCTTATGATCGAAGTAAATTATACCAACACGAAGTAAAACAAAATTTTAACAAATGATTTTATAGAAAAGAAGATTCTAAAATTCTTATGATTAAATTAATTTATTATACATTATTCCTATATTTTATTTCACATATAAGTAATTTTAAAATAAATATCAAAAAAGATATAAATTTTAAAATATAAAAATATGTGGACCTCCCGGAGCGAGGCTCGGGGTCCAAACCTCCGGTAATTAGGAATTCAGATTGAGGAACCTTCTAACAATGCGTGCCGTATCGAGTAATACTGCTTCCTGTATCCGGCCTCAACAAGAGTCTCTTCAGATGCAAATCGAGGCTTTTAAAATTAGCCTATTAGTCGATACGACGATCGGGACAATAATCGTTGAATCCACATCCCACATGCTGGTAATCTTGTGTGTGAGCAGTAGCGTTCATTCCATAGATGCATGGAAGCACTGCATGCCCTGACGATAAATAAGTCTTGACTAAATTCCTTATAGTTAAACAAAAAAAGAAACCATGTATATTCAAATCTACTCTATATTCACGCCACCTATCTTTTCTATGAAAGCTATATAATATTTACTATCATAATATAATATTCAAGTTAATTACGCGAATTCTGCCTACCCTGTCCAAATACCCTATACACGTCACTGTGTGTGAGGTCTAAATATTTTGAACACTTCTGTTTCGTAACCGTAAAAGTTCATTCACGAATTTGGCCTAACATGATTGGCTCTCGAAATGTGTCGCGAGCGCCATCTTAGGAATGGCGCGATGCGTGCACAACTGGTCAAGTCTCACTCGAAAAATCGTAACCGGAGCAAGTAGTTGCTAATTCTCAACGACAAAAATATATTCGGAAGGAAAGATACAGGTGCATCGAGCGAGCGCGCGACACCGTATACAACAGCATTTGTCGGAATACAAATCGCAGAGTGTGGTGTTCGAACGTTTAGCCGGCCGGCAAGTGTTGTTAACTTTCCTCATCACCCATCAAGTCTACATCCGTTGCGCTGATCCCGACGAGCGCAGCAGGAAGGAACCGCCTGCCGCGGGAGCTGACCAGCTGGGACCGCGAGAGTGCCGTCGGCCAGGTTAGTGCAACGCATTGTACGCGAGAGACACACCATCGGGGCTAGGATTGTTAGCCATATCATAGTCGTTGTCTCATTCCCATATTGTGGTTGAAAATCCTCCACAAACGCGGTTTCATCACAACTTCTCTTTTTCTGCTTTCACGAGATTCTCATCATGTGTTATGGTGATATCAATGAGTATTGCCCGGCGCACCGACTGATCAGTGGTTCGATGTCAAGTCTATTAGAAATATTACACATTTTATTATTATTCTCATTTATTATTTATTATACGATGAATACAGACCCACGAAGTTCTAGGAGATTCAAAATTAAAATTAGTCAATGATTTCGCATAATACTTTTTTCACTCCAATAGTCTCCATATAAATACATATACCAAGATATACTGCGGCCTGGCAGCCGATGCTATGTCGTCAGAATCCGAAGCGTGCCTAAGCGATATAATATGTAGAATAAAAAAGGATTTCCAAGGAATTGGACAGTGGCGTTTGTATCTTCAATCCCTTTGTTCAGCTGCATGCACGAGTATATGGATATATACTCCGAGATGGCCTCTCTGGAGACGGGAGAGCTGGTGAACTCGGCGTTCGGAGGCCGATACTGCGGCCCAATTCCTCCTCGACGCCGCGTCTCTCTGCACCGCGCGGTCGCACTCTCCTTCTACACAGACAAGATGTATACTCCTCCTACACTCTTCATCGGCACCTATCGCTTCATCAACGCCTGTAAGTACCTTTGTCATTGCTTTTTTAGGGTTCAGTACTCCAAAAGCAAAAAAGAAACTCTCATAGGATTTATTTAATGTTCGTCTGTCCTTCAATTAAGGTCCTTTTTTTTAGGATCGCGTAGAGGCATTAATTTGAAGTTAATATTAAATATTAAATGCCATGTATCCCATGGAAATATAAAACACATTATTTTGTTATACTTGGTCATTTAATAAATATATTCAATCGATCATTGATGCAATCAGTTCCTTCAAGCGGCTGAAAATCCGTTCCTTTTTTTATTAATAAACATTTATTTCTTTCTTTTATTATCTTAAAAGCTGGCAATTACTAGATTTAGAGTTTCATAATGCAAATCATATCAAATTTTGAATCATTATATTTATTTAAAGTTTAAATACTCAGGCTTGCCGTTTCTTTCAGCTTTGTAAAAATCAATCCCTTGACCGAATACAAATATGCGACATAAATGGGTGTATCTAATGGCGAATGGCGAATTAAACAATTCGCCGATTTCGCAAAAGAATCAAAATCAACAGGGTAAGACCTGATACATGGAAACCTTCTAGTCCCTTGGTAGTTGTCGCCGTTCCTAGACAACACTGTGCTTTTCATCAGATACATGGTGGTCACTTTGCCGAGTCAGTAAAGAAAAGTCTCCATGATAAGTTTTACATCCGTGTTATGTAGTCACTTAACACCACAGTGGATTCCCAAAGGAAGGTGTTAGAGACATTTTAACAAGTTGCCGATTTTTAGATCGTTGTCTCTGGGGAGGATAGACATTAATCTAAATAATTTCTGCTTCAGCTATAAGTGGGTCGATACATTCCCTCTTTATTAAAGGTCTTATTATCATCATATTTACAAAAATTTAAAATAAATCTATATAAAAAGACAATATATTAATTAATTAAATTGTATAACATAAAAACATGTAGACCTACGGGGGCGAGGTCTAAGGCCCAAGCTACCGGTAGTTAGAAGCTCAGATTGAGGAACCTCCTAACAATGCGTGCCGTATCGAGTATTACTGCCTTCTGTATCCGGCCCTTGATCCAACAACCAAACGAGAGCCTCTTAAAATGGTAATCGAGGCTCTTTGCGATCAGCACAAGGGACGATACGACTATCGGACTACAATCGTTGAATCCAAATCCCACGTACTTGTAATTTCGTGTGCATGGTCTAAATGTTTTGTTAACTTTTCGTTTTCTGCTTTCACGAGGTTCTCGTCATGTGGTTTGATGATATCAATGAGTATTGCTCGGCGCGCTGACCGATTTACTAATACAATGTCAGGTTTATTAGCAAAAATAGTCCTATCAGTGATAACAGATCGATCCCAGTACAGCATTGCACAACCATTATTGAGAATTGCTTGAGGTACATATTGATAGTATGGTACATATGAAAGAGCAAGTTGCAGATTTATTTGTTTAGATATTATTTTTACTAGCCAGTTTCGTCCCACTGTAGAGTAATGGCCTCCCTTCTCTTTTTCCAATATATTTGTGGTATCCATGGGAAGAGGTTTGGATATTTAATCCACCACGCTTGTCTAACGCGGGCTGGCTGGTGCACTATGTATAGAGAAGGTGCATTCAGTAATTTTGATGCTAGTAATCTGCGCGCAATTCGAGCAGATTTAATAAGACAACTTAGCAATTCCACAACTGGTATCATTGTGGCAAAGTTGTTCAAGCCTAACATGCTTGGGTTTATTGAAAGTTTAAGGTAGTTGTGACGGAACTTTACTGAATTTTGATACAACTGTCTAAGTGGGAACTACAAGTAAAGTTGCAAAATCTACTCCCACTGTGTTGTTTGTATTAAATGGGGAAATTTAAACAGTAACGGACGATGAAACGTATTTTACTGCTGTTTCATTAGAGCTTTTGTGATGCGGAGTTTGCTATGGTTCAATGTTTACTAAGAAATCCATTCGACTTGATTTAGTGTTATCATTAAGAAGTTCTAAAAGTCTCGCTCTAGCTACTTTTGTTTTAGTAGCTTGTGATCAAAGAGCGTATTTGATAGTTATTTTTAGTGACCGATCGAAGATTCTCCCTTGTCTTTGTCTTTAGATATCTTTTGACAAATTGTAAGGTCGTTTTAATAATCTATAGACTTTGTTTATGAATATCAATATAAGCCTTTTATTTAGGTTTAAAAATCATTATAAAGTGTGTTGTAAAACAACACATTTACATAAAATTAATTATATACAAAATAAAGAAAACTATAGGGCCAGTTACGAAGATACTCTTACATGCTCCCTGGGTGACTGGAGGACTTTGGTTTCCCACGCCTAGGTGGAATAATATGAGGAACACCCCGGGAGTTTTTAGTCAGTAGGAGCCTGACACACCGGGAACGCTGGCCCTCACAGCAACCTCATATATAAAATTTTTCCCCAGTTTACCAAATAAAAGTTACACTTACATATTACATTTTGTTAATAAGTTTTTGGTAATTCTATAGTATACGGGTGGACGAATGAGTGTTGCGTGAGCGGAAATGTGTGTGTGCGTTTATTTTTGTTTTGCTTGTGATTCATCTGACTGCAGTTTAGAAATATTATCCTTAAGGACTTGGTTACGGATTAAGTGCAACATATTCATATCATTGAAGTGATTATCGTACTAAACGCAATATCTATAGATGACGGAATTTTAAATCCCGTCTTAAGGAGCCTCTTTATTTTAGAAGCAACTAGCAAACCCGGCGAACTTCGTTTCGCCCCCAGATGGCTTCGTTTTGGTTTTTAGTTAGCGTTTGAAAGAACGTGCGCATAATAAATGTCACATGAAATTAATTGAGCAGAGTACAATGAGTAGCTGTCAAACAATGTATAAGGCATCGGTGCCATCTACTTAAAATACTGGTGCGATCTGCTTCCACCACCATGCAAAACCATATTGGTTTGTAGTACATACTATGTATCAGAGATGGCGCTGTATGTGAAAAATGATTTACCCCTTTTCCTGCTTTTCTGTTGAAATATTTCCTGAATTTTGTTTGCTACAAACTTCACGGAGCCCGAGACCTTTCCAACGAATGCAAAACCGTGGAAATCGGTTCGTGCGTTCTGGAGTTATAGCGTCAGGAAGGAAAACCGGACTTATATTTATATAATAGATTTTTTGGGCCACTTTAATTTTGATATCCTAATATTTGATTTTAGTGTCTTTGAATAGTATTGCCTTTGTTGTTTAGCGGAATACGAAGTAGGTACTCCAATGGCGAACACAATGTGCTCGTTCGTGATAGAGGCCAGCAAGCGCAAGACCGGCCTGCTGCTGTCCCCGACCTACCCAGGCATATACCCGAAGGACATCACCTGCAACTACTTGTTCAGCGGACAGCCCGGCCAGCGGATACGCCTGGAGTTCCGGGACTTCGACTTGTTCTTCGGCGGGCCGCAGTACGTTATATTTCAATTTAATCTCCCATTCACCCTCTTTCTCTCAGACACAACGCGTGTAGTAAGGTGGCTTGTTTTTTTTTACTTAAATTATACGCATCAACAATGTCAGGCACACTCTTGATGCCTACTAAAAGAAAATTGCGTGCATTACAACACGACCGGCCGTAGGTTCGAATCCAGGAATACATCTGGGCTTTTCAGGTTAAGTAAGAATTTAGACACCACGCACTCATCGCGAAAATCATCAGGAGGAAACCCGCATGGCATCTAATAGAAATGTCATGTGAAAGTGCTCTGAGAACGGTGATCAGCTGCGCTACTGATCACGTTGGGCACGATATATAAGCGCAAAATGGATACAGCCACTTATGTTATTATTTTAATTAAAACGTATGACCGGTGGTCGTGGGTGTGGTTGTAGAAAGACACGGATTTTTGCGCAAATAAACAGTAAAACGCAAAAATCCGTGTCTTTCTACAACCACACCCACGACCACCGGTCATAAACGACAATAATTGACCGTTACAAAGTATGTCTGGTCACGTAGTAGGGGACGAAAGTAACCGCGCGGCTATCCACACTTAATGCTCTAGTAATGTGTGTGTGTGTGTGTGCTTCTGCACACCACTAGACGGAGGAGTCGTGAGTCTACTCTCCCCAGCATTATTTTATTTTAGGAGGCGCCCACAGGGCGAAACGCGCGCCCAACCGGGGAGTGCGGCACAACAGTGCCCTAACTAGGTGCAAACTGCGACCGAAGGAAATACCCCGGAGGCTTTAGTCGGTGGGAGTCAGACATACCACGAGGGCGGTCCTCACCGCCCTCCTGAGAGCCCGTAAGGGTTTTCCCCTGGGTAACCAAAAAAGTGGGATAAAAGTAACCGGTGTGTTTATTTTGATGCCGTGCGTTCTATAGTTGTCCATTCGACTGGGTGCGCGTGTACGACGGTCCCGACAACTCGTCCGCCGTGATCGGCACGTACTGTGGACAGCAGCGCAACCTGGTGCTCTACTCCAGCGACGAGAGGCTGCTCGTCACCTTCTACTCGTTGCCGCGCGCCGCCAGCACGCAGAACCGCGGATTCAAAGGAATATTCGAGTTTTCAGAGAGTTTTGTTAAATTAGGTTAGTATTCTCATCAGCGGGTCTATTGGTATTGATTACAAGTTCCTCAGTTCCCGCCAATGCGCAGAAGTGGTCTCTTTGAGGTTTTTTAGCCGGTATAACTCTAGCGAACCTTTGCTGCTATCCCCTCTATGTGCGATCGTGACGCACCTATAGGGGTTTTTACCAAGTAAAATAATGGCCAGTATTCTCACAATCTACTGCTCAAATAAAGAGTACCGACTGATAGGAAGGTCCTGAGTTGCTGTTGTTGGTTGGTATTAAAACATTTAGTGCCTCAAAAAATGTCTTAGCTCGATGGATCCTAGGAGGTCTATGAACCATTGGGTCCACTTTGCAGCGAGTAGAGGGACACTCCAGGGATTTTTAACCAATATGAGTCTGACACACTGGGGCTGCAGCCCTCACAGCGACCCTGACAATCTTATGTAGAATTACCCTTGGATTATCAAAAAAAAAACAGTTATCATATTTGTGACGGCATTCTGAGAATGCGGCGAAGTGTTGTGACGCATTCTGCCAAAACCATTGGACTTTCAGGGAGACGGGTTTGGAGATTTGTTAGACTAACGAGCTTACTACCTGATGTGTATTACTTTGAAGAGGACAAAATAGATATTCAAGATATGACTGGTGGTCGTGGGTGAGGTGGTAGAAAGATTCGGATTTTGGCGTTTTACTGTTTATTTGCACTTTAAGGCACATCGAACTACGACGCACACGCACGTACTCTAGCCTTGGGTCTTGGTAGTCGACTGATTTTGCTAGAGCATCCCTTGCGTGCGCGCACCCCTTACCCCGCGCGTCCCGTAACACCCTAACGACCTTTAGGGCGTTTAACACAAACGCGTATCCGGCGACGTCTACATGCCATAAAGAATAAATAAATGTTTGGAAAAAAAAATCAAAATTGTGGTACTTTTTGCACAGACCTCGTATGGTCTCAATTAACGTGCAAATATACTCACCTTGAAGTGTTTAGCTAGTGGAAGTTCAGCACACCTCAGTCATCACACGCTTGTGCGATCATGATGGTCAAATGATGTGTTTATTCAAGTAGAATTTTTCTAGGGGTAACGGAATTTTTACATCTAACTTCAGTTGATATTACGGATTCTACGGGCACTTGAAATATACCACGGCGGTGTGTTTTTATTTAAATAGTCCATTAAAGAGTCCATATTAAATTAATTACACTTTACATAACCTTTTTACATTTACGGGAATCCATTTAAAATTAATAAAAATAGCTCATAATAATTTGTTATTGGAATATTTCAGATTTTATAAGTAAACACGACGCCGAGCACATTAGGGGATCCGAGTGCGACCAAAAGATTCTCAGCAAAAAGGAATCTACGGGATTCGTGTATCATCCAAATTATCCATTCCCTTATATACAAAAGGTTGTTTGTAGGTAAGTTCTAAAGTTTACATATTAAATAATATTTACTAACAATTACACACATTGGTCTAGTCCCAAATTAAGCTTCCGCTTGTATTGTGGGTACTAGTCAAAGATAAACGTACTTATATACATAGATGGGCAAAATGTAATCAGATTAATAAAAATGATTAACGATTACATTTTACGTTTTTTACCATTAATATGACTGCATTTTCCTCATTTATGTTTTAAACACTATAAAATCCCAGATTGTATACACATTTATCATTTCTTAATGTTTTAAATGGATTTAATCATGATTACAGAGCAAGAAAATTAAAATTACGACTATATTTTGTAATCGTTCATCATTAATCAGATTACATTTTGCCCATCTCTGTATATATACAACCATTATTCGTGACAAACTCATCTGCTCATCATAGAAAAGTTTACCACTGCCGGGACTTGAACCCAGGACCTTAAGACCGTAAGTAGGGCCACTACAAATTGTGCTATCAGGCTGTCAAATATATTGATACACTATTAATAAAAATATTAAAAAGCAAAGGTACACAAAGTTGTTAAGCTGTAACCAATGGTAACTTTAGTGCATTTCAGAATGCCACAAATGCTCTCTGATAAAAAAAAAACCTATGCACATATCAGCAGGATCAACCTGTCTTAGTTTAATCTATAAAAGTATTGTCCCTGTTATAAAAACAAGAAGATATAAAATAATTTATTATTTTTTCTTATTAGCGTTTTCCCTTTTAAATATTTTCGTATCTATAATTTACAAGGCATTCTTAGTCTTGTTGCCTGGAGTATTATGGTCAATTTTTCTTGCGGATATGTTTTTTTATACTGACACGGCACAGTGACTACACCAAACCTGATGGTAAGCATGGTGCAGTCCAAAAAAACGCCAACGACTATCGAAAGGTGAGAAGAAACACATCGGTAGTCGCAGCGATCATGCCGGCCTGCACAAATATCTCTTCACGCTACGCTTAAAGGATCTCATATCATAGGATGGTGGGAACACGCTCGCCGGAAGATCATTCCACAGCCCAACGATACGGTAAAAGAAGGAGTTAGAGAACCTCTTAGTCCTAGTCGGGATGTGGGATATCGTACAGCTGTGACACCTCAAACCCGCGCGCGTGGCTCTATTCAGGAAAAATATATTATAAAAATATATATATATATATATATATATATATTAAGAATTATTATATATATGATATATATATTAATTATATTATGTGTGTAACAATATAATCAATTTCATGTTTTATTGAAATAAAGACAATGCCTCGAAAATGCTCAAAGATGAAATGTGTTTGCTGTCGAAAATAATCAGTACATTTTTATTTCCCAGATATTTTATATATGGTATGCAAGACTCGCAAAATTTGGAGCGAGTTAGATTAGAGTTTCAGAACTTTTCTATACCGAAAGGCGAGAATTCGAAACCTGAGTGAGTATTTTATTTTTCCTCAATCCGTTCCTCAGTTACCTAGGTTAGGTTAGTTATCTAGACGACAGGGCATGGCAGGCGGTCCTCACATATTGTGAGGAAGTCATGGTGAGGAAGGAGGCGGCGGCGAGGAACAGGAAGGCAATAGCCGGCCCTGACAATCCGATCCGCCGCCCACGCAGGACAGGACAAGGAGGAGGGCCTTCGCCAGACGCCTTCCTCCTTAAAACCGGATAAGACATCTGGGCGGTGCGCTTGAGGGAGAGTGCCGCCCAACTTAACTTATCCAGGCGAGAGCGGTGTGTGACGTGTTTCCGCACACCGCTCCAAGATATTGAGGTGTGCGAGAGGTGGCTCGTTACACCACTCCTCTGACACCTGATTTGAGCGCACTGGTCCATCAACATTCGATCAGAGTTAGTTTGGATGCAGTTCTATTTCTACCAGCAGACTCTGATCATTTCGTAAAAATTAAAGAAGAATTTCGCATTTAAGAAAAAAGTGGAATGAACGTGAGACTGTGAGATTTGTGTCACTTTATGAAATAGAGAAAGTATTTCGGCACTTAAAATTAAAAGAGTATTTATCGCTTAAACATTCATCGTGCGAACAACTAAGGAGTGGAATGTGCTTCCAGTGACCATATTTCCACGACCTTATGACTTAGGAGCCTTTAAGAGAAGAGTGAATAGGCATTAGTCGGGCGGACGCAGTCCATCATCGGTCTCATCTTCACCTTCCACCAGGTGGAATTGGCGCCAAGTGTCCGCCCATAATATACGTTGTGTTTCTTCAAAATGGCTATGAATTGTGTTCTCTAAAGTTTTCAGTACTTTAACAAAATTTCTTATGTACCTGAACTGGCCTTCAGGTTGGCTGTCAACCTATCATAGCTTGAAGTTTAAAAGATAAGCTTCGCTGAGTATTAGCCGTATTGTAAAAAAGCCAATTCACCCTTTCTGCATTTCAGTGCGTGCCCGGATGGCTACCTAAAGGTTTATTTACGAGGTCAAGAAGCGACTGATTCATACGACAAACACGATGCAGAGCTGTGTGGGGAAGGAGCTGGTACATTTCCCCCTCCTCTGGTCTCAGACGGGCCGCGTCTCGTCATGGTGTTCAGCTCCGGGGAGTTGCAGGGCCGAGGGTTCAAAGCCAAGTATACATTCGAGACTGGTAAGTTTTTTCACACTGAACTGCCTGATGACTATTATTAGTACGAAACAATTCACTTAAAGAGTAGTTATAAACTTTACTGGGTTATAAAGTTCTTATTCTGATTAATTTATTTAATTGATCCCTGTCTTTCTTTGCCTTCAAAACTTTAGTCTTTTCGCTCAGCATCTTTTCCAGTTTGTCCATCGACTAAGCCTTCTTCCAAGCTCTTCTACTTATAAAACATTTTAACTTGGATGCTTCCCTTGTCCAAAAAGTACTTGCCACAGGCAGCACTTCACTCCATGCAACTTCTTAGCCAGAATCAGGGAAAAGTGAGATCGGGTGTGGAATACTGGGATAGTCAGCTAAATATCAATTGGCTGCTTTGGACTTAATTGACCGTAGAGCTAACAGCTGAGGAGTGGAATGTGCTTTCAGTGACCATGTTTTCACGTTCTTGTGACTTGGGAGCCTTTAAGAAAAAAGTAAATAGGCATTTGTTGAGAAGACGCGGTCCGTTATAAGACTCATCTTCTTCCAGGTTAAACAGCTAAAAGTCTCTTGCATTGGAATGCGGACACCTGAAACCTATTTGGCTAAGCAAATAGGACGAGTCCACGAGACCGTTAACAATTTCAAATAAAAAAAAGAGATCCCTCTCAATTTTACGATGATATAACGCAGGAATTTATTGTGTTGGGTATGCTTTATTGTGACCGTTAAAACTTATAGTTACTATTAATTTCAGAATACCGAGTCCCAGGCACCGCGGCGCCTGGTGGCGAATGCGCGTTTACCTACCGTTCAGAGTCGAAAAAGCGGGGTGAATTCAACTCTCCGCGTTATCCTTCCAATTATCCATCACATACCAACTGCACGTACATGCTGGACGCGACACCCAATGAGCAGGTCACTGTAGTCTTCGATCACTTTAAAGTTAGAGCTGACGCGTGGAATGCCACTGCTGGAATGTACGGGTAAGTTTGGTCTTAATATCAAAATTTCCTCTCCTCAACTTAGATAAGTTTCAATTCTCCATCGGAGTTAATAACCAAGAGTATAGGGAGTTCCAGAGGCTACTAGAATTCCAGCTGTAAAGCGGATAGGCCAGTGCAAGAGGTGGATAAATAAACAAGATCATGACCAAGATTAAGCATTAAGCCGCACACGTAAAATCATTATGGCTTAATGAAGAGATAGCTTATGCTTTGTTCTGGGAGTCTACAAACTGTCGTTATTGATCAACTTAAATATCTCTATTGGTCTTTGACATCTAACGCTCCCGCGTATCCCGCGAGGAGCTTTAATGGCTCCGATGTAGCCCGACACAGAATTCATATGGAGATGAAAAGCTTTAGTGGAACCCAATGGATTTATTGACAATTGTGTGGTACAGGGGTGCAACCTGCAGCGAAGATTGGGTAGAAGCATGGTGGGTAGGACGGGAGGGATCCCGCGTACCTCTAGGCCGGTGGTGCGGTGCTGCAGCCCCTGGTCCATTGCACTCCCCACGTGGCGCTCTCGGCCTTATGCTAGCTCTACATACTGATACCGATGCAGTCGCTTCGGGATTCAAAGCACGATATGTGTTTGAGGTAAATCTTAATTTTTTTATCCTGTTTTGGTAAATCTATACTAATATTATAAAGCTGAAGAGTTTGTTTGTTTGTTTGTTTGAACGCGCTAATCTCAGGAACTACTGGTTCGAATTAAAAAATTCTTTTTGTGTTACATAGACTATTTATCGAGGAAGGCTTTAGGCTATATAACATCACGATGCAACTATTAGGAGCGAAGAAATAATGGAAAATGTGAAAAAAACGGGGAAAATTATTCATCCTTGAAGGCTTCCATTGCGTGCGCTGCGAAAACGGTACAAGATACCAAAAATATATGTATGAAAGAATTATTCCACTTGAAATGATCTAAAAAAATGTCCGCGACAGTATATGTCTATCTTTTAAGATTATGTCACTAGAACCGTTTTTATGGTAAACATATTTGGTCGAAATTAATGCATTATTTGTTAAGAGTTGTATCAACGTAATAATATTAATCTTTATCCAAATAAATGTTTTGTTGATTAAGAGTATTTAATTATGAACAAAATTGTCTTTGACATCACTTAATTTCAATGAACATCATAGAAGATATTACAATAACTTATATAGCAAAACTACGTTTGCCGGATCAGCTATGTCTTGATAAGCGCGAAACTCGAGAACGACTAAACCGATTTGACTGATTTCTTTTTTGTTGTGTTTGTTGAAGTATGGGGAAGGTTATTACGGAGAGAAAAATTAAAAAAATTGTCTGAAAAATTCTAAAAACAACACTTTTCTATATCCTCATACAAAAAATTCGTAATAATATTTTAAAGTCAATTTGAACTTTAACACTTTTTTGTGTTGTGTTGTGTTGTGTTCGGTTGTGTTGTGTTCGGTTGTGTTGTGTTGTGTTGTGTTCGGTTGTGTTGTGTTCGGTTATGTTCGGTTAGGTTAGGTTAGGTTCGGTTGTGTTCGGTTGTATTGTGTTGTGTTGTGTTCGGTTGTGTTCGGTTGTATTCGGTTGTGTTGTGTTGTGTTGTGTTCGGTTATGTTCGGTTGTGTTGTGTTGTGTTCGGTAGTATTGTGTTGTGTTCGGTTGTGTTCGGTTATGTTCGGTTGTGTTGTGTTGTGTTCGGTTCTGTTCGGTTGTATTGTGTTGTGTTGTGTTCGGTTGTGTTTGGTTGTGTTGTGTTCGGTTGTGTTGTGTTCGGTAGTATTGTGTTGTGTTCGGTAGTATTGTGTTGTGTTCGGTTCTGTTCGGTTGTGTTCGGTTATGTTCGGTTGTATTCGGTTAGGTTCGGTTGTGTTGTGTTGTGTTCGGTTGTGTTGTGTTGTGTTCGGTTGTGTTCGGTTAGGTTCTGTTGTGTTGTGTTGGGTTGTGTTCGGTTGTGTTCGGTTGTGTTGTGTTGTGTTCAGTTCTGTTCGGTTAGGTTCTGTTGTGTTGTGTTGTGTTGTGTTGTGTTCGGTTGTGTTCGGTTGTGTTGTGTTGTGTTGTGTTGTGTTCGGTTGTGTTCGGTTAGGTTAGGTTAGGTTCGGTTGTGTTCGGTTGTATTGTGTTGTGTTGTGTTCGGTTGTGTTTGGTTGTGTTCGGTTGTGTTGTGTTCGGTTGTGTTCGGTTGTGTTGTGTTGTGTTCGGTTGTGTTCGGTTGTGTTCGGTTGTGTTCGGTTGTGTTTGGTTGTGTTGGGTTGTGTTCGGTTGTGTTCGGTTGTGTTCGGTTGTGTTGTGTTGGGTTGTGTTCGGTTGTGTTCGGTTGTGTTCGGTTCTGTTCGGTTGTGTTCGGTTGTATTGTGTTGTGTTCGGTTGTGTTTGGTTGTGTTGTGTTCGGTTGTGTTGTGTTGGGTTGTGTTCGGTTGTGTTCGGTTGTGTTGTGTTGTGTTCGGTTGTGTTCGGTTATGTTCAGTTGTGTTCGGGTGTGTTGGGTTGTGTTCGGTTGTGTTCGGTTATGTTCGGTTGTGTTCGGTTGTGTTTGGTTCTGTTCGGTTGTGTTCGGTTGTGTTCGGTTATGTTCGGTTATGTTCGGTTGTGTTCGGTTGTGTTCGGTTATGTTCGGTTCTGTTCGGTTGTGTTTGGTTCTGTTCGGTTGTGTTCGGTTCTGTTCGGTTGTGTTCGGTTGTATTGTGTTGTGTTGTGTTTGGTTGTGTTCTGTTGTGTTGTGTTCGGTTGTGTTCGGTTCTGTTCGGTTGTGTTGTGTTCGGTTGTGTTCGGTTCTGTTTGGTTGTGTTGTGTTGTGTTCGGTTCTGTTCGGTTGTGTTGTGTTCGGTTGTGTTCGGTTCTGTTCGGTTAGGTTCGGTTGTGTTGTGTTGTGTTGTGTTGTGTTGTGTTCGGTTGTGTTGTGTTGTGTTCAGTTGTGTTCGGTTAGGTTAGGTTAGGTTCGGTTGTGTTCGGTTGTATTGTGTTCTGTTCGGTTGTGTTCGGTTGTGTTCGGTTGTGTTGTGTTGTGTTCGGTTGTGTTCGGTTGTGTTCGGTTGTGTTCGGTTCTGTTCGGTTGTGTTCGGTTGTGTTCGGTTGTGTTCGGTTCTGTTCGGTTCTGTTCGGTTGTGTTCGGTTGTGTTCGGTTGTGTTCGGTTGTGTTCGGTTGTGTTCGGTTGTGTTCGGTTGTGTTCGGTTATGTTCGGTTGTGTTCAGTTGTGTTCGGTTGTGTTCGGTTGTGTTCGGTTGTGTTCGGTTGTGTTCGGTTGTGTTCGGATGTGTTCGGTTGTGTTCGGTTGTGTTCGGTTGTGGTCGGTTGAACCGAACCGGTAGAACCGTTTTTATGGTAATCGAATTTGGTCGAAATTAATGCATTAAGAGTTGTATCAACGTAATAAAATCTTTATCCAAATAAATGTTTTGTTGATTAAGAGTATATAATTATGAACAAAATTGTCTTTGACATCACTTAATTTCAATGAACATCATAGAAGATATTACAATAACTTATATAGCAAAACTACGTTTGCCGGATCAGCTATGTCTTGATAAGCGCGAAACTCGAGAACGACTAAACCGATTCTTTTTTGTTGTGTTTGTTGAAGTATGGAGAAGGTTATTACGGAGAGAAAAATTAAAAAAATTGTCTGAAAAAGTCTAAAAACAACACCTTTCTATATTCTCATACAAAAAATTCGTAATAATATTTTAAAGTCAATTTGAACTTTAACACCATACCATAAAGTTTAAATGTCAGTGGACGGGTTCCGGGAAGGCAAAACAATTGAGTGACGTATAAATATTAATGTCAATATTTGTCAATTTTTATACATATAGCATTAAGGCCAGGTTCTTTCAAACAATTTTCAAAAAAATCTGTCGGGGAAGCTATTAACATTAAAAAAAACAATATGACTTTGTTTTAGAAAAATAGGGCAGAACAAGGTCTGCCGGGACAGCTAGTCTATACTAATATTATAAAGCTGAAGAGTTTGTTTGTTTGTTTGTTTGAACGCGCTAATCTCAGGAACTACTGGTTCGAATTGAAAAATTCTTTTTGAGTTGAATAGACCATTTATCGAGGAAGGCTTTAGGCTGTATAACATCACGATGCAATTATTAGGAGCGAAGAAATAATAGAAAATGTGAAAAAAAACGGGGAAAATTATTCTTCCTTGAGGGCTTCCATTGCGTGCGCTGCAAAAACTGTTCAAGATACCAAAAATATATGTATGAAAAAATGATTCCTCTTAAAATGATCTAAAAGAATGTCCGCGACAGTATATGTCTATCTTTTAAGATTAAGTCACTAGAACCGTTTTTATGGTAAAGAAATTTGGTCGAAATTAATGCATTATCTGTTAAGAGTTGTATCAACGTAATAATATTAATCTTTATCCAAATAAATATGTTGTTGATTAAGAGTATTTAATTGTGAACAAAATTGTCTTTGACATCACTTAATTTCAATGAACATCTTAGAAGATATTACAAAACCTTATATAGCAAAACTACGTTTGCCGGATCAGCTAGTTGTTAATAAGTCTAAGAGCCCTACGTTCGATCAAGTCTAGGGCAGTCCGAATTAGGTAAAGGTATGGCTAATGAGTAAGGGTATGGTGTTTGTGTTGCCAGCCTGCGAAGTCTATATTCGGCGACTGCGGCGGCAACATGTCAGGCGCGGAGTGGGGTGTGGTGACGTCGCCGCGGTTCCCGCTGCCGTACGAGACGCCATCGCGCGGCGCGGCCTCACGCGTCTGCAACTGGTTCATCACCGCCCGCCCGGGGAAACGGCTTTTGCTCAATTTTCAAAATTTTGCCGTTGAGGGTCATTTGACAGGTGAGTTATCAGTATATTGTTAAATAACGTATTTTATATAGTTCCTATCTCAACCGATACTGTTGCGCGCCATCTAAAGCTGATTTTTATTGGAGGCTTTACTAATGATTGTCAACAGAACGTGGATGCGGCGCGGCGGTGGTGAGACTCTGGTACGAGAGTGTGGGTCCTCCCCTCGAGCTCTGCGGTGAGAAGGCTCCGGGTGACAAGTGGCAGTATCTCTCCGCTGCCAACTCGCTGCGGCTATCGTAAGCTCGTTTTTTTAAAGTTATTGGTCTCTACACCTGATAAAGCTGTAGTTAAAATGAGTGAAACAATCAGATTTTTTTATATTAACTAGAAAAGGCGGTATTAGTAGACATTGAAAAGGAATATTTATTAGTAGTCGCCGTCGCCGTATTGGAATATATCGAGGGGTGGAAGTCTATTTGGTTTAAGCGACATTTTTGGTGATATAATATTTTTTTTTTTGGAATCGGTAAAAAATACTGATTCCGAAAATATATATATTACTATATCACCAAAAAAGGTCGCTTACACCAAATAACCTTTCACCTCTCGATATATAAACATTGCGGTAGGCCAAATAGAAAATTGAGTGTACACAGGTTGACTCCAAAGTAAATAGTAGTGTTCGACCAAAAATCGATTTCTGACTAAAGCCGTACACCACATGTGGCGTATGCATAGATGGGCAAAATGTAATCAGATTAATGAAAATGATTAACGATTACATTTTACGTTTTTTACCATTAATATGACTGCATTTTGCTCATTTATGTTTTAAACACTACAGAATCTCAGATTGTATACACATTTATTATTTCTTAATGTTTTAAACTGATTTAATCATGATTACAGAGCATGAAAATTAAAATTACGACTACATTTTGTAATCGTTGATCATTAATCAGATTACATTTTGCCCATCTCTGGGCGTATGTATGTTTGTGTGAATTTTGATCTGTCAAATCCATATCATGGATTTGTCATTGGAATATCCTCCCTATGTTACCAATTTTTTTTAATTTGACATAGATTCATAATAGCGGATAAGTCCGTGGGCGGTCCGGGATGGCGGGCAGTGTGGACGGAGGTGACGGTGCCTGATGGTGGCGACTGTCCCGGCCGGGTTCTCGAGGGGGGTACCCGGGCGGATTGCGCAGGCGCTTGCTTGCCCCCCGGCGCGGCCTGCTCGGGGCTCCAGCACTGCGCTCTCATGAGCACACGGCGCGCCCCGCACTGTTAGTACTTTTCGCGACCTCACCGGCGTACAGTACACACTCCAAAATTGGATCATCTTTATAGAACAATTGAGACAATCATTTAGGATTCGTTAGTCATTGAATATCTTTATTAATAAATAATATTCGTGATTTTAACTTAACTAACATATAACACAAAGGTTAAAGTTATAAAATGGGTAGCTGAGTGCAGTTTTCCTCAAGGACTATGATTTTAGGTCCTTCAAGAGGGCAGTGAGTAACTTCTTCCTTGGTGAGCAATGCAATAACAACGCTTTTTGTATTGTAGTTGTCCAGAGGTGTTAATATCATCAGGTAATACGTCAGTCTATTTGCTAACAAACGTTTCAAAAACAAACCAAATTTCGAGACATAAAAAAATTCAAGAGAAGCTCAAACTTTAAAGCTATCATGGTATCGCGCATACAAACTAACCGAAACCCTACCTGCGCTTAATTATGAAATATTAGAGAATCCGGGCTCTTCGCCAAGGTATGACTTAATCTCAAAACTGGAAGGTATTCAAACTTTCATTCCTTTTTTCTTCTTGCGAAGGATGAGTCTCCGGATCTACTGTGTCGAAGCCTCTACTGCTTGTGGGGAGCTTGTTAATGAAAAGGCAGTCTTAGCATGAATCCTCTTTATTATTTATTCGGTGTGCATTTTATATAATTTACGTAACCATATCGCAGTGCTTTGCACTCACTATTGCATCGAAATTCAAATAACCTTACATATTATCACCCAGTGACGTGCATAGGGTATTTAGATAGGGTTGGCAGAAACGCGTAATTTATTATATTTTTTTATTATATTATGATAGTAAGTATTATATTGCTTTTATAGGTGAGATAAATGACGTAAATATAGAATAAATATGAATATAAATGGTTTATTTATTCCAGATTTATTTATCAATAGGGCATGCAATGCTTTCATGCATCTATGAAATGAACGCTACTGTAATATCACCATAATCTGTTATGGTTGGAATATAAAAATATTCACCCTTTAATGAGTGTCTACGTATTAAAAAGAACCCAATGTAATAATTTCATGTTTTTTATTCTAACTCGACATTGTGACTGTATCTTACCTGATGGATATTACAATTCAATCTAAAAACCGAGTGTCACTGTTGAGAGAAAAACTCCTGCCGAAAGTCGCCGCGATCATGCCGGCTTACACAATTATCTCTTCGGACTAAAGAATCTAATATCGTAGGAAGAAGGGAACACGCTCGCTGGAAGACCATTCCACAATCCAATGATCTGACAAAGGTAAGAGATAGAGAACTTCTTAGTTCTAGCTGCAACAGAAATCACCGTGAAACTGGATTCGCAAGGCAGCGGTCGTGAATCCTTTAGAAAGGGAGAGCGTGGATTGAGGTTGTACAACTCTTCAAAACACTTACGATGATACAAACGATAAAAATACTAGCTTCTAGCTCTACTAGTTGAGGCTATACGATGATATGCCAGTCAGAACAAGTATTTTTATATATACATATATAGTAAATAAATTGTTCTATAAAGATCATCCAATTAATATCAAAACATAACTTGAACAACCGTTCCTTATGTCTTAAAATATCAATAAAATTTTCAAATAGGTATCATCAACAATTTTTACAAAATAAGAAATTTTTACTTTGTTAAAACAGATATAAATCTTAATAGTTGACTATAGTCCTCTAATAGTTTTCTCAAAATTATTTACTTTAATTAATTCTCACTGTATTATAAAAAAATTGGCACCGCACTTTTTCATTACTAACTGTATTTATACACTGTATTTGGACTTTTAATATTTAAGGTTTAACTGGTTTATAAAATAAATATATAATGTAGATGTTCTATATGCGTGGAGTAAGCAGTATTTATTTTTATCGTAAAAATATAGTACTAAAAAATGAAAGAAATTATTTCGGTACTACTATTTTTAAATTACTATATATAAAAAAAAAATTATACGGTTTTTAAATCTAATTATAGTCATATAAAAGCTATTAAAATAAAACATTTTTTGAAAAATAGGAAGAAAACAATATGCATTTATTTTTAATTGTTACTAAATATATATCAAATCAAAAAAAAAACGTAAATATTAGTACCTTTACTAAATTCAGAAACATGTAAGAACTTATTCAAATAAAATTAAATTTACCCTTTAATTTTCTAGTTAGCTTTATTTTAAGAGAAATTACCTATAAGTATTGTTTTTAAATAATACGCTCAAATATGTTAAACCAATTAACAATTTATTTTACACTTTCAAAAGTAACATGGCCGACGCGGCTCTATACTTAAACGCTGTTATTTTTAAGAATATTTTTTTTTTAAAAACTCATTAAAAAAATTAAATTTAAAAACTCATTCTAACTTTTGACGTACATAAATATTCTGCGCTACAGCATTGAAGCTTCAATGTATTATGCTGCTTACTCCTGCTTTAATCTTCTATACATTATAATAATATATTGTATTCTAAACACTGTAGCACTAACTAATGATTCTAAATGAAGAGAATAGAATGTTCTGTATTTCTTCAAAAGACGGTTCAATGCAATCTTTGTCTTATAATGGATATTGTAAACGCGCGTAGCTTAGATGTTTCAAAAAATTATATCATTGTTGGTAACATTAGTGGAATATATTCTATGTTGCAAAAACGAGAGGTTTTATTTCAAACCAAACTCCCTATATATCTCAGACTTTTTTCAAATATTTTCATATCATTCGGCATTCATGTTTTCCATGTATTTTTCCATTTTCCGAATACTGTGATGACTCAGGAGATAAGTGTCCTAAGTCCGAGGATTTTGTTTAATTAGCTTAGTGTCGAAAAAATAGACTCGTTTATTGTTTGAAATGTTTAGTCCGATGGGATGAAGCTTGCATTGAGTCATCGCACTATGGGGCTGGGTCATTGGCTAAGAACATTCTGATTGGATATTTTCTACGCTTTTTACTTTTTTCTCTGCATCACTATATTAAATTATATGCACTTCTATGCTACGAGATATATCTTTTTAAATGTTGAATACTCATGCTTAAATGTTAATTTCCTTTGTTTAATTTATCTTAAAGAGTTCTGCGTAGTATTAAGCCCACATTTAAATAATTATTAGAGAATATTCCATCAAAATGTAAGTGTGCCTGAGTGCCTTTATAGCATTGAATGGGTGTGACCCCTGCCACAAGCAACGCAAATTACACAAGGTTCGTAACGATAATTATATTTGTCATATATTTAAGAAATCTAAATCTTTCATTGTTGTAGTCAATTGAATTAAAACTTGAGAAAAAGTGTACTATTGCTACATATTAGAAGTTAATATAGTTATTTAAAGGCACTGAGATAATTAGTTTCTGAAGCTTTGTGGGCATTAAAGATGAGTATTTACTTTGCATCAGAAGTGATAGAGATCTAGGTTTTCCATTATAAAAAAATATAGTCGGTTTTACAAAAAACAATATATCCTTTAGCAAAATATTATAGAGGATAATACAGTAATGATAGTTAATAGGTGATGGTTTCATTATCATCATCACCAGTCTACATTACCAGTCAGCGGGCAATGGTAGTCAGCGGATAAAGATAGTATGTTGGTAAAAATAAAGAACTTTATACTTAATCTTACGAACACTTGATAATTGGATCCATTTTTTCCTTAAAAGTCACACAATCATTACACATGAATTAAAATGTAGTTATTTCCAATAAATGATACGGCGAAAATAAGTAAGTAATAAATGTGTGAGGTTATCCGTTAAAGTGTCTATGTTATGTCGCGAGAGCCTTGTGTAATATTGTCGGTGCGTCGCGCGTGTGTACAGGCGGCGCGGCCGCGGTGCTGTCGCGGGCCCCGGCTCGGACGCTGCTCGCGCTAGCTCTCGTGCTCGCGATGTCCGCCCCGCGTTGACCCACGTGAGTCCCACCCGAGCCCCCTGCCTTCGCACCCCGCGCGCCTTGCTTACAGCATGATCCTCGCTCCATTACCGGTTCATTTTCTTTAAGTTTCGTTGTGTAATAAACCTTTATATCACCATAAGCATCATGTCAGCCCGCATCGGTCTACTAATAAAAATAGGCCTCTCCTAAAGCTCACTACTAGTCTCTGTTCTTGGTTTTTCGCATCTAGCTAACTTTCGCAGGCTGTTGACCCATCTGGACTCTGGGCTTCCCGCACTTGACGCGGTCTCTACTCCAAAACTCATTTACTGCAACTGTTGTCAATTCTACGACAAATATGACCCATCGTTGTATAAGTCGAAATAAAAATAAAGTACCTACATACACTGAATTTGCCTCCTTCGGAATTGATTTTCCACAAACGTCAAAACACGTACTTTTTATTACTACCTAAAAACTAATATCAGTTTTCTTAGTAATTAGTTTAAAATTAACGGATTTTATTTCTTTAAGTCCTTATTTCATCTTCTTAGAAATGGATTATAATAAAATCCGTCCTCAGTGAGTGCCTATATTATAAAAAGAACACGATGTAAAAATGTTTCTAACTTCAGTGGCATAGGCTCAGCGAAATGTCAGTTACGACAAGTGTATATATACATAGATTTTTATGTTTATTGTTCCACTGTTATACCAGGCTACCAAAGTTCGTTACTGAGTCCAAACTTCGGCTCTTCTTAGCCAACAATTTCCTGGTCTGGAACTGCATAAATCATGGCCACACAGTCAAAGTGTATCCTAATCTATGTTCGCGGAGACGTTGCCTCCACCCAGAAAAATATTCCAACAGTTATCCGTCCTTCAAATTAGAAACAAACCTTTTCTAAAGTTTTTCTATATTTTTATACAACTTAAAAATTTACATCTGGAGTTACAAGAATATAAAAAGATATCATGTAAAGACATTAAAAGTTCAGCTCTTATATTTTAAAGCTCAATATCACGTAAATTGGTTTGATCGTGTGTGACCGTTATAGAATTACCAAATGTATAATCTACTTTGTAGTTTTTTAGTGGAACTTTCCGTTAGTATGTAAAGAAGACTGTATGTATCAATACTTCTTCATTTTATGTAGACAAGTATTAGTGATATAATCGAGACAGGTCATTTCTATAACCTAGATGCTATCCTATGATTGTAACTAAAGTGCAATCACACACTTTTGAAATTATTATAACTTCATTTTGTTAATATATATTTTTTTTATCATTTATCCTCTCCTAATCATATTTTAATGTAGTGTCCGCTTTATCTACTTAAATATTAAAAAAATGCATGTAAACTAAACTGCAAATCTAAAAAAAAAAACTAAAATAAATTTAATCATTGAAATCGCTTTATAATATTCAAGCTAAATGATAAATTACCAATTTAATTGAAAATACATCTAATAGATTGTATTTCTAATCTCATAAATTATATTTTGATATAATATGCTATTTCTTAATATTAACCATATTAGGCAGCTTACACCCTTTCAGTACAGAAATATTGTTTGAATATTGTAAAGCAATAAAACAGTAACT
The DNA here is from genome assembly GCA_036320925.1 of Automeris io. Taxonomy (NCBI): domain Eukaryota; kingdom Metazoa; phylum Arthropoda; class Insecta; order Lepidoptera; family Saturniidae; genus Automeris; species Automeris io. The sequence continues at coordinate 5,000,456 of JAUDJH010000027.1, forward strand.
ACCTATCACAACCACAGGCCGAATAAAATTGTTATAGTCTATTTTTTAGTTGGATATAGTCAAGAAACTTGCAAGTATGTTGAACACATATACAAGTAAATGTATAATGTCTAGGATTTGAATCCTTTTACAGTGAAATCAATGTTCAAAATCCAAGAATACGTAATGTGAAACTGCTTGAACATGTCGATCATTGCAAGACTGACGATATTATTGACGGTTCACTGGCTTTTTGACTTAGAGCCACAGCACAGATACTGTGATTTGGAACACCGGATGCGGTTGCTTAGTGCATATTTCATTGGGATCTTCGGGTGTCAAAATGCATTATTCGTGTTGACAAGTAGATTTAGCCACAATACTTTTTATTAAACCAAAATATCCCGTTTGAGTCACTATCATTTGAACGACAGCACTTAGGTCACAAGTTCTTTAGGTCTCATTTAAAACAAAAAATATACAAACAGGCTTGACCTCAATTTCACCTGATGAAGTGATGATGAGGCCGATGATGGAGTGAGCTGACATAACAAATACCGATTCACTCGTAGCTTGAAGATTCCCATGTCGTTAGATGCTGGAAAAACTGACGCAGAAAGAGAATTCCACTTCTCGGCAGTGCGCAGTAACACGTAAGTACGACATAATTAAGCATCAGGAAATCTTGACCGTATGATTAATCGTCAACATGGACTGAACTGGAAGCAATTCAAATTTTAGGTTTTCAAATTTTTTTATGTAGTTGTATGCTCTAACCCTTAAAGGGGCGCTTCAGATAGCCGTTGGATTGTATCAGTCTTGGTTTTTAAGGGTCCTAGGTCTCAATGTACCGCTTTATGTGCATTTTTAATGTAACCGATTATAAACACTGAATGAAGGGTCTTGTGCGCGAATTAACTTATTTTTAATTATGGCTCGACGTTCCGACCTGGTTTCACACAGTTCATAGTTACGAGCAGACACTGACACGCCGCGTAGTTTTCTTCGAGGGCGAGAAGTCACTACCTCCATCTACTTAATAATTTCTTAATAATTTGAATAATCACCACACAAAATACTCCCAGTATCATCATTTTTACAGGTCGATATAAAGACAATTAAAAGTAAGTTAATTCGCACGTAAGACCACTCACAGTTCACTGTCACATTAACAATGAGTACAAACGTGAAAGCTTAAAATGCATTAAGATTGCGACCGCTCCCTCTCTACGACTTTGTACATATTGCATATAAATGCATACAAGAGCGCTACATCGCGACCTGGTAACCGATGCAGAGCCGCGAGAGCCAGTCTCCGACTCCCACCTTAAATTGGACTTAACCGAGTGGACAGTGGAGCCGGTGTGTGTATAGGCGAGAGCGGCGCATCGGCGGGCGCGTCTGTGAGCGCGTGGTGGTGGGGCCTGTGCGGCGGCGGTGTCGCGGCGGTAGCTGTGCTGGCCGCGTGGTGCCGGCGGCGGCGGCGGCAGCGGCGCACCCCCCGCAGACCGCCGCCGCCGCCCCGACCCCCGCCGAGACCCCGCGTGCAACAGCCGCCGGACTCTCTGTGACCCACACTCTCCTACAATACACTTTAATATAACACCAAGGGCCTTTTTATTTTAGCCACCATAACATTCACTAATTTAAATATAAATAAAAAGTAACTTTTTATTAAAGGGAATTATTGCAATAATGATTGTTTAAATGAGTAAAGAATAGGTGGATATTAGATTGCATTTATCTCAGGTAACATTCAAACTTTTGTTTATAAGAACAACGATATAGAAGTGGGAGCTTTGTGGATAAGGGACCGGTTTGCATACGCAGCAATGTGAACGGCCGTAGGTTCGAATCCCGGCATGTACCTCTGGATTTTCCAAATAACGTACGGATTTAGGCGCCACATGCTCACCGGTTATGGAAAACATCGTGAGGAAGCCCGCATAGCGTCTCTCTAATAGAAATGTCATTTGCAAGTGCCTTGAGAACAGCGATCAGCTGCGCTTCTGGTCACGTTGAGTACGACATATAAGCGCAAAGAGGATACAGCCACTAATGTATCTCTGCTCACGCCGTAAGGGAGGGATATAGCGTGATGCTATGTTATTATTAAACGTTAATCAACCCTTTTACCGACAATTCTCTGCTGATTCCGCTTATCAAAATTGTGATAAATTACATTTCCTTTCCTTTTAACTTTTCAATTAATTTTTAGCAATGTAAGAATTATAGCTTTCGTAAAACGGCATGCAATAAACTCCCCTCATATCGGATATTCAATTTTAAATGTAATATTCAACAAATGGAATTTACAGTAAACATTCCACACGTTTATAAAAATAACTTTATTGGTATATTTTCCAAAACTTAACACCTATATTTGTGTATCACCGTAAGTGTGTACTATGAAAGTAAAAATAAAAAGCAAAATATGAATAAATAAAATAACATACTAGAAGTTGAATCGGTCTGTGCAGTAGATAATGGAGTGACCGCATCTAATGTTTATTGTATCTGCGAGTACACAAAACAGCAGTACAAAGTATTTTTGTCCATGGATAACGAGCGTCTACTGCTTTAATGTGTCTAGCGAAACACTTGTCCTAAGATCACGTTTTAATCCATTTTAATAATGGTATTAACGTAAAAATACAAGCACCTAAACAAATGTACGTAACTAAATCTATCATATATTTATAACCAGAGATGGGCAAAATGTAATCTGATTAATGATGAACGATTAGAAAATGTAGTAGTAATTTTAATTTTCTTGCTCTGTAATCATGATTAAATCCATTTAAAACATTAACACGTTCCCTGCCGCGTGGGACGTATGCGCCCCACGCTGACCTTTCCGTTCAAGCCATTTGGTATTATTATTGTAAAATGAAGAATTTTTAAAAAACTCAATATGCAGTCGATTACGGTCATTTTAGTACTACTGCTGATGCCTTCATTTAATCGTGGGTCGTATAGAACAACCTTTCCTTAATCATTATGATTTTTGCGGCATTTTATTTATTGTAAGGCATTCTTCAGAAACAAAATAATACAAGTGTAAAGCGGCCTGAACGGAAAGTCTTCAAAAAACGGTCCGGCAGGGAACGTGTTAAGAAACCATAAATGTGTATACAATCTGGGATTTTGTAGTGTTTAAAATATAAATGAGCAAAATGCAGTCATATTAATGGTAAAAAACGTAAAATGTAATCGTTAATCATTTTCATTAATCTGATTACATTTTGCCTGTGTTTATAACTATTTTTATCAGTTCATAGTATATAATAACTTTTTTTTTGTTTAAAAGCTATTTAGCTTTATTTGAGTTGGCAACACTAATATGTGTCGACGATATCATCGAGAAAAATGTTTGCATACAAAAAACATATAGGAAACAACGTTACAAAACATTGTACTGATGTGTTTAGTACTCGCAGGTGCAAGAAACACGTGCAGCGGTCACGCGCTAATGTTTAAAGGAATATATCAGTAAAGATAGTGTCAAATAGAAAATATAAAGGAAACGAGTACATAATAAGGCAAACACAGTTTTGCAAATTTATTCCACATAATAAACTGATACAAGATTGTCAGATGCAAGTCAGAGATGTAACAGTACGGGCATGCTATGTGGCTGAATACAAAATAATTAGTTCAATACAGCAGTACAATAAACATGAAATCCTGTACTTTTACAATGCTACGTTTCACACTAATGCATTATTTTAAAGGGGAATATGTAAAAAAAATAATAAAGCAAAAAACTAAAGCAGGAACACTGTCGGAAATGTCGAGTACATCGGGTTGGTCTCTCTGCCGCTCTCTCTACCGTCGTATATTTCATTCAATAATTCATTCTCATGTTATTATCCTAACTTGTAAGTGTGTCAAAAAACAACAGTCAAACTCCTTACAATATAATTAGCGCTAAATACACATCACATCGTAAAATGCGTTCGCGGGAATAAAATATATCGAATAACGTATTATATAAAAAAAAAAACAGACAGTCTAGGGGACGCGATCCCCCCGCGCGCGGAACCAACAGGCAACCGCTCCGCGCGCCTGACGCAGAGAAAACATAAGCATAACGGAACTATCGAAACATTTCATAACGTCCTACTTTAACATCATCACGGAATTGATATGCGATACAAAAAAAAAACTTGAAAATCATAAAAAAAAACACATAATATATAGAAAAAAAATGTGTGGTGGACCCGTGGGGAGGCGGGTCGGAGTTGTAAACCGGGAGCGTGAGAGCGCTTTTCGCGACCGAGGCGGTCCCCCGCGCAGCTTGTAGTTCTCCGTAGCGGGGGCTCGAGCGCGCGCGCTAGCTCCGGGGGCTCGAGTCGGCTCGTGGCTGCTCGTGACGTCGCGTCGTGGCGCGTGGGAGCGCGTGGCGGCGCGGCCCACTAGCTGGCCGCGCGGGGCGCCGGCGGCACGGGCGAACCCCACCCGCACGCCGCCGCCGCCGCCGCGCCCAGACGCCGCTTCGACTCGACCCCTTGGTTCTGGTTACCCCCGTCGTGTTTACGTTTACCTGTTCACACACACACAGAGACACCACAATTACACAGTGCATCCTCCCAATGCATATTACGCATAGGGTGGCTTCTATATACCACTTACCCTACACGAAAATAATACATGACATGCCCTACATATCACGCCACGTTTGAGTTCATGGTTTTGCGGCTTTAAAATACTAATCAATTCATAAAATATCAAATCAACAAATGGCAGCGGAATAATGACTGAGATCCACTTGGTTCGATTTAAATCACATTTAAATTATTTTTAATGATTTGTTTTAGTATTTTAAAGCAGCTGGATCTTGAGCTCACATGAGGCATGAAAGCCAGCGTAGTTCACCTACATTAACAACCACTACGGTTTTTAAATAACACTGTTACAAACTAAACCGATTTTACTCAAACGAAGCGAAAACTTCTCTCACTGTGGCTTTAATCAATTTCACAATGCAATTAAAGAGTATCTTCTGTTAGCTAAAAAATATTACTATATACAAAGATCCTTAGAGCCAGGACACGCGATGTGTTGCAGCGGCACCGCGTCTGTGCCGGACTTGCGTTTCGTGAGTGAATGCGTTGCGATGACGGCGTAGTTAGGCTGAGATTTATAGATGCTACTTCAGACTTTTCTCAGAAAATAGAATCGTCTTTAACAAAATACTGAATACATAATAGAAACTTGAGATAGACTAAGTATTCGCCGACTCAATTCCAAGTAAAAGAAATTAGTGACTTGCCTTGCACTTTGATATTAATTAAATAATATAATTTGTAACGTATGAGTAAAAGCTAAACAAAGGCAAGTAGCGTCTATAAATTCTAGGCGTAGTCTTTTCCGATAATTGTTTATGTGGCGCCGCAGCGCTTCGTGTGCCCCGGCTGTTAGTTCTTCTGTTATCCTTTGATTTATTTTCAATCTCATTTCAAAACACATCCACAGAGTAAAACCCTTAAACTTATATTCATTTCAGAGGAAAAAAGAAATTTTCGCTTCTGTTACTGGTATTAAACAAACTACGACATCGATACTATCGAAACAAATAATTACTAAATCCCACTTCTTGATTCCACATTAGTTTTGTTATATTACAATAGGCATAATGTAAGTACTGCTAGATAAATAGCAAGAAGTATATGAACACTGTTTAAAGAGCATCGATTCTAGGGCCTAGACAGAGTAACAATCGATAAACGATAACGCTAGTAGAAAGTGCCAAATGAAAAATGAAAGTATCACGTTGCCACGTTATGTCAATTGAATACTTTTCGAATTTTACTTATGCTTTTTCGAATGTTACTTTGTTTATGTACTAAGATCATTTGATAAGTTGGAACAAAGGAATAATTTGAGGGAAATATTTAGAAAAATATAGATTTCAAGAAATTTTGTTTGTCACAAAAAAAAAATGAAATGGCCAAAAAGCGAAAACCCGACCAACTTAACAATGAACGGATAGGGGATAAATAAGGTCTCCCACAAACTTTTGTCGGAAAAGAGTGGACTCGTGTGGCTCGATTGAGCTTAGCAAAATTTTGGCAAGTTTGTGGTAGGCCCCGGGAGTACAGGAGGGAAATAATGTTAGGAACAAGGGATAGTTACCGACATGTACAAAAATGTATCGTATAATCCAGATTACACGCAAACAATCAGAGATGCTGAAACCAAAGGAAAAGGGTTCTGAGGACTTCGGACAACAGGGATCAACAAGTCAACCGAGACACAAGAGTCCAATGTTTTCGTTTGTAATTTTGAATTTAGCGTTAAAAGTAAGCAACTCCTCAAGGTTCTTTCACGATTCATAAAATCGGAAAATTGAGATCTTATAATGCAAAAATTAATTTTTTGATTGAAATTGATTGGAATAACCTATCTGCTCTCAACTTTTTGTTTTCAAGTGCTAGAGATGTTCTACGACGTGAAAAGGCAAAGGACAATGCGTCAAAATATCATATGACTCCAACTCCAAACCCACTCCAAAAAAAAAACTGATCTCAATAATATAGGGTATTCATTATAAAAGAAAAACAATAATCATTATCGACAAATATATAACAATGCATTAAAACGTATATATGTTCCCCTTACACATGATTTGTCATTTAAAACTGTTTGACCGATTTCTTTGTCGGTATCTATAGAGATATATAGGGCTATTTTTTATTAAACTACCGTCATTTATATTGTTAAAAGAACAGGCTAGAGGAAGACTGACCACATAAATACTAAGCTATCTTCCTTTCTTTGCTGACCTCATGAGGAAACCTGCACTTGACATTTAAAAATAAAGTAAATTAGAGACAGAAGGGGGTGCGCTCACACCAAACCGATTTTGCTCGGACACAGATGACCCCCATTTACAGACGAAGTGTTAACATTTAAAAAGCATTTTTTGAAACTCATTCTTTCCTCTATGTGAGAGCGTGTATGTGGTCGATGTGTGCGAGCGAGTGTGGTATGTTTAAGTGGGTGCACCATTAGGGACTGTGTAAAACTGACCTGGTAAACTTGGCTTGGCGCGTGGATTGCCACGCATGGCGCTGGGCGTGCGGCGGCCACGCGCGGCGCGCCGAGCACCACCACGGGCCCCAGCCGCGCCCGCCGGCCCCGCCGCCGCCACCGCCGCCGCCCCCGCCGCCGCCGCCGCCGCCCCGCGCCGAGCCCATCGCGCGCCCCTCCCACATGTACCAGCCTGCGCATAGCCCCGAGTACACAATTACACAGGAGTCAAGCACCACCCTCTATCACTACTACCGTTCTCTGACTTGCGTCTCACCGCTCCCCCGCGGTGTCTTGCAATAACATAGCGTTCACAACTAACCAACGACAGTTATAAATTAAAACACATAGTCTACCTATATATAAAACACGAATAAGATATATTACAAATGCGACTACATTTAAAAGTACAGAGATTTGAAATGTAACTTCTTAATCGATAAGTAAACAAAAATATGAGAGCAAAATATTGAGGGATTGTAACGTTTGCTACCTAAGACGGGATGTGACGTAGAGAAGTGTGATTGGCGTAAGAAACTATCGTTGGCCTTTGTTGATTTGGTTTGGACGCAGCTTAAGTACACCGTGAAATTACCGCGCAGGGAGAGGCAAAACAGTCATCGAAAACGGAGTCAGAAATGTATTATCTCTAAATGTATAATTAACCATCGAAAATTATCTAATTTACTGGACATCTAGATATAATACCATACCTGTAAAAGTGCTAAATAGGCAGTCGAACCAATAAAGCTCATTTCATTCATCATAATTCGACTAAATATGAAATGATATTATCTTATTACTTAAGCGGGTTAATCCTAAGGCTATTTATCTATTTTCGTAATATAAACTTCATCAAATGTATTACAATATTATATTAATTACGTTGTTCTGCCTGCAAAAACGGACAAATATTTTTTTTAATCAAAATTATAACACATTTATAATTTCTTAATTTTTACATAACATCCGATTTTTAAGTAAATATAACAATAAATTATTTCATAGTCTTTTTTGTGAACTTAGGTTAGTAGTGGTCAATTTTATGTTTATCCCAAAAAATGTTTTTACATTTTTCAGCTTTTGCAAGCAAATAAGCAAATATTTCAAAATAAACCTCTATCCATGGAAACATACCTACTATAATTAAAAAATACTTATATATATTTATTTAATTTAAATATGGACAGACAATTTCGATAGATCTTTGGATAACTTTAAAAAATGTATGGACTAAACCATCTTGATACTTCGTGACCATTAAATGTTAAAATTTGTATTTTTTTATAGTTACGTGTAATATACACATTAAAAGGTCTTTAGCAAATTTTACATCTTTTCAAAGATCAATCGACTTTTAGCTCAGTTTTTAAGGAAGCAATATTTTACATTACAACCTTAGATTACCTACATATAATGCAATATGCAAGAATGTATGAAAAACTTTTCAGGAACTTTTATATCTTAATTAAAAAGCTCTAAACTGACGTATGAAAAACAGACATGCTGCAACAAAAAAAAATTATATACATAACAGTATTAACTTTAGTTGTTACTTAAAATAACTTCAATAAATACCCTTATTCGTAATAAAGATATACTTAAAAAACATTCAAAATAAAAAGACGTTCCAGTCCAGAATAGTGACAACGAAAAATCTTTTCACAATGAAATAAACATAATAGTGAATATACAGCGAAACAATCAGGTACCTAGTATTTAAAAAGAAACAACATTCAAATACTTTACTAAATAAAGAAATTAGGAAACAAACTAAAATAACTACATATAAATCTAAAAGTAGGAAAGTAAATATTTAAACATCAAGACAACATCCAAAGAGTATTATAAACTATAAGTAAATATGTATAAAAAATTTGGAAAAAAATCGATGCGTTGAGTACAGAAGTGTGGGTACCTGAATGCCTCCGGTTAGATCGTAGTAAAGCGAGTTTGGTCCGAGACCGAGCTCGTCGTCCTAGGTGAGGGCATCAACCAAGCGTATCAGTTAGTATTCTCCACAACACACACGCACAAGTTTGGTATCAAGATCGTCCAAGCGCCGTATAAATATAGTCCCGCGACAACTCAATAAATCAATTTCCGATGTTTTTATCGTAATGTCGGGTCCACTAACTTATTCTTATTTATCGATATTTTCTTATCTCGATTGCTTTGTTGTATATAAGTACTGTCCACATAAAAAAAAACTTCCACTGCTACCGTGCAGTGCTACAAGTAAAAAACGAATGAAAAAGTCTGGTATTTACATTGACGTCAATTAGAATGTTTATTCGGTTTTAACCACGGGTAAATAACACATTACGTGCAATTACGTGCATACTTGTATTGTTTTATGTTAAATATAATTTTTCCAAAAAAATATTTATTCCTTTAGATATAAGCCTCCTATTGTAGTGTCACATCAGTAGAAGATTGCTAAATGCAGACTATATCTATGTCAAAAAAAAAACAATAAAATATTTATTAAAGCTACAACATTTTGTAACAAGAGTGAAAATTGACAGAAACTCGACTAGCAATCTTTTGATACCAAACTTTTAATACGTAACAAAAGTTTTAAAGCCCCCAAAAAAACGAGATCCTAAAAGCGTGCGAGGGGCTTGCAAAGCGGTTTTAAATCGGTGTTAGAAACAAAGCAAAGCGAGGCTCTACATGGGGACAAGGTGACAAGCGAACAAGACCGTAGCTACCACTACAGCAACGATATAGGACGTCCCAGATATAGAGGTGTCGATGTGGGTAAGCAAAAAAAAAATGTTTCCCAAAAGACATCCCTCAAACTTGTTTTTGACAAAAGTTTAATTGAGGGTAAGCTACGCCCTTGTAAGCGAGGTTATATGACATCAAAGCGGATGTAATTAATATTCAATGATGTTAAAACAATAGATCTGTCGTTAACGATTATAGAGCACTCAAAAACTAGTGCTGCACGGTGTTACAAGAACACGTTCGAATAGCATATAAAAAGATATAGTTATCTCCTTTACTGACGTGCATTTCGAGACATTGATCTCACTCTTTGGAAAAGTTGTAAATATACAAATGTGAAGACCGCGTAGCTGCGAGACGAGCGACCAATATATTAAAGTTAAAAGATAAGTAAGTGCCGTATCTATTGTTTTATAGCATCATTGTTAATAGCAAAATGAAAACAACAAAGTACAGGAGACGGGCATGTTAATCGGAGTGGCCTCAGCCATATAGACCTGATGGTGAGATCGGTCGGCCGGCCACCCCGCGCGCGCCCATACACACTCTTCCCGGCATCTCGCCACTGATCGTCCGACCCGAGGCTGCGGTGTGGCGCGCTCTGTGACCCCCCGGACCCCCCGCAAAACCACGGCCAGTGCCCCCCAGCGTGCACACAGCGCGTCACACCGCCCGCCGCACATCAATCACCACCGTCAGGCCTACACACTACCGTCTTTACCGAGTCACTAAATCCATTCGAGGATAACGGGTTTATCAATCCAAAAGTAAAAGAAAAAAAAAATCCAAAAGTAAATTAAACAAAATTTTGCAAATCAAAGTCGATAGATTAAAAATAATAATAATAACAGATGAGTAGAGAGCGACTAGTGACTAGTAAATAAGTGAGAGATAACATTAGTGAGTGTGTGTGGGGACCCACCGGTTGCGGTCTGTTGGTAGGCTGGCGGACGGCGGACGGTTGCGGTGGCCCCGCGTAATCAAAATAGAACTCATCGTACCGGTAAAACGGCTCATTGTAGCCACCTCGGTAATCACCGTACCCGTAATAGTCGTAATCATAATCTATAAACACACAACACAGGCCTCTTTTATATAGGCGTAAGCTGTCTAACTCTAACTTACAAGCTACCGTGTGTCGGGACACTCGTACCGGGAAAAGATATACATGTGAACGCATGCTCATCTCACACTGGGACACAGCACACACGGGTTAGATCCGACACCTGAGCCGCCTCATACTTATCCCTAGCTCTTCACTCCATAGACAAAACGACATGCACCCTAGATCCTCGAACATATATTGTTTATAACTATATATAGCATGGGTTGCCAACATATGACCCGGGCATGTATTTTTAATTTTTTATTGCTTATAGCGTAGGCAGAAATAATTATTAGCTATACGATTATTTGGTTATGTAAGCATTTCATTGATTAAACGAAAATAAATATATTTTATTATTTTTTAATATACTGTGCATTGGGGTACTTCCTAGATGAAAATATTTTGAATTATAGAAATATCTTTAAAACATACTATAAATCGTTCTTTTTTGTAACCCAGTGGGATATCCTGCATAGGACCATCAGGATCGCTGTGAGAGCAGCGATCCAGGTCTGTCTGCCTCCTACTGACTAAAAACTCCCGGGGTATCTCTCAAATCGCTCCACCCGGGCATGGGAAACCAAATTCATCCAGACGCCCGAGGAGCGTCGAATATATCGTTATTGCACTATCGAATTTTAACCGCCTCTAGTTGCAATAAGTATTAATACGAGGATAGTAATACAGGGTTCAATTCTGTAAAACAAATGGTTTTCTGGATTTTCAAATTCTAATAAACCCCAGTTTTTTAGTTCCTTAGTGCACAAAATTATAAAGTTCAATTTAGAATAAATTCGCAATCACTATTTCATTTCCCCCTAACCAATAAAATTAAAGCGTAATTTTCAAAGATGAATATTTAAGAAATCGAGACATATTACTATAAATAGAATTATACAAATTACATAGTAATTTAATCAATTATTCTGAACTAACAAAAAATATTGGCCAAAAATAAACCAAAACTGATTTATTGATCATAATTCATCCCATTTTTTTTTTCAGAAATATCCCGCTTCTATGGCTGTATTTTATTTTTATTTTTACATTAAATCAAACAAGTGTATGATTGCCATCTTACTTACTAGAAACTAACAAAAACAAATTATTATTATTATTATTGCATTAACAAAAAAATCAATGCGACCCGGTGCCAAAAATAATTTTGAAAAATAGCCAAACTGTAATAAAGGTTGGCAACCCATAGGCTAAGATCACAGACAAAAAAACGAGTCATCTGGTCAACAGACTGCCCCACCACCATTGAGCCCTATCGAGACTTGATAAAGCAGACATCAACAGTCTGAAACGCAAAATACTGCATTAATGATTTTACTGACCAATAGCATGCATTGAATATGTTACGAGACAGTTTAATGAATTAGGGTATTCTTTACGTATCGAAAAAACTTTTATCGATACTTTTTATATACATGCAACACTCCGTAATCTTTATTAACTAGCCTAGTGAAATAGCGTTAATTTTAATACAAAACGTATTGAGACCTCAACCATACACTACAATATTCCACACACCTGGAGGCATAGACAAAACAACATTCAATAACGACAAAAAAAAGTGCAAATTATATGAAAAATTACATAGCGCGATATTCTGAAAATTTTATTCAAATCCATACATTTGTCGCTTTCTACTAGCGCCATCGTTTATCGAATGTTACCCTGTACAGCCTGTACATTTTACGGCAGTGACAAGATTTTTTATCGCGTATTATATCACACGTGGAAACACTAGCAAGGGTTTATTCGCCCGAGTGTATAGCAGCGGCCTTCATGTTAGTAAGGGGATGAGTAGCGGAATGTGCGAGTGTAGTACGCGTGGAGACCAAACCGTGTTCACATCATTTCGTTTATGCGTTGGAGGCAAAATTCCCTAGAAGCAGTTGGAGGGTAGTCAAAGTTAATTTTAAAAAGTATAAAAACTACCCTGCATCTGCCTCCTCAATGTATGAACATTAAATTCGTGCTTATGTTGAGGTACGAACTTCGTATAGACAGAGAAATCCTTTTACAACAATATAATATTTTAATCAATAATATTATTAATTTTTATTTAGCGTTTTTATTAAAATTACCGCCCTGTCTTTTAATCAAATAAATTAACTATTCCTTAAATATGTTTTTGTCACAGTCAAATTAATAAACGAACATATTCACATATAATGAATGGCGTTCAAAATCTGAGAACGTAACATTCGATAACACTTGTAGAAATGCCCAAAATGTATGCAATTGAAATAAGGTGACGACGTGTTATTTCGAAAACTTATACCAATAACATATATCTTGCATTTTCTACTGACGATATCGTTCAATGAATATTACTTTGTCTAGACCTGCTTGATTACATAAGATTTGACACACAAATTACAGTAAATATAGGTAGGTAGCATCTAGACGAGGTTCGCACTCTTGTATCATCTTATATTCTTGTATGTTGTTTAGGGATGTTCGATGATTTCACAATCGATATGCAAGCACACAGATTTTAAAGAGCAAGTCCTAACTGAGATAAGTTACATATAATTGATGCTATTTAGTCCTTTATTTAATACACAGAGGGAAATAAAGATTACTATTCTTAAAGATATCAACTACGCCAATATCGATAAAATTTCCAAATTACTCATCGTTCATCCCTAGTGTGGTTTACTTAGCTCTCTGTTTAGGCGTATTTTTGTGTGTATGGGCATTCATGTATTCGTGTGTGTTATGACTGACCGTAATCTTGACGGGAGTGCGGCGCGCGGGGCGGCGGCTGAGGTTGGGGCGTGCGCAGACGCATCGCGTGCGTCGGCGCGCAGCCGCACCAATCGAATCTGTTAACGCCAATAAACATGGTAAGCACTTCTTATTTAACTCGATTCAACTTGTCTTCCATTTTGTATTAAGTAAACATTTAGGTTGGATTGATGCGGTCATTCATTGGCCTTATCTTAACCTTCCACCAAGTTCAGCGTCGGCCTGTAGATCATAAAAATGCTAAATGCGTGAAACCAGCTCTTTATAATAATCAATGCATCTCAATCTACTGAGATATACCTTTCAAGAGTAATGAAATGAAAGTTTTCAGCAAGCGTCTCAAATCCGTGGGATGCTTAAAAAGTATCAGTTTCTATATAAAACTTTTCAAAAGTTACCTTTTCGACTATAAAAGAACAATTTACATTTTATTGATTTGTCAAAACTTGTATTATATATAGAGTGGATTTGAGTCCGTTATGTTCGACTATGCCTCAATTATGTTATTCCAAGATCTTATAACCTGGGAGTCTTTAAGAGAAGAGTAAATAGGCATTTTTTGGGCGGACGCGGTACATCGTCGGGCTCATCTTTACCTTTCACCAGGGCACCAAGTGTGATTGATGTAAAGCCACTTATAAAGAACTAAAAAAAAACCAATATGACGAAATTAACCGACCCGCTGCGTCCGTGCATCATTTGCATGACGCGTCGCTCCCGCGCGCGTAGAATCTCCTCCTTTTTCTTCTTGTCGGAGGGGGGCTTCGCCAGCGATACCTCGAGTCGAGCGCCGCCCAACTCTTTCCCGTCGAGCTCTTGCATCGCCTGGAATTATCGTCATGATCATATCAACCATAGGACGACCAAGGTCTACGTTCATAAGTACATCGTTTTCTCATACGTAGGTACATAAGGCCATAAGAAAATGAATGATTTAAAAGTTTGCACACTTAACGTAAAAGCCATTTATCAAAGCTATTTAAGTAATCCCAGCAGTCAAAAAGCTCGCAAAATTTATAAATTTATTTACAATAGTTTAGTGGAACCTTAAGGTTTCTCTATCTTCTAGTGTGTCCATAACACTTAGTGTAATGTTTTTCCTATTTTTGTATCTATGTATATGGTGCAGCACGATAGGGCTGGCATGACTGCATGTGCAGTCAAAAGCCCTTTAAAATATTGAATAAAAAAAAAAAAAAAACGTAAAAGCGCGGCGTTATGCCCAAATTACGACGACCCAAATGATGAAATGGTCATTGTGGACTAGCAATGATGCATAAACTTCAAACCTGGGTGTTTTATCAGAATAAAATTATTATGAGAAGATACATCGAATGAAACTCGAGGTGCTGTCTCAACGAAGTTAGAAATAACCCACCTTGACAGCGCACTCCCGTTCAACGAGGTGCAAAAACAGGAAGACCCGAGTACTAGATGCATAATTGCACAGGGCAATGCTAGTGCTATAGAACCACTATTGAATACACACCTTGACAGCTAAAGTGTAATCGTTGAAGTGTATGAACCTACAAACTTGTAGATTTAGGTCCTAGATGCATACTTGCACCGGGTAAATCAAATTTACTGCTATACAGCTTTTACTAAATACTCACTTTGACTGCGCAGTCCCGATCGTCGAAATGCACGAACGCGTAATCCTTCATCTTCTTAACTCTCTCCACGTTCCCGTAACGTTCAAACTCTTCCTTGAGCGCCTCCTCGGTTATATCTTGCGTCAGATTCCTCACGTACAACACCTTTACCTGAATAAAACACCGTATTACGTATCATATAGTTTATGGACTATGAAATTTTACCAATTTGCGAAAATTACTATAACATATCGAGTGGTGAAAGGCTATGTGGTTTAAGCGAATTTTTTGGTGATATAGTAATATATATATATATATTTTTTTTTTTTTCAGAATCAGGGTTTTTTACCGATTTCAAAAATATATATATTACTATATCTCCAAAAAATGTCGCTTTAAACCAAATAGCCTTTTACCCTTCGATATTATGAAAATTAGTATGTTGCACTTACTTTACTCATGGTCTGTTCGTCGGGTTCCTCTTGAGGATCCGCCCAATCTACTATTATATCACAGCCCCATACCTGTACATTAAAAAAAAACATAATAAAAATACTCATTAACATGAAAGAAAAATGTCTAAATTATGTCATGTAATAGGTAGGAATTTTTGAGGTGATATGGTGATTGCCCGAACTGCATGGGTCGGGGACTAGTGATGAAAATGCCCGGGAATTTTCCCAAAGTGCCCAAAACTTCCGAGATCATTTCGTAAATTCCCGGGAATATTCCCAAGGAAGTTTTTGGGCACTTTGGGAAAATTTCCGGGCATTTTAACCACTAGTCGGGACCAAAGCACACAAGTATAAAGACGTCATAGTGACTCGTTTCGGCCTGTCGGGTTTCGGGATCAGCTTGGGTACATCTAGTTGTTCATATACCTAGAGACCTTCCGTCGTGGTATATGCAGGCAGACATAGCGATGGTCAACAGATTTTCCTATCCTGGCAGTTGTTATCAATCTTGGACTTTCCGTCAGGTGCAATATAGTTACTATGTCGAGAAAGTATAAAAAAATGCATGTATTTACAACGTTTCCATTTAAGTGCTATGCAAACTTATAACTAATATAATAGTTGCAATATTCAAAAATATGGCTAATTATATTATTCTTGCCCTGAGAACGGTTATCAGCAGCGCTACTGGTCACGTTGGGCACGAGTTATACGCGCAAAGTGTATATAGCCACTATTGTATCTCTGTTCAACCCGTAAGGGATATAGCGATATATAACTATTATAATAGTTAAAATAGTAATTTTACTAAAAATATTTCGTACTATGTGATTATTTTATTGTCAAAATAATAAAAATATATTTCTTGGAAACTTTTTTCTAGATATTTTTTTATTTCCTGTAAAATTCACAACGTCCTATTTTGGACAATTATAAAACTGATTAAATTATACGCCTGATGACTCTTTACAGAAATATATGCTTCTTTTCTATCAAAATACAGTTATGTTTTATGGACATACCTTTATTCTACCTGTCCCCAGCCTGCGTTTGGCCAACGACGCCGCCTTGTGAGACTCGTATTCCAAAAAACAAAACCCTCTATTTTTCTTCTTGTCATCGGGCGAACTATATATTATGACCTCAACGAGTCCCGCTGCAATCACACAGATCCATGTAACGTTGAGCGGCCGATCCCACATTGGCCAGTCGGTACACAAAGCCCCGCAAAGTACCCCAAAACGCGCGACACATTTTATGGAGTCAGTCCATCAGCCACCTCAGCGCGCGACCATCACCGCCTCGTCTTACAATCTCGTTCATCAAAACGAGTCTCAAGTTGTTTGCGACGGTATATATTACATTGGTGAGTGAGAATAGTAAAAGACGCGCGGACGTCGAGATATCAGCGAAAATTTGCGACTGATTTGTATTGTGCTGATCGCGTGCCGAGGCAGATTATTGGACGGTAACCATTAAACTACTGAATATGAAGCAAATCAAACAATATATTCAGGAGAACGTATACTGAAGAAGTCTAAACTAGACAACGACTGCAAGATTCTCCAGTCATTTTCCAATAAGCATTGCCGAGGCGGCCGGATTTTTTTTACGCTTTCGATTCAAGGCGAGCCAGGGCCACGAGCGCGAGACCCGGAGACCCCACCCGCTGGCTCAAGGGCACTCCGCCCCCTGACACTTGCCGTCAGAGCCGGCGGGGGCGACGCCCCGGGCCGCGCCTCGCTCCACTACCCAAAATAGCACTTATTATGAATTCGAACAGGACTTACGTGCGTGCTTTGAAAACTCCTCAAACAAATCGTCCCGATCTCGATTCTTGGGGATATTCCCCACGAATAACCGGTGATTGTTAAAGGAAACTGTAACGCCAATCTTTTTCCCCTTTCGAATTTCATAATCATTCAGCTGCAAGAACAATTCTAGGGAGAATGGCCAACGGCCGAGGCCGGGTCGCACTCAGCGGCGGCCGCGTCCGGGCCCAATGACTGGAGATACTCGGTGGGGATAGCGGGCAGGAGGACAGCGGGCGGGGTTCCAGGGGCAGGCACAGGCCGGGGGGGTGCAGGGCAAAGGATCCAAGCGGGACGCAAGCGGGGCACCCTCAGCGGTCCACACCAAGCCCCACGCACTCAACCCAACTCTATTAACTCTTTTAATTCATTCGAGTGACACTTTACCTGTTAATTTACCAAATTCTTCCAGTATCTCCTCTTTGCCTTTCGACTTGGGAATGTTGCCGACGAAAAGTCGCAGATTCGGTACGCTAATCTTAATTCTCAATGTCTTCCCTGGCTTTATTTCGTGATTATCGAGCTGTGGGAAAAATAACAAGGGAACAATTTTGAAAAAAAAAGTGGAGGTAATTCGAGAATCCAGTGAGGCCGATTCTCAGACGGACCAGGTGATAATTTAGAGTCGCGCGACCGGTCGCGCAGCTTCGTCGATGTGATGAACTGTTAGAGCCAATCGTGATGAGTTAACTATACTCTGGATGATAAGCCGAAAGTGTTGTACTGAGCAAAGAGGAGAGCCTGAGATATATCGCATTCTCAGTTCCGAGAATGGTATCATTTTGAAGCCAATTCAGAGTCAACCCTGTATTAAGTGGACCGTTTGATGAAGTGAGAAATAAAAAAAGCGAGTAAAAAATGTGATGGTAACAAAAAATAAAAAGTAAACAAAAAAAAAAGAATAATCAAAGCAACTTAAAATTGAACGTGGTGCAACAAGAACGGGATGATAATCTCGGGAGAAGCGAGGCTGATCAGTTTTACGGGTGTTATGGTTGCACATTTACACAAATTCAGTGATTATATTTCAAACGGCGACCGTTTGCATCCAACTAAACCATGATACGAATAAGGGACGCTATACACATTATCGAATCGGCATTGTAAAATCGATTAATATTCGAATATGAGAATTTCTATCAAGAGGTAACCTCAATAAATCATATTAGGTTGTATAATAAAACTGTTACTGGTGGTAATTAATACTCTAAGAATCTTTGCTATCTAAATATTAGAGGTGTGTTATAAATGTTAATATGTTTACAAATTACCCCACCCGACCATACTTTAAAATTGTGTATTTGGTTGAGCAAAATCATGCAAGGAAAATGTATTAATGGTTAATAAAAAAAAAACTCCAGTAAACTCTCAAGTGCCGGCGGCATCTTCACGATGCAAGCCAGATGGAGGTTCAATACCACGAATCCAAAATGCCGAACGGGTTTTGCTGATCTGCTCATGTGTATAACGACCCTTACAAGGAATTCTACTCGGTTTAATTATTTATTCCAGTATGAGCATTGTTGTTAGTAAATCTCAGTCAAGTTTTTCGCAAACTAATGTCGAAAAATCATAAAATTTATTTCGCCTGAATGCAAACGATCACCGTCAGCAGGATATTAATGTCATGCTGTTTAAAATGGTTTAAGAAGCTTATATCTATGTCTCCCAAGTGTGACGGTGATTATATATTCGACAGGCAAATTATTGAAAACTTGCAAAAATACTCTCTGATGATTAACTAAGTACCCTTGCAAGTAGCAAACACGTTTAGCGGTCTCCGCTACGCTGGGCAAAATCATCAACGTCAATTTTTATAATCGGTAAATCATATATAATGATTATCATAATCAAGTGTAAAAGTGCCTTAGCACTGTTGTAATAAAATGTTCGTTATTCAACAAGTTTTACGATGAAATAACGCTTTGAAACGTCGAATAACATTTTATCATTTTTAAGGCCTTTTTTTATTAGTCGACACTAATATAATCAAAATCATTAAACTTAAATAAAATAACGGGAGTTTATCAACTATTGACATTCTTCGGCATATATTGTTGCATCGGATTTAGTCGTATGTTATATGAGGTTGCCAGAGCTAAAATGGCCCCTTGAGGAAAGTTGATGCTAGAACAATTTGCTGTAAAAATGATCTTAGCATTGCAAATTTATATATTATTATGAGACCATAAGGGCCCATTCATTCTTATTTAACCCTTAACTTGGGAGATTTTCTTTAAACGTCAAAAATTATTCATATCACTTAACCCTTATGACGCAAGGATATTTAGAAAAAACTAAACGTGCGTTCGAAAACTAAGAAATTAGCAAAATATTAAGTTTGTGATAAAAAATATAATGGAATTAGATTTTTTAAATTCTGATGTATCTCCACAGATACGTTATCAAGATAAGGGTTAAACGAGATCACGTGGGCGACTTTTCTTCTGGCGGCCTGATATAATATACGAGTCAAACTTTGACTGTAATTTTTACAAGTGTTGACAAAAAAAAAGCCAAAAGCAGTCCAGAGTGCAGACGAGATGATTTCCCGACGGGATATTATAAGCAGCCCGAAGCCGCTAAACGTGAAGCATCTAAGTGCTGTGATTCTGTTTATATCTCAAGGAATCATATACTTAAAACATTTCGGCGAGACACCTGCAAAGTAGACGTTAAATTAGAATAATTTTGTTTCAATTAACACACCAATCATTATAAAAACAGATTCTCAATTAGCAGCATAATCAGTGAAGCTGATGGTCTGTCATGTTTTGACATAATTTCGTTTTACCAATTATTTATTGACTTGCGATGATAAGGAGACATTTTAATTCATTGCGATAACACACAGCGAGTTCCATGGCCCGCTTCTCTGTGTTACTTGGACTATATCTGCCAGAAGACGTGCCAACTGTTAAGAACTTTATTACGTGTTTATTAAAGTTCACTTTAATATCGATCTTTGATTTAATCGAATTTTATAATTCACGGTTTCATACTAACTGCGCCTGGGATGAAAGTAACAGTACAATTATTACTTAACCGCCTAGTTTCACAAAGGTTCCTTAAGTTTAAAAACACTAAACACTAATGAATCAATTGTATACAAGTTTATGATTCGTTAGTGTATAAAAGCGTCTCAAAATTTAAAGAGTGTTTCTGAAACTGGGTGTAAATAGAGCATATATTATGCATGATGAGTAATTCACATACATTGAAAGCTTGGTGTTAAAAAAACGGGTTCTCAGCAAACATTCATAAGTTGCAATGAACCCGATATGATGAAAATGATGTTTTAAAAAATGATAAAAGAATTAGGGACAACATCGAAAGCAAAATGCCAAATGATTTATAAAAGCTATCAATACAGAAAGAGGTACGTATTACTATATCATTTAGATTTAACGAAAATTTTTAACCAATACAATTAATTGTATTGTATGAGTAGAAACTATTTAATCAAGTTATCTTGTATTTTTTTTAAGAAACGCAATATGTTATTGACAATGGAAAACCACAAAAAGTGAAAAATATCTTCAAACAATAAATGCATAATTTTGTTGGTCGTGAATATGCCTTCACTTACTTCGAAAAGTATACCGCATGATGACATAATTATTACTATTAAATTTCTAATTTTGTTGCTTAACTTAGAAGATATACAAACCATCATCGTCATCATTTAGTGCAACTAATATCAGATGAGAAATAATAATCTAATCTCATTTGTTTCCACCGCCAATATAATTATTGATATACCGTGTACGTCATTGAATGCGGGCACACCCGCACTTGTGTTCGTAATACGTATACACACGCAGTTGACGCACTGCTACAGGGCCCGATCTAGCTATTTTTCCGTTGTGTGTGACAAATTTTGTCAAAAACCGTCAATTGCATCCGACTACACGCGTAGACCTGCCCATCAACTCAATGAGCAATGTCTTGAGTTCTTTTATTTATTCAAATACAATGACAGATGGAAAGTTAAGTAGAATCCAAAATCTACTTGCCAGAAAACTACCTGCCGATAGACGCTACGATAACGCCGTCCTACACAAATATCTCTTCGAACTGTGTTTAAAGAGCCCGATAAGATAAGCCGAATGGAACAAGCTCGCCGAAAGACCATTCCACAATCTAATAAAGGTAAGAGATAAAGAACTTCTTAGTTCTAGCAGAAAGTTCGGTGAGTTTTGTAGACTGTGGTCATTGAACGTTCGGAAAACGTTTTTTTTTCTTATTTGTTTTGAACAAAATAGTTATGGTGTGGAACCTAAAAACATAACAAACGCTTTATTATTAAGAATTTAAAATTGTCCACTATGTCCGGACAAAGTTGACAATATTCGTCATATTTTGCTTACAAACAGCACTGTATTTTTATAAGTTTTTTTTTCTACGTGCGAGGAGAGCTTGTCTCCTCAATTTTGTCGCCCTGAGCCTAGATCGGACCCTGCGCACCCGCTTGCTAGTCAGACGAATCGAGCATAGCAACATAAACTTTCTCATAAGGCGCTGTTAGTATGCTCTCAATATTCATTGCAGCTGGCACGAATCTTCGCAAACTTTATTTGCTTGACAACAAGTCATTTCTCACGGTCGAGAAAGCAGTAACAGTAACTTCAAGGTCCACTTTAGACAGTACGTTTTACTGTCAGTTACACCAGTCTCTGCTATGACTGAACAATAACGTACCGTCTAAAGCATTTTTTTATTTTTTGTAACGCCACCGAGATCCTTCACGAAAACCAGCGCTTCAAACTTTCCTCTGTAGCATAAATCTGAATGAGGGCCTATGTTTTACCCTTTTTTTCTTTTTACATATATTTTTTATATGCTCATCAGCTTATTTACTAACTTTTTTTTAAATTTCTTAGAGGAAATTCATTAACAAATTCTATATCGTTACATTCCAATATAATTTAGGATTGGCTGTTATGTAAAGTGTGTTTCATAAAAATAAATTATTTAATTTTAAAATTTCTACAGTGAATTGCAAACTGGATTACGCCAAGTTACATGACAAAGTATGCGGTCCCTAGAAGTTAAACCAATTTAGCGCGTACAATAATCCGTCGCATTCCGCATACTAAGTCCCGACACTGGATACCGCTTTCTCGACGTGAGGCGACCGAATCAACAAGTCCCCTTATCGGACGAATACGACGTCGCTAGAAAGGGGTGTGGTTTCGAATCATGATGCCATATAGCATGGCCACCAATGTTTTCCTTGGCGGGTTAGATCACCAAAATTATTTAATCCGGCTCACTGACTCAAACGCTCTGTCGAAACTCTTTGACCTAGAAAGCAAATATTTTGGAGAAACGTGTCCATTATGGTGTAGAAGTGAAGATATTCTAAAATTCCTACGAGATAGGGAATAAAAAGGGTTCATATTTTCGCTTTAACAAGTTCGTCTCCATTTCACCCAAAAATGGGTGAGGCTTTTCTTGTTCAAGTTAATAGAATTTACAGTTGGATTTTAAAAAGGAATTTAATTGAACAAGCCTTTATATGTAAATATAGGACATCCAACATTAAAATACGAAAAATATTCAATATAAATATTACAATATACTATGACGCATGTTTTTCGTTAAAACACTCTAAACACGTTTAAGGTGAAGAACGAAATTCTTTGCGATAAATCTAAGAGAATAAAATAACACACACACACACACAATATAATCACAATCCTCGAGTTACATTGTTTACAAATCGCTTGTTTACGCAGATTTGGGCCCCGTGAGAAACACAAACTAAACACGCTGGGCGACGAACGTATTACAGTACAAGATACAGTAGCTTCAACACCGTAATTATATTCGAGACTTCAAATTATGGATACCTCCTTACATGATGAATTTAAAGTCTATTGTCGGTGGGTTTGTTTGATTTTATTGTTTCAAAAAGACAATTGTTCCAGGATTATTTATTTCAGCATTCAATAAAAAAACATTGCTGTAATGTGATATTAAGTTTTAATTTTGTCTATCTATTATTCTCCACAAGGTACGTGCAAAGTTACGGATGAATAAAGCAATCTCACCCTGTATATCTTCGCACGTCTTTCGAAAGACCAAAATTACGGCATCACGATTAAAAACCGCACCCCTAGCAGATATCCATCAGACGTCGTAGAGCTGGCCATCGAGGACGAATCGGCTAATGTTTGTTTGATAAAAAAAAAAGGCATTTGAAAACATATTCTAACCTCCATGACCGCTCGTTGCGTGGCCTCCTTCGTGGTGAACGTGACGAAGGCGTACCCGCGATTGGTGCCCGTCATCGGGTCCATCATGAGGCGCAGGTCCCAGATCTCGCCGCAGCGCTCGAACAGCGGTATGAGCTCGTCTTCGTACATGTCCTTCGGTATCTTCCCACAGAACACCTCGCAGCCGGCGCCCGGCGTTCCCCCCTCCCACCCTGGCGGTGGGCCCCCGTACTTCCGTTGACCTACCACAGAAAAATAAGCAATGCTCTAGAGAGGTATACGGCAAAGCTTGAAGCACCAGGGACCGAGTTGTTATACATTCCTTTAAGAGAGGTTCTCGGCAATGCTTGGATTATTAAGGAGAACAGAGATTATGAGGCGAAAGTGGTACGTGTGCGTCCCGCCTAATAGACAGGTCCTAAGGGGTATGGTTTTTACACCTAACCCATGCCAGGTCGTTGCAAGAACATGGATTCCCAGGCCTGGCAGACAGCGAGATGCAAGACACCATGGGTGTTTTTACTGTTTTTGATCAGTTGGAGTCTAGTACACTGGGTTCACCACCGCTCTCATGGCCAGCCTAACGATGTTATGTCGATTTTTCCTCAAGTTCCAAAATAAGGTGAAGCAGTTTAATCGTTCTCTTAAAATGTTCACATTAAGGACACTCCAGGGAATAGTATTATTTTAAAAAAATATGTACTAGATTTTAAGGTTCATTTAATTGTCTTGTGCTAAATGATTATTCTGATTCTGTTAAATATAAATATCAGTAATATATGAGTACAAAGAATGTCATAGAAGAACTCCACGTAGGAACAGCTCCTCCTCTTCTATATCTCCGAGGACACAGTGAAACATTTCTGATTTTCCACTGATGTATCCACATTGCATTAAGTGAGCTGTCACTTATTTAATTGCCTCGACATAGTGGCTATAGTGCCACCTGATGGCAAATGTAATGCAGTTTAAAAACGGCAACCTTCCCCGAGGGACATAAATCAATTGACAGTCAACGGCGACATGTCAGCCCACATGTACCTCGACAGAAGAATACAAGATATACGATCAACTGGGCGTATACAAGGTGATCCAGAAATGCGATAACACGAAGCTAGACAGTTTTTTTTTTGGTATAAAAAATAGTGGTTACTATACCTGTAGTTACATCTAAAGTATACCCCGTGCGGGCCAAGATCTGTTTGATCTTCTCCTCGTCTGGCCCCTTGACCTGGACAGCAGTCGCGAGAGCGGGAGCTCCCTGCGCGCCCGCCCTGCTTTTCTGTCTGAAAACACAACATTAGCAAATCAGTCAAGATGCACCATTCCATGCAATTATGGTTAATGTCTTCTTGCTTCCTTCCATTTGGGGCAGAGAGCGTCCACAATATATCTCCAAACCGACCTGCTTACATCACGTCCTTCGAATCAGCCAAAAACGAACGCTTCCAGGTTTGTCTTCAATTCAATATCGGAGCTTATTAAGTATCTATCTATCTATTACCACACCGAATCCCTATTGGGGTAGGCAAAGAGAATTCTCTCTATTCTTACAAACCTTTTTCGCTTCCTTAGCTTCATGCACTCTTGCCGATTCTGCATACTTTTGACATTACCCTCCATCAGAACTCTTTTTATTTGGTCTGCGTTGACAAGTCTCGGTCGGAATCGGCTCTTATTTCCACTCGCATTCATATTCAAGTATTTGCTTTAATTATGGCATCTTATGACGGTAGTTATAAAATTACTTTACCATTAGCAATGAATAATTTTTTATAAGCCTGGCTCTAGAAAATAACTACACCGGACACGATGTTGAGTGTGTCAACCTACAATCGCGGCGATTGTTAAGATCTGATAATCCTGAGAACAGTCGCCCCCTTCATGCTGGACTAAATATTCAAGCGTTTACACTTGTGTATTGTGGTCACGGGCATGCCTGGACGAGATTGGCAGAGGATCGATGATGATGCCACAATACGAAGGAGGCCTATGCCCAACAGTGGGTTTCAACGGTCTGTGAATGTTGAAAGTGAAATACGAAATTATCCGATACACTTATGTATATCATATAATCCATTAAAAGATATTCAATCGTTTCGAATATTTCAATAGTTTTCGTCACAGATACGAATATAAACTATGCACAATAGTTAACGAAGCAAAAGAAACGGGCGGGGAAAAATGTTATCGTTTTAACCCTTTGCGATCGTGTGTCTACTCTCAGTCACCAAAGCCTTTTTACCGTTCCGGTAGTATGTCTGCTCTCAGCCACCGCAGAAAGGAACCATACGAATCCTATATTCTATGCAACAATGTATCAGTTTCCACTTTTTCGAAACAACATGGATGGATGACTGTATTAAATACATAGATATCTAAAGTTCACAAAAGAATTACCAAATCTTGTTTATCCACCGTAATTTTACGTGTTATATATCCCTGCTCTTATGACAGAAATTAATTCCGACCAGTAGGATACCCATGTCTAAATTTAATAAGTCGACAAAGGGTTAATAACACAAAAAAGAGAGTGCAATTTTCTTCCGGTCTATTCCACAAATACTGTAGCTCTAAAAAAATGTTTTGCCTAAAGATAAAAAAACTAGAGTCTTGAATTTTCAAAAGTATTTTTTAGATTTTCAATATGACCATTTTTCACTTAGATTACAGCCCGTCAATAATCGGGGAAAAAATTAGGATTTCTTTTTTTGCTCCCTGAATTGTTGGGCATAGTTTAAGTAACATCCCTAGACTCAAGTAAATGCAATCTTGCAAACAGGTTGTGCAATTATTAATGCACCAAGTCAAGCCTCTCGGGGGTAATGACCATATGTAATCTAATCTCGCAACGTTGCAAACGCTAACACGACGACGGAATGATCTTATTACAGGCACAAATATGGTTTTTCAATTACCGACACTGTGTATATATCATTAGGTTTATTACGTTTGAGTACCTATAGGTTTATTTCGCAATAAGATAGCTATTTAATAAGAATATTTTATTGCAAATAGGATAAAATCGAGTAGAATATTCGATTAAGAATCAAAGATATCGATATAGCTCTCCGTAGGTGCAGTGAGTTGCCCGCATAAGCAGAAGAACGGTTGATCGTTGGAACAGCCGAGTTCTAGAGTGAAGATCGCGAATCGGCAAACCTAGTAGGCACCGAGGAAGATGAAGCGATGACTTACGAAAGGTGACCAAAAAAGATGGGATAAGAGAAGATGGAATGAGAGGCTTAAGTCCAGCAGTGAACTAAAGTGAGTTGATAATAACGGCGATGATTAAGGACATATCCTTATACCGCAAGAGTATCATGACCGTCTTTTTTTTTTGGTTACCCGGGGGAAACCCTTTATGGGCCCTCAGGAGGGCGTTGAGGGCCGCCTTCCCGGTGCGTTGGACTCCCACCAACTAAAACCCCCGAGGTGCCTCCTTCGCTCGCAGATTGCACCTAGCTAAGGCACTGCTGTGCACCCCCCGGCTGGGCGCACGTTTCGCCATGTGGGCGCCTCCTAAAATATAGGTGTGGTGGGGAGATTAGACCCACGACTCCTTCGTCTAGTGGTGTGCAGAAGCACACACACCCCACTGGAGCATTAAGTGTGGACAGCCGGCCCACCATGACGGTCCGAAGTAAGTCTTGATGACAGCCAACAGTTAAGACAGAGACAGAAATTGGCAGTATAAACTTTTTACTATAGAATTTATCTATGTGTCTTATAATTTTTTACTGTAGGCTTTCTAGTTATGGTTTGTGCCCCTTAGCTAGATTTTTATTTTATATAGTATTTTTTGTGAAAACTTTGGTGGCTTGAGTATCTTCTTTTTACATTAGTTTTATGTTGCCACTAGTTTCTTTAATTATACATGAAAAAAAAATAGTAGAAGGGGCTTTCAGGTATAATATTTCCTCTAGATATAGGGGGCTCTTTTAAAAAGGAGACAAAAACACTTCTGAGCGGGCGCTTTTTTGATGCAGTTTCTTATAGGTGACAGTTTTGGCTTATAATTTTATGTGTTGCACGTGTGTTTGTTTGCTTTCAAAACAAGAAAGAAGTAGAAAATTCAGATTTATCGCTTACTGGATCGAAATATCCACCAAATATATCCCATTCAATCAAATAACATACGGTTCGAATTTCCTTACGTATTGGACGAATGGAATAAAGTTTTCTTTAAAAAAACTCAGATAATTTATCAATACATAACGCAAAACGCCCCAACGAAATAACAAAGTTGTTCGTTCACACTTGAACCCCGGTCCCGTGATCGGCATACTCGTATACGAGTATTATTTTAGAGACGGCGAACATTTTTTATTGCATTTTAATGGCCGCTATCGAGTACATTATTGCTGTGCCCTCAACTCCTTGAGGTCATTCGCGGTATTTAATTCGGTAGGCCGTCTTTTCATTATCCGACACCGTTATCGAGATATCTGCGACCCTTATTACACCTATATTCACAAACGTCTTCCATACGAAATTCCATTTGAATAAAGTATCAATAGCACTAAATATAAAATAACTACTCCTTTTGGTAAACTCACGTTAATTTACTTTGAAATAATATTTATAGACAATTACACACATTGACCTAGTCCGAAAGAAAGCTTGTGTTATGGATACTAGGCAAAAGTATACCATAGATGGGCAAAATGTAATCAGATTAATAAAAAATGATTATGATTACATTTTGTGTTTTTCATTATTTATATTAAATACTGAGAAATCCTCAAATGCAAACATATTTATGGCTCCTTAATGTTTTAAAGAGATTTAATCATGATTATAGAGCAACAAAATTAAAATTACGACTACATTTTGTACTCGTTAATCATTAATCAGATTACATTTTGCCCATCTCTGGGGTATACATACTTAATTACATACATCATGAACCGCGACCAAGTAACCTATTTATCATAGAAACGTTCACCGCTACCGGGACTCGAATCCAGGACTGACAGCATTGCAGGCAAGGTTACTAACGGTGCACTTTTAGGTCATATTTTATGAAACTAATCGTGTTAATATCGTGTGTCACCGATTTACTGATTTGTAAATATCGGTCAATGAAAAACCGGCCGAGTTTATTTCTTTATTGCCGTCTCTCTGTCCTTGATGGCTTAAACAGTACACAAGCCACTGTATTACTCCTTATACATTTACCGATTGCTAATTATTAAGCGCTCCCGAGATTCAAATCTGAAACTGCTATCATTCCCCTCCATCTTCCTAAAGACCCCTATGGGCTTAATATCAAACAGAGATGGGTAAAATGTAATCTGACTAATGATCAACGATTACAAAATGTAGTCGTAATATTAATTTTCTTGCTCTGTAATCATGATTAAATCCATTTAAAACATTAAGAAATCATAAATGTGTATGCAATCTGGGATTCTGTAGTGTTTAAAACATAGATGAGCAAAATGCAGTCATATTAATGGTAAAAAACGTAAAATGTAATCGTAATAATTTTTATTAATCTGATTACATTTTGCCCATCTATGATATCAAACACCAAAATACTTTTTTATTATGTTTTTATACTGGCTCGGCAAAGTGACTACAGTGTACCCGATAGATAGTAATGTGTAATCAAAGAATAATAGCAGCTGTCAAAGAACGAAACTCCATTGATGATCGTGATCGCCATGTCGGCCCACATATACCACGAAAGGCTTTACACAAGCAGATCCTGAAACACGACAGGACAAAGCGAGTCACCATACTGTTCTTTACACTTGTGTACTTGTGTATTATAATGTAGTAACCATAACAATATCAATCACTGTACAACATCTTAAATTAATATTTATACTTAGTTCGCACACATATGTACTTTATACCACAAACCTGGAAGATAGACTGGACGGATCCCTAGTTACGAAAACGCATCAAAGCGTATAGATTTGGCGAAACTATAAGATGAAACACAGTTAGGCCTAGATTTATAGACGTTACTTTACCTTTGTTTAGACTTTATTTAAACTTTACAGATTATATTATTTAATTAATATCAAAGTATATAAAAAGTAATTGATTTCAGATATTCAGTTTTCTATTATATATTTAGTTTTCTGTTAAAGAGAAACTTATATTCTGAGCAAAGTCAATATAGTGTCTATAAATTTTAACCTAAGACTTTCTTAGAATACCTATACAAACAAACTACCTATAGTTTGATGGTATTAAGTGACCTATCACTTAATAATAATATTAATATATCGTCACGCTATGTCCCTTTCGGGGTGAGCAAGTATACATTTATTATTATTATTTATTTATTTATTTATGGGCTGTCAACAGCTCCATTACACTTCACATTCACAATCTGAATCACATACATAAGCTAAATGTCGGTAACGGATACCAATAATAGACAGCCACAGCATGGCCCAAAAGCATTAACTAACAATATCAAAACAGACAACTAAAACCAAAACACAAAAAAAAACAAAAAAAAATACAAAAAAAACAACAGCAGACAATAATACCTTACCAATAATACATTAGTGGCTATATCCACTTTTCTCATATATATCGTGCTCAACGAGCAGCAAATCTGATCACCGTTCTCACAACTAGTACACATGATAATTCTATGACATGCGGGTTTCATTCACCGTTGAGCATGTGGTGCCCAAATCTATAGTGAATCTGGAAAACCCCAGATGAACATGCCGGGATTTCAACCCACAACCATTAACGTTGCACCGCCGCACCACCATAGCCATCGGTCATATATAATCGTTTCGATAATATATTTTTGCGCAAAAGATTATCTTTTAAAAGCAAAGAACTGCCTATAAATCTTCTAAATTACAATTAGTATTTTTCGAGCAAATTAAAAATACACCAATTAAATTATTCGTGTATTTGCCAAGCTTTCTTCGCGTGAAAAACTTTACGATATTAACTATAACGAATCAACGTTCCACAGTCATCTCCGCATAGCAGCAGATATTGTGTCAGATCAATTTTCCAAGAGTCCTGACCCCGTTCTGCCTAGTTGGAAACCGTCCAATATATTTGTCGTGTTACCATGCGGGGAAAAAAAATTATATAACGAACTGCATACTTTTTACACGGGCTAGACGCAGCTCACATCCGAATGCAGCGTTAACACACTAGATTTACCAAACTAGTCAAAATTACTGGTCTTACTTAATAAATCTATACTAATATTATAAAGCTGAAGAGTTTGTTTGTTTGTTTGAACGCGCTAATCTCTGGAACTACTGGTTCGAATTGAAAAATTCTTTTTGTGTTGAATAGACTATTTATCGAGGAAGGCTTTAGGCTACATAACATCACGATGCAACTATTAGGAGTGAAGAAATAATGGAAAATGTGAAAAAACGGGGAAAATTATTCATCCTTGAGTGCTTCCATTGCGTGCGCTGCGAAAACGGTTCAAGATACCAAAAATATATGTATGACAGAGTTATTCCTCTTAAAATGATCTAAAAAAATGTCTCTGACAGTATATGTCTATCTTTTAAGATTAACTCACTAGAACCGTTTTTATGGTAATCAAAATTGGTCGAAATTAATGCATTATTTGTTAAGAGTTGTATCAACGTCATAATATTAATCTTTATCCAAATAAATGTGTTGTTGATTAAGAGTATTTAATTGTGAACAAAATTATCTTTGACATCACTTCATTTCAATGAACATCTTAGAAGATATTACAATAACTTATATAGCAAAACAACGTTTGCCGGATCAGCTAGTTAATTTATATTTGTCTTATTAGAATTTTTTTCTTTTCTAATATTTTTTCATTCTGGAAAATAACATGTCCTATTTCCTACTAATATTATAAATGCGAAAATTTGTGAATATATTTGTTACTCTTTCACGATAAAACCACGGATTTGCATGAAACTTTTATAGTAATATAGATCATACATCGGAATAACATATAGGCTACAATTTGTAATAATTTTATGTAATTTTGGGCGTAATATAACTCGGCAAGAGTTGGAGAACATTTAGTTCGCGAGAAGTCTTAGCCTTTGACAGGTCGCGATCTTCTAGTCTATGGTATGCATTTATATGGTAAGGAGTTTGATGAAAGCGACCGCATGACTGTCAACTGCCACGATGGATTGCTTGCCGCCGCGCAGTCACACAGAGCGGAACATAAAGATCTGGCAACCAGGGCCGACCAGCGACTCCCAAAATCCGAAACACACCTTAACCCATTCGCATCATTTGACGGAATAATCCGCAAACAAAAACTGACCATTATTACCGGGAGCGGATCAACCCGCACCAATAATTTTTGGTTTTCAACATTACATTACTTTTTTTAAAATTTATTTTATTTTGGGAACTGTATAGTTGTTGAAATAATTATATATTTGTTAAAATACGAGGAATTTCTAATGAGAATAAACACAAAGACTTCCAGACGCATGCTGACATTGTCAATGTTCAGCTGCGGATTTCTAAGTAAGATTGCGGATTTAGAGCGATGAGGCAAATGGGTTAAGATTCTTAAAAATTAACCAAAAAAATCATTAATGAGTATGAAAAATAGATTAAACAGTAACTCACCTATAGGTCTTCATAACACCGCACAAATATGCACTTTTATTAGAAACATGCTCGAGATTAGAATCTAAAAATTGTCCAAGAACACTCAAAGCACCGTCGGATGGAAATTCTTTTAAGGCGTCTAGCGCACGCTCGTCCAGCTCGGCATGCGCTAGTTTTCCAGTCTTATAAATGTCGTCGAGCTTGCCAGCTACCTGGAACATTCAAACGCACACTTTCAACACATAGATTCCGCCAGGGATGCAATAATAATAACAATAAAGCATATGGTTTTTTTTACACTGACGACATAGTGACTACAGAGTACCTGATAGTAAGTACAGTGTAGTCCAAAAACGAAAGCGACTATCAAAGGATGAAAATCCATTGATAGTCTACATCGTCATGTCGGCCCACATATACCACGACTGAAGGTCTCTAGGTATATGAGCTAAGGGATATACACAAGCTGATCCCGAAACGCGACAAGCCGAATCTGGTCACTATGACGGGCTTTACACCCATGTACTGTGGTCGCGATCCAGACGGGCACCGACGCCCTACCGCCTCGCTGCTGCTCGTTTAGCACCACCCAGGAGTCACGTGTAGGGAAGCTAGGGTAAAGCCTAAGGACGCGAGCAGCTTCGACTCCCAAAACGAAACGAATGGGAAACGGATTCTGCGATTATTGTCCCGATAGTCGTATCGACTAATGTTTTGGTCGCAGAGAGCCTCGATTACCACCTTAAGAGGCTCTCGCTTGGTTGTTGGATCAAGGGCCGGATACAGAAGGAAGTATTACTCGATACAGCACGCATTGTTAGGAGGAACCTACTTCTTAGCTCTTAACTACGGTTGGCTTGGGCCTTAGGTCTACATGTTTTTAGGTTTCAAAATTGATATGTTTTCTTTTTATATGTATTTATTTTAAAATTTAAATATATTATATGTTAAATAAAGAAATAATAATATATCGTCACACTATAATCCTTTCGGGGTGGGCAGAGATACATTAGCAGCTGTATTCACCTTGCGCTTAACGTGACCTACAGCGCAGCAGATCACCATTCTTAGAGCATTTACACATGATAACATTACACTATTCGATGCCATGCGGGTTTACTCACAAAATTTTCCTTCATCGGTGGTGAGCGTGATGCCCAAACCTGTACTTAATCTAGATAAAACAAGATATACACGCCGGGATACGAACCTATGACCACACTTGCGTTGCTGCGCATGGATCTTTATTCACTAGGCTACCCACCACAGCCACAGGGATACAAAATATTTAAAAAAAAAGAATTGTAGTGCTGCGGGCCACCAAACGCTACACCTGATTACGACTGCGCTGTCATGAGCACACAATTGAGAAGAGATAGACAAATTAAAATAGGTATCTAGGTCCAGTACAATATATCTAGGCGGAAAATATAGAGATGAGGATTGATGATAGCAGGGCGATGGTGAAAACTGGGTCGTGACCGCAGTAAAGAAGTGCACAGACAGCCATAGTGGTCCTCATGTGCGTCCAGTTGTTCTTAAAGCCAGAGACCCTCAGTCGTGGTGTATGTGGGCCGACTAGACGAGGGCGGCTAATAAAAGAATCCCGATCGCAGATAGCGACTGTCGTTCTTGGAGTACATTCTACTTTCCAAAAGTTACGTGGTAGTAGCATTGTCAAACCTTTATTAAAAAAAATGGGAACCAAATTATCAAGTTGCGTTCGGTGAACATACAGGCCATATTTTTATTCTCATTATCTTTTATCATAGCCTCCATAAAATCATAAAATATTCATATATATTGCACTTATGTAGTACTTTTTTATGTGCACACAATTTAAGACATATATGTTATTAGTAATAAAATATATATCCTTTATATCTTTGAGATAAAGTTGATTTATAATGATAGAAGATTGAACACTTTTTACGTCCCAAAGGTTAAGCAGTCTTCGGTTGATGATGGATGTATCAACTCACCCCGAAAAGGGATACAACGTAAAGATATGTTTATTATTAATGAACTCCATATACTGACAACTTTCAAGATGTACATTACATCCCAAAATTAAATATAAAATATGACCGGTGGTCGTGGGTGGGTTGATAAAAAAGGCACGGATTTTAGCGTTTTACTGTTTATTGCACTTTATGACCCACAGAACTGCGACGCACACGCACGAACTCTAGCTTTGAGTCCCGGTAATCGACTGACTTAGCAAGCATCCCTTGCGCGCGCGCACCCCTTACCCCGTGCGTCCCGTAACACCCTAACGACCCTTAAGGCGTTTAACACAAGCACATATCGGGCGGCGTCTACATGCTATAAATATTATATCAAG
This sequence comes from Automeris io, assembly GCA_036320925.1. NCBI lineage: Eukaryota > Metazoa > Arthropoda > Insecta > Lepidoptera > Saturniidae > Automeris > Automeris io. The sequence continues at coordinate 5,035,062 of JAUDJH010000027.1, forward strand.
GCTAGAGACATATTTTTCTTAAAAAATATTAAAAGCTACTACGATGTGAATTAAGGCAATAGCGATTGAAACAATTTACTGTATGTTGGTCTATACAAACAGCGTGTTGAGATTATTAAAATCACCTCACAACTTGTCAAAAGGCGGCTGGAGACAGCCGCAGTTTAAGCTTCGGTCCAACAATACACATTAATATTCAATTTCAACACTATGTCCGAAGCCGAATATTTCGCCAAAAGTGGCAAAGAAGAATATTTGGTTTGAAACAGTGTCATCGATAGTACAAAAGCATGCATCAATGGTTCGGGCACGTGGAGGGAATGATAAACAAAGATTTACAATATGAATGTAAGTGGAAGTAAGAGCCGAGACCGACTGAGACTTGCCTACGCAGATCAAATACAGAGAGTTCTGATAGAGAATAATGTCAAAAGTATACGGGATTTGCGAAAGTTCATGAAGGGATTAACGAACGTTAAGGAAGCTAAAGAAATTTGCAAGAAGAGACAAGTTGCGTTCCATTGTTTTTGCCTACCCCAATCGACATAGATAAAGCTTCACGCTCGGTCAGACATTATTAATTACAAACAAACAAATCATTATTCGTTATTATAATAGTATAAGATCGACTTTGCGCCATCAGCACTTACAAAGTTGCGTATGGACCTATTATCGCTTTGAATAATCCTTAACTTGGAAGTTATAACATAAAATTGAAAACTCACGACTTCATGCCCGGGTGCAAGCTGTAAAACTAGTCTGCGAAGCGCTTTCTTTAAAGACGCGCTGACAGTCAATACTTTACGAAGATTTATAATATCGCTTGATAGTCTGCCTACTTTCAAAAGCAATTGAAGCAATATCCTATAAACGATATAAAAAAGTATACAAGATTATTTTTAAAACATCAATAATTTTGTACGATTATATTCCTGACATCATATGCGACAGTTTTTGTTCTATGACTTTTGATAATTCACTATATTTTACTTTAATAAAAATAAATAGAACCGAGCGAAGCTTCGGCCGCAGTTTCGGCTTTAGGCATCTTTCGACGAGTTGTGTGGTAATTTTAATAATGTCTAAACGTTGTTATTATTTCAACATAAACCTTACATTATGTGTTTTAAAAAACATTATATTATTTACTTTTAGCTAATATTGAACTGAATTGTCTAGGATTTTAAAACTTCGGCTTGAGGCAATAGCCGATTAATCTAAGGCCGAACATTAGCCTGCTATTGACCTATAATTTGATAATAATAAAAAGTAATTTAACAATCACAATCAGATAAATTAGTCTTTGATTGATGCTTGCTAGAATACCTTAAGTTTTAGCTAAAATATCTGTCCATTTGGAAGTTTTACCGTATTTAGATTTTTCTTTCGACCAAAGCAAAGCCTTCGGCAGGAGACTAAAAATTATTTTAGTCACTCTAAATGTTAAATACTCTTTGTCTCTACTCGGTAGCAACGACGACGTGCGGTATGACCAGGCGCGGTGCGGGAGGGTGGAACCGACAGAACTTGCTTTTACATGGAAAGCGCGGGAACTCTTTATTGTATAAGAACGCACAGAAGCATTTGTTTATTTACCTATTTCCTACAAAATACAGACTTGAAAAGTGTCAGAGAGTATCACTAAAATTTCAAAGTTTACTTTTAATAAATGTATTCAGCTTAATTAGAAGACGGGTTTTACTTAAGCAAAAGTTGAAACAGTGACAACACTATTATAAAAGACATATTTGTAATACAAAATTTTTTTTACATATATTTTATACAGTACGAAGATTGTTTTATAATGATTGATTTGTATTGTCCCGGCGTTTCCCGGTAGAATTTCTCTATCTAACCACCTTGGGGATTAATTTTCCAAAAACATTGAAACATGTTTTATTTTCATTTCAAAACAATAAAATAAATATACATAGGTTTTCCATACCGCTTGCTTGAAAATTGATGTATTTTCGAACAGACATTCAACACATTTTTTTTAACTCTTTGAGGGTGTAATATAAAGCAAATCCGCCCTTAATTGGTGACTACATTGCAAATAATTCCGTCATAACAATTGTTTCAAGCTTCAGTATTTTACGCTTTTCGATAATATGTCAGTTATAAGTGATTTATTGTACAAACGGATTTTTACAACTGTTTAAACCTTAGCCTAAATTAAAACCCGTATTGTAATAAGACCAATTCTGTTATGTAATCTTGCTGTATCAGAAATATAGCCTTGTCTGTATATATTTTTTAAATTAAAATCCCTGTACAAGGTAATCAATATTTATAATTTTCAGCCAAAAGTAACTAACTTTTTTTTCGTCATGACAAGTGCTGTTGTTCGGGAAAGGCTTTTACAACATCACTGGGCGAGAGCGGCGAGTAATTGAGGTGCTCAGCCAACGAGCTATATGTTAGCTAGCCACATAAAGGCACCCTTGTGGGTACGAACCTCGATTTGGCCGGCCAGCCAGGGAAAGAAACTAACGGTGATCTACTAGCGTTTTGCAAGCGACACCTTCAGTACTAACGCTAAAAGAAACTCAAGCCTACCGGAAAGTGCCGAACGTTTTGATAAAACCAAAGGCAATCAACTCTCTTAGTTACCGTCCATTATAATTAAGGCTAATAAACCATCATTCATTCATTACAATAATAAAGTCAATTACTAAAATTCTACACCAAACAATCTTCAAGCAAATCCAGAAATGTTGTAGTCAAATATCATTAACTTTCGATCATAATTTAAAAAGCACATTGAAATTTGAGAAAAATTTGGTGTAAGGCAAAGCTCGTTGGCAAACGGCCATCCGAACTCCGGCGAAATCAATGAGCGTGGCAGACAGAATCAGCTGTCGCCGCAAAACGCAAAATAGAAGACTATAATTTGCGACTACGTGCACGGCCAGAGCGAGGAATAAGGCCAAGACCGCACTAGGCAGCAACAGAATATTACAAAGCCGATTAACTGACTATTAATGTTGATTCTTAGAGCGTATACCCATAGAATGCTGGCTCCCAATGCCGGAATACAAGCGTTTATTGTTACTGTAACTAAATTACAATCAATTTGCACGAAAGAGATAGAGTATATTTTTTATATAATGGTATCACTTTTACGCCTCTTAAGGCACTGAGCGAACAATATCATAAAAACGTTTTCGTAAACGATCATGGAAATAAGCTTAATTTTAGGAATGTCATAGTGGGAAATATGAAATTAAAATTGAAATTACCTTGTTTGAAAATATCATAGTACGGTTACGGAACGAAACGACATGTCGACGCTTAGGGCCAAGATAATGAAAATTCGATCAACGATAACGTTAGTAGGAAGGGAAAAATGCATGAACTTTACATAGCTTTCGAAAAATCATGCCAAAACGTAGTATCAGCCACAAACTTTTAGCATTTTTCTACTGGGGTTATTTGCTCATAGGGTGTTTCTTTCTCTACCCCTCTGATAACTTTTGATGTAAGTTGACATTTAAAACGCTACGCAAACAGCCAATAGCGGGTTTTACTTGCTTGCATAATGCAGCGATTATAAGAGAGAATCAGCACCAATAAACGCTTGTAGATCAGCGCTCAGAGACAGCTTTCTGTGTGTTCACATCCTTAGATCGTTCTGTGTACTTCCGTTGCTGCATAGTGCGGTTTTACCCTAAAACTGAATCACTCAGCGAGTGATGTAAGAAAACATGTCGGCCGCGGAGTAACTTTTACTATCATTATTTTGAGTATTCTGAAGAGTTGTTTAACATTCTTCGAACCTAGCGAAAGCCAGTTCATAGAGTTAACTAAGAATTTCTGTGGAATAATCTTCCTGCGAAGATATTCCCATCGTTTTATAACATTGGAGCCTTCAAACGAAGCGTGAATTGGTGTTTTTCTAAGCTGTTGTAACGGTAAAAAGATTTCTTTACCTTCATTTTTAAAGGCCTGCGCGATGGCTGACCATCGATAGGGCTTTTAGCATCTAGATAGATGTTTGAGTTGTATTTATGTACTTGGCTTAGCTCTAATGTAATTTCTATGTACAGTAAAAATAAAAAAGACGAATTTCATTTACTATAGGGTCTTCATTCACATATGTTATAAACAGGATATGTAACCTATTTAATGGTATAATTGATCAACTCTATACAATAGATAATTCTCTTCCCATGAAATAAACATTATACATTCATTATCAGGCCATAAACTCATAAAATGTATATTAATCTTATTTTGTTAGTTTTTTTGACATATTTTTACTTATATTTTCTTTATTTAATAACAATAATTTATTTTGTTTGAAACGAAGATGTGAGCTCCTATTATAGGCTAGTATAGAAGACTGAGACGAGAGAGAGAATGGCACTTTACACCAACCCCTCCCCCACACAATTAAGGCGAGGCCTGAAGAAAGCCGGACCTCGCCGGAGGTGAGGAAGTTGGCAAGAGCGAATCCTTGACCCCAACAGGCGGGAAAACAAACACCACGATGGTTTTACTTGGTAAGAGTCCAGCACACTGGGGTGGCAGCCCTCACCACTGCCCTGGGGTCCATCAGGAATTCCACTGAATGACCAAAAAAGGCTAGTATATGAGAACGACACGTTTATAAGTTTATAAACTTTATTTTATGCTTTCATTTATTTATACTTGCTGCTGACACACCGAAAAATTTTTTTTTTATTTCTTTTCAAAAGAAGTCACACCTCATCATGTAACTCGCGTAATCAAGAACTATCCAATTTTTATCCCCCATTCAAATTTCCATAAATTAATTCCGCTTCGAATGCCGGTTTATTGTTGCGCGTTGAATAATGTAAATTTTTTAAATGGTTATAATTTTTAATGAGTAACAAACAACGCATGGTCTGGTGAACGCGTCGTATTCTGTTTAACTTTACGGATTTTTTTTTCATACGTCGACACTAGCCTTATCTAGACATACTTAGCAAGTTTATTAATAGCCTAAGCTTAGCAAAGATCGTGCACGCAACATCCGTTTTGATACAAACGCACCATCAAGGGTAATGCGGTTTGTAATAAATGAATATCATACAAATTGTAGCATTCCATAAGAAACAAGTGCGAAGACCGTCATTGCAAACCGTTTCGGGATTTTTAATCGGCAGGACAATATGCTGTTGGCCGGGAGAGGCTTTACAACTTCACCGGGCGAGAGCGGCGAGAATTAAAGCATCTCACCCAGCAAATTTATGGGTTTGGTGGTAACGTGGGGCAGCCAACCAGAGAGAGAACCTAAGGTGATCTACTAGCGTTTCCAAGGTGAGTGCCTTGTGACGAATTGCGACTCGAAGCGTAAACGCACCGGTTAGCGACAGTTTACAGAACTACCCCGCTTATATCTGTCGCGTTTCGGTATCAATATGTATACCTTCGTTTGTTTATATACCTACAGACCTTCTCTTGTGGTACATGAGAGCCTGCATGACGACCGTTGCTATTTTTGAACTACATTGTACTTTCATCATGAGCGATGTACCTCACTTATTTTAGCAACAATACAAATATATCAACAAGTAGGAGACTGACCGCCTGATCATAGTCAGGGGCGAATTAATACATCCTAGATTTGGATATTTGTTCACATGGAATTTTTGTTTTTCAACTCTGTTTCATCGACATACTACCATTAAAGAAAACAAAATGATTTCATAATTTCCCTTACAGGGAAGGTGCCCTTGGAATCAACAAAAGAGAGCTTATCGAACATGTAGGCTAGCTTCCTGAAGTTCTATAAAGGTGAGCATAAATTTATGCGACGTCTATATACGAGTAGTCTGTGCCTACAAATAACGATTTTTAGAGATTATTGCATCAAACAACATATCTCGAACACATACCATGCGTCATACAAGATTATTTTAAACGCATACAAAAAGAATTAAACGTTAAAATACAATGTTATTAACAAAGGACAGTCACGAGGAAAATTACTCAGACCCCTGTACCCCCCTCGCGTTCCTCCCCTTCCCCCTTTGACAGCATGCTACCTCACACGCACTTCCCCAAAGCTGTCTAAGTACTGACCTCAGATAATAAAAGACTCGAATGTTGCTACTCTCTGGTAAAATTATCTTAAAATTACTTTAAAATTCATAAATATGCCCAAAACTTACATACTGACATTTTTCTGATTTTAAATCGTAAAACATTAAAAGAAATGCGTATTAAAATAGTCTTCTACATAATAATTATTTGAGTTAACAGAGATATATTTATTTATACATAAAAGGAATTTCCTTACACGCAACAGAATATAATTGAAATATATATTATAATTTGTATAACATAGTTTAGGAAAAAAAACTGATAATCATCAGGACTATGGTGCCTTTATAAAAAATACATATGGAATCAGGTATTTATGGCTGGCTTTTTCGCGTGTATATTTTTTGATTAAGCGATTTTAAACCGTCCAAAAAACAGGCTCCTAGAAACCCTCCATTTCGTATTTGAAACTCTTAAATTTAGAGGTAAAGTAGTTGAGAAGGCATCACTAAAAACTGCCTACTTATGAATTTCCAACACGTAATCACTACGACAAATAACGAGCAGGTAGGTATCTTTATGAAATCGTAACAGGGTAAGATTTTTATCATTTGAAAATATTTAAGTAAAACTGATTTGTATCGACTTCAGCGGCTTTTGAACACAAACCAATTATTTTTAGAAATTATATCTGTATATTTGCATAAGGGTTACGCAGAAATGACTAAATCAATTTTGATAAGACATGTACAATTTTAATACATACCAATGTTTCAAAAATTAAAACTTTAGATATGACTGACGCACGCTAGATTGACGTACATATAATTTATGAACAATTTCCTCATCAAGAGATATAAAAAATAATAACATATCATCACGCGTAAGTCTTTCAGAGTTTGCAGATTTTTTAACAGGACAATACTTTGTTGGCTGGGAAAGGCTTTCACATCTTTACCGGGCTAAAAGAGCGAGAGAACTGACAGTGCTCAGCCAGCGAATTTATGGGTTTGAATATGTGGCAACGCAATGGCACCACTGTGGGTACGGACCTCACCTAGCGCGGCCAGCCAGGGAAAGAAACCTAGGATGATCTACTGGCGTTTCGGAAAAGACTTCCTTGAGGGAGTTTGCAAAACAACATTAATGGTTTTATCTATTTTGTGCTTATAACCAATATCAAAATAGCTAAGCGACGCGCCATTTTCATAACATTTCTCTTTAAAAAATAATTCTGATAAAAACGAATAGTACTGCGTTTATATAGTAAAGGTAAAGTGGATACAGCCACTAATGTATCTCTGCTCACCCTGTAAGTGACACAGCATGACAAATATTATTATTATTAACATTATGTAGTCAATAACATACATAAGGCCAAATATTAACAACAAAAGAATTTAAAATGTCCGGCGTCAATTTTGAAACTTTGTATATTTAAAGGTTAAGGAGCATATCTGTTCGTTCCGAATCTTTTCAGTTCACTTCTAAAATGTCGAAACAAAGGCTTGTACTATTCAGCTTATTTTAATGGAAAAGTTGGGCCAATTTTTAGATATGTTATTCAGTAAGCATGCTGGGTGATGTGCCCCTCTGCCGCTCCAAGAGTGTGGTGCCTGGGGGCTGTGGCGCACGCCCCGACTTGGCCCAAAAATCCCGAGTCTGAACCTAGCCTAGCAACAGCTGGTCTGTAGCCTCTGGCGAGTCACGACTGCTAGAATCCGGCACGTACTTTAAGGAAGAAGCGTTCTCTTGTGGGCAATAAACGTAAGGCCAGATATATGAAATTAAATAATATATAATAATAAAAATAATAAACGCGTGGATCAACGTGAAACAACACATTTCCTTTTTTTGTAAGCTCGTTCACGTATATCTTGGTCTATCGTGTTTTTCTGGTCACATCTATAACATAGGAACGTTTTAATTAACATCGATGATCAAACGCGTCAACTCGCTATAAATCGTTGAAACCTCATCTTTTTCTACATCAAGAACATCTTTCTAGCTTTACTTTTGGAGCGTGTTTGTGGTTTCTTTTTATTTCCCAACTCTAAGGCGAATAACATACAGTCTCAAGCAATATTATGCATTAAAATACTGCTGCAAAGGTCAGGCTATGTTGGAAAATCTTACAGCCGTATATTGGAGGACCGTATATATTCCGTTTAGACGTACCGTAACAGAGAAAGCTGTTTGTTGCCCGTGGCAACAGCGTGGCAAACAAAACGCAATTAAATATATATTGCATAAACGATGCAGGTGACAGCGTTTGGGTAACAAAGGTTACCTTTATCGAAGAAAGTGTTTATTTTACATTTTTAATCTGCCTGCCAGAGAGAAATAATATTTATCACGTCGCTTATACCCCAGCAATGATAAAGAAAGGTTGTATAAAGGCAAATACATATACAATAGACTATTCGTTCCATATTACTACATTAATGCATTACTAGTTTTTTTTTTTGTTCGACGGTTTCAGAACGTTCCATGTATAGAATCAAAAACGATGATTTTTAGAATTTTCGAGTCTGTGCGCTTTTACGCATTAATCTTATAAACGGCTTACATCATTTGGACGCGATTTTCAGTAACGCATTTTTGTAAGCATTAGTTAATATATATTGTCAATTTTATTTCAAAAGGTTCATAAATAAAAGGGTTATGTCAATTTCAATAATCAGGTCAAATATTTCTTTAAAAAATACTAGAAAGGAAAAGGGAGCTAGATAAAAAAAATCTAGATATATATTTATCACTTCCGTCATGTTCTACTTTAATTATAGCAGCATGTCACGTGATTAAAAAATACTACATCTTTTAAAATCTAGAGGCGACAGACAAGCAAATCACCTAGCGTACTCGCTGAACAATTTATCTAAAAGGTGGACCAACCTCTCCATAAAAATTGACTGAAAAGTATAAACTTTTAGTTTTGACGTGTCACAAGTTAACTCAAAAGTCTCATAAGATATAGCTATTATGGGATAAATGATATTAAAGTTGTTTAGCACAAAATCTCTAACAATTATGCATAAACATTTTTCATTGGATTAATCTATATAATTGAGAAACAAAGATATTAAGACCGGCTCGGTGCAGTTTACATCTCACTTCAAAGAATTTCAATATACGGGGCTGGTCTCTGACTATACCGCCCGGTCTAAAAGTCTCCTCGCACTTCTTTTAAATGATCCAATGTCCTAGGAGAATACACAAGCTGGAAGATCAATCAACAATCAGATCCCAGATATAGACACCATTGATGGAGTTATAGCGAACTATAGTATAAACGATTCTCAATAAATAACCATAAACTACAGTTCAATTCTTAGGCGTGGCAACTGGCAAAGCAGTTATGAAGATTCTCAGATACGTTTCAAAGAAACAATAGCGATAACATTTGCGAATCAGAGTCGATCGATTTCTTGGACATTTGATTATCTCGCCCATTATAGCTAGATTATATTTTATCAATGAGTTGTCACCACGTGAATAAATGCCTTTCAAATGTGTCCCACAATAAAATATATATGGTGATAAATGTCAAAAGCTAATACTTGCTAAGTAAAATGTAGAAAATGGCACAATACTTGTTATGCCGTTGTATTTTGTATTTTGCCTTTTTCTAAGTACGTAATATTAAGACAAAACGATATAAATGTTAATAATTATGCAACAAAATTAGTTACACCGTGAATGTACTAGGGTGTGCCTTACTGGAAATTAATATTTATCCATATATATTTAAGCCTTAGTATTTTAACAAATAAAGATCCATGTGCTCTAACACATAGATCCAGAATTATCTATAGGGCCTTAAATCAGGCTTACCATCATTTTTTTAAATATTTGTGGATAATCATACACATTAACCTTGTCCAAAAGTAAGTTCGCGCTCGTGTTGTGGCAGTAGACAGAGATATACATACTTATATACATCTATGCCACGTGACAAACGAATCTATGAATTACAGAAAAGTTCGCCGCTACCGGGACTCGCACCCAGGAGCTTCAGCGTTGCAGGCAGGGCCTCTATCATTGCGTTATCAGGCCGACAACACTCTTAAAGCAGTATTATATTTTAATTTTGCTTTTATATTTAAAACCTATAGTAGAACATACGAGGACTCCACATAAAAGTGACCCAAACGATAAAATGGTCTTTTCTGACTTTTTTTAATGCTGACTTGGCATAGTGACATCAGTACGTCTGATGGTAAGCATGGGGTAGTCCCCGCAATGACTACAAGTATCAAAAGTAAAGAGAATCATCCGTAGTCACAGAGATCAAACCGAACTAAAACTATCTCCTCATGCTTCGTTTAAAGGACCTAATATCATAGAACGATGGGAACACGCTTTGATTTTAATGAAATCATATAATTTGCAATGTTTGAGTAAAGTAAAAGCAAATCCAAAGATTTGAAGAACACCTTTCAGTGGCCAACTCTTCACGTATAATATTTTATGGCCTTGTATGAAAGTGAGATTCAGATAATACTACCATAAGTGACGGCAGTAATAAGGAATAGTGATGGCCTCTAAATCAGTGGCGTACAAAGACCATCCAAAAGACAGTACAGTCAATATTAGTCGATATTTTTGTTCTTTTAATCGATATGATTCATTATATTAACTGTAAAATTAACAACCCCGGAATTATAATCGATTGACGGGTCTGATTTACAATGCTCTATTATGTATTCTCTAAATAATAGCCCAGAAATATCGATTTTATAAACGTACGCAGTATGTTTGGCTACTTAACATTCCCGTCTGTATTTTCATGGTATGGCATTGTTACAGTTATTTGTTGCGTGTGGGATTGGAACCCACGAACCGCAACGAAGCTGACCGCACAACCGCTGCGCCTGCCTTGAACACACGAGGGTTTTAGTTACACTTGAATATGATATAATTAAACGTATAAAAGTGCCGATATATAAATTATATATTATGCCAATTGGGCGGCTAGAACAAACGTAAAAAACTGTTCACCATACCAAAAAGACATCTCTTATATTTAATACAAGCCAACTACATTTAACTTATTGCGAATAATTTTGATGGTGAAAAATTGTTTAATGGTTTAATTGGTGATTCAATTTCTTATTATTCCCTTTTTTGTCATTGACGAACTTATTTCCTAAGCAAAGTGTAAGCAAAGTTAAAGTAGTGTCTTTAAACCTCAGCCTATTCGCCTGCGAACTACGTACTCAGGATTCCCATCAAAGTGGAAAGTAGTGTATTCACCCTGACGTTTCTGACAAGTACAAGACCGACACATCTCGTCCAGCACTCCCTTATAGTATGTACTGTCATTATTGACCTATGAGGATGTTCTCAAGTAAAAAGAAATCCCATCAGAAATGGTGAAACACTATCTGACGCGATTACGACCTAGGAGCCTTTAAAAGAGTGAATAAGCATTTGTTTAGGGAGGCGGTCCTTCTTGGTTATCATCATCACCTTGCACCAGGTGTGATTAAGGTAGCGGCTGTATGGAAGTAATTAAAAAAACTCGTGCGCTATTGAGGCAGAGTTAAAAGCTTGGTCACATTTGCATAATTTTTATCGCGGTAATTTATTTCGTTTATTGTCACACTTCTGTCCACAAACTGGCCAATTCCATTCTTGCGTGTTGTGTATTTGTATGCTATTTTTTTCTTTCTTTTTTGTAGTTGGTCTAAGTAACAATTTCGATCAGTCATTATTGGTCATAAAGCCACGACATCAACATTCGGCGCGAAAAAATTTCAATTCTAATGACGAACAAATCCTATTTCATTGTCGATAATATTTTAATGACGTAAAAAGCATCTTAAATAAGCATAATGTACAATTACTACCATCCAGATGAATTAAAAAAAAAAAACTAAAATTGTGAAAAAATATCAAGAGTGAAATTTTTTTTGGTACTAATTTAATATTAGTATTGCATAAATATTGGATGAATTGTCAACATTTAATAATAATCAGAAAAGTATCAACATACTCAAAACATAAAATATTTATTTAAATCTTTAAAAAGTTATCAAAATTCCAATAAGATTCTTATAAGATCCTGGCCAAGTATCAAAATTGTTTTATGCAGATAGAAAATGATATATTTGGGACCCAATATAAGGTTGATAAAGAGGTCAAGTGTAAAAGTCAATTTGTGCCCTGACTTTGTATGAAAGAGCCTTGTATGAGATCAAGTTAGCAACAGCAAACGAGACCGAATGAAATTGTCACCGCAGAACATATATTTTTATTTACAAAAGATTTTAGTCTTTATATTTATTTCACTTTATTAGTAGCATTAAAAGAATATATTTGTAATATTTTAATAATACAAAAAATAAAATTAAAGTTTTAGTTTGAGCAGGAAAATTAATATTAAGTTCCCAATGAAAACGGTGTTGCAACATTTAAGAAATCTATTTTACCAGGTATGGGCCTTTCTAGAATTTATTATGCTATTCATTTATAACTTATTCTACATAAATAATATATTCTCACCTTAGGATCTAAGCCATAGTCAATGAGTTTGCGGTAATCTGGAGTCCGGCCAACGTCGGAGTCCTTCCCATGAATGTCCTCAATGGGTATTTCTCCATTGCCCTCCGCCATTCTGCACATGTATTTTTTATTTACACACATTCACATTGCTCTAAAATTGATTATCCCAAGGGATTTGCAGTAATTTCGCCACAATTTTATTTATATAGAGAGCAGGGACTTTTCGTGGCTTGCCTTTAGATGATGTCATACGGATGCGATTCAAGGAAGCCACGTGTGTGACCGACGCCAAGATAACTAAAATAAAAACTTTTAAATTCATTGTATTTTCAATAATGTGGATTATGAATAATATTTACCTTGTTTTGTAATTTTTTGTAATTTTGGAAGAAAATGACAACTCTCTAATCGTCCGAAAAACAAAAAAACAAATGATGTTCAAACATATGAAACAATAGGTTTGTGCACTCCTCTTTCCATCCGGGCGAAGGTGAATTTCAAAAAGCGAATGCGCGGGTCATCGCATTGTGGATAGTGAGGTGGTACAATTTTGAGCCTAAAACCGAAAATCAGTGTTATGTCAAATATCTAACAACATCACTAACATAAAGGAGTTGCAAATTCCGGCGGTCAATGACCGAAATAACACAGGGACTAAACTGTGACAGATCTTTATAAACTGTCACACATCACTTTAATCTAAAATACACTTTTAAACACGAATAACAATCCTTTAAGGGCAAAATACGAACACTGAAAACTTTTCGCGCATGAAACTTTTGTAAATGCAAAACTGCAATAAGTTGAGAGTGCAACTGCATTGCACCCGATAAGAACCGGCCGGCGCGCGCCTTATTTTTCAAGCAGATTCCTATAGGATTTCGCACAAAGGATACCAGAAGACTGAATACACTTTATCACACAGTCACTGAACGACTAAATCAATCAAAACCACTGTACACGAAAATAATTACCTATTAATTTTGCTAGTTGGTGGCCGAGACAGATATGGCGGCACCGCGCGACGTCAACGTGACCGCCAATACGGGGTTCTCATAACGAAGCGCGCGGGACATGCAACGAGGAGTGCATTCAAACTTTTTAAGGCACTAAGTTTTTCAGTTTCAGTGTAAAAAATTTAACAACCTCTCTGTCTAATGACTAATCAGATATAATCGCATCGAAAGATAAGATATTTTTATTGCACAGAGAGTTTTTGCAATGGTTGCGAATAATTTTGAATGTGAAATAGCGCGGCGCGTCGCGCAAGGCTGCCGGCCGCGAGCTGAGACAGTCTACCGGTAAGGCGGCTACGAGCGAGAAGCCGCGAACGAAGGGGGGAGGGTGTTGCAACCGCCGGTGCAGCAGCAACGCCGCACCGAGCTCGCCTGCATACTTGCATACGTACGCACACGACCAAACCTGTGACCTTCCTTACTGCAATCGATTCACTCACCTTTTGTTTGCACTATTCTTCATTTTACATATTTTAATACCACTCACGTAGGTATTTAGCACCACCAGATACTGCAATCATGGTAAAAACAATACACACAACAACCCCAATATAAATATTTGATTGACTGTCGGGAAAAAGACACAATAATCCAGTTAGAATTTTGACAAAGTCTCCAATTAGTAACAAATCATTTCCCCTTGATTACATATAATCTGATTAATCTAATCAACAATAGAAAAACACAAAATACATTAGCGAAGGACCCGCTATCTTACGTTGAATATCACACGGCTACTAATCGACACCACCCAATAGAAGAAAAAGGTTCATTACTCTTTGATATGGAAACGATGGGATAAAGAATTAATCGCAATAGGTAACTCCTTGCTTTAGAACGCTTACACCTGCTGATCATCGAAGCCGTATGTATTCGCGACACATACATACACGTTTGCTTGAAACTGGCCTTCGTACTTCATACGTATGTGTAAGTAAGAAACAGATCTGTATCCGCCGCATTGTGTGGGTAGGTAGGGCTACTGCGAGTGCCTCGTGTTGTACGGACAATGCAGCCCTTTCACCGCCAATATGAATCTTACTGGATGCAATTATCGTGTCGAAAATCGCACAGCCTTCTGTGCCAGATTTCGCCTTTCTTTGGGAAGAAAGAACTCATTGCAGTCTGCCTTGTGGCACGACAGACACACTTCCTTTCTCACATTTTCTGATATCAATAGCATTTAAACGAACTCTCACAGTTTCCGGCGTGCGATGAGAAAAGATTTTGCTCACGTGATTAATTTAATTCAAACTCCGTACAAGAAATTAATAAGATGAACACGCGTGCTTTGTTTCCTAACTAAACAAAAGTTTAAGTCATTTAATAGGTTTTTTAAATTAAACCGATAAATATGCTCATAATACATCACTAATAACGTATTTCTTAATATGACAATTTAGAAATGTCACAAGTGAAGATTTCTTTTTAAGATAAATGTTTTTTCTCATAGTTGCTATGCGATATTATAATAAGTTTCTAACCAGACATTTTGACAGTGAATATTCTTATTGAACAAGTGAATATGTTCATTTTAGCAAGTTCAGCGTTTTTGCAGATATTGCAGTCCAATTAGAATTTTAACTTTCATTCATACTTGCCGTTTACTAGAAATTCATATTACTCACCGGTTCGCGGGACCTTAGAAATAGCGCGAACCATCCGTCACGGACACTCACATCTATAAATAACCATTTTGCAAACACACAACCAGCGAGCCCGCTTGCTTGCCGCGCCGCGCACTACATTCGCGATAAGGTAGGTAGGTACTATGTGCGCATTTTAAATACGTCAACAGTTCGTTGACCCTTGATGTTTCGCGCCGTACGTTGCCGAATTTATTGTGTCTGTAGATTTGTGGGTCACCGTACTATCTGACGTCAAAATTGGGGCCCAGACGGTGACGTCATCTTGTCAAAATCACCTAGCCGGTGTTTCTAGTTCTATTCTGTAATTCGTATTCAAAAAACGCAGAGTACTATGCATAATAATGCCCGCCCTAATCTGACCCGGCTTAGTTTGAATAATCAAGTCTATCACGTGATCATGTGTGTCGAGGTCATTGTTATTTGTTTATTTTTTTTGTTAATTCAAGGGCACGAGCGGCCGTGACATATGGTTGCAAATTACGTTTTCGGTTTTTAGTATATTAGTTATCGTTGTAATTGGAGGTAAAATCGAAAGGCTTGAAGCGGCAAGTACGCGGGCTAGCGAGGCGCAATTAAATCGTGGAAGATTCTTGTCTACCCATTGTCGAAGAGGTTCTCGACCTTTGCAAAATGCGCGCCGCGTCGCGTCGCATATTCAATAGACAACATTTTTTTTTATTGACTGGCACTGGTCGCGCGGCAATATTACACATCTCAAACATGGCTAACTACCATAAAATACTCATGTTGTTATTCGAGCACGGAATAGTAATGAGATCGTATCGATAAATAGGACATCAATTCACAGAATAGTCTAGTATTTGTATTGACTCTATATTATAATAATATTTATCGACAATTTCACACGTTCCAAAATAAGCTAGCTTATGGGTGCTAGAAAAAGCTATACAGAATATATACATCAATGATTCGCGACAACGTAATCTATTTATCAAAGAAAAGTTTGCCTATGCCGGGACTCGAACTCAAGACCTTTAGCATTGCCGACAGGGGCACTACTACTGCGCTATCGGGTGATCTCTAATTGTTACTATAGCAAACCTACAGTAAGTCGCCAAGCTTTCTATACCTCATTGCAGAAATGTACTGTTTTTATACTGGCTCGACAATGCGAGCAAAGCGTACCACACGAAAAGTTTTAACCACGTTGGACGCCAGATATGACCGGTGGTCGTGGGTGTGGTTATAGTAAGATACGAATTTGGCGTTTTACAGTTTATTTGCACTTTAAGGCACACCGAACTGCGACGTACACGCACGTACTCCCGCCTTGGGTCTCGGTAGTCGACTAACTTCTAGAGCCGTGCGCGCGCGCATCCTCTTACCCCGCACGTCTCGTAACACCCTAACGACCCTTAGGGCGACAAGACCGTATCGGGTTACGCCTACATGCTATAAAGTATATTATAATCGAAGAATGGAAAATACTATCAAAAAGCGAAAAGCCATTGACTGGTAACGCTCACGTCATACCGGCTTACAAATTCGACGATTGAAGGTCTCTATTTTTTTGTTAACTCGTTGGAAATCCATTCGGATTGTCAGGGTAGTGGTGAGGCCACTCCCCCGGTGTGTCAGACTTGCACCGATTTAAACCGCCGGGGTGCCAACTATGTCTTCTCTTCACCTTCGCCAGGCCTGAGTACCCGTATATTTCCTACGGACCCGGGGAAATTGAGTATACCCTAAGTATTAAGGAGACTATAACTGTAACGTGAACCGATGGGGCAGAGGGCCGCTCTAAGTTTGAGGAGTTGGAAA
Source organism: Automeris io (assembly GCA_036320925.1). Taxonomy (NCBI): domain Eukaryota; kingdom Metazoa; phylum Arthropoda; class Insecta; order Lepidoptera; family Saturniidae; genus Automeris; species Automeris io. Next base: position 5,052,028 of record JAUDJH010000027.1, read on the forward strand.
GCAAATTGTACTGATGTGTATTCGTCACCGTCAAGCTAAGCAGCGACTTTGATACCCTAAGTATTCGCTAAGCTAAGTCCTAGTTGATGAAATCTCCAGCTTACTACTTTGGCATTAATTAAATAATATAATTTGTATTTTTTAAGAAAAGTGTAAAAAATGTTTATAAATCTCAACCTAACAGCCAAGGTACACGATGCGTTGCGGCACCGCTCCGAGTGCGTGCCGGACTTGCGTTTCGCAAGGCGAGCCGCAGGGGCATGGTCTATTCCTATATATTTTTATGCAGCATTGAAACACATCGTGTGCTCGCCAAAGTGATAATTTTTTGCGTCGCGGCGCTGCAACGCACTGCGACACACTGTGCACCGGTTCTTAGGGCGGCTTGCACTAACGAATTAATCTAGTTTAAGCTTGTATAAAACGCTTATTAATTGAATTCCATCTTAATGATGATTTCAGTTTAAAAGTTGTTATAACTAGATTTTGATTTAGTGCAAGACAATAAGTACAGATCAGCGCTAAATAGCATTTTATATAACTCTAAACTAGATTTAATTTGTTAGTGCAAGCCGCCCAAAGACTTTATTAGATATAAGAGAACTGTTAGAGTATAACCATTAAATTTAAAATACCCCCGACTCAATTATATATCTACTTGTAACATATTCATTGTAACCATTGCAATAAGCTCAAACGCGAACCTTTTGCCGTAAGTTAGTGAAGAGATGAGAATCCTGTTACTTTCAAATGAAGCTGCAGCACCAGATCCAAGATACCATGATATATTATATTATCTTTGAAGTCACGGTATACTAATCTTTGAATCGATTAAGCCTATATGTGTTATATTACCAAGGAGTGGAATTCGCTTCTTGCGTCTGTCCAACATCTTATGTAGAGATGGGCAAAATGTAATCTGATTAATCATGAACGATTACAAAATGTAGTCGTTTAATTTAATTTTCATGCATCTGTAATCATGATTAAATCTATTTAAAACATTAATAAATGATAAATATGTACACAATCTGGGATTTTATAGTGTTTAAAACATAAATGAGCAAAATGCAGTCATATTAATGGTAAAAAACGTAAAATGTAACCGTTAATCATTTTTATTAATCTGATTACATTCTGCCCATCTATGATCTTATGACATCGGAATCTTCAAACAACGTGTGAATCGATATTTGTTGAGTGAGCGCGCTCTGTCATCGACCTCACTTTTCATCAGGTGAGATTGAGGTCAAGGAGTAGAAAAGAGCTGATTATCTTCAAGCAACTGATCAAATTTTTTCAATTATAACTAAGAACACTCTCGATAAACTCGGCTTAGAAAAAAATCACAATCGGCTCATTAGTTTATAAACTACTATGCCACAGAAAGACATATAAAAACACAAACAAAGCCATGGATAGATTAACAACGCGATAAATTTATAACAGCCCTGTTTTAACGTGGGGGTTAAGAACGCTTAGAAACGAAATCAGAAATAGTTAATTCTCCTCACACCCAGATATCGGATCGAGGCTAGTACAAGAAAGCACGTGATTTCATTGAAGAATTTAGGAATATAGGATTACAGATTTAATTTTGTAATTCCGACTATCAACCTGTCTAAATCAATCCTCTGTTAATTTAGCTTTATCGAGTATCCAGGATGGGGCTGCCATGGTTAACCATTTCAACGAAATTCACCGCAAATGCCAACAGTCAGCAAAAACGAGCCCTATATTTATTTTTTTATAATATACACTTTAATTCGATTTTTTTAAATTCTGACATGCCACAGTGACCACATCACGCCTGGTCCAAAAACGACAACGTCTACCAACACCAAAAAAAAAACCATCGATAGCCGTAACGGTCATACCCGCCTGCAAAAATATCTCTTCACGTATGCACGTTTTAAAGACTTTAATATCATAGGACATTCCACAGCCCAACGACTCGGCAAAAGTAAGACTTGGAGAACCTTTTAGTGCTAGCCGGGATGTAAGTGGCTTGCCTTTCGGTTTTCTATAGACTATACTCTGGAGAGTGTGCGGCTGAGTTGTATGATTTAGTTCCACCCTCCCCCTTCTACCATAAATTGACGAGACGCCGTGCTGGTTTGCACCCTTTTGTGGTTGACATTCCTGCTGCTCGCACTAAGCGATTTGCCTCCTCCTTTTTGCTACGTACCGCGAAGGAGTGGAACTCGCTTCCTGCGTCAGTGTTTCCGGCGTCTTATGACATGGGAATCTTCAAACGTCGAGTGAATCGGTATTTGCTGGGTGAGCGCGCTCCATCGTCGGCCTCATCATCACTTTCCAGCAGGTGAGATTGAGGTCAAGCGCAAGCCTGTATGTAATAAAAAATAAAAAAAAAGTTTCCGAAATACTGTTACGCCGTAGACCCGGACGCGTGGTTCCGCTATAGAATGGAGAGGGTGAAACAAGGTTAAATAGCTCTTCAGAGCACTCGCCATGATACAGACGGTAGAAAACGCTCAATGAGGCAACATCTCTACGTAACTGGAGCGGTTCAAGATGCTCAGAAACGTCTGGATCGTTCACAATGTTGACAGTATGGTGCAATCTATTGAGAGCGCGGAGTAAGTACTGGGCAGAACCGTCTCAGAGATGCGAACAGTATTCAATGCAAGACCTGACCTGGGCCTTATACATTAGATAGAGTTAATCGAGCGTGAAAAACCAACGCATTTTGTTTAGCATACCAAGTCTACGTGAAGTCGTGGAGATGACAGTCTCTATATGATCCCTAAGATCGAGATCACAGCGAATATCCATACCTAATAGACTGTCGCACACAGCAAGCGGTACATAGTGGAGAGAAGGAAGGGGAGGAAAGGTTTTTTTTTACAGGAAAAAGCACACACCTGAGTTTTTTATACTGTAATTCACATGCTAACGGAATTTGAAGACTAAAAGCTCACCAGATGGTAGGTGATTATAGCCGCGTATAAATAACTGCAGCATAAAGGGAGTTGTTATTGCGTTGTCGATCAAGATGGATGCTACTTACTGCCATCTTAAACACCATATAATAGTCCTGGCGAATAATTATCCGGCAAACTATTCCATAACTTACAAGCAGAGATGGGCAAAATGTAATCAGATTAATGATTAACGATTACGATTACATTTTGTAATCATTAATCATGATTAATGATTAACGATATTAATCAAAAAAAGTAATCATTTTTCGGTGATTAAGGATTATTAATCCTTAATCGGATTACAATTAATCATGATTACTTTTATGATTACTTTTCTGTTTGATACGTAAAATGTGCTGCCGGCAGCAGAGCGGCGCTCGCCTTTTTTTTATTTATAGTGTACGACTACTACTAGCTAAACTGGCGAACTGAGTGCCACCACATAGTTAGGTGTTAGGGCGATTACCCGAACTGGTTCGTGACCGCAGTACAATAGTGCAAAGACCGGCATAGTGACTCGCTTCGACCTGACTACTTTCAGGATCAGTTCGTGCTCGGTGGACATTAAGTAAATCCAACGAAATCTAGTTAATCATTGATTCTTTTACCGTTGTTCTGAGTGATTCCTGGACTATTAGAACTGATTATCAAACTACCGCCCATATTTTACTGAAATACTGTCTCCAACCCGATAATCCACGCCCGCCTTCGGGATGGAGATAGAGAGACAGAGCAAGATAGCGTAAAATTTTAATTGATCAGAACAAGACATCATTTTCTCAAATTTACACAAGCTTCTATAGCGCAGAGCGCGACATCACCTTTCTTGATCATCCGTCTCTCTCTACTGACTCGGTTTCGTCTTTGATGTAAGCCGAGCCGCCGCGCCGCACGCGTTCGTATCGTATTTTGAATTTTAACTCGTAATTTAATTTGAAATACAGATCTTTTTTTTTTCGGATAACTGACGTTCTACCTAATAACTTTGATTCTTACAATATATCAGCGGGACACATACATAGTTTTTTTTCTCAGTTCGTTTATTTTTTTTTTCGCGTTTGACTTCCATTTTCTTAAAGACTAAAGAATACGAGTATAGTACTCAGAATAAAAGAAGCAAATCGACATACGGGCACGCGCCATTTTCATCTCACTAAAAACGCTTTTTTGTTTACCAAATTATATATATATATAATTTTAATTGTGCTGAATAAATGATTTAAAAATAATCATATATATTTCTTTACTTTTTACTTTTATTACTCATTAAACAATATTATATATATATATTATATATAATATATATATAATATAGTATATTATATATTATATATTATTATTATATAGTGCTGGCAGCACTGCCTAATCTTCGCCTTCGCCGGCCCTGGGAATCCAGATACTTCCTAGGGGCCCGGCGAGCGATTGGTCTTAGACAGGCCTCCTCCCTGGGAGAGGGTCGTAAAACTACCCAAACAATACCTCCCATAGGGGCGGCGTGTGAGCACACACACGATGACACCACCCTCCCTCCGCTGGACGCCACCCCCACACTCTCCGCTGGACGCCACCCCCCCCTCTCTGCTGGACGCCACCCCTCACTTTCTACTAGACGACACCCCGACTCTCCGCTGGACGCCACCCCCCCACTCTCTGCTGGACGCCACCCCCCACTTTCCGCTGGATTCCCCCAAACTCCGCTGGACGTCACCCCCCATTCTCTGCTAGACGCCACCCCCACTCTCCACTGGACGCCACCCCCCACTCTCCGCTGAAAGCCACCCCCCACTCTCCCCTGGACACCACCCCCACTATTAGACGGAAGTTCGGGGTCATATATAATTCGAAATAAAATAACTTGAAAAATTAAATAAACGAGTATTTAAATCGGTCTCTCTCTCTTAGCCAGAACTCAAAAGTAATCATTCAATTAATCATGATTTATTGAATGATTACTGTAATCAAGATTAATGATTACCCATGTAATCATGATTAAAAGTAATCAGATTACAAGTAATCATGATTACATTCGTCATGATTACTTGTAATCTGATTATTAATCTGATTAAAAGTAATCATGATTACGCCCATCTATGCTTACAAGTATATGTTCCATAGCATTTTGGCGGTGCCCACTAAAGCAACTGCCGAAATGCTATGGAAACTGTATGAAAGGTGAGATATGAAAGGTTTTATTTCTATATATTAGGCTACGATGGGGCTGATATAACTAAGTTAAAAGCCCCTAATAAAAAATAAATTAAAAAAAAAACTTACAAGTATGCGACAAAAATGATCTAGTAAAACTTTATGTAATATATTAACCGTTTGAGTGCAGAACAAATTTTGTAAATATGACAAAAATCGGTTGAGTATTTGGTATATTATACATTTATAAAAACAATGCAAATAACTAGTTAGTTATTTGTAATTCAATGTTTCCGGATATACGAACATATCATCAATTTTGAAAATAGCACTTGGCAATACAGGATGGGACGGTTCTTGTAAAGTTTAGAACTGCCGCGGGCATTTGGCGTAGGAAGATCAATGCGTAACAATTTTTTATCGGTCATCTTCAGACGAATAACGCTACCCAACACATCAGGTATGCAAAGTGGACACTTGAATATTCATTGGGGCTACTTCTTACCGTACGTTCGTATATTCATTTCATGGCCGCATATTTTCATGCATTTCCTGACACGTAATCAGAGTTTTATCATTTAATTCGTGTGTGACCCTTTTTTGAAAAGTTTCTTGTGCAGTTTCGTGAAGAAGACAACTATTCAATGTTTTGTTTAATGTAAAAGGATAACAAACAGGCGAACTGCTCACCCATTGGTCACTATCGCCTATAGACAATTCAACACGAGAAGTCGTTATTGCGTTGCAAGCCTAGAGGAGCGTGTTCAAACCTCTTTGAAGAGCCCTATGTCACAATTCAGAGGAAATAATATTTATAGAAGCCAATTTCCAACCTTAAACTATGTGAGAAGAAGGTTGAAAGTCAATATATAATAAAATTATTCAATGGGAAACCAGATGGCCGTAGAAGTAAAGGCAGGTTTAAATTGCAATGATATCAAAAATATAACACTTAACATAACTTTCTTATTTATAAATCGATTGAAATAAAATTTACATTAAATGCTAAATGAATCTTTCTACGATAGTCAAAACCGCATCTAAATTAGTTAAGCCGTTTCTGAGATTAGAGCAGACCCACAAACGCGTACAGATATCTGTATATTGATTATCGATTCCAATACATTTTTACTAACCCAAATTGCGCAAGTGAAATTTTTCTTTAAGGTTGTGTATATAGAAACTCTGAAATAATCTCTCATCCAAATAATATTATATAGGTGGCTGAGGAATGGATTTATTATATGTATCGATATTGATGTCTTTGCTTTGAAAACAACTCTATAATTCACTGAGTCTGTGTCACAACGTGTGTGTCTGTGTTTGGGAGTCGAAGCTGCTCGCGTCCGTAGGCTTTACCCTAGTTTCCCTACACGTGACTCCTGGGTGGTGCTAAACGAGCAGCAGCAAGGTGGTAGGGCGCCGGTGCCCGTCTGGATCGCGACCACAGTACATGGGTGTGAAGCCTGTCATAGTGACCAGTTTCGGCTTGTCTTGTTTCAGGATCAGCTTGTGTATATCCAGTAGCTCATATACCTAGAGACCTTCAGTCGTGGTATATGTGGGCCGACATGACGATGTAGACTATCAATGGATTTTTATCCTTTGATAGTCGCTTTCGTTTTTGGACTACACTGTACTTACCATCAGGTACTCTGTAGTCACTATGTCGAGCCAGTGTAAAAAAAAAAGATATTCTTGGATACATCTACGGGATACTTTATATTATACTGGTCGACATAGTGACTACAGAGTACCTGATGGTAAGTACAGTGTAGTCCAAAAACGAAAGCGACTATCAAAGGATGAAAATCCATTGATAGTCTACATCGTCATGTCGGCCCATATATACCACGACTGAAGGTCTCTAGGTATATGAGCTACTGGATATGCACAAGCTGATCCCGAAACGCGACAAGCCGAAACTGGTCACTATGACGGGCTTTACACCCATGCACTGTGGTCGCTATCCAGACGGGCACCGGCGCCCTACCACCTCGCTGCTGCTCGTTTGGCACCACCCAGGAGTCACGTGTAGGGAAACTAGGGTAAAGCCTACGGACGCGAGCAGCTTCGACTCCCAAAAATACATTCTGATTCATAGCAACTCGAGTTTATACTTAAATAAAGCTACGTTTAATTTAATATACCAGTTTCAGAAAAGTGAAAGAGTGGTGGGCCCTCTTCAAGGCAACGTAGGAACAACATTCCTTGTATACTGATATTATAGACAAACTGCATACATAGCATAATTGTTTGTAGTTTTTTTTTAAGTTCTCTTACTCGTTCTTTTGCCGTGTCGTTGGGCTGCGGAATGGTCTTCCGGCGAACGTGTTCCCACCATCCTATGATATGGGATCTTTTAAGCGTAGCGTGAAGAGATATTAGTGCAGGCCGGCATGATCGCTGTGACTACCGATGGGTTTTTTCTTACCTTTCGATAGTCGTTAGCGTTTTATGGACTGCACCATGCTTACCATCAGGTATGGTGCAGTTACTATGTCGAGTTGTTTAATATATATATATGTTAAACAACTGCCGTGTTGGCTGCCGGCAGAATAGAATAGCACCCCCCTCTTTTTGCTGAGGTGTCGTAAAAGGCGACTAAGGTATCTCTTTAACACCGCAATTCAACCAGGTGTTTAGAGAAGGGAAAACTCGACCAATCCTGCATCCCGCTCTCTCCCGATCGTACTGATTCTCCTTTCCATCGGGCCTGAGGGAGCTCGGACGAGAGAGTGCTTTTCTGGCTGCGCGTCCAATTATGCACTTAAATATCTCCTGCGCAATTGACTGTTTCCGAAAACTGGACCTCGAATTTCTTAACCGGTGTTGAAACAGTCGCCGTGGCCGAAACCGGCTAGGACATCATCATCATCATATATATCATTAAATATGTTGAAGAGCGTGCCAGTAAAATCTGACCACATATATTTTGTCTACGATAGTTAAGCAGGGCGGATAGTTGGGCGAATGGTTGACGTGGTAGGACGATTGCTTAAACTGGGTCATGCCACAGTACACAGTAGAGATGCCACGAATATTCGGCAACTATTCGGTATTCGGCCTATTCGGCCACTATTCGGTATTCGGCCTATTCGGCCACTATTCGGTATTCGGCCTATTCGGCCACTTTTTTTGCTATTCGGTATTCGGCCGAATAGTACGTACTATTCGGCCGAATACCGAATACCATATCATGTACAAAAGGCACGTTATATTACTTAAAATTATCTATTTATTTCCAAATTACAACACTTTAGTAATTAAAATTGATCAGTGGTAAGTTTTGATGGATGAAAATAAGCTTTTCAGCATTTTTTGGTAGCAAATGATTACGCTTTTCATCGTTACTGTTACTAGCCTCAGAAAATAACCTCGTACTAAACACGCTCTTCCAGGAGAAGAAAGATAAACTTTAGCAAATTTCGAAAGCTTTGGGTATTGTTTTTCGTTTGTATTGGGTATTGTATTGTCTTTGCTGGCAGCGCCAACGCAACGAGGAAAACAGGTTGCAACTTGCTTTAATCCAGCTAACGCGCCCCCGACAAGCATGTATTCCATGCCGAATATTCGGCGCTTCGGCCGACAGCGTTGCCGAATATTCGGTATTCGGTATTCGGCCAATTCACTATTCGTGGCATCACTAGTACACACTGTAGTGCCTGCGTAGTGACTAGCACGGGAATAGTTTGTGAATATCCAGTTGTTTACATACCTAAAGACCTTTCGTCGTGGTGTATATGGACCCACAATTTTCGTCCCTTGACGGTCATTGCCGTTTTTGGACTACGCTGTACTGTCCATCAGGTAGAATGTAGTGACATTGTCGAGCAAGTGTTAAAAGGGAGCCTGTTAAAAATAACATGGCCTCAAAAAATGCTATTAGCTATAGACCGTATTCCACTTAATTTTTCAACCACTAGATCTATTTTAATCATTCTTAGAAGATGTTACCTGTATTATTTTTTTACGTTAAAAGAAAGCAAACAGGCAGGAAACCGCAAGATAAAAAGGGTCATCACTGCGCTGCCGAAATAGAAGAGCGTTTTTCACTTCCTTTTGGAAGAGTCTCGTCTCGTCAATCCTAAGAAAATACTTCGACTAGGAAATCATTCCACAACTGTGTGCAACAAGAAGGTTCTAGAAAGCCGTTGTTGCGAGCTGATGACCCTTTACCACGTTCGTCTGCTAGCGCGATTCGTTTGTTTCTCACGGGGCCCAAATCTGACTCTCGGTACGCTATTATGTAAACAAGCGATATATAGACAATGTAACTCGATTATTATGTTCATATTATCTTCGACTTATCGCAAAGAATTTTGTTCTTCACCTCATGTGGTTTTTTTTTGTATCTCGCGGGGAAAATCCTACATAGGACCATCAGGGACGCTGTGAGTGCAGCGACCCCGGTGTGTCAGACTCCTACTGACTAAAAACCCCCAGGGTGTCCCTCTGATTGCTCCACCGGGCCTGGGAAGCCAAATTCGTCCAGACACCCAGGGAACAAAAGGCCTTGTTGAAGTTATCCCTCTGTGGGAGGTGTGGGAGGAAAAATCGAACTCTCCAAAACCTCCCTCTCAGGCGGCGTGCCGGACACCGTGCACCGCCTCCCTCTCATCCCGGCAGCAGAATCCCTCAAGTTTACTGCCCGGTTATGTGTTTAGTGTGTTTTAACGAAAAACATGCGTCATAGTATAATGTAATATATTATCCTATATAAATTAATAAAAGGTATATAGTGTGAATATTTTTAACATTTTAATGTTGTATATCATATATTTATGGTACATATAAGTGCTTATACTGTTAAATTCCTTTTAAAATCCAACTAAAAATCTATTAACTTCAACACGAATAGCGTCACCCATATTTGGGTGACGTTACGACGGACGCATTAAAGTGTGGGGATGCGGTGACAGCCCATATGTACCCTAAGAACAGTGATGAGGGTAAAGATCAGACGATTCTTCAGATTACTCCTCATTGTACATTCAGTAACATACAGAGAGAAAATTAATTAATGAGGTTAGACATTAAAATCGACTATCGACTCTTTAGGGAGTTCCAAACTATTTATGACGCTTGACAAATAAATGCCTCTCGAAGAACTGTTACAAAGTATATCGAATTTTATGAAACCCTGGTGGATTACGCTTAATAAAATGCCTATAAACATTTGGCGACGTGTAAATATTTCCAGAGCAGCTGTTGCGTGTTTTGTGTATAATTTTCGCATTCTTTCCTCGTTGCAGGTATTTAATTATTTATTTTTAATTGACACCAAACCTGCTCTCAAGGATCCATGTTGAATACTTTATTGCCAGATTCAACATTTTTGATGACAGATAGAAATGTTTAAATTTAAAATCAAGATAGAGGTTGTCTGGAATTTGAAATGTTTATTCCATTAGCTTTCTGGAATTACGCCACATAAGTCGTTTATTAGACAGCAATTAGTCCTAATTATCAAATTATTATATCATATTAAATAGTCATATCATGTATGGAGACAAGTGATTATATATTCTTTTACATTGTTAGGCTATTTATTAGTTTGTCAGTCCTGTAATATCCGATTATATCATTCGATTTCTCGCCAAACGTGAAGCCAATTAATCAGCTACCATCAAACCTTCGGCTGACGGTATAAAAAACTTCTAGACAAGATTAAAACAGCATTTCTAGTTACAACAAAAAACCAAACAAATTAAACAAACTAACAAATTAAAGCCAAGTTTAATAACATTTTTTAATATAGTGTGCATTCATTACAGTTTGTTCGATTTTGAAGCTTGGCTGGCTTCGGCCAAAGCTTCGGCTCATTTTGGCTGAAAACGAAGGTTTTACAGCTGATTTTTTGGATGAAGGTAGCTAACTCCGAAGACAGAAACTTTGATGGAAGACAATAACACTATTAAAAATTATAGACACAGATAAAAGTTCGTCGTTTCTATTAATACTATAAACAGATCTCATAAAAGCAAAATTAAAATTATTTTATACAAGTATTTGGTACACTCGGTTGTTTTTTTAATGACGTAGTAACATTCGATAATCAATAACGCTAGTAGAAAGCAAAAAATTTATAGAATTGATATTTACATTATTATCCAGTTTTGACCCACAAGAGAGGTAGGATGCAGTGTCTAAGTACTGTTAACTGGCGTCTATAGTGCCCTAGGCTTTTCACAATGCCTTGCTACCTCCCCAGAATCGTCAGATCCACAAGACTTCCATTAGCACGACAGATGAAGAATAAGCAGGCAGTATTTTGCACTAAGCGGCGAGTCACAGCAACAACTTGCCCTATAAAACACCGTGCAAACCCCCTCAACCAGGTATCGCCCACGAGCTGACGTGGTTGCCAGGATGTGGCCGCTGCAAATTGCACAGCTACTAGAAGCCACTGGTGAGAGTTCATGGATACCAACGAATTTAACTAATTTCTGTCACCTCTAAATAGAGGCTGGCTGACAGAAATAGACGACGAGCTCCCACTACACTTCAACCAAATTAATATTATTTGGCTTTACCAAATAATATTAATATTAATTGCAGGTAAGTGACTGATCATACGCGGGTCTTTTCCAAAATGAAACTGGTCAAATCAAGCTACTATGTGGGTTTGCCTTCGATAAATAAAACCCACTAAATTATGTAAACAATCCAAAGAGTCATCGTCAGTAGACGTACTGATTTAGCATAAGATTTACAATTTAAATCGTCATAGCGCCGTGTAGTCGTATTGACCCTATTAACCTTAACAATTGGGCTTTCTTCGCGGAAAATAAAAGAACAAGTATCTTTACTGGCTTTTAAAAGATTATTCTCACCTATCACAATTTCTCCGCATTGTTCGGACGGCCATTAATATATTTTTTCTCTTTTTATGCAATGACAACGGGTTTATTCAGCCCTCTGTGAATAAGGCATAATGGAAGAAAAGACGGGATGGATAAATTATACGATTCAAGACAGGTCTGATCGACCCCGTGGATTTTGTAAAGGATCTAGTAATGCGAAACAAGTCTGGGGTTAGCGACGGGTGAAAGGTCTAGAACTCTAGACCTCTGCACTATTTGTGATTAAATTATTACAAGACTAACAATAACTATTATTTTCTTTTCAATATTAACTATGTAAGGTTGAAAGTTACAGATGCTTCTTAGAATTAGCTTACACTTTATTCAAACATTCCAATTTATATTATTGAATTAATGTTAAAGTATCTGAAGTCACCGACAGGCCCAGATTTATTCATCATTTTTCATCAACCATGTCTTATAAAAAATGACTGAAAAGTATGAACTTTGCTTTCGAAGTTATAAAAGTTAACCCAATAATCTCATAAGATATCGTTACCACATCTCAAGTTATGCAAAGATCGTTTTTCGTGAATATTTCGCTTCATATATAAAAATGGATTTTGGATATTAACATGATATTGTTGAGCACAAAATCTAAGAAAATTGTGCAGTAAACACTTTTTGTTGAATTAATCCTTATAATTGAGGAACAAAAGTAAAAGGTCCGGAGGAGTTGGGGGTACAGTCAGAAAGTAAGTTTCATACCACATCGAGAAATTAAAAAAAAAACAACAGAGTACACGTGTGGCCTGTAGAGTGTTTGTTATAAGTAAAATTCGATGGGAGTAGCATTATCTATATTTTAGTGGTAAGTCCGTCTCTACCCTTTTTTGAGGTGTACAGTATATTTATGCAAATTGTCCCGGGTGCAAGACAGTTGATGATGGAATATATTTTGCAATCAAATGTATTAATAAGGTTTTAGTACATCTTTGATGACTATGTTTGCTTCGTAAAAGTTTTGTATTTGAAAAGCTAAATAGTAGCTAAGGTTTTAGTAAGAAAATAATTAAAATAAGATGTATGTTAAAATCGAATGCGATTAGTCGAATAATATTTTATTTAAAATTGCTCCACCATACTTTAGGTAACTTTCCTAGCATTATTCAGTCTGGATCACAAGAGTGCATTAAATCTAGTCTTAGAATATGAATTTAAACACACACTTATAAGACTTATTGAGTCCCATAAGCATGCTACCACCCTACTATTAAAAAAATCCAGTTGGTCTGCAAGTTAGCATGGGAACGGTCGGGGGTCAATGCCATTTGTTTCGCGTACTTGTACCCAGTATAACAGTGTGGTCAACTAAAGCCAAAATATTCCCCTAATAACCTCTAAAAATATATTATAGGTATGTGAATTAAATTTTTATTGCCTAAATTGTAATACTTATAAAGTTGTATTTATTGGAAATATTGACAGATGTTACATGATGTTAGATGTTACAAATATGAAGTACCTATATTAAAACTGATTTGGGAACATGGTTTATCTATTCTGTACATACTCTTCATATCATCATTAGACATCAGCACAGTTACATTTGACATATAAATATAAGAAGTAGTGCACATTAGCACTAAATTTGTGGCTTTTTTTAAATTAAGTATTGGAGCTGAAACCCCTATATATTCCCGAAAAAGTCTCGCCTTTTACGTTTAAAACTGCTAGACATTATAATTCTTGTAAAACAAAAAAGGTTCGGAATCTAGTTCCGATCTAATCTGAATCTTGCATATCAACAAAATAACATTAGCAGTTTGAAGCAAAGGTCAAACGTAACATGAGATAAAAAATTGACCAAAAAAAGAATTGTGGTTCAAACGGGTTTATTTTGCACAACTCAACATTTGGATACACCTATTTTACAGGGAACCCCCAAATTTAAGGGTAAAGCCATAACTTTGCATTACTGGCTGTACCAAGTAAGCAGTGCGTATTATTATTTCGATAGATGTTTTTATTTTAGGGTCTGAGATCCGGTTGGTCGCCCCCTCTCCGACTTGTGGTCGCCTGACGACGACGACCGAGGCGGGTCGCTCTTGTTTTTATCAATCGACGTTTGCTCCTGGAATCTGTAGCAGTTTTAACTTTTCTTACTAAAAATTATTCGACTTGGCAGTCACAGATCATAAATTACATAATTGAAAGATTTTTTTTTAAATATAAATATTGTTTTGAATACAATAAGCTTAACCTTTTGTTTAACCTTCCTTTACCCTCTTCAATATTCAGCAGTTGAACTTTCACCGCTGATATAAACCTTTTTTAGTAACCTAGGGAAAAATCCTGCAGAGGACCAGAACAGCCGTGAGGGTGGCTACCCTGGTGTAACATACTCCTACTAACCAACAATCTCTGGGATGTCCTTATCTCGCTGGACCCTTGGGATCTATATTACCTTAATAACTTGATAAGCGGTGTAACCTTTTTTCACGACAATAATTAAAAATTATTAAAAAAAGTTAAAAATGGCTTTCATGGAACATATTTGGGCATTAATTAATTTATTAATATTTTCGATAGTAAGTAGTATGTTCCAGGCTGATTTTTCAGTAGTGTTCGCGAATTAGTAAGCCTAGGTAGGTTGAAATGCGGCTGGTGGAATTAGAGAATCTACATACCTCTGGAGAACACTTCTTATTATGTAACCAGTAAAAGGCTGTCAGGCAGGTGAATTTACGTAGATGCTCAAGAGTCATTGGCAGTAAGTCTACTAATCTTTCGATCAATTGAGCTCAGAGCGGCTGATTAATATTTAGGCGATACAATAGACGAAGTTATAGCCTTGTATTATAACTTGTATTATATACCTATAGATGATTCCCAAGTGAATAGTTACGAAAGCGGACCACACCGTCGCCGACCGGTTCTCTCGATCAATCTCGGCTATTGAAACGCGCGAAAGCTACGGCCGCGGCCGGTGCGAATTTCACACCAGTCTAGACTAGACTTCATAATGTCGCAATAGGTAACCTAGGTCTCAGACTGCGCCTAGAGCGGTGAGAACAAATAACGGGCGCACGACGCATGATTGAACAAGACCGTTTTATTATAACCCACTTTGTTGTACCTTCCTATAAATCTTTACAAATTTACAAATTGTAACGGGAAAGAGTAAGTATATAAAAGATGCATACCACGTTAGTATAATATTTTATGTATAATATTATGTGTGTATTTATTTATACATATGTATTGTGTGTGTGTGTGATAAGGTCCAGTATCGATGCGCGGCATTGCGAAAGGTTGTAGTTTCGGATCCCGGCGCGTATCTCTGAATTTTCCAGATTATATATAGATTTAGGTATCACATACTCACCAGTGAATGAAAGTATCGTGGGGAACCTATATAGTATCTAATAGAAATTTCATGTGCCCTGAGTACGGCGATTAGCAGCGCTATTGGTCACGTTGAGCACGACATATGAAACAAAAGTAGATATAACCACTAATATATCTCTGCTCGCTCTGAAAGGTATATAGTGTGACGATATACATATATGTATTTAACTTGGCGGCAGGCATGACAAAGGCTACTCTCAACTCTTATCCTTTCCTTTGAACTGCACCGAACGTGGAGCATCACGTGTTTGTGTTGTAATTTTGCCATGTCTTTATAAGAATAAAAATCTGTCTGTGGGTACTTTACCAAATATGTAGGCGAATGCGCCGGCTTGTGCTGACTTAGGTAGATTTTTCTCATGTGGAATAGTATTCCACCCATCGCACATCGATATAATTGTTGGGAATTATAATACATCTAATATATATAATTGTTGGGAGAAATAGTAACAAAATATATCTCAAACTATTTGAAAAGTTTTTTGATGCCTTGTCGGTAGTTGGAAAATTATGTTAACATATGGGATATGACTCTAAATGCTGTCTTCAATTTTGTTTTGGTATTGTTCAATTATCTGTCATAATTTTATATTCAAAACGATGGTATCACTTTTTTATCCAAATTAATATAACGTGTTTGATTGGACAACCATTTTTTCTAACATCTATCAACATAATAAAGTTCAGGGCCAAATTGATTGACATCTAAGCTATGAACGCGAGCGGTTGTGTTCTCTAATTTCATCCATCGGAGATTTGCTGATCTATCGTTGTTGTGATCTTCTATTTTTTTTTACACTGGCTCGACATAGTGACTACCTGATGGTAAGTAGAGTGTAGTCCAAAAACGAAAACGACCATCAAAGAATGAATATCCATTGATAGTCTCCGTCTTCATGTCGGTCCATATATACCACGACTGAAGGTCTCTAGGTAAATGAGTTACTGGATATACACAAGCAGATCCCGAAACGCGACAAGCAAAAGGGAGTCACTATGACGGTCTTTACACTTGTGTACTGTGGTCACGACTAGTGATGAAAATGCCTGGGAATTTTCCCAAAGCGCCCAAAACTTGCTTGGGAATATTCCCGGGAATTTACGAAATGTTCGCGGAAGTGCTGGGCACTTTGGGAAAATTCCCGGGCATTTTGATCACTAGTCATGACCCAAAAAATACAAATGCAAAATACTGCGGAGAGTTAGTGATGACGTGGGGTGGAGTGCACTTCGCTTGGGTTGTTGATTTTGACATCAATTAGAGACTACTGAGTATTAAAAATTCTACCGACGGACTTAAAAGAACTTGCATCAAGAGCCGTAAAATTTAATTTAAAAAAAAATAACAGGGTCAAATAAGACGCAAGGGAAGATTTTATAAGAAAATTCAGTGAGACTCTTTAATCGTTTTCGCCAGGGAATCAAAATTTATTGAGTACTTCTTGTTGCCCTAGAATTACGAATTTTGGCAAGAAACAAAGTAAGTATATCACAAGTATAGGAAAAAATCTGTAAGCCTTGTAGTAAAAAAAATAAAACAGAATAAACTTTTGCGAATATAAATTTATATTGTCTTTGTATGGAGTGGCTAGCGGATTGGTTTTGCCAGTGCGTGCGTATTCGTAAGTGATTTCAAGTATTATAGAAATTGTGATAAATATTCCCAGTGTTCGTTCAAATTATGTAAATCAGATTTACCGTACTGGTCGACGTAACTAGATCAATAAGAGTTTCCTGTGGACGTAGTCAAGAAGCCATACAAGTGAATTCCGTGGATCCGTCACGTCGCGTGGAACATATGTAGGGCGTGTGGCCGACATCTGGGCTGCGGTCAGCCCAGGCCCGGATCTAGGGTGGCGCAAGCTGGTGCTCTTGCCTCGAGGTTATTCTAGTGACGGCAGATAAGTACATCAGCCAGCTTTAACGCTGTATAATGTACTTAAAAATGTGGCCAGCATCCATAAAAAAATTGGCAGATTTGTTTAAGTATTTGTTAACACATTTTGAAAGTTAACTCAAATGTCTCATACCATTATAATGTATAAATTATACAAGGTCATAAACTACGATTTTTTTTATTTTATCCTGACTGCGCACAGTGACCACACCACACCTGATGGTAAGTATGGTGCAGTCCAAAAATTACAACGACGATCAATAGTAAAAACAGGCTCGATAATCGTAGCGATCATGCCGGCCTGCACAAATATCTCTTCACCAAATTCCAAAGCCCAACGACTCGGCAAAAGTAGAAGTTAGAGAACTTTTTAGTCCTAACCCAGGATGTGAGTTACTATATAGCAGTGACTCCATAAGCCAGCGCGTCTGGTTCTACTATGGAAGAAGAGAGTGGGTGGAACAAGGTTTGAATAATACTTCAGAACACTCGTCATGATACAGACGGTAGAAAACTTTTAGTGAGACAATATCTCTGCGCAACTGGAGCGGTCCAAGATGCTACTGATGCTATTTATATTTTCACAAAAGTTCTGGAGCATGATATTTTTTACAAATTATTCTATGTAATTTTTGTAGGATTAATACATATCATTCATAAAAAAAAGGTAAAATGTTAGGCGTTTGTGCGGCAGACAGTAGCTTATACTATGCCTCGAAATTTTTAAAAATCCGGGGCTGGTTAGTTTTGCTATGCCGCGGTATTGTTACATTTCTACCTTTTTATTATAGGTAAAAGCCATGTAAATACCTAAATCAATCAATGTTTACAATAAAAGTGTAGCTTGTATTAGAAGCCTTTATTATTAACATAATAAAATCCAAAGTAATTATTATAATTATTAGATTTTTTGTCAGCTTGTCTATGCGTTTGTGCGCACTAATCGCAGCACTATTGTATTATAGTAACCTAAGTAAGCTTCACTTAAAATTTAGTTTTCATTTAATTTCAATATTAAAAAAAAATGTCCTGTTTTGTAGTTTGTTATTTTACACTGGTAAATAGCACATGGTGCAACACAAGCCGAGACCGCTAGAATGAAATTAAATTATTCTCTTTTACACTACATTATTTCAATGAAGATCTTGGAAAATATTACATAAAGCAAAAACTATTGTACATATACAAAGCTACTGGGTACCCGTGCATCTAGCATACTGTGGTGACATATATTATGCAAAATCGCATAAAGAAATGTCGAGCGCCAACAAGATGCAACACCAGTGGTCTTTCAGCAATCCAGAGCAGCAACCATACCGACCGTCGTATCACACCAGCTATGATCAAGAATATTAAATTTATATTATTATGAAACGTAAATAAGCAGTTGTAATATATTCAATGTATTTATATTAATTTGCTGTATTTCTAACAGTTATTTTTAAGTTGAACCTAGATATCAATGCCTTAAATTTTTTTTTCAAAATGGAAGCTTTGCGGTGACGTATATAATGCTAAGTAAGAATAATGGAAGTTTTATGCACTTAATGCAACTTAAGGTTATTTATAGTTCAATACACGATATGTAGGTAACGCGCAATATTTACAATTATATTACAAAAGTGACATTACATTGTATACAAAAGAAATTCATGTAAAACTGCCTTTTATTCACACGTTTCCCACATGCGGTAGGGACCTCCACCATGAGTAGTGGCCAGTCACTACAAATGGTGACCTCTACGTGATCGGTGTGGTCCACGGCAGGCGGCGAGCCCCACGCCACCTGCCTCTACAATAGTATTGTGGATCTGAATGCGCAAAAATAATAACGCGGAACACGCGCCCTTTGATAAATAAATACAATATTAACAATAAATATATTTTAATATTATTTTCTACTAAAATTAATCTAATAAAATAATCTTAAGCTACACATCAAAAATCTCATAAAAAATAAGATTTTTAACAAAAGGATGTTTGGTTCCTACTCATTAAACTTTAAAAAAATCTAATTTCTTTAAATAATACATTTTACATTATTTCAACACGTAACCAGCTTAGATACGGTAACTAGATCGTATTATGGTATTTCAAGTCAGAGACGGATTTTTGTAAATTTAATACGTCTCATTTCAGTTTCTTATTAACTACAACCAATAGAAGAATAGCATTTTCCCGCTTTGCGCCCCAATTGGCTAATATTACGTGTCATTAGAGTTGACTATTTTGCTACTTTTATGAGTCGGTAATTTTCGAATATAAACAATTGATAAAAAAAGAATAACATTTAAATAAAGCATTATGGAAACGAAACTATTTCATGAAAGTTCAATGCACTAAAAAAGCTCATGAGGTAATTATAAAAGCACAGAATCCTAAGCTATTTCATGTAAAAAAAATGGGCATTGATTTTTTTTTTTTTACCAATATTCTATTCTGTTAAGCAGATCAAAATCTTAGATATTTATTTAGAATATTTTTAAATTGAAAATCACGTTTTCAAAATAATGTTGTTTATATAAAATGATAACTATAAGTCAGGCCGTTGAGAGCAGAGATGGGCAAAATGTAATCAGATTAATGATTAACGATTACGATTACATTTTGTAATCATTAATCATGATTAATGATTAACGAAATTAATCAAAAAAGTAATCATTTTTCGGTGATTAAGGATTATTAATCTTTAATCGGATTACAATTAAAATTTTGCGCTATCTTGCTCTGTCTCTCTATCTCCATCCCGAAGGCGGTCGTGAATTATCGGGTAGGAGTCGGTATTTCAGTAAAATATGGGCGGTACTTTGATAATCAGTTCTAATAATCCAGGAATCACTCAGAACAATGGCAAAAGCATCTATGATCACCTAGATTTCGTTGGATTTACTTAATGGCCACGGAGCACGAACTGATCCTGAAAGTAGTCAGGTAGAAGCGAGTCACTATGCCGGTCTTTGCACTATTGTACTATGGTCACAACCCAATTCCGGCAATTAACCTACCAACTCAAACGGCTGAAAGCACAAAAAATGGTACTGAACATAATCAGGTCGAAGCGAGTTACTATGAGTTGGTAGGCTTATTGGCCGAACAATGTCGTGACTCGTGACCACAGTACACAACTACAAAGACCCTTATAAGTTATGATTCGCTCAACGAGACGGATATTCGGGGGCGGACTTGCACCGCCTAAAACCACCGGGTCCCAGCATTACCTAATCTTTGCCTTCGCCGTGCCTGGGAATCCATATACTTCCTAGGGGCCCGGCGAGCGATTGGTCTTAGACAGGCCTCCTCCCTGGGAAAGGGTCGTAAAACTACCCAAACAATACATCCCATTGGGGCGGCGTGTGAGCACACACACGACGACACCACCCCACCCTCCGCTGGACGCCACCCCCCCTCTCTGCTGGACACCACCCCCACTTTCTGCTGGACGAAACCCAAACTCTCCGCTGGACGCCACCCCCCCACTCTCTGCTGGACGAAACCCAAACTCTCCGCTGGACGCCACCCCCCCCACTCTCTGCTGGACGCTACCCCCCCACTCTCCGCTGGACGCCACCCCCTCTCTCCGCTGGAAGCCACCCCCCCCCCCCCACTCTCCCCTGGACGCTACCCCCCACTCTCCGCTAGACGCCACCCCCCCTCTCTCCGTTGGACGCCACCCGCCACTCTTCGCTGGACACCACCCCTCTATTAGACGGAAGTTTGGGGTCATATATAATTCGAAATAAAATAACTTGAAAAATTAAATAAACGAGTATTTAAATCGGTCTCTCTCTCAGCCAGAACTCAAAAGTAATCATTAAAATAATCATGATTAATTGAATGATTACTGTAATCAAGATTAATGATTACCCATGTAATCATAATTAAAAGTAATCAGATTACAAGTAATCAAAATTACATTCGTCATGATTACTTGTAATCTGATTATTAATCTGATTAAAAGTAATCATGATTACGCCCATCTATGGTTGAGAGAATGTGTTTCTGACTGTTGTCATTTAATCATAACTAGTGATGGGCAGGAAGTAATCATTTTATATAAATGGGTCCCTAATAACTTATCGCTACCGTATAACTGTGCATTATAACCGTAATTATATTTGTAAAATTATAATTACGACGTGCCGTTGCATCAGTCGAGTGCCTGGCTACTTTACTCAATGATACATTCGACATTAACACTTATTTCATCTGTTGAAGAATGAGAAAGGGTGTAATTGACATTCTAGACGTTCCAAAAATAGTGACAAATCGTCTTTTTGAACAAAACCCTTCCAAAACGCATTCTCTCAGCGGCTGAATTATTTGCGGCTTAATTATTATATTGTAATGTTGCGTCCGCAGCAAATATTTCATATTTTATAAAACATCTGCTAACTCTTTTTCTCATGTATTTACTAGTACTTTTTTCTACCTTATAATGTTTTATGTACGTAAGCAAAAACACTAAACACTAAATATTTACTGCGGACGTTCCGTAACATTATTAAAAAGTAAATTTTATTGACGTAATGTTCTAGTTACGGCAACCCATTATTTCAGTCAATCAGAAATGGGGATGCTGTCAATTTGTTATAAATCCAATTTCTTGGGTTTATTAAAATTTTTAAACAGTTTTAACTGGTTTATAGTTTTCTTTAGTTTAGTTAACTTGTCCGTATGTATATATGAGGATCAGATAGGAAAATTTGATTGGTAATATATTGTTTTAGGTTATTATTTTTGAATGTCATCGATGGATGTGAATTTTTAATGAAATTAATTCCCACAGGCGGCAAAGTTACGTCGGGAGGATAAAGTTTGCACAATTTGATACAGTTTCGACTGCTAAGAAAATAATAGTAGCTACAGAGGAGAATGTACTGGCTGCGTTAAACTTAAAAACAGGTGCATTGATTTTCTTGTAATCCTATTAGACACGGAACGAATCGTATACACAAAAGTACTTCAGGTCATTCAATTTAAATTATACAGTCTGCTGCATAATTTACTGAACACACTTGAAGGAAATCTATTATTCATATAGCATGTAAAAGGTAAGGCAAAAATGACAAGCTTAGCATAATAAATACCAAAGATATAGAATTAAAAACTTGTGTTCTATACACTAATATTTACAACAGAAGATTTATAAAGAAGAGGCAAAGGAAGAGTTTATTCTAAGTTTTTATAAGGAGGAGAAAAAATCTCCAATTCTGTAAACAGACAAGACAATAGCAGAATACAGGAACTTATCAATTGTTTCAACTACCTGCCTGATTATAAATAAATATAATCATAGCTTCTAGCAACAATACTTTTCCAATTAATTTGTATTGTTGGTACAATTCAGTATAATTTACAGTAAATTAGAAAATAAATTATTTTCAGTATAATTCAAGGTAATTTAGTGAATGTAGATGGTTATTAGCTATTGTTTATTTAACAGGCCAAGCTGTCTGGCGCCATGTGTTTGAAAGTGCTGCATCCGGCAATATTCAATTCATCCATGTTACAGAGAAAGTGGTCACTGTATCAGGATCCAATCCATATTTAGTTAGAGGGTGGGACACCACTACAGGTCAGTTTTAAACTAATATTCTGAATATGATAAGTAAATACAGGACCGGAGCAAAGCAGTGGCTCTCTGTGACATATTTGTTGCACAATTTAGAGCTGTGGAATATCCTGTCGGGTACAGTTTCTCCTTGAGCTATGACATAAGCCTTTTCAAGAGGGCAATGAAAATTAACAATGCTCCTAATAATGTTTCCATTGTCAATAGACTACAATAATAATGTATCATTGACAAAACTTACAAAAGTAAATTAAGTCTATCAATACAAAATCAATAATGCCTGGACAAATACTATCTTAATGACAAAAAAGTAAAAATTAAAAAAAGAGAAATAGCAGGATACAGGCACTTCTTAATTGTTTCAACTGCTTGCCTGATAATAATTAAACAGAATTGCACTGTGATCAGAGCAATTTTTAAAACAACCTTCATCAGAATTGTCTATATATGTTCTTTATATTTATACTGCTGTTTCATTTGCATTAGATTTATATTTTTTTATTATTTCAACATTAATCTTCCATATGAATTGAATTATAGAATTGATATAAGCAAATATTTATTAGCTAAAGAGTGGGTATCCCAACCAATGTGCCATTCAGGCTGAAGTGGCAGCCACTTATATATTTTTTTAAGATGAAGGGACACTTGTCTCCTTACCTTTAAGGACCTATCCACCAATTTTAATTATAGTCCCTAACATCGATCCTAAAAGAAAACTGAACAAGAAAAAAAAACCAAAGAAAACTTATGATGTTTCTGTCAGTGTTACATTTTTTTAATAAACAACCTAATAATTTAAGAGTATAAACACACATACTTACACAAAATAAGCACACTTATACATTGAGTTTTGGAAAATGAGCCCATTTGAACCAAAATATTTAGAATATACATATTTATTCACCAGGTGTCCTACTATGGGAATGGTCATTAACTCTTCAGAATGATGAGCATGCGCAGTTCTCAGAATGGTGGGTCCAGCAAGGCTTGCTGGTCCACATGGTGCCTGTTTTTGGATCTCATATAGAAGTCACAATGTACAACCTTCTTAATGGGCATAACAAGGGTTCTACTTCAAAATTACCAGCTATCTGGATAGATGATGGGTGAGAACATTGTTCTTAATTTAATAACAATATATCTTCACACTTAATCCCTACATGGGTTAATAGAGATACATAAGTGGTTGTATCCACTTTGTGATGTATGTTGTTCCCAAGGTATCCAGTTGTGTAGTTAATCACCGTTCTCCACACACTTCCACATGACATTTTTATCAGATGCTATGTGGCTTTCTCACTATGTTTTCCTTCAGTGATGACCATGTGATGCTTAAACTCGGCTGGGCCTGTCAATCCAAGATATGCCGCTCTGTATGCATATGGAAAAGCGTTCTATATAGGTGTTTACAACGCCGTCAGCTGTCACAATCCTCAAGTTTACATGTTGCTTGACATTTTCATATAAATGCATACAGAGCAGTGAATTGAGAGATTGCAGCGCTGCTAAGTCGCCTTTATCGAGTAGTGATTGCCATAATCCGCACAGGTAAGCCCAACCTGTAATCCCTAACATGTTTGGAGTTTTTTTTACAGATGTGTGCTGACACCTCCATACTACACTTGTATATCGGGCAAGCTGGGCAGTGAGCTGCTAATATCCATGGATGTGACATCAAATGCTGTCCAGATACTGAGCAAACCACTATCTCAGTATGTCTCTCTAGACTCAGATGAAGGTCATTTAAGACCTCTGGACGCTAACAGTATTATTCCAGGCTTTGTAATAAATAATAAGAAGATAGTATTTGTGAAGAATAATGAATTTGTGATGATGAATGTTGAAGTAGGTCAACAATCGGCGAGCGTGGCCGTTGTTGATAGCGGGAATGGACCTTTACTCATGCAAACTTGGATGGATGATAAGGTGTGTATTGTGTTCTTGTGGTTTTAGTTATTGTATGCACGTATTTTGTGCCTTCCTTCTGTTTGTCATTAATTTGTAAATTATTTGGTTTGGTAAGTTTTGTTTTTTCCTATTGTTATTAATATTTTATGTTTACTTTAAATGCATGCTGTGGTAGTGGATTTAAATGTTTGTTGTCCTATTGTCAATGGTATATAATGTATTGACCACTGGCTGCCCTATATATAGATAAAATTTAAGAGCCCTTTTTATTGTTTATTAATGTCTACTTATTCTCTTTGTTTATACTTAATTTTATTAAAGTACCCTCTTGAAAATTGCAGGGGTTCACTTTGACCACACACCTAGTGTCAACCGGACACGAGGTACCGGAGATCGGTTGGTCTGAGTGGGCATTGGATGTGCCCGAGGCAGAACTATCAGCTGTGATGTGCACAAAGACTGCCAAGGAGCAGAACGTCTGCAGGATATTGGTCACGGCGGCTGATGATGCAGCACACCTAGTGCAACAAGGAGGTTAGATTTTTTATTCAACCTCGCCAAATGAATAACTCATGGACATATGATGTGAGTTCAAAAGGAAAGCCAGTCTTATCAAGCAAGGAATGTGTTTAATATAATATAAACTATTTATGTTTTTTGTAAATAGAATTTTAAAGCAGCTCAAAATGTTAACTTGATTATGATGTTGTATTGTAATTATTACAAAGAATTCACAACAATTACAATCATTCCTTACAATTATCGTAATATATCGTCACACCATATCCTGTTTAGGGTGAGTAGAAATGCATTAGTGGCTGTATCCACTTTGTGCTTATATGCAGAGATGGGCAAAATGTAATCTGATTAATGATGAACGATTACAAAATGTAGTGGTAATTTAATTTTCTTGCTCTGTAATCGTGATTAAATCCATTTAAAACATTAAGAAATGATAAATGTGTATAAAATCTACGATTTTGTAGTGTTTAAAACATAAATGAGCAAAATGCAGTCACATTAATGGTAAAAAACGTAAAATGTAATCATAATCATTTTTATTAATCTGATTACATTTGGCCCATCTATGCTTATATGTCATGCTCAACGTGACCAGTAGCGCAGCTAATCCCCGTTCACAGGGCACTTACACATGACATTTCTATTAGATGCCATGTGGGCTTCCTCACGGTGTTTTCTTCCATAGTTAAGTATGTGGCGGCTAAATCCGTAATTTAATACTTTAAAACCCAAAGGTGTGTTCTAGAATTCGAACCAAAGACTTTTCGCGTCGCCTTGCATGGATATCGGTTCCTTATGCACTAAGATACCCCAGCCACTGTATAATATGAAGGATTAATGTATTGTGCCACTGGCAACGACTGTATGAATAAAATATTTCAGGCCGCGTCGTATGGTCGCGAGAGGAATCTTTGGCTAATATAGTAGCAGTTGAATTTGTTGATTTACCCGTCTCTGAACTGGATGCTGCCATTGAATCTGAGTTTGACCAAAAAGAAGGTGAATATCCATCAATTAATTTTCGTAAACCCGTGTCGTTGATACAGTCAGTGATATAAAAGTTTCTACGTTGTCTGGTATAGATATCTTAAATAAAAAAAGGTGTATGAACCGATTTATTAGAAATTGTTACACTTTTGACCAAACTCATTTTTAAACAGGGGCCTACATCCCATTTAAGCTTAAAAATGCATTATTTTGTAATACTCATTTAATAAATATAAAGAATCAAAATTCGGTCCGATTTGAATTTTAACCCTTTCGCTATGTCAAATCTCGCTGCAAAGTCGCCGGGTGCCGAGGAAGGTGGCTCGACATTGCCCTTGTCACTCGGCAGGCGGTAGAAAGAACACCCCGGGGGTTTTAGTCGGTGCAAGTCTGACACACCGGGGGGCCCCCTGAGGTCCGTTTAGGGATTTCCCCCCGGGTTACCAAAAAAAAGTGTTTTGCAGGAAACGGAGCTTCGTGCTGAAAGTGTGCACATCAAAGGCAAGCGCAGTGGCGCAGCATGAGCGGGCCAAAATTTTGGCTCAAATCAATTTTCATTAGTTTTCACAAGAAAAATAATAGGGATGAATAAAATCATAAAATATAGTCACCATCGTGTATAAACGGTGTTTTTCAAACAGTGACTACTGTCACCCATGGTGTGCAGGCGGCGTTTTTAGCTGGTGACTATAGACGCCGATAGTAGCGGAAGGGTTAAAACTCTAAATCTAGTAATTACTAGATTTTAAGTCGATATATGTGTTAAATGTCCAAATATTACAAGTTAATGCGTTTTATGCTTCTGTGGAATGCACGCCACTGATTAGTTTTTATCATATTTCCTATCTTTAGTGGGTATTTTTAAAACAATGAATTTTTTTTTCGCTATGTTAACAAAGTAATATAAAACTTCTATGATTCTGTATTTTTTCCCCTGGTTTTGAGTATTTACTCACAAAATTTTGTTTATGTTCGTAGCTGCCAAGATGCACTGTGAGTATTTTATGGAAAGTGTGTGTTTATGTAAACAAAAATCTCCTAAAATCGAGATTTTTATTCACGTACACTGTAAATTGACTTCATTCGCTTTATATTTGTTAACAGTGATGGATATAGCATGATGAGATTATTTTACATTGTTTTATAGCCGTAAATTAAGCTAGATGTAAATAACTTTTATTTAAATTTGAGCTTTATAAATGGTAACAATACAATTTGTTGTATTTAGAATTTTCTAATATATTTGAATTTGAATTTTTTTTTATCTTTTTTTATTTTTTGTTGTATATTATGTAAAAATAAAATTGAATAATGAAATCACTTTATGAATAAACTTTAAGGTTTGTGAAAATCTATATTTTTTTGTAATTCAAGGAGTCAGTGGAATAATCCTTAAGTACATTTAGGGTTTTTTTAGTTAACATACTTAATAACATATATAACATATTTTTTATTCTTAAATATAAATACTTTTTTGAGCTACAATTATTTCGCTTAAATTGAAGTGAATATTTTGCATACATTGAAACGAATATCTTGCACAAAGTGAAGTACATATTTCGCTCAAAGTTAAGTTAATAATTCTCTTAAAGTGAAGTACATATTTCGTTTAAAATGAAGTAATTGTTTCGCTTAAAGTAAAATGCATATTTCACTTAAAGTGAAGTGCTTATTTCACTCAAAGTGAAGTGGGTATTAGTGATTAATTTTGACTTTTAATAAGATATAGGTGTCTGATTGCACTGATAAATAGATTCTATATGGGCGGCGTTCTCGCGACGACTGCAGACACAGTTCCATCAGCTGAAGACCTGGATAGAGGCCCTGCAGAAGCCAGAAAAGTCTGCAGACAACGAGAGCACTGCGTTAGTCAGAGATTACTTCGATCTACATAAAATTATTGTGCTCGTCACCGATGCCGGCAAGGCAAGTCTACATATTTTTTTCTCATCTAATAATTTCATAGTAGCCCCTCTCGACAAAGTAACACATGTTTATAGATAATACTAGTAGAATATGTATGGAATTGACATAGCATGTCGTTGTGATAATTTTAAGCTTACGATATCATATCTTAGCGTTATCGATTCCCGAATATTATTTTGTCTAGGCCCCTGGTTATTTGATATCTATTGAAAAATATCATCGTCAACCACTCTATCAACCCTAAAAAAGTTCAGGAAAGATACTTCATGATTTTTGTATCCACAACAATTCTATGGTTGAGATTTGTAGACATTGCTTTAACACGTTCACGCCGGCGTCACATTTGACTGTTCCATGGGGCGGCGTGACCCAGCGGTGGGTCACACTTGACTGTTCCGTGGGAAAGAGATAAGACAGTCGCGCCTCAAGCTGAAAACATAGATATTCGTCCCGGCTTGAACGTGTTCAGTTAGCATACACTTTTCTTAAACATTACAAATTATATTATGTAATTAATGTCAAAATATATAGTATGTATTCACGAAAATCAGCGCTGCAGACTTCCTCTGTGGCTTTAAGCTAATGAAGGTCCCGTTTTCGCCATGTTTATATGTTTTGTATTTTCTTTTGTTTCTGTTACTGTATTTAAATTTCTAGTTTTTTGTTACTTTGTGGCGAAATAAATACATTTCATTTATGTTACCGGTTTTGTTAACTTGCCTATGGTACTGAAAATACTTAGGATACGCTCAAGATTTTTGTATATATTCAGTTTTTCTTGATTAAAGCATAAGCAAATTCAAAGTAGCGAATATAAATCTCAGCTTCAGTAATAACACACTTCCATAATTTCTTTAAAATCTGCTGTAATTATTTGAGTATTGAAAATATTATTTGTAAGTTTAAATATAGAAATAGACAGAGTGAATGATGACTGTTTAGATTTTCGGAATGGACAACTTATCCGGGGCAATATTATGGAGGCTGTACGAGCCAAATCTGGATACCGAGAACGTTATGGTGTTCACGAGGAGATCAGCTCGGCACCCGCCTCACGATGCCTGCCTCACGATCCTCGGTAAACATGCGGTGAGTCCTAATAAGCCTCATTAATATAGAAAACATACCTTAAATCTCTCATTTAAAATGCCAGCAAAATTATAAAACAATCTCTTACTAAATATTTATTGTACAAACAATATGAAACAACACATTTTAAACTTTCGCATTTTGTACTCATTACAAATACTTTAACGGGTCTTATGCACGTATTAACTTACTATTATTTGATTATGGATCAAGATTCCCTCGAACTACGTTTAGTTAATTCGTCGTCTTCTGAAATCTCGTTTCGTGGAAACTGTTCGATTTTCTTTGCCAGCCCCTCAAATAATATGTGGAAAAAAGATTTTAAAGTGAAGAAACATGTAAAATAAAATATCTCCACACATACTGGAATATAACAGTATATGATGACATATGATGCGCCAAGTTCATTATTACAGACAAGGTGAAATTATAGGCAAACTGCGGGCGAGCAACCTAACATAACCAAATCTGTAATTATCAAAATGGACAAGCGTGTTATACGAAGTTTTTTTTTTGTACACTGGCTCGACATAGTGACTACAGAATACACGATGGTAAGTACAGTTTAGTCCAAAAACGAAACCGACTATCAAAGGATAAAAATCCATTGATAGTCTACATCGTCATGTCGGCCCACATATAACACGCCTGAAGGTCTCTAGGTATATGAGCTACTGGATATACACAAGCTGATCCCGAAACGCAACAAGCCGAAACTGGTCACTATGACGGGCTTTACACCCATATACTGTGGTTGCAATCCAGACGGGCACCGACGCCCTACCACATCGCGGCTGTTCGTTTAGCACCACCCAGGAGTCACGTGTAGGGAAACTAGGGTAAAGCCTACGGACGCGAGCAGCTTCGACTCCCACACAGTTTTTCATCACACCAGGGAGGAAAAAGAAATAATTACATTTATTTATATTGTTTGCCAGCTCATCAATTAATCATCAAATTTATTTATAGGAAAGCGGAAACGGCTTGGTTATAACAATAAACCCGATAAGGGGCACCCTCATAGGCGAGAAGTCGATGCATCTGAACGTGAAGTTGCTGCAAGCGACTGTACTGTATCGTGCAGACGCGAAGAAGCTGCATGCCCTTATACTGCTCGACGAGGAAGAAAATGTTAAGGTATTATTTTTAACTTGACTGCTCTATGACTCACGACTATTTGAAGACATAATCCAGATTGCTGGACGACACTGAATGTGGACTGCTTTCGAGCGGTAATTAAGAAAAATACAAGGAGAGGCTAATATCCACCAGTAAACGTTCTATGGCTGGTATGATGATATTTCGTTTTAGATTTTTTTTTGGCACGTCTTTTTCATGTTAACTAGGAAAGACTTTTACAACCTCGCCGGCAGAAAGGAGCAAGAACTTAGAGTCAGATTTATAGACGTTACTTTAAGTTTACTTAGACTACTGATATATTACAATTTATATTACTCAATGAATATCAAAGTATTTGATAAGTCACCGATATTGTTAACAAGACCTGCCTCTGCGAATACTATGGCTATACTCTAGTTCTTATTATATTGTCGGAAACGGATTAATTTTTTGAGAACTTTTCTAAGCAAAGTCGAAATAGCGTCTATGAATTAAGATTCATAACGGCTAAGGCCGTAGGGTGCTCAGCCAGCTACGTTATACGTTCGGTGGCAACGCAAGGGCACCCTTGTGGGTACTGTAGTCGATGAGCCTCTCACGCTTGTGGGAGGCTTGTTAATCAAAGGTAGTCGTAGCTTGAATCGTCTTTTTTTAGTTTGAAATGCCTTTATTATTTATTAGACACGCGTTTTGTATGATTCGCGTGACCTAGATACCGGAATGCATTGCTTTCACTAGTCTATCGAACTTCAAACTACCTTACACAACATTGCACTATAGAACGAATCTCGACTTGACCGCCCAGCCAAAGAAAGAACCTAATTGTAATCTATTAGCGTTTAGAAAGCGACTGCCTTGAGAAGTAACGCCGAAAGACACTCAAGGCTGCGTCGGAGTGGGTTTCTAGGTGTTTCGTCCTGAGCAGTAGCGTTCATTCCATAGATGCATGAAAGCATTGCATGCCCTTACTATAAATAAGTCTGGAATAAATTGCTTTAGTTTAAACAAAAAAAGAACCTTTTATATTGAAATATATTGTATTTTCACGCCATCTATATCCTGTGTGAAAGTAATATAATATTTATTATCATCATATAATATTCATATTAATTATGTCAATCTACCTAGCCTGTCCAAATACTTTATGCAGGTCACTGGTCCTGGGGTATTTTATTTAGAAGCTACAATGTCTTACTAATAGTGTATAATTTTGTCTGTCTCAGGTATTACCGGAGTCTGCGGCCCCGTTAATACAAAACACGTTTCTATACGTCGCTGACCGGAGAACAGCTAAAGTCCAGGGTTACGCTATCACGTACGACGGCACGGTAATTATTATTTCACTGTATGAATTACAAGTCGCTTTTCCGTATGTGTTTTTTTATACCTGATCATAGAGAAAGAAAAAAGAAAGAAAGAAAGAAAAAGTTTATTGAGGCAAAGGAAACAACACACAACAAAAATATTTATATAAAAAACAACAATGAAAGAATACATAACATCACATCATGTATCCTGTGTGCTGCTACCCATCTCAAAGAGCACTCGGCTCAGCGTATGCTGGGCGACGCTGCACGCGCCAGCCAGCGCTGATTGTCAGCCGACGCTCAGGGGATCCGATTGCGCGGACGTCACGGCGCTATTTCAATATTACAACCTAACCAAATATACAAAAACATACCTTATAACGTACAATAAACAAGTATGACAATAAATACATAGAATACTTTTAAGTAGTATACAAAAATGTAGAATACTAAATAAAATATAATATAGATAGGGTAGATTGATAATAAAATACATATACATACATACAGGCTGTTCCATAAAAATCAAGTAATAAAATATCAAGTCAAATTACACAAATATCTAAAGTTGTTTTTTCGTATTTAATTTGAGATTCAAGCAAATATTTTTTGATTTAAAAAATTATTATTTATTATTATATATATGTAGTTTTGGGGATCTTCAAACCAAATAAATACCAAATAAACTTTATGAACTTCTTTATTGCACTTTCTCAAAAATAATTTAACGTCTTAACACTTTTGTCGTCTTAAAATTACAGAGCACTCGCATCAAAAAAAAAACCGTTTATCCTCTCTCCCTTTCTATCTTTCTGTCTTTCACTCCCATACGTTCCGATCTACGCATTTACTACTTCATACATTATAATATTTCACACAATAACATCCATCCTACACTCGGCCGTCCTGCACTCATATCTGCCCCCAGATATGCTCTACACTACCTTACAACTCTCTTCCATACAGTACCCATTCACATATAATTAAAACTTATTCTACTTTACAATAACAAAACTTAAAGTACTTAAAACTAAGGAATATAAACTAAAAATACACAAACAATAATCATTATATATGATAGATGAGGATAGGAGCAGTATTGTTGACACAAGTCACATACAAACAGACAATTATCCTGTACTACATACTATCACTCATCCATACCTGGTCATCTCTTTACGCTATCAGCTGAGCTAGAAGTCTTTTTTGGCCCCTCTGTAGTGCCATACAGTTTTCTAATATGAATTCTATCTCTTCTTTTGATTTTAGTAACCTGGTTGGGTCCTAGAAATTTTGACTTTACTTTTTCCCGAATAGGACTGGAATACTCAGACAAATTCACATGTAATATTCTATTTTTTACCCCCTCGTCTACCTGTTCTTCTACGATATTTTCCTCTTTATGTGAAATTCTGTGAGGTCGCTGTTCTACTGGCACGTTGTCTTTTACCATTATTCTCGTCTTAATGGCTGCTTGTTTTGTCTGAGTAGGCTTATATTCCCTAACCAGCTGCATAACTCCCGTCTTAATGTTGCTGTCAGAGATATTACCCGTAATCGTACCCGTATCCAAACCAGTTTCACAACAATTCACTCCTCCTAACCACTCATCCTCTTGTGTCAACAATAACACTGTACCCCCATGAACTACCATTATAACATTGTTTAAAAACTCATGACCTAATACCAATCTATAAGGCATTACACCTTTAGGCACAATGTGAAAAACTACATTTTTATAACATGATTTATCAATTGTTAACGTTACTGCAATTTTTCCGTACGATCTTACTTTACAGAGTCCAAGTCCAGTAAATATTGTTTTATCAAGGTCACACGGCACTTGAATTTCGTTCCATAAATCCTCTGATATTACGTTCACATCGCTTCCTGTATTCACTAGCGCATTTATTGTTTTATCATATAATTTTACTTCTTTCATCGCTTTACTATGCCGGTCGCTCGGTTTGTTTATGATTTGCATGACGTATGCGTCCTTCGCCGAATGACACTGACAAGTTCCATCATGGCCACCTGAAACGCTGTCATTGGCTACCGTTACCGCTCCGAACATAGCCGAGTGCTTCTTCGTTGCTGATTCGTGTTTTTTCGGCGACACCGGCGTATGCAGCTGATTTGTCGACACAGTCGTTCTTGATTTAACGGAAACTCCGTCTCTTGCGCTCTGATTAGTGCAATGTGGACTGATATGACCGAATTGGTTGCATTTAAAACACTTCATCCCGTTGCGACATAAACTGGCTCGATGACCTTTTATTCCACAATTATAGCACAAAATACCTTGTGAATCAGCAGATTCCTTGTTCCTGAATGCCTCCGCTTGTATTACAGATTGTTCGTCTTGCTGTTTTGCTGCTTTTGTTTTTATGGTTTCGTAGATATTTAATTTTTCTTTTAACACCGAAAATGTTGATGTGCCGTACAAAATTACCTTATTGGTTTCTATGTCCACAATCCCATCGATAATATATTGGATGGTGACATAGTCCGGAAATTTCGCTCGTCTACCCATCTCTTTCATTACAAGCATGTATTGGTAATACGACTCGTCATTATGTTTTTTACGCGCCGCCATTAGTTCGTGCATTTCTTTGCAGTTTATACTATCAGGAAACTCTTTAAGAACGGCTGTTTTTAACTCCTCGTAGGTCCTATGTACTTTCTCGGTTCTTAACCACAGTTCTGCAGTACCTGTTAAGGATCTTCGTGCGATTATTAGACGTTGTTGAGCACTCCATCCAAAAATTTCAGCATTGTCGTCAATGTCTTGTGCCCATTTCGCCGACGTATATGTGTGATCCTCTCCACTGAATCTCGTCATTTCTAACGTATTCATAAATGCGTCAGCCATCTTTTGTAGTCGTCTTTATCGTCGTTTGGCTCGTGTTTCCACTTTAATCCTTGGTTCTCTTTAGGACGAGCCCCCAAAATGTAGTTTTGGGGATCTTCAAACCAAATAAATACCAAATAAACTTTATGAACTTCTTTATTGCACTTTCACAAAAATAATTTAACGTCTTAACACTTTTGTCGTCTTAAAATTACAGAGCACTCGCATAAAAAAAAAACCGTTTATCCTCTCTCCCTTTCTATCTTTCTGTCTTTCACTCCCATACGTTCCGATCTACGCATTTACTACTTCATACATTATAATATTTCACACAATAACATCCATCCTACATATATATTTTTATTTTAAATATTTTAGAGCGCTCTCACCCAGCAAATATCCATTCACTGGATCTTTGAAAATTTATATGCCATAAAATGTTGGAAAACAGACGCAGGATGCAAACTCCACTCCTTGGCGGTGGCGTGCGAGCAGCTGGAACGTCGACCGTCTGGTGTAGAGTTGTCTTAATCCTGCAATATGCTGTCGACAGAAAGCGGTAGCAGTGAAGACGTGGTCGCTGTACCTGGGCGGCGGGCCCGACTCGGGCCACCGCATCGTCACCGTCCTGGGCAAGTCGCCCAACGAGCGAGTGCACTCGCCCGGGCGCGTGCTGGCAGACAGGAGCGTTCTGTACAAGTACTCGAATCCCAATCTCGTGCTCTTCGTCACGGAAGGCCCGGATCCCCTTCACAAAGGTGAGTTTGCTTTGAGACTGAAATTTATTAACCTCGCCTTGGCAGAGCAGTTGTAGTTGGAGAGATCCAACGCTGCCTTGAGTTTCTTTGGGCGTTTCTTCTCAAGGTGGTAGGTGCTGATGGTTGATGATGGTATGGCGATTACCCGAACTTGGTTATGAACATAGTATAGAAGTGTAAATATCGTTATAATGTTTCCGGAAACAACCAGCAATATCAAGCGGCTGGCGGATTTCTTGAAGGAGCTGGGCTGGGATGAGTGAAATCACCCCGGCCCGGTTTTCATGCAAAATAGGCTCGCTCAGACGTCGAATTGCGGAAAATGAGCCCGTGTGAACCGTTATAGAGACTCG
Organism: Automeris io; assembly: GCA_036320925.1. NCBI lineage: Eukaryota > Metazoa > Arthropoda > Insecta > Lepidoptera > Saturniidae > Automeris > Automeris io. The sequence continues at coordinate 5,087,627 of JAUDJH010000027.1, forward strand.
CTTTGGCCTGTCGCGTTTCGGGATCAGCTTGTGTATATCCAGTAACTCATATACCTAGAGACCTTCAGTCGTGGTGTATATGGGCCGACATGACGACGGAGACTATTAACGGATTTTTATCCTTGTCGCTTTCGTTTTTGGACTACGCTGTACTTACAATTAGGTGCACTGTAGCTGTCACTTTGCCGAGCCAGTGTAAAATAAAAATCGCTTCCGAAACGCTAGCATATCATCCATAAGTTCTTTGCCTGGCTGCCCTTGCCTTGAGGACGGCGATAAGCTGCTCTACTGGTCACGTTGGGCACGACATATAAGTGCAAAGTGGATACAACCACTAATATATCTCTGCTCACTCTGCAAGAGACATAGCGTGACGATATATTATAAGTTTAAACTAGAGATGCCACGAATATTCGGCAACTATTCGGTATTCGGCCTATTCGGCCACTTTTTTTGCTATTCGGTATTCGGCCGAATACCGAATACCAAATCATGTAATAAAGACACGTTATATTACTCAAAGTTATGTATTTATTTCCAAATTACAACACTTTAGTAGTTAAAATTGATCAGTGGTAAGTTGTGATGGATAAAAACAAGCTTTTCAGCATTTTTTGGTAGCAAACGATTACGCTTTTCATCGTAAATGTTACCAGCCTCAGAAAATAACCTCTCACACACTCTCTCTCTCTCTCGCTCACACACATACTAATAAACTTATACCGTTAATATCCATATAAAAACACAAAACACCCTTGAATAACCCGAACGGAAGTGCCAGTCTCACCAGAGACAAGATTTACTTAATTGGTGAGACTTATCACCCTATGTATATGCATAAGTTTTGTGTTGAAATAAAGATTATTATTATTACTAAACACGCTACTTCCAGGAATATTCGGCGCTTCGGCCGATAGCGTTGCCGAATATTCGGTATTCGGTATTCGGCCAATTCACTATTCGTGGCATCACTAGTTATTACCCAGTGCGTGTGTCGGTACAGAGGTGGTGGTGAGCACCTGCGTGGACGGCGTGTCCGGCGCGGTGGTGGCGGCGCAGGCGCACCGCAAGGCGCGCGCGATGCCGCTGGCCGTGCACACGGACAACACGATCGCCTATCTATACTACAACGATAAGCATCGCCGCACAGAGATCGGTACGTCATACCTTTTTTTTTGTTAACCCGGAGGAAATCCCTACGGACCGTCAGGGGAAGTGGTGAGGGCCACTCCCCCCGGGGTGCCAGCACTGCCCTCTCTTCGCTTTCGCCGAGCCTGGGAATCCGGATACTTCCGGCGGCTCGGCGAGCGTCGGTACGTTATACCTACGATAATTTTTTAGATTTTTTTTTTCGAAAAAGAGCGCTGGATTATGATCTCTTTGAGATTGGTCCACACAGATTTTTTTTTGTATCCCTTCGGGGAAATCCTGCATAGGAACATCAGGGACGCTGTGAGGGCAGCGGACCCCGGTGTGTCAGACTCCAACTGACTAAAAACCCCCGGGGTGTCCCACTGATTGCTACACCCAAGCCTGGGAAACCAAATTCGTCCAGACGCAAAGTGAACAAGATGCATTGTTGAGGCTACCCCTCTGGGAGGGGTAGGAGTAAGCCCACCCCTACAAAACCTCTCTCGCAGGCGGTGCGCCGGACACCACACAGAATACATGTTGTGATTTTATATATTATTTTATCATTGGTTAATATAAATGTATATGATGTGTTACTCTTGTCTCTATAAATGTTTTTTTTTTCTTTTATAATTTATTTGAACGAAACCGTTGATGTGAGGGTTTTTATGTCCTCACTAATACTATTAGCCTAACATCTTTATAGCTTCACCGGAATTGAGCTGAGGTTTATAAACGCTGCTTTGTCTTAGTTTAGACTTTACTTAAACATTAAAAATTATACTTTCAAATTAATATGAAAGTATACGTTAAAGTCGGAGATTTCGTCACCTTAGAGTTGTCTTTTCGAATACGTACGCTATACTCAAGTTCCTATTATATATTCAGTAAGACAAACTTATTTTCTGAGCAAAGTTACAATAATGTCTGTAAATCTCGGCTTAGAGTGCGAGAATTCAAAGCGCTCAGCTAACGAGTTAGATGAATTCTGGCGTCGTTGGTGGCGGAAGAGCACCTGTTAACTAATGTAGCGTTGTGTACAGCCACGATAGAGCTGTACGAGGGCAAGGAGCGCTGGACGGGCTCGGGGCCGAGCTCGCTGGGCTGGGCGCGTGCGCCGCTGGTGGAGCGGCAGGCGTACGTGCTGCCGGGCACCGCCGCCGCCGCCGCCGCCACGGCCACGCTCCGCGGCATCACCGAAACGCACATACTGCGTAAGTATTACTTGATTTTTACCCAATATTTTATTCAATTCCCATTTTGTTGTTATTTTATGAGTCTCTAAATCATTTCTATGGCATTTACTCACTTCTCAGATCTTTATTACATTATAATATAAATTATTATGATAAGTAGTAAATTTGTTCTCATCACAATCCCTAATTCATTTCTCAGTTACATTCACTTCATTCAACTTCATTTCTTTCATTTACTTGGCAATGTCTTATTCTTATTCATTCATTCATTGCTTAATGAGATGTAACTCGACCGAGGCACTTCACGAAAATCAGCGGTGCAGACTTTCTCTGTGGCTTTAAGCTGATGAAGGTCCTAGTTTCGCCATGTTTTTGTATTTTTCTTTTGCTTCTGTATGTTTTTCTGTTACTGCTTTTAAATTTCTAGTTTTTTGTTAGTTTGTGGCGAAATAAATACTTTTCATTTCATTACACACTTGTTCAATTTTATTACCTTTTATAATTTCTAAGTCTCTTCATTACTCGTCAGTGTCTTATTCGCTTCTCATTCGCAACAACATTTACCGAAAATGTAACAATATAAATCCCGTGTGATGTATCTTTATAAAGGCGTACGTTGTATTCTGACAGCCGCTGCTGTGTCGCAGGTGCCGGTTAACTACTGCCAGAATCCGACGTGCGCCTTAAGGCTACAGTAAGATGATACAGATACCATCCAATATTTCTTTAAGTATAATTATGACCTTTTGTCTAATCCAGTGGCTCTGTCGACGTGGGCGATAGTGGAGATCCCGTGGGCTTATCTGGAGCCACGGCGTCCAATATCACCCTCACCGGAACAACGCGAGGAGGTAAGTGCGTCCTAAACAGTTGCCAGGTTCCAAGGAAGTTGGCGTGGCGGTACTCTTGGCTACCGTGGACATGCAGGAGGAACAGCCTGGAGATTTCAATCGATAAAAATCCGACACACCAGCCGTCACCAACGTCATGACGCCGGTTCAAGAGGATTTCCACCGAGTAAAAAAATATCCTAATTTTTTTTATTTCGGCTCGGCAAAGCGACGGTATCACACCTAATAGAGTTTACAGTGCAATCCAAGACTGAGCAGGATCACCAAGTGATGAGTAGTGATGCCACGAATAGTGAATTGGCCGAATACCGAATATTCGGCAACGCTGTCGGCTGAAGCGCCGAATATTCGGCCGCCGAATATTCCCGGAAGTAGCGTGTTTAGTAATAATAATAATCTTTATTTCAACACAAAACTTATGCATATACACAGGGTGATAAGTCTCACCAATTAAATAAATCTTGTCTCTGGTGAGACTCGCACTTCCGTTCGGGTTATTCAAGGGTGTTTTGTGTTTTTATTTGGATATTAACGGTATAAGTTTATTAGTATGTGTGTGAGCGAGAGAGAGTGTGTGTGTTTGTGTGTGAGAGAGAAAGAGTGTGTGTGAGAGGTTATTTTCTGGTAACATTTACGATGAAAAGCGTAATCGTTTGCTACCAAAAAATGCTTAAAAGCTTGTTTTTATCCATCACAACTTACCACTGATCAATTTTAATTACAAAAGTGTTGTAATTTGGAAATAAATACATAACTTTGAGTAATATAACGTGTCTTTTTTACATGATTTGGTATTCGGTATTCGGCCGAATAGTACGTATTATTCGGTCGAATACCGAATAGCAAAAAAAGTGGCCGAAAAGGCCGAATACCGAATAGTTGCCGAATATTCGTGGCATCTCTAGTGATGAGTATCGATAGACAGATACGAATGTATCTCTGCTCACCCTCAAAATCGATATAGCGGTTTTTTTGATAAACAATGTACCACTCCACCGTCCACTGCTGGACACAGGCCTCTCGCAAGGTTCACCACCGACCATATATCTAACGAATAAAATATGAAGTCACGATAAAACTGTCTTTTGATTCATCCGTCTACCACATTTTTATATCGTGTCGTGCGATGAAGAAATTCGTGCAGGCCGCAAATTTAACATGATTGCATTCCGGCCCACAAATCCAGTGCGTAGGCGCAGATTGCGCTGCGAGCGCCACAGCCGGGCGCTTTAGTCTCGTTATCACACTAGGACTAGTCACAGGTTTCGCCCGCTTATGCTCTATACTATTCTGTATTTGTTTTTATTCATTCTGTTTTCGATCTAGACTTTATTTGTTTTATCTTTTTTTTACACTAGCTCGACATAGTGACTACAGAGTACCTGATGGTAAGTACAATGTAGTCCAAAAACGAAAGCGACTATCAAAGGATGAAAATCCATTGATAGTCTCCATCGTCATATCGGCCCACATATACCACGACTGAAGGTCTCTAGGTATATGAGCTACTGGATATACACAAGCTGATCCCGAAACGCGACAAGCCGAAACTGGTCACTATGACGGGCTTTACACCCGTGTACTGTGGTCGCGATCCAGACGGCCACCGACGCCCTACCACCTCGCTGCTGCTCGTTTAGCACCACCCAGAAGTCACGTGAAGGGAAACTAGGGTAAAACCTACGGACGCGAGCAGCTTCGACTCGCAAAACTACACTGTTCTACACTGTTTGTGCTTCATTATTTTAATTGTGACTCTTTACTGTGTGTATTAAACGTTCTTCACTCTTGTTTCTCTACATTCTTCATTTCCTGTTATCTCATCTTTTCGCGCTATCCTGTGCTATAGGCCTAAGGTAGAACAAATCACTATGATCATGCCCACCTCGCTAAATAAAGGAACCCGCAAGGCATATAATTGAAATGTCACGTGTAAGTGCCCAGATAACGGCTTTCAGCTGCGCTACTGGTCATGTTGGGCACTACATAAAACCGCAAAGTGGCTACAGCCACTAATGTATCTCTGCTCACACTGTAAAAGATATAGTGTTTCGATATATTATTATTTAACAATTGTCAGATTTAATGAGATTTTCGTTTGGCAGGGTTTAGTCCCGTACGCGCCAGAGCTGCCGCTGCCCGCTGAATCCGTGATCAACTACAACAGTACGTTGCATAGATTGCGCGCCCTGTACACAGCACCTTCGGGGCTCGAATCCACCAGCCTCGTGCTAGCCACTGGACTCGGTACGTACACTTTCTATCTTATCTATATAAACATTTTATTCTTATTATTATTTTAACAAAGTGACTACATTCCAATTGATGGTAAGTACAGTGTTGTCCAAGAAGGGCAACGACCGCCAAGGGATATACATCTAGAAAGAAGAAGAATGAAGAATATACATTGACAGTCGCCATCGCTGTCGGTCTACATATACCATAACGGAAGATCGCTACGTATATGAACAACTGGACACACACACACACAACACATATACGTCTTTAACTTGTGCACGTAGTACACAAGTGTACCGTCATAGTGACTCGTTTTGGCCTCTCGCGTTTCGAGATCAGCTCATATACCTAGAGACCTTCATTCGTGGTATAAGTGGGCCGACATTACGATGTAGACTATCAATGGAATTTCATCCTTTGATAGTCGCTTTCGTTTTTAGACTACACTGTACTTACCATCAGGTGCTCTGTAGTCACTTTGTCGATCCAGTGTTAAAAAAATCCCTAAACGTTAAATAATGATTTGAACAAAATTCTGATTATTCCTTCCAGATATATTTTACACGCGCGTGGCTCCTTCGAAAACATTCGATCTCCTGAAGGACGATTTCGACTATTACCTTATCACGATTGTACTCGGAGCCCTAGTGGCCGCCACGTACACAACCAAGTACTTCGCGTCCAGGAAGATGCTCAAACTGGCCTGGAAATGATCGCGCACCTTGCGAAAACTAAAAAAACTTCAGTCGAATCGTCACTGTGCAGTATTCGTTTAGACATGGGCGAAATGTAATCAGATTAATGAAATACGATTACATTTTTCATAGTTAATATGATTACATATTGCCTATTACGTTTTAAATACTAAAGAATCATCAATTGCATACACATTTACAACTCATGTTTAGAAGGGTTTCAATCATGACATGACATTTTGTAATATTGGATCTGGGAAAAAGTTCGTGGCGTTTTTTCCGATGAATGAATACGCTGCTGAAACGGAATGAGCCATTTCTAAAACGTCTAATAATCGGAGATAAAAAATGGATTACGTATGACAACTGGAAGCATAAAATATTGTGAATAAAGGATAGTGAACCTTCACAATCATTTGCTAAACTAACATCGACGCCAAAAGAAGTGATGTCGTGTGTGTGGTGGGACTGGATGGTTATCGTCCACCACGAGCTACTTGCGACTGGTGAGACGATTGATTTTCAACTCTACTGTGGTTGACTGGAAAGATTAGGCTTAGCGATTGTGAGAAAAAGGTCCGAATTGATAAATAAGAAAGGTATTGTCTATAATCATGACAACGCCCGACCACACACTTCTTTGATGGCCCGTCATAAACTTAGAGAGTTCGATTGGGAAGTTATGTTGCATCCACCTTACAATCCGGATATGGCACTCTCTGATTATCATCTATTCCAATCTCTGCAGAGCTTTCATTATGGAAATAACTTGGTTTCAAAAGAAGCCTGTGAAAACTACTTGATCAAGTTCTTTAACCAGAAACCACAGAAGACCTTCACCGATGGGATCATGGATCTGCCTAAAAAATGTCGAAACATTATCGATAATAATGGAACATATTTGATTCAAATAAATTCATTCACGCGCTTAAGGGGACTAGTCGAATTTTACTGAAAAAACGCCACGAACTTTTTCCCAGACCTAATAATTAATTTGATTACATTTTGCCCATCTCTGGTTTAGGGGACTATAAGAGCGATTACGCGGTGCGTTTGACCCGTGAAAATATGTTCCTAAGTAGATGTGGAACTGTTTGTATGGTTGCGTACGCACTAGATCCGTCATCCGGTAATCTCTCGGATCCAAATATTGTCAGGGCGAAATAGGCATAGCATTAATCAGCCCCAGCTCTTCAAATTTCTCTAGGTGGAGCAAAAACTACTGTCTGTCGACCCATACAATTGCGAAATATAGGTAAATGGGTTGGGCTGGGATAATCAAACAGTAATATTTGCCCTGCCTCGGAAAATTTCAAGGTTTGTGCTGTGACCCTCCTGCCCACGTCACTAGTGATGTAAAATTTTGTTCAGAATATCTATCACTGGAGCATTTAACACTAGATCTACCGGCGAACAATTTATATCTATTTTAGAAATAAGTATATAATAAATTATTTTTTAGAAAAAACAAACAACACACAAGGACTGCCCGTATCTTGGGTGTCACACATTATATTACGTGCAGTTTTATATATCCGCTGCGTAGCTCCAATCTTAACTTTCAATTAATATATTATATAGTTAGACTATAGTTGACAATAGATATCAAAAGATATCACTGTTCTATTCATTCATCAGACATAAAAATATCTACTATAATAATATAATAAACACAACAAAAACTATTGTTAATAATCCCAGACAAGGCATAAGAAACAAGCACATTCTACATTCATCATACAATTTAAAATAATGTTAAACTATAGATACTAATATATTATTCTCGCAACAGTTCAGTTCGCATAACATGGCCTTTTCTTAATTTGTTATAAATATAATAAAATTAAATCAATAATATTCATCATTATTAAAAAAGACGAGTAATATTTTAGAATTAAAAAATTAAAGAGGAATAAAATTCTAAGACAAATATACAGGGTTAGAGGTAACTAACGCAAAACCTCTTGAGGGTGACTTTGGTATATCAAGACTAACAACTTTTGTTTTACGACTTTTTCTAATTCAGTCCTTTTTCCCCATACAAAAAATAAATAAATTTGCAATTCTGATCTTCTTAACGCACTGAAAGGCGGCGCGATGCAACTGGGGCAGGCGATTTCGTAGCATCAGCTGACTGAACTTTAAACATAGAGCTAACGACGGATAGAAATTCCCACTAAAACTAAAAACATATACAAATTAGGATGTATTAAGTTTAGGCAATAGTCATAGAACAAAAGTTTTGTTGTACCTAAGTTACTTTTAAGAGGTTTAGCGTTAGTTACCAGTAACGTTGTATAAGTATAAAGGCCGGTCATTTTGACCCGTTCGGTAAATCTAGTGTTAAAAGTGTATTTAAAAAGTTGCTTTCATGATTTTTAAAGATAATACATACTAGTATAGTCAATGATTAGAAAGTGATTGTGTATAGCGGTTGTTTTTAAGTAAATAAATCGTACACTTCGGCGAATAATATTGTGATGCATTTTATGGTCACATTGGAGTTTTACTTAATTCAGTCGAATGGCTGAAAGTAAATAATAAACATATTTTAAATTAGACAGGGAATACTATGAAATTGTTGATGGGCATGGTCTCTCAGAACTGAGGTGTATTTCACCGTATTGGGTACAATGGGGCTGATATGCCAAAATGGCAAAAGCCCTTATAAATAATAATAAAAAAAAAAAATAAAGAATTATCTTGACTGTATAAAAATAACTTGTAAAAATTAATTAACTTAAATAATAATAAAACATAGTCACGCTAAATCTCTTAAGGCGTGAGCAGAGATACATTAGTATATGTATCCACTTTGCGCTTTAATTTCGTGTCCAACGTGACTAGCGCATCTGACCATCGTTCTCACAGCACTAATGACATTTCTATTAGGTGAGCATGTGGTGCCTGACGGCCGAAATTAATAACCTATCTACGTTTAATTCGCAGATTGATGGATATACCTCTCCCTTTCCAACTTGTGTATGCGAAAAGAGATGTGCTATAGTTGCTATAGTAACAAATCTAAGATTGGGGATAGGATAGGTTATTAATTTCGGTCATTAATTAACCATTAATTTAATTAGGGAGGCAACAGTGACTCACTTTATTTCCAAAGCTTGAAAAAAATAAATACGGCTCTAACATTGGCCTAAAATTTGCTCACATTTTAGACACACTATTTCAATAGTGTATCTACACACAGTGTGTTACAGTTCACTGTAACTGAGCACTCATGATTTTCCATTATTCAATACTTAAGTGAAAGTAGGAATCTAAAACAAAAAAATGATAATTGAGCCACTGTGGACAATTAGGTGTACACATTGACTCACTACCGTGGTACACAGTGGCTCTAGTGGTACACAGTGACTCGGCAGTATGAATAAGAAAAGAAAATGCCCATTCCACGTAGATCTTTTATTAGTAATAATAAAAAAATGTTACAAGCTACTTTTATAATCAATCAACACAACTCTTAGAACTCTTAATCAGATCTTAAGTCATCTCAGTCTCTTCGTTAACAATTTTAGTCTCTTATTATCGATTAACAACCTATGGTAACTATTCAAATCAAAATTATTCAAAATAATAACATATATAATGATGTATTAACATCTGTTACACTTAGAAAATACTATGTTTTAAGCAATCAACGATAATAATAACCATTTGGGTAACATATGGTTTATGAAAAACAACATAACATAATTAAAACAACAATCATTTGCATTATCTTCAGAGTAATAAAAAAATATCAACTAATTTCTAATAAATGATAAGACTTCTAAGACATTGTAGAATGGCCTAGAAGACGTACCAACTAATGTGGGCTTTGGAAGAATATAAAAGGGAAAGATCCGGTTTAACAGGCATATGGAACTTATAAGTACCAGCCTTGCGTTTCAAAAATGATACATAATATTCAAGGTCATTATTTCTTTCTTCTATTACCTTCCCAATATATAACAACCTCTGCTTTTTAGTTGCCAATTCGACTATAACATATTCTCCTTCCTTGGGTGGATGAGGTAATGAATTCTTTAAATCTTTTTCGCTTAGAATATTCTCATTATTATCTTGATCTGCTGGTGAATCAAGCCATCCATCGTCATTGTCAGATTCTGTTAATTGAACTTCATCAAGGCCCTCTGTTTCGTCGTCGCTATCTAATATCGTTCGTATAATTTTACTTTTCTTTGCATCGGTCTTTCTTTTAACCGCATTTTTTTGCTCTATCAAAGTTTACTCCGGCGTGTCGGTAAGTATCAAACTACGTCCAGGCTTCCTTCGTTTCCTGTTAGTTTTTCTTGGACCAGCTTTTATAGGATTTCGAAAATCAAAAGGCGATTTGAAAGACAGTTCTTTGGCTGTCTTTGGTGGTGTGTTTTCGTTAGTAGAATCTGGAAAATTGACTGATAGATTCTGAGATGTGGATTGTCCAGAAAAGTGAACAGTTTGATCAAAAATTGTTTCAGATATTTCTTTTGCATCATTAGCTTTGTTTAGATTGAATTTTCAGGACTTTGAACGGGAGATGACATATTTAAATCAAGTGGCATAATAAAATTTGGTTCAGCTCTTTCTACAAGAGCATCAAGATCACAATCTTCGAGAATACTTATGGAGTCAGGTGTTGAATTACCTTTATCCTGTAGATATTCTGGACAAGGACGGTCAGTCACCGAACTAGGAAGGAAGTCTTCCTCTGTGAAAATGTGTCGGTCGAATGGATAAATACCACACTTTGCGAAGGCGTTTGTAATATTTCTTATCGTCATTGCCTTTTCAAAGGCAGATCCGATTATTTCGCCCAAATCATAAATTGTTACAGGTTTTCCCAGATTTAGCAACAGCAAGGAGTCAATGGCAGCGTTGTAGTATGTTTTGAACGGACCATAGATACCAACGTCTAGGGGCTGCAACTTAGCCGATGTGTGGGGATGAAGAGTCAGAATATGCACTCCCGCATTTTTGGCGATATCCAGTGCTTCTAGACTTAAATGTGATTCATGGTTATCCATGACTTAAATGCATGGATTTTCTTTCGAAGCATTTGTACGTTTGACGAAATGTTTCATAACCTCCGGAAATATCGACGAATTCATCCATCCGGTAGGTGTAGCCAATCCGAGAGTTCCCGCTGGTGTATTTTTAATCATGTGATCTTTAAAATGCTTTCTAGGAAAGACCATGACTGGGGGCAAGAAATTTCCACTGGGACTCACGATACAGCACATCGTAACTAATGTCCCTCTTTCTCCGCTAGTCACCTTACCAATAACTTTTCGACCTAATGGGGCTAGCACTTTTTGTGGTTTTTGTACAGTCGTCGTGGATGTTTCGTCCAAGTTAAATATCCTGGTTCCATCAGAGAAAGCGCTGTTTCGTGAAATCAGATCTTCTAAAATGTCGTAAAATTTCCCGACATTGCTTTGATTGAAAGCTGTTGCCCTACTAAGGCTGCATGGTTCAGGATTTTTTAATGTGATATTATGTCTGCGTCTAAATGAAATTAACCAATCCGTGCCAGCCATTTGCTTCGTCTCCCAAGAGGCAGGCATTTTCAAATTATTTATTTTAGCACACTGATATGCTACTTTTCGACTTTCTTTGGCGGTCAATCCATAAAACAAAAGAGCACAGTGCGAATAATAGTTTTTAAGTGCAATCTCTTGGCTATCGGTAAATATTTTATTGACCGAATAGTTAGGTTCTAACTGAATGGGTAACAATTCATCAAGTGACTCACAGTTCTTGGTCTTCCAATAATACCTTTTTAGTGTAGCAAACGGTACATTAACTTTTGTTGATGCTTTTCTTATAGATTCTCCGGTCCTTATAAGCTGCAAACCTTCTTTAATTTTTTCATACGAAGAATTTCCTATTTTTCTCTCGGATTTTTTTCGTGACATTCTATAAATGAAATAACAAAATACGATTAAAGAGTTCGAAAAATATTGAATTTACATAAGCTACAAAAGTACTGAAATTGAGCCACTGTGTACCTTTAAAAATTGAGTCACTGTGTAATTCTACGCCATTTTGTAAACATTTGATCAAAGCATCCGAGATGTAAAACATAGAAGTCAAAATACGAGTTAAAGACAATTAATACAAAACTTACTATCCGATAAATATGATGGCTATTACATATAGCAACAAACAAAGATATGAAAACAATCGAAACTCACCTTAGAATGTAATTTAGTGGGCGCGAAAACTGAAATCACTCCCTCACACTTCCGCACGGCGCTCGACCGGCGAGCAAACTGGTTTAAACGTGCTCGGGTACCAAGACCTTCGAATCGGTAAAAGAGACAAATATATATTCCTATCCCTTTAGGTCGGCACACGGCTGAGCCACTGTAGCCGATCGAGTCACTGTTGCCTCCTTGACCCTACGTAATGTGGATTAATCCAGAGGTACGTGCCGGAATTCGCTTTGCAGTGCTATGGTGGAATCTGGTCTGTTATCCACGAGGCCACCATAACACCTTACAACTTCTCAAAAATAATATGCCCATTGTAGCAATTCATTTAATGTAAGCGCTTACTAAAAAATTTCGGCATATTGTCGCTGAAGCCAAAAATTTTGCCAAAAGTGTTTTTCTTTTAGCAGACGTCGGCTAAGGGGAAGTTTTTGTCAAACACTAACTGTCGGTCATTTCGTAAAATACATTACTCTATTATTCTGCTGAAGTGCGCTAGTTTTACGTTATGTAGGTAAATTGAAAAAATATGTAACTCGTGAAATACCAAAGCGTTTTATATGTATTAATGCTTTGGTCCTAATAGTTAGTATAATTTAGAGCGGTTAACATGTTTGTCTAAACCTTTATTCTCTGAAAAAATATTGCCTTTTCTTAGAGTAAGATGGCAACATTAGGATAATTTCACACACATGTAATTATGATCATGTAGTTTACATTAAAAGTGCCTAAAATTCAAGTAAATTACAGTAAATTTGAATTTTATACGATACAATTTCTATATTTGTTATTAAACACCATGCATGTTTAATACGAGGCTTAGTTTACCCTGTTTTAACACGTTTAAGCCGGCCTCTAACATCGGTGGCTCTCACAAGTCTGCCCCATTAGACAGAGCGCACCTCCGGTGGCTAGCACAAGTCTGCTTCATTGGGCAGGGCGTACCACCAAAAATGTAGATTGTATATTGGAGCCGTTCATTTTGAAAGTGACTTAAGTCCACTTATCTTTAATTTGAAATAGTTAAGGTTTTGCGTTTTTTATATTATTTTGAAAATGTACGTGATATAAAATTTTCAAATGTACTAAATATATTTCAATACCAATTTATTTTTTTGACAGTTCAGCATAAATTATAAATGTCACAAGTGCCAACTTGATAAAAGATGAAAATAGACTTAAGCCACTTTCAAAATGAACGGCTCATTTAATATATTAATTGAAAACCTTTAATAACGATGGAGCGAAAAACTTTAAGCCCAGCAGTGTAATCATGAATTAGAGACAGACGGCATGAGCGTGTTAAAAACATATATTGTAAGCATTTTTAATTGTTTCTGTAATAAAAAACAACAAATATTTTTTAATTTATTGCATTTAAATTATTTATGTAAGATCAAAGTTTACAATTCGCTGAAAACATCTTTAATTAGTTTATTACTATGGCAAAAAAAAATACAGATCAATTTTTTTTAGTGATAAATGTAATATTTTGTAATTTTATAATATAGGACTTTCATAGGTAAAGAAAAATAAAAATAATACAACTATTAACACTTAGGACGGCTTGCAACATGAATTACATCTAGTTTATTTTTCATAAAATGGTATTTAACGTTCAACTAATTTATTGTTTTGCGAGCAAAACTTTATTCAGTTTTAACAACTGTCAGATTTAAATCACCATTGAGGTCATATTAAACCGCGTTAATTAAAGAGCGTTTTATACAAGTTCTAAACTAGATTTAATTTGTTTGTGCAAGTCGCTCTTAAATAATCTTATTTAGCCTTATTAGAATATTGGTATTCATAAATCTCAACCCACGATTTTTAATAATAATAATATATCGTCACGCTATGTCACTTACAGGATGAGCAAAGATTCATTAGTGGCTGTATCCACTTTGCGTACATATGTCGTGCCCAACGTGACCAATAGCGTAGCTGAACGTAGTACTCACAGCACTAGTACGCATTACATTGTTATTAGATGACATGGGGGTTTCCTCAAGATATTTATCTTCACTAGTGATGAAAATGCCCGGGAATTTTCCCAAAGTACCCAAAACTTCCGAGAACATTTCGTAAATTCCCGGGAATATTCCCAAGGAAGTTTTTGGGCACTTTGGGAAAATTCCCGGGCATTTTCATCACTAATCTTCACCGATGAGCAGGTGGTGCATAAATCCATTCTTAATCTGGTGAAATCTTTCTAGGTTTGCCTGTCTCTATACGTGCCGGGATAGGACCTTTTCTTTTTTGTATCCCTGGGGAACATCCTGCATAGAACTATCAGGGCAGCGACCCTGCTGTGTCAGACTCCTACTGACTAAAAACCCCCCAGGGTGTCCCTCTGATTGCTCCACCCGGGCCTGGGAATTCAGGTTCTTCCAGACGCCCGGGAAACGAACAGCTCTGGGAGGGGTGAGTGTAAAGAGCCCATCACTACTGTTGTAAATAAAATCTATTATGATTGCCTTTGTAATTTTTTTTTGTTGCAAAGCTAGTCCATTGTTTATGCCGTAATTGTTTAATAATTTAAAAAAAAGGTTATCCCTTCAAACCTATATCATAGACGGCGCGCCATGCACTGCGCGCCGCCTCCCTCTCATCCAGGCACCAGACTCCCTCTAGTCTACTGCCCGGATGGTAAACGACCCTACGACAACTCGCGCTGCCGCGTATGGATACCGATGTCTTATCCACTCTGCCAGCACAGCCACTCTTAAAATATATTTTATAAAAATATTCAATATATAATAACTGACTTCAAGAACTGTTTAAGCCTTTCTTTAGAAACCCGTGTTCTAATAAGATATATTGTAACAATGTTTCTGGAAAAGTTTTAGTTTCATGAATTAAGTCGATAGATCAATTTCGTAAAATACACAGTACGCATACATACTTGTTTAAGTATTAGTAACGAAAAAGATCACGTAATAAAATTTATATCAACAGCTCTCGCGATTCTAATGACGCAAAAAGAAAAAAACAGTTTCTAACAGTTGTAAATGCACTTTGTACTTATATAATGTACATGTGTTTTTGAAGTATGACCAATAATTCATCTTGAATCCATTAATAATGACAATCGGTTAAAATTGGAATGATTTTAGTTTTCTGAGTTAATTGGCTTGTAGTGTTTGATTAAAATGTGGTCATAAGCGTATAACAATTGAACATTTTTAGATACATTTTTGCTGTTACACAAAAGCTACCTATAGTAAATTTAAAAATGCTTTTGAACACGAATCGTGGGTTACATACAAATGAATGCTTATGACCGGTGGTCGTGGGTGTGGTTTTTAGGAAGACACGAATTTGGCGGTTTACAGTTTATTTGCACTTTAAGGCACACCGAACTGTGACGTACACGCACGTACTCTCGCCTTGGGTCTCGGTAGTCGACTAACCTCTAGGCGTCACGTGCGCGCGCGCATCCTCTTACCCCGCACGTCTCGTAACACCCTAACGACCCTTAGGGCGACAAGAGCGTATCGGGTTACGCCTACATGCTATATGCTTCATTTGTGTTTAAAAGCGTCTTAGAATTTAAAGTTTCGGAAACTAACTTTCTGTGTCATAAGTTACATAAATGGTATCTTTTCTTAATAAAAACACAGCTAGTAAATGTCCAGGCAAATTGAAAATACCTTTTATTTACCCAGGGGAAACCCGTTATGGTCCGTCAGGGGACGATGAGGGCAGCCCCCGATGTTTTTGAGTCGCACCGACTAAAACCCCCCGCGGTGTTCCTTCTCCCGTCTGCCGGGGCCAAGGCTAAGGCTGTGTCAGCTTCCTCAGCACCCGGCAACGTCTGGCCTATTGATGGAAGGACCCTACACAGCGTTTGCTCACCTTAATTTTCTTGGAGCGGTGTGCGGGAACACATCGCGCACCCCTTTCGCCTTAAAGATGTTGGGCGACACACTCCCTCAAGTGCGCCGCCCAGATATTGAAAATACTTAAAAACTTTAACTTAGAAATGTAATTGACGATTTTGAGTCCATTTCTATAATTTACAAATGTTAAGTGTTTATATTATTTTCGCATATCTAGATGATAGGACTTTACATTTGTGTCTTGCTGTTACAAACCTCTAACAAAATTTGAAAGTATGAGCCTTACGGTGAAAATATTAAAGCTATTTATTATTTGGAGCATAAATAAGCATTTAAGAAGTGAATTTACATTTTTTTATAAATAAAATTATTTCCTTTAGACAACGAGAGCGCAGTCAGAATCGAAATTTATGTGTATATTTGATAAAAATAGATCAGGATATAATTACTATAATTATGCATAAAAACAAAGTTATGAGGCAAAAATCAACTTCTGATGTGAAAATAAGATAATGTTAGGAAAAGATGTTACCAGTTTCATTTATATTAAGTTTTGTAGGAAATGGTCCGTTGGCTAGGCGGCAGGACCGAGACCCTTGATATTCATTGATTCTCATAAAATCACGTGATTTTGAGGAGGCGTGTGCGCAGCGTCCGATTGCTTTCCGTTATCAGAGTCCAGTAGTCTGGAATTGCCGCTGATACACTGCCAAAATTAATAACCTATCTATCTTTAATTCGTAGATCGATAGCTATACCTCTCCCTTTCTAACCTGTGTATGCGAAAAAAGATGTACTATGGCTGCTATAGTAACAAATCTAAGATAGGCGATAGGATAGGTTATTAATTTCGGCAAACAGTGATCACACACTGCGGTTTCCAATTTCCATACAAACATTTTTTTTATTTTTCACAAATATTAGTTGAAAACACTAATAATGCATTTCTATAAAAAAAAAAAAAACAAATGGCATGTTAAATGGAATGCTATATTTGTATGAAATTAAAAGAACTATATTTGTATAGAATTACGAGAGATGTTTGAAGTGAATTATCAGTTGTTTTAGGTTAGTTTTTATTTATATCGGTTGTTAGTTAATATATGGGTTCATTTACACTGAAACTAAGGTTTGTCGTATATTCATGATTTATATTTTCGAAAAACTTGGCATTATTGCCAGTAAAATATAAAGTTTCAAAATTTATCATATCCACGCTGTATTTTGTAGAATAATTTGAAGCAGTGTTTCCCAACCTAGGTTCATAAATACGAAAAAATTGAGAATCGACCTATACGCAAGTAGTAAATTTGTTTATTCATGTTTGCGTATGCAAGTAACCTGTCGCATGGGGTGCGTCTTTGAAAAAGTTTGGGAAACGCTGATTTAAAGGTGTACGTACGGTGATATATCAATAAGCGTTATATTTATTACATTATAGGACGGGTACATGTTTTCTGTGAAGAATGTGTTTTGTATGAGAATAGTATAATAAAAGTTAAAGTGATTTGATAAGAGTTTTATTTCAATAATAAATACATTGGTTTGTATGACTTATCGTACAACATTTAAAACCTCTAATTTACTTAATTATATTATTATAGTCACCTCGCGTTATACTCATTTGAAATTTCTTTTTAATCCTTTGTTAAACTTAGTTTATTTTATGAGACTAGCCATAAAAGTTTTAATTTTATTTTAGTCTTACTAATACGTACACACATTTCCATTCATGCGATAGGCAATATTATTATTATAAGACAAGTGCCTAAAATCTTTTTAAATTTAAGCTAATTTAGGAAAACTATACATACGCACACAGTCTTCAAATTTAAAATTAATTTCCAAAATTACTAAGATTTAATTAATTTGTAATCATTACAAACACACAATGATTGATTAGAATTAAAAATTGTCTTTAAAATGAGCATCTTTGCAACAGGTTGCGAGATAGAAATTATTTTTGTGAGTCTATCATACTTGTTTATAGAATTTTAATTGGATATATGTCATTACATGTTTATTATAAGAAATAATCTGACAAAAGGTCAAGAGTCAGTATTCAAAGACATTACAATAATTCGTATAGAAGAACACGTTTGCTTTTATGTCCAGTTACCACATGTATAACACTAAATCACTATTTTAATTCTAAAAAACAAGTACCACTGGTTCCCAAACAGCTTCAATATCTCCAAGAGAGCAATTGGAGTGATAAAGCGGTGTATTTTTTTTATAATATCATAATAAGTTTGGAAACCACTGTCTCGGGTGATTTCTCATCCCAAATAACTTTGTACGAAAATATTAACGAAAACAAAATATATGACTTAAATATAAACTGCAATAAAATTAAAACAACTAATATTGAAATTCCTTATAATATAATTATGTAGTTAAAATTCAAAATAATGGTGACGAACCATAAAAATTAAAATAAACAAACGGATAATTTAAATCTGTCGAAAAAAAATTAAATGTCTAAAATGAAATTATTATAATACATGTTATAATAGTAATACTTTCTTTTTTTATTTTTACACTTAATAATAAAATATCGTTACGCTATATCCTTTTCCGGGTAAGCAGAGATACATTAGTACACTTTGCGCTTACATATCGTGTCCAACGTGACCAGCAGCGCAGCTGATCGCTGTTGTCACAGCACTAGTACACATGGCATTTCTAATAGATGCCACGCGGGCATCCTCGCGATGTTTTCCTTGACTGGTGGTCATGTGGTGTCTAAATCCATACTTAACCTGGAATAATCCAGATGTACGTGCCGGGATTCGAACCTACCATTCACGTCGCTGCGCAACGATATCGGTATTTTAACCACTAGACCACTCCAAACGTATTATACATAGAATTAAATTACTAACTTAAAACTATAGATTTAATTAACACACATTAATTGTATTTTGAATCAGTAAAAAAATAAGAAAACAATTATTATACACAAAACTATTTTAAATATAACGCGCACAAATATATAAAATAAGAAACAAAGGATACCTATAAATGAATTCTAAATTTCAGGTGACTTCTAGTGTCGTAAGTATAGGATATACTTTTTTATATCTACCGTAATGTGCTTTATATCAAAGAACTTTTAGTACCAGGCCTCAAGGAGTATATTAATCGAGTTGGTAATGTTATAATAACAATGTTTTAGAACAAGAACACATTATTGCGAAAAAAAAAAACTAATCCAACGAAAAAATAGCAACTACAATAGACTCTTTATTAAAAAAAAAAACACGAATCTGCCCGATATTGCAATTAAATTAGCGACAGAATTGCACTGTAGTACCCAATATACAAGGTGAATTTATAGACGAGGGAGATATTCAGGGGGCCGGGCAGTAGACTTGAGGGAGTCTACTGCCTGGATGAGAGGGAGGCGGCGTGCAGTGTCCGGCGCGCCGCCTGTGCGAAAGTTTTGGAGTAGGCTCTTTACACCCTGCCTTCCTAGAGATGAAGCCTAAACAGACTGCTTGTTCCTCGGGCATCTGGAAGAATCTGAATCCCCAGGTTCGGGTGGAGTGACTGGAAGCACACACCAGCGGCCTTGCTGATCTTACGCAGGATTTTTCTCCGGGTCACGAACCAAAATTCTTCGTATTAGTAGGCAGGCAATGTGTACGGAAGAATCTATGTTCTTTAGAGCAGGAGTAGTGACGAACTGCGGAAGGTGGCCCGCAAGTATTTGATGAGAAGAGCCGAAAACCGGGCTCAATGGAGCTTGCTAGGAGGTACTTAAGTCTAGTAACGGGACTATGGTGGGCTGATGATGTAAGCTATACAAAACGTTATAAATTAAAAAAAAATCTTAACCAAAAAGTTACTCAAATTAGAGAAAACAAAATCACGCACATTCTTTACGAACGTTCACGTATCGCAAGACAAAGAGTTAATGCTTGCAGTTTCGTTTAATCTTACTTAAAAAAAAACCTCAAATGCTCATTTAAAAGGAAATTACGTCACCCGATTCTCAAATATATGCTGTATGTTGTGCTTATATTCGGAGTTGGACGGATAGAAAGGCGTGCCGACGACCGCTTCAAGCTTCAAGGTCTTATTGGCGGGGGGCGGCAGCACTAGCTGGTTGCCGCACAGCTCCGCCAGGTGGCGCCAGACAACCCCGTAATCATACGTCATAGCGTGCTTGTAGAAATACACGGCTAATGCCTGTTAAAGAAAAAAATAACTACAATTTCTCGACTACATTATCTATATTCCACCCATAGGATGGGCAAAATGTAATCAGATTAATGAAAATGATTAATGATTACATTTTACGTTTTTTACCATTAATATGACTGCATTTAGCTTATCTATGTTTTAAACACTACGAAATCCCAGATTGCATACATATTTATGACCTCTTAATGTTTTAAACGGATTTAATCATGATTACAGAGAAAGAGAGTTAAAATTACGACTACATTTTGTAATCAGATTATATTTTCCCCATCGCTGATTCCACCAAGCTTTATCTATACTAATATTATAAAGCTGAAGAGTTTGTTTGTTTGTTTGAACGCGCTAATCTCAGGAACTACTGGTTCGAATTGAAAAATTCTTTTTGTGTTGAACAGACCATTTATCGAGGAAGGCTTTAGGCTATATAACATCGCGATGCAATTATTAGGAGCGAAGAAATAATGGAAAATGTGAAAAAAACGGGGAAAATTATTCATCCATTCAGGGCTTCCATTGCGTGCGCTGCAAAAACGGTTCAAGATACCAAAAATATATGTAAGAAAGAATTATTCCTCTTGAAATGATCTAAAAAAATGTCCGCGACAGTATATGTCTATCTTTTAAGATTAAGTCACTAGAACCGTTTTTATGGTAATTAAATTTGGTCGAAATTAATGCATTATTTGTTAAGAGTTGTATCAACGTAATAATATTTATCATTATCCAAATAAATGTGTTGTTGATTAAGAGTATTTAATTGTGAACAAAATTGTCTTTGACATCACTTAATTTCAATGAACATCTTAGAAGATATTACAAAACCTTACATAGCAAAACAACGTTTGCCGGATCAGCTAGTCTTAAATAATTTGTTATCCGAACAATATTTAGTTTAAGGTCGTAAGTACACCATAAGTCGTTCCCGTTGACATATTTCCGAGAATAATGTGGATCCGAACGTCGCCAGTTGTTAAATACGGAAACACAGTTAGCAAATGATACTCGCTTGCAAGTCGGTCACACACTGTTTTATTCAATTACCCCCGTGCGGGTCGCAGTCCGCACATCTACTTATTTACATATATAACATTTATAATACCCGAATTACATCATTATGAATTCGGTAATCAGTGTCCAGTGGGTTGTTAGCACAATGTGTGAGTTAATAGTACAGTGAGTTGTTATTACAATTAGTAACTCAATGATATAGTGAGTGTAGGGATGTGATTGAGTTCTGTGAGAGAGTCGTTAGCATAGTTAGTCATTGCCATAACAGAATGGATCCCAACGAAATGGAATACAACGAATAGTTAGTAGAATTAGCCCATGTCATGAATGAGTCATCAGTAGATCCATTAGTACAGTGACTAGAATCATTATTAAAATTTTTGGGAGTCGAAGCTGCTCGCGTCCGTAGGCTTTACCCTAGTTTCCCTACACGTGACTCCTGGGTGGTGCTAAACGAGCAGCAGCGAGGTGGTAGGGCGCCGGTGCCCGTCTGGATGGCGACCACAGTACATGGGTGTAAAGCCCGTCATAGTGACCAGTTTCGGCTTGTCGCGTTTCGGGATCAGCTTGTGTATATCCAGTAGCTCATATACCTGGAGACCTTCAGTCGTGGTATATGTGGGCCGACATGACGATGTAGACTATCAATGGATTTTCATCCTTTGATAGTCGCTTTCGTTTTTGGACTACACTATACTTACCATCAGGTACTCTGTAGTCACTATGTCGTGCCAGTGTAAAAAAAATAAAAAAATGAGTGAGTCATAAGTAGTTCCTGGTTTATTAGTGCAGTAAATGAGTGATGAGTAGTAACCAAGTAATTAGTTATTACATTGAATACAATATTAGTATAAGGTACGAAGTAGCTCATGGAAAGTTTCTTCTCAAGGGAGCTATCAAATCACTAAAGGTAGTTATTTCCTTGGTTGACTGCCAAAGCCGAGATTGGTTGCCACAGGTGTGCCCTTGCGTTGGCACGTCCCACGGATGCCCGTACATACCTGTAGCGGCTTGGGCTGCCTGTTGGACAGGTAGGGCTGCGCGGCGGCCAGCGCGCGGCTCAGCCGCTCGTCCTCGAGGCGCAGGTCCGCGGCGAGGCGCGGCAGGGCCCGCAGCGCCGCCTCCTGCGCGCGGTACTGCCGCTCCAGCCGGTACGCGCTGCCCGTGTCCTTCAGCCGACTGCATCGGCTCGACTCGTCCAGGAACTTGTATATGCAAGGCAAGATCTCCCTAGGCACGTGCAATATAAAAAAAGTTAACACATTCATAATTAACAAGCTTATGACCGGTGGTCGTGGGTGTGGTGGTAGAAAGACACGGATTTTGGCGTTTTACTGTTTATTTGCAGTTTAAGGCACACCGAACTGCGACGCACACGCACGTACTCTATACTTGGGTCTCGGTAGTCGACTGCTTTAGCTAGAGCATCATTTACGCACGCGCACCCCTTACCCCGCGCGTCCCGTAACACCCTTAGGGCGTTTTAACACAAGCACGTATCGGGCGGCGTCTACATGCTATAAGCTGTTTATTAAATAATATAAAAATATCAATATGCAATTACCAGATTTACTATGAAACTACGGACAGTGAGTGAAATATAATTACCAGCCCGTCTATAAAACAACTGACAGTGAGTCTTATACAATTACCATCATTTTTATGAAAGTATAGTGTAAATCAGATGTAATTAAAAAAAAATACGCTAGTAATACGAGTTCTAAAAAAACAGTTTCTCATATAAAATTCGTAAAAAAAAAATATATCAAACTCAGAACTCTCCAAATGATACACGTGTACTTTACAAAAAATAAATGACTTTGTTTAGTGAACTCACTTTAACGTCCTGACCCTGATGAAGCTCTTGGCGAGCCAGGACATGGTGGTGAGCAGTTCAAAGCCACACAGCATCACTGGTGCATCAGTTGCCGTAAACCTGCAATCAAAATAAAAAAAACATTCCATTGTATAGTTTGGTTATTTCTCAAAATATTGAGACAAGACAAAAAAAAACATTCTATCAGCGATAGCCCTCGTAAAAAAGGCCTAAATGTATGGGATTGATATAAAGTGTCAACAATTTAGTTAATCCTATAATTTTATTTTTTTTATTAAAACATCGATTTATTAACTTTTCTGAGTCTCTTGTATACTTGAAGTAAAACTTTTTCTGTAATCAATTATTAGATTTCACTAAAAACCGTAAGAGATTATTTTCACTGCACTGATAAATTTTTGGTCCTTCGAGCCGGACACAAACATATAGCTTATGGATATTAGACTCACTTGGTGACAAATGGAGCCCAAGTGAGATGCACAATCGGCAACAGCAAGTCCTCATGCTTCGCGAGGACCGGCAGACCGGTCGAGAGGATCTGCATGGACAGTGAGGCGGTCTCGTGAGACCTTGAAGAAACGAAGTGCAAGCTGCGCTTAAGGACGGTCGCTGCCACCAGCACGTGCTGTGGCGGAGGTGACTTTTCATCTGGAACCAACGATAAATTTCGATATCTCAACACAGGATAGTTTATTAGGGCACGAATCAGCAAGGCGCAACCTACACAATGTAATCAAATTTGTAATCTGTAATCCAAAAACGACAATTACTATCAACAATTTAAAAAATCCTATCGATAGTTCGCAGCGATCATGCCAGCGTGCAAATATCTATTCACGCTTCGTTTAAAGGAACCCATATCTTAGGACGGTGAGGACACGTTCACCGGAACAGCATTCCACAGCCCAACGACTCGGCTGAAGTAAGAGAAAGAGAGTTTCTTAGTCCTAGCCGGGATGCGAGTTACCGCATACCTGTGACTTTGTAAACCCGCGCGCATGGTTCTGCTATGGAAGGGAGAGGATGGGAAAAGGTTAAAAAAAACTCTTTCAAAGACTCGCCATGATAAAGACAGTGGAAAAAGCTCAGTGAGGCAACATCTCTGTGCAACTGAATATTATATATCTATACTAATATTATAAAGCTGAAGAGTTTGTTTGTTTGTTTGTTTGTTTGTTTGTTTGTTTGAACGCGCTAATCTCTGGAACTACTGGTTCGAATTGAAAAATTATTTTTGAGTTGAATAGACCATTTATCGAGGAAGGCTATAGGCTATATAACATCACGATGCAATTATTAGAAGCGAAGAAATAATGGAAAATGTGAAAAAAACGGGCAAAATTTTTTATCCTTGAGGGCTTCCATTGCGTGCGCTGCAAAAACGGTTCAAGATACCAAAAATATATGTAAGAAAGAATTATTCCTCTTGAGATGATCTAAAAAAATGTCCGCGACAGTATATGTTTATCTTTTAAGATTAAGTCACTAGAACCGTTTTTATGGTAAACAAATTTGGTCGAAATTAATGTATTATTTGTTAAGAGTTGTATCAACGTAATAATGTTAATCTTTATCCAAATAAATGTTTTGTTGATAAAGAGTATTTAATTATGAACAAAATTGTCTTTGACATCACTTAATTTCAATGAACATCATAGAAGATATTACAATAACTTATATAGCAAAACTACGTTTGCCGGATCAGCTATGTCTTGATAAGCGCGAAACTCGAGAACGACTAAACCGATTTGGCTGATTTCTTTTTTGTTGTGTTTGTTGAAGTCTGGGAAAGGTTATTACGGAGAGAAAAATTAAAAAAATTGTCTGAAAAAGTCTAAAAACAACACTTTTCTATATTCTCATACAAAAAATTCGTAATAATATTTAAAAGTCAATTTGAACTTTAACACCATACCATAAAGTTTAAATGTCAGTGGACGGGTTCCGGGAAGGCAAAACAATTGAGTGACGTATAAATATTAATGTCAATATTTGTCAATTTTTATACATATAGCATTAAGGCCAGGTTTTTTCAAACAATTTTCAAAAAAATCTGACGGGGAGGCTATTAAAATTAAAAAAAAACAATATGACTTTGTTTTAGAGAAATAGGGCAGAACAAGGTCTGCCGGGACAGCTAGTATATATATATGTATATACTAAGGCGTTTCAAAGAAAAAAAAACAAAAAATTTTTCCTCGGAAGCACGCTCAAAAGTTTCGTTTTAATGCCAAAATAGGCCTCTGAAAATATGAGCCCTTAATATTAATATTTAGGTTGTCCGCATCGCACTTTTCGATTTTCCATACAAATAACACAGGACAAAAGTTTTTTTTCTTTTGATTTCTATAACTAGTAAACGATATATCGTATTGCAATACCCATTCATTATTTTGTAGAGAATTTAACGCTTTAAATAATGATACAAAATATATATTAATCTAAATATTTTGTATCATTATCAATGAATTAAAGATTTAATTGGGGAGAATAAGATTGACTAATTTTAATAGATGCTATTTCAAAATGTACATACTTCATCGATTCATCCCGGAGTTACACATCTCTAGTCTCTATGAATATAAAATTCTCACCAGCAACAGAATCATCGTAATCCATTATATCCTCCTGTTTCTTCTTCATATCTTCTTTGTACATCTCCTCTACAGTCTTACCGCTCTCCTTTTCCCACTCGTCGTTGTTTAACAACATCTCCGCCTGCTCTATGTTTTTCACATACTCTCTTACGTCTTTTAGAATGTCTATATTATCTTCTGTTTTCTGAGTGTTCTCTTCTTTTGGGACTCCTTCTATGTTGAACCATCTCCGTATGCACTGAACAAATGTGAGGAATACCTGGAGATAACCATCCAGATTCTTCTCATAGTATCTGTCACAGCTTTGGACTAGAATCTGGAATATTTTTTTTATTTATTATTTTTAAGGTGGTAAAATGATAACCCAAATTCGGCCATGACCAAAATACATAAGTGCTATGACCGACATAGTGATTCGCTTTGGCCTATCGCGTTACAGAATCTGCTTCTGTACCTCTAGTTGTTAATATACCTTCAATCGTGGTATGTGAGAGCCGGCAGGAAAATGGCGACTGTCAAATCTCTTCTCTTGGTTGTCATAGTCGTTCTTTGATTACGCTGTGCTTTCAATCAGGTGCTTTGTGTAGTCTATTTGACGAACCAGTAAAAAAACAAATCCATAAGCGTAGTACATATAGGCTGGTATAACTATATAATAGATTCATTCAATATTTTGAAAAAGTTAACACTAGAATTTCCTGTCAACTATTTTTAGGACACTATCTTCTTTATAGTTTTCAACTAATGAAAATCGTTTCGAGCCTTTACTATGTCCCGTTTATGCTACGTGACTGCGCTTGCGTTTGAAGTGCGCACTTTTAGCACGGAGTTCCGTTTCCTGCGAAACACTGCAGCGAGGCCTGCCATACCGAAGGGGTTACAAACAGTTATTTTGAATTTGATTCTCGTCTTTTAGCAGTCATAACTGTTTTCGAATGTGCTTTTTGAATAAGTATTAATAAAAATATTAAAGATAGACACTTACATCTTGAACGATGCCATAAAGGCAGTCTAATAATCTGGTGTCGCTATATTCCATCACAACGGACAATATTTGTAAAGCAGATTCTGAATTCCAAGCCTGCAGAACATTAAATTAATGTTATGTACTAAAAGTAACTTAGAAAATACGTTTTAAAATCTAATAACTTTGTGTACATGTTATAAAGTATTTAGGCCATTTATTTTAAAATTTATTTGTATATTGGTGTACGTGTTTTAAATATCTGAGGCAAACCTAAATCCTATCCTATCTAATCCTATCTATTTGACTTAAAGTTTAATGTAAATGTATCAAATAGAGAAAGAACATTTTAAAGTATATCACACACACAATTTAAAGTTTAAAAGGAGCTTGGCGTACGTATTAGGAACTTTGCAACTATATTTTAAATTACTTGGCGCAAATACTTCAAAGTATAGAAGTAACTTATACCAGGAAGAAATAGTTTATTGGTGCATACCTTTTTAAGTTTAATGGAGATTTGGTTTGTGAAGTAGTCAGCATTGCAGCGGATTAGATCCGGGACAGACTTGTGACCACAGGCCGTCGCTATGTCGTTTATAGCCTTTATTCCAGCCAGATGTAGCATCTCATGAGGGCTGCCTGATATACAGATATACAAACAAATATCCAAACACTATATATCACACATTTCTTAGAATAATCTGTGGTGCGTGTGAGTTATCGAGGAAACAGATGGGAATCCGGGAGCGTATTACTTATATAGGCAGAGATGGCCAAATGTAATCTGATTAATGATGAACGATTACAAAATGTAGTCGTAATATTAATTTTCTTGCTCTGTAATCATGATTAAATTCATTTAAAACATCAAGAAATCATAAATGTGTATACAATCTGGGATTTTGTAGTGTTTAAAACATAAATAAGCAAAATGCAGTCATATTAATGGTAAAAAACGTAAAATGTAATCGTTAATCATTTTCGTTAATCTGATTACATTTTGCCCATCTATGCCTTGTAGTGCCAGCACAGTTTGAAGTGAACATATTTGCACCGCTGAAAGGTCCTGAGTTCGAATCCTGGTCGTCCTGGCATACTTTTCTATGGTGAGTAGATTCGTTTATCATTAATACATTTAAGTATGCACATTGTATAGCACTCCCAGCAGAAGTACAAAATTAATTTGGGGCTAAGTTAACATATGTCTGGCCAGGTCCCGGGACACGGATGCCAGCAAGTTAAAGGACATCCCGGGAGTTTTTAGCCAGTAGGAATCTAGCACACCAGGACGATTGCATTGACGGTCCTACGAAGGACTATACCCTGGGTTATTAAAAAAGTATATTTGTCTGTAACAGATAATTGCCATTTTTTTTTTTGCTATAGTTGTGCATTTTTGACATATCAATTAATAGTTTCAAAATTAGACCGGATAGATGGCTCTCATCTCAGAGTTTATTGTACGGTCAACACAGTTCTAAACAATATGCGACAGCTGAACGCACCAGCGGAGATATTTATTTATTTACTTTTTACAGGGTTGCCAGTGGCCCGGTACAATAACTCATTTACACAACACATATGTATATACACAGTTACAACCAAAAATGTACAGTTCCTATTAAGGCATCCACAACATATGTCAGAGTGGCCTGTTTATTTATACTATATTATATGATATTACATTACACTATATCATATTATATTATATCATACTATATTGTATTATATCATATTAAGTGATCTTATTATGCTATTAGACTTGGGCACTTCAGTTAATAGCTGCTCGCCTAATATTTGATAATAATAATTAACACATAACAACTCCATGCGCGGTTACGAGAATGGTCTTAGGTTCGTATCCCGGCAAGTACCTCTGGGTTTTTCCAAATTAAGTAGTACGGATTTACGCACCACATATTCACCAATGAAGGAAAACACCGTGAGGAAACCCGCATGGCATCTAATAGAAAGGTCATGTGTAAGTGCCCTGAGAACGGCGATCAGTAGCGTTACTGGTCACGTTGGTTGGTTACAGCCACCAATGTATCTCTGCTCACTCGGAAATAGATATAGCGTGACGATTGATATACACATACCAACTCTCTCTAGAACCATGCATAGAGTCTTCATCAGGTACGGCTCGAATCCTTCCATGAGCCTCTTTGCCATCATTCCGAGCCCGTCGGTCACCAAGCATGATAGCAGCATATTCCTCTGCGCCTCAGCCAAGTTCGCACACGTGTTAGGCTCCCTGTAGGGGGGCTCTCGAGGAGTCTTGTAGCTGATATCCGTGTACCTTATCTCCGTGGCTCCCTCGAATAGGCCTACAAAAGAAACTTCAGATTTAAATACACAGATATACAACCAAAGTTTTTTAGGAACAGCCTACTTAATTGTTTATCCCATTTGCATCATAAGTCCATATATGCACGTATTTTGCCTGGCCATTTATCACCAAAGCGCATATTAATCCCGAGGATATTTGGCGCCCAATCATTGAAAGGTGGTGATCGGAAATAGTTTGACGGTACAATAACACAAAAAAGTAATAAAAATAAGTGGTTGTGTTTCATAAATTTACATCTGTTAGTGGTGTAAATAAAAACAATAAATTTTAAAACAACACACATTTTTTTTCGTAATATTTACATTTAAATACAATCACGATAAATTTTGGTGATAAGAACGAATTTTCCACTTTTCCGTGTGATTGCAAATGGGTTAAGAAGGATGTCTTGTATGACCTTCAGTCATTCAAAGGCAGGAATACGGGAATACACAATTCGCAGGATAGTATAGACAAGTAAATAGAGGCATGACTCCGTATAACAAGACGTATTTATAATGACTCCGTGATATTTATCCTTTCGTCAGTGACGTGTCCCATTACAGAATACCGTAAAGAGCTCGTATCTTATTATGTAACTCATATTATTTCTCATACAACAGTTGCAATGCCATTTAAAGTTAGTGTAAGAAATTACATAAAGAACTATATTTTATTGATAAAACTAATTGGAGACATACAAAATTCCAATTAGATTTAGAGAATATCAGGTTCAGGGTCTTGTTATGGGATTCCACAAACGAGAGTATAATTGAACAAGATCTAGTATAGATGTCACCACTGTCTACTCGGGATGTGATTCAATAAAACAAACAGTTGCTTTTGCCGCTATTCCTCTTTTTTTTTTAACCGGACTAACTACTGATTGCCGGGAAAGGCATTTACAGTTCAACCGGTCCTCATTTATTCATATTTTGGCAGAATATATATGATTGTGTGTAACCAAACGATATCACCTGTCAATTCACTACCAACGCCATCTTTTGAACATTCAACCAACTATAAATATACACTTATCAATTCAACAATAATAAAACATGGTTTATTTCATGGAACTTTAATGTTAAATTTCATAGTAGCTGACCCAGTTCGTATCGCGTAATATTCTGTGAACAGAAAACTGACTAAGCCTTCACAAACCTGGGACACTGTCTTTAATCCACGCTCTAGGATTGTAAACGGATGGGTCCAAAGTTTCCTCCTTCGTAAGCGGTTTCTCCGTGCTCCCGATTTCCAACGGTAGGTACCACAAATCCTCCTCTGTGTATGCGTTTATCAGGCGGTGGACAAGACTCAGTGGAGAATTCGACCCTAAAAAAGGTTTTTTTTTATTACTAAGGTTCCGCATTGACTATTTGGGTTGTGATAGCTTATGAAAATTGGTTAATATAAGGTATTTGAATATCAGGATATGTTTAACTTCTGAGTGGCAGAATGTAAGCTTAAAGAGATAATGATATAATTTTGAGATTGGAATAAAGTATGTTCAGACAAAGAATTGTATAGAAAGCTGTGTACAAGAGTTTCATCACTCTACAATAGGACTGACTGATGGCGATCCAGCATTATAAAAGAGTGCTGCGAATCTGTAAACGGACTCACTAAAACGATCCAGTAGTGTACAAGTGTTCCACCACTATATAAGCAGACTCATCGGCGGCGATCCAGCAGTGTACAAGAGTTTCATCACTCTACAATAGGACTGACTGATGGCGATCCAGCATTATAAAAGAGTGCTGCGAATCTGTAAACGGACTCACTAAAACGATCCAGTAGTGTACAAGTGTTCCACCACTATATAAGCAGACTTATCGGCGGCGATCCAGCAGTGTACAAGAGTTTCATCACTCTACAATAGGACTGACTGATGGCGATCCAGCATTATAAAAGAGTGCCGCGAATCTGTAAACGGACTCACTAAAACGATCCAGTAGTGTACAAGTGTTCCACCACTATATAAGCAGACTCATCGGCGGCGATCCAGCAGTGTACAAGAGTTTCATCACTCTACAATAGGACTGACTGATGGCGAACCAGAATTATAAAAGAGTGCCGCGAATCTGTAAACGGACTCACTAAAACGATCCAGTAGTGTACAAGTGTTCCACCACTATATAAGCAGACTCATCGGCGGCGATCCAGCAGTGTACAAGAGTTTCTTTACTCTGTAATCGGACTCACTGGAGGTGATCCAGCATCGTACAAGAGTTCTCCCACTCTGTAGGCGGACTCACCGGCAGCGATCCAGTTCAAAATATATATGCCCTCAGGGTCTCGTTGGCTTTGGAAGGTCTCCATGAGGCGGTCCGCGAGCAGCTCAGCGCACTCAGCGTCCCCGAGCGATCGGCATATGTATTGTAGGCGTTCCTCGCACTCCGACGACTCCAGATGACGGAAGTTGATCCACGGAGTCTTGTTTGACGGCGTTGCATTGATATCTAGAAACCAACGGAGATTTTTAGATAGAATCCACACTTTACAATTTATGCATGGGAGATGAGGCCACGGAGTTTTGTTTATACTAGCTCGGTAAACATACTACACTGTATTTGTTGCTAAGCCCAGAGCAATCCGAAAACTGACTCAACTCTCAAGCAAAAACATGAGAATCTTTCTTCAACAGCAGGTATAAGGAACCAATACCACTAGAGTAAGGGAGTACTTGAATTGGAAGATAATTTTATAACCAGACGACACGGCAGAGGCTGGAAAAGATTTAGTGACAGAAGCCGAAGATAGGAGGGGTGCTTATTAGGCATGTGTCCAGTAGCAGGCTTCTGATGATAATGACGTAATAAGGTGACGAACTAACCTCTGGTGAACTGATGACGGAGCACAAGCAGGCTCGTCGTCAGCGACGACGCCTCAAGTAGAGCCAGACATAGGCATTGCATATTATTTGGCACGCTGAGGGCTGCCGTCAACCGCTGCGGGCGGTCTCCGTCGCTCAACAAAGCAACGTACCCTGCCACGAGGTTCAAAGCTGTTGATTTGCGACCGGCATCTGGAATGTACATTTACATAATACTACCGGACTTAGCCGCTTTTACACAGGTGCAAGCTTAAATTATTTAAATAGAAAAACTTTCCGGGAAGTAACAGTGAAAACTTCATTAAAATCTGTTGCGTAATTAAGAAGATATCAACATACACAACCTAAAAAAAAAACAACTATTAGAACTCAACAAGCATTTGTATGTTAATTTGTTTTTTTTTTTAGTCCGGGTAAATTAATCTAATTTTCGCAGTTGCCACGAGGATGAAGCCCAGGGACATGTCAGACTCCTACTGACTAAAAACTCCTGGGTGCACCTCTCTCGCTGGAGAAACACGGCCATGGGAGCGAACTATGCAATTTGCAATGGTACCGGTATGTCAACGGTCTTCTCAAATTTGACGGGTGGGTGGTGTTGGTTACCTCTAGAGAACCATCGTGATAGCTAGTATGTGGAACACACACTCTGCCTTCTTGTTTAAGAGCAGTAGACTCTCTCAAGCACTCAGCCAAGTATCCATGTGAGCTAATCCGAAACTGGTCTGATGTTATATTTATAAAACCACTAGCTGATCCGGCAAACGTTGTTTTGCTATATAAGTTATTGTAATATCTTCTAAGATGTTCATTGAAATTAAGGGATGTCAAAGACAATTTTGTTCACAATTAAATACTCTTAATCAACAACACATTTATTTGGATAAAGATTAATATTATTACGTTGATACAACTCTTAACAAATAATGCATTAATTGCGACCAAATTTGATTACCATAAAAACGGTTCTAGTGAGTTAATCTTAATAGATAGACATATACTGTCGCGGACATCTTTTTAGATCATTTCAAGAGGAATAATTCTGTCATACATATATTTTTGGTATCTTGAACCGTTTTCGCAGCGCACGCAATGGAAGCCTTCAAGGATGAATACTTTTCCCCGTTTTTTCACATTTTCCATTATTTCTTCGCTCCTAATAGTTGCATCGAGATGTTATATAGCCTAAAGCCTTCCTCGATAAATAGTCTATTCATCACAAAAAGAATTCTTCAATTGGAACCAGTAGTTCCTGAGATTAGCACGTTCAAACAAACAAACAAACAAACTCTTCAGCTTTATAATATTAGTATAGATTACTCATCATTTTCATGCATGTGTAAGGATGATAGAATGAGTAACTCCATTATTTTCAATCTCACTCTCTACCAGTAGGTATAGTAAATTATAAAACTCACCAATATTATTCATTAGCCTCGGCAGACAGGCAAGGTTCCCAAAGAAGTTATCACACATACTGTCCATGGTTTTGTTCTTAACTTCAGGAGTGGCATTTTTAAAGAATTTTTCCAAAGATGCTGTGCAATATTGAGCCACTTCCGGATAGGTGTCTTTTGTCAGAGAGACTAGAATGTCTATGGCAAAAGGAATAGACGGTTGCATAGATCTGGAACGAAGATGTTATTTTGTGCTTTAGTAAAGAAAAATGGTGCAAAATCAGTTGTTACATAAATATACAAATAATTTTGTCGGGTGGCTGTGGTGGGATAGTGAATAAAGCGGTTTCCATGTGCGGCAATAACAATGGTCGTAAGTTCGAATCCTAGCAGCTCAGGGTTATTTAGATTACTTACGGAGTTAGTCACCACATGCTCACCGGTGAAGGAAAACTCCGCGAGGAAAAATTGGGATCCTTTAAGCGTAACGTGAAGAGATATTTGTGCAGGCCGGCATGATCGCTGCGACTACCGTTGGGTTTTTTCTTACCTTTCGATAGTAGTCGGCGTTTTTTTGGACTGCACCATGCTTACCATCAGGTTTAGTGTAGTCACTGTGCCGTGTCAGTGTAAAAAAAAAAGGAAACCCGCATGGCATCTAATAGAAATATCATGTGTAAGTGCCCTGAGAACGGCGATCAGATGTCACATTAAGCACAACATAATTAGTTAATTAATTTGCCAATTTTTCTTTTATATCAGAATTTGTAGACGTTTGACCACACAATATTTTTTTTTTTGTAAAATTAATATTTAAAAAATTCGTGAAATAGCAGAACGCAAGTACTTGTCAATTGTATGTTCGATAACGAATAAGTATTTAAGGAGTCTAATTTTAAAACCCACTATAACATACTTTTTCCAAATCCCATAAATTTATAAAAACTTATAATTAATCTTTGACTTAACAATCACATTCTTATAAGGTATTTAATTTATTATTCTAGAGTGAAAAAGCAAAAAAGTAATTTTGTACGGAAAATCGTTTTAGTGGATTTTTAAATTAGACGCCTCATTTATTATATATAATATATTATATTATATTACACCAGGCTGTCATAATAAAATTAGGTGAACCTACAATGAGCACTCCGATATGACCCTATAGGAGAATATTGCCAGTTCCTTCCTCACTTTAACGTTTTCATGGCTTCTCAAACTGACTATGCTCTTCATAACAGCAGTTAGTTTTTCAGCCGCCAGTGCGTACCATTCCGGACTGCGTTTTAGCAAATCTTTCATTTTTCGAGCTGAAATATATTCAACCAACTTTTCATTATTAATAACTTGGTTTTCTTTAGAAGCTATAAAAGAAAGTAATAAATGAATAGTATGTCTTCACGCTATATCACATTCAGGGTGAGCAGTGATTCATTAGTGGGTGTATCCACTTTGCGCTTATATGTCGTGCCCAACGTAACCAGTAGCCCAGCTGATCGCCGCTCTCAGGACACTTACATATAATATTTCTATTATATGTCATGCGGGTTTCCTCACGTTCTGTACCTTCCAGAGGATTTCTAGGAAACGGGTCACTTCGTCTATTATTAGGGTTGCAAATCAACCTCTTAGTATTTTGTTATGACATTTGTACTTTTTAGAATAGCCAATGAATCAAGGAACAAAATTAAAACCATTTTTTTTTGCAAAATGATACTTGGTTTTTTAGCTTTTACTTAAGTAATGACGATTCCTTCATACAAATTTTAATTTAAAATGAGATTATTATTATTTAGCTATACGAATACAGCATAAACAATAACATTATTTTGTATTCGTCACTACAAGGGAACATTTTAACATAAAAACTGGAATTTTTTAAAAAAATACTTAAATCTTGAATATCTCAGAAATTAACAAGTTTCGGACATGGTGTCATATGACTTAAATGACTCCAAATAAGCTGTACTGCAACGTCTATCAAGGAATGTATCGCATTACCGTTCACCCTGTATAATGACAAAAAATATCATATTACTTTCGTAGGGAAGATAGATGGCGTGATAATAGAATAGACATGAATATAAAGGGTTCCTTTTTTATTTAAATTAAAGGAATTTATTCCAGACTTATACATCGCAAGGGCATGCAATGCTTTCATGCATTTATGGAATGAACGCTGGTGTACTGTATCCTAAGTGGGTACAGCTTCTAATGTATCTCTGCTCACCCCGAAAGAGATATAGCGTGATTACTTTAACCGCAATCGTCTTTCGGCGAGAATAATGAATTTCAGCGTCGGCATGAACATGTTAAAAAGCATCGAAATATACATAACCTAGAAAACGTATTAATCAGATCGACCCTTACGGCTTACATCTGGTTTCGGAGGGCCAGACTTGTCCATGACCAGTTGATAGAAATCGTGGCAAGTTAACTCAGTCTTTCTTATCAAAAATTTGTCGTTCATCGTCGTACACAGTATCCTGTGCATTGCCTCTATTGCCGTCTGAAACAGGGTAACAGAGGCTCAATTCTAAGTTTATTCGAGTTTCTCTTCTCGAACGAGTTGACGTTTTTAAACGACAAATTATATCAATATTTTAGTTAGCGCCATCGCCGAATGATTTGAAAAAATTAACTACATATATTTTGAAGTTGAAATAAATACACTAATTTGAAAAATATGAACATTAGAAGGACAGCAAAATTATTATTTTTCAGAGTACCTTAAAAGGAAAAACGGAACCCTGATTGGACAATTTTGTTCTCCGTCCGTCTGTCTGTAAAAACACTTTTTCTAAGGTGCGTGAGGCGGTATCAAATTATAATGTCAAATACTCAAGTCCGCCCTTCCCTTGTGACCTTGAAATTATCACACTTCTAAATCGGCGCATTTAAAATAATGTGTGTTTATGGCGTTTTTTGACGGATTGTTTTTTGATCGACTGGCACAAAGCTTAAGCTGTTAGGGTTGCTTGCAATTTCGCCGAGTTGCGTGAGGAAGTTGGCCATGTTCCTCCCTCAGCACTCAGCAGACGGGTAGGAGTACCATCCTGATAGTTTTTGTCAGTAAGAGACCGACATTCCAGGGCAGCGGCCCTCGCCGTTGCTCTGAGAATCCATGAGGATTTCCACCCAGTAAAAAAGACGTGTGACTTGCACGTGGAAATTATAACAAATATAATTTAAAATTATATAAAAATTTTAGCGTTCAAAGGCAGTAAAATACGTATTTTACCTCAAATACATTTATTGTGTGAAAAACTAAAGTAAAAAAAAAACAAAAACTAGATAAATAGGCATTAATCTGGCAAGCTAATATTACAGGCAGCGAATATATTATACGTGTTGTTTATGGCGTAATAAAAAATAAATCTTTTAACTTACCACAATGATAACGTGTCCAGGGTTACTGGAGCAGGTGGCAACGTCCTGCAAGCCAGCGATGATGCCTGGCAGCACACCAGAGAGCATGTCCACGACCACCTTTTCGAATGAGGGACTCTCTATGTAGTACCCATTTGTTATTTGCGGATGAGTTCCAGTTAGCGCTGTCACGCATTGTAATGAAGCCAGCCTGGACATATAAAGGACTTAGGGCTTAGGAGTATGGCACACCCCTCACGCTCTAAAGCCTAAAGGTACGATTCTGATTCTGGCAATCATCGATCGGCAGCGGCGACCCCTTAGCGACTGCCTAGTCACGATGTATCGATCTGAACCTTTTAGGCAAAGAACGAAATTGACCGAAATATTTAAACGAAACCCATTAATGAACTCACATCGTGAGGAAACCCGCATGGCATCTAATAGGAATGTCATGTGCACTAGGGTTATAAGAATGGCGATCTGCTACGCTACTGGTCACGTTAGCCACGACGAATAAGCGCAAAGTCGATACAGCTACCAATGGATCTTTGCTCACACCGTAAGGGATATGGCATGAAGATGTATTATTATTATTAGCTAACCAAGTTAGCAGGCTAAAGTGACAATGAGCCTGTCGTATTTGTCATAAAATCAATAAAACTTGGAGTAAACGGGTTCTGGAGGGCAGACCTCGTCTCATCAAGAGTGGCGTGGGATGCCCCCAGGCTAGATGGACCGTTGATCTGTAAAAGCGAGCTGGATGTATCTGGAACCAACAGCCCAGAACAGAGATGAGTAGTGAGTTTTGGAGGAGGCTCATGTTCAGCCGTAGACTAAAATGATAATAATCGTACATGTTACAATGGATGAAACTATACATACAGTTCTGAGATGGTAGTACACCATTGGCTGACTGGATTACCACCACAATACACTGATGTAAAGAATGCCATATCCACTTGCTTTGACTTCTCGTATATCAAGATCATTCCATGCATATCAAGCTCCTACACTTCTTCAAGATCAATTTAACGCGACAAAAGCTGCTTTGTATCAGGTCAACCTGTTCAAAAAGATGGGGTACCTTAGAGGTCGCAATCTGTCCAACTTGGCCGTGTGGATGGCAACAAAGATTGCCTGTGCCAACAGAGGCACCTGCGACGTCATCAACATCTCCCTGTATCGGGCGTTCACATTCAACAAGAGCACCGTTTGGCATCGCATTGCACTGAGTTTCAACTCTTCAGGTATGTCTGCAACTATATTCAAAACTGTGATTAGAATCTGTAACTTATTCGACAGATGAGACCAAATCAAAGACCCTGACAGGGATGTTAGATATTTTATTCTAGTTACTCTAGTTTCTTTTAAAGGGCTTTGCAAATTTGGAATATCAGCCCCATTGTGCCCAATACACTTGCACAAACCTTAATTCTGAGAGAGTCGGCACTACCATAACCACCAACAATTTCATAGATTCTCCGTTGTATAATATATAATGCCGTGAATGGCGTCTACATGAAATAAACTAACCCTACATTGGCTCATCAGCTACTCTCGTGTACTTTCAGGTATGAAATTACGAGACTGGAAAGTTACAGTTCATCAGCAAGTGCAAATCCTCCCGTTTCTCACAGGTACTGCAGTTAGGCGAGCCGCTTTTCCTCATAAGATATATGCAAAACTTGCTAATGGATAATGACCGGAATGAAGCTGTAATGCTATCTTAATATAGTGCCTGCTTTGTGAACTATCACTAAGCCATGGACAATGTAGAAGCTAACACTATATAAATACTCTTAAGAGTTCACTATTTCTTTTCATTGGAAATTACTTCTCTTAAATAAATATACTACTAACTGAATGGGCACAATAAGCTGAAGCTGCTTTAATTAAAAAAATTAGTTAATTCCTTTTTTTTTCAAAATGTCATATCTATTCAACATTATCTTTTATACCAAAATATTATAATTCCTTTATTTATTATTAAGTTTAGTTATTCAAATAGTATGTGACCTTAAAAATTATATGTATGATATTTTTCATATTAATTTTTAACAGGGACTAGCCCATAGAGTGTATACCAATGTGTGTTAACTTGGAGAAAAAGCGTGAGCAAAGTTTGTCTGTAATGGATTCTCAAATCCAATTATTAACAGTTTGGTAATGAACATCAGGGCTGCTGCCACAGTGTGTCGGACTCTTACCAACTAAAACCACCATGTTGGTCCTCCTCTCATCTGCCAAGTGCTAAGAGAAAGGCAGGGCCTGCTTGCTCAAGCAACTAGGCAGAGATGCCAAGGTTTTTACTTATTCTGGATGAACCTTCAATCAAAATCACCCCACCCGAAGCTATAAGTGAAAAGTGTAGGCGGAAGTGCTTACTCATTGATGGCATGTTTTTGTCGAATACCAGATTAAGTAGAGCCAGTTCTAACTTTAAGTACATTTCAAAGTTGTTTATAGTGATTTTCTCCAGCACAACCCTGACTCCGTCTATCAACCTGCGTAGAACCTCATGTTTTTTTCTGCAAGTAAAAGTAAATCTGATATATTGGGTTTAGTAGAAAACTCACATTTAGTGGGTTCGGTTACATTCCTTACTTACATGCTTATTACTTGCTTAAATGTACTATATGTTATTTTATACAATTAAATTATATCCATACAAATAGATACAGATACTGAGGTATTTCAGATCATCTTGGAAGAAATATAATGTGATGTGATGATATATTTATCTTATAATAATTATTATTAAATTCTGTCAATTGGTCACAAGCTTATGTATTTTTTATTTTATTTACAGAAGGATAATGGTTCTCATCAGTCCAACAAATGTCTATTCACCCTTCTCTTAAAACTCCAAAGTCATAAGGTGATGGAAATCCGCTTGCTGGAAGTATATTCCACTCCATAGCTGTTCTCATAATGAATGTAAGGAACATGCACCACATACCGGTGGTACCCCACACAGCGTCTAGTAGTTTTTTGATTATATGGGGATAGTGAAATTAGAGAATGTTACTACTGAGAACACTTTGCACTGTGAAACCGGTAAAATACTGTGAGACAGGAACCTTCATGTCAATGCTTGATTAGATTTATTACAGATTTCGGTTAGTAATTTAAAAAAATC
Source organism: Automeris io (assembly GCA_036320925.1). Lineage (NCBI taxonomy): Eukaryota > Metazoa > Arthropoda > Insecta > Lepidoptera > Saturniidae > Automeris > Automeris io. Next base: position 5,127,480 of record JAUDJH010000027.1, read on the forward strand.
ATATTTAGATTTTTTGTAAAATCAACAGCAAAGGGGGTAAGTAAATTCTATTCAGACATGCCAGGTCACCACAGGCAATTAGCTTATAATTTTGATTGATAGTCCTACTATTTAATTTAATTGGTATTTAAGTTAAATACTCTTATTTGAGGGTTTTCATTTAATCAAAGATTTCATTGAACACTGGCAAAAGCATGTTTAAAAAAAAATAGCTTATTTAATAAAAAAATAACAATATATCGTCACATTATATTCCTTCCCAGGTGACAAGAGATATGTTAGGGGCTGTATCTGCTTGGCACTTAAATATTGTGCCCAGCATGACTAGTAAGGCTGTGGATCACCTTTCCTAGGGCATTTTCACATGACTTCATTATTAGTTACCATACAGGTATCCTCATGTGGTTTTCCTTAACTACTAGGCCACCATGTAGTATCCATACAATTACAAATGTATCTCTGTTCCCCGCGAAAGGGATATAGCGTAACGGTATAATTTTTATTATTATAAAAGAACACAATATTAAAATGTCCATGCTAGAGACAGAAATTATGCCAAAGTAAAGTTAGTGTAAGTGCTTAAAAATATTTTAGTTTAGGGAAGGATAGCTAGTAAGACTCCTGAAAAAAATAAAAAAAAAAATTATACATATAAATTAAAAACTTACTCATTTTCAGCAGAGCTAATATGAGTGAGGAAGGGAAACACTATATACTGCTGCAGCTCCTGGACTGTAGTTTTCTTAAGTTCACAGATACGGGCGACAAAATTACTAATATTGGTAGGTGTTGGATCGCTAATCATCAAATCGCTGAAAGGCTTTATGCGAGTAAAAGCTTCATTCATTTCTGCTTCCATTTCGACTGCTTGGAAAACAGCTTCTTGATATCCTATATAGTGTACATTAATTATGTTAAAATTTTCTTATTCATCAGAATTTTCTAGTACAATTTATGAGCACAATCTAAAACGAAAAAGCAAGCTTTCAATTTTGTGAGCGTTTCTTATTTTTGCGGGAAATTAGGAAGTCAATAAACAAGTGCTAATCGATTTATCGACTAATTCAAAATATAGATTTTTTTACTAATATTGATTAAGTTGAGTAAACATATACATACACGATAGGGATGATAATCTTAGATATATTATACAAAGAATCGATATACTAAACTAAAAAAATGATATTTTGTTCTGTTGGACAATATTGAATCAATCTGGGTATTTATACTTCGCCCTAGAAAATCTCCAATAGATTATATTTTGATAAAAACCATAAAAGTATTAATTTATTATGGCATTAATATATTCCAAAACCATGGAAATAAATAATAATTTTTTTTGTTATTGTCATCGTTTACACCTGACATTTGTGTATAATTGTAAAAACACAGGTAATTATTAAGTTCCCTGAAATAAGGCAATTCCTGTTTTTAACGATAAATTAGTTATTATTATAATGCTTTACTTGGTTTTTATAAAATATATTTATATTGTAAATACAAAATGAAAAATAGATTTGATAAGAAAATCAATTAGAATTTGATTTTTGTAAATTGATAAATAAGATTGCAATTTGAAGCAGTACAGTTAAGATTTTTATTAAAAAGAATCGCACCCCTAATTCACTGTTACTACTGTAAAGTATTCAATAATTCTTGGCAAAGAGAACATAATGTTTTTGAAAGCATGCCTATATAATTAAAGCTATGTTTCATTTCAAAACCAATCTATAATATTTTAATAATTGGTAATTTTATACGAATGGTTATTCAATTTTATACGAGTTTTAAAATATTCATCTAAAACTTAATCACACATTAACACCTTTTGATTAAAGGTGTATTAGAGTAGTAATGCATTGGCGGGTGTCCGGAGGAGAGCTTACGGCGGAATGTCACGAGTGTGGGAGCCCCGAGGACACGGCGCAGGACACGCTTGAGGTGTGCTCAGCTTGGGCTGAAGATAGGAAGGTCCTTCAGGACCGCATTGGGGACGACCTCTCGCTGCCAGCGGTGGTAAAAGCCATGGTCGGCAGCGAAGAGGCATGGCGAGGAGTCACAGCCTTCTGTGAGGTTGTGATGAAGCAGAAGGAGGCCGCCGAAAGGGTCAGAGAGCGAACATCTTCTCTGGCTATTCGGCGGCCAAGGCACCGTCGCCGGAGGGATGCGTTCGCTCAGTGCGAGCGCGACATCCCCCGGTGACAATAGCCGGGCAGTAGACTTGAGGGAGTCTGCTGTCCGGATGAGAGGGTGGCGGTGTGCAGTGTCCGGCGCGCCGCCTGTGACATAGGTATTGGAAGGGTGGGCTCTTTACCCATACCCCTCCCAGAGAGGCAGCCTCGACAAGGCATTTCGCTCTCCGGGCGTCTGGATGAATTTGGTTTCCCAGGCTCGGGTGGAGCGATTAGAGGGACACCCTGGGGGTTTTTAGTCAGTAGGAGTCTGACACACCGGGGTTGCTGCCCTCACAGCGGCCCTGATGGTCCTATGCAGGATATCCCCCGAAAAACCAAAAAAAAAAAAAGAGTAGTAATGCATTTTAAAATTTTCTATTCAGTTGAATTAATGGTATTTGATGATTATTTATAGATTCTCATCTTTTATGTTTTGTACATTATTACTAAATGGTAGGTGATAGTTGATTATTAGATAGTACCTATATTGAATGCACTGGAACGTGAACACTATTGTAAAATCAATACAACTGTATTGTGAAATTAATGTTTGGATACAAGTAAATTAAGGCTTAGCTTAGTGATAATTTGAAATAATAAGCGAATGGACATGCAATACATAAAAAAGTTTATTAGATAAGCAAAGTGAACTATTCATTTTTGTTTAAGAAATCCCATCTCACATAATTATACCACAATTTGTAATAATTAATTCTTGATTTTTTTTTTCATGTATCCGAAAATATATTTTTAAAAAGAGAATTATCGAAGTCAAATGTCAACATAGGGTTGTTGATATTAATAAAAGATTCTAATCCAATCTTATTATCGATGTCAACATATATATCAAAAATCAATATTTAATAAAATTAGAAGTGAAGCCATGTTTAAAAATATCGATATTCTAGTACTAAACTTTTATATCAATCAGACATTTTAAATTTCTTTTATAGTCGTAAAATAAAAAGTATACAACTTGAAATCTTATAAGTCATTGAATAAATTTAACATCATTGTGGTTCCGGAAATATTCACATTTTTTCTCAACTTCTATGACTGATATTTTAAATAACAAAGCAATTATTTTTAAACATCGATGTTGTAATAGATCAAAAACGATGGTTATTGGCTCCTTATATTGTTATCATTTGGTTAATATTGTAATGTCAATCTCTTATGTCAAGTTGGTACATGTAAATGGGAGCCATTATTATAGCTAAATTAAATTAAGGAATAAATTATGTATGTTTTTATATTTTAACTGAGTGCTTAAAGTATAAGAAAATGTTTTCATTAGTAGGGCAGAGGGTCTTACATAAGTGCCTTAAAATTTTGAGGTTACCCATCGCTGATTTCAGTAGTTTACCCGATATTAAGAACTTAAACGCAGTAAGAACCGTAGAGAAGACGATAGACAATAACACAAGTATATTTATCGAGAGTCCTATTCATGTGAAAGTACAACCTATCGATGTTAACGACCTTAAAGCCCACAATAAACTCACTATGACTTTGTACAGCCAAGGCAAAGACACCAGTGATTTCCAAGTGAAACAAACCTCCAAACGCTTAGAACTGCTTAATAAAAACACATCCTCAGACCGGAATGACGTCTGTTTAATACAGGTGCCCTATCAGCTTAAAGTACAAGTTTCCACAACAGATAAGGCGTCTGTACATTTATCAAAGTTAGAAGGCGAAGAGTTTGTTGTTAAAACTCAGAAAGGTTCTGTAAATGTTGCTGATATAAAAGCTCAGAATATTAAAGTGGAAAGCGCTGAAGGTGAAGTCAATACAGAAGGAAGGCTGCAGGCTAGTTCCATTGAATTAAAAACTGGAATGAATTCTGGCATCAATTGCCACAATATAATGGCCAATTCATTTATAGTATCAACACATGCTGGAACAATTGCTGTAAAGTCCTGTTATAGTGACAAATCACATTTCACAACATTAATGGGCAATATTAAGCTTGATCACTTACATAGATCTGTAATGATTGATGTCATACAGCAAGGCAACCTACATATTATGGGATTTTCAGGAAATCTTCAAGCTTCATTAAAAAGTGGGGAAGTATATATGCATGCATCACAGTTAACAGAAAAAAGCAGTATATTTATACATGAGAAAGGCAAAGTTGAGCTGCTAATCCCAGATATACTGAAGAATTTGCCTGCAACAAATTTAATAGCAGAAAAAATTAAAGTAGATGATAAAATAATGAAATTGGGTAGGTTTATGGATGATTCACACCCTAAAAGGTTTAGGTTTGAGAAGGAACCTCAGAATGAGTTACATATAGTCTGTAGGAATGGTTCAATTGAAGTAAAAGAAACAGATATGCCATTTGTAGTATAAAATTAAATTCTCTATAAGCAATGTCTTAAAACCTTTATTTCTTTCGAGTCTTAAATATTATCAAGTATTTTAAAGTGGCTTAACTATAAAGATACTAATTTGATATGTTAATTAACATATTTTTAAGCCACTTATGTGTTTAATATGTAACACTTAATAACATTGATAATTTCTGTATATTCCTATTATTATCATATATTTATGCAGTTTATAATAATATTTAATGAATTATGTATTTTAAAAGAAAAGAATTAGCAACTAAACTATTCCATCGTTTTTCTAAATGTTTTTTTTTTTATAAAATATATCAGAAAAGGACTATATTTAATTTTAAATAATTAAAATCTAGGTATAGTATTCATAGAGTGGCTTATATTTTTTAATCTGAGATATAATTTAAGAGCTGATCTCTATAACTGTAGTTATTTGATTAATTTGTAAATGTAACTCTGTGTATTTATAAAAGTTATTAGAGCATTAATTAACTCTGTAATAAAAAGTTTGATAATACAGTCAAAATCTGTTATAACAACATCAAAGGGACTACTCATATTTAGTTGTAACAACCAGTGATGTTTTTGAGATACGAAGTCCAATTTTTTTTGCCAGGATCTTTTTTCTGGGTTTATATAACTGATATGTTGTTCTAAACGATGTTGCCATAAACGGTTTTGACTGTAATTAATTAAGAATAGGAGCCAGTACCCTATCTTATTTATATTTTTAAAGTTATTTGTGATTTTACATTTGGAATTAGATAATAGAAGACTATTATAAGTAGGGCTAAAGAATGGTTATACAGTATGGTTTGAAAACCCTATCCGACCTGATAGGGGCATGATAACATTACTAAAATATATCAGAAATATATATTATTCATGAATATTAAAAAGATATTTTTTTAGATTTTTTTTATCAACTCTAACAGTTGGGTCTTTTTTGTATGCCTACATTACAAAATTTATTTACACCCACTTTTGTCTTCAACTGTAGTATAATCATATTCTGTACATTCATTACAAAAATTCTTCTGTATATTATTAAGTTCTCATTTAAGCAAATTGTATAATTCTTAATGAGAATAAATTTCTTTAAATTTAAACCTATATAAAATTGAAGAAATTGAATGATTTTACATGCAATCTATGCATTACTTATAAAAATCAGTTTAAACACTGATAAAATGACTTAATTTATAAACTGCTTGGGATTAATGGGGGTCATGACCGTTTAGACGTCAAGGCTTATTCCAATGATCCTTTTCTTTCTTTATTCGTTTGTTCACAAGATAGGCATGCTGCCAGTGTTGTAATGTAAGTTTTTATGATTTAATTAACTTTTTAATCTAATGTCTATACTGCTTAACGCCTTCCCGAGTCAGACAGGGTTTTTGTAACACACTGTATAAACTTTTGTGAGGTTTTTTTTGTCATAAAAGCATTAACAATATGATTAAAAACTGTCAAGGAGTATAAATATGACTCTGCTGGCTTTTTATGAAGCACACTGAGCGTTGCTAGTGGGAATATATTGGAGATGTGACTTCATATAACCCCTTTCTTAAAAGTGTCAATTATGAAAGCATTTCTTTCTGTTCAATATTGGCTAATTTGTTCTAAATCATTCTCCATCAGTTGCGATGTATCTGATGCGATTAGAAAAGACATTTAAAAGTACCCGAATTTTCTTGATTTAAAATAGTATTTTACTACTATATGTATATGCTGCCATGAAAATGGTTTGAGGAATCCAAAACCTTATTAAAGTTGCAATAGTTTTAAAATACTGTTTTGTATATTTTAGATCCTATATTATAGAAGAATATTAATTTATAATTACTATATCAATGGTAACCAGCAAAATGCATTCTCTATTTCTAAAGCGATAGAAATAATATTCTAGGTAAATATGAGCACGTATCCCGTTAAATTTGATTTTTTTAACAGTACCTACAAACCAACACAGCTACAATATTATATTAAAGCAGTTTGAATGGGTTGTTAGATGCTACTAAAACAATACATTCGTAGTTTTGTTCCTATAATGTAGTGATTATATTGTCATTTCGTAGGTGTATCATAGTTAATCGTTATTGGAGATAGGTATATCAAATTATCGTTGTTTATCATGTAGATTGTTGGATGTTTCATTAAAGAAATTAATTATACGCTTAATTTTCATTGCTACCCTATTTAGTCACTTAATGACTTCCGAGTTATGTTTGTTTAACTAGGTAAGTGTTAATTGAGTGCAAAGATGAGGTTTCAGCGAGGCGCGGGCCCGGCGGGGCGCCTGACCGACTGATAAGTGATAACGAAGCAGTTTATATGTGCCGGCGCTCGCCGCGCGCGTCAGTTCGACCCCGCCATGCCGGCTTGCGCGTCCGAGTGCGGTCGCTTAACGCGATCCAACACTGAGCTTGTTTTCTCGCCGCGAAAGAGATGCTCGCACCAACCGCCGCCGTTCACTGCTCTCAGACGATCGTTCTCTTCGACCTTCTCCCTCATACCAGAAGAAAGGGCAGTGTCCCCGGAACGGCCGCCGCCGGTCCCGCGCCTTATAAAACTCATCACGTGGGGACCTCGCCTGCTCCTGCGACCTATTTTCGCCCTGCTCAACCTTGTCTCCCATCCAGCGTGGAAGCAAATCTTGGTTGTGCTACCGACGCTGTGGATAGCGGCTTCGCTCTTCATATTCTTGAAATGCGTACAGTATCCTCTGAGTGTCTTCAGGATGATCGGACGTACTATTACCTTCAAAGACTACAACAAACCTCGCACCGTGCTCATAAGCGGAGGTAGTTCAGTGCAAGCTTTACATCTGGCGAGGAATTTCCATTCAGCCGGTGCGAGAATCGTCGCTTTTGAGGTAGAGGGACAGTTCGCCTTATTGAAGTACTCTGCGGCAGTGCACAAGTTCTATTCAGTGCCCAGGCCGCACCCTGCGGATCCTCTAGCCTACGCTCGCGCTTTGAAGAAAATCGTCGAACAAGAATCTGTTGTGTTTTACATACCAGTTAGTTCAACAACTCCTGCTTACTACGACGCTTTGGCGAAGCCACATTTAGAAGTCGTGGGCTGTCAGTGTTTTGTTCCCTGTGCAAGAGATGTTGTCACCTTAGATGATCCTCTGGAACTTATGCGCGTGAGCCGCGCCGCCGGTCTGGCGACTCCACAGTTCTGGGTCGTGGCTAATGACGAAGATGTGCGTGCGTGGTACGACAGCGGCGCTGCGAAAGAAGGCCGTCATTTCATTGCCAGTGCAGGCGCGCGGGGTGCCAGGGATCGCCTACGTTTCTGTATGCCAGAAGAGAAGTCTCAGTTCAGGTTCACGCGTGAAATCAGCGCAGAAAAACCATGGGTGATTGTACGAGAGCCGAAGGGTGAGAGGATAGTCACGTGTACGACATTGAAAGAGTCCCGTGTAGTGAATAATGTCACATGTCGCGTGGATTCATTGAGGAAAGGGCTCGTGCCGCAAAAGGATGAAGAGGCAGATGCGTGGACTCAGCGATTTGTTTCATTCCTGTCTCCGGCCCGGCCCATGACCGGCCACGTGTCCTTCAGGCTCGTACGCGAGGAGACCACGACAAATGGACACACTAATAAGTTGGTGGCGATAGGAGCTCGCGTCGGAGTGTCCTTGCCTTACCTTTGTCAGGGGCAGACGCGGTGCGGACACACGGCGGCCGTTGGAAAACTGCTAGACACAGTGCTCGACACACGTGAGGCTTTATTCGCGTTTTGGGATCCGTTGCCGTACTGCGCCTACTACCAATCTCGCATGCCGGAGGACCGGCGCCCACCGCCCCCTGAGCCTTGCAAGACTCCGCCGAATGTGCCGCTTTGAAGAGACTTGGCTGAGTTAGGATTTATTTATTAAAGACACTCAAGTACCTGAAGAGTGCGTGAGTGAAGCCAGTCCAGCGCTTGCCAAGTCACGCTCTCTATTTTCGTTTTCATCTCGCCCCGCTTGGTGTCTCAAGCGAAGGGCCGAGGAAATATACGAAACATTTTGTAACTACTAAGTAGATATTTTAAGTGTGGACCTAATATTACTATGAGTAATAAAGTTTAATGTAATATTATTAATTTAATTTACAATAAATATATTATTATACTAAACTACAAGGTTTTTAATCAGATAATCAATCATACCCATGTGTTATTTCTATTATAATCATAACTAACAAATAGGTTCAACCAATCAAATACCTGATAAATATCAAACACTATAATTGAGATATTACGATCCGCCTACAATTGAAATAGCAATAGGTTAGGTAAATAGAAACAGATTATGTAGCTAAGACAATAATTTCGAACAGTGTTTACATAGTATATTAGAAATAGTAGTGGAATAAAATATTATCTAGAACTAAAGTGCGCCAACTCAATTAAACGAAGGCACAACATGCATTACAAAACAAAAATATACATATTTACACAAATTTATATTCACACGTAAAAAAAAATAAAAGCTTCTTTACACAAACTATGAATTTCAAATAATTTAACAGAACAATTTTAGGATAGTTAATTTGAAAGAGGTCAAAGAAATAAAAATATTTATCCTGACTTTCAATATGAGCATTTCTAAAAGTCTGATACATACGCCAATAGGGAACCTGTTTGCCAAGGTTGATGCGGCTACATGTCGTGGCGAATGGCACATCAGAGTTTGGTCTTGAACCTGAACGTGGTACTCTCAGCGGAATAGAGAGTATTCTCAAGAATTTCTGGTACAAAAACCAACGTTAGAACAATTCTTTGGGTTACTCGTATTGTATCACAAACTTACAAGACAAAATACTAAAAACAAACATCTTTTCGCATGTTCCATGGTTTAAAAATTTCAATTATCTCAATCCCAAATTGTTATTGCCCACAGATCACGCATTACGGCCACATGGCGCAAAATATTTTTAAGTTTAATTAAAATTAAGAATACAGATAAATGAGAAATATGTAACGTTAAGGAAGATACGGAACACGTATTGATGGAATGCACTCGGATTAAGTCGGAAAGGGAGACTCTTTTTCGAGTCCTAATATAAATATGATGGATCTCCGTGCATTAAATCAATACTTAACCGAGCCCGGGAGTACCCAGGCGCAATTAATTTACACATTTATAACAAAAAAAATTAGAGTTAAGATCTTAAATTTGTATGTTTACGGGGCTGACATGCCTGTGCAGACAAAAGCCTTTTCTTCAAGAATAAAAAAAAACTATCTCACTGCAGATTTACAGAAGATCACTATGATGGACTTTGTACCAAAACTTTGCAAACATAATTTAGTCGGAAAGACGCCCAAACAGTTAAAAATATGAAAGGCTTTAAAATATTAATTGAATGCAGTATTGAACTAAAAGAGAATTAACTCATAGACATAGCTCAAAGTATTAGCACGTTGAAAAGATAGTAACTTGATCATATTGGCCGATGAAGCCACAACAGTGGTGGCCCTCCTCTTGAGTGGAGATCAACTGGAGTGGAGAACGCAGAACTACTTGCATAAAGTAACTGGTAAGTATTTGAAAGGTATCGATGAGAAACTTGAACAAAGCGTATGTCTTGCAGTATACAAGAAGAGGCTGATTATATGTATCAAAATGTTGGCAGCCCTACGCATGTTGCTAGTGGCTATTTCTCCACGAGATGTGCGGAGAAAAGTACGACCTCTGCATCGAGCACGCTTGTTGACCCGGACGCGAGATAACAGCTATCTCTTCAAGTGCAGCAAAGTTATACGTTTATATATATCCATCTATACTCTCATGCTATCACATTCAATAAACACTAGCTGTAGGGCTGTCAGGAAATCTTATACTGATTTAATAATTATTTTGGATGAAGCAGAGGCGATGTATATGTCCTGTGTTTCGCCCGATAGGTTCTAGTGGTCGACCATTTACATCCACTCCTCCCAGAGATGGAGGCTAAGAAAGGCTGCTCGCTTGCCGGTTCGTTGGAGGAATATGGATCACCAGGCTCGGCTGGCAGTGAATTAATGGATACTCTATGGATTTTTAGTCAGTAGGAGTCTACCACACCGGGGCTGAAGCCCTAACAGCGACCCTGATTATCCTATGCAGGATTTTACCCCATGTTACCAAAAAAAATATACAAATGTGTTTATCTAGTTTGCGATCTCCACTTAGGAAACCATTCCCTACAAGGGTCAATGGTTCTTCGGCATGTGCCCATCGTAGAGACGCTTCAGATGGCTAATTCTGACCAAACAGTGATTAGGAGTAAGAGAATTGGCTTGAGGGCACTTATTTGTAAAGTCTTTGCAGAGCAGTGGATGAAACTGAGTTAACTGCACTTTAGTCCAGTCTTTTTTCTAAAGAAAGAAACATGTACACGGACATATTATAGTTGTCTCAATAACCCAACGATTTAAAGCTTTGGTTGAGACGAGTAGAATTAACCGAATTGATAGCGATGTTCCACAGATTTACAAAATTACAGCCAATAAATCCAGATTTAAACGTCTTTACTCAGTAGTAATTTTATTTTACATTAATGGGTACACTCTATTGGAGACATTGAAAAAGAAAATAAAGAAACAAAGTACACAAAATAGAACATAAGTGTCCCCATAAATATAGCCAGTGGCATGCATCCCTTAAAAGCATAGCTAGCATAGCATTATATTGTTATATTTAGACACTTAATAAATATATTGACTTAAAATCTGGTGATTATTAGAATTGGAGTCTCAGAATCCAAATTGGGTCAAATTCTGAATCAATATATTTATTAAATATACAAGTATAAAAAGATAATACTTTTTACTGCTCCTATATACGCCACCGATTATAGGGCACTACAGCATGCACAATAATTAATTTTCAATGCTAGTTTACAATTACGAAAAAAAAAAACAATGATATTTCAAAAAAAAACATAATATGGTCTTCCTTTGGAATTTACTCTATGCTATAGTTTACTTCCGGTGTAATATTGTCTAATAGAACCCTGTACCTATGAACATGCAATGGTAATGCGGAAATTTATTGAAGTGCGTCATATTTATTTGATCTATCGACTTGTAAGTTATACCAGTTTATTGTAAATAAAACGGTTAGATAATAAATACGATTGGTTGCAGATTTCATTAAACATAATCACTTTGAATGAATATCTCGACTAATGATTATTAAATTACTACGGAAGGATAAACATACTTCATTTTATAACTAAAGACTATGGTTGAGGAATGGACATTTTTGGATTCTGGGCTCTAAAGGTGTTTTAACACTAGAAGCTTTCGCTTGTGACGTTACAGTTTCGAGGATTTCATCCGTGTATGAGGAGAATCAAGCATGTTAGTTCACAACCTATTAATATACTATCATCATTACATATTCTAAAAGGCATAGTTCTGATAGGGTTTAGTTGTCAGCACCCAGGCATTGCCTCCTGCCTCTCTAGTTGTGTCGGTTCCCTGTTCTATTAGGTAAACACTTAACGGACGAACCCCGTAGATTTACGTTTTCCCATTCTGACTTTCTAGGACGGGCCACGTAGATCTAAGTTTTAGCTTAAGTTTTAGGTACGTTGAGTTAGTTTTTTTTTATTTTACAGATTTTTCTCGGTGCCATTAGTTAGCACTATCAGCCTACTAGGAAAGACAGCAGATTCGGCCCGACCGTTAAGTGTAAAGAGGGATATGTACGAGAGGGTGCGTTTGTGTAAGCGCTAGCATTCACGCAACAAATATATCCTGTGCAATTGACTATTTCTGAATATATTCATCAACGATCCACGATCAAGATTCCACGTGTGCTTGGTATGAAGTAGAAACGTCGCCATAGCCGGAATCGGCTAGGATTTCATCATCACTACATATTATAAGACAAAGTCACGTTTGTCTTTTTGCGACAAATTCAAAAACTACTGAACAGGTTTTCATGCAGTTTACATCAATATACAGAGTGGTTCATGATAAAAGTTTGGGTGAATAATTTTTTAAGAGCTAATGCGAATAACGTTAATTGTAAAAAAAATCAAAAGGAGTAAAGCCTCCTGGGTGTTTTCATCGAAAATGCGGCCTGATTCCTTTGTCCTATAACAAAATAATGTATATTGGGATATTTCTCTTCTATAGGTCTACAAAAAGTCCGTGATGACATACATATGTAGAGAGAAGAGGGGTGGGTTAGAAGAATGAGGCTTAGCTTAAAGTTTACAACCTTCTTTGACTATTAGGTGGTACGAAGTTTACTCGATCGGCTAGTTTATATAATTTGATACAACTTGTAACATCAACGCCAACCTGTATTTGGTTCGATTCTGTGATTCGTAACACCAAAGTCGCTTCTTCAGCATTTTTTAGCTTAACAATCTCGAATCACAACTGCTTTGTCAGACATTGTAGAAAAAACTAATTTATCTATAGCCAAATGATAAAAATGCAACTAAGCAGAAATGAAACAATAACAAATTTGAATATTTTTAAGTACAATAACAATGAAACTCAAACAAAATAATTTTATTTAATAGGCTTATTATAAGTGCTTTTAAGTCGTCAATAACATTAATTTACAGCCGGTTCAGAAAGCAGGATCAACTGAGAAGAGAGCAAGAAACTCTTGTAGTTGGTTTTTTCAAAAGATTGCTCTTTAAATATAAATTACACTGGGTTTAATGTACTGTAAGGAAAACAATATATTACAGCGACGCTTCCTTATCCGCTTAAAAATTATTGAGAGAATAATAAAAATTCTTTATATATGAGTTTTATATTAAACATTGAAATCTTATATATTATTATTTTGTTATATTTTATTCATAGAGGCTATTCTATTAGCCCAATTTACTATTTAATTCGGAAAATACAAACATAATTACAATAAAAAATGTACAGTTCCTATTAAGGCATCCACAACAAACATTACAGTGGCCTGCTTTATATGTTTATTATAACTGTACAATGTTTCCGTGCCAGACAATAACTACAGTTGAACACGAAGGGCTGCTTGCACCAACAAATTAAATCTGGTTTAAGCTTCTTTAAATCGCTATTTAGTGATAAATGATACTTATTGTCTCGTTTGGAATCATCTAGTTTTAATAATTGTCAAATTGAAATCACCATTGAGGTCGAATTAAACCGCTTCAATGAAATCGCATTATACACAAATCTAAACTAGATTTAATTTGCTAGTGTAAGCTGCTCTATGAAAATAAGCGTTGTGCCTCACCAATTCCTAAAATGAACTTATATAACAAACACGACATAATTTTTCTATATCTTCACGCTTTTTTGTTTTGTCTATTTCGTTTCCTTTATCTCTTTCTCTCAAGAATCTCTATAGGTTTATCTATGTTTAGTAGCAAATCTAGTGTTAACCTAATATAATAATTGTATCAAAATAACAATTCCTCTTGTGATAATGTTTGTTGGCGAGAGACATCCATTGTAGTGGGCATGAATCATATAGTTACCGATGCATGAATAGACGGCAATAGCCAATTGCACTCGCTTCCCAGTGAGATAGCCGCTGTTATTTCAACTCGTCTCGGGTCTATCTCGATGAACGTGAAACACAAGCGATTGTGTAAGTAAATAAGTAATTATTTGAGAGTTAAATTGTTAGATTACTAGTACTTAAGCATCAGCGCTCAGGGTGCTCTACTCACGGCCTTTGAGATAGCGGCGTTTTTATTACCCTAACAGAAAGGTAGTTAATTAGTTAGTGTGAATTTTGAGGGTCTAGACTAGTAATGAAAATGCCCGGGAATTTTCCCAAAGTGCCCAGCACTTCCGCGAACATTTCGTAAATTCCCGGGAATATTCCCCATACAAGTTTTGGGCACTTTGGGAAAATTCCCGGGCATTTTCATCACTAGTCTAGACCATAGGTCACCAAAGATTTTTTCTCATAAATCCCTTGCCTTGTTTTTTGGTTTTAGGTAGACCTCTTGTTAGGCTAATATTGTATTTTGCAAATTCATCTCTTTGTAATGTAATAATGTGTGTTTTAGTGGGTAATGGACCGGTTTCTATGCGCGCCGACGCGAATGGTTGTAGGTTTGAACCTCGGCACGTCCCTCTGCGTTTTTCCAGATTACGTACAGATATATGTACGATATGTTCACCGGTGAAGGAAAACAAATTGAGGAAACCCGCATGCCATCTAATAGATATGTTCTGCATAGGTACCCTGAGAAAGACGATCAGCTGCGCTACAGGACACGTTGGGTATGACATATAAACTGGATACAGCCAAAAAGGAATCTCTACTTACCCTGAAAGTGCCTATCGATGTATTATACTGGGTGATTTTATAGACGAGGGAGATATGTCAGAATACAATAATTTGTATCTTCTTATAACTAATAAAAATGTAAATAACAATATTCACTAACAAATCATAAAGAAACATTGATGAGCAAATGAGAATAGACCCGTAAAAAGTTTGGACACCGCAACGCGTGTGGTGCACGATTGAATGGCATGTGGATAAAATTCCTTTTACGTAATTTTAGGTAAACAGGTAATTGACTCGTTACCCTTTCCTACTTTATCCTGGCTTAGAAGAGACAAAATACCTACTTAATAATTAATTAATTGTTATTTATTCTATCATGTGTGTAATTGCCCCTAAATTTGTTTTAATAGAAATATTAAGATATCAATCACTATTCCTATATATTTGGAATTAGAATCGAATGCTGAATATCGTCCTAGAATATCTCCCTCGTCTATAAAATCAGCTTGTATATGTTATTATTAGCATAAGTTAAAGCTATTTTTAAGTATGATGAAGCTATACTATACTTTTTTGGGAGTCGAAGCTGCTCGCGTCCGTAGGCTTTACCCTAGTTTCCCTACACGTGACTCCTGGGTGGTGCTAAACGAGCAGCAGCGAGGTGGTAGGGCATCGGTGCCCGTCTGGATCGCGACCACAGTACGTGCGTGTAAAGCCCGTCATAGTGACCAGTTTCGGCTTATCGCCTTTCGGGATCAGCTTGTGTATATCCAGTAGCTCATATACCTAGAGACCTTCCGTCGTGGTATATGTGGGCCGACATGACGATGTAGACTATCAATAGATTTTCATCCTTTGATAGTCGCTTTCGTTTTTTGACTACACTGTACTTACCATCAGGTACTCTGTAGTCACTATGTCGAGCCAGTGTAAAAAAAAATACTGTAAGAGTTCCCGGATAAATACAGTTACTTTACAGTATAACGTCGTAAAAACCCACGCAGTAGGCGTCACGTAGCGAATTTATCGGCCCCTATCATCGGCGCAGACCACCAGGCGGCTGCGTGCTGCGTCCGAAGTCTGTTACATCGCAATTATGTTTAATTGTCCCGTCTAGACTGATAGTGCCAACTGACCAGAGCTTCTCAATGTGTTTTAGATTTTTTTTTAATAAACTACGGCTGGATTTGATTTATTGGGCAGTAGGGTTTAGAGTGTTTGCCGTTGGGATAAAGTTGAGGTGGTACCTATATGTTTTGCGCGTCGTTGGTTAGAAATATCCTGACCGGTACTAATACTCCTCTAATTTAAGCTCAGTGTGCTATGCTTGGTGTTTTTCTGAAGAACTGAATTAGAAATGAGGTGATCCATCAGAGAAATAAAATCATCGAGATAGCTTTGAGGACTACCTGACTGAAATGGCAGAGGAGGGCTATATTTACCGAAGAAGCGATAAATTTTGAGTGGAGATAACGCCTCGGTAAGCGTAGTATAGGACGCCCTATGGCTAAGTGGAGCGACGATTGGCGCAAAGTGACAGACAATTGTTAAATGAGAAGAGCTAAAGATCGGGCTGAGGGGTGAACCTTGGAGAAGGCCTATGTTCAGCATTAAACTGGATATTCGCTCGCCGGGTCATTGAAGGAATTTAGATCCCCGAGCCCAGATGGTAGCAGGTAAAGGGACACCCCAGGAGTTTTTGTCATAGGAGTCTGGCACGCCTAGACTGCCAGCATCGCCCTGCCTGCAGCCCTTACAATCCTTTGTAGTGTTTTCCACGGGATTACAAAAAAGAAAGAAAGAGAAAGTTTTTTTTTAAATTTATTTAAGGGACTTTTACGTGTGCACATATGTCAACCCCATCGTACCCTTATACAAATATAACTAATATATTACATATGGGGTCATTGATCTGAACTGAGCTGTCGCCTCATCAAATAATAGTTCTATTAAGACTTTGTTAAACAGCCCGACGTCGAGTTTGTTCAGACCAAAGCCACCCACAAACGCCTTTCTTAAAGCAAACATTCCACAAGCATTTATTCGGCACATAACAATATACAAGGATAGATTAATCAAGATAAAATGTGCTGTGATGAAGCGCTAAACGGAAGTCAACACAGCTAATGGTAGGTAGGTAAGGGAATAATAGAGTATAGATACAGCTCTTGAGATTATTTAAAGAAACAAAGAAAAAAGATGTTGCGTCATTTAACTATAATATATAATTTACTAGAATTTAAACACTCAATAAAGCACTTTACTTTTTAATATTAATTTATTGTAACACTTGTAGAGCTGGATGTTAAAAATTAAGTGAAATACCCGTTTGAAATATAATGGTCAGTAATTAATGACAATAATAAAATAGTAGTAAAATTAACAATTATTATGTCTAGACCGATAGTAATGCAAGATCAGTGAACGTTACGGGACCCTTTTGTTATCCGTGATTTATTTATGCAAATACTCGTAAATAACAATGTAAGGAAGTACTTATATAATTTTAATACCCATTTCTATTGCCTACAAATTGGCGACTGGCCCCTAGACAGTGTCATTTGTTTATTGTTAGCGTTGTGGTAAGGCTGTTTGAAACTAAGTCGTTGGGTCAAAAATCTCAGTAACAATAGTGACTGGGCCAAGTACCTTTTTTACCCATTATGGGCTGTCAGGGGGGTGGTGAGGGCCGCTCCCCCGGTGTTTCGGACTCTCACGGACTAAAACCATCGGGGTGTTCTTTCTCCCGCCTGCGGGGGGCCAAAAGCAAGGCCGAGCCAGTTTCCTCGGCACCTGGCGACTTCTAGCCTTGTGCAGGCCCCGCTTATTTTACAGGGGTAATATATATGCCATGCCCCGCTTACTCTTAGCTAAGTGGCGGGATGGGTAATGTAGAGGGTCACCCTCCTCTCATCTCATTAAATTGTCATTTGAGCTGTGTGTGGGAACACATCGCACACGCATAGTTTATAGCGTTATCAGTAAAGGATTTTTATAGTATCTAGTGCCATTGGGTCCTAGACAAATAACATTCGATAGACAATAACGTTAGTAAAAAAGAACAAAATAGATATAATTGACAAAAGCTTTCAAAATAGCACGTTGACGCGTTATGCCAGTTTCATACATTTGCATTTTTCTATTGGTGTTAACGATAAAGGAATGTCTAGGCTGGCTAATCATTTTAAACACGTCTTACGATCGCAAAGAGGATTACACCATATTGCTAACTATAGTAACAAAGTATCTCCTGAGAAACAAATAGAGAATCTATCGCACCCTAAGCGAAAAAGTACTTACGCACATAGATGGGCAAAATGTAATCAGATTAATAAAAATGATTAACGATTACATTTTATGTTTTTTACCATTAATATGATTGCATTTTGCTCATTTACTTTTAAACACTACAAAATCCCAGATTGTATATATATTTATCATTTCTTAGTGTTTTAAATGGATTTAATCATGATTACAGAGAAAGAAAATTAAAATTACGACTACATTTTGTAATCGTTCATCATTAATCAGATTACATATTGCCCATCTCTGCTTACACATTGTGTCAACTTTTTTTGTTTATTACCTTTGGATAGAGAAGAAACGGATACAAATCCTCTCTAATTAAATTTAAAAAAAAAATCATATAAATAACGGAGATATCTATAAAGTAAAACAATCCTATGTAAAAACTTCTCTTTAAAAATCACATTCATTCATCATTACACTACATTCGTAAATAGTGGATACAGCCACTAATATATTTCTGTCTAATGAATCACAGCCGCAAACAGACCTTCTGCCTGACCCTTGATTTTCAATCTGCCACAAACAGAGTCCCAACTTGCCCCAAATAGTGTTCCTACGTGCAGTGTACAGGTTTTTAACCTGTCGTGCGCGGTGTTTCAACTATACTAATAAAATTTGGAAATCTTTGCTTCATTATTAAGTATCCTAATTCGTAGGGATTCAACGAACCGGTTTATTATCGCTATGCGTACGTCACAACACTTACGGATCTAGTTCGAATGTTTACTTTCCTTAAACGCGGAATCGAAACATCTATTTGTCGTTAGGTGCATATTCTAGTAGCTTAGATGAGATAACAGGACATTTCTCTGTGAATAAAAAACGAAATAACATACACGGGTCAAAAGCGAAACCAATGAAATTTTCTTTAATAGAATAACATGATACTTCAACGACCTGTGGCCGGTTAATGGACCGTGATATGTTATTTCACCTGGGGAAAATCCTCACAAGAGCTGTCGCGCTGCGCCCGCAGGACACTATCTCACATACTGCCAGTACTTTTACCTTCGTTTCTCAATTATATAAATTAGTCCAATGAAAAATGTATACGTGTAAGGTGTATTTTACAAACAGTGCCATTAGTTTCCGTTTCTGTCTATAGTGTGATCAAAGCTCAAACATGATATCCTAGAATTATTATAGAATATGATCTGGTTACATTTTTAAATATTTATAAGAATGAATTGAGAGTATGTTTATTATTTTTTTGATTGTAAAGCATAACGGAATAACGTCGTCTGGATGACGGGGCATTCATAAGGGTGGCACTCGTACAGTAAAGACGTACGCCTGGCCATGGTTATTCTGTAAGGATATTATTAAAATATAAGGAAGGATTATTCACAAGGAATATGAGTCTGGTTAATATTATAGCTAATGTAAGGAAATGGGAATAAATGATATACGAGAAGAGTTGTTTTTGTTAAACTCCTGAACATCGATATTATACGGCACAATATTTAAGGATTTTGTGCTTCACAACTTTGTAAAAGTTATTTATCGCAAAGGAAGCGAAATAATTACAAAAACAACCTTTGACCTTACATAAAACGTGATAGAGATATCTTGTGAGATGTCTTTTTTATTAACCCGTTGGAAATCCTCATGGATCATAAGGGTAGCGGCGAGAATAAATCAAAACACAAAAAAAAAAAACGGATAAGATAAAACTAACTAATTGATATTTTATTACTTGATATTTTATGGAACAGCCTGTATGTATGTAAATGTATTTTATTATCAATCTACCCTATCTATATTATATTTTATTTAGTATTCTACATTTTTGTATACTACTCAAAAGTGTTCTATGTATTTATGGTCATACTTGTTTATTGTACGTTATAAGGTATGTTTTTGTATATTTGGTTAGGTTCTAATATTGAAATAGCACCATGACGTCCGCGCAATCGGTTCCCCTGAGCGTCGGCTGAAAAACAGCGCTGGATGGCGCGTACAGCGTCGCCCAGCATATGCTGAGCTGAGTGCTCTTTGAGATGGGTAGCAGCACACAGGATACATGATGGGATGTTATGTATTATTCTTTCATTGTTGTTTTTATATAAATATGTTTGTTGTGTTGTTTCCTTTGCCTCAATAAACTTTTTCTTTCTTTTTTTTTTCTTTTTTAATTAGACAAAGAAAAACAAATACAACAAAAAAAGTAAACAGTCGATTTTTTTTTCAGCAACCTAAAGGAGACAAATGTATAAGGCAGAATGTAGACATCATAAAAACGTTTGTTACACATAACACGGGTGTAAAATAAATATATTGTTAACATAATGTGAGTAAACAAATGGTATTTTAAAAAGCTAAGTCTTTTGCATCGGAATGAAACCTAATAATATGAGACTCCTAATAATTTTGCGCTACTAGTCGCGTTTCGGGATTAGCTTAGTTTTTGTACAAGGAATCTGGGTACACTCCTTTCCGGGCAGTAGACTTGAGGGAGTCTGCTGTCCGGATGAGAGGGAGGCGGTGCTCGGTGTCCGGCGCACCGCTTGTAGGAGGGGTTTTGGAGGGGTGGGCTTTTACTCCTACCCTCTCAGAAAGGTAGCCTTAACAAGTCTTTTTGTTCTCTGGGCGTCTGGATGAATTTAGTTTCCCAGACCCGCGTGGAGCAATCAGAGGGACACCCCGGGGGTTTTTAGTCAGTAGGAGTCTGATACACAGGGGTCGCTGCCCTCACAGAGACCCTGATGGTCCTATGCAGGATTTTTTCACGGTATAAAAAAAAAGA
The DNA here is from genome assembly GCA_036320925.1 of Automeris io. Classification (NCBI taxonomy): domain Eukaryota; kingdom Metazoa; phylum Arthropoda; class Insecta; order Lepidoptera; family Saturniidae; genus Automeris; species Automeris io. Next base: position 5,148,297 of record JAUDJH010000027.1, read on the forward strand.
AAAAAAAACCCTAATAATTTCGATTTAACAAAGTTGATCTTTCTCAAGTCTTTTACACCTACTTGCCCAGAAACCACCGGGTAATCACAGTTAGTATTACATTAAAAATGTTTGAATTTAGGTCCATCGTCCAAGGTTGCAATCACGTCTCAGACGCATCACAGACGCCGATTGCTCGCTATCTATACAATAATATGCTTTATCAATAAAAATGATATCTAATATTACAAAACAACTTATAATTGTTGTTATAGAACCATATTTTTTAAACGATCATATTTATTATACAATATATTTACGTTGTTAGAATCTCTATTATTATAAAATTGTGTAGTATAAAAAATAAGTTTTTGATTATGCAAAATCAGTCAGTCAACTTCTAACTTACTGGAAACTTTTTATAAATATTTTCACGAGTTTTATGCGCGAATTAACTTACTTATGACTCGACGCTCTGGTTACTCTGGTCACGAGCAGACTGACGCGCTGGGGAGTTATTGTCACGGGCGGACAGTTACTCCCTCTATCTTCTTTTGTTGTTCTTGATAATTTTCATAGTCACGACACAACATTCAAAGTATCAGCAGTTTTACATGGCAACACATCAAACTGCTAAAGTTTAAAATGTGTTATTGCTGAGAACTGTCTAATATTAACCGAAATGTAGTTGAAAATATATCACGTTATATCCTTTTTGAGATGTGCATAGATACATTGATGGCCGTATGGATACAGCGAAGAGCGCGCTTTACCGTTATTTGTGCAGGCCGGTATGATCGCTGTGACTACTATTAGTTTTTTGGACTCCACCATACTTACCATTAGGTGCGATCTGGTCACTGTTTCGGGTCAGAATACAAACAAAAAAATACGAGAGGGTTTAGACAAAGTAAGATTCTATAGACGATAATGCTTGGAGAAATGTGCAAAATATATGCAATTTACATAACGTGCGACATGATATTTCAATAGCTTATGTCAATCCTATACTATTTACAATTTTCTACAAGCGTTAGCGTTTATCGAATGCTACTTTGGGTATGACCTCAGATTGCCATTCTCACGACATATGATATTTTTGCTAGATGACATGCAGCGTAAAAATTAAATTAAATTAATTCTAATTTAAATTAAATATAGCGTTTAAGGCAAATAAAAAATGTTGTCAAAGTAATTAGATTGCTGAAATGGAACTGGGCAGGACATGTGTGTAGAATGCAAAACAGCTGGTGGACAAAGAAAGTATCAGAGTGGATACCTAGAGACGGGACCAGAAGCAGAGGACGATCGCAAAAAAGATGGCCAGATATATTTATAGAAAAAGCAGGATCTTCTTGGATGAGAATGGCCAGAAATAGAGACCAATGGAACGTGATGGGGGAGGCCTACGCCGCGGAGGCGACTACAATAGAACATTAAAAAATTATATAGACTATACTAATAATCAAGATGTATAAAAAAAGTTAGAACATCTGTTTCGCTTGGCTCAAGATAGAGGGAAGTTCGCTGAGCTGACTGCCAACTTCCGGTAGTGGAGAGGCACCCTAAGAAGAAGAAGAGAAGATAAAAAAAGTAGTAGAAAGAAAGGCTTATTTTATTTATTTTATTATGTCGTTTAAGGAGGAAAACATTAAAATATTATCGAGAAATTAATGATATATGAGTACGTACAGATAATCACGTATAATTCCATTCTCGTTATAGCCAGTAATTTTCCCGATGTCCGTGCATTGGCATCTAGACGTACAAAGTTCGAACACGTCCAGACGCCGTGACCCAAATGAATGGACAGTTAATAAATATGTATAAACAAGAATTAAGAGCCGGTGTACACGATGCGTAGCGGCGGCGGTGCGGAGTTACATAAAAATGTATCGGAAAAATCTTTGGCCTGTCGCGTTTCGGGATCAGCTTGTGTATATCCAGTAACACATATACCTAGAGACCTTCAGTCATGGTATATGTGGGCCGACATGACGATGCAGACTATCAATGGATTTTCATCCTTTGATGGTCGCTTTCGTTTTTGGACTACACTGTACTTACCAGTAGGTGTACTGTAGTCACTATATCGAGCCAGTGTAAAAAAAGAGTCTACCACTAGGGAAAAAACTATATTTGAAGCGCAAGTCAACAATGACAGGGCACTACAACCTTAGCTCCGCATGCAATCTCTTAGCAGGTTTCAATGTTCTAACAACTGTTCGTTGCTACATTTAAATTCTGTTTTTTTTTGTATATTTGTGGCGAAATAAATACTTTTTTCATTTTTTTAACTGTTCCCCAGATTAGTACTACGGCGTATGTCACGTAATAAATAACCTTTAACAACTACTCATATGTTTTGAGTGCATTAGATCAATACTTAAGTAAACCTGGGTGTGCACAGTAATTGGTAATATACAAATTTATAAAAAAAAATCTTAGAGTTGACAAACTGACTTTGTGTGTATGTTTACGGGGTTGATATCAGCTGAAAATCAGCGCTGGATGGCTAAGTTGGTCACTTAACATTTGTTGAACTGATTCTTCTTTTAACGCATCATCACATTACATGATATTTACTTATATTGTTTTCGATCTTGATTCACCTATCTTTCTGTGCTGTATATTATGTTAGGTGCTAAATAGATGCTTTTTCTTTATTTTTAATATTTTGTGAAATAATAAAATGTTTTTTTCGATATATATACCGCGTATAATTGTCTTATATTGTCAGACGTCCGCTATAAACTTATGCCGTTTGATCCGAACATTGCGGGACACCCTGTATAATCATACTGAGGCTTAGGTTTATAGCATTTTAACTGCTATCCTTGCGGCGATAGTGTTATTTTAGTGTTATTTTAAGCTTATTTGTAAACAGGTAATATAAAAGTTTTATCTCATTTTATATCGTGCGAAAAGCAAGTTACAATAAACCGTAGCACGCGTAGCAACTACGCCGTAGCTTCGTAGCATAATAACGACCGCATTATTATGACAACACTAAACCTACCGATACTTCATGTATACCTATTCCTACCACAGCGGGTCAAGTGACCCGTTGCGATAGTTAGGGCAGATTACATATATTTCTTGGTAAAAAAATGAACAAGAGAGAAGTAAATATCGAAAAATACATTTGATGTATTTTTAAATAAAAATAGTAAAGGCAAATGGCGATGTGATATCGTTATTTACAAGAAATTCTAACAAAAAATTAAAAAAGGGTCAATTGACCCGTCGTGGTAGGTTTAGTGTTAAGTAGAAATGATTCTAAGCTGTGAGAGTATTGTCAAATACACTAGGGTTGGTTTACACCTTTTTTTAGGAATATCTATATTAGGACTTCCCAGTCGCCATGAGGGTAGCGGCTGGAATTGTATCTGACTAAAAACCTCTGGTGTTCATATCGCGCCGTAAAAAGCCGGCCATGGGAGCGAACTACGCAATCTCACTCCGTACTGTCACGAAGGCGGCCTTTTCAGGCTTCTACAAATTATAGAATGCGGGTGGAGTTGACTATATCCAGAAATCCGTTGTAATAGGCAATGTGTGGGAATTCTCAGACCCTGACTTTCTCATGTAAAGGTTATTTCACATTCAGTCACCGAATTTTGCATGTCATAAACGTCAGTAACAATAGAAAGAATCCAATTACGTGCAAAACATAGAAAACAACGAAATGTTTGTATTTTTTATATATATGTGATGTCTTAGTGAACAAGGGACTGGAATCGTAAGTTTGAATCTTGACACATACATTTCAGTTTTTCTGGATTAAGTACGGATTTAGGCAGTATATATACCAATTAAGGAAAATATTGTGAGAAAACCCTCATGGCATCTAATTGTACTGTCGTGTGTAATTCCTTTAAGAATGGCGATCGGCTGCGGCACTCATCACCTTGGTCACGACATATAAGTACAAGGTGGATACAATCACTAATGTACTACACTGCTCACCCCTTAATGGATATAGCGTGACGATGGATAGAACCACTAATGTATCTGTGCTTACCCAAAAAGGGATATAGCGTGACGATGTATTATTCTCATTATTATTACAAACGAACATTCCTCATCATCATATCAACCGTAGGGCGCCCATTGTTTGACATAAGCGTCCCAAAATGTTTTTCAGAGCGACCGAGCGGTGTGCATCTAACGTCACCCTGCGAACTGGATTTTGTCACCTGTCTAACTTGTAGACGGATGACCCACACTGCGCTTTCCAGTACATGGTGTCCCAGCACTATAGAACTGTTCCGTCCCATCGGTCATCCGCTGTACAAGCAATGGGTTCTGCCTACTCTCTTGGAACTGTAAATAGATATTACGTCTTTATAATAATAGTATTCGATTAGACAACCACAATACCAAGACCATCAATATCAGAAAGCTTATTCCAATATGGCAATTATCTGCCAGCAGTGGTGTCGGCCATGCTGGCAGGGTATGACAACTGGAGGGCCGTGGTCTCCTTCTGTGAGGACGTCATGTCCCAGAAGGAGGCCGAAGAGCGAGAACGGCAGAAGGCCGCTCGAAGGAGACACCAGGGTGCCGGCAACCGCCCTGGTACATCAGTCTCGGCCGATCGGTCGATCCACGACCGGTTGGCTGTTGTCTTTGGGGTTGTGGCTGCTCAGGGTGGGGTCCTTGAGCAACTGGTTTAGCGGCCCTCGAGAAGTTGGTAGGGCATTGTGACGTCCTCTGCCTAAATATAACGAGCTGTATCGGGGAAGGTTTAAGGATTACAGGACCCACAGTCCCCGCCAATGCGCAGAAGTAGTCACCTTGGGGTTTTGGTATAAGTCCGACACACCTCGGTCGCTCAACCCCCCGTGCGGCTGAGACGGTCTTGTGAGGATTTTAACCCAAATAAAAATATATATATATATATATATATGGCAATTACAGAAAGCAATTTCATATCACACAAATTTTATTTAATTGAAACACTGTTTAAATTCAATAATTATCTAGCTTCAATACTCCACCGTTTACGCCGTAATTTCACGAAATAAATCTAAACACTTTAACAATAAGATTCAAAATGTTTTAACACTAATTACCTTGATTAATTGAGTGCAATTTGAATAAGGTGCTGACCCGGAGTTGATAAGTTTGCATTTCTGCTAATAATTTAACTTATCACATTTTTTTGTTTAAATAACAAAGGACTAGCTAACAGTATTTAACAATTAAGCAACGATAATGTAATTTTTCAAGGTATTGTATCATATCAGCAATTGATTTTTAAAAAAGCGCATACACTATAATCCTACTTGTATGAATAAAACATAAGTTCGGCAATAGGATGTATTCGAGAGGATTGTGGAATAGTTTATTGTATGTTTGTTTTTTTCTTTTCCTCTGTTTTGTTCTCTCTTTTTGTTACTGATCCAGTTCGCGTGTTGCTCGCATTTTTATTTTTCATTGCTTAGGAGCAAATAGTCTACAATATAAATATAGCCACATTTGTAATGTATCTTGTTCATGTCTGATATATTTATGTATGTGTTATTGTAGACTTTTTAAATGTACTTCTAAATTGATAAATAGGTACGCTTAGCACTTTAGTTAGCAAGTATTGGTAATATTTTGAACTCAAGAAGCTCCTAAATACTAAAATAAAATAATTATAAAAAATAAATAAAAATATTCTGAGTTTAAAAATAAACGTAATTAACTTTTTTATTTTGTAAGATGAAGGCAAAACAGAAATGATTTCTTGACCTACCTTTGTCTCAATAAAATTAAATCTTGTGTTTTTGCGAGCAAACTTGTATGTGTAGCTTGTACCTTAAGTTAAACCTAATAGGTTGTAGGGCTGTCCGCATGGTAAATGATCCGGACGCTTTTAAGCATCTTGAAAGGCTTCAGTTGCGCCGGGGTATTGCGTCATATACATTTTTTTTATTACTTGTATCTTGGCGAATGTTCTAAAGAGTTGTAGGACCTCTTTCCATCATCTCCCTTTCATAATAGAATCACACGCGCCGGATTGCTTTGCCACAGTTTTACGGTGACTTTTATTTCAGCTAGAACTAAGAAGTTCTCAGATTTTGTCAGGTCATTGAATTGTGGAACGGAGTTTCGGCTAGCGAGCTCTCTTCCTCCTACGATTTTAATTTTTTTTGTAGGCATGAACAAAGTAACTGTCGGCAAGCGGTTATCGCTCGACAAGCGTATTCGATTTTTGGATTGCACTTTGTAATCATTAATCTGATTACATTTTGGCAATTTATGCTGCTAGTACGTATTTCGTTTTATCTAATTCTTTTTGACCGGAGTAATTTTATTACGAATTCATTGTTACTGTTAACAAATTTTTTAGAAAACTATGTCAGTAGACGGTATCCTTATCACACTTTGGGTGATAGAAGAGACAAGCACCTGTTCTATGAAAAACTAATGAAAACGGGAATGACTTGCGCTTCTATTATAGTTTTTGCTTTGACCCATATGTTGAAATCAGTGGTGCTACGACTTTATTAGGACTAACACGAAATTTAGAAAAGCTTATTTATTTATTTACAAAAAAAGAATCGTTTTAAAAAAATCGTATTTTATTACAAGAAAAGTATAAATCAAAATGTTATGAAAGTTACTAGGTAAGCCTATTAGTTACAATTCCTTACAGTAACTTCGCATATTTTCTTCTAATAAAAGAAAATTCTGTTTTTTTTATATTTTTAAGATAAATAATTTAATAATAGTTACATTCGTATTCGTATTTATACACTCTTTATATTTTTCAGCAATTGTGAATTTAAATATGTGTCATGCAATGATTTCTCAATAAATTCTTGTACAAATTTTCCAAGATCTTATTAACGGAAAGTTATATCTTTCTAGTTTCATTACAAATAAGGAAAACAACAATAGAATGTAATTAAAATGTTTTAAATTCCGCTGGATGTACACATAAAGCCACATAAAATAATCTATAATATAGATTGATGCAATAAATATGATTAGATGTAACTGGTTGTGACCAAAGCACATAAGCTTAAAGACTGTCATTGTGGCTCGCTTGTCACTTTGGGAACCAGTTTGTGTACGTCCAGTTGTTCATATACCTAGAGACCCTCCGTCGTAGTATATTTTGGCTGATATTTCAATAGTGACTGCCAACGAATTTTCATCACTTGGTGGTCGTTGCCGTTTTTTGGACTACATTTGAATGTACCTTCCATTAGGTACAATATAATCACTTATTTATTACTAGCTGATCCGGCAAACGTTGTTTTGCTATATAAGGTTTTGTAATATCTTCTAAGATGTTCATTGAAATTAAGTGATGTCAAAGACAATTTTGTTCACAATTAAATACTCTTAATCAACAACTCATTTATTTGGATAAAGATTAATATTATTACGTTGAAACAACTCTTAACAAATAATGCATTAATTTCGACCAAATTTGTTTACCATAAAAACGGTTCTAGTGACTTAATTTTAAAAGATAGATATATACTATCGCGGACATTTTTTTAGATCATTTCAAGAGGAATAATTCTTTCTTACATATATTTTTGGTATCTTGAACCGTTTTTGCAGCGCACGCAATGGAATCCCTCAAGGATGAATAAATTTCCCCGTTATTTCACATTTTCCATTATTTCTTCGCTCCTTATAATTGCATCGTGATGTTATATAACCTAAAGCCTTCCTCGATAAATGGTCTATTCAACTCAAAAAGAATTTTTCAATTCGAACCAGTAGTTCCTGAGATTAGCGCGTTCAAACAAACAAATAAACTCTTCAGCTTTATAATATTAGTATAGATTTACTAGCGAATGCTTGCCCTCAATCAAACCTGGTGGAAGATGAAGATAAGTCTGACGGTGAACCGGGTCCGCCCAACAAATGCCTATTCACTCTTCTCTCAAAGACTCACAAGTCATAAGGTCGTGGAAATATGGGCGTTGGAAGCATATCCCACTCCTTAGCTCTTCGCATGATGAATATAGAAGCGAATCTTTTCGTGTGGATTATAAGGAATGTCCACTAAATGCGGATGGTACCCGACGCGGCGCCAAGTGGTTTTACGTTTAAATTGGGCTCATGGAATTGGAGAATATAGCCCCTAAGAATATTCTCCATCGTGGAGCCGATAAAAGATTGCGAGCCAGGCGTCTTTACTCGAGCCAGGTTTTATAAAAAAAAAGTTGATAGTATATTTTTATATTTTAGTAATATAAATATATAAATAAAGATGAATGAAAAAATACCACTGCATACAGCTAGATCTCGTGCCCCAATAGATGCTGTCGGGGTAAAATGGTGGGATCTTTACGGTGAAGACAAAAATAATAGCACCATTAAAGAAAATATCAAGAAAACAGAAAAACACAAAGAAGATAAAAGCACAATTACAGACAGCGTATCGTTACAACGTGATTTAACCGTTCAAGTAATTAATAATTTTAAAAGAAAAACCGATGAACCGAAAGATATCGTCCTTAGAAAATGGAGGGAACAGCAAACACGGAAGAAATATGAGCAAGCAAGGAAGGCTGTCATTAAATCACTCAAGCAGAAATTTTCACAAGAATCAGCACAATCCAATAAATGTGTTAATGACAATAAATATAGAGCTCATTTTAGAATGGATGAAACAGTTACGGAAATACCTGGAGACAATGTCGAAGGAACATCAAAATCGAATGTAAATCGCGATGTACCGGAGCAAGTTAAAATGGGCTCTATTGAAGAAAGTAATACGGTGGGGTTTGTAATGGTTGTTGGTAAGGGTTCCAGTCACGCGAGGAAGCCTCAGATAGGGTCAGGTGGTGAGCTGGCACAGTGGAGGCTTGCTCCTCGAGGCAGTAGGGCGGCGGGTGCCGAGGACGGTCTACACGGGAACGAAATGCCAGTAAGTCATTAAATTTTCTATAATTTTACAACTTTCATATTTTAACCAGTCGCGAGCATAATAAACATTATCTTCTTATACTTGGACATTTTATAGATATATTGACTTGAAATTTGATATAATTTGACTTCTAAAACTATAAATCTAGTAATTAACAAGTTTTAAGTCAATCCTTTTATTAAATGCTCAAATATAACAAGGTATGGCTTTTTATGCTTCTATGGTGTGCACGCTACTGAGTCTAATTCGTTCGTTAATAATTTTGAGGAAGCTTACATCTCATCTAATAAAAATTGAATGTATGTATGTACCTAAAACTGTGGTAAGTTGCGCTACTGGTTTAAAACAGGAAGTGCAAGTACAATGTGGATGTGGATAGCCACTGATCCCTCTTTGCTCACCCTGCAAAGGTAAAGCGTGATTCTAGGAAAAAGTTTTTTATTTATTTATTTTTCAAAACCAAGAGTTGTCGACAGAGAGATAACAATAATTACTAGATAGATGTAACTTCGAAAAATTTCGGAGTAATCTTTTTAAGGACAGCCATAATGTGGACTAAATATAAGACAGATTTTTTGTGAGAATTATCTCTCATCATCATCTATCGTCTCTCATTTTTTGATTTGATTGATTATCAAATAAATCTATAAAGGATCATCTGCGTCATAAGCTCATCCTAGTCCACTTGTGGATATGGACCACTCCTAACAAGCGCGATACGGGCAAGCCTCTAAAAACAAGCGCTCAACCATTGCGACCTACAAGCAATGATGTACGGAGCCGAAACGTGCGGTTGGGTTAGTCCATCAGTTTAAAGACGCTTAGCGTGCGATGGAAAGGGCTATGTTAGACATCTTTTTGAAGGATAACTTTCGAAATAGGCAAATAAATGATAAAAAAACTACAACCAAAGAAATAGAAACGTTAGCAACAATTTTACAATCTTAAAAAAACATAGCCAGCGAGTTTAATTTTAAATGAAGATACCATATTTTTCTCCTAAACTGCTTAACATTTTAAAAGTTGAGTTAACGTCCAATTGCAGCTAATTTTTAACTACTAACTTGTCTTAGAAAGTTTTTAAATAAAATTTCTTATTTGACCGCAAACCTGTTTTTTTATGCTCTTGAAGGGTTGATAGTGTTTTTACGTCAAGTTACGTATTTTTTCTACTACCATAAAAAACCACTGAAATTTCATATATTCTTGTGGAAAAGACTGCGTTACGCATTGTTCTTCACGTGTCTTCCTTCACCGGTGAGCATGTGGCGCCTGTACCTAATCTGAAAAACTTACAGTTATTTGCGGAGATAAGAACTTGCGACCACTTGCGTTGCCGCGCAAGGATTCCGGTCTCTTATCAACTATTTTTCATTTGCTCTAAAATAAAAATGTTTGCGTTTATTCACTTGCCGTAAAATGCAATAAACATTATCTAAATCTATGACCTATCGTTACAGTCGATTATAACGATTTTGTTTTTCCTGCGATATGCATGTAGCTAGCTGCTAATAGCTTAGTATCGATAAAACGAACACGCACCCGATATAGCGAATTCGCTCTAGTCATGCCAGCTCATCATAATATCAGTTTGATATCTACAGAGCATATTTTCACTTCCAACCCTATTTAGTTTGTCATAAACAAGAAAATAACAGTGGATGAATTTTTGTAGATGAAATTAAATGCATTACATTTATTTTACTTCAAAATTTTAAATTAAAAGTAAAGAAATATAAACAACATATAGAAAAAAATAAAATACAAAAGATAAACATATAAACATGACGAAATGGGCCCTCCGTAAGCTTAATGCCACAGAGGAAGTGTATGGCGCTGGTTTTCGAGAAGGTTTCGCGACTGCGTAGCGCTGTCAAGCTCGGGATCGTGACAGCTGATAGCGTTGCGCAGTCGCCCACATTGGACATCACTACATATGTATACAGAGCTGCATCGCCGAAGAAGAAGGATGGTTCGGTCAACTATCACTAACCGTTGCGTTTACGCTCCGAGGCGCAGTTCTATCGACAGCGTTGAGTTTCTTTCGGCGTTCTTTTCAAGGTTGTCGCTTCCGAAACGCTGGTAGATCACCGTGTATTTTTCTGGCTAGCCGCCGAATTCGAGTTCCGTAACTGCAAGGGTGCCTTGCGTTGCCACTCAACCCATAAATTTCTAACTGAGCACCCTAAATGACCTTCTTTGCCGGCTGTTATTGGGAATGTTTTCCCAGCTATCAACATACAGTCCTGCCGAAAAATAAATCACGGTTACAATCAGAATTGCTTCGTAACATCACGAAGGTGTTCGATGTTTCATAACACACTGGAATCACTATCACGGTCTTAAGCTACCTGTCCTCGATCTATTTTGATTATCTCCTAACGTCTGGGTTTTATCGATCGTTTACAATATGGGAAGTCGCACGTAGTATTATGTGAAAATAATTAATCAGATAAAATAACCATTTTATTTGTGTCTTATCTGTTTTTTTTAAATTGACCCGACATAGTGACTACAGTGCACCTGATCGAAAGTACAGTGTAATCGAAAAACGAAAGCGAAAATCCATTGATAGTCTACATCGTCATGTCGACCCACATATACCACGACTGAAGGTCTCTAGGTATATATGTATGTTACTAGATATACACAAGCTGTATATATTATACGAATCAAACCAATATATACGAGTATGATATTTAAGGTATCAGAATCTGTTACTGAAGAGTAATTTTGGTCATTTTAAATTAAACAATTTTCAATTTATCAGGTGCTACTTTTTGCTGGGTTATATTTTACCTTTAATATAATTCTAGATATATAAATTAAAATTATATAAATGAAAATATACATCAAAAAGGTTCGAAACTTGTACCATATCAGTCCGAATTAAGTTAAAATAAATACTATTGTGCCAGAAACGGGTACATTTCGGGTACACGCGATCTCTGTCTAAAACTGGGACAATCCCGGTTTGAGCCGCGACGTATAGGTACCGCGCAGCAAATTTAAGGGAGCTTGAAGCCTGGATGAGATGGAGATAGAGGTGGTGCATAGTGCCTTCACTCCGATGCAGCCTTGAGTTTCTTTCCGCGTTTCTTCTCAAGGTAGTCGCTTCCAAAACGCTAGTAGATCTTCATAGAGTTCGTATTCTTTTTGGCTGGCGGTCCAAGTCGAGATTTGTACCCACAGGGGTGCCCTTGCATTGTCACCCAACCCATAAACTCGCTGGCTGAGCTCCTTCTGTGCTTGCCCCCTAAGCTCGGTTAAGCTGTATAGGGCTTTCCCGGCCCTCAGTACGTATCCGTATAAAAAAACGTGCATAGTGGCCAGTGCGCTGACCGTGAGAAAGGTTTAGAGGGGTGGGATCTTTACACCCACTACCTCTCACAGATGTAGCCTAAATAGGCTGTTCGCTCCCCGGATTTTGTGTGTGATTGGAAGGACAACCCAAGGGTTTTTAGTCCGTAGGAGTCACACCGGGATCGCTGGCCTCACAGCGGCCCTAATGGGCCTGTTTGTTAACCCCCCCACCCCCAAAGAGACGTATGGGAACCCTATAAATAATGTCAGCAAATCATTTGTGATTGTTATCATAATAACGATGATGTAACATTAAAATATTATTTTTCATAGCTAATATAAACTATGTTTCCCTGATAACTTCTGGACTTTATACAGGGCTGATGAATGTTTGAAAAACAATGACAATTTCGTAGGTACGTAAAAAACATGATAAATACCCAATAACCAATCATGTTATCATGTAATTGAATTTATCAATTTGTAAACTTGTTACTATAAAAAATTGACAAAATCAGTTCCAAGCAAATGGTGATAAATTCCAATTAAAGCTACCTACTAGAAGCCTGGATTATTGGCAAGGAAGACACATCTCTTCAGCTGATCCGACCCACAAGTCTTTAAATATGTTATATTTTACAAAGCACTAAGGCTGATATTTATAAACGCGACTTTAAGCTCAAACTTTACTAAAACTTTACAATTTATATCACTCAATGGATATCACAGGATTTTGTAGGTTTAGGAGTGACTTATCACTGATTTTGTCAACATAGTCTTGGCTCTGCAAATACTATGGCCTATACTCAAGTTCCTATTGTATATTCAGTTTTTTGTCAAAATGAATTTATTTTTTGAGAACTTTGCTAAGCAAAGTCGAAATAGCGTCTATAAATGTTTAAGAGTAGTGTCAACAGATATTTGTGCAGGCCGGCATGATCACTGCTACTACCGATAAGATTTCTTAACTGTAGATAGACGTTGTCATTTTTTGAACTGCACTCTGCTTACCATCAAAACATGGGGCCGTCATTGTACAAAGGCAAGTAAAAAAAAAATTGTGAGAATTTCAACATATATTGGCCACGTAACCTTATTAGCTAAGTAATTATTGAGATAATAATAAACTTCTTTCATCAATGATCGGTTTGTTAAATTTAAAAGTTGAAAGTCCCACGCAACAATAATTAATAAAAGCTACAAAAGTATACATATAAATGAACAGAATTTCCTCTCCACTATCAGCGGACACAGTTAAAACATTTTTTTAGATGTCACTCGCTGCTCTATTTAACTAAATTTACTGAGTACGATCCGGGTCCAAAGTTTCGTTGAAGATAATTATCCAAATTAAGCAATATATAAACATATCTATCTGTATACATAGACCGTGAACTCTATATATCATCATGTTTTGTATTATATCGGTGTTCGCCCAATTACCTATATAGATACCTTTTTACGTGGTTAGAATACTGGGGAAATATTTTTTTATGTGAGCTCGGTAAAGAGGTCACACTACACCTTATCGAAGTATAGTGATATATTTTGGTGATAGAATATATATTCGGAATCAGCGTTTTTTACGGATTCTAAAAATATATATATTACTACTAGCTGACCCGGCAAACGTTGTCCTGCCATATAAATTATTTCTAGTGAATATTTTCTATATTTGACAAATATATATATTGATAATATTTATACGATACTAACGTTACTCAATTGTTTTGCCTTCCCGGAACCCTTCCACTAACATTTAAACTTTATAGTATGGTGTTAAAGTTCAAATTGACTTTTAAATATTATTACGAATTGTTTGTATGAGAATATAGAAAAGTGTTGTTTTTAGACTTTTTCAGACAATTTTTTTAATTTTTGTCTCCGTAATAACCCTTCCCAAACTTCAACAAACACAACAAAAAAGAAATTAGCCAAATCAGTTCAGCCGTTCTCGAGTTTCGCGCTTGTACACATTTAACGATTCATTTTTATATTATAGATATCACCAAAAAATGACGCTTAAACCAAATAGCCTTTCACTCCTCGTTATGTTACCGTGGTAGCATTTTTGGTATAGCGTTTAGTTGGGCCTTTCTTACTGTTAGGTTTGCAGACGGTAGTTAATGACACCCCTGATTACACTATTGATGCCCTTGCGACCCATGAGTGCCCACAAATGAAAAAAATTAAGAATAAATATCAGTAGCGGTTATTTTCGAAGTATGATTTGCGTAAAATTTGTGGACAATTACACACTGACTTACTCCGTGTGAAGTAATGCGCCTTTGTTATGAGTTTTGACAAACTAAGCTATTTGTTTAGTCTAAAATACCATAGTAACCACGTTATTTATAAAACAATTGATACTTTGACATATAAGAAAAAATATACCGATATATTAACGAAGCCAGCCGCTTATTATTTATCCTGAACCGTCTCATGCAACAAATTGTTCCTGAAACGGACATATGGTGACCCCGACGTGATCTACGTCATAGAAAATTATAGCAACACCCCTGGACGGCGGAGTTGTGAAGTTGTACGAAGACGGCAAAATACAACGGCGGAGATTTATCCAAAACTACGCTGACAACGGGCCACTGCTACACGCGGGTAGCAGCCGAAGCAGGCCAAGAACTTCAGAGCGCGCGTGGGCGTTCTCCAAATACCAAGTTAAGTGAGCTGGCTAAAACTTTTTCATTCCAATTTTTTGTTCCCACTTACTATCTAATTACCTAATTCAACTACTTTACCTTTATTAATTCTTTATTAAATGTAAACAAATCTGTAGAAGGGATAGTAACTAACAAAATGAGTCAATCAGGTCACTCGGAGTATGAGGAAACGAAAGAAACCGAGACATATAAATTAAAAAAATTAATATCTAAACGGGGAATAGTTAAGCGGAAGCTGACTATATTTAAAAAATTCCTTGATTCAGTAAACGTAGCAGAATTAACAGCAGAAACGCTGATAGACATTCAACTACGTATGGAAAGGATACCAGCAATTTATGACGAATTCGAAAAAATACAGGATCGCATAGAGGCGATGTGTCTTGATGGGGACGTAGATAATCAGATGGCAGAACGGGAGGAATTCGAAACATCTTACTATAGATTAACCGCTAGGGCGAAGTTTCTTGCAGAACCAAAACAAAAAACCTCGCCTCCCCAGCAGGACAGTGAGTCCATTAAATACCCAGAAATAAAAATCCCGACCTTTAATGGCGACATAAAGCAGTGGTTGGAGTTCCGAGATACCTTCGATGCACTTGTTAATCAAAGTAAAATGCAACCAATCATCAAATATAAATATCTTCGCAGTTCATTGGAGGGTAGCCCCGTAGAGGTGATAAGTTCGCTTGAATTCAACAATGAAAGTTATGCTCTCGCATGGCAAACACTATGCGAGCGCTATAACAACCCGAAACCCTTAGTGTTCAACCACATACATGCTCTTTTTGATATCGCTTCTGTCGAGTCAACTTCACATTCAATTAGAACTCTTCATGATAATATTTCTAAGCATCTAAGAACCCTTCGTTCACTAAACGTACAGGTAGAAAACTGGGACTTAATTATAATTTATTTTCTACAGAAAAAAATTAATCCAGAATTAAAAGCTAGATGGGAGGACAAAACTAATTCTAGGGAACTGCCTACGTTACAAGATTTCCAGACTTTCTTGAGGGAACGTGCTGATAAGCTCGAAACAGCAGAATCAGCAGAGCACACCGACGACGGCGTCAGTGGCGGCGACGAGGCCGCGAGTCCCTCCAGGAAGGCTATGGTAACCACGTGCGAATCCAATAAGGTACAATCCAAGCCTTATTCGAAACAAAATAAATGTCCCTTGTGTTTTGGTCCGCATTTTATAACTCAGTGCCAGAAATTTCAAGCATTAAGTGTTAGTGCTCGAATCCGAACTGTAAACAGACTACGTTTATGTTTCAATTGTTTATCTGGCACCCATATTTTTGCTAATTGTAGAGCAAGTACCTGTCGTTTGTGCAAGCGGAAGCATCACACACTGTTACATAGAACAGAGAATGATAACCAACCCACTAATCAATTAATGAACATACCAAGTTCAAATTATACCATCGAGCAATCACATATACCACCCCAATCTAATATAAATACCAATAACCAATGCTCAAATACAACTTTAACAAGTAGCGTTCCGAGTAACGTACAACCAACACACCAACCAATATCTGTTATACTTTCCACGGCCCAAGTACTTATCATGGATAAGTATAACCGGCCTCAAAAATTGAGAGTTCTGTTAGACTCAGGCTCACAATCAAATTTTATAACAGAAAATGCGTGCAAGAAACTGCAACTTGATAAAAAAATGATTAATATGCAGGTGATAGGCTTAAACAATCATGTATCGAACGTACAACATTATTGTAATATTAACTTAAGCTCATTAGATAATATATATACAACCAATATGTCCTGTTTTATCGTGCCCAATATCTGTAATATTAACAGGAATATACCAAACAAAGAATATTTTAAAATACCGTCGCGATTCCAGTTAGCTGATGATGAATTTTGGTCGCCTGGCGACATAGATATACTGATCGGAGCCGAGCAATTCTATAACTTACTTTGTATCGGACAGTATAAGCTCGGCGATGGTTTACCTATTTTACAACGCACGCGACTGGGATGGGTTATTTCCGGTCCGGTGAAAACATCAGTGATACCAAGGTCAGTGCAATGTAATCTTGCAATAAAAAATCAGTTGCAACGGTTTTGGGAATTAGAGGAAGGTTTCATGCCTAGTTTACCGGATGATGAAAAACAGTGCGAAGAGATTTTCCTTAAAACTCACATGCGCAACTCTGACGGTAAATGCGTCGTAGAACTTCCTCTAAAATTATCACCAAGAGAATTAGGAAATTCAAGACATATAACCTATCGGAGATTCAAGTCGCAAGAATCAAAATTTGTACGAAACCCTAAATTAGGGACTCTGCAATTATGATGGCATGGGCCATCATGGTTGGAACAAACTACCAATACTTAGCCAGTATACAATATGAACTCGGAATAATTAAATCACGAAACAGACGTTTAAAATATAAATTTATTATGCAGTTTGCCTACACAAACAAAATCAAATGATACCTTTGAATACCTATTTAAGAAATGGTCGAGTGACACAAAGTCAATTCATGTACTAAGTTATGTACTTAAATTTGTGCATAATACCAGATGCAAGGTACGTACACTTCACCCAGATAAAATGTTATCTGGATCCTTATCAGTGGAGGAAGTAAACCTATCACTACATAAATTAATTAAACAATCACAATTAGAATCTTATCCCCAGGAATATAATCTTCTTCTACATAATAAATTATTACCAAATAAATCAAATTTATTATCTTTAAAGCCATTTATGAAAGATGGCATGATTCGTGTAGGTGGCAGGATAGGTCTTTCACAATACCCTTACAACAAAAACATCAATTTTTACTTAGTCATGAACACATCTTTACCAATTTAATTATGCAATGCAAGCACAAATGACTGCTACATGCGGGGCCCCAGTTATTACTTTTCTCTATTCGTTAATGTATCTGGCCCACAAGGGGAAAATTGTTGGCCAGAAAAATAGTAAACAAATGTGTTACTTGTTTTAAGGCTAAACCAAGGCCAACCATACCGATTATGGAAAAAAAAAACCGAATGCAAAGTAAATCCAGCACCACCATTTAATGGCACCGGGTTAGATTATGCTGGCCCATTCAATATAAGGGACAGGAGAGGACGTGGTTATAAGGTGAATAAATGCTATATTGCTTTATTTATTTGCCTAGTGACGAAAGCAGTTCACCTTGAATTGGTTACAGGACTAGAATCAGCTGTATTTCTAGCGGCACTTCGTAGGTTTATCGCACGGAGAGGTAAACCAAAAGAGCTTATAAGTGATAATTCTACCACCTTTCACGGGGCACACAATGAGTTGAAAGAGCTATTACAATTTTTAACGCAAAATTCCAATGAAATTGCAACACATTGTGTAGATGAAGGCATTACTTGGAATTTCATCCCTGCCTACGCACCCCATATGGGAGGGCTGTGGGAGGCCGCCGTTAAAAGCTGCAAATACCACATGAAAAGGGTTTTAGGGGGAGCCTTATTAACATATGAAGAATTTTATACTATATTAATCCAAATAGAGTCCATATTAAATTCGCGCCCCTTATGCCCAATGTCCATTTCCGATCCTGAACTCCCTATCCTAACGCCAGCTCACTTCTTGGTCGGAAAAGCGCTAACCACATTGCCGGACCAAGACTATACCGATGTACCTACCAACAGGCTCAAACACTATCAGCAAATCCAGCAGATGATGCAAGATTTCTGGAGGAGGTGGTCCCGCGACTATATCAATACATTACAACAATTAACTAAATGGAGAAGCAGTCAAGGTCCTGGTCTTCAGACAGGAGCCATCGTTCTCGTGCGAGAAGATCGGCTGCCATCTTACCACTGGAGGCTGGGGAGGATCGTCGCGACACAACCAGGGCGCGACGGCATAGCTCGTGTCGCTTTGATAAAGACGGCCAGAGGAGTAATAAAAAGAACATTCAACAACATATGCCCATTTTTAAACGGGGGGCAGTATGTTTAGTCTAAAATACCATAGTAACCACGTTATTTATAAAACAATTGATACTTTGACATATAAGAAAAAATATACCGATATATTAACGAAGCCAGCCGCTTATTATTTATCCTGAACCGTCTCATGCAACAAATTGTTCCTGAAACGGACACTATTCATCATAGAAAAGTTCGCTGCTACCGGGACTCGAACCAGGGACTTTCAGCGTTGCAGGCATGATTACTACCATTACAATATCAGATCGATAATGTATTATCTAAACTGTATTTGTGAACGATTTTTTCTTCTTTTTTTTTCTGGTGCGTCCAGAGTTTTTTTTCATTTACAGGCGGTCGCCTTTCCTGATTCACGCATGGTGGAAGGTGATCAGTCTGACGATGGACCGTGTCCACCCAACAAATGCATAATCATTCTTTTCTTAAAGGCTCCTAAGTTATTAAATCGTAGAAATATCCTCGCTGGAAGTATATTCCACTTCTTAGCTATTCGCATGATGAATGTATAAGCGAATCTCTTCGTGCGGATTTCAAGAGTAAATATTTAGGTGATCAGAAGTTTCTCCTGTAGATCACAGACACCTGTGCATCGGCTTACCGGGAGCACTGCCGTGTCCACAAATAACTACAGTTTTGCTGACACCAGGCCTTTAAGGGCTAAGTCCGAAATACATCATAACATGGCTGTTTAAAAATAACCCAGACATAATACGTATGCGGTAAACAAGTAAACAATATCGAGTGGTAACTAAAGGCCACAGTAAGTAGGTAAATCGGAGATAACGCTTCAATAATTAACTTTGCTCTTTATCATTAACGCACTCTTCACGGCGTTCGGACGTGATTGAATATTCTAGATTTTTATTTAATTTTTTCATTTATTTAGGGAATGAAACAGCAACTTTATACACGGCGATTTTATTAACGAGAGAGATATTCAGGAAATATATTTAGCATTGGATTTTAATTCCAAATATGTAAAAATAGAAGTAGTGTTCATTCCATAAATGCATGAGAGCATTGCATAACCTGACGATAAACAAGTCTGGAATAAATTGCTTAAAGCTAAATAAAAAAGGAACTATTTATATTCATCTCGCTTCTATATTCACGCCATCTATCTTTCCTATGAAAGCAATTTATTATTTTCTATCATAATATAATATTCAAGTTAATAACGCGAATTCTGCATACCCTGTTCAAATATCCTATGCACGTCACTGAAAAATAGTGATATCTCAATATTCCATTAAACAAAATAAATCATAGTCAACATATTTAGGGACAATTACACACATGAATGAATGAATACAAATTTATTATATTAATTAGGTATTTTGCCTCTCCTAAGCCAGGATAAAGTGCGAAGGGGAAAAGAATCAATACCTGTTTACTTAAAATACGATGTCTACACTTTTTACGGATCAATTCTCATTTGTTCATCAGTTTCTTTATGATCTCTTCGGTAATATAGTCAGTTACGTTTTTATTAGTTGCAAGAAGGTACAAATTATTGTATCCTGGAATATTTCCCTCGTCTATATAATCAGTCTGTACATACTGTGCTGTAACATGAATATAATACACATGTAAAGGCAGCCACACCTCAACATGCGTGCCAATCACGAGCGCATTTATCAGCTAACCTCAGCGCTCTATCGGTACTGACCTATGATAAACTGGAGATAGATTCGTACTTAAATTTCACTAACTTAACAACTTGATTATTTATTACTGAATGGCTATTGTCAGTAATATATATAATAGCTATATGTTGCTATTACTTGTGTTTTTTATTGCTTAATACGATATAACTCGACCGGGGCCCTTCACGAAAATCAGCGCTGCAGGCTTGCTCTGTGGCTTTAAGCTGATGAAGGTCCCATTTTCGCCATGTTTATATGTTTTTGTATTTTTCTTTTGCTTCTGTATGTTGTTTCTGTTACTGCATTTAAATTTCTAGATTTTTGTTAGTTTGTGGCGAAATAAATACGTTTCATTTCATTTTCATAATATCGTTCGCGCGTTTGTATTTAACGATAAATAATTATTCTAATTAACAATCAGTTGCTTCACCACCGGCCTATTTGAGGCTACTGTTCTACAGAGACCTCTCCGAATAAGAAAGAAAGAAGAAGCATTTATTTTGCGAACAATATAACTTATAACATAGAAAGATAGGTTAATGAAGATAGAAAACAAAAGCAAATACTCTGTGTGATGATGCGCTAAAGGGAACTCAGCTCAGAACATGCTAAGTGACCAGTTGAGCGTTAAACGCGCACAACAGCGAGGAAAGACAAAACACACTTTGGATACGCCGCTCTAAAAACTGTTTTTAAGTGTTATACATAATAATAAGCACAATTAAACCAGGTCTCTAGCTCTACTCGTCCAATTATTGCCAGCATACGATTTGCAAAAGGTAGCAAGTTGGCACTCCACCGTATCAC
This sequence comes from Automeris io, assembly GCA_036320925.1. Classification (NCBI taxonomy): domain Eukaryota; kingdom Metazoa; phylum Arthropoda; class Insecta; order Lepidoptera; family Saturniidae; genus Automeris; species Automeris io. Next base: position 5,169,569 of record JAUDJH010000027.1, read on the forward strand.
GATTTAAAATTAAAGACGATTTTTAAACAATTGTGTAATATTCGTTTATACTAATGAAAATTAAATGAAATATAATACAATTTTATTCAAATAACTTCCAAAGACGTTTGAATCTTCAAAAAATAATATAGAAATTAATCTACTACCGGTGTAGAAAGCAGAATCTACCGAGATAGGTCAGCAAGAAAAACTGGCAGTAACTTTTTTTAACATAATGAGGCAACAACACATACACACACATACACAAAGGAATGAATGTCCCGTAAGAAAAATTGTATACATTAAGACCTCGCACTTTTGTCATGAAAACAGTAATTGATGGGATAATAGTCTGTTTTAGGAAATTTAGTGTTAGTTTTAATGGTTTTTCAAATTTGATGTAAACTCTAAGATATCTTTAGGCATTGTATTACGTGTTAGCGAAGATAAACTCCATAAAAGAAGCATGACCCTTTTTAAGCTAGTAATTAGGTAACACTAATTTGTATTTTTGCTTTAGCAAAGGAATTAATCATTCGTTAGTTTTTAATAACTTCTCCATTAAACTTTATCATTGATGGATTTCAATTGTAAGCGCTCAGATTCTGAAAAGTTCATTAAATATAAAAACGCTTTTAAAACTAGGACTACAGGAACAGTTATTTGACGGTAATTTCAAATTCGAGTACTTGTAATACAGACGAGATTTTTTTAATAACTTAACACTTAAGTTATTAATATGACTGCTTCCAGTGTTCTAGTGAAATCATTGGTTACATGTAAAATGATTAAACCGTGTTTAGATGTGTCTTATTTAACAAAAAAAAACGAAACTGTGCGAAGGATTTCATACTTGATGATGTCCTAGCTGGATTCGGCCACGGTGACTGTTTCAACACCGATTAAGAAAATCGAGGTCCAGTTTTCGGAAACAGTCAATTGCGCAGGAGATATTTAAGTGCATAACTGGACGCGCTGCCAGAAAAGCACTCTCTCGTCCGTACTCCATCAGGCCCGATGGAATGGAGAACCAGTACGATCGGGAGGGAGCGGGATCCAGGTTTGGTCGAGTATTCCTTCTCTGAACACCTGGTTGAATTGCGGTGTTAAAGAGATATCTTAGTCGCCTTTTATGACACCTCAGCAAGAAGAGGGGGGTGCTATTCTATTCTGCCGGCAGCCACCACGGCGAAAGATTTATTAATATACGAGTATGACTGCCGGTTATAATTGTCTAAGCGAAGTATTGTTAAGATATTGAGGTAAAAATCGGAACGTGGTTAAAAATTTTTACATTAACTTATACTGAATCAAAAAAGAAAAGAAATATGCCAATGTTCTGTTGCTAAGCAGGTCGGAAATATTTAACGGGTTGTGCGTGTCTTTTATAATGGAATTTGCCGAAATCATAAAGGTTTATCAATTTACATAACTAAATATAACGTAGGCGTATTTGTAGAAAAATTGCTTCGAAGGCTGAAAAATAAATTGTTCTTTTGCGATATATTTAAATTATAACTGACATTATATTCCAAACTAAATATCCTAAGTATTATTGAATAAACAGTCAGTTAATGATTTCAAGCTAACGTGAAAAAAAGTTCGTGTGTGCTGTAAACTTAGAAGAATGAGATGAATGCGGAATATCAACTGGTAGCCGAAATTAGTTACTTTTACATAATTAAAATATTATAAAATGCTTGGTACATAAGAGTGGGAAGGCTATGGAGCATCGCACTAAGAAAATATTGCCGGGAAAGGCCTATAAAACTCCATCGAGTGAAAGGGTGCGCACTTATGGTGCTCAGTGAATAAGAACCTCGACTTAGGCGGCTAGCAAAGAAGCGAAGCTAACGGTGATCTATTATTGTTTTGAAAGTGATTATCTTGAGAGAAAACGCCGAAAGAAACTCAAGGCTACGTCGGAGTGCAACTACGCCTCGAAGCGTAAACGCACTGGTTAGCGACAGTTGACTAAACTATCCTTCGTCGATGTCGCTGGTGCTGTGGAATGAAACTAGTGCGTGTATGTATCTCACTATTCTACAAAAAAGATTGTATTGTATCAAATGCTGTATAATATATTCTATCCTATTCTCTCGCACCTCAAACCTATACATTTATGTGTTTGTCTCGTTTTAGGGCCTCTTTTTTTTATCGATTTCAAATTGCAACGATTCTAAAAAAGGTTCACTTCAAAATAGTTTTCTATCTGCGACGCAAAAAAACTTTTAGTAAGGTCAACAAAGTCAAGTTCGACATAAAACAGATAGGAACGTTTTCATTTAATTATTTCTACTCTGAATCGATTAAATATGAGTACATAACTATTTCACAAATTGTAAGAATTTCTCAAGAATTAAAATGACAATGGGAGCAACGATAAGCAACCATCCATTAGCCTTTGTAAAATGTTTGCAAACATTGGTTCATTGTACAAAAAGAAAACTAGTTAATTTAAGATTTTTTTTATCTGTTTTGATTCCTTACTGTTGTGGAATTACGAAATACTTGGTTAATTTAGTACAAATCGGGCGGATAAAAAATTGCCGGGCACTAGACTTGAGGGAGCCTGCTGCCCGGATGAGAGGGTGGCGGTGCAAGGTGTCCGGCGCACCGTCTAAGAGAGAGGTTTTGGGGGGCTGGGCTTTTACTCGTACCTCTCCCAGAGAGGAAGCCTCAACAAGTCTTTTTGATCCCTGGACGTCTGGATGAATTGGCTTTCCCAGGTGGAGCAATCACACCCGGGGATTTTTAGTCAGTGGGAGTCTGACACACCGGGGTTGCTGCCCGCACAGCGTCCCATGTTCCTATGCAGGATTTTACCGCGGGATACAGAAAAAAAGAGGGGATAAAATGTAGCAATATATTTTCAAAGTTTTTGTATGAATCTGTGAGAGAGGCGTTTGTGAGTGCCTTTGGTCTGAACAGACTTGACGTCGGGATGTTTAACAAAATCTTAACAGAACTGTTATCTGATGAGGCCTCTGGCCTATTCAGATCAATGGTACCATATGTCATATGTTAGGTATTTCTGTATTAAGGTACGATGGCGCTGACATATGTACACACGTAAAAGTCCCCTAAATAAATAGAATTTAAAATAATAGTTTTTGTAAGCACATTCATGTTCATTTTGTTCTATCATGTATCTCTTTAATTCTCTAGCATTTCTTGTTAAAAATACGATAAAAAATGGCATAATGAACATAACTAAAATCAGGAGATCACGAGGCATCTGCTCTCTACTATACGTTGAAGTTTCGTATTATTATATTTAAGAACATATTTTTGACTTTACTTTTGGTGTTGTTTGTGGTCCTTTATATTTTTTATTAATTCTATGGGTGAGCTCAAAAGCCACACTGACGGACATGTTTAAGAATTATCTTGATTGCATACCGATTGCCAAATCGATGGAGATAAGCACCCTCTGGCACAATCGATATAGAGTCAAGTCTAAACCTTTTTATATATTTTACAAGCCGAAATTTTTTTCACGCAATATTATAACCTCTACGTCGTAGCCATAACGCGCTTAAGTTAGGGATGGGACATTGCAACCAGCAAAAACATCGTCGGTTTTTATCGGTAGCCAAGATGGCGGCTGACACGTGGCATAAAACCTTATTTATGAGCGGGAAGTTTGCGAGTCGGGATGCGACATGCGAGGCGGTCACGAACCGTGGAAATACGGGTTTAATGAACGATTTCTATTCATGACGATTTATGTGTAAGATTTCGATTGATGACATGCCATTCAAGATTCGGGAATTATTTACATACAATTGTTGCAACGATTCGAGACATTGTAATATATATATTATTTTTTTACACTGCCTCGACATAGTGACTACAGAGTACCTGATGGTAAGTACAGTGTAGTCCAAAAACGAAAGCGACTATCAAAGGATGAGAATCCATTGATAGTCTACATCGTCATGTCGGCCCACATATACCACGACTGAAGGTCGCTAGGTATATGAGTTACTGGATATACACAAGCTGATCCCGAAACGCGACAAGCCGAAACTGGTCACTATGACGGGTTTTACACCCATGTACTGTGGTCGCGATCCAGACGAGCATGCTCCTGCTCGTTTAGCACCACCCAGGAGTCACGTGTAGGGAAACTAGGGTAAAGCCTACGGACGCGAGCAGCTTCGACTCCCAATAATAATATAATAATATAAACAATAATAGTAATATAAACATTCTGTGTTTATAACTTACGCTGTTTGATTGTATTACGGCATTTTAAATGTTCTTGTTTTGTATTCATTACAAATATTTTAAGTAAACTTATGCGCGAATTAATTTACGAGTACTTTAATTTTTAGTTTAATTTTACTGTGAGATTTTAACGATGACATTTGTCTAACATTAAAGGTACACTTAGAATTGCTGTTTGGCATCAGCTATCATGTCGCAATGTACCGCTCTTTATAAATTAATATGGGAAGTCGATCGATGTAAGTGACCCTGCAGAGTATGTGCAGTCGTGAGTCGAGGTGTAGGGGGATGCAGACGTTGTGATGCCGGAGCGGTATCACCCTGTAGTATTTTCCAATATATCTTCTTATATTAGGTCCTTACATATGAAATTGGCGTTTTTCGTACTGGCCACTTTAATCACAAATTTCTCCTCTTTGGTAAGGAATTCCAAATTCAAATTTGTACAGCTATAGACTCATGTATTTGTGCTTCGATGATCGTCATTCATTTGTTTTTTTCTTCTGTTTTTTTTCTGTTTGCGTCACTCATTTAACAAAATGGAAAACTTAAAATATCGCATTATTTACGAGTACGAGTTCCGCCGTGGCACTAGTGCTGCGGAAACAACTCGAAGGGTGAATGATGTGTATGGCGGTCGTGTTGCAAAAGAAAACACAGTTCGTTTTTGGTTCCAACGTTTTCGTTCTGGAAATTTCGACCTGCAGAACAAGCCCCGTGGACGGCCTGAGACTCAAGTTGATAATGAAGAGTTGAAGGCTATTGTGGAAGCGGATCCATCGCAAACCACGTCCGAGTTAGCTGCAGGCTGCGATGTTAGTGATAAAACTGTTTTAATTCACTTGAAGCAAATTGGGAAGATTAAAAAGCTTGAAAGGTGGGTACCTCACGAATTGACTGAAGCAAACCGGCAAACGCGCGTCGACTGCTGCGTTACATTACTAAACCGGCACAATAATGAAGGTATTTTAAACCGAATCATTACCTGTGATGAAAAATGGGTTCTTTACGATAATCGGAAGCGCTCAGCGCAATGGTTGGATCCTGGCCAGCCAGCCAAATCCTGCCCCAAGCGAAAATTAACCCCAAAAAAGTTACTTGTAAGCGTTTGGTGGACTAGTGCCGGTATTGTTCATTACAGTTTTCTCAAATCTGGCCAGACTATTACGGCTGATGTCTATTGTCAGCAATTGCAAACCATGATGGAAAAGCTAGCGGCTAAACAACCTAGGGTGGTCAATCGCTCCACGCCACTGCTGCTTCACGACAACCCTAGACCACACACTGCGCAACAGACGGCTACTAAATTAGAAGAGCTTCAATTGAAAAGTCTTAGACATCCTCCGTACTCCCCGGACCTTGCTCCAACAGATTACCATTTTTTTCGAAATTTGGATAACTTCTTGCAAGGGAAAAAATTCAACTCCGATGGGGCAGTCCAAATCGCCTTCAAAGATTTTATTGATTCCCGTCCGACTGGTTTTTTTAGTAAATGGATCAATGAACTACCTATGAGATGGCAAAAGTGCATAGAAAATAATGGTTCATACTTTGATTAATTAATTATATTATATTAAAAAATATTCGACTTTTTGTTCCTCCCATACAAAACGCCAATTTCATATGTAAGGACCTAATATATAAAAATGAATCGCTAAATGTCTTGATAAGCGCGAAACTCGAGAACGGCTGAACCGATTTGGCTGATTTCTTTTTTGTTGTGTTTGTTGAAGTCTGGAGAAGGTTATTACGGAGAGAACATTTTAAAAAATTGTCTGAAAAAGTCTAAAAACAACACTTTTCTATATTCTCATACAAAAAATCCGTAATAATATTTAAAAGTCAATTTGAACTTTAACACCATACCATAAAGTTTAAATGTTAGTGGACGGGTTCCGGGAAGGCAAAACAATTGAGTGACGTATAAATATTAATGTCAATATTTGTCAATTTTTATACATATAGCAATAGGGCCAGGTTCCTTTAAACAATTTTCAAAAAACAGCCGACAGGCCAATAGGTTTTGGCAGAATAAAATTTGACGGGGAAGCTATTAAAATTAAAAAAAAACAATGTGACTTTGTTTTAGAGAAATAGGGTAGAACAAGGTCTGCCGGGACAGCTAGTTTATAATAATAATGCAATTAGTGGTGCCTCACGGGCGTAATAACCTTGCGGTGTCGCATTACGTGTGTCCAGCAAATGCGGTACATCTTTGCGAATCGGTGCCATATCACCATCGCAACGCAACGTGAGCACCGGCTCATATTTGTAAATGCAACTTTAAGTTTGCTTACATTTTTCTATAGCATTACAATTTATATTTCTCAATGAATGTCAAAGGATTTGCTCAGTCACCGATTTTGCCAACATGGACTTGGCTATGCGAATACTATGGCTATACTCAAGTTCCTATTATATATTCACTTTTTTGTCAAAATGAATTAATTTTTTAAGAGCTTTGCTAAGTAAAGTCGAAATATCTAAATATATATAACTCAAAGGTGACTGACTGACTGTCATAGTGATCTATCAACGCACAGCCCCAACCACTGGGCGGATCGGGCAGAAATTTGGCATGCAGGTAGATGTTTTGATGTAGGCATCCGCTAAGAAAGGATTTTGATCAATTCTACCACCAAGGGGATAAATTCTACCCTCAAGGGGATGAAATGGAGAATGAAAATTTGTATGAAACTTAGTCAATTTTAAACCGATCGGGCTGAGACTTTACATGCATAAAGCTACTATGACGTAGGCATCCGTTAAGAAAGGATTTTGATAAATTCCATCACCAAGAGGATAAAATGGAGGATGAATGTTTGTATAAATCTTCTTAGATTTTCGACTGATTGAACTGAAATTAAAGATTGGAGCTACTATGATGAAGACGTCCGCTTGAGAACGATTTTGATATCTAAATATATATAACTCAAAGGTGACTGACTGACTGACATAGTGATCTATCAACGCACAGCCGAAACCACTGGGCGGATCGGGCTGAAATCTAAATATATATAACTCAAAGGTGGCTGACTGACTGACATAGTGATCTATCAACGCACAGCCCAAATCACTGGGCGGATCGGGCTGAAAATTGGCATGTAGGTAGGTGAAGTCTACTTTGCCAAGACAATAAACAAGCTTCATGGGCAAACTCTCAAATTTGAGGGAATTGACTTGAAAGAACATTGCTTCTCTCAGGGACTGTTTTATGTTGCTTGCTCACGAGTAAGTTCACCCAATAGCTTTATAGTTTTAGCGCGTAATGACAGATTAGTTAAGAATGTTGTATACAAAGAAGTTTTGTAGGCCCTAATTTTTTACACACGCTAAACAAAAGTAAAGCCGCAAAAACTATACCTAATTAATAATAATACTTCTTAACGCGAGCGAAGCCGCGGGCAAAAGCTAGTTGTTTATAAATCTTTGTCTCAGGCTTTTACGCTATGATAGAACGTTATTTTATCTACTTCTCTAAGTGTGGTATACTCGCTCTACCGAATTAGAATAAAAATAATAATAAATAATAATAAATAATAATAATAATTTATTTCATAGATATACATTTGTCATTACACATACATTTGGATATTAAATTCTTAACATTATTTAGGTCGTAATAGTGTTATTGAAACTCCGGTGCCCAAATTAAGATTTAACTTGTGTTATGGGCACCGTTGCTCACATCTTACAAATATTGATCTTATGCTATTTGTGAATCTTATGTATATATGCTTAGAGAATATGTCATTTGACAATAATGATAAAAAAGCTATATTTTGTAAAAGATCCCAAAGCGAAACGACAATACTGCATAACAGACCAGCTCGTCCCGGCACCGGTTCATTTGTAAAGATTATCATTCGGTCGTAAACGGTTATTGTGACCCAGTTCCGTTCCCCTCGCACACGCACTGTTCTTACGTTAAATAAATAGTTGCCGAAGTAAACTTTCACCGTTTCAATACAACTTTGATTAACACCGGTTGGTGTTATCATTAGTTATCTTTTGTAACAAATTCTTATTATACGTTGCAACTTTTTAGTGTAGCCCTACAGATAAAATAGCATTCTTTTTTGACAGAACTAGAAGAAAAATTGAGATCTATGAATTTAACATATGTCGTCAACGTGATATTTTGAAAGCTTGTGTCATTTCCATACATTTTGCAATTTATTTATTAGAACATTTGCATCGTTTAGTCTAAATTTACACATACATAAATGTATAAGACATGAACAAGATACATTACAAATGTGACTATATTTAAAAGTATAGACTACTTACACAAAAGAAAGAAAGATGAAAATACGAGCAACACGTGAACTGGAACAATAACAAAAAGAAAAACACTAATCTAATTTGCAAAAACAAATTACATAGAAGAAAGAAACAAACAATAACTTATTCCACAACCCTTTTGAATAACATCCATTTTTATAACTTTAAGTTAGCTTTTTTTTAACTATCTACTAGCATTATCGTTTATCGAATGTTGCATTGCCTAGGCCCCGGAGCCGATTAGTTTATCGAGAGTCATGGATGTGTATGTGTGTAAGTATGTATATCTTTGGTCACTGCCCATAGTATAAGCGCAAGCTTAGTTTGGGGCTATGAATCTGTGTAATTACAGCTCCGAATCTTCAATTTTTTCTAGGCACTAGTACCTTTGTTTCTCAATTATATAGATTAGTCCAATGAAAAAAATGTTTTCAGCACAATTTTTAGTCTTTCGCCTTACAATTTTGTAAAAGTGATTTATCCCATAGAAAGTGAAATATTAAAAAAAAACTTTATCTTTTCATAGCTTAAGACTTGATAATGATATCTTATGAGACTTTGGAGTTAACTTTTAAAACGTCAAAAACAAAGGCTTATACTTTTCAGCCAATTTTTTGTGGAGAAATTCACCCACTTTATTAGATATTATGTTATTCAGTGGGTACACTGGATGATGCGCTCGTCTGCTGGCTGTACAATTTAGCGCCCGGAGCGTGGACCCCACCTTGCCCCATTCCCCTAAATCTGGACCTGTATTTTGGTGAGGACGCATAGAAGTTCACTAACAAAACACGATCAGTGCTGCAGCAAATGGCGGTCGAGCCAATCAAAATGGAGAATTAATCAGATAATCACGGTCAATAAACTAATTATTGTTACGAGGTCTGTTTGCGCCATATCGTACTTTTTCTGCGATAACTGATTGTCGGGTGGACGAGCCTACAGTGTTGCGAAGCTGGGTCATCTGATTAGGGAGATTTAATGCGAGTATGTTCATGGTTGCAAATCATTCATGTTTATTTATACTAAATATACGTATCGACATCACCCACGCGTAAAGTCTAGTGTCTAAAATTATAATTTTTCATGTTTATTTATACTAAATATACGTATCGGCACCACCCACGCGTAAAGTCTAGTGTCTAAAATAGTAATTATTCATGTTTATTTATACTAAATATACATGTCGATATAACCCACTTGTAAAGTCTAGTGACTAAAATAGTAATTTTTCATGTTTATTTATACTAAATATATGTACGTGTCGATATAACCCACGTGTAAAGTCTAGTGACTAAAATAGTAATTTTTCAGTTAACATATTTCGTAAAAACCGCAGGTGCCGAAACCTAAGGATAATAATAATGACATTTATATAACCCTAATCTGAGTTTTCGGTTGTACTGTGAAAACCAGAGAAAGATATTAACATTAATAGCCAGTTTCGTCCCATTGCAGGTTCAAGGTTTTCCTTCCCTTTTTTTGACTATATTTGTGGAATCCATAGAAAGGGGTTTGGATATTTAACCCACCACGCTTGTCCAATGTGGGTTAGCGGGTGTGCACTATATGCAGAGAAGGTGCATGCAGTAGCTTAGATGCTAGCATTATGTGTGCAATTTGGCATGCTGTATATCTTAGCCAGTTCAGTAAGATGAAGAGGGAGGCATTATTCTAATCTACCGATGAACCCCACGGCTCCAGAAGAAAAAGAGAAAGAAGATATACATAATTAAATTCATATTGACATTAATGACTCGCGACAACTATTCTGCTAATCATAGGAAATCTTTTTTTTACCAGGGGAAAATCCACCATAGGACTTTCCGATTGCCATGAGGGTGACGATCGAGGTTATGCCAGACTCCTAATGATTCAAACCCCGGGGTGTCCCTCTAATTACTTCACCCAGGCCTGGAAAACCAAATTCGTCTAGCCCCGGGGGGCGAATAGCCTCATTCAGGCATGCTCTCTAGGAGAGGTGGGTGTAAAAAGCCTACACCTCTAAACCTTTCTCACGGGCGGCGCGCCCGAAACTGCCTACCACCTCCCTCTTCTCCGGGTTCAGCAATGGCCTAAATTGAGTGTTCACAACCTTACTTAGTTATTTAAAATGCATATTGCATACTGGCATTTATTATATAATGAATTTGTTTACCATATTTTTATAGATAAGAATTATGTCATCATAGTTTAGTTTATACAATAACAGAAATTAATCATAAATTTATAACGTGTTATATAATATATTGATGTTGTTTCATGAAAAACGTACGTGTTTTGAGGAGGTAGGGCGATTGCTCCAGTAATATACATAGTACAATACATAGTGCATTTACTTAGTACTAGATATGGTAGCAATTAGTTGAACACTGGTATTTGGGTCCCGTACCTTGTACTAAGGCTAAAATGTATAGACGCTTCTTAACTTTACTTGGATTGTATTCTCAACTTTGACAAAAAGATGTGCATCACTTGTTGATGGATGGAGTGTGCCCGGAACGAGACACAAAGGGAGTCGCTGATGAGCAAGTTGAAAATTAACAGACAAAGTATTGGAGCATGGCACAGCATTATGGCGAATCCTTTGTCCAGTGAAGTCAGAATGCTGTGCCAAATGGTGACGCTTGCTCATCCGCGACACACCCTAGGATGTAAGGACGTAGGTTAGGGTACAATGGGGCTGATATATTCGCCTGAATAAAAGCCCCTAAATAAAAAAAAAGATGAAAACGAAATTTATAGTCGTGTCTTATGTATGGGCTGCGCGTTAAGCTAAGCAAAGTCTCAAGTCAGCAAAATCTGTGACACCAACAAAAAATGCCGTTGTGTTGCCAGATCATCCGAAAATGGATAGTTTTCGGTTCTGTTTTGTTTGATGACGATGATTTATTTATATTATATATAATTTTGTATCAATTTATACTTTATTTATTTAATTTCCTAATAAATCTTGGATTACGCATATACTTTTGGTAAAGCTATCAAATGCATATGATTTTAAAATTCATTTCAATTAAAATATTTTTAGAGGTTTTCTTCACCAGGGTTGGTAGCATTAGATATCTCGTCTTGTTTTTGTTTATTATGACGTAGTTGAAATGTGTTTAGTTTTCATTAACTCGGGTAAAAAAATTGTAATATCATATTGTTTTGAGCATAAAATAATCGGATCCATACAATTACCATAATTAAATGTCAAATCAAAGTATTTACGTACTTTTACTCAGTGTATACTTAATTAATAAAAAGATTTTCATTAATCATTTCAAGAAAAAAATGCTGAGATAAAGCGTTTTACAGAATGTTTTTGATTATTACCAGAAACAAGTGACGGCAAGATTAGACTTGGCTTAGCATTTCTGTGAATATAAATACGAAAACACGGACTATGCAATGTATTTACTGAGCAAAGATCGAATTAAGCACATGTTGAGCAAAGGGATCGTAGCGACTATAAATTTCAGCCTAAGTATTTATACTGTAGCCTTTTCACTATCTAATTATTGATTATTTTAGGTTGAAAGTAGATAGTTTGTAAAAATTTCACATTGGATTGGGATTTGGCTTCATGATTACAACTAAGCGTGAATTCTTATCGAAAATTGTTTTGAGCTATCGGTCAACGAACTTTCTGCGTTCTGACGTGCTTGCGAACTAGCGGCGTGTTTACATTGTTGCTATCTCGATTGTTTTTTTCTGATATCTTACTTTGTAGTCTCTATCTTCTAATAATATTTTGCTTTATAATAGTTGTATTGGAAATAATTCAATAATTTGTTTTTGTCCAGTTGGGTTGATACTTAATAGTGACCCTGACCCTGACGCTGAAGCACCCAAGCTAGAATCTCGGTACTAGTAAATATTTCTGTTGAACAAAGGGCTTACAAAAAATTACATTCAATCAGCGAGAGCGCAATTAGAAAAGTAAAATATCTATGGAATCGCCATAACATGAGGACATGATATTTCGAAAACTTATTTATTAATTAATAGGATAACAAACAACTATTATTATTAAAATATTTAAAATAATATACTGAGGATACATTTAAATCAATCTAGCTTTCACAGTATGCTGAAATAAAATACTAATAATACAAAAAGTAATGTAAATGAATTGATGGGCAATGATGACAATGCATGCTATAAAACTTAAAAAGCGTGTGACGTGAGATCTCCACTCCGACGCAGCCTTGAGTTTCTTTCGGCATTTCTTCTCAAGGTAGTCGCTTCCAAAACGCTAGTAGATCACCCGTAGATCTCTTTTGGCTGGCGGTCCAAGTTGAGGTTCGTACCCACAAGGGTGCCCTTGCGTTGCCACCCAATCCATAAACTCGCTGGCTGAGCACCTTCTGTGCTCGCCCCCTAAGCCCGGTTGAACTGTAAATGTCTGTCCCGGCACTCAGTGGTTAGTCCGTCATAAAAAAAATAGACGTGAGTTTTTGTATCCTTTGTTTCGCTCATCGAAAATAATATTGTTGTTTTGTATATATCTAACGATTTCTGAAGTCCCTCTCTTGTGTGTGTGCCCACACGCCGTTCCCATAGAGAGGAAGTGAGGGGTTTCAATTCCCCTCCCTGAGAGGAGGCCTGCCCAAGGCCTACCGCTCGTCGGGCCGTCGGAAGCATCCGGATTCCCAGGCTCGGCGAAAGCGAAGAGAGGGCAGTGCTGGCACCCCGGTAGTTTTAGTCGGGGCAGGTCCGACTCACCGGGGGGAGTGGCCCTCACCACTTCCCCTGACGGTCCGTAGGTATTTCCACCGGGTTAACAAAAAAAAGTCCCTTTGTGTTGTACAAAAATGAAACACGAATTTTATCTATCAATACAAACTTTTGAGCTTTTATAGTTCCTATTGTTAGGTTCATTGTATAAACCTACTTCCTCTCTAGTTCTTGGACGTAAAAAATAACTGAAAAAGTACCTGTGAATTATTTAATAAAATATCAAGGATTGCCTCCTTGTTTTTGCAACTCGGTGGAAATCCTCACAGATCCTAGGGCTGCTGTTAGGGCATCGGCTCCGATGTTTCGAACTCTTACTGACTAATGGTTGAAATTAATAACCAATCCTAACCTCTCTCTGAGATTTGTTGCTAAAACAGCTGTAGTGCATCTCTTTCCGCATAAACAGGTTTGAAAGGGAGAGGTGTAGCTATCGGTCTACGAATTGAAGATAGATGGTTATTAAGATGGGTTTGGGGTTTTGGGTTGGGCAGTAAAATCACAGGGGTGTTCCCTCGATCCGTCTGCCGGGGCCAAAGGTATGACTTTGCCAGTTTTTCAGCACAAGGGGGGGTTTCCTTTTTTTGGTAACCCGGGGGAAATCCCTAATGGATCTTCAGGGGGCAGTGAGGGCCGCCCCCCGGTGTGTCGGACTTGAACCGACTAAAGCCCCCGGGGTGTTCCTTCTCCTGCCTGCCGAATGCCAAGGGCTTTGCCATCTTCCTCGGCACCCGGCGGAGGGTTACGCCCTGGGAAAGCGTAAACTGTAGGCATAACTATTGATACATATTTGCTTAAGATAAAAGGTGTATAGTGTGATGGTAGCTTTAAATTTTTTTAATCATTGAATGGGTTTATGTAAACATCCCTTTATAAAAATTTTTTTATTAAATTTCTAATCTTGTTCGTAGTACAGTAACTAATTCAGTTCAATAAAAAACAAAATTCTTTCGTAATACTTAATCTCTAATACAGGTCGATCAACTTTTTAAAACCAATTGACTTAAGATTTATTATTTTTAAGCACCTGAAACTAAAAAATAGGTACTAAGACAATACCTACTTAAGCTAATACCTCGTAGATACTTAAGATAGTGTTTTTATAAAACAGCTAAAGCAAAAATTATCAATAACAGTGCGGCCAAAATTACGTCATAGTGTTGGCAACAAGTGCTGCTGGGGAGAATTGTGGTGATTGACGTCTCAGCTTTGAACGCGAATCGTTGTTTATGACGTGTTCTTCTTGTTCTTTTTGTTGGTGTAACAAGATGCCCGGATGGTATAGTTCTGCGGGGAATCGGTGATTTTCCTGAAGGCATGCGATGGAGTGCGCATCGCTTGGGTCGTTGATTTGGACGTTGAACGGAGACTACTAAATGAAATGAAATAAAATAATTAAAAATTATCAACGAGTTCAATAGTACTTCTATCCAGAGCCGTAAAACTTAAAATTAACAACGGCAGAAATGCGGCTTCATCGAGATGTGCTCTATATAAATCTATAAGGGCGGCTTGCGCTAACGAATTAATCTAGTTTAAGCTTTTATAAAACGCTTATTAATTGAATTGGTTTGATTCCATCTTAATGATGATTTCAGATTAAGAGTTGTTATAACTAGATTTTGATTTAGTGCAAGACAATAAGTACAGATCAGCGCTAAATAGCATTTTATATAACTCTAAACTAGATTTAATTTGTTAGTGCAAGCCGCCCTAAGTAATATTAAGTTTTCCGGGCCTGGGTATAAATCCTTTTGAGCCCACCGTCAGTATTTTTATTATTCAGTAGCTTCTAATTGACGTCAAAACCAACGACTTCAGCGACGCGCACTCCAACCTACCCCATCAGAAAAATCACCAACTCCTTTCTGCACTCTACCATCTTGGCGTTTTTTAGACTCCTAAAACCAGTCCAGATATGTAGAATAAACGGTTGGAGCAAAGGTAAAACAGAAATCCTTCGATGGACGAAAAAGAGAAACGTCTATTCACATTACAATTTAGACATCAATCCATTAATTCAAAGCTGTTTAATTTGACTTTGCTAATATAAAAAAGGAATGTTAATAATTTAATATATCGTCACGCTATATACCTTTTGGGGTGAGCTTAGATATATTAGCTAATGTATGCAGTATAGGACGTACACGATGTAGGAATATAATGATGTCATAAATTACTATTAGCAGACGATTATACACATTACGAGTATTCTAATGTAAATGACCTAGGATCGATAAAAATATGCAGGTAGATAAGGTAATCTTTATCAATAGAGTCCGTATTGAAAAATGAGGGTGACTGCCCAAGCGAAACGCCGTGAAATCGGTACCACCCTATACTAAAAATATTACTTTCTGACAGTGTAACTACCCCTATTTCGGAAAGCGCACGTTTTGCCTTTGGCGCAATCGTATTTATTATTAAAAAAGTATGAAATAAATCCAAAAGTTCATTTTTCCATGTAAAAAAAATTGCTATCATTTTTCACACAGGCGGTAAAATTGTCTTGCACAAATTTTCAAAAGTGCTTTTATATCTCATGATATATACATAAATATAAATACCAATTATCTAGCCTAATTGTAAAATACTGGTATTTTATTACACAAATACTATATTTTTTATATTAAATAAAACCACAATTACAAGCATTATTCAATTGCGTAGAGTTTTGGTTGCTAAGATACCCATGTGTTTATTTTTTAACCCTCTAATTTACTCGGAAGCCGGCATGAATCATGGCCAAAATTGTTGCAGTAGCTCCAAATAGTTAGGTAAGACATTCTTTAATTTACTAAAGACGTTAATAAAACGATGCTATTTACAAAACATTTGTTTACATTATTTCGTACAAGGTTAACTCTACTATTGAAATAATTTCCTTAGATTGAGAGCATTGAACTTACGTGACCTGTAGTAAATAGTAGGAAGATTACGTAACAATGTCTATTGTTGAGTGCTAGTGTACTAAACATACAGATGCATCATTATAGATAGGGTTAAGGTACATTGACTCATGATTTGTACTATAAACGAAGTTTATGGTATATTGTGAATTTTATTACAAAAACAAAATTCTTTAAATGGATAGATTTTTTATACAAATGTAAATAAAACATTGCCAATGAATGAGTTTGTAAATGGCAACGATTTGCAAACACTGTCGAGAATGGACATGAAGAGTCAAGTTTATTAACCTTGTTTTTGGCCACAGGATCTTAAACTATTTAAATAAAATCATCTTATGCTAACATTTTTAATTTTCAGGTTTTCATACCGTTTTTAGTTTTATAAGATCGTTAAAAAGTATTAATCTCATTACAACTATTACTAAAATTATTATTAGCATTAAGTTTGTTTTTATAATAATAATGTTAAGGGCACCCAATAATTTTTCTTAAAATTCTCTATAAGCTATGTCTTCTGAAAAAGGCAAATTGTGCGTGACGCTGAATGAAATCTTTATGATTCTGCTATTTTTTTTACTGAAAAAAAATTTTAAATTAGTATAGAGTTAAAGAGATAGTTGACTTGATAGTTTTATTAGTAGTGAGACTTGAGACACTTAAGTTACTGGCTTCGAATCTCGGTACAGTAAACATTTTGTAATGCACATTAGTTAGCCGCGAGTCATAGATGTACAATATTTATTTAAATATAGTAAAGGTGTTAACCTTTTCCGAGACTAGGCCAATGTAATTGTCTTTACATATTATTATTGATTGAGTTACAGTTTCTAGTTTTTTTGAGAGTTACTTTAGCCCCTAGAAGTCGTCAGCAATTTTGTGAAACACTGGCTTAAGGTTTTCGAGTAATGCAATGTACGTTGCGATAATTAGATGCCTAGATCGATAGCAAACATTCACGAAATAGTTCGTGCCGAATACAACCGCATTTCATCGTCGCTTTGCCTAAGAATGTAGTCCTTTTTCCCGACCTCCTTTCGGGTTCCAAACGTTCCGTGCAAGTTGTTTTATGGTTAAAAGTTGGTGTTAAGAAAAAAGTTTAGTGCCTATCGTAGAATATGGCTTGTGAACAAAATACGTACCATAAATTATATTTAGATATGAAACTACCTTTTAGGAAACCCAAGAAAAGAGTTACGTTTAAGGTGATGATTAATCAGTTTTTTTTTTATATTGATGACTTGAAACAGTGGTCGAGCGTTTGACATCTGTGGCCGTACCAGGGTCTTTTATAGCAGTTTAGTTTCCATCATATTTTCATATTTCGTAGTTCGGAATTTAGTTCTGCGAATGGTAAATTTGATCATTTTAAAGGAAAGATAAAAAAAAAATTTTAGACTGCTTTCTGGTGATAGTTCAAAGAAACAATAGCGCAATTAATGGAATACTAACGAATGAAGCAAAAATAAAAATTTGCAACTTTCTGCTATTCGCAATACCGATGTCGATGCAGACAGACTTCCTCTGTGGCATTAAGCTGCCGGAGGCTCCATTTCGCCATGTTTGTGTTTTTGTATTTTCTTCTTTCTGTATGTTGTTTGTGTTACTATATTTTTTTTTGTCTTAGTTACTTTGTGGCAAAATAAATGTATTTACATTTTTTTTTCAAATTTATTTAGCCGAACAAGGCTTAAAAGTGACAACGTTAAACAATAATTATATTATGCCTCTTTCCTATAAACAAAAACCGCAAAAATTTTTGTTTCATGTAGGTCACATAACGTTTACCTATTCGCAGACCCTAAAAATCGCCTACACAAGCGTAGCCCGTTCTTCAGCACGTGGCAAACCATTACCACTTTAGTATGTTAATATAATGGAATTTATTCGTGTTTTTTTTTATAGCTACCACCAAGAGAAGGTTTAACAACGCCACGGAGCGCCCGCGCTCCTATAGTTAGGCGGCAACCACCCATTACTCTGCCCCAGCGTTTGAAGAAAGAGGTAAGCAATTAATAATTAAACAGAATTCATACTTTTGATACGAAGCTGGTATTTTTCATGAACATGGACGATTAATGAAGATATCTAAATCATGTTTAAAATAATTAAGTAATATAAAGCAGTTCTGGAGTTTGTACTGCTCGCGTTTACATATTTACCCTTGATAAAATAACCTGACAAACCCTTGATTAAAGCTCCTTAAAGAACAACAGTAATGTAGTAGGGCGTGGGTGACGTATATCCTACGGATCGACCTTGATGTTTATTATAGTAACTTGCCTGAGCCTGTAGCATTAGGAGCTCATGTACGTCCAGTTATCCATGTATTTGAAGACATATCGTTATGATAGGTATATTTAAGCCAGGGTGACAACGGCTACCTTAATTAAATTCTTGCCTCTTGACGAACCTCAACTATGTTCAGTCCGATCGCAAACTTAAGACACTTTCTCTTATTATTAGAAAGACGTGGAGTGTCCCCAAGAGATGGACTCGCCAGTTGGCAGCGTCAATGGTGATTTGCGAAGGCAGAATGAAGAGCTCCGAGCTAGACTTGCAGGCGAGGCGGCTGATCATAAACGCAGACTTGAAGCATACCGTCGCGCTCAACAAGGCCAGGCTGCTTTGGTGTCTCGCTTGCAAGCTAAGGTATAAGTTATAGAAATTTAAAATTTTTATTACATCATGCAATGTGTTTTTATATTTGTAAGATCCAAAATACGAAAAAAAAAAAACATTTATTTCCTATATGTATGTACCTACAGATTTTTCTTCCTTTCTTGTGGCTTTTCCATTGATGTATGACTACCTACAGATTATAAAACCGATTTTAGAACGAATTGTCATTTTGACTTTCCTGTCAGTCTATAAAATAGAGTTGATTCTTGGAGTCCATCTGAAGCTTATCGATATTAAATTGTTAGTAGACTACATATATTTTTTTTATTTAATCAATTAAGAGAATTTAATCAATAAAGTTGATTTTTCCAATATCAAGTATTTCGTCCAAGCATTGCCACACTGTTTATGGCAGCAATATAAATATGATAATTAAGGCATACTGACAGTTGACATCTTTTGTTGATATCAACAATAATTTGAAAATAAATAGTGTAATTAAATTAATAAAAGAATACAAAAAGTATTATAAACTGGCAAAATCTCCACATCGAGTATTTAATATTGATTATTGTGTTATTACATTCTTTGCATATATTCTAGCTTAGTTTATAACAGAGATTGACTGTGCTACTGTTCACGTTGGACACAACATAAAAGTGAATACAGCGACCAATGTATCTCTGCTCATCCTGAGAGGGATATAGCGGGATAGTATATTACTACTATAAAATCATAACAAAACTCCCTTGTTACCTGTAGAATTCTTTTTTATTCAGAATAAATACTAGTAATTATTTCAAGAAATTATTTATTTTCAATTGCGTCATATAATTAATTAAAATTACAACATATCGATTTTTAATTAATCGGTTTCCCGCCACTAGTTCCCAGTTAGTTGCACTTTGTTTACAAAAATTCGCGGCAATTATCTTCTTTCAAAAGAGAAATATAATTGTGGCTGCTATCTGTACAAAGGTGCTACAATATAAGCAAAGATGCACGGAACTGGAAAACCAGATGGTGGAAGCGACACCTCGCAGCGACACGTATCGGGCTCCGTCTATCGCTCTCCCGGCGCCGGCCGCTCTGCCCACCTCTTCAACTGCCCTGGCTACACCTTCCTCCACTTTGGACTCGCGCAGAGATGAGCGAATTAATGACTTGGAGACAGCATTACGTCGGCTGGATGAAGAAAAACGAAAGTGAGTTATTGCTTGCTTATATGTTGTTATAATGCTTTCAGGATCAGGTCAGGTATCAGGATTAAATGGGCTCATTTTCGGGAACTCGAAGTCTAACTAAGCCTATTTTGCGTGAGACTAGGTATGGCTGATTTGAATCTTCTCAGCCTAGCTCCTCCAAGAAATGCGCCAGCCGCCTTATGTTTCTAGTTGCTTCCGGAAGAGACATCGATGTGTTGTGTTGTACCCAATATACTGCCAGTTCACCGCATTTAAAAAGCACATACCTGGCTGTCTCCTCTTCTCTTATGCATGCTCTACAAAGAGTAGTTACTGTGACTCCGAAACAAAGATTGATATAACCATGTCCTGTTATGGCTCCAGTGACCATATTATCTATAAAATACTGAGATGCAGGACAGCTTTAGAAACCTTTGGGTTCACTTGAGATAAAGTCTCCTTAGCTTGTCTGCATTCTACTAAGTCCTATGACATCACATTCTTTGACATATTTCCAATTTAAGCCAGCTAAGGGGAGTAGAATGGTTGGATTAGGTCTTACCAGACTTGACTAACACATACCAAACCTAACTTGGTTCTACCAGAACCCTTTTTTATGAATTCATTCTTGGCATCATTGCTGCATATCCCGTTATATCTTTGAATCCATTGGAAGATTGTATCATTATTGTTTAAACATTCCTGAGTTAAGGTTTAGTGGTACTGATGGACAAGGTGTTATAGTGCTTTATATGTTGTAGAGGTAAATGCTCGACATCAGTCACAACTGATGAAAGGAAGTTGAAGCTTCTTCTCAGACTTTCTCAGATTATAGAGGGTGGGTGGAGTTGACCACTTCTAGAAAACCGATGTAATAAGCAGTGTGTGGGAACACTTACACTTTGCCTTCCTCATGCATGGTCAATGGACTTCCTGAAGTACCACTGCCCATGCCATGGATGTATATCTTTCTTTCAGACTCATTACAAAAGCACAAGCTTACTTTGGGACTAGATCAATTTGTGTAATTGTCTACAAAAATTATTTATTAATTAAAAAAAAATTAAACATGATATAGGCACTTACCAGATATTTCAAATGCTTGCCTTATAATAAATAAATATTTTTTTTTTATGTCTAAATATTTATTGTTACTTGGTTATTTTAGATGTGAAAAATTAGTGAGCCAGAATAGTTTGCTCCGAGACCAACTGGAAGAGTCCCATCAATTGAATGAGGCACTCACTAATGACCTACAGAAACTCACTAACGATTGGGAAGCCATGCGTGATGAGATGGCCATCAAGGAAGACGAGTGGAAGGATGAGGAACAGGTTTGTAATAAACAGTATATAATTACAGGTACTGATAATGTGAATAGTGTTCTAGGAAAAATACTGGTGATACTTATGCAAGCCAGCAGCCCAGCACTTGTATCATCTACAGTTTTTTACAATGTTCAGCTTCTTATGTCCCTTACTTCATATTTATGTTCAGGTTTATGGATATGTCTGATGAAAAGATATGAGGTTAAAATATGTTTATTGTGTTTTCCGTCATGGTATATCTGAAGTTAGTTTTCTCATTAATTGTTACTATTTATCAGTGACATACATAGGGTATTTGGATAGGGTAGGCAGATTCACATAATGAATTTGAATATTATATAATGATAATAAATATTATATTACTTTCATAGGGAAGATAGATGGCGTGAAAATAGAACAGATGTGAATATAAAGGGTTCCTTTTTTGGTTTAAATCAGGGGTCGGCAACTAGTGGCCCGCAGGCTGCATGCGGCCCATAAGCCATTACGAATGCAGCAGCCCGCACAAGTAATAGCCTTTCACAGAATGCTGCACCGCAGGCAATAAATTAAAAACACTTATAGAAATAAGTTTCTATTTAATTGTTTCAGTTCAAGCCATCACAGTCAGTAAAATGAGAGTAACAATAAATATGGTTAAAAATGCAGAAAATAGATTTATCTGTAAAAATGTGTTTATTAGATGAAATCTAGACAACACCAATATACTCATAATATTTGTGGCCCTTACATAAGAAAAGGTTGCCGACCCATGGTTTAAATTAAAGGAATTTATTCCTGATTTATTTATCATAAGGGCATGCATTCATGTATGTATGGAATGAACGCTACTGCTATTTATATATCTTTATTTTTTAATATTTTGCTCACTTTTACTAGGCATTCAATGACTACTACTCGAGTGAACACAACCGCTTAGTGAGTCTCTGGCGCGAGGTGGTCTCCGTTAAGCGATACTTCTCTGAACTTCAATCAAATACAGAGAGGGATCTGTACAGAGTGAAGAATGACTTGGACTCTTCTGTCAGAGAACTGGTTGGGACGCTGAGTGGGTATGCAATTAATGCATTCGCTGCACAGGGAACTAAAGTAAGTTGCAGTGATACAAAGTTACTTATGAAAAAAACAGTAAGAGAAACTATAATTAATAATATATCGTCACGTTATATCAGTGACGTGCATAGGATATATGAACAGGGTAGGCAGAATTCGCATAATTAATTTGAATACTATATTATGATAGAAAATAATATATTGCTTTCATAGGAAAGATATATGGCGTGAATATAGAAGAGATATGAATATAAATAGTTCTTTTTTTTATTTAGCTTTAAGCAATTTATTCCAGACTTGTTTATCGTCAGGGCATGCAATGCTTTCATGCATCTATGCAATGAACGCTACTGCGTTATATTCCATACGAGGAGAACAGAGATACGTTAGTGGGTATATCCGTGTTGCGATTATATGTCGTGCCCAACGTGACCAGTAGTGAAGCTGATCACTGTACTCAGCGCACTTACACATGAAGATTTTATCAGATGGCGTGCGGGTTCGTGCGCACAGGGATGCCCTTGCATTGCCACCCAACTTACAACTCGCTGGCTGAGCATCTTAACACTTAACGGACTGGTCACGTATATCTACGTTTTTGCTTAAATTTTAGGTACGATGAGCTAGTTTTTAATTTTACAGATTTTTTCTTGGTAATTTTTTGGCTTAGTTTCCTGAAACTAAGAAAGACAGCAGATTCGGCCCGTCTGTTAAGTGTTAAGTGCGCGCCGCTTGCGCCATGTGCAGTTGTAAAGCCGGCCAACAGCATTATGTCGTGCAGAAAAAGACTGGTTCGCCATTGCCGAGGACCGACTGCCAGGAATCTGTATTGTGCCTTAAGAGAACTCCAAAACCTGGAAATTGATACCGTGACGATATATTATTTATTAAATAAACTAGTTAAAAAAATATGAATGGGCTAAAAATATGGACACTATAAATATTAGCAGCCTGAGGCTCATCAAGCTGCTCCATCATCAATACCTAATGTGAACGCGGAGAGCATGCGCGCAGACCTTCGCGACATGGCGACGCAGCGAGATGTCGCGATTGCAGAGCTGCGCGAAAGGGATGCCAGGATACAGCGGCTGCTCGGGGAACTGCAAGGACTAGTATGTTACCAGTCAAAATATAAAAAAAAAATAGATGCCAACCTAGCCTTACTATCCTTACTCTTATAGCTTGCATTGTCAGAAAATTTCTCAGTTTTAGAGTTCTGGGTACAAGTCCTTTGAGCCCATCATCTATTACATAAAAATAAGTCCGGTTTTCCTTCCTGACGCTATAACTCCAGAATGCACGAACCGATTTCCACGGTTTTGCATTCGTTGGAAAGGTCTCAGGCTGCGTGAGGTTTATAGCGAAAAATTTAAACAGAAAGTAGAAAAACGCGGAAAATAATTTTTCACATACAGCGCCATCTCTGATACATAGCATGTACTACAAACCAATATGGTTTTGCATGGTGGTGGAGCAGATCGCACCAGTATTTTAAGTAGATGGCGCCGATGCGTTATACATTGTTTGACAGCTCCTCATTGTACTCTGCTCAGTTTATTTCATGTGACATTTATTATGCGCACGTTCTTTCAAACGCTTACTAAAAACCAAAACGAAGCCATCTGGTGGCGAAACGCAGTTCGCCGGGTTTGCTAGTTAGTATATACAGGGTTATAGGTAACTAACGCACAGCCTCTTAAGGGTGGCTTTGATTTATCAAGACTGACAACTTTTGTTGTACGACTTTTTCTAATTCAATTACTTTTTTTCCCATACAAAAAAAATAAAAATCAGATTTGCAGTTCTGAACTTTTTAACTCTTCCTAAGGCGACGATCGCGCCACGCCGACAAAGGCGACCGTAGACAGACTTACGTAGTACGCGGCGTCTTGTGTCGCTACTAACAAAGAAAGCGGTCTGCGGCGCGGTGAGCGGGCGTGGCGACATGTGCTTGACTACTGTGTGACACGAGTCATGTCAGTCGCAAATTTGCTTGCGTGTGCGCCGGCCGTGCGTGTTAGTTGTCTCAGTGACGCGTTCGTTTCATAAATCACAATGTCAAATCGATACTAACATTGAATATACCGAAATGGTGCGTGTTTATGCTCGGTGCGGTGACAATCTGTCTGAAGCTTGCCGTGAGTCCGCTAGACTATTTCCGAATGTGTTGACACCGAGTAAATAGATTTGTGAGTATTTTTGTAAATAGTTTAATTATTGTAAATAGAGTGATTCCACTTTTTAAATACGCCTACATTAAAGAATAGTTTGCAATTATCTATCTTCAAACAGACCGCGCGCCTCTTTTTGTGCGATGAATTGCTTGATTACGAATCAATCTTCGTGTTTTTCTATTTACTTTTTTATTTTTTAGTGTAGCCAGTCCTAAGCCTGGATAAGTATGAAGGGATTGTGGATTCAGTGTATAAATATGTACAGATTGTACAACCTTTGAAACATTAATTTACGTAGAGGCCTTTACCTTGTTCATTTTACGATGTTCCCTATGGCAGACAAATAATAGGTTGGTTTTGTTTGTGAAACAATTATTTTATGTTTTATTTTGATTCTAGTTTGTTTTAATAGTGTATTAGTACGTCAATCAATAAACATTTATTTTCATTATTTAACTAAATATGGAAATTTACGTTCAAATAATTGTTATAAGTGACTTTGTAAAATAAACAAGGTATAGGGTTAATAAACTTTCTGCTACACGATCCTTAACGCTGCGTAGCAACGTAACTTGGCGCATGACTGCATAGCACCAGCTGATTGGATACCTACGCCAAATCGAATGAAAGTTGGAATATAGAGCTAACGATGACTAGATATTCACACTAAAACTAAAAAAAAAAAATCTAACGATGTATTAGGTTTTGGTAAAAGTCGTAGAACAAAAGTCGTTAGTCTTGATGTACCTAAGCTACCTTTAAGAGGTTGTGCGTTAGTTACCAGTAACATTGTATATTTATTATTGAGTAGTCTCTGATGTCAAAACCAATGACTCAAGCAACATACACACTCCGTCAATAAAATCGCTAATTCCCTGCCACACTCTGTTGACTGGGTATCTTGTCACTGTGCAGACTTACAAGAACAGCATGCCCAGACAACCACCACATTGACAAATCAGTAATTCCTCAATGGATGAAGCAGAGAACACATACATGCCCCAAACTTGGATGTGAATCCAAATAAATATCACTTCTGCAGGAGGAGAGATGTGAGTGTGCGGAGGCCGCTTGTTCGGAGGCTGCGGTAATGCGGTCTGCTCTGGAGGAGGTAGCCCGGGCGCTCATACAGGACAGCGAGCCTGACCGGGCTGCACATCTTATGCATCTGCCTGATAGGTATGTACTGCATTCTCCACCAGTACCGTTTCATTTGAAAATTCGATTTCATTGCAATCTATACTAATATTATAAAGTTGAAGAGTTTGTTTGTTTGTTTGAACGCGCTAATCTCAGGAACTACTGGTTCGAATTGAAAAATTCTTTTTGAGTTGAATGTTGACCATTTATCGAGGAAGGCTTTAGGCTATATAACATCACGATGCAATTATTAGGAGCGAAGAAATAATGGAAAATGTGAAAAAAACGGGGAAAATTATTCATCCTTGAAGGCTTCCATTGCGTACGCTGCAAAAACGGTTTAAGATACCAAAAATATATATGTAAGAAAGAATTATTCCTCTTGAAATGATCTAAAAAAATGTCCACGACAGTATATGTTTATCTTTTAAGATTAAGTCACTAGAACCGTTTTTATGGTAAACAAATTTGGTCGAAATTAATGCATTATTTGTTAAGAGTTCCAAATAAATGTGTTGTTGATTAAGAGTATTTAATTGTGAACAAAAGTGTCTTTGACATCACTTAATTTCAATGAACATCTTAGAAGATATTACAATAACTTATATAGCAAAACAACGTTTGCCGGATCAACTAGTCTATAATATAGAGGTCAAGGTTGCCACTTTCCATATTTTCTTTTTATATTTGTGTCATTTTGGCGTTCCATACCGACGTAACCTTGAGTTTCTTTCGATGTTTCTTCTCGAGGTAGTTGCTTCTAAAACGCTAGTACATCGTCTTAGGTTCCTTCCCTAGCTGACCATCCAAGTCGATGCTCATACCGACAGAAATATCTTTACTGTCACTCAATCCATAAATTGGTTGGCTAAGCACACTAAGGCTGAAAATTATAGACCCATTTCAACTTTGCTTAGCAAAGTTCTCAAAAAATAAATTCGTTTTGATAAAAAACTGAATATATAATAGGAATTTGACTATAGCCATAGTATTTGCAGAGCCAAGTCCATGTTTACAAAATCAGTGACTTACCAAATAGAGATGCCACGAATATTCGGCAACTATTCGGTATTCGGCCTATTCGGCCACTTTTTATGCTATTCGGTATTCGGCCGAATAGTAGGTACTATTCGGCCGAATACCGAATACCAATTCATGTAAAAAAGGCACGTTATATTACTCAAAATTATCTATTTATTTCCAAATAACAACACTTTAGTAATTAAAATTGATCAGTGGTAAGATGTGATGAATAAAAATAAGCTTTTTAGCATTTTTTGGTAGCAAACGATTACGCTTTTCATCGTAAATGTTACTAGCCTCAGAAAATAACCTCTCACTAAACACGCCACTTCCAGGAGAAGAAAGATAAACTTTAGCAAATTTCGAAAGGTTTGAGTATTATTTTTCGTTTGTATTGGGTATTGTATTGTCTTTGCTGGCCGCTCCAACGCAACGAGGAAAACAGGTTGCAACTTGCCTTAATCCAGCTAACTCGCCCCCGACAAGCATGTATTCCATGCCGAATATTCGGCGGCCGAATATTCGGCGCTTCGGCCGACAGCGTTGCCGAATATTCGGTATTCGGTATTCGGCCAATTCACTATTCGCGGCATCACTATTACCAAATCCTGTGACATTCATTGAGTAATATAAATTAGAATATTTTGTTAAAGTCTAAGCAAATTAAAGTTGGGTCTATAAATCTCAGCCTAAGTGCTCGTTTCTCTTACCCGGTAACGTTATAAATGCTTTCCCAGGCCAACAGCACATGTCCTACCAAAAAAAGCATTTAGGTAAAAGTTCTATGCAAGTATGGAAGCAAGGAATTATACTAAATAAGTCTATTATCTCCGAAGATGTTTCACTTATAAATAATAATCTCACTTATTTGAGTAGGAGCACAGTCATTCCGGAGCCGGGGGAAATTGTTAGGATATGGTGCGAGCTGAAACGTGATGCACAGGATAGCTCGAAGTGGTGATGCATTGTGGACGCCCTCTGCCCCAGACTAAGGCCATTGGATATTAATATAATAGGATAAGAATAAGTTTCTTGTATGGGAGTTTTAGTAGTATACCATTTTGTCTTGTTTAGATCGCCTAAACGCGGTGTTTCGCAAACAGCAAATGCTACAGCTTTCGCAGAGAGCACGATATCGGCCGTGCAAGCCGCTTTGCATAAATATCAGATTCAAATCCACGAATTACACGTAAGTACACTTTAAATGAAATGTATTTATTTCGCCATAAACTAACAAAATACTAATTCAATAAACAAAATATTTAATTCGTGTGTAAATATCTTTGGGTGCTCCTCTGTTCAATAATCAATTAAACGCGTCTGCGGATATGATAGTATTCAAAAGATAAAATGTTCTTAAAGTGGAATGTATTCATGACGTGCATGTGGATAAACTACTCTCTTTCTCTCTCTAATACTCTCTACACTACACTCTATTCGCCATCAGGTGCACAGTAACATCTTTATCGAGCTAAAAGTAAAAAATAACAATATATTGGTTGGCTTTATATTGTAGTATTTTTTTAACTTAATCTATTAGTGGTAATGCACATATAAAAATGATGTTTAATAAAGAAGGCATATTTCAGGTGAAGCTGCAGAATACAAGAGAACAGTTGGCGACGAGTAGAAAGCAGTGTGATGCAGCTGATGCAACTGTTTCCTCTCTGGAGAGTAAAGTGCAAGACTTGCAAGGTACATACACTCTTTTCATCATTCAACATTTGTTGATGGAATGTGTCCAGAATAAAAAAGAAAGAGAAAGCTTAAGGAGCACCCTAAACATCAACTTTTTGGACTTAGGCATTTATCAAAGCTATTTAAGTAATCCCAGCAGTCAAGAAGCTCGCAAAATTTATAAATTTATTTACAATAGTTTAGTGGAACCTTAAGGTTTCTCTATCTTCTATACTGTGTCCATAACACTTAGTGTAATGTTTTCCTATTTTTTGTATCTATATATATGGTGCTGCACGATAGGGCTGGCATGACTGCATGTGCAGTCAAAAGCCCTTAAAAATATTGATTAAAAATAATAATAATAATACGCATAAGTAAGGTCAAACAAATTGGAAGCATTTTCTCAGCAAGCCTCAACGGGGGCTAAACTAGTATTCTATCATTGAAACAAGATATTTATTCTATTCTCTCATATAGTAAAAAAACTAAATGTCACTGTTTATTTTCCACATACTGCATTTGAAATAATATGTATTTTCTTACAATTTACTTGATATTTTGAAATACTTGCAGTCAGCTCATATCAATATATTGACACAAACGATTGTGTTTTAACTCTTACTTGGTTATGTATTCGATCTATTGGATTTACTAACAAAATGATAGCGTGGACTAATGTTTCTCCTGGCGCCATCTAGTACTGTTTTACAAAACTAAATTAAAAGTTGTTTATTTCTTTTATGACAAGCATATTCAACACTTATTAAAAAAATAGAGATCAAGAATATAACAATAATATTATTACCCAGTCATGGAGCGCAGTATTTGAGTTGTAATACATAAGGACCATAAAGAACACTAAGCTGCGTTCCAACACACACAGCAGGCGTAGCTTAGCTCCAGACGTAGCTGCCGCTCTTGAAACAGGACTGGGCTGGCCATGAGTCACATGTCGGATGAGTTGTAGATGTGGGGTCCTTCGGGATCCCCAATATAGGAAACGATGTCGCTGCCGGCTTAAATAGCGATGGCAGGACAATCTAGATACCTATTTTATAATATTGGTTCCAAAAATCCCAAAGCAGAGAGGAGTGGAAAAAGAGATTTATGGTTAATTTACCTGTTTCAATTGTTGCAATAGATAATAATATCATTGTGTTGTTTTAGGTAAACTGGACCAAGCCAATGCTGATCTCAACCAGCTACTGCAAGAGAAAGAATCTATGCAGAAAACAGTAGAGTCGCTGAGAATAGACAAGAATAATCTGGAGCGAAACAGAGTGGAAATTAATGCGATGGTAAAATTAATCCAAGTACTCTACTCCAGGCCCGAGATTAGTTAAAAATAAATTTTAGAATTTTGGTTCAGGATTTTGTTTTTATCAGGATTCGATAATGCGAAATTATTCATTATTAAGTATTTTTTTCATAGACAATTAGTTATGGGATAAATTGTAATAGAGGGCGTGTCTGCTATAAGTTTTTACCTCTTTCACACGCGCAGTTTTGGCATAATCCTATCTCGGTCCGTTTGATTTTCATGTATTCCATTTTTATCCTATTTTTATAAATAATATAATCACAATGAGAACTTAAAAACTTTTCGTTAGCAAAAAAGTTATGATGTCAGTAAAAACTTCTTATTTCCTATTAGTATAAATACAAACATATAAACATAAAGGAACAAAAGAACAATCCCTTTCATAAAAGAACCACGCGCGCAGGTTCAGCGTCATGGCTATACTGTAATCTCACATCCCGGCTAGGACTAAGAAGTTCTCTAACTCTTGCCGAGTCCTTGATCCATGGAATTATCTTCCGGCGAGCGTGTTCCTATTGTCCTATTAAATTGCGACATTTGAACACGGATTATATATACACAATATTATATATAAATCTCCTGTCACGATGTTTGTCCGCGATGGACTCCTAAACTACTAAACCGATTTTAATGAAATTTACACACCACGTGAAGTTTGATCTAATTTAAAAGATACGATAGTTTTCATCTCAATTCATAGTCGCAATATTATTTTATTGCAAATTATTTGTTTATTATTTAGCAGTCATAATTTACAGTTAGCTCCAACCGATTTTAAAAGATGGCGCTATTTGTTGACTGGATTGAGTAATTATTCAAAAACCAGTCACAGCAGAGCGTGGCGGGTCTGCTATAATTTATATGGCAGAACAACGTTTGCCGAGTCAGCTAGTATATATATATATATATATATATATATATATATATATATATATATATATATAAATATATATTTGTGCTGATCGGCACGATCACTAAGATTTTCAATAGGTTTTTCTTTAGTGTTGATAATGGTAGCTGGTTTATTTAACTGCATCTTGTTTACTATCAAGTGCGTTTTAGTATGTTGAGTATGGATAAAAAAAAGAAATAGTAAAAAAAAGTGAATAAGCATTTATTGGGCTAATGTGATCCATCTTCGGATGCACTATCACCATACACCAGATTTGATTGAGGTCAAGGTAGACTGTAAATCCAAAAAAAAAAAGATTGAGATTAGATATCGAGGGGTGAAAGGCTGTTTGGTTTAAGCGACATTTTTTTGGTGATATAGTAATATATATTTTCGGAATCCGTAAAGAACGTTAATTCCGAAAATATATATGTATATTACTATATCACCAAAAAATGTCGTTTAAACCAAATATCCTTTCACTCCTCGATATCCGTTATATTATTAACATTTTATTTTTAGGTTGAATCGCTCACATCCGATTACGAGAAGCTTCAGAAAATAAATTCTCGTCTAGAAAAGACCATAGAGTCGTTGGAGGGCGAGAAACGAGCTCTGACCTCAGAAGTGGACCAGTTACACCGTGAAGCGGCTAACAGAGAATCTGTCTTGAGGTATAATGCGATTTTTTTTTTATCCTGACTTGTCACAGTGACCACACCATGCTTACTATCAGGCAGTGGCGTTATTCCATAGATGCATGAAAGCATTGCATACCCTAACGATAAACAAGTCTGGAATAAATTGATTAAAGTTAAACAAAAAGGAACCATTTATAATCATATTTATTCTATGTTCACGCCATCTATCTTTCCAATGAAAGCAATATAATATTTACTATTTGGTGAAGCGAACAGATTTGGCTCTTAAATTTGTCTCTGATTGGGCCGAAGCGAATCTGGTTAGTTTTAATGCCACTAAAACACAGGCGTGTCTTTTTTCCGCCAAACGGAGTCCTTTTCACCTGACCCCCACCTTCCAGGGTGTTTCCTTGCCGATGACTGATAGTCTTGAGCTCCTCGGTTTGGAGCTGTCGGCTGATTTGAACTTGGGGCGGTCGATAGAGTTCAGAGCGAAAACAGCTGCTAAAAAATTGGGTATCCTTTTTAAGGTCAGACGATTCTTCTCACCTTCGCAACTTCTTAACCAGTATTAGGCACAGGTGCGGTCGGGTGTCGAGTACTGTTGTCATCTTTGGGTCGGATCCGCTAAATATCAGTTGGCGGCTTTGGACTCAATTGATCGTAGAGCTCGTAGACTTGTTGGCGACGACTCTTTGACAAAAATTAGAATGCAAAGCATTGAGCATCGACGTAGAGTTGCCTGCCTCGCGGTCTTTTACCGTCTGCACGGTGGAGAGTGTTCTCAGGAACTTCATTTTTTGATTCCACCAGCCCGATTCCACCACAAAACCACTAGACATCGTGTCGGATATCATCCGTATGTGGTGGATGTTCCTTATATTCGCACGAAAAGATTCGCTTCTACATTTATCATGCGAACGGCTAAGGAGTGGAATATGCTTCCAGCGGCCATATTTCCGCGATCTTATGACGTGGGAGTCTTTAAGAGAAGAGTGAATAGGCATTTGCTAGGCGATCGCGTTTCATCATCGAACTCATCTTCACCTTCCACCAGGTGTGATTGAGGTCAAGCGTTCGTCTATAAATTATAAAAAAAAAAATATAATATTGAAATTAATTATGCGAATTCTGCCTACCCTGTCCAAATATCCTATGCACGTCACTGCTATCAGGTAAGCATCGCTGTGAGGGACCCCGGTGCGTCAGACTCCTTCTTCAAACTTCGAGTGAATCGGTATATGTTGGATGAGCGCACTCCATTATCGGCCTCATCTTTACTTTCTTTCGGGTGAGATTGAAGTCAAGCGCAAACCTGCCAGTAATAAATGTTTTTTTTTTCTAGAGCTGAAGAGGAGCGCTCGTCACGGCTCCGCTCTGAACTGGTGACGGTTCGAGAGGAACTGAACAAAATCGCTTTAGCCAGAGATCTACTAGATCAGCAGAAACTGGAAGCTGACACCATTTTCTCCCAGATGGAGAAACACAGAAGTAATTCTTTAAGTAGAAGTAGCTTTCTGAGAGGCCTCCAGCTTAATTTATGTCATCTTCTACACTAAACACTTTCCAAGCAATACGATAGTCAGAGCGTGGAATGATCTAGAAGACTCAATCTCAGTTCAAATGTGAATCAATCTATAAATCGCCTGGACAGATATTTTCTCAATCTCAAAAAATATATATTAGAAAAATTGCTGAATGCCAGTTAATAGACACTTATTTATTTTTTATTTCTTGGATCGCTTTCATAGTATACATCGAAACATACAAAAAT
This sequence comes from Automeris io, assembly GCA_036320925.1. Classification (NCBI taxonomy): domain Eukaryota; kingdom Metazoa; phylum Arthropoda; class Insecta; order Lepidoptera; family Saturniidae; genus Automeris; species Automeris io. The sequence goes on from JAUDJH010000027.1 coordinate 5,202,531, forward strand.
ATTTAAGTAACAGATAAGATACATTTCAAATACGGCATTCGGATATACGGTAACTCACATCTCGGCTAGGACTGAGAAGAGAGATATTTATGATTCGTTGAAAGCTTTCAAAGAAAATAAAACTCATCAGCTTTTACTCATAACAGGTGACCTGGAAATAGAGTTAGAAAGAACGATAATGGAGCGTGGAGACCTGCAAGATTTAGTCGAGAAGTTGGAAGCTGCCGTCAAGAATTTGGACAGCGATAAGAAGAAACTTCAAGAAGATGTTAAACTTGTAAGTTATATGATTTTTTTATAAACACACATTATCAAACTGTCGCTTATTAATGCCCCATTCGTAGGTACCATTCACCAGGTATGAGGTGCCAGGTGAAAGTAACAGGTGCCAGGTGAAAGTAACAGGTTTCGGAGCATCCTGTAACGACTTTTTGTATATAATTCGCAACTAATTTCATCGTCCAATATGACGCAAATAGGGGTGTATTACTCGTATAAGCTTTATGTATGTGTGTCTGTTTGTGGTATTGTAAACATTATAAATAAATAATCGAGTTTTATGCGCGAATTAACTTCCTTTTAATTATGAGTCGAGGTTTCGACCAGGTGACACAGGCCATGGTTTCGAGCAGACGGTTGTATCCACGCTTGGTACACGAGTATCAGAGAATTGCTGATTATTGCTCTTGTGGTCTTCTGGACGTGTTGTTCTTGTTCTTTGGGTTGGAGTTGGATCTGGACAGCGACAAGATGTTCTCCTTCACCGGTGAGCATATCTGAAAGTAAGCTTATTCGCGCATAAAACCCGTTAAAGGATTAATAATGAGCACAAAACGCGGAAGTTTAAAATGTTTTGTGATATTGTAATAGCTCCTAAAATGATTAATCGTTTTTTTTTAATATTTCAAAAGTGACTTGATTGGGAATGTTCTTAGCTATAAACAATGATTTCTTTAGCTGTTAGAAGATCATCAGCTCTTTTGTTCTTTTCTCGCATACACCCTTGTTCATGAGGCTCTTGTGGTTTTCTACCGCGGTTTTTCTGTAATAGCTTGAAGAGGAGAAGTCCAGTCTGTCGAACCAGTCGTCGGAACAGCAAGGGGACTTGAACTCGCTGAGGAAGGAACTGCTGGCTGCAGAACAGAACCGAATGGAGCTAGAGGCGGACAAGGCGTCGCTGTGCGAGAAGATTAAATTCCTCGAGGGGGAGAGGGAGAAAGTGGAGTTGGAGTTGCGGCAGGTTATGAGGTAGGCTGACATCTGTGTGTAACATGGTTCGTGTTAAACGAGTGGCAGTGAGGTTATAGGGTAACATTGCCTGATTAAGTCCAAACTAGGGTGCATTGGGGTAAAGTCCGTCATAGAGACTTACGTCGACCTGCCTAGCGATGAAAATGCCTTGGGAATATTCCCGGGAATTTACGAAATGTTCTCGGAAGTTTTGGGCACTTTGGGAAAATTTCCGGGCATTTTAATCACTAGACCTGCCCCGTTTCGGGTTCAGCTCGTGTACGTACAGTTGATATGTGTAGAAATCTTCGGTCGTGGTTTATTTGGGTCGGCGTAGCGACAGCGGCTGTCGATAGGTTCTGGTCATTTGGTGATTGTTGTCATTCTTGAACTACTGTACTGTCCATCAGGTGTAGTGTGGTAACTTAATTTTTATTTTTTTATTTTTTTACACTGGCTCGACATAGTGACTACAGAGTACCTTATGGTAAGTACAGTGTAGTCCAAAAACGAAAGCGACCATCAAAGGATGTAAATCCATTGATAGTCTACATCGTCATGTCGGCCCACATATACCACGACTGAAGGTCTCTAGGTATACGAGTTACTGGATATACACAAGCTGATCCCGAAACGCGACAAGCCGAAACTGGTCACTATGACGGGCTTTACACCCATGTACTGTGGTCGCGATCCAGACGGGCACCGACGTCCTACCACCTCGCTGCTTTATGGAGCGTGTATGAAAAATAACTTCTTACACTTCATTTCAAAACTGTTTTATCCTTGATCGTTAGGAACATGTTTCTCGGAAATTTAATACTCAGTTCGACGAAACCACAAAGATAAGAGTTCGATGTTTATCTGTCATCACGCTAAACTCCTATTGGGGTAGATAGAGAAAATGAAACGTCATTTCTTGCTATTCCTGCAAACCTCTTGCGCTTCCTTAAATTTTATTAATTCCTTTATATATTCTCGCAGAGCGTACTCGCGCGTACTTTTAACATTACCCACCCTTAGAACTTTTCATTTGGTCTCTGTGGGTAAATCACGGTCGGCCTCGGCTCATACTTTCATCATTCATCCGCTCCACGTGCTCGAACCACCGAGGCTTGCCTTCGTACATGCTATCGATGATGATATCTTCTAAACCAGTTTGATTTTTATTCCTACTCAATCGTATGAAGAAAGAACTATCTTTTTAATAGAGAGAATGGTTGATTAATATACGGTGCAAACTCTATATAACGACCCTCAAGAGAGTGTGCATATTTTGACGTTATAAAGAGTTGTCGTTAAATGGAGAGAAGAAAAATCTGTATTAGAAAAAGAAAAACTTTATTTCAGACTAGTGTTAGTAATTACATACAAAACAATTCTTATCTGATCACCATTGAGTATAGTATGTTATTTTTGCTGTACCAGTGATTTTGTTGTATTTTTTAGATTATTTTATTCATATCTGGCAATATTAAGGCATCTTGGTGATAAAGAAAGTACTTTATATTATTAAATTGCTGTCGTTATTTAAAGTAAGTGTAATGCTATAGAGTGTATAGTTATATGGGAAACAAGCTAAATCAACCAAAGCCGAGTAATATCGACGCTTTAGGGAGTTTGTCGTTAAATCGAGGTACGATACATGGACGTTACACTGTATATTGTATGTGACTTCATCTATCATAGCAATTACCGACTGCCTAATTGGAAGTCACTTTTAGTTAGTAAAATAATTTTAATATTACCGAATAGTAACCATTTTACTATATCTACTTAATTTTTTTTTTCGGCCAGACAATATGCTATTGACCAAGTCGGGTTTAGGCATGATGCTGGGGTAAACAGCCAGCCAGGCTAAAACATAATAGTAGAGATTTTAATAAGGTTTAATTCCATTCGGCAGGGAGCGCAGTGAGCTGAGTTCTCAATTGACGTCGATGGTCAGGAAGAAGGATACTCTGAACGAAGAGATCATACGGCTGCAGCAGCGGTTGGAGCAGGCGAACGAAACCATCGGGAGAATCAACAGAGCTTTGGAAGACCATGTCAAGGATGGAGAGGAGAAGCAGGTGGGATTATGTTTTTTGTGGACTATTCATTAACACATCATCCAATTTCAGTCCAAGCCATCATTTCGGAACCTTAATTCCATTTTGGTGGAATATATTTATAAATAATTATAATAAAGACAAGATGTCGACATTATTCTTAATTAAGTAACAGCACTAGCAAATTTCTAAATTCAGCCTCACCTCGCGCGTTGATTATAGGTATGATAATATGTCACAGATACTGATCGATAGTTTGGAGAAGGACAAGCAACATTTGCAAGAGCAGCTGGCCGGTGTGCGCTCCGAGAAGGACGCTCTCGAGGCCGTGCTCTTCGACACTGCGAATATGCTAGAAGATGCTGACAACAAGCGCAGTAAGCTGGATCGGGAGCTGCAGGACACCCTGGTACAGCAGGAAAACTATAAAGGTATCAATAGTATTGTATACTATGACCGGTGGTCGTGGGTGTGATTGTAGAAAGACACGGATTTTGGCGTTTTACTGTTTATTTGCACTTTACGGCAAACCGAACTGCGACGTACACGCACGTACTCTCGCCTTGCGTCTCGGTAGTCGACTGCTCGCAAGCATCCCGTGCGCGCGCGCATCCTCTTGCCCCGCGCGTCTCGTAACACCCTAACGACCCTTAGGGCGACAATTACGTATCGGGCGGCGTCTACATGCTATAATACTCTCAGACAGATGTCTATAAAAATGACAGTTTAATTTTTTTTTCTTACTTGTGTTTGATTTTTTAAATATATTAGGTATGGGAATAAATTTTCGCACTTTTTTAGACAAAGTTAATATATGTGTATTCAAATAATGAAATAAAAAATGGTATTATTCGAAGTACGCATCATTGGAAGCGACAATTTTTGCCCATCTTTCAGGCAGCATACGTGTTCGAAGAAAGAAGTCAAGGTTGTTCGACTTGATCCATTTACTGATTCATTTTTCGAAACTTTCGTAAAAAATGAACCGCTAAGTTAGTTTTAGTAAGAGCTCACTGCATAGATCGAAAACGATGGTAACCCGAAAGCACGTTTTCGGGGGATACGGCAGGTAGAGCTAGATTTCCCAATTCACTCTTTGCAAATGTTTTCGGACAGGTTAACCAATGTGTAGCCTGGCGTTGTCATACAGCAAAATGATTGTCATGCCTCCTGTCTCATTCCGACTGGTTTTCTTTCAAAGCACGATTCAAGCAAATTATCTCTAGTCAGGGATAATCGCTAGTGATTATTGGGGACGGTTTAAGGAATTCGTAATAAATTACATCCCCTCTAATTGTATGTATCACTAAATGTACAATTTCTTTTCGGAGTACATGATTACATAAAGCAGGTTCACCAGAAGGTCTCTAATTTTTTCGTCGCTTAGGGTTATCTTATTAGAACAATTTTTCATGAATTGTGACGATGCAATACAAAAAACCTTTGTGGTATTGCATTGCATTGCAATATTTTTTATATTGACCCAATTGGATGGAGTCCCATTATTAAATTATATTTGTAGGTCAAATAGCCCGTTTGAGCAAAGATCTGGAGAATTGCGAGCGTAAGCTGCGCGAAACCAAGAGCTCAATGCAGCATCAGTCCGGTAAAAAGGAGGCAGAGTACCAGCAGATCATCACAAACATCAACCGCACCACCGCTGAGAATATCACAAAGCTGAAAGAGGAAAAGGTATTTATCAAATAAATTGAATTTCAAGAGTCATCACTGTCATTTTCGGTTGTACCATAGTTGTAATAGCCTAAGCTATTTAACCGGGTTGGTAACGCCACAGATAATAAGTCCTTGCTTTGTCTGGCTCTTGTTGCGTTTGATTGCCACCCAGTCCGAGGAGGGGGTAGGTTGTCAAACTATTGAAAAATCGTTCGTCTTACAATCAAGACATATTCGTCGACGGTGCACTTCAATAATATATATTTTGGTTTTTTATACAAATACTGTGTTGTGGAAGGGACATCACATATCATCAGGACTGCTGAACAGCCTAACAGGTGGGTGGCAACAGTCATATCGCATGAGCAAAGACCTTGAAAAATTACAGTCCACTAATAAATTCCACGGAACCCAGCAAATTCACGGCGGTTCCACGGGTAGTGGGATTGAGGGAGAGCCAGCTGCCCGGGTGAGAGATGGTGTTCGTGAGCAGTTCCCAGAGAAACGCCTGCGAGAGGCACGAAGGAGTAGATTTCTTACACCCACCTCTCCTAAAAAATAAGCTAGGATTTCCAGGCCAGAGTAGAGAGATTTGAGGGACACCCCGAGGGTTTTTATTCAGTAGTAGTCCTGACACATCAGGATCGTTGCCTTTGAAGCGGTTCCGATGGACCTGTGTAGGGTTTCCACCCGGGTTACCAAAAAAAAAATCCAAGCTTATTAGCTCAGCAGCTCAAGGTTTAGAAACCCTCGAGACGTCGACGTAGCTGCGTTCAAGTACCCTCAGGAAATGAGTACCGTGTCGTAGCTAATGGCCCTTCTCACAGCACTAGTTCACATGACATTTATATTGATATCTAGATTGTGCAGAACTTATCAACAATCTAAAAATTAATGCTCCATCTCGTTTGCCCCGCAAAACAGCTTTCCATTTTTTTTCTATACCCTTCTTTAAAACTAACCTTGGACAGTTTTCTACCATGCCAAGGATCTGCAGGCAGTACAACGCACTCTCGCGACTCGGTGACTTAGACCTGACTGTTTCTCTTTCAAAATTTAGAACAGTGTGTAGAAAGTGACTGTATTTTTATTTTAATTTTTTTGTGTTACTTTTGTGTTACTTGGAATCAGTCACAGTTTCGTTTTAAGTTGTTATTTATACATTCTACAATATTGTCCTTTTGTGTTGTGTCTATGTATGTGTGTATATGTTTTTTCTTTTTTTGGAATTTTTTTATTATTCCTTAATGTAAATTAGCTTTATATATTAATCACTGTGCATGCTGTGGTGCCCTATAATTGTGGGGGCATTTATATGTTCTATTTAAGTACCATGATCCTTTTGTTTTCTTGTCTAATGTTACCCATGTTGGGCACCCTATTATGTAAAATAAAATAAAATAAAATATTAGATGCCGTGCGGGTTCCTCCCAATGGTTTCCTTCATCGGTGACCATGTGATACCGGAGTCTGTAGTTAGTTTGGAAAACTCAGAGATAGTCTCAAGGATACAAACCTATGACCAGTCGCGATGCTGCGCATAAGTGCCGGTTCTTTATCCACTAGGCCGCCACGGCTACATTAATAATATAATTACTTACTTTATAAATGTAATGTTTTGTCTTTATATCTTTAGAGATATTTCAAATTGTAATAAAAATTTTGTACCTAATTTTAGGTTTATTTAAAAGTAAAGAAAAATAATCTCATGTTACTCTCAGAGTTAACGGAATTCTCGAATCGCTGTTCTAGATATGTTTAATGTGATAGGAACAACTTAGGCAATCTCTCGAGCACAAGTTGAGCCAAACTATAGCTTCACTGGCGAGCGAGAAGGAAGCTAGCGATGCGAGCGCGCGTGAAAGAGAGAAAAAGCTGCTGGCTATTCGAGACCAACTGATATTGCAACACGACGAGGCGTTGCTTCGAGCTGAGAACGACAAGCAACAGGCTTTACTTATGGGTTAGTTATTTGATATTATTTTATAACTACCTTCTTTACTATTTTCTATCTTTTTTTTTTTACACTGGCTCGACATAGTGACTACAGAGTACCTGATGGTAAGTACAGTGTAGTCCAAAAACGAAAGCGACTATCAAAGGATGAAAATCCATTGATAGTCTACATCGTCATGTCGGCCCACATATACCGCGACTGAAGGTCTCTAGGTATATGAGCTACTGGATATGCACAAGCTGATCCCGAAACGCGACAAGCCGAAACTAGTCACTATGACGGGCTTTACACCCATGCACTGTGGTCGCGATCCAGACGGGCACCGACGCCCTGCCACCTCGCTGCTGCTCGTTTAGCACCACCCAGGAGTCACGTGTAGGGAAACTAGGGTAGCGCCTACGAACGCGAGCAGCTTCGACTCCCAAAATCTATTTATAATTAAGCTACTATTATCTTTATTCAAAGTATAACAATATTTTTACATTTTGAAATAAATACATATAAAAGATATACATTTTGAAATATGAAAACATGTAGATCTATGGAAGGGAGACCTAAAGCCCAAGCCACCGGTAGTCAGGAGCTCAGAGTGAGGAATATCCTAACAATGCGTGCTGTATCGAGTAATACTGCCTTCTGTATCCGGCCCTTGATCCAACAACCAAGCGAGAGCCTCTTAAGGTGGAAATCGAGGCTCTTTGCGATCAGGCTATCAGTCGATACGACTATCGGGACAATAATCGTAGAATCCACATCCAATATGTTGGTAATCTCGTGTGTCAGGCGTTAATAAAATTTATTGCTATAGTTTAACTAAAACAATATAGACAAAACGAATAAATCCTGTTATAATAGAAATAACTTGTTTAATAATGTAATCACATTGATTTAAAAAAAAGATAGTACAAGTTGGACAAACTAACTACATTGTAACTGATGGAAAGCATTGTGTAATCCAAGAGCGAGAGCGACCGCCTGGTGTTATGCCCTTGACAGTGGCCATTGGCTTGACATACGATAGAAGGTTTCTAGATATATGAATGCCATTGCAATAAAAAAAAACATCAATTTAAAAATAAAAATTATGATGCAAATCAAACAAAAACGAGTGCATGACCTTTTAATTATTGATCAAATTGAGCAACTATGTCATTGATGAAATAATCAACCAATTTTTGTCTAAAAGTTTTACTTTCTCCTTAGCTCACCAAGAACAGCAAGCAATGTTGGAGCGATTGGAGGAAGCTAAAAGAGCGCTGGACTGTGAACAGAACAAGCTGGATAGAACTCGAAGGGAGTCGCAGGCGAGAGCCGACCAGGACAGGAACTACGTCAATCAGCTCAAGGATGAGCTGGCCCAGCTGAAGACGAGACTCGAAGAGGCCAAGTTAGTCCAATGCTCTATACACTACGTTTAGTGTTACGGCTCACCTTCGATACTCCAAAAAGCATACTCGTTTATTTTTCGATTTATTTAAAGTCGCATTTCAGTCACACGTTAAATTCAAATCTAATTCGTTTAGGTTAAAAAAAAAATATTTTCGTAACGACAAACTCACATGAGAACAATATTATTTCATAAAATATATATCTATACTAATATTATAAAGCTGAAGAGTTTGTTTGTTTGTTTGTTTGAACGCGCTAATCTCTGGAACTACTGGTTCGAATTGAAAAAATCTTTTTGTGTTGAATAGACTATTTATCGAGGAAGGCTTTAGGCTATATAACATCACGATGGAACTATTAGGAGCGAAGAAATAATGGAAAATGTGAAAAAAACGGGGAAAATGATACATCCTTGAGTGCTTCCATTGCGTGCGCTGCGAAAACGGTTCAAGATACCAAAAATATATTTATGAAAGAATTATTCCTCTTGAAATGATCTAAAAAAATGTATGGGACTGTATATATCTATCTTTTAAGATTAAGTCACTCGAACCGTTTTTATAGTAATAAAATTTGGTCGAAATTAATGCATTATTTGTTAAGAATTGTATCAACGTAATAATATTAATCTTTATCCAAATAAATGTGTTGTTGATTAAGAGTATTTAATTGTGAACAAAATTGTCTTTGACATCACTTAATTTCAATGAACATCATAGAAGATATTACAATAACTTATATAGCAAAACAACGTTTGCCGGATCAGCTAGTATTATATAAAATAACGTCCAAGAATCTCACGCCAAGAACAGATGCCGAAATATCAAATATAATTACCCATATTAGGTAAACACATCGACAGCGTGTGTTACTTTCCACCGTGGCGCCATCCAATGAAATTATGTCGTACTAATTCAAATTGGAGTGATGATTGATTGTCACATAATAATATCTCTTGAAATTAATTTCAGAGCTGCAGCGGAAGACGAATGCGCTCGCTACAAGAATCGCATTAAGGAGCTGCATCTAGAGAAGGAGGCGTGTCAGCGGGAGTGTACCGAGATACGGGCGCATCTGTCGCTCGCCGAGGACAAATATGACAATGCGTATGCACAGCTTCAAGACACGCTGAGGAAACTCAAAGAATGTAACAATATTTCGGATCATTTTATATACTGGTTAGGTAAAGTGATTACAGCGTGCTCCATGGAAAGTACAGCGTGGTCCAAGAGCGGCGACGATTATAGAGGGACTAGAATCTGTTGACAGCGGTCGTCGTCATGCCGGTCTTTATATACCACAACGAAAAGTCTCTAGGCACGTGAACGACCGGATGTACACAAACTGATCCCGAAACGCGAATGACTATAACGGCCTTTATTGTTTGCTCTGGTCAAGATCCAGTACGGGCAATCATCTTACCACCTCAAAGAGGCACATTTAAATCACAGGGTTGGTTCTGTTCACTTCTGTAGGTTTTGCCTTCAATATATGTTACTTAAACATGATTGTGATGGCGTATACCGAATGATTTTTTTAAACCATATTCATTGAATGGTTGTGGTAGCCTAGTTGGTGAGTAGTCGGTATCCACACGCGAAAACGCCGACGGTCGTAGGTTCGAATCCTGAGGGATTTTAACCATTAAAGGTCCACCAGACCGGGCCGCCGCTCATGCTGCGATCTTGACGGCCCTATGCAGGATCCCACGGGGGCTACCGATTTATTAAAATTATTTATTCCTTACGGCTACAATATTAAATTAGTATTACAAGGTCTCCGTTTGCTAGGAGGCATCTACCGCATGTGGGAGGTGTGTAAATCAGAAAGTAGTCTTAGCTTAAATTCCCTTTATTAGTTATTGATACGCGGTTTATATAGTTCGCGTGACCTAAATATCGCAGTGCATTGTACTTTAAATAACCTTACAGTGAGTTGACTCCATAAATTTGTATGTAAAATCGTCAAATGTATGGGATTTCAAAGCTTCATTAGGTAGCGTGTCAAATTCTCAATCATGCGGCCTTCATCGGGTGCCATGGCATACAGAGCGGGACATGGCGATTTGAAAGCCGCTGCTAAATCGCGAGCGGCAGCTTCCGAATCGTGTCTTAACGTCGCAGGTGAGGTCTGAGCTGCCCGGTTGTATAGTGATACAATTTCAGTGGAGAATGAATCGGAGAGCCTGCGTAAGGAGCTGACGGACGTGCGCCGGCAGCTGACGAACTGCTCGGCGGAGCGGGACAAGTACAACAGCACGTGCAGGGAGCTGCGCGAGCACGTCAAGCGCGCGGAGCACGAGCGCAGGGAGGCGGCGCGAGCGCGCGACGACGCCTACCATAGGATAGCTGGTGAGTGCTGCTCGCAAACCACTTACATCTATATAACGTGCTTGGAGGCGCCAATAGAAGAGCGGGTAGTGGACTGTATTGCGGTATTTAAAAATTGAAAGAAAGGGAATAAAGGACACACACTGACCGTACGATCCTCGCGGCTCTGATGACGTCGGCTTTATCCTCTCCTTCCTGGCTGTGGCGCCAACATCATAATATGCGGACGAACAATGATTTTGGCACACTCGATGTGTGCGCGTAGCGGGCGAACTAAAAGAAGATACAGGACGATGAGTTGTCCTCGCGTTGCGTGTTGACGGCTTTTACGGCGACCGTCAGGAGTGACGTATTGAACGACACTAAAATGATGGCCGTGCTAAATATCACGGCCGCGTGCGGCGGAAAAGATGACAGGATGAGGGTAGGAAATTAAGTGAAGGTGGATTTAAAAAATGAATAATTATTGGCGCGACCAGTGCTTATATAAGTTTTCGGAACAATAAAAAAATAGTTTATCTGAAAGTAAAGAATGTTTATTTAACACAATTGTAAATTTACACAACAAGACAACACACAGCTTATACCAATCTCACCTGAAACCAAAGAACAACCATTAAAGCTATTATTCCGTCTTTCTGATGATATTTAAAGTTAATTATTATTCTGTGCGATATCGTTGATTGTTTTGTTTCGTTCAAATGACACTAGTGACAGCTGTCAATTCTAGACCAATGAACAGCGCCGATACCGATCATCGTGTCTAGAGATAGTATAGATTATAATTATAGAGTAAGTTAAATGTTATGAAGAAACTATCTTTACACCTATACCCCAACTCACATCCCGGCTACGACTGAGGCTGACATTTATAGACTCTGTTTTGTCTTTGCTTAGCGGAGTTTAAAAAAAAACATTTTGACAAATAACTGAATGCAAAACAAATTAAAAGTTTACTTCCAGTTATGGACAAAAAAAGAAAATTTTGAAATCTACTTTCATAATAAAAAAAATCAGTTAATTTTCTATCTAAATCCATGTTTAATTTTTTTTAAAATTTATAGGTAGCCCCATGACATCTATAAATTTAATTACATAATTTCTTTTAAAAACGAATTAATTTTGAATAATAAAATTATTAGTATACTAATTTTCCATCTAATTTCATTTAATATGTTAATATATGAACGTTAAAATAATTAGGTTTGATCGACTTTTTAAGGGCTGCAGCATGAAATGCCTGTTTTTGGTCATGTCGGCATTGTGCCTTCCCGCGTCATATTGTAATCGCCGCGCGCGTGCAATAATATAACAATTTTGCAAATGTAAAGTCCAAAAATAATGTTAATCTTCGTTTAAGGCCTTGAGGAGAACCGCACGTCCCTGGAGCTGGAGCTTTCTCGCGTGCAAGCGATGCTGAAGGAGAGTGAGACGGGAGGAGAGCACGCGCAGAGATCGCTGAAGGCTGCCGAGGCGCAATTGAAGAGGGAACGCGCCGCGCTGCAGCAGGCTCAGCACGACATCAAGGAGCTGCAGTCTAGGTACCGTCAACAGAAAACATTTTTTTTTTTTGTATTTATTTAATCTGTGTTTGGACTAAGACCTATATTCTATTTATTACGAACAGAGTTTTACTAGATTAAATAATAATAATCTATACTATAATATTATAAAGCTGAAGAGTTTGTTTGTTTGTTTGTTTGTTTGAACGCGCTAATCTCAGGAACTACTGGTTCGAATTGAAAAATTCTTTTTGAGTTGAATAGACCATTTATCGAGGAAGGCTTTAGGCTATATAACATCACGATGCAATTATTAGGAGCGAAGAAATAATGGAAAATGTGAAAAAAACGGGCAAAATTATTCATCCTTGAGGGCTTCCATTGCGTGCGCTGCAAAAACGGTTCAAGATACCAAAAATATATGTAAGAAAGAATTATTCCCCTTGAAATGATCTAAAAAAATGTCCGAGACAGTATATGTCTATCTTTTAAGATTAAGTCACTAGAACCGTTTTTATGGTAAACAAATTTGGTCGAAATTAATGCATTATTTGTTAAGGGTTGTATCAACGTAATAATATTAATCTTTATCCAAATAAATGTTTTGTTGATTAAGAATATTTAATTGTGAACAAAATTGTCTTTGACATCACTTAATTTCAATGAACATCTTAGAAGATATTACAAAACCTTACATAGCAAAACAACGTTTGCCGGATCAGCTAGTGAATAATAATTGAAGCACCACATGCTCCTTGGTGAATGAAATCATCGTGAAGAAAACCGCATGGCATCTAATAGAAATGCCATGTGTACTAGTGCTGTGAGAACGGCGATCAGCTGCGCTGCTGGTCACATTATGCTCGACATATGAGCGCAATAGTCACTAATGTATCTCTGCTCACCCCGAGGGGGATTTAGTATTACGATACATTATTTATTACATACAATTTAAGTACTATACGATGTAATGTAAGATTATTAACTTTGAGGGACAATTTTTGGCGCTATTGAGTTATATATATTTTCAGAATCAACAATTCTCACTAATTTCGAATATATATGGAGGGGTAGACTCTTGCCTTACGCATGACTATGCTGGAAAGAAAATAAAGTAAAAACTCCGGAAAAATGTTAAAATTATATTCCACTTTAAAAGCACACACGTTTAGTGGGGGTGTTTTGTATGTTTTTTAGTTTTAAAATTACCCTCTGACTCTTTCCTATCACTTGTACTCTTTTATTCTCGTTCAACAATCATTCCTACAGGAAATATTAAATCGATGTCATATAGAGTAAATATCTTTTTAACACTCAACATGAAACTACTATTTTTGATTTAGCCTTTCAAAAATCACTGAAATATTCGGATTTTTTTTCTGACCTTTGAATTTTTTTTGTAGAATCCAGAATGAAAGCGAAGAGCGCGAGAGAAGCGCCGGCGAGGCCGCGGCTGCCCGGCGCCACGGAGCCGAGTTGGAGGCCATGCTGCAGGCCGCCAGGGCAGAGCTCGCGTCCAGCCGGCAGCGGGGCGCCGAACTGGAGGAGGCCTGTCGCGCCCGGGACCAGGTTGGGATTTATCAACGAAGTCTTTTCAAACTCCCTTCCTATATTTTCTTAGACATGAAACACAACTCTCTGTACCTGCTTTTTTATTATTATCGTAATATGATACATCTTCACAATCTATCCCTTTCGGAGCAAGCAGATACATATTAATGACTGTATCCATTGTGCGCTTAAATGTTGTGCCCAACGTGACCAGTAACGCAGCTGATCGCCGTTCTGAACCTTCATACACATGACATTTTTGTTAAATGCCTTGCGAGTTTGCTCACGATGTTTTTTTTCACTGGTGTGCGTGTGGTGCGAAAACATATACTTAATTTTGAAAAAAAAATACAGATGTACGTGCCGGCATTTCCTTTTACGACATCTCGCTTTCCAGTGTGTGGATATCGATCCTTTGTCCACTTAGCCAACACAGCTGCTTTCTTTATCGATATCGATTCTTTTTTCAGGAGTTAGTGTTGCGTTTAGAAGATTGTCGTTCGAAGGAGCGTCGACTCGAGGAGTTGAAACATAATTTGGAAGTGTGCCTCGCGGACGCAACGCAGCAAATACAAGAACTTAAGGTAAGTTGTCGATCTTCTTATCGGGTCTTTGAGGAGTACGGATTTCCAGGCTTAGTTAGCAGTAACTTGATGAATACCCCGAGGGTTTTTAGTCAACAGAAGTCTGGCGCACTGAAGTCGCCGCCCTTACAACGGCCGTGATGGTCCTAGGTAGGAATTGACCTATGGATACCAAAAAAAAAAGTTATCGATGTTGGGCAGTTCAAAATTTATCTGCTATTCTTTCTTATCGTCACCCCTACTCTCCTCTTATGTCGTAGGGAAAAAATAGTTGTGTATCTACAGTTGCCGCTAGGACGTGGGAGAGTCGACCGATAAAAATATTTGTATTGGAAGTAGTACCACGTAGCGTCAAAGGTCAAGAATTTAATCGACTAGTGTAAGGTGCAAACATTGTACAAGATGTTGCGCATGCTTAGCGTCGTTACGTCGACACACCACCTTCCATAGAATTTACATTTCGGCACATGTTTGGCCACCAATCTATTTATGCGTGGTCATTTATAAACGAAAACATTGTTTTTACTTGACTAACGATGAATTATCCATCAACCTGTGCGGAGTGACCATAGCGCCGTACAGATAGAAACATTACATTTTTGGTTCTAAAAATAAATGTACATAAAATAACTTATCATTGTTGAATAGCCGTATGGATCATTATGAAACGACAGTGATATTTTATTGCGATTTAGATGTGTGTAGAAAGTAACGCCATCTAGCGATTTGGGCGTGACAACAAAATTATGAAGTGTCAGCAGTATATGTGTATGAGATGTGCGGCGTAGGCTCGCGTGGGCGGCAGCGAGGGCCGGTGCCGCGCGCTGGAGGCGTCGCTGGCGCAGTGCGAGGCGGGCAGGCGCGAGGCGGAGAGCAAGCTGGCGTCCGTGGCGCACACGCTGCGGCGCGTCTGCGGCCTGCAGCCCGACGGCACCGTGCACGCAGCGGCGCGCCGCCGCCTCGCCAGCCCCGCGCGGAGATACAGCCCGCATCGAGGTCGCTATAACCACAGACTACACAAGATTTTTTTTTTACACTGGCTCCACATAGTGACTACAGAGTACCTGATGGTAGGTACAGTGTAGTCCAAAAACGAAAGCGACTATCAAAGGATGAAAATCCATTAAAAGTCTACATCGTCATGTCGGCCCACATATACCACGACTGAAGGTCTCTAGGTATATGAGTTACTGGATATACACGAGCTGATCCCGAAACGCGACAAGCCGAAACTGGTCACTATGACGGGCTTTACACCCATGTACTGTGGTCGCGATCCAGACGGGCACCGACGCCCTACCACCTCGCTGCTGCTCGTTTAGCACCACCCAGGAGTCACGTGTAGGGAAACTAGCAGCTTCGACTCCCAAAACTTTTTTTTACCTGACACGGCAATATTACCACACTACGCTTCATGGTAAAAATGGTGTAGTCCAAACACGACAGCGATTACCAATAACAAAAAAAAAAATCGATAGCCGTAGTGATCATGCCAGACTGCACAAATATCTCTTCACGCTTCGTTTAAAAGATCCAATATCATAGGCCTATGGGAACGAGAAGAAATATAAAAATATGTATATAGAATTGAGACTCTGCACCAATTTATCCTTCCTCACTCTGGTACGGACTGGTGGATTCGAGGAAATGGATGATGCGTTCTATTTCTTCTGTTATTTTCAATGATAAAATAATTGTAAACTGTTATAGTGTTGCCAGAAATCAATAACAAATTATTCTTTTTTTATTGTTTTACATTATTTATTATTATAGTGTAAATTGTTTCATTTTATATAGCTAATAATAGTATTTTTGAGTTCTTAATTTTACTTTACTATATCATACAAAGCTTTGCCAGATAATACGCAAACAAATACTACAAACAAATAATACAATTTAACCTTCTATTGATAATTCCAGGCCGTGATCATTCAGAAGACCGCAACGAAATCATCGATGTTGATCCGGAAATGATCAAGAAGGGTGTTCGAAATTTGATGCATGAAGTCTGTCAGATAGAGCGGGAAAAGGTTTGGCTCCTTTTGAAATCAATTTATATCTTGGATTGTCGAAACAACTTGATCTCTTAAAATAACATATCTTATGACTCGTGAACCTTAATAACGATAGATAGGTTTTTTGCGGTTATAGGGCGATTGCTCGAACTGGGTCATGACCACAGTACACAAGTGTAATGACCATCACAGTGACTCGCTTTGGCCTGTCGCGTTCCGGGGTCAGCTTGTGTTTTTTTTTTATAATTTATAGACGAACGCTTGACCTCAATCACACCTGGCGGAAGGTGAAGATGAGTTCGATGATGAAACGTGTTGGATATAGAAACACAATTATTATAATTCGAAATTGGCCATGAGATCCTGGAACTAGGTAAGACAGGAACCACGTACCTTCTTGGTGATGAATGACGCGTCTTCGATGTCGTTGAAATTGATAAAAACTAATATACACAGTTTAGCGCTCGCGTCACGTGTTGATTGCACCAGTGTTGATTAGTACTAGTTTTCGCGCGCGGCGCCATCTGTTGTTTAGGCTTGTGGTGGGAGGGGATAGGGGACCGACAGGTAAATAGCTGGAAACTCATGGCAATACCTAACAAAACGCGATCGCCTAGCAAATGCCTATTCACTCTTCTCTTAAAGACTCCCAGGTCATAAGATCGCGGAAATATGGCCGCTGGAAGTATATTCCACTCCTTAGCCGTTCGCATGGTGAATATAGAAGTGAATCTTCTCGTGCGAATATAAGGAACATCCACCACATACGGATGGTAACCGACACGATGTGTATATCCAGTAGCTCATATATCCAGAGACCTTCAGTCGCGGTATATGTGGGCCGACATGACGATGTAGACTATCAATGGATTTCCGTTCTGTAATAGTCGCTGAACTGCACTGTACTTACTATCAGGTGCACCGTAGTCACTTTGTCGAACTAGTGTAAAAAAAAGAAATTTGCCATGTCTTGGAGAATTTAAATATTGAAGTAATGAGTTCTTCAGTAAAAGACTTTGGTGCGTGTGAGTTAAGAAAAGAACAGAAGAAAGTTCGAGAAAGAACTTGTAAATCGGCTCCGGTCCACGGCGCCACGTACAACTATTTCACGCCTTAATTGTAATTTTTTTTTAAATTTGTTAGTATTATTATACAAACAAACAACCAGCTACCTTACTAATTTGGATGTAACAAAAAGTCGTCATGATTTTCTGAATATAATCGATCGATAAGAATTATCGTTTAATATCAACGATATCAACGACTATTGATTTAATAGTCTTTTTTTGCATAATAAAGTGTACAATGCGCTAACCATAAATATTTTAACTGGTCTTATGCGCGAATCAACTTACATTTTTCTTAATTTTGGGTTGGCATTTCGACCTGGTTACACAGGTCATGGTCACGGGCAGACTGACGCCCTGCGGAGATATCGTCGGTGGCAGGAAGTTACTCCCTCTACCCTCTTTTGGTCTCAAAAAAATTAGAATAATCACAACACAACACTCATAGCATCAGCATTTTTACAAGGCGACAATAAACGGGGTCCTAGTTTTCTAATCACTGAGTTCCACGCCGATGACAAAGCCATAATTAAAAGTAAGTTGGTTCGCACATAAGTCCCGTTATAGTATTTATATTGGGTATACATAAGACGCGGAAGATTAAAATGTATTATTGTTTGTACAATGTGATCCAAAATTTCTAACTTGTCCACTGATTTTAGGATGATTACAAGTCGCAAATGAGCGTACTCAAGAAGCAGATCAAGGAGGCGACAGAACAGCAAGGCAAGGGCGAAGGGAAGCTGCAGTCCATCGCCAGCAACCTGCGCTCCGTGCAGGAGGAGAAGGCGCGCCTGCAGAGCGCTTACGGTCAGAAGGAAGCGCAGCTGAACGCTTTGGTGAGGGTTTTATAATCACTATTATGTTTCATTTTTTAAGACATAGATAGAGATAAAAATTAATGATGCGTTATGTTTTACCAACCACGGAGTATTAAATTACTGATGCCAGGATAAGATTCGAAGTTTGGGAGTCGAAGCTGCTCGCGTCCGTAGGCTTTACCCTAGTTTCCCTACACGTGACTCCTGGGTGGTGCTAAACGAGCAGCAGCGAGGTGGTAGGGCGCCGGTGCCCGTCTGGATCGCGACCACAGTGCACGGGTGTAAAGCCCGTCATAGTGACCAGTTTCGGCTTGTCGCGTTTCGGGATCAGCTTGTGTATATCCAGTAGCTCATATACCTAGAGACCTTCAGTCGTGGTATATGTGGGCCGACATGACGATGGAGACTATCACTAGATTTTCATCCTTTGATAGTCGCTTTCGTTTTTGGACTACCTTACTTACCATCAGGTACTCTGTAGTCACTATGTCGAGCCAGTGTAAAAAAAAAAAAGATTTGTTGTATTTTTTTTTCGCAATGAAGGCGTTTGTGAGTGCCTTTGGTCTGAACAGACTTGACATCGGGATGTTTAACAAAGTCTTAGCAGAACTGTTATCTGATGAGGCGTCTGGCCTGTTCAGATCACTGGCACCATATGTAATATGTTAGGTATTTTTGTATTAGTGTACGATGGGGCTGACATACGTACACACGTAAAAGTCCCTTAAATAAATAGAATTAAAAAATAAATTAAAAATGCTACATGTTTATTTTTAGAATGAATCTGTGCAATCGAAGACAGGGGAGATCAGCAACCTCAGAGATAAGATCACCAGTCTAGAAGCGGCCTTGACATCGGTCACCGAGGAGAAGGTACAAAATGAGGTAATAATCTACGATAAAATATTTATAATGGGTGTTTTGTTGAAAGAATAATATAAAGTTTGAGCTTAAATAACCTTAGTCATAAGGTACAGAAAATATTCATAGTTAAAAAAGCATGTATCCGTATGCGTGTGACCAGGACAGGAACGTTTGAAAACTACGTGCGCTGTCTCGCTCTGTCCCGCCGAAATAGGCTTCCGCCTTTGCGGCGAATTGATTACAGGACCCGCAGTCCTTACTAATTCGCAGAAGTAGTCACCTTGGGGTTTTTAACTGGTAAAAGTCCGGCAAACCCGGGCTGCTACCCCCTTGTGCGCCCGGGACAATCCTATGAGGATTTTCTCCAATTAAAAAAAAACAGTTTTCCGCCTTAGTCACTACAATATGGACGCAAAGGCAACCGCGCTAGGCTCGCAGTGTGGATGCACACTAAGTATATGTTTGCACGTGTGTGTGTGTGTGTGTGTGTTGACACACGTTAGAAGTATAACTGTATAATGTTCTATTTCATTCTCTCGCAGACTTATACATATGGTATTAAGTCTAAACAGGCTTGTTACCATAACTCTATGTCTATGATCCACTCCAACGTAACCTTGAGTTTCTTTCGTCGTTTCTTCTCAAGGTAGTCGCTTCCGAAACGCTAGTAGATCACCGTTAGGTTATTTCTCTGGCTGGCTGCCCAAATCGAGGCGCGTATCCTCAGGGGTGCGCTAAACCCCCGCAAGCTGACCCCTATCGCTTGGAGAAGGCGTGGAAAATTGCAGCAAATTGTCCTTGTATATATATATCTTTGATTCGTGCATATAATAGAGATGTAATTAAATAGAAAAAGAGAAATGAAATGTTTTGTATGCCCACAAGAACAAAGGGGAAAGTCTACGCGCACAATTGAACGAACGCGTGCAAGAGGTTGCTCAGTTGCGGGAAGCGCTTGCTGCCGCTGAAGGTAACGTAATGTTTATATAAAGCAGAGATGGGCAAAATGTAATCTGATTAATGATAAACGATTACAAAATGTAGTCGTAATTTTAATTTTCTTGCTCTGTAACCATGATTAAATCTATTTAAAACATTAAGAAATCATAAATGTGTATACAATCTTGGATTTTGTAGTGTTTAAAATATAGATAAGCAAAAGTCAGTCATATTAATAGTAAAAAACGTAAAATGTAATCGTAATCATTTTTTTTAATCTGATTACATTTTGCCCATCTATGATATAAAGTCATAAATTCTAACCGCCATTAACATGGACAAAACCATAAATATTGTACGTATTGTGTTAGCCTTAAATTTATCTTTTTTAATGACCATTTGTTTTAGTATGAATTTATTTTTATTGTTTCGGGTAGTTCAGCATGGTGCGATTAATGCATAGGTCCCTAAACTTGTTCTTGGTTTAGAAATGGATTTAGGGTTCCGTATCTCACAATGTTACTGTACAAAATGTATTTGTACGGGTTATTGTGTGTGGGCACAGGTCGCGCGGCGCGCCTGGACGTGCGGCGCGCTCAGCTGGAGGGAGACGTGCAGAGAGCAGCAGTCGGCGCTAGAGACAGGGACCAGGCTCTCAAGGTATAGACGCCACTATCAGCTCGATGACGATTAAGAAAAAGTCACATTTCGTCTGATAGACCCCAACGTTAGATTACAGCTAGGTTCATATTTTATCAATTCCTGACGCGAACTGAGGTAAGTTTAACGCGTGTATCTGCGATATCGTAGCTCCTGAACAGATGGACCGACTTCGATTTAGTATTTATCTAAAAGGCAACTAGATCGAGAGTGTTCTTAGCCATAGTTAAAGGAAACCTGTTTGGAAAGCTGTTTATGGGCCGTAGTTAGAGGAACTTGGCAAGACCTTTGAAGACCTGCGGCCCGTGCGCTAAATTCTAGGAGCGGCAGACGAATACATTCCCTAGCGTACCCATTAAATAATATATCCATGTTGATATACAAAATGTGTCTATTGTACCTTTATTTTAATTGTTTTGGGTCTACTATGCTTTAGAAATGCCTTTGTTAATTGCGATTCTTTGTCAACGATTTCTAAAGTGTAATACCTTTTTAGCAATAATACAATAGTCAATCTTTCACGGTGACTTGCTGTGTAGCTGCCTCCAACACACATCTGAGGTGCAGACCATCTTAGTTACAGCCAAGGCGTTTAAAAATATAATCTACACTACAAAAACAGTACGTTTCGAGCTAGCAACGAGGCCATTTTTTTTGTATACCGGTGGAAAATCCTGCATAGGACCATCAGGGACGCTGTGAGGGCAGCGACCCGGGTGTGTCAGACTCCTACTGCCTAAAAACCCCCGGGGTCTCCCTCTGATTGCTCCACCCGAGCCTGGGAAACCAAATTCATCCAGACGCCCGGGGAGCGAAATGCCTTGTTGAGGCTGCCTCTCTGGGAGGGGTAGGAGTAAAGAGTCCACCCTTCCAAAACCTATCTCTTAGGCGGCGCGCCGGACACTGCACACCGCCTCCCTCTCATCCGGACCGCAGACTGCCTAAAATCTACTGCCCGGTAGCAACGAGTCCACACTGAACTTCATCAAACTTTAATCGATTGCGACATCAATTCCTAACGATATAATCCCTCTCAAAGATCTATAACAATTTGTCAGTTTTCAATGTAACCTGTTGCATTGTGCAGAAGATGCAAGAGCGTTGCGACGGGTACGCGCGCACCGTGAGCCAGCTCGAGGAGCGCTGCACGTCGCTGAAGGGCACCGTGGAGCAGCTGTCCGCGGCGCTGCAGAAGGCGGCCGCCGCCGAGACCGAGCTGCGCGCGGACCTGGCCAAGGCGCTCAGGCAGCTCGCCGAGGCCAGGTCCGGCGAGCAGAGCGCGCTCGACAAGCTCAGGCAGCTGCAGAAGAACGTTAGTGAGTATGCACCCTCGCTATGCTACCTACTTTAGACAACCGCGTGACAGAAAATTGTCCAAATGAGCTCCATTTGAGCATGATTTGCCTTCTTCTCCAATCTTTGTCAGGCACCTTTCGTTAATCATTGCTTCTACTTGGCCAGGGAAGTCCCACACTGATTGCTGTGCCGCGGTTTCTACTTCAGATTAGGTGCGATGTGGTCAGTTTGTCGAGGTTGTATAAAACAGAATAATAAATTGCAGCGAACTGCGAGAACGAGCGACGCGTGCTGACGGAGAAACTTGAAAGCGCTAAAGCGGCTCTCGGGGAGCTCAAGCGGGTGAACTCAGCTCTGGAAGACCAAGTCCACAGGCTGACCAACCAGTTGGCAAATGTCGAAGTCCAGAGGTATGGTCGACAACTTTTATACTTCTCTGCACTAATATCGATTGTGTTTCCGAAGGACATGTTACGGCAGTTATTATTTAGCAACGATTTTTTTTTTGACCTGGTTGAAGTATTCGTAGAACGTCAGGGCGATGAGGGTAGCGGCTCCGGAGAGCTGGTCTCTTACGGACTAAAACTACCGGGGTGTTCCTCTTGCCTGTCTACGAGGGCCAATGGTACGGTTGCGCTAACTTCCTCGAATCCCGGACCATGCTTTTATATATATATATATATTTTATTTACACTGGCTCGACATAGTGACTACAGAGTACCTGATGTTAAGTACAGTGTAGTCCAAAAACGAAAGCGTCTATCAAAGGATGAAAATCCATTGATAGTCTACATCGTCATGTCGGCCCAAATGTACCACGACTGAAGGTCTCTAGGTATATGAGCTACTGGATATACACAAGCTGATCCCGAAACGCGACAAGCCGAAACTGGTCACTATGACGGGCTTTACACCCATGTACTGTGGTCGCGATCCAGACGGGCACCGGCGCCCTACCACCTCGCAAAATGATAAACGATATGAAACGGCGTCCGATGTAGGCAACTGCTCAGTGCAGTCAGACGGCGTGTCTCGCTCGCGACCGTGATAGGTGACAGCGCTGCGCAGTCGCCTACTTTGTTTGCCTTTCCAAGATGCATAAAGAGCGGTATATCGCGACCTGACAGCCGCTACTGGGTCGCAAACCAATCGCGGAGGCCAGAATCAAATGGTGCCTTTAGGCGAAAAATGTCGTGGATAATATTGTGAGGAAATCCGCATGGCGTCTAATAGAAATGTTATGTGTAAGCAGAGATGGGCAAAATGTAATCTGATTAATGATTAACAATTACAAAATGTAGTCGTAATTTTAATTCTCTTGCTCTGTAATCATAATTAAATCCATTTAAAACATTGACAAGTCATAAATGTGTATGCAATCTGAGATTCTGTAATGTTTAAAACATAGACGAGCAAAATGCAGTCATATTATTGTTAAAAAACGTAAAATGTAATCGTAATCATTTTTATTAATCAGATTACATTTTGCCCATCTATGTGTGTAAGTACCCCAGCTGCGCTACTGATTAACTTGGGCACGTCATATAGGCACAAAGTGGTTACAACCAGTAATGTATCTTTGCTTGCCCGCAAGTGATATAGCGTAATGATATATTATAAATTAATTTGCGCATAAGAACCTTTAAAGTATTTACAATGAATACAACACGCGAAGGTTCTAAATGTGTTAAGGTTTTTTTTTTTTTTTGCACGGTCCTAGGTCTGGGCTGGAGTCTCAGTTGCGCATGACCACCTGGGACGGCAAGGAGAGCAGTGACAGCGAGCTGGAGAGGGAACTGCACGCCCTGCAGCGCGACCGGTCGGAGTTGAAAGCCAAGAATGATGCCCTGCAGGTAGGAACCGCCATAGTGACCAGTTTCGGCTTGTCACGTTTCGGGATCAGCTTGTGTATATCCAGTAGCTCATATACCTAGAGACCTTCAGTCGCGGTATATGTGGGCCGACATGACGATGTAGACTATCAATGGATTTTCATCCTTTGATAGTCGCTTTCGTTTTTGGACTACACTGTACTTACCATCAGGTACTCTGTAATCACTATGTCGAGCCAGTGTAAAAAAAAGGAACCTTACCGAAGCACAAACTATAGCCTGGGTAATTGTAGTGTGTAGAGTGTAATATATTATATATCCTGCCTGACCCGAAAGGTGTAACGCAGTTGCGTGCATCTTATACAAGCAAAAATAACATTATCTTGTTATACTTAGACATTTTATATATTAGAACTAAATAACTGTTGATGAGGAAAATCGATACACCTAATTGCGAGCTCTGTGGAGTCCCAGAAGACATACACCATTTCTTGGTGGAATGTGTTCAGAGCGTTTCTATGAGAGAAATCATGTATAAACAGTTTGGTTTGAACAGGTCTGATTTGGGTCTATTTCAGAGCATCTTAGCTGAGCAAACATCTTGCGCAGCTGAGATGCTCTGTAGACTCACATATACATTGTTGAATTAGCATTTACATTGTGTGATTATGGGACTGACATGGTCAGCCTGATCCAAAGTCCCAAAAAAAACAGATAAAAAAAAAAATAGAACTAAATAGTTCTTTAATTTTTAACTTTTGCCGAGTCGTTGAGTTATAGAATGGTCTTCCGGCGAGCGTGTTCCTACTATCCTATGATATGGGTATTTAAGCGAAGTGTGAAGAGTTTTGTGTAGCCCGCCATAATCGCTTGGACTGTCGATAGATTATTTTTTACTATTGATAGTCCTTGCCGTTTTCGGGCTGCACAATGCTTACTGTCAGACGAGTAAGGATAAAAAAATGTTGTGCTGACTTACAATTTGTATTATCAAACTTTGAATCTAGGAATCTTATCTATCTATCGTCATGTCTACTATGCTATTGAGATAGGTAGAGGAAAATAACGCTACTCGCTATTAGAGCAAACTTCTTTCAGTTTCTTAACACTATGCCATCCGGCGACACCACAGTGGGGGTGTGCGTACACTTTCGGTCTTCGAAATTTCATGAAAGTAGGGTTGAGAACTAAAGATGAGATTAGTAAAACTTAATAATTTATAATCTCCCGATAATGTCAAGAACGGCCGGCGACAAGTCAAGTGATCAGAATTAGCGCTGCCGGCGCAAAGCGAATAAACATTTACGAATCTTGCGGACGGAAAAGTGTTAAAATTCATTAGTCCTTTCGCGCAGTCTTCCCGATTTCGCGTGTTTTTGACATTACCCTGCATCAGAACTCCTTTTATTTGGTCTACGTAGGCAAGTCTTATTCGGCCTCGGCTCTTTCTTCCGCTCACATTTACATTGTATATATTTATCGTCATTCTTTCATCATTTACTCTCTCCACGAGCCCGAACCATCGAAGCATATTTTTGTGCATGCTATCGATGATACCATCTTTCAAAGAAACCATTCTGCGTATCTCTTCGTTCCTAACGCGATCCACAAGCATTAATCCGCATACAGATCGAAGAGAATGTAGTAATTTTTAGTACCGATAAATATTTTTTAAATGCAGGATACGGTCCGGAAGCTGGAGGCTGAGCGGCGCATGACCAGACCTTCAGCCCTACGGAGCAAGAGCCACGATAGAACTGACAAGAGTGTGTATTATTCGGATTTGGATTCAGGTTCGTAGTCTTTTAATTTTTTTTAAAAGGGCAGTTTTTTTTTTACACTGGTTCAACTTAGTGACTACGTAGCACCTGATGGTAAGTACAGTGTAGTCCAAAAACTAAAGCGACCAACAAAGTATGAAAAGCCATTGATAGTCTACATCGTCATGTCGGCCCACATATACCACGACTGAAGGTCTCTAGGTATATGAGTTACTGGATATACACAAGCTGATCCCAACACGCGTCAGGCCAAAGCGAGTCAGTATGACTGTCTTTACACTTGTGTATTGTGGTCAGGACCCAGTTCGGGCAATCGCCCTACCACCAAAAAAGTTTGTCAGATTGGTCGATAAACACAAGTAACTCGACATGGGGTGGCTGCAAATGAGTGCTCCTGAGATTATTCCTACTAAAATAATGCACAAGTGCATAAGTAAAAGCAATTAGAATTCGTAAAATAGTTATTTTGTACATTTTAACATAATATTTTTTACGTCCAGTTTCAAAAACACTCCTTAATTTTAATATAATATTATAATTTTTAGTTATAAAAACAAAAAAAATTTTTGTGTCATTATTAATTAAATTATCAATTCCATAAAAAAAAAATAGGTTCCATTAGTGTTTTAGAATTTAAGGACTATTTTGTCACGACAAGATTCAGTTTTTATTAAGTCTATGATGCTTTTAAGTGTGTCCAAGCTGTATATTATTTATAGGTCCCGATTCAGCAAAAGATTCGTCTACCCGCGGCTACAAAGAGAAGGAGCTACCCTGCAGGGATAAAACCTTCAGAAGCGACCTCAGCTTCCTAGAACTGGAGAACAGGGAGCTCCGGATGAAGATACGACGTCTGGAGAAGGAACTTGCCGATAAGGTGTGACGAAACGGGACATTTTAAAACAGAATAACATATAGTTTATAATTATTATTTAAACCCATTAACGCCCAAACGAAAAGCATGAACAATTTCACTACTACAACTTACTTTAAAAGAAAAATAAACAAAAAATAATTCAAAGCTATATTTTAGAGATGTACTGTGTTTAGTAGAATAGGCGCTAAGCAATGGTATCTAGCAAAACATACTCTTTCTACGCATAGCGATTTTAATTTTATTATGACTTTTTCAATAAATTATGATGATATAGAATAAAAAAGACACTTAGTAAAGCCAAATTTTGTAAAAGAAACTAAGTAATTCGCCCTCCAAAACAAAAATAAATGTTAATACGATACAGGGATTTCCCTCACTATTACTTCATAGATTTGATTTATTTTGGATGTATTCTTATTGTATATACTCTTATTGACATATAAAAAAACGTTGCCAGAGTAAAAAAACGCAGAAAGAAATTTTTATACTAATTTTAGCTGTGTACGATTGACTAAAGCTAATCGTAACAACCTTATTATTTAAGTAATCTATTCTTGTAAAATAGTTTGGTCGAACTCACTGGCTGCTCATAAGCCTGACATATGGCTTCGCAGTCTTTATATTGTAAACTGTTGTTTTTGTAATTTAGAACTAATAAATAAAATTAAAAAAAAAAACTATTTATAGTACACCGGGCGTTAATGGGTTAAGTATGTGTCTTTGTTAAAGTGCCCCTAACACAAAAACAAGCTTACATACAATGCGTGCAGGTATCACTTTGAAATCAATATCAACTCAATAGATAAATTATTATACCCAATCGATCGCAAGGCCCGCAGCGTTGTAGCTGCTGCAATCTGAAGAGTGCTCAAGAGCTTTATTCTGTGGTTCCACCATACCGTACAAAAAATTTCATTCAGAGCCCCCCCGAAAAATTCCAGACGAGCCGTGTCTCTTCTTCACCCACCTTTTAAGCGAACAAACCTCGGAGTCAACAGTGCTTTATGTAGAATGTCTTTGGCCTACAATCTTCTTGGAGATTCGGTTGATTTGTTTGCGGACTCCATGCCGGGATTCAGAAGAAAGGTCTTCGGGTTGTTGAGAGATGCACAAACGAATAATCTTGACATCAATTGACATCAATTACCATTCATATGACATGATATAGTATAGTATAATGTGATAAGATATAATATAGTATAATGTAATATGATATAGTGTGATATGATATAATATAATATAGTATAGTATGATTTAGTATAATTAAACAGGCCACTCTGACGTATGTTGTGGATGCCTTAATAGGAACTGTACATTTTTTTTTTATTGTAACTTTATGTATGTATTGTGTGAATTAGTCATTGTACCGGGCCACTGGCAACCCTGTAAAAGTAAATGAATAAATAAATACCCTTTTAACCACTAAACCAGCATATTTCCACGATCTTATAACCTGGGAGTCGTTAAGAGAAGAGTGAATAAAAATTTGTTGGGCGGACGCAGTACACCTTCGGGCTCATCTGCATCTGCCACCAGGTGGGATTGATGAAGCGGCCGAGAGTTGCGTAGTGAAAGGTTTATTTCGTCTCAGGATGCAGAGTTAGCGATGGTGCGCAACCGGTACCTGAATGAGATGTCGTCGGCGTCGCCCCACGCGCGCGACGATGTGGAGCAGTACCGCCAGGCGGCGCTGCAGGCCGAGAGGCTGCTCGAGGCCAGGGAGGCGAGCCATCGCCAGCAGATAATGCGCCTGGAGAACCAGGTCAGAGGGATATATTGCACTAATATCACCAATTTTTTTTCTAGGATGTGTTAATGATTGTATCCGCTATACGCTTACACGTTGTTTCGTAACCGTAAAATTTTATTCACGCGTTTGGCCTAACATAATTGGCTCTCGAAATGTGTCGCGAGCGCCATCTTATGAATGGCTCGATGCGTGCACAACTTGTCAAAACTGACACTCGAAAAACGTAACCGGAGCAAGTAGTTGCTCATTCTCAACGAAATAAAAACGATTCGGGAGGGAGGATTCATGTGCATCGTGCGAGCGCGCGACACCGTATACAACAGCATTTGTCGGAATACATATCGCAGAGTGTGGTGTTCTAACACGTTTAGCCGGCCGGCAAGTGTTGTTGACTTTCCTCATCATCCATCAAGTCTACATCCTCTGCGCTGATCCCGACGAGCGCAGCAGGACGGAACCACCTGCCGCGGGAGCTGACAAGCTGGGAGCGCGAGAGTGCCGTCGGCCAGGTTAGTGCAACGCATTGTTCGCGAGAGACACACCATCGGGGCTAGGATTGTTAGCCATATCATAGTCGTTGTCTCATTCCCATATTGTGGTGGAAAATCCTCCACAAACGCGGTTTCATCACATACGTCATGCCCAATGTGACCAGTAGTGAGCTGAGCGTCATTCTCATAGCATCAGTACACATGACATTTCTATCAGATACCGTGCTGATTTCCTCATGTTTTCCTTCACCGTTGAGCACGTGGCGCTTAAATTTGGAAAAACCCGGATTCGAATCTACGACCATTCGCGTTGCCATGCATGGAAACCGGTTACTTAAGAACTAAGCCACCACAACTTTAAAAATGATAGTGTAGTCCAAAAACCGCAACGATCTGACTTTTGCGCAGTCGTTAAGCTGTGGAATGCTCTTCCGGTGAGCGTGTTCCCACCATCCTATGATATTGGCATCTTTAAACGAAGCGTGAAGGCATATTTGTGCAGGTTGGCATGATCGCTGTGGCTTTCATTTGTTTTTCTTTACTGCTGATAGTTGTAGTCTCTTAGGACCATGATTATCATCAGGCGAGTCAAGATAAAAGAAGCTTCATGGTTTCCTAAGATAAAGGGTCTCAACAGACAGATGGACAGGAAAATGATGCTGTAAATTCTATAATAATAATAAATGTTGTCTTGCGTCAGGCCGCGCAGGTGCGTGCACAGCTTGCGGCAGAAATTCGCCGCCGGCAGGCGTACGTGTCGCGCAGCGGCCGCGCCGCCCGCGACGTGCAGCGCTTGCGGGCCGCGCTTGGGGACTCCTTGCGGACCGTCGCGCAGGTACGCATAATAATCATCTGTCTACTAGCTCATCTCTCAGACGGAATACAAAAGTATCTTTTTTTATTTAATTTTTCATTATATACAGGTGATTTTATAAACGAGGGGGATATTTCAGAATACAATAATTTGTACCTTCTTTTAACTAATAAAAATGTAAATAACAATATTCCCTAACAAATCATAAAGAAACATTTATTAAAAAAATAAGAATTGATCCGTAAAAAGTTTGGACTCCGCAGCGCGTGTTACTTATGATTGAATGGTAGGTAGATAAAATTCCTTTTACGTAATTTTAGATAAACAGGCAGTTGACTCGCTTCCATTTAGTACTTTATCCTGGCTTAGGAGAGACAAAATACCTACTTAATAATGAATTGTTATTTATTCTATCATGTGTGTAATTGCTCCTTAATATGATGACTACAAATTACTTTGTTTTAATGGAAATAGTAAGAAATTACTATTCCTATATATTTGGAATTAGAATCGAATGCTGAATATCCTCCTTGAATATATCCCTCGTCTATAAAATCAGCCTGTATCTATATTTTTTATAATGGCTTGACTGCATTACACCTTATGAAAAACACAGTGTACTCCAAAAACAGTAATGTCCGCCAAGGGACGAAAGTAACGCTGTATTGGCTTTAATATACCACGACGGAAGGTTCGTGGGTATATCTACAACTGGATATACATGAATTGATCTTGAGATGTAACAGCCCGAAGCGAGTCACTATGACGGTCTTTGCACTTGTATACTGCGGTCACGATCCAGTTCGGGCAATCGCTTAATCAGCACAAAATATAATTTAGTAAAGGATATAGTTATTTACATTTTTATTATTATAAAATCACCTTTTTTTTGGTAACCCGGGGGAAATCCTTAACGGATCTTCAAGGGGCGGTGAGGACCGCCCCCCGTGTGTCGGACTTGCACAGACTAAAACCCCCGGGGTGTTCTTTCTCCCGCCTGCCGAGTGCCAAGGGCAAGGCCGAGCCATCTTCGACACCCGGCGAATCTATACTAATATTATAAAGCTGAAGTTTGTTTGTTTGTTTGTTTGTTTGTTTGAACGCGCTAATCTCAGGAACTATTGGTTCGAATTGAAAAATTCTTTTTGAGTTGAATAGACCATTTATCGAGGAAGGCTTTAGGCTATATAACATCACGATGCAATTATTAGGAGCGAAGAAATAATGGAAAATGTAAAAAAAAACGAGCAAAACTATTCATCCTTGAAGGCTTCCATTGCGTGCGCTGCAAAAACGGTTCAAGATACCAAAAATATATGTAAGAAAGAATTATTCCTCTTGAAATGATCTAAAAAAATGTCTGTGACAGTATATGTCTATCTTTTAAGATTAAGTCACTAGAACCGTTTTTATGGTAAACAAATTTGGTCGAAATTAATGCATTATTTGTTAAGAGTTCCAAATAAATGTGTTGTTGATTAAGAGTATTTAATTGTGAACAAAATTGTCTTTGACATCACTTAATTTCAATGAACATCTTAGAAGATATTACAAAACCTTACATAGCAAAACAACGTTCAGCTAGATCAGCTAGTGATAAAATATAGTACTCTAGTGAGCCAATGTCCAAATGTACCTATATTCTGTTTGACGTCATGTAGCTCAATTTTCCTGTACACATCATAGTATATTCCCGTTACCGCAAGTCTCATACAATGACTAAACCTAATAATTCAGTTATGTAGAAAATTAGCTCATAAATATCTTTAGTCGAGTACATAATTAATGCCTTTAGATGAATAATAATATGTCGACACGCTATACCCCTTTCGGGTTGAGTTGAGATACATTATTGCCGTTTGTTTTATAATTTATAGACGAACGCTTGACCTCAATAACACCTGGTGGAAGGTGAAGATGACTCCGATGATGAAACGCGATCGCCTAGCAAATGCCTATTCACTCTTCTCTTAAAAACTCCCAGGTCATAAAATCGCGTAAATATGGCCGCTGGAAGCATATTTCACTCCTTAGCCGTTCGCATGATGAATGTAGAAGCGAATCTTTTCGTGCGGATATAAGGAACATCCACCACATACGGATGGTATCCGACACGATGTCTAGTGGTTTTGTGGTGGAATGGGGCTGGTGGAATCAAAGAATGTAGTTCCTGAGAACACTCTCCACCGTGCAACCGGTAAAATACCGCGAGGCAGGCAAATCCACGTCGATGCTCGATGCTCTGCATTTTAATTTTTTGTCAAAGAGTCGTCACCAATAAGTCCACGAGCTCTGCAATCAATCGAGTCCAAAGCCGCCAACTGATATTTAGCGGATCCGTCCCAAAGGTGACAACAGTATTCGACACCCGACCGCACCTGTGCCTGTATCCACTTTGCGCTTATGTGTCCTGCCCAACGTGACAAATAGCATAGCTGATCGCCGTTCTTACAGAATCAGCATATAATAATAAAAAATATATATGTATTTGGCACACAACATAACATACAAGACATCAGAATAGGTAACTAAAAACAGAAAACAACATAAGTAAATACCCTGTGTTGTGATGATGCGCCAAAGGGAAGTCAGCTCAGCAAATGCTAAGTGACCAGCCGAGCCACCCAGCGCTGATTTTCAGCAGACACCCATTTATTCTGTATCCACTTTGCGCTTATGTGTCCTGCCCAACGTGACAAATAGCATAGCTGATCGCCGTTCTTACAGAATCAGCATATAATAATAAAAAAAATCATTTATTTGGCACACAACATAACATACAAGACATCAGAATAGGTAACTAAAAACAGAAAACAACAAAAGCAAATACCCTGTGTTGTGATGATGCGTCAAAGGGAAGTCAGCTCAGCAAATGCTAGGTGACCAGCCGAGCCACCCAGCGCTGATTTTCAGCTGACACCCATTTATTGCGTCGACGCGCAGAAAACAGCAAGGAAGGGATCAATAGAGTACAGATACACAGCATTTGCAGCAGATAAATAGCATAGCTGATCGCCGTTCTCACAGCCATATGACATTTTAATTAGATGCCATGCGGATTGCCTCGCTATGTTTTCCTTCATTGGTGAATATATGGTGCTTAAATCCTTACTTATAAAAAAAATCATCTCGCTATATCCTTGTCGGTGTAAACAGAGATACAATACTGGCTGTATTCACTTTGCGAGTCAGGATTAGTGATGAAAGTGCCCGGGAATTTTCCCAAAGTGCCCAGCACTTCCGCGAACATTTCGTAAATTCCCGGGAATATTCCCAAGCAAATTTTGGGCGCTTTGGGAAAATTCCCGGGCATTTTCATCACTAGTCAGGATAAAAAAAAACGTTCAGTCTTTTCTTTTGATGTACAGAACCCAAAAAAAAAATGAGTAAGAGATATTCATATAAACTATTGTAGGATGGATGTTATTGTATGAAATATTAGGTCCTTACATATGAAATTGGCGTTTTTCGTACTGGCCACTTTAATCACAAATTTCTCCTCTTTGGTAAGGAATTCCAAATTCAAATTTGTACAGCTATAGACTCATGTATTTGTGCTTCGATGATCGTCATTCATTTGTTTTTTCTTCTGTTTTTTCTGTTTGCGTCACTCATTTTACAAAATGGAAAGCTTAAAATATCGCATTATTTACGAGTACGAGTTCCGCCGTGGCACTAGTGCTGCGGAAACAACTCGAAGGGTGAATGATGTGTATGGCGGTCGTGTTGCAAAAGAAAATACAGTTCGTTTTTGGTTCCAACGTTTTCGTTCTGGAAATTTCGACCTGCAGAACAAGCCCCGTGGACGGCCTGAGACTCAAGTTGATAATGAAGAGTTGAAGGCTATTGTGGAAGCGGATCCATCGCAAACCACGTCCGAGTTAGCTGCAGGCTGCGATGTTAGTGATAAAACTGTTTTAATTCACTTGAAGCAAATTGGGAAGATTAAAAAGCTTGAAAGGTGGGTACCTCACGAATTGACTGAAGCAAACCGGCAAACGCGCGTCGACTGCTGCGTTACATTACTAAACCGGCACAATAATGAAGGTACTTTAAACCGAATCATTATCTGTGATGAAAAATGGGTTCTTTACGATAATCGGAAGCGCTCAGCGCAATGGTTGGATCCTGGCCAGCCAGCCAAATCCTGCCCCAAGCGAAAATTAACCCCAAAAAAGTTACTTGTAAGCGTTTGGTGGACTAGTGCCGGTATTGTTCATTACAGTTTTCTCAAATCTGGCCAGACTATTACGGCTGATGTCTATTGTCAGCAATTGCAAACCATGATGGAAAAGCTAGCGGCTAAACAACCGAGGCTGGTCAATCGCTCCACGCCACTGCTGCTTCACGACAACGTTAGACCACACACTGCGCAACAGACGGCTACTAAATTAGAAGAGCTTCAATTGGAAAGTCTAAGACATCCTCCGTACTCCCCGGACCTTGCTCCAACAGATTACCATTTTTTTCGAAATTTGGATAACTTCTTGCAAGGGAAAAAATTCAACTCCGATGGGGCAGTCCAAATCGCCTTCAAAGATTTTATTGATTCCCGTCCGACTGGTTTTTTTTGTAAAGGGATCAATGAACTACCTATGAGATGGCAAAAGTGCATAGAAAATAATGGTTCATACTTTGATTAATTAAATATATTAGGTCCTTACATATGAAATTGGCGTTTTGTATGGGAGGAACAAAAAGTCGAATATTTTTTAATATAATATATTTAATTAATCAAAGTATGAACCATTATTTTCTATGCACTTTTGCCATGTCATAGGTAGTTCATTGATCCCTTTACTAAAAAAACCAGTCGGACGGGAATCAATAAAATCTTTGAAGGCGATTTGGACTGCCCCATCGGAGTTGAATTTTTTCCCTTGCAAGAAGTTATCCAAATTTCGAAAAAAATGGTAATCTGTTGGAGCAAGGTCCGGGGAGTACGGAGAATGTCTTAGACTTTCCAATTGAAGCTCTTCTAATTTAGTAGCCGTCTGTTGCGCAGTGTGTGGTCTAGCGTTGTCGTGAAGCAGCAGTGGCGTGGAGCGATTGACCAGCCTAGGTTGTTTAGCCGCTAGCTTTTCCATCATGGTTTACAATTGCTGACAATAGACATCAGCCGTAATAGTCTGGCCAGATTTGAGAAAACTGTAATGAACAATACCGGCACTAGTCCACCAAACGCTTACAAGTAACTTTTTTGGGGTTAATTTTCGCTTGGGGCAGGATTTGGCTGGCTGGCCAGGATCCAACCATTGCGCTGAGCGCTTCCGATTATCGTAAAGAACCCATTTTTCATCACAGGTAATGATTCGGTTTAAAATACCTTCATTATTGTGCCGGTTTAGTAATGTAACGCAGCAGTCGACGCGCGTTTGCCGGTTTGCTTCAGTCAATTCGTGAGGTACCCACCTTTCAAGCTTTTTAATCTTCCCAATTTGCTTCAAGTGAATTAAAA
Source organism: Automeris io (assembly GCA_036320925.1). Classification (NCBI taxonomy): domain Eukaryota; kingdom Metazoa; phylum Arthropoda; class Insecta; order Lepidoptera; family Saturniidae; genus Automeris; species Automeris io. The sequence continues at coordinate 5,237,464 of JAUDJH010000027.1, forward strand.
CAGTTTTATCACTAACATCGCAGCCTCCAGCTAACTCGGACGTGGTTTGCGATGGATCCGCTTCCACAATAGCCTTCAACTCTTCATTATCAACTTGAGTCTCAGGCCGTCCACGGGGCTTGTTCTGCAGGTCGAAATTTCCAGAACGAAAACGTTGGAACCAAAAACGAACTGTGTTTTCTTTTGCAACACGACCGCCATACACATCATTCACCCTTCGAGTTGTTTTCGCAGCACTAGTGCCACGGCGGAACTCGTACTCGTAAATAATGCGATATTTTAAGTTTTCCATTTTGTAAAATGAGTGACGCAAACAGAAAAAAACAGAAGAAAAAAACAAATGAATGACGATCATCGAAGCACAAATACATGAGTCTATAGCTGTACAAATTTGAATTTGGAATTCCTTACCAAAGAGGAGAAATTTGTGATTAAAGTGGCCAGTACGAAAAACGCCAATTTCATATGTAAGGACCTAATATTATATTAAAAAATATTCGACTTTTTGTTCCTCCCATACAAAACGCCAATTTCATATGTAAGGACCTAATATTATTATGTATGAAGCAGTAAATGCGTAGATCGGAACGTATGTGAGTGAAAGGAAGGATGGATAGAAAGAGAGGGAGCAAAAACGGTTTTTTTTTCGACGCAAGCGCTCTGTAATGTTAAGACGTAAAAAAGTGTTAAGATGTAAAATTATTTTGAAAAAGTGTAATAAAGTAGTTTATAAAGTTTATTCAGTTTTTATTCTGTCCCAAAGATCCTCAAAACTACATTATTATGTTTAAAATAGTAGTAAGTCGTTTGTATGTTGATCCAGGATCCCGCCCTCGACTCCTACACCCTGGAACACGAAGCCAGGAAGTTGGACAGCACCCTCGCCCACAGCCTGCCGCCTCTCAACGACAGCTACGAGTCTTCTAAGTAGACCATTAAAAGACCTTAGGTAATTGTTAAGAGTTCTCAATACCTTATTCATTTTACAAAGACCTAATGACAAACAAACAAAGAATTGTACAGTTTTGTTCGTAAAACTATTATTTAATGTTTTATTTTGTTTCTAGTTTCTTTTACTAGTGTTTTAATAACTTAATTGATATATCGAGGCGCGAAAGGATTTTGATTTAAGCTACATTTTTTGGTGATATAGTAATATATATATATGTATATATTTAAAATCGGTAAGGAACGCTGATTCCGTATATAAATATATATATATATATATATTCCGTTGTATATATATATATATATATTCCGTTGTATATATATATATATATATATATATATACTTATATCACCAAAAAATGTCGCTTAAACCAAATAGCCTTTCACCCGACGAAATATTTATTTATATTTAAAGAAGGATAAAATATAAGGAACTTCGTAAAATGAACAAGGTACAAGAAATAATCGTTGGGAATCTTCAAGAAATAAAAGGCAATGAATACCAGGACTAATCATCAGCCCGTGTCAGTCCACTGACGGATATAACCTCAACTTCAGCTCGTCTTATTGGAAAATTGAAATGAAATTAAATGTATTTATTTCGTCACAAACTAACAAAAAGCTAGAAATTTAAATGCAGTAACAGAAACAACATACAGAAGCAAAAGAAAAATACAAAAACATAAAAACATGGCGAAACTGGGACCTTCATCAGCCGAAAGCCAAAGAGGAAGCCTGGAGCGCTGATTTTCGTGAAAGGCCCGGTCGTGTTACATCTTATTAACCAATAAAAAAACATAAGAAATAGCATAACATATAGCTTAACTAATTTTAATTATAAAGTATACACATTTATGAGGCGCTACCCGAAGGCCCAATTCGTGGATCTTAGAAACGACACGGCTTATGTAACCAGGTCGAGACGTCGACATAATTAAAAGTAAGTTAATTCGCGCATAAGACCCGTTAAAGTATTCACAATTAGTACAAAACGCTAAAGCTTAAAATCTATTTTTATTCACCTTTGTTTTTGTTTGAGGTGGTTGGCGTTTGCAGTACACAAGTTTAAAGATCGTCACAAAGACTCGCTCTAGCCTGTCCCGTTTCGGGATCAGCTTGTGTATATCCAGTAACTTATATACCTAGAGAACTTCAGTCGTGGTGTATCTGGGACATAGCGATGTCGATTGTCAAGTTATTCATATCCCGTAGTAGTCCTTGTCCTTGGACTACAATGCACTTTCTATCAGGTGAAATATAGTCACTTTGTTGCGCTAGTATGAAAAAATAAATGTTTTAACTCTGTATGAGACATTGCGCGCTAGGTATGACTGTTGGAATTTTTTTTAATTATAGCAAACGGTTCGACCTCGCCCCTGTCAATTAGCATTATTCCCCCGTGAATCAATTATACGTACCGACTCGTCTAGACTAAAGTAAAAAAAAAACGAAATAATAACCTAAAATTAACTTTATTTGTACTAGCCGTCGCCCGTAGGTACGCTTGTTTGTTGGTAAAAGAGCGTCTTTTATAATGTAATAAATACAATAATTCAGAATTAATATCATATCGGCTCTAAATGTAAATAAAAAATAAATAAAATAAAAAATAAAAGATAAATTGTTAAAATAATGAGGAACCCCACCTGCAAGGTAGGATTTGAAAGTCTGTTTTTTTTGTTAACTCGGTGGATATCCCTTCGGACCGCCAGGGCAGTGGTGAGGGCCACTCCCCCAGTTTGTTGGACTTGCACCGACTAAAACCACCGCATACTAGCACTGCATACTCTTCACCTTCGGCGGGCCTGGGTATCCGTATACTTCCTACGGACCTGGCGAGAGTCCGGAGGCTCTGGGGCAACGATGGGAGGCCCCTAATTGTTAATTATTTCCCGAATAAAAGTTTTTTTACACTGGCTCGACATAGTAACTATAGAGTACCTGATGGTAAGTACAGTGTAGTCCAAAAACGAAAGCGACCATCAAAGGATGAAGATCCGTTGCCAGTCTCCGTCGTCATGTCGGCCCACATATACCATGAATGAAGGAATTGAATGAAATTTTTAGATGAAAAGTCGTTGGTGATTTCGCTAAAATCTAGTTCCCGGAGTAATTTTTTTATCTTTATTGTGGGGTGTTCTCTCCTGTGGAGGCCCCAGGGCAGTAGCCTGGCCAGCCCTCCCTTATATCCGGCCCTGCCCATCAGCAAACATTACTGATACATTTAAATTGTAGTGGATGTAGTATTAATAATAATTATCCTTATGAATGTATTAGCACTTCCTCTGTAAACATATTTTCTGCAATTTCTATTTGTGATGGCATTCTGGACGACACAGTCACATCACTGGCAGAAGTAAACACATTTATATATAATATAACATATATATATCTTCATATATATATAAAATTCTCGTGTCACAATGTTAGTTACCTTACTCCTCCGAAACGGCTTTATCGATTTTTACCAAATTTTATATGCATATTCAGTTGGTCTGAGAATCGGCTACTATCTATTTTTCATACCCCTAAGTGATAAGGTTTGTTCACACTTAAATTTTTTTTTTTTAATTTTTAGACAACATTTTTTGTTTTTATTTTTCTACTAAATTACTTAGAAATAACTTATATGGCAAAACAACGTTTGCCGGGTCGGCCACTCATATTATAACATTTTTAATGTTAATTGCACGACTCTACCAAAGAAACGTTAACGCGTTTAAAATTCGTCATCGCAACACAATCATCTGTTTGATAACAGCAATGATTCAACATAATCTCGCAATGACTCATGTTTAAGGTCACGCCGCGGCTCTAAACCGGAAACCCGGTGTGGAAGTGTTTTTTTTTTTATGTAAATGAATCATTTTGATGGAGTAGTTTGTAGCGTAAACGGTGTTTGCAACGGGTCTTCAAAAAATAGCTTGACTTTTTTAAAATTACAAAGCCTCTTAAACAAAAATACTGTTTGTTTATTGTACAGTACGTTTTAAAAACTTTGTCTGACCCGAAAGTGACATAACGAGATTATCAAAATACATTAGAAAATTAAATTATTCGTGAGCATGAAAATCTCTATATACATAACATTCTCGTGTCACAATGTTAGTTGCCTTACTCCTCCGAAACGGCTTTACCGATTTTTACCAATTTTTATACGCATATTCAGTAGGTCTGAGAATTATATAAAATGAAAGAAATTGAATTATTTTACATGCGATCCATACTCGGATTACTTACAAAAATCAGTTAGAAGACTAGTGAAACAATTTTATTGATAAACAGTCATTGAAATCAACGAGGGTCGTTAACACTTTTGATGACATAACTTACTAGCATGATAATAACATTTTTGTTTTATTCCATTTTTACTCTTTAACTAAAAAGGATAGAGTAATATCGATACCGAGTAACACCTTCACAGGTTGGACAAGGTTTGCCTAACATACTGTAGTATTCTGAGTTTTTTATTTTATTTTATCACTGCTTAATTTCGCTAAAAATCAATAAAACGGATAACGACGTTATATCTACGAATCCGCCTTTGTCTTAATAAAATAAAACCTACTAACTAATATTGTGTTTTCTCGAGTGAACTTGAATGTGCGTGTGCGTGTGTGTGTGTTGTTGAATGTGTTGTGTTGTGTGTGTGTGTTTGTGTAGCTCGACAATTTGCGATAAACCAAACAGACAACTGGAAGAAATTACTTTTTGGTGGGTGAGAGTTAAAAGCAAAAACAGCCAGGCTAATCTTCCATACAAGTGCTGTCATTTTTTTATAATTCCAGGAGGACGCTTCACTTTAATCATATCTGGTGGAAGGTGAAGATGAGTTCGATGATGACCCGCGTCCGCTCGACAAATGCCTGACTCACTCTCACCCTTCTCACTCCTCACTCTTCTCTTAAAGACTCTCTAGTCATAGGAACGTGGAAATATGGCCGCTGGAAGCATATTCCACTCCTTAGCTGATGGCATGACGAATGTAAAAGCGAATCTTTTCGTGCGGATATAAGGAACATCCACCACATACGGATGGTATCCGATATGGGCATTTGTCGCTTATGCCAAACAAACTTTAATGTAAAAGCTACCGAATTTCTAAAAAAATATATATCGTCACGCTATATTCTTTTCATGGTGAGCAGAGATATATTAGTGACTATTGCGCTCATATGTCGAGCATATCGTGACCAGTATCGCAACTAATCGTTGTTTTCACAGCACTAGTCAGTTAAAAGAGTTTATTCTCATTAAGATACAAATCACTTACATGAGAACATTTTGTTTAAAAACTATCAAGAACAGTAAAATACCAAGAGCTCATTTGGCAAATACAGAACCATATTTGTTAGTATTTATCTATACTAATATTATAAAGCTGAAGAGTTTGTTTGTTTGTTTGTTTGAACGCGCTAATCTCAGGAACTACTGGTTCGAATTGAAAAATTCTTTTTGAGTTGAATAGACCATTTATCGAGGAAGGCTTTAGGCTATATAACATCACGATTCAATTATTAGGAACGAAGAAATAATGGAAAATGTTAATAAAACGGGGAAAATTATTCATCCTTGAGGGCTTCCATTGCGTGCGCTGCAAAAACGGTTCAAGATACCAAAAATATATATGTAAGAAAGAATTATTCCTCTTGAAATGATATAAAAAAATATACCCAACAGTATATGTCTATCTTTTAAGATTAAGTCACTAGAACCGTTTTTATGGTAATTAAATTTGGTCGAAATTAATGCATTATTTGTTAAGAGTTGTATCAACGTAATAATATTAATCTTTATCCAAATAAATGTGTTGTTGATTAAGAGTATTTAATTGTGAACAAAATTTGTCTTTGACATCACTTAATTTCAATGAACATCTTAGAAGATATTACAAAACCTTATATAGCAAAACAACGTTTGCCGGATCAGCTAGTGCTTTAATATATTGTATTTTTACTAGTTCACATGACATTCCTATTAGAAGCCATGTGGTTTTCCTTCACCGCTGAGCATGTGAGCGGTTAATTTAATATATATATATATACGTTAAAAAGTTAAATATTATCAATTTCGACATTAGTTGAAATTGTAAAAGGTACTTATGAACTGTACGCCCTTATCAGCTGCCTCCCACATTGTCGTAGGCGAGACGATTGTCCGAAAACATACGTTAGCTGGTTCAATTATTTCATAAACTAAATATTTCCCGCGATTTCTTTAATACTGACTCAGTAATGTGACTCCTCCGTAGCTGATAGATGATACAGTGTGGTCAAAGACCGGCAGCGACCCTAGAGGTATGAGACTTGATTAACATCTATTTACTCTTTTCCTGTTGATAGAAACTTGGTATAAGTTCCGTTATGTGAACAGCAAAGAAGGAGAATTCGCTCCCGACGTCTGTTTTTACAGTTTTACGATATGGGAGCCTTTAAGAAGACCGAATAGCCATTTGTTGAGCAAACGCGATTCATCAATGGCCTCACCTTTACCTATCACCAGGTGTCTGTTTTTTTTTTTACACTGGCTCGACATAGTGACTACAGAGTACCTGATGGTAAGTACAGTGTAGTCCAAAAACGAAAGCGACTATCAAAGGATGAAAATCCATTGATAGTCTACATCGTCATGTCGGCCCACATATACCACGAGTGAAGGTCTCTAGGTACATGAGCTACTGGATATACACAAGCTGATCCCGAAACGCGACAAGCCGAAACTGGTCACTATGACGGGCTTCACACCTATGTACTGTGGTCGCGATCCAGACGGGCACCGGCGCCCTACCACCTCGCTGCTGCTCGCTTAGCACCACCCAGGAGTCACGTGTAGGGAAACTAGGGTAAAGCCGATGGACGCGAGCAGCTTCGACTCCCAACAGACTGAATACGACCATTTAATTTAATCTCTCTAATGTACTATGGTGAAAGTTTCAGAGAATTTAATTTCTAATACAAGTTTAATTAAATAATTAGGTCCGTTTCATAAATAATATTTGTTACAGTAACCTTTGAACCTTGCATAAAATAAAGTCACTGTGTTTTGTGCCATGAGAATGTGAACACATTTTGAATTAAAATATAATATTAAAAATAATTTATTGTCCAATTAAAAATAAGACGTTTTAGTGTACGTACTATATTTTTATGGATGCATAGCGTCGTTTATGAATGCGGGTATCATAGGCCGAGAATATAATACAAATCTGCGTAAATGCCTTTGAACCTTGCCTAAAACAAATTCCCTGTGTTTTGTGGCATGAGAATGTGAACACATTTTGAATTAAAATATAATATTAAAAATAATTTATTGTCCAATTAAAAATAAGACGTTTTAGTGTACGTACTATATTTTTATGGATGCATAGCGTCGTTTATGAATGCGGGTATCATAGGCCGAGAATATAATACAAATCTGCGTAAATGCCTTCTAAAAAGCTCTGTTATATAATCGTTTCTATGCAAAGCTTAAAGCATAACGAGTGTGTTATGGAATAATATCGTAAGCGACAAAATCTTGAAATCCTTTGTTTTCTCACTGCTTCTGTTGTAAAGCACAACGCAGATTAAAAACCGACTATAGCTTTAAAATAGCTGTTCGTTAGTAGTTGTCTTAATCATGCAGTCCTGCTCAAAGGTGTCTTCACACTTCTTTTAAAGGACTTATCATAGGTAGGTGGAGGTAGAACAGAACATTTCAGCTGGAAAGTTATTCCATAGCCTAACGACTCAACAGAGCTAAGAATTTATCATCGTATAGCTAGTTAACTAAATAATTTTAAGTAATTACGGGTCACTGAAATAATTGATCATTAATTGTGTACCTTAAATTTCATGATAATATCCCAAAATACCATTAAACTTAACAAGTAGTATAGAAAAACTGCAAATGGTGGCTTACGACGTTCTTTCGGAATATACTTGAATAGACGGGCAAAAGTTATGAGTACTCGGAAGCCAGTAAATAGTAAAGTTTGTTTTAATCTCTTCATTGTACTGATTTCGACTCGTTGCAATTTAGAACAGTAGAGATAGATAGATATAGAGCACAGACATGACGTGGGGCCGTGATATTGAAGCGAAGCGGATGAAGCCACAATTTATTCGACATTCACGTTCAGACACCAACTATAAAACATATAGTGTACTGCAACGACATATGGGCATATATTATTATATATTTATATTATGAACCATTGCATTTCAAAAATATGTCCAAGTTTCTTAAAATTAACAATCTACCTACACCAATTCATTCTCTGAAGTTATGGAATATAAGGATTTTTTTAAATATTCAATCAAAATAGATAGAAGGCGATCGATAAAAACATCTGATTTTTTATGTTATTATATTAAAAAAAATAGTAGTATTTATTTTAAAAAAAATAACGTAACGGAGTAACGGCACATTTAATTTTAAATATCAAACTTGCAAGTCAAGTAGTGTTCTAGAATTAGTAGTTGAAAAGTATCAGTGGATACAGCCATTAATGTGTTTGTACTCATCCTGAAAGTGATATAGCGTAAATATTTTACTGGTTTACAGGCGTACGATTGACCTAAATCACACCTGGTGGAAGGTGAAGATGAGTTCGACGATGGACTGCGTTCGCCCAACATATAGTTATTCATTTTTATCTTAAATGCTTCCAAGTCATAAGAATGTAGAAATATGGTCGCTGGAAGCACATTCCATTGCTTAACTGTCCGCATGATGAATGCGTAAGCGAATCTTTTCGAGAGGATATAAGAAACATCCACCACATACGGATGGTACCAGACACGATGTCTAGTGGTTTTATGGTGTAATGGGGCTCGTGGAATTAAAGAATGTAGCTCTTACGCCATTGTACAATCGGCAAAAGACTGCGAGCCAGGCGCCTTTACGTCGACATTCTGAGTTTTAACCTCAGTCTAAGAGTCATTGCCAACAAGCCTTACGATCAATTGATTTGCCTTTAAGTTAACTTTCAGAAAAATATGTTTTTTAGGAGCTTTTGTGACCTGGCCCATGTTATTCTCTAATCTGAACAAACCTTGAAAATAGTTCCATTAACTTTTGAAGCCATGCATTGTATTTTAAAATATATAATTTAAAATGAACTAAGACTGCACCATATAAAGTTATTGTCTTGCAAAACTCGTGTGTTAATATTTAACTCCGAAATTGGAAACATGTTCCAATTTTCCTCCACGCACTTTGTATATCCAAAAGTGTTTGTATATTCACCTACGACTTGACTTAAACCCACACCTCGTACGACCATACAACCGAACATTCTAGAACGAGTCACAGAATTACGAAATATAAAGAAACCACATACAGACGCTAGAAGTGAAGCTAAACGTGTTCTTAGATGGAACAACGCGTAATTTAAACAATCTGTCGCTAATAGATGCGTCGTGATCTCCTTATTTTAATTACACTGTGACGTACCTTCATTTTTACTTGGGGAAAATCATCAGCTGTCCGTCCCGGCCACGTGCGGGTGAATCGCGGCTGAGGTATGTCGAACTTGTACTGGCTGAAACCCCAAGGTGACTACTTCTGCATGTAGACGGTGATTGTGGGTTCTGTAATTTATTGTCGACACAGTTCGATCATGCAGCGTCCTTTGGGGACTATCTCAGGGCAGGACAAAAGTCTTCTCCAACACCGCACAGTGGTTTTCGGCGGAGAGCGTAACTCCGCTCTGTCGACTTTTGGAGGATCGCTAGCCGGTCGCTTGGAACCCCACCCCTCGCCGGAGCGGCGGCAACCTTAAAAGCATCAGCCAATCGATCTTGAATAAATTGATTAACTAGAACTGTTGCGACGGGGCTGTTTCCGGCATCCTGGCAGGAGATTGTGGACCTCCAGTTTGCTTGCCCTGTTAGCATGGTCGACACCACTACTGGCAGCAGGGAGAGGTCCTATCTCATCGTCTGGACCAGGCCCCGCTATCCTAAACCGGATTGTCTCGGATAGGGTGGAATTCCCTTTCTGAGACACAGTGGTGACCGGGACCTTTCTTTAATTCCAAACCGCCACAAGTACTCAGACAAACATCAGTGCCCAATGAGTTAAAGAAAAAACACGATAAAACAAAATGAGTGTTAATAAGCTTACGGAAACAAGATATGTTGCTTCACTTTTATCCGTGCGTTTCGTAATCATCTTTCCATGCATTTCTTAATTTCATGTAACATGTTTATGTAAGGTTCTTGTACAAGATTTATGAGGCTTAATAATCTATCAACTCGAGAGATTTTCGCTCCACTTTCTTACCTAATTGATTCATACATTATAGCGACATGCCGTCTATTATGCAAGGAATATCTGCCATTAAACATTAGTTGAGCGACTACCAAGTTTTCCGAGTACGCCTGCGTCAGTATAGATAATTATTATCTGATATGCTGTTGCAGAAACTACCTTTGATTTTAAAGACGATGGAAACATAGTTTGGCAAAGTAACTGATGAATAATACCTTGTTCCATGATCTCCTATCTATAAAAGAACAATGCGCGCGAGTTTACGCAGTAAGAGCTTTACAGGAACTCTTATCGCGGATAGAACTGAGAAGTTCTTTAACTTTTACTTTTGCCAAGTTTCAGAGCTGTGGAATGGTCTTCCGGTGGGTGTGTTCCCACCGTACTATAATATTGAGTCGTTTAAACGTAGCGTGAAGAAATAATTGTGCAGGCATGATCACTGCTACTATCGATTTGTTTTTCTTTAAACTTGATTGTCGTTAGTTTTGGACTGCATCTCGCTTATTATCAGACGAGGTGATTTCATTTGTCGAGTCAAGATAAAACAAAATACATTTTATATTTTTGCTTTTTTTTTATTCTGTTTATTTAAGGGACTTTTACGTGTGTACGTATGTCAGCTCCATCGTACCCTAATACAGAAATACCTAACATATTACATATGGGGCCATTGATCTGGACAGGCCAGACGCCTCATCAGATAACAGTTCTGTTAAGATTTTGTTAAACATCCCGACGTCTAGTTTGTTCAGACCAAAGGCACTCACAAACGCCTCTCTCACGGATTCAGATCGGACACATATTTTTGCATTTTGTATTCATTATAAACACTGTAAGAGGTCTTATGCGCGAATTATCTTACTTTTAATTATAGCTCGACGTTTAGACCTCGCCTGGCATAACCTGTGTATGTGTGTATTTATAACAGACGAATAATTCATTATTGTTCAAAGTCTTCTTTAAATTTAAACACTATTTAAAACTTATTACGTAATCATGAATTTCTAGGCCAAAAGGGCTGTTGATGTGATTCAAATTGTAATCGTATTATATTTTTAAAACTTGGTTTTACTAGGTCACAAACTGCTATAGAGTGTGCGAAAACTCTTATACAGATAGCAATAAACTCAAACCGAATGGTTAATTTATTTATAACGTTAAAGGATCTATCTACTAAGTTTAAATTGGGCATTAAATAATTACGAATTCTCTGTGCAATTAATACATTGACAATTAATTGTTGTCAGGTACAAGAATAATTTTATTTCAGACATAAACGACTGTTTTGTTTTATGTGAGAAATTAAGTATTATTTTATAATTTGAAGCATATTCTTTTGAAAATTTCGGAATTAAAATAATATGGAAATTGATTTTTATTCTTTCATGTCTTATATTTGGTTTAGGTAAAAATTCTCTTATTTATTCTGATCTTTAAAATGTTCGTTTGTAGTGTGCAAATAGATTAAAATAAGTAATTTAAATATATTATTTCTTTTGTGTTTATCCAAATTATATTCTAGTCAATACTAGTCTGTAGAATTATTAAGATAAAGTGACGTGCGTTGACTATTAAAAAAAGAATCGCGGATAATATTTTTCGTACAATTTACAGCTACAGAATAAATAAAAAGGCCATTATTAATAAAAGTATTTTTCAGGTCGTTTTAATTTAAAAATATTTATGGTATTTTCGAAAAAATAATAAACATTTCGACTTTCCTTTCTATATGTTTGCCGTGAAGTTTACCGCAGGTCACTAAAGGTAATCCGTCCGTGTATTTAAATCGCTTTAAAGGGCGAATACAACAGTTATACGATTGAACAATTTCTAATTTATAAACGCTCTATTTGTTATTAATAATGGACTGAAATATCCTATAAGGTTTTATTTAAAACGTTCAACGATATATTTTATTGAATAAGGGGTAAATTTATGTATAACATTGCGGTTTCTCAAAAAGGTAAAGAAAAACTCTCCGCTATGGTCAACATGTACTTATAGGTAACAACTACGTTATTGGCGAACGAAATGAAATAACATTACGCGGGTGATGTAAGCGAGAAAATTCTGTCAATTGTCTTTCTTCAAGCGACGTGAAAGACATATATAGATTTATAAAAATTTATAAAACTAACGCATGTGTTCTGATTACTCTTATCGGCTGTTAAGCCCTTTGCCCAATACACTGTGTCATACTATAACCGAGCTATGAACGTATCAGGTACGTCACGAAACGATACTATTTAGTTTGCTGCCTAGAATATAGTAACCCCGTTTCACACCACTTACAAAAGACTATGAAACGGGTATAATTCGTGTGCATTTCTTACTAGCTTGAACGCATCAGTTCGCAAACGTTGCGTGCTATACTTCAAGCGTCTTAGCGTGGGCAAACGCTACATGCTTGAGACACTACGGTTTTGACCTGTGACGGAACGGTAAAGTGGGCGTAATCTCATACATTTCTATACATTTTAGTTTTGTCTGATACATTCATAGTAAGGTCATGGTTTGAAACAGTATAGGGTGTAAATTGATTATAGTGAATATTCTAAATTATAGAATTCGTAGGATGTTTTAAAATGTATCTTCGAATGTGTTTGTTATGGCGCTTTTAAACAGTCCATATTTTCACAGTAATAATAATATTGCCGGTGATTGTAGCAATACTTGGCAACATCGCATACTAGGTGTGGTGACCAGACGTTGCCTGGATAGAAATACACTCCTATAACCCACAATAATACAATGAACAAATTGTAGTGCATCTGTTTAAAACATCTGTGGATCTCTTTCTTTCTCATGTATTTGCAATTAATTTTCTATTTCTTGCACGCCATAGACTTAATGTTTTACTTGTGTACGTAAAATATTGTAAGAAAAGTATATATCGTCACGCTATATCCTTTTCGGAGTGAGCAGAGATACATTAGTTGTCTGTATCTACTTTGCATTGTGTCCTGTAAAACTTGACTAGTAGCGCAACTGATCTCCGTTCTCAGGGCACTTACACATGACATTTCTATCAGATGCCATGCTGGTTTCCTCGCGGTGTTTAACTTCACCGGTGAGCATGTGATGCCTAAATTCGTATGTAATCTGGAAAAACCCAGAGGCAAGTACTGGGATTCGAATCTACGACCATTCGCGTTGCCGCGCATTGAACCCGGTCCTTTATCTACTAGGCCACCACATCACAGAAAAGTAGGCGCAAATAATGGACAAAAAATAAGACAACCATATTTTTTGCGAAAAATGAAATATTTGCTGAAGACAACCGTTAAAGTTTGATAGTTTTCGAGATATTTGCACATCACAGTTCCCAAAGATAATATATTTCTGGGATACAGAGTAACCCATATGTTAGTCCAGTTTGTGTACTAAATTGGATCCGATTCCATCAACCTGTTTCGGCTTAAAAAAATAGATAGCACACAATATTTATAATATTGTGATTTTTAACAATTCCTGCCAATGTAGCTAACAATGTTTAGTAAGTTATTCTCCGAAATCGTTACCTGGATATTGATTTTCTAACAAAATTATGTACTAAAGTATTGATTGTTTTACGTCAAGAAATACTGCAGCGAAAATATGGTCCGTTTAGAGGCGGCCTAAGAATTAGTACTTGTAGTAGCCGTTGATATAATTATAGCACTAGGAATAAATCACGTTTTCCGCCTTTGATAACTTATGAATACTTTACAATTATTTTCAATAGTATTTACTACTGACGTCACCCTTTAGCAGATATATACAAATGTGCATTTAATCTCGTGTTTTATTATTATATTACGAACAATGGAACGTTATAAATATCGTTAGGTAAATATTAATTATTACATTGTATTTAAAGTATTGTGGCAGTCTCTGGCCAGTTCCCGATGTACCACTCTATGCTTTTATATGGAAAGCCGTCCGATGTAGGTAACTGCAGAGCGCTGTCACGCGGAGTGTTAGTTGCGATCCTGACATGTGAGAGCTGCGCAGTCGCTTACATTGTTCCCCGTTCCATATAAAAGAATACAGAGGTGAACACCGTGACCTGGCCGCTAAATCGGAATCCTATCATAACATCTAGATTGTAACAGCGTTATATGCTTGGTGGTGAAGAAAAACATTCTGAGGAAGTTTACTCATATAACAAAAATGGAAGAAACTGCTATTACTTTGGACACGCGCAACATACTTAATATATACTACCTTAATAGAAAACACGTTTCAAGGTTTAAAGAGTGCTAAAAATCAGTTGATACAAAAAATTTATATACTTTATGTGAAAATCTTAGTATCACATTGTAGTCTATTTTTGTTTTTAGCAATAAAATTTCTTTTATAACAAAATCTTTTGAGAAGTGCGTCTAGCAGAGTTTCTTACCGGCTCTTTTCGGCAGATCCTGCTTTCCAAACCGGTAGTAGATACATTACATTGATTTAAAAGTGCTTGTAGTAACACCTCTGTTAAAATAACGTCATGCCGAGTTTGCACTGTTTAAACTTTTACGTTAAAACTCGTATGTAATAACGTCGATAGTCACTTTTGTTTTATGCCAATTTACCCCGAGAGGGATATTCCGTGAAAATCATGTATTTTTAAGTACTTCTGAAGTCCAGGAATGCGGCTCTTATCACAGTAATTTTATGTGTATTTATCAAAAAGTAAATTTCACAGATAAAAGCAAGTTGCGCATTATTGATAACTTTCAATATTGCTTTGTGGACGACAGTTGTACGACCCCACGGCGATAAATGGAGCAAGCTACTGTAGAGATGTTATGGATATCTATATCCGAAATTGTTAATAAATATCCATATTTGTAACCGATATAAATCAATCGGATAATTTCGGATTTATCTATTCATTCCAATACTCTAAGTAAATTCCTTATTATGATTAGTTAAAATCTTGCACTTAGCTCTATCTTTCATATAGACACATAATTAATTTGAAACAGAAATAAATCGTAACTGGAATTATTCGGATATTCTAAAAAGTAATATCCATAAAAGAAACATATTTCGTTTTGAATATCTGTACTATATCCGTACTACAGATAACAAGTTAAAATTGTTATCTCCATAGTTGCCCCTTCACTGACACTGATTGTTATTAATTAGTTTATATTGTATGAAGAATTTAGGGATTTTATGGATATAAGTATTTGAACCTATCAGATATCCGAAACAATTTGACTATTTCTGTAGTCGAATATATAAATGAACCGGATAATTTCGGAAATTGATCTCATGTAGGCACAGTTACGTGATTTTTTTACTATTTATAATTAAGTAAAAAAACCCACTTATAAATGTAATATACCATATTTCTAACAGCCCTGATGATTATATGCACAAGCATTTTACTTCAAATGTTACAATTTATTTTCTGAACCATACTGCAACCCGTTGTGAGCTCGATCTATGGGTTAGACCTTGTTGTACACATTCTGGGATGCATCTATACAATTTCTAATGCTGATTTTTACCTTATAGACCTGTTTTTGCATCATAAATTAGTATGCCTAGTTATTCAATATGTTTATGTCACAATAACATGGTTATATTTGAGAAACAATTGAATCTCTATAGAAAAACAACTATATCCCAGATTAATTCCTATGAAAAACTTTAACTCCAGTACATTCATGGTTCTGATCCAAAAGGCTACAGATAAAATACCATACTATTTCATCAAGAAATAAAAGTAATTTAGAATTCATCCACTAATTCAGTGATTTTATTGTATTTACTGTTTTAGATATTTTTGTGCCTGGTTTTGAATTATTAGAACAGTGGTGTCCATAGCTATCTAGTGTTTAAGTAAATGTTTATTATTTTTAAATTGTTTTCTGGTCTATATATATTAATTAAAGTTAAGATTGGAGCTACGCAGTGGATATAAACTGTGTGTAACATATTGTGATATGAATAACTCTGACATCAAAGATATAGGCAGTCCTAGTTTGGGTGTCAGCTGAGTATAATGCACGACTTTCAAACCTGTTTTACTGAATAAAGGATTTATTATTATATTGTGGTAGTTTAGGCATGCATTTTGTCCAAAACCTCATAATAATGCTAGTAACATGTTTTAAGTCTATTTTGTTCTCATGAAAGTAAATATTTCAAGTAGAAGTCTTATTATTGAAACAAGATACAGCGTTCGATTTTTTAGATTATGTAGCTCTCTATTGGTGAAAGAATCATTAAAATCGGATTAGCAGTTTCAGAGTTAAACTATGACAAATCATTCCTCTTTATATTAGCATAGCATAACTGTATTATAACCATATTACTGTGACATGTATAGATATAGAAGTATTGTGTTCATTTTCACTGGACTGTGTCAATTCTTATATTACTAGAATATCGACATACGCCCGCCGCGTCACATTAGCAATTAATTTAAACATGTGTGTGAGTAATCCTATTGTATAATTAAACACATTTATAATGTTTTTTACACTGAAATCAATAAAATAGTTGTAGACCCTACATGGCAGTTTTAATTATAATCCATTAAAATTCCGAACCCAATTGCTGTTTATTTGATTGTTCCTGGGGGTACACGCAGCTATGGGATGTGACTCATCAAGACTCTGACGACCTCAATTGGCTTAGGGGACCGCCGCAGGGGACAAAACATACCCCAAAACAATATTTCAAATTGGTTTTATTGATAAATTTGCAAAAAAAAAAAAATTAATGTAATTAATAGTTATTGTACATGTCGATTATTGATTGAAAAGATAAAAAATATACAAGTTTCTTAGATTTGCACAATATATATAAAAAATATAATTCAACTCAGATCAAAAGTCTACCAATATCCTTGTGCAGTTATCCTTACATATTAACAGAAAATGGAAAATTGAAACATCTAATTCCGTAACAATATTTGAACACCTATATAATATTTAGTTTCAACAAAGTTCTAGCAGCAAAACAAAGTTGACAATTTATTTAAATGAGCCTGTTCTATTAAACTTCAAATCTCATTTACAATATAACAATATTTTTAAAATTTTTCAATGTATATGTTTGAATAGCCATTCCCAACCTGGGGTCAGCAGACCCTGGGAGTAAATTAGCACTTTAATGAGTAACTAATGAAAAAATAAATTTTGAAATATCTATTTAGTTTGCAAAAATAATTATGTGTTAACAAGAGTTATAGTAAATATATTTTATTTTTTTATACAAGGAGCCTAAGATCTTTTTCTCGAAGGAGTCCACCCTTAAGGTTGGGAAAAGCTGGTTTAGGGGGTTTATTATCTATCATACCTGCAGAGTACATCGCAGTGTACTAATCCCACCAGGTACACACCAGGACTACCGTCTGAAGAGTGCACTAGGGCTTGCTAAGATTTGTTCAAAGTTGTCAAATACATGTCTCTTCAACTTCACATCGCATACATTTGAATTATATAACAAGACAATAATATATCTGAATTTTTTTAATGTTTCCTTAATTATTAAACTTTACACACTGGTTTGGGCCTGCTGGCACATCGTTCAGGTCTCAATCGAGCCTGGGTTATACAGCCTTTACACCAGCAACTCAGAAGTTCAGAGCTCTCCATTAAAATTAAATACCAATATACTACGAAATAAACATAACGTTAGGTTCATACAGTTGATAACACTGAAACAATAACATATCCCGGAATATTCGTGGTTCTTGTACGGAAAAATTTAAGCCAATAAGTAACAATATTGTTTTCCTGTTTCATTTAATTGACAAAAACTACTGTTTGAACCCAATGTTACTGAACAAAATTCAATATTGTGTTGAATTTTATCATTTTTTAAATTATATTTATAGAGTCCAGGAGAAGTACATGCTTTTATACTACATCTTTTATTTTATCTCTAAGAACCCCTTTACACATAAAAGACAAGATTAAAAGGTACGTTTTAAGGTAGTAAAAGAACCCCTCTAATACATTTGGATATGCTCCTTAAGCATATATTTTCTTGGATTTTGGAGATGTCTAAAAAGCCCAAAGACGGGATTCAAGCATCAGCTCCTATGCTGTGTTAACACAATAGATAAATAAATACTTTGTTTCTGATTACAATTTCACTGGGGCTCTAAACTAAATCATAACAGTGCATTGATATTTAAGCCCACTGTGTGATTTGTTTTTTCATCATTTCCTGTCACTCTGTCAGCAGGCAGAGTAAAAGTGTTAAACATGAAATTAGTCCAATATAAAAGTGGTATAATGGACCCTACCATAAGCTTGCATTGATTAAACCTATGTCAATGAGTATAGGGCACGTTAGGATTGTTTATAAATGTCCTGGGACATACTTCTCTTGGTCTCGGATACAATTTATATATAATAAAGGGGTTTCATTTAACCTTTCAACTTCTGAACTTTACACTAAACATATGGAATTATCTAGAGTGAAACACGCACAGAAACGCCGTATTTATCCTCAAATATAATTTGAAACTATCAAAATAGACCACAGAAAGATTAGACTACACATTCGCACAGGGAGGAATCAGGATAACATCCGGAACGCTCTGTGGATTTTCCACTCGTGCTACTCCATAATGTTACAGCTCAACAAATGCACATACTGGAAATGCTGCTGGGATTCACCATGCAACATCGCTCATCACTCCGCCTAACTTTGGGAACCATCGAGAGCCAAATCCGGATACGAGAAGTCTTTCAAATTATTAAATATTTTATACCTAGACGCTTCGGAGGTCTCGGCGCCACTCTTACAGAATAATACATTTCGGTTTTTTAGGTTTTTGGTCATCCTTCTTGGGTGACTTCTTGTTGATCTGTCGCACTAAATCATAGAAAACATTGTTCACGTTAATTTTCGCCTTGGCAGAGGTCTCCATGAACGCGCAGTTGAAGTGGCGAGCAAGGTTGTTGCCTTGCTCTTTACCGACCACGCGCTCCGCCTCCAGGTCGGTTTTATTGCCCACGAGCACCATGGGCACGTCATCTTTATCCTTGACTCGTAAGATCTGTTCTCGGAGATCTTGCAAGTCGTTGAACGTAGACTGCGCTGTGATAGAGTAGACTAATACGAAACCCTGGCCGTTCTTCATGTACAAATCTCGCATAGCCGTGAACTGCTCCGTTCCCGCCGTGTCCAGGATCTCGAGCATACACTGTTGCCCGTCCACTTCCACTTGTTTCCGATAGCTATCCTCAATAGTGGGATCGTATTTCTCGACAAAGATGCCTTGTACAAACTGCACTGTCAGGGCCGACTTTCCCACGCCTCCGCTACCTAGAACCACTATTTTGTATTCGCGCATTATTAACTATTTTGTATCACGTAATTGTAACTTTTGAAATCAAAGATTAAATCGCTAAGAAGCACATTAACTATGTAGTTATTGCAAAAAAAACCTTCAACAAGTCAAACCGCCATGACACCGTTAGCGGGGCGATGGCTCACTGCCGCAGTGTTGCTACAAACAAATTCTTTTAATTAATTAAATAAAATGATATTCTATTATTGCTATTAATCCAAAATAAAATAGTATTTTTAAACACCGTTACGTGCACTCTCATTGTATTAAACATAATAAAAAATAAAATATTGTACCCGCAAATAACGATAAACTTAATTTATGTTTAGATTATTCAATTTAAAGGATAAATGATGACTATTTAATTTTATTATAATAAAAAGGGATTGAATTAATTGTATTGCATACCAGATGTAAGAATCACAATTGTATTAAATAGGTAAGAACCACTTATAGCATGTTAGGCCTTGTATTAAACATTTTTTATTGAATTTTATTTTTCTATAAAGATTTACATCTAGTTTCTATTTTTAAAAATATGACATTAATCGATATTACATACTGAAAATAACTTCTATAGTGTATAAACTATATTTGTATGACAGACCTGCGTCAGTTTTGTTAACTAAAATTAGTTCCGCGAGTTCGAGATAGATGACACAAGAGTTTTGTTTTTGTTTTGACAATTCAAGGGTTTTTTTTACATCAGTTCAAAGAGCTTATTCTCATAAAGATACAAAACACTTACATGAAAACATTTTGTTTAGAAAGCTATCAAGAACAGTAAAGTACTACACATTACATTATGAATTCTGTTTAATAAGACATCGACGTAGAGTTGCCTGCCTATCGAAAAAAAAAAGAAAAAAAAAAAAAGACCGATGTCTTTTATCGGTTGCACGGTGGAGAGTGTTCTCAGGAACTACATTCTTTGATCCCACCAGCCCCATTCCACCACAAAGCCACTAGACATCGTGTCGGAAACCACCCGTATGTGCTGGATGTTCCTTATATTCGCACGAAAAGATTCGCTTCTACGTTTATCATGCGAACAGTTAAGGAGTGGAATATGCTTCCAGCGGCCATATTTCCGCGATCTTATGACCTGGGAGTCTTTAAGAGAAGAGTGAATAGGCATTTGCTAGGCGATCGCGTTTCATCATCGAACTCATCTTCACCTTCCGCCAGGTGTAATTGAGGTCATGCGTTCGTCTATTAATTAATATATATATATAACCGTTTTTTTAAATTGCATTTCAATATTTTTTATGAGATTTTAATCCAGGAAACTTTGTACTTTAATTCTATTTCATCATATAATTAGATTAATATGCCTTACTTATTTCAGTTCGAATTGTTATCATTTAAATTGACATAAAATTAACCCTTTTTAAAGATTATTTTCCCATCACCGTGTCAGCGACATCTATTATTTCGATTTCATTGCTCTACATGACACATAGGTGGCGCTAGTAGTGCCTTTATACTGCATGTAATGACTAAATCAATGGTTAGTACAGTACAGTACAAAAACGATGGTAACCGTGTAGGGACGAGATTATTGACAATCGTTAAACGCAAAAAAATGTAAAGAAAATTAACTTTGAAACACGTAGAAAAATATGACCTCTAGGTTTTTATACGAGTGTTCTTTTTGGCAGAAAGTATACAATAGTATCTAATAGATAATAATCTATATATATATATATATATATATATAAATCAATTACTGTTCGATAGTCTCGCTAAAACTCGAGAATGGCTGAACCGATTTGGCTCATTTTGGTTTTGAATTAATTGTTGAAGTCCAGGGAAGGTTTAAAAGGTGAGCAAATATGAAAAAAATGCTAGGAATATAGTAAGAACAACAATTTCGTTTTCTCATACAAACCCAGCTACTTACTTAATTACTCTGTCCCCAGCTGTCAAATATATGATGTCCATCAAAACAAAACAAAGGTATGCCTTCAAGTTGATTAGAGGTTACATGTCATTAATGAAAATTATTATTACGCCAAGTAATACAAAAGTTAATCAAACAAAAAATAACTCAAAAATGTCCCATAAGGCATTATAGTAAAAATATCATTACCTTAGATATGACTTAAGTCTTTCAATGCAATTTTATTTCTATTAGACTGCGACAGGCCAATAACTTTTGGCAGAATGAAATCTGACGGGGCAGCTATTCACATAAAAAAAAATCAATGTAACTTTGTTTTAGAGAAATAGGGCAGAACAAGGTCTGCCAGGGGCTGTCCCGCCAACTAAATGTGCAAACGTGTTAGTAACAAATAAAATGTTTATATGGAGGGTAACGTCAAAGGGTAGAAAGAGGAAGAATTGGAATGGAATGAGAGAGAACGCGAGTTAAGGGAGGCGGCAGGGGAAAAGGAACTATTGAGAGAATGAGTTGAGAGAACGTGGAGAAATTAATGAATGGTAAGGAAGCAAAGGAAGCTTAGAAGTTTCTGGAAATAGAGGAAAGGACGTTCCACTCTTGATACCTAACCCAATAAATGTTCGGCATGATGATAGATACAGATAGAAAATAATCTTAATTAAATGAGAATTTTATCTATTTTTATTACACACACGTATAATATAAAGTAGGGTACGCATTGCGTGACGCACGCAGAGTGTCATTTTTTCTAAATGACAGAATAGTCCGCAAATGACAGTGTTCGGAGTGGGTCAGAGGAATTAAATTAAAAAAAATATATATATTTCGCGACTGCTACAGGTCAAGTCTCATTATTTAACCCTTAAATACGCTTTTACGTGTACAAACAAATATTTTTTTAAACAACAGTATAGTCATGAAAGTATATTCGAAGTCGAACGGTTTCATAAACTTTGACTTGGGTCTGCAAATCCGCAGGTTGAGATTTATAGACGCTACTCTGTTTACACTTTGCTCAGAAAGAAAATTCGTCTTTTACAAAAGACTGGATGTAAATTGGAACTTGAGTATATAGACTATCGACATCTAAACTTATGTTTAAGAAAAAAAAAATAGTTACAAATAGTCTATTTATTTCTTTTGTCAAATACTTTTGCTGTTGTTTAATATATTTCTTATTAAAGTGTCACAATTATATTTGTAGGCAGTTTTTTTATTATATTTAGGAGCTTATATAGTTTTATTTAATTTTAAGATATTTCACATTTTTTTTTTTATTGTATTTGATGTCTATGATTTTTTATTCTTTTTTTAAATTATCTTGATAAGATGTAACACTACCGGGAGACTTCACGAAAACCAGCGTCACAGATTTCCTCTATGGTATTAAACTGACGGAGGGCTCATTTCGCCTTGTTTTTGTTTTTGTCTTTTGTACTTTCTTCTTTTCTGCGTGTTGTTTTTATTTTTGTATTTTTATAGAGGTAAAATAAATGTTTCTTATTTCAAGGTATACACGAAGTCAAAATAGTTGCAATAAATCTTGGTCTCAGGTTCGACGGAACCCACCGTAGAAATCACTGGCGTAGATGCCGAACCTTATCGTTACTTTTATAAAACTGCATGTCTCTGAGAAGAAAAACATTAAATATATTATGACAACTTTAGTCTGTGTTGCAAGTTACACGAGTATCTTTGCTCTTTTAATGAGATAACTTTGTGAGAGTTCTTGAATATAAATAAAGCTTGATAAAGCCCGTTACAGAGTTACGCACTTTGATAATGGGGCTGATAGTGACTTGCTGTAAAAAAGTTAATGATAAGGAAGAACATGCTTAGGTAAAAGAAATTTGTTGCTATATCACCAAGTATTATATTTAAAAAAATATAAAACTTCAGGGTTTCGTAACTCAAACGGTAAAAATCTTTCATATGATTATGTCGTCCGTCTGTAAAGACCGTGTTTTTCTTGAATGCGTGGAAGTATCAACTTGAAGTTAATATTTAGAACCATGAACTCGGAAGAGGTGCAGAAAGTATTTTAGTTTTTATTCTAATAACTTTTTTTTTGTAACACGGTAGAAAATCCTGCATAAAATCGTCAGGGACGCTGTGAGGGCAGCGACCTCGGTGTGTTAGACTTCTGTAGGCTAAAAAGCTGAGGGGGAGTCTTCCAATAACTCTACCCGAGCCTGGGAATCCGAATACTTCCAGTCACCAAGGGAGTAACCAGCCTGTTTAGGCTTTAACCCTGGAAGGTTTGGTGAGGTGGGCTGGTTTTAACCATTTCACGGGCTGCGCGATGGACACTGCGCGCCGTTTGTCTCTCATTCGGGCAGCAGACTCCCTCAAGTCTATTGCCCGGCACAGTCAACGGGGATGTCATGCTCGTTTCGGGCGAATGCTTCCCTCCGACGTCGGTATCTGGCCGCCTAGTGTTCAGGGAAATTGTTCGCTCCCAGTCCCTTTCGGCGGACTGCTTCAGCCTCATAATTGTCTCACAGAAGGCTGCAACCTCATTGCATGGCTTTTCATTGGCAACCATGGCTTTCCTTTTCTCTCTCCAGCCCAGGCTTGGCACTCCTCTGGGTTTATTTTAGTAACTATAACTGTCATGAGTAAGTAGAGAATTGCGTATTAAAATTGTAAAAGCCTTGTAGGATGCATTCCTATACACAATTAATTTATATGTATAATAGGTCCGTATCAACATAAAATCCACTGTGAGCTTGTCGATATCGATTCCCATAACTTGTCGACAAACCCTATTCTCTAGTCTAGCAACAAGATGTGCTCGATTCGTTTCCGATAGAGGGTAGGGAAAAATAAGTTACGATTCTCAGGTAGATACGGTGCGCTTGCAAAAAACTTTTGAATAATTATAGATATTTTATCTCCAACTATTACTGAGCTATTTGTATATTGGTGTACTTGCGCAGAATGCCGTTCTAAGCGCTATTGTATTTACTTCTTTTTTTTGGTTGTTTTACTTTTAAAACTGTGTGGACTGTATTAATAAATCTTGGAACTTAAGTATCTATCCTTTCATTTTTCATTTTACACTTGTCTCTTCATTTACTCTAGCACTGTATATTTTCAACCACCAAAATCTTTTCGTCAGACCTTTTTTTTGGTAACACGAGGGAGAATCCTTTATAAGACCCATAGGGCTACCAGGGGGGTGGCGACTCCTGTGTGTTAGACACCTATTGACTAAATTACCTTCGAATCGCTGCTAGCCAGGCCTGAGATTCCATTTTCCTCTAGAGACACGACAAGCGAATGACCTTAGGCTTCATCTCTTGGAGAGTGGGTGTAAAGAGCCCATCCCTCAAGACCCCTCGATCAGGCGGCTTGCAATCTACGCACCGCTTCCCCCTTCTACGGACAGCAGACACCCTTAAGTCTATTGCTCTGTTAATATCACCGAGGGACGTCTTGCTAATTGCACGAGAAGACACCCTCCTGTAACGATACTTGGGTCACCGAATCTCAACGGCAGTTGTTTTGCAATGCGTTACCGTACTTACCGCTTTTAAGTATAACGGCTAAGTAGCGTGCCAAAGAATACATTTATCTGCTTACCTACATCATAAATATAAAAATAGCGTGACGATGTTTAATTAGCATATGCATTGCTGCTTCCGTGACGTGATTCACTCCACACCCCGGTGCGCCCATGGCGTACATAATTGCTTTCATATTGTTTTTAATGATATCATTTTACATGTTAAATGTATGGCGGGCCGCACCGGAATAAAAATGCTCTGATTTGCATTTAAATATGTTATTTTCATCAAAGATCTTTTTTTATTTAAAAATGTTAGAGGCCTCGTGTGCTCGCCTAATTTATCAAACGAAATACGTTTCAGGTATCTTCAAGTATAGATGGACAAAATGTAAGCAGGTTAATTATTATGATTACATTTTGTAATTGTTAATATATGTGTATACAACATATAAAAATCAATTGCTGTTCGTTAGTCTCCCTAAAACTCGAGAATAGCTGAACCGATTTGGCTAATTTTGGTTTTGAATTAATTGTTGAAGTCCAGGGAAGGTTTAATAGGTGAGTAAATATGAAAAAATGCTAGGAATATAGTAAAAACAACAATTTCGTTTTCCCATACAAACCACTCTCTCCGCAGCTGTCAAACATATGATATCAATCAAAACAAAACTAAGGTATGCCTTCAAGTTGATTTATAATTTATACGCCAAGTAATCAAACAATAATTAACTCAAAAATCTCCCATAAGGCATTATAGTAAAAATATCATTACCGTAGATATTTATTTATTTTAAAGGGAAACATACAGCAATATAAAAATGATAACAAAATACACAAAAAATTTACATAATCCAGCAAAGTTTCCACAAAAATTAGTACAAAAATAAAAATCAAGCTAATAAATAACAATAAAGAAAATCTATTAAATAAACATATATATATATATATGTTACATATGACTTAAGTCTTTCAATGCCATTTTATATCTATAAGACTGCGACAGGCCAATAACTTTGGGCAGAATGAAATCTGACGGGGTAGCTATTAACATAAAAAAAATAGATGTAACTGTTTTAGAGAAATAGGGTAGAACAAGGTCTGCCGGGACAGCTAGTCATTAATATAAAGGTATTATAAAATTAAATAATATTATTTAACATAACGGCAATTAAATGAGCTTTTGAGATATTGAAAGGAACTTGTAATGGCAAAGTTAAATTCAATTGTTGGGAGCGTACCCATCGCAAGGCACAATGCAGACAGCGCATGGATGAGTTCGGTAGAACCCACTTTGAAGGTACTTTATTCACGTCGAGCTATGAACACAATTATATTGCGATGAGAGAATGATGATAAAACATAGAAGCCAAAACTGGCGGTATTGCTCCTTAACATGAACAAAAAAATTGCATCAGCAATATGATTTCAAAAAAAGAAAAATTGACAAAGCTCGGCGAGCTTAGTCAGCGGTTTTATAATTTAGATGGCAATGCAAGGGCATCCCTTTGGGTGCACACCTCGAATTGGACGGTCAGTCAAGGAAATAAACTAACGGAAATAAACTAACGTTTCGGAAGCGACTACTTTGAGAAGAAACGCCGAAAATAACTCAAGGTTGTATTGGAGTAGAATCTATGCATTGTGACTTTTAAAAATGTAAACGAATATGAAGAGTACGTTCGAAAAAACATATACTCCAGAAGTATAGTATTGTAATATATGTGTGTAAGGACGCCTTTGGATTAGGTGGTACGAACGAGTAATGGCTGTTAGATAAAAAATGTGTGAAAATGACATAGAACGAAATATAGAAGATTAGTTTTGTTTAAAATATGAGAGTTTTTTCTAGGGATTACGATTTGGGGAACAGTTAACAATAACGTACTAAGTTCTATAGATAAGTGAAAAAAAATGTAAATAATGTAATAGTATTTCCAATATATAAAATGAAGGAGTATGTAATTCAGTAGCAAGGTTTCTCAACCCGACTGCCCTACAGATAGTGGTACAGTACTTTAGTTAGAAATGTAATAATATCACAAAAGAAGTTAAATTGCAGACTTCGCGGAGTTCATTTCGCACTCCTAGGCGCGAACTCACCGCGTCCAGTTTTTCCGAACTTCGTAAACTTTGAACGTGGAAGTTAAATTGATCATTCAAAACTCGCATAATAGCCACTAGAAGCGTTTCAGCTGTACCGAAAGACCTTGAGTGCGGGCGAACGCGATCTCAGCCTCTTTCAATCGACTTTCAGATTGATTCTATTCCACTAGATCCAGTCGCTGATTGTGTAAACTTTGCTTTTAAATAGTGTCTGATTCAAGGCTTCATTTTCGGTAACCTTCGGCTGAAAAAAACTACATTCAGTTTTTTTTCGGCAAGACTAGATGCGGTTGGTCTGGAAGGGTCTTTACATCTTTACCGGGCGAGAGAGACGAGTAATCAGGACGTTAAGCCAGCGAATTTTTGCATTGGGCGGTAACGCCAGGACACTTCTGTGGCCACGACCTGGTATGTGAGCAACGTGACCATAGCCCGCGACTTAAAAGTCGAAAGCCTGGAAGCTTTTGTGAGCAGCCTAGCTACTAGGATGTTCAATAGGTCGGATTCGTCAGCGCACGTTCACCTCCAGAATATTATGCTGCTTCACGCAAGACCTCCAGACGCAGGTGAACGCTTCGAGACACAAAGAATCAGATATCCTAAAAAGAAGAAGCCTAAAGCCCGCGATCTAGTCCTTACCTAGACTGCGCCCGACCCGGAGAGGGCGCGCTGGAGAGTACTAGGCGGATGTGCGAAAAAACACCCAGACGGACTCCGTAGACTTCCACCAAGAAGGACGCGCGAGCTACCTTCGACCAGTGACCCGTCTGTCTTCGCAGACGGAGAAGAACGCCGCCGTCAGGAGGTTCGCCTCGAAACGGCTTCCCACTTATAGTCCCCCTTCATATTTTGTACTAGGTTAAGTTTTAATTATTAGATAAAATTTCCTCGGTTGTTGTTTTTATTTTTAATTAAGGCTAAAGTTAGTTTCGTCCGTAAGTTAGTTAAGGTTTAGTATGTTTAGTTTTGTTTTTTTGTAAATTTATAATGTAGGCTTAAGTTAGGATTAAGTATATATTGTAAATTAAAAAAAATAAACGATACCACTCAACCCTTTTCAGCGGACGGATGAAAGAATGAAGTATGAAAGGCAGTGGAATGTGAGTGGTGTGAAATTTGAAATTTTGTGGCCACGACCTCGATTTGGGCGGCCAGAACTTAACAGTGACCTACAAGCGTTTAGGGTGCGACTAACTTGAGAAGAAACGCTGCAAGAATTTTAAGGTTGCGTTGGAATAAACGGCGTACACGCACAGGTTATCCATAGTTGACTGAACTATATTTCGTCTGGGCGGTGCGCTTGAGGGAGCGTGTCGCCCAACTTATCCAGGCGGAAACACGTCACACACCGCTCCAAGATATTGAGGTGTGCGAGGGGTGGCTCCTTACACCACTCCTCGAAGTGCAAAGACGTGGCCTTATCAAAAGCCAGACGTTCCCGAGGGTCGGAGAAGAGGATGACACAGTACCTCTGGCCCCCGTCAGACGAGAAGAAGGAACACCCCGGGAGTTTTAGTCAGTGCAAGTCCGACACACCGGGGAACACCCCTTACCGCCTCCTGAAGGCTGTCAGAGATTTATCCGGGCTATCAAAAAAAAAAACTATACTTCGTCCGCGCTACCGGTGTACTGATGAAAATGCCCGGGAATTTTCCCAAAGTGCCCAAAACTTCCGAGAACATTTCGTAAATTCCTGGGAATATTCCGAAGGAAGTTTTTGGGCACTTTG
Source organism: Automeris io (assembly GCA_036320925.1). NCBI lineage: Eukaryota > Metazoa > Arthropoda > Insecta > Lepidoptera > Saturniidae > Automeris > Automeris io. The sequence continues at coordinate 5,266,208 of JAUDJH010000027.1, forward strand.
GGAAAATTCCCGGGCATTTTCATCATTATACCGGTGTCGTGGAATATAGCGTGTGTATGTACGTTATTGTTAATTCCAACGGCGGTTTCTAAGGCCGCGGTAATTAGATTATCGGGATCTGAGAGGACCACTTTCGGTAAAACTTTCAAATGAATCAAACATTTAGCTAAGACTACATGATAGTTTCTAACAGTCACGACTTGGCAGCGTCGCCAGGAGTGCCTTTGCTGTACACAAGAGCACAAGATCTCTATAAACTTTGCTGTAAACATTTTTTATTGAACAAATCCATACATAATAATTGAGACGCAAAAAGAAAAGGATTGGTAGGGGGTTGGGGCAGTAGAAAGTAGTTTTTGTCTCACCTCAAAAATTTCAAGATCCGAGGCTGGAAGGCAGCTAAAGCCGAAAGCTCAGGCCGAAGCTACGATCGGAGACAACTCTTAAATTTAGCAAAGCGCTGTCGAAAAATTTCTTTGATATCTTAAGTTGATTTATTTTCACACTCCTTTTTAAATTGAATGTGAATTTTCATTTCTCAGCGACCGCAGTTGGATTAACATTACACTGAATTTTTCTAGAATAGATTGTTACCATATTTCAGAATATACGTTGAAAAAAGGTATTTATATTCTAAAAACTTGAAACGTATTTTTCAGTCTAAAATAAATATAATTGATAAGTGTTCTTATTCTAAAAGAATAGTAATTATTTAAATAAATCTACTATGTCAATGACAGAAAGCCATTCTTAGTCATCATACGCATTGCTATTGTTGTTTATTCCTGTAAAACTCTTGTGGCAATTTATTCCATTAATTTTTGAGATTTAAAAAAAAAACATATATCTTAACCCATTGACTGCCAGTTACGAGATATCTTGTAATGCGTGCTGCAATTTTAGATTACTTACAAATGGTCATTCCAGTTAAAATATATTAAAATATTTAATATTTTTTTCTATAATAATACTGTAATTGCTATTACAATATTATATCAGTAACTTAATATAATTATATTTTGTAAACTTTCATGTATTCTTTAAAATAAAACCTTGGCACCCAGGGCAAGACGCTCTAAATGTCTGGCAGTCATTGGGTTAAGTAAAAATAAAAATTTCGAAATAAAAAATTATAAGAAGAATAAAATATAACTTATGAAGAAGAAGAATAGAGATTAATTAATTAATTGTGGCTGTGGTAGTATACTGGATAAGGACCCGGTGTCCGCGTACAACAACGCGACTGATAGTAGGCTATCCCGGCACGTACCTCTCTGTTTTCTAGATCAAGCACGTATTTAGGCCTCACATGCTCACCGGTGGAGGAAACCATCGTGAGGAAACCAGCATGGCATCTAATAAGAATGTCACGTGTACTAGTGCTGTGATAACGGTGATCAGTTTTGCTATTGGTCATGTTAGTATCGACATTTAAGCGCAAAATGGATACAGCCATTAATGTATTTCTGCTCACCCCGTAAGGGATATAGCGTGACAATATTATAATTAGAACTAATTTATAACAATGAATAAGAATATAGCATGGAAGAAGTAGAATATAAGTTTAAGAATGAATGTTTCTAATTCTTGCCTCTGCCATTAACAGACTGGAAAGATTTTCCAAACGGTGTTCCCTTTGGCCTATGACATTCGGTCTTTTAAATTAAGTGTGAAGAGACAATTGAGTAGGCTTGATTAGACATGATCCCGGCGACTGTCCACAGTCTCTTGTTTATTTGACAATTGCAGTCGCTATTTGCATTGCCCCTTAATATTGTTGTGTGAGCACAGGGTATTCGATAAAAACCATAGCGATAATAACTTCATTGATTTAAACACAAATATGAACGCTACTGAGTTCACAAATCACCCCACTAAATGTCGCAATGAACACTATTTTACTTTACTTTCATTTCTTTCGCTTTCTGAAAGCAAAATTCTTTTCATAGACAAATACAGTCCTGCATTTAAACCTGCTGCGTATTTATATCTCCTATATTCCAGCGTTCTTATTAAGTTGCAGAGACACTTCTAGAAATAACTTTCTATTCTCTAACAGATGACACCACTAGTGACAATAGTTGTTTTTCGGTACTAGATGGTATTACGAACGGTAGTTCATCTACCGGACAATAGAGGTCACTACATACCTGATCTTCTTTCCTTAACAATATCAATTGCAGTGTAGTCAGTTTAAAGTCACTGGAGTAAAAAAAAATGTTAACTCAAATTGAAAATATCTCTGCCAAAACAAATGTTCATACTATTTTATAATGTAAAGTATTCTAAATAAACGGAGACACTGAAAAGACAAAATATAATAACAATCAAATATTATTCCACAATACTATTGGGAATCATAGTGAATGCATGCTCAAAGGACGCCCTTGCCAATTCCATATGTCGTCCTGATCAAATATAGACTGACGGGATCTAATATTAGACACAAATGATGATCTCCACTCGATATTGTCCTCGGGGATTGGGGCAATCTCGCTGAAGCTCTGTCATATAATAGACATTTTATTAGACTTATATTTCTTATATCTATTGATAAAATGAGAGTCATAAATAAGGGTCAAAATACCCATGGATTTTATCGGGAATTTAAAAATAACACACTTATTCTTTAAGATATCTTGTTTAACGCTAAAGGTAAAGTTCGTATTCTGGTGACTTAGAACTGGCTACAAAAATCCGAACACTAACATCGCCATTCTGAAAGAGCTTTGAATCTAACAAAGATTCGTTGATTGTGCGAGTACGAATACTAAAAATGTTTGGAAGATGTTAAAACGTTTGTTGGTACAAAGAGGAGTGGAGGCTGGACGTTCTCGCGGCAGATTATCCATAAGATGAACAGGTTTAATTATGATCTTTATTAGGTGTTCCCTTATGGAATGTACTCGTAGTGCCCTTAATAGAGAGAGATGGAGGTGTTTCGTAAAACCCGAATCAACTAATTGACTAATTCATGGCCATCACCACTCCCCCAGGAGTTTTCGATAGAGAGAAGACATCCAAAAGTGGTTTAAACGGACTTATAATAATACACATTATTCGTAAATTGTTATCAAGCATAAATGACGACCATTATGTAGTCATACATTATTCCGATGTACAGGATTGTGGGTGCGAGGTATTATCTTTGTATAAACGAGGGTTTAGATACCGATCCTGTACCAGCATATAGTTAACCTTTCCAATTTCAATAGCCCAGAGCAGCGAAGCGAATTAAAGAGCAGATCTATCCGTTTATCAAGCAGCATTACCATACACGTCCTGTGCAAATATGAAACGCGGGGATCTAAGACACAAATGACATGTTTATTCTTTGGCAGACGAATTTTAATGAAGGTTCGCTTTGCAAAGTAACGTTTTGAAGTTTGTTTAGGACTCCGCCGATCGGGGAGAGTTTTTTGCTGAACTCATATCCCTGGAGGTTGGAGTTATGAAATAGTTCTGATTGAATATGTCGGCACATTAAGGGGATTGTGGGTAGGAGATTGAAATGAAATTTTAGTTGATTTTAGTGTACATATCTTCACAATTACACTTTTTATATATTTATAAAATTAAAATTTCTTTTTAAGAAGCCAATTAATATTAATGTTATTATTAACCAGTTTCATCCCACAGCAGGGTAAAGAACTACCTCCACTTTTCCGCTAAATTTAATAATAAAGAATAGTTTTGACATTTCTCAAACCACGTTTGTCTAGTTCGGATTGGCAATTTTGTTTTTTTACACTGGCTCGACATAGTGACTACAGAGTACCTGATGGTAAGTGCAATGTAGTCCAAAAACAAAAGCGACTGTCAAAGGATGAAAATCCACTGATAGTCAACATCGTCATGTCGGCCCACATATACCATGACTGAAGGTCGCTAGGTATATGAGCTACTGGATATGTACAAGCTGATCTCGAAACGCGACAAGTCGAAACTGGTCACTATGACGGGCTTTACACCCATGTACTGTGGTCGCGATCCAGACGGGCACCGGCGTCCTACCACCTCGCTGCTGCTCGTTTAGCACCACCCAGGAGTCACGTGTAGGGAAACTAGGGTAAAGCCTACGGACGCGAGCAGCTTTGACTCCCATATTGATACTTAGAGGCCTTCAACAGTGGTATATAAGGGCCGGCATGACGACGGCGACGGTCATTGGATACTCGTCCCTTGGTAATTGTTGTGGTTATTGGAGTACAGTGTACTTTCTTTCAGGCGCATTGTATTCTCTTTCTAGAGTCTTTATAAAAAATAGCCGAAGAAATATATCGCTATACATAAAAAAGTATAATTAAAGTAATATTTTACGTACTTATGATTGATTACAAGGCGGACGGTCTGATAGCGCAATTGTAGAGGTCCGGCCTGTAAGGTTGAAGGGCTCTGGATTCGAGTCACAGTAGCGGCGAACTTTTCTATGATGATTAAATTAGTTTGTCGCGAGAGTTATGTAGGCATATCACACGCAACCTACATACCAGGATCGGAATACATGATTATACCATATCACAACAGGAAGCATCAGTGTGTTAATTGTAATCATTAGTCATAAGTATCAACTGTTATCTTTATAAATATTATTTAAGGATTTGTTTACCAAGTCCATGCATCCCCACTTGTAAAACATTAGTATATAAGCGACTAGCTGATCCGGCAAACGTTGTTTTGCTATATAAGGTTTTGTAATATCTTCTAAGATGTTCATTGAAATTAAGTGATGTCAAAGACAATTTTGTTCACAATTAAATACTCTTAATCAACAACACATTTATTTGGATAAAGATTAATATTATTACGTTGATACAACTCTTAACAAATAATGCATTAATTTCGACCACATTTGTTTACCATAAAAACGGTTCTAGTGACTTAATCTTAAAAGATAGACATATACTGTTGCCTACATTTTTTTAGATTATTTCAAGAGGAATAATTCTTTCTTACATATATTTTTGGTATCTTGAACCGTTTTCGCAGCGCACGCAATGGAAGCACTCAAGGATGAATAATTTTCACCCGTTTTTTTCACATTTTCCATTATTTCTTCGCTCCTAATAGCTGCATCGTGATGTTATGTAGCCTAAAGCCTTCCTCGATAAATAGTCTATGCAACACAAAAAGAATTTTTCAATTCGAACCAGTAGTTCCAGAAATTAGCGCGTTCAAACAAACAAACAAACTCTTCAGCTTTATAATATTAGTATAGATTGTATTGGTTTAATAAAGAGAGTTTAGTTTCATCAGTTGTCATAGGCTTCTCAAGCCAACAACTTGTATTTTTTATCAAAACCTCACATCCCCCCAGCATATCTCGAGTCATATCTTTATCTTGTATCCATAACACAAACGGAATCTAGGTTGGTCAGTGTACTTGTCCATAATTATAATATATTATTGTGAGGGAATTATCCGAAGCAACCATGGAACGCGCAATGTTTATCTATAAATAGTAAATCTAGGTAACACATTAGGTGGTTTTCAGGCACTAGGTGCTTACCAGTGATGGAGAAAATTGTGGAAAAAGTCGCATGGTATCTAATAGAAATATCACGTGTACTAGTGTTGTGAGAATGGCGATCATCTGCACTACTGGTCACGTTGATACAGTTACTACTGTTTTCGGGGCCGTGGCCGCTCAGGGCGGGGGCCCTGAACGACTGGTTAGCGACCCTCGAGAAGTAGGCAGAGCATTGTGACGTGCTCTGCCTAAATACTATGAGCAGTGTCGGGGAAGACATCTTCCTCCGAGTTTGTGCCCAGCGGGCGTGGTGCGACGGGGCT